>CM018079.1:13062721-14262721 GCA_008658365.1 Alca torda | reverse complement strand
TAGTGGATTCTCTAGGAGAGTCATTAGTGTCTATTGTGTAAATTTTTTAGTTTGTGGTTTAATGATCCTGTGGAGGTAACTGTTCCAATCTGTTAGGTCAGTTTGTCCATGCACTGGCTCAAACTCCTGCTGCTTTTGTGTGTGAAATGCTGCCTTTTAAGACTTTTATGATGTATTGATTTTTCAAAATTACCATATAGAAGGAAAGAAGTTTAGTTATATGGATGACCGTATTTAAAATAAAAGCTGTTATGAGTGCTGAAAGTACCTTAAATTAGCAGTCATATTTCACATGTGAAGTTATAAACCTGTCTTTTTTTTCTTTCTAATCTAAACAATGTTGTGGTAGCAAACTTGTATGGCATGTTCGTACTGTAGTCAATCTGTATGCTTGTTTCCTAACCCCAAGGGATTAATGTTGAAGAAGGAACAGCCTTAACTACACAGGTGTAAACTGGAGTGCTATAATATACCTAATGCCAGAGAGAATTCAGTAAAATGTGGGGAATATTTTCAGACTTCTCTTGTAACGAATTACCTTCCTTAAACCAAACGCATTGTTGGGCTTAAGATTTTGTAGACAAGATTAATGAGCAAATCTAAATGGTTGTGCTGTCAATAATCACAACCTTTCTTGCAATGTTTCTGAAAGCTGAACATAAATTATGTTGTTACAGCATTTATCACAAGTATAATGTATTATTAACAGTTGGCAGAAAAGCCTCAAAGCAAGATTTCAGATTGACTCATAAATCAATAACCAGAGAACCACGTGCAAGGTAGAAATAATAGAATAATGACACACTTCTGAGGTTCTGATGTGAATTACATTGTAATGCAGCTGTGAAAATGTTATTCAGCTTTTCGTGGCATAGTTGTATGTAAGTTCTGCCATAAAATTGTGAGAATGTATCAATGAATCTTGTCTGCAGTCAGACAGGCATACACAATGCATTTTCATCATTTCAGCATAGCTGTATAGCTTTAATATTTTCCTTTCCAGTTTGATATCTTTTAAATATTCTTACAGATCGAGATTACTTTATTTATATCGAAGCTGTGGAGCCTTTTCTGGTCTGTTGGACTGTGGGGGTTTTCTCTGCGTCTGTGGTTTAGCATTCTGTAAGTCAGTGATCTCTCCAGGGCATCTTGAAATAAAAGTGTCTCTTCTGGCTAAGGATGTACTTTTTATAAAACCATTTTTCAGCAGTGATTTCAATTTTCTAGAGCATGCTCTGTATCAGTTGAAGTGTTAAGGTCTGAGCAGCCAGAATAAGTGTTGCCACACTGTGTATTATTGCTTTGGGATTGAATGTCATTGCTGATGTGTTTTTTTGGCTAAATACTGCATGTATGGTATTGGTTATGACCATGTTTTGCAATGTCTGCAAGCTGATAAGCGGGTAAATGAATCTGTCTGTAATATAATATCCCTTCAGTGAGCTTCAATGAAATATGTTGTTGCTGTGTTGGTAATATTTTGATTTACAGGAGGAAGTGTGCTAAACAGAGAAGGAAGCAGAAAATGACCAAACTGTAGCATAGGCAGACCTGGAAGCCGTATCACACCTTACGTGGCTCAAAAGCCTTAGTGTGTTCCTGAGCATCCTCAGCCCCAAGCCTGCATGTACTTCTGCCTCCACTTAACTGAGATGTGGGTTGTCCTCTTCCTGTTAGAATGAGGCTTTTGTATGTATATAACAATACACACGTGTGCATATACATGTTAAGTATCAGGCAGTGTTCAGTTAAGAACTCAAATGAATTTGGTTGTGTTGAGAGAAGGCATGTTGCAATGTGGGCTTTTTAACCTGCCTTAGTAAGGTATTGTGTCCTGTTACTGTAGTCATGCATTCAAGTCAGTGAGATATCTTCTATATATTTAAAATCCCTTACTTAATTTAAATAATAGATTATTTTTTTTCAAGATTTCTTGATGTTTTTAGCCATATTGGACTGGAAGAATCCTATGCAGAGAACTCTGTGCTAGTTAAATGCTGTCAACTCTAGCCTTAAAACCCCACTAAGCGTGATGTACATAATGCCAATGTAGTGTTAGAAGGGAGGAAGCTGTTGCCTTCACACTGTTCATGAAGAGATAATGTGGGGAGCATGAAGTTGTCTGGAATAGTTGGGGCAGAACAGTAAGTAGACAAGCATAACCCTTGGTTGCCTTAGTACCTGTTCCTCCGAAGCAATTGTAGTGCTGACCCAGACGCATATATTTCAGGAGTCCTGCAGACCACTGCAAGCCCAGTGACACCAGAACACTGTGTCTCTGTGGGGTAGCAAGGGCATGCTGAGCTTTTGTTACCGAGAGTCTGTGCAGTACCAGTAAGGTATATGTGCTGACTGTTGTTGCAGTCTACTTTCTAACAGTACTTGAAAATACAATTTATAACCATCAAGTAACGAGAATAATTATTTGCTCCTATTTTCACTATGAACTGAAAGATCTTATATCTCTTTTTTTCACCTTAACAGGATCCTCACAAGCCCTACTGCCTTTCTGCCATTCTCTCATTTATCTTGCTGCTTCTCCTTCCTGCCTCCAGATAGTGAAGTCCTCCCTTCCCTTCCACTGCTGTTGGAGGCAGACTTTTCTTATAACCTGTGCTTGCTTTGGTAATTCCATTCTGTCTCCTGGTTTTCTTCTGTGTCTACTTTCATCTCTTGCTTAACTCATTCCGTAATGTCTTCCTTTCCTTTAGCTTTTTCATGGCATAAGCATGCTTCAATACTTCCTTTTTTGTGTCTACCTGTCCTTGACCTGCCTGCTTCCCCAGCTGTGCGCACTGCTCTCTTTGATACCTGAAGTCTATTACTACTTTGTTTACAGTGTCACCCATTATATTTCCATCCCAGTATCCTCCCTGGTCCCATTGCTGTCCCTTGTACTCTACAGATCAGTCTTTTACTAATTTCCTTTGAATAACCTCTTCCAAATGAGAACTAAGAAACATCTCGTTCATGCAACTGTCTGCCACTTCCAAGGCTAACTCACCCCCTTACTGTGACTCCATTTTCTCCTGGTCATTCTCAACTTCTTCCTTTGACTTGGTTCTTTTGGCGGGATCCATGACGTGCTGTACCTAGAGTTGAAGCATACATGAGAAAAACGTGACTTAAAACTGCATATTTTTTTAGTACTAAATTGCATCTAGTTTGCCAATACCTGTTTGTCCAAACTAAGCTATCATCTTGCCTTTCCGAGACCTCTTCCTGTGCATTTAGCCATTAATTCAGTTTCAGCGGGAATACAGTAGCTGCCTAATCTTTCCTGTCAAGTTCTTCCTCCCATTGCTTTTGATGGCTGAAGCAAACATCACTTCTCTTCCTGCTGCTCGTACCATTTTTAGCATTGCTTTCAACAGGAATGTGTTTCTCTACTCATGGTCTATGTCTGTGTTTTGTAGATTCTTTTAAAGATAGACCATGCTTTCTATCTCATTATCACCTAAAACTCTGGACTGGGATAATCTTATTTTGCATTTTCATTTACTGAAATATCTTTCTCCTGATTTTGGGAAAGATGAGATTTTGTTATATCCATTAATGCTCTTGCAAAAATTATTTGCCTAGGCTTTTTTTTGGACTGTTACTCTTTCCTTTGCATCTGCAGGAAGGACTGTCGCGTCCTTCCTGTTGTAAGCTCATTGTTTTCACTGTTAAGATAGTTCCTAGTCTCCAGTACGCTACCTTTTCTTCATTTAAAGTTCTTCTGATGGTGAGCTGTGTCCAGCACACAGTGCCTGCTTTCATAGGTCTCTGAAACCAGCAAGGAAGTACTGAAACAAGGCACTTAGTAAAAAGTGTAATCTCATTATCCGCCTTTAAGTTCTGCCTTTACAAATCTTCTTTGCTATGATGCTTACAAGAAGTTTACAATGATAATGTCATTTATTTTTTTTTTTTTTAAATGTTCACGGGCTGTCATGTAGGCAGATGTGGGCTTGCATGTCTGTGCTGTATAAGCTCTCTGGCTTTCTTGTGGTTTAACCTCTGTGTTCTATATCTATACAGTGGATGATATCATAGGGTCCTGTGGTCCTTGATCTGCATTTGTGAATGCTCTGGTGATATATGTAATTATGTAATCTGAGCAAATCACTGAATTTGAAAGTGTCACCTAATAGAATTTGCTATATTTATTTTATTTTTAGTTTTTGTTCTCCACTATTCCTGCAGCAATTGGTATGTTAGAATTGCATAATATGTGGAATTGTGTATGCTACAATAACATAATTGGCAGTAATCAAGCACCAATCTTGTTTGGAATAGATAATTGGGTAGATAACTGTAATTAACAAAGGTTATAGCGCGTACCTGTGCGGTTCTGCCTTGGTTCAGTGGCTCTTGCTGTATTTGGTGTTGCAGTGAACTCTGTGGTGGTTCTCAAAGACTGTGGGGGCTGGTAGGTGTTCTTGTTGGGCAGCTTCACGCGTGGCTGCAGAGAGAGTCCTGGGGCTGAGTAGGCCCTCACTGTTTGAGGTAAGTTTGCAGGATCAGGACTCTATTAGCTTCCGTAGCTATTTTGGGAGACTTGGGTGAGAATTTTTATGATGCAAGCTTCGGTTTTTAGAGATGACTCCTACAGCTGTCTGGTTTTGGTGAGAGAAGACCTGATAGCTATATTGGAAACAAGAAAGGCTTTGAAACTCTGTGGGCAAGTGCCGAGTGGACAACGCGTAGCAGTCTGTAGCTGAGTAAACTCCAACTAAAATACTTGGCAGTTAATTCATTGAATATTAGCTCTTAATATGTGAAAGTCTTCCTCCACCCTTAGGTTTCTAATAATACCAGTGGATTAAGATGCTACATTAAGAGATGATTCCTGCTGCAATCTGTGAATCTGCACTGAAGGGAATCACAGAAATGTTCTGGTTTGTGTTTTGAAGTTGGTATGGGCTGTAGCTGCAAGAGCTGCTTGAACTGTGAAACTGTTTCGCTTCACAGCCCATTCCAGTGAAGAGCCCCTTAGGAAGAGAAAACTGTATCAAGCCAAGCACAGAACTGGCACTTTTGATTACCTTAAGCTGGACTGGGATATTACTCCTAAGAGAAAATGTGAAAGCAGGTTTAAAGGCTGATCTTTGGAATAGTATACCTACATTTCTTTAGCGCTGAGTGACTACTAGTCCAAAGGAACCACCCACCTTTTATTTCAAAAACATAACAAACAAAAAACTCCACCCCAAAACCAATGGATTGCATCACTTTTGTACAAGGTGGTAAACCAGTTTGTCAGGGTACTATTGCTAAACGATCCCTTCACTGAAAGGGTTCTGTGCCTGATATTGAAGTATTATTCATGCTTCATTATCCTGCTGGATAGGTGTCGTAGCCTGGCTGCCAGTTTGTGCATGCTGGGCTTTTCTATTGAAACAGTTTGGCTCACTTTAGAATATAACCTCTCTTTTAAGTTGCTTTATATTTTGTTTATAATGGAAGTTGTCAGTAGATGGCAGCAGCAATCTCTTCAGATAATGGTTTTAGGTTACCAGCCAAATGAATGTTTTATGCTAATCTTAACTAATCCTTTGAAAAAACATTCCACTGAAGTAATTCACTGAGGGCAAAACTTGGTTTTATTTTTGGCCTAAAGTAGGATTTTGAAGCCAGGGGCTGCTGATTAACCTCGGTTGAGGCTTTTATGAGCAGGATGATGAGAGAAGAAGGGAAACCAGAGGAGTATATGTACAGCTAGAGTCATCTTGCAGCTGCGAAGTGATTGATGCCAGCCAGACCAAGGAATTCGTGGGTAGAGCCCCTTGTACCATCAAAGATGATCTTCTGGCTAGTCAGTGCTTGCCCCACCATATACTCATCTGTGAAGGCTGTGTTTAGCAGAAGGGAGGAGAAGACATGTGCATATATATGCACGTATGTCAGGGAGCTGCTCTTCAGATTGCATCCCAGGTGATCCTAACTGGCATTTTTTTTCTAGTTTTTCCTAATGCAGTGGTCTCAAGTTTGAGAGCAGCCTCATCTATGCTGTATGCTCTTGCCCTGTGAGGAAGTGAAGCATAAAGGGTTGCTTTGTTCTGCCCACATCCTTTCTTTTCTGTCCTTCTGAGAGGGGTTGGCTTAGGAGGATGCGCTATGGCTGCTGAAAAGTGCTTCAGGGAGGGACTGTTTTCCTCTTCTTGAGGGTCTAACTGTACAACCCAGCTGCCATGATTTGGTTACGGCCGGGATGAGGGTTGACTTCTGTGTGTCATCTTGGTATCAGCGTGGGGATGAGCGTGGTGAAGCCAAGGTCCTGGTCACACTGGGACCAGAAGGTGTGGAAAGGGGAGGGAAAGAGGAGGTCAGCTAGATAGCGGTGAAGGGTAGCCATGCTTCCACAGGCTCCTGGCTGTGCCAAGAAGAAAAATGCTGGATTTTATACCTATCTCTAACTCCAAGATTTAATGTTATTTTCTTTTTCCCTGAATTAGTTGAGTGATTATAAGAAAGGCTGTAGTGCTATTCTACCCTCGCATCTGGTTTGTCAGCAGCTACTAATGACTGTTAAGGACACAACAGTGCCTTCTCCTTCAGTGTCTTCATTAAGCGCTATTATTTACTATTCCCTTTTCTTTTTCTGATTAACCCTGAGAACTGAGCTGAATTCTCCATAGTGCCACCAGAGCTTTTTGCTGAGTGATGATAGCTAATTTTAAGTCCAATGTTATAAAAGTGATTATGTGTTTTGCCAAATGTGTGATTTTGGTTTTTTTTGGTGTTGTGTTTTTATTTTGTGTGATGTGGGTTTTTTGTGTGGTGTATTAGTTTGTTCTTGGCTTACTAAAGTTCTTAGGCTTTGGCTCGTCCTGACTATTTGCCTGATACTGAACGTGTCTGTAGACTTTTGCCGTTGACCTTTCCTTTACAGCAATATTTATAAAGAATGGAACAAATGTGGAACGCAAAAGCTTGCGAAACAAAAATGGATATCTAGGTACTGTTTCAGAAGGGTATAAAAGCTGTCCTAATACAGGAACGCTCTGAAGTATTCCCATGAGAGAAGATAAGCTTCAGCATTGCCAATGAGGTCTCCCTTTTATCACAGCCTAACACACTAGTGCTAATGGATCAAGTCTTTTGAGGATGACAATTAATTCTATTTCTGTTAAAAGTGCATTGCAGATACTACTGCAGCGTGGTACCCGAGTGACAAGCTCCTATGTCCTAACAGAATAAGGTGGCTTGATTTCATTGGAGTAGGGATTATGGGATGCAGCACTACTGCTTTGTTGAGCAGATTTACTAGTGATTATGAAGAATCTGCAGCTGTTCACTCGGTCTCCTTTTTTGCAGGAGTTATCTTGATGATGGTGGCTTGTTGATGTGCTACAAAGTTGAGGAGAAAGGGGAAAAAAAAAATCATTTGTTCCCTTAAAAATAATATTCCCCCCCCTTCTAAAATAGCCAGGAACACACCCCCATTTCAGAATGAGTAGGTGGAACTGCTTTTAGCTGACGCAGTCTTTGATTCTATGCGTATCTCCTGGATACATAGGAAGGTTAAATAAACAGATTTAAACTCAAATGGGATGTTTTGAGGATTAATGTCAATGTAGTCCAAGGGCATAATAGGATTCAGTAAGAGGCAAACATGTTTGGCATTTTAGAATGGATTTTAGAGAAATAAACGCAGCATACGGTCAGTTTTTACTGATGAGATTTTCCATGTTTGAGGAGCAAGACTTTTTTATCAATGGTCTGATAAGTAATCGGTGCTACTTGCTCTGGGTTCAGTCAAAGCTTTGATAGATTCCACTCTGCTCAACATTATTTTAATAGCCATGTATGGCGATCTCAAGCAACTCCAAAGTTTATTAACAAGCTGATTATTTCTTTGCAATATATGCCGCCATAAGGAAATGTAACTTTTTTCTTTTTTTTTAAGTGAAAATGGCTGAAGAGACAGAATAAAATAGAAAGAAAGAAGAATTAGGATGGTATAGGTTTTCCTGGATGTGTCCTTCCTCTTTTTAGATGTATTGACCCTGTTGTTTTCTTTTCTTCTTTTGGGAAATTTTATACTGGAATGTTGGACACATGGCAGCTAGCAGAAGCCAAGTTATTTTTTTAGAATATTTGTAACTTCCTCTGCATTTCTCTAATGAACATGGAAACTTTTGTCAGGCTCGTGGGAAGCACTTCTATGTTCCCTGAGTTTCGGGTTTTTTCTGCCAGTCATTCTTTTCTGATCCATGGTGTGGACATATATGGAGGCAAAGTCTTCTTATTGATTCTGCAAATCTCACTGGACACTTTGAAGACCTATCTTACATTTTTAAAATGGTTTTAAAGTATTGGTGCTTGCTTTGTTTTGTCTTGGAATCTCTCTTTTTGTGGTCC
The DNA here is from genome assembly GCA_008658365.1 of Alca torda. NCBI lineage: Eukaryota > Metazoa > Chordata > Aves > Charadriiformes > Alcidae > Alca > Alca torda. Next base: position 14,254,372 of record CM018079.1, on the reverse strand, counting down.
CCAGTGACCACAGTATGATTGTGTTAAAAAGGCAGGATCTGAAACTCTTTCTGGGGCTGGTTGGAACAAGCTGTGCTGGACTTCTTTCTCACAGTTTCAGTTAATTTGCGTGTGGAAAAAGAAATAAACCAACTCCATTCTATAGGTTACAATATTAATGTTTTGAAGTAATTTTAGGGTTGAGGACTGTGCTGAGAAACTAGGACACAAACAGAATTCCTGTGGCGAAAAAATAATTAACACTTCAACAGTCACTATTAAAACTTAGGTGTTTTTCTAGCCTATTCAAAAATACATGAATTGAAGGGAAAAGACTATTTTTTTTTTTTGTATGTGTTAATGCTAAACACTTTAAATAATTATTTGAAATGCTAAATCATCAAGACTGGGGAGAATTGCAGGCGGGAATTAAATCTGTGTCACCAAAAGCCTGAAAAACTGTGACGCTCTGTCCGTGCTGCAATCCAAAGGTCCGTGTTTAGCTTTTGTGACCATAAGCGTAGCTGCCTGGCTTGACATGGTGGCAGCATGGTTCTGGCAGCCTGGGCTTCAGCTACCAGGTGTTCACCCATGGTCCTGGGCAAGCTTGTGGGCTCTTAGTGGAAAGCCAGCTGAGCACCTGGACTGCTGGATACATGTGTCCTGTGTGGCACTGTGAGTTAATGCTGTGAAGGGCTGCTACATTATAGGAAAGGCGCCGTGGCCTAAGTCATAGGCTGTTAATAATAATCGCAGGGTTTAAATACCACCGAAGTTTGACCTTTGTAAGGAAGCTTGATAGTCTCTGCTAGAAAACTTACGCAGGCTGTGGCCTGGAGAGAAGCAATTTTTTTTTTTTTCATTTATTTTGCTTTTATTTGACGTCTTGCTCGGTTCTGAAATGAAAATTATTTTTGTTAAGCTGTTCTCTGCAGAGAGAGAAGGATTATTCTTAGGAAAGGCAATACAGATAAATAGGCTAAGTTTTATCTGGCAGATTTTAAACCAGGAAGAGAATACAGTTTCTCCCCTTATCTCACCTTCCTAATAAAGCATAAAGCTTTTTCATGATTTTTGGTTTCGGGTTTTTTTGTTCCCCCTCCCCTCCAAAATAGTGGATATTAGATTTTGATTGGCAAAATCCTACAGATTTTAAAATTTATAATCTTGAAATTACAAGAAATATCCAAAGTGTGTTGCAGACTCAGAAATGCAAGACCTGGAAGGAAGTTCAGAATTTCTTATCCTTCCATGTTACGGAACACGTGAAGACCCAGTCCTCTACCCTTTCTATTCTGACATGAGTTCTGTCAGTATAGCTTTCCACTGCTTCTGGAAACTTTGAAGCTGGGGGAGAAGAGGAAAACATCTAGGGCAGGCTTCTGCTTCTGGGAATCTGCAGGGATACAGGGCTTTGCGTGTGTGTGTGGGGTGTCAGTTTTTTTTGTTGGTGTTTTTTTTTTTTCTTTTAATTTAATTTTATTTTTTATTTTAGTGTTCACGGGGACAAGTAGTAAAGCAAAATCCTCATGCACGGTTGTCCTCTAATTTGCTGGCTGTCTTGCTTAGGCAGATTCCCTTCATGGCCTACACTCCTATGGCTGTAGCCAGAGCCCATGGATTTACCTGGTAGTCTTTGATCCAGTCTGCACAGGACAGTTCATGTGCTATTTCCTGATATAACAGATTTTCCTTTTGATTTTCGGCCTGATGCTCATTCATGCTTTGCACGCTCATAAACTGCTTCATTGTAACGAATTTTACTTAAGATTAATGTTGAGCTATGGCTCTTCCATTGTTTTTAAAAAATAATTATGTTCATCTGTTGATTTTATTTTTTTTTTTTAACAAACTGTTCAGATAAATATATTACTATTAACAGAACTAATAGTTTATTTTCTAGGATAAAAGAATAAAGATTTCTTCAGTACTGGTAGAGCAAAATTGGGGAAAAAAGGCATTGAGACATTACTTGTGCATACTTACCATAAAATGAATGCATGACTATTTTAGGTATTCTAAAAACTTTAATAAAAACTATTGATTAGCCAACAGTGCCAGAAATGGCACAAGGAAACATCTAAAATCTTGATCTGAATTTGGATTAAAATGTGTATTTCTTGAATAGAGATACAAAGGCTTTGTATTTTGCCTGAACAAATTCCCCTTGACCTGAAGATCCAGGGTAGCTACCAACCTGGTTGCTTGCTCTAGGCTATTACATACATTGACATAATGTTAAGCTTTATAAAGATTGCATATAATAACTCTAAAAGATGTGCGGGGCTGGTTTTCCGCAGCTCATGTTTTATACGGTCTGGTTGCATTTGATCCATGGAGTAAAGCTTTCTGGAGAGGGCAGCGATCAACCCAGACTGGGTTTTTATCCTGTAGAGGTGCATTTTAATTGCATCTGTTCCCATTCTGGTTCCCTGGTGTATTGTTTTTCTTTTCTTATTGATAGTTTTAGTCTGACTACTTTTCCGTGACGTGGGGTCACAAGCTGGTCTTCTAAGTATGTTCACTGACTTTTTTTCGGCATCTGTGCTCCCCAACACCCCCAGTCCATACCAGATGAAAATATCTTTTGTCTAAGTCTGCCAACCCTCTCTACTTTTAGCCTCTACATCACTATTTTTGCATTTGAAAACTTAGTTCAGGCTGCTGTTTGGAGAGAAATGTCTTCATTTTCTTTCTGCTTGGTGCTGGAAATAAGTTGGGTATGTGTCTGACTTGCTAATGCTAACAATTTTGTCATCTCCCAAAACTTGAAAGCATCTGGGAATATTCTTCAGACTGGTTTCTTTAGCCGTTGCTTAAATAACAGGGAATCCAAATCTTCTTTGCATACATGCAAGGTAATTTGTTTTCAGCCGCATTCTACAGTATTCTACGTATGTTTTTCTGTTGAATGGAGGAATATTCTTCTCATTCTTTTTCAAAAGAAGTTTCGACTACATGTTTTAATTTATACAAAGTCGGTAAATTGAGGATGAGGTGGAACTATAATTGATTTGTTACTTGATTTCTTAATTGCTTATGCTGTTTTTTGATTATATGCCTTATTCTCCACCTTCCTTTTAAGAAGGTGTTTATATTTGAGTGTAAAGCTCAAAGTTGAGAGAATCTCTGCAGTGATCCTTTCAGTGCTCAGCTGTATTCCTAAACTAGACATTTGTAGTCATACATTTTAAAACATCTTTCCCTGCTCACCGTGTAGAAAAACATAAACTGAAAGCAAAGTCTTACCTCTTATGAAGAAAACAGCATCACTTGTATGTAAGCATTACAGGGTAAAATAAGTTATCAACAGAAGTGAGCTTATGTATTCTGGTAATTATGATTAAGGAAATGTGAACTGTGCTTCCATGATATTTTAATAGATGCTTTCTGGTCTTTGCTTCATCTCTCGCTGTGTATGATGAATCAGGATTGTCTAGGTGTTGCTGCTGTAAGTGGGTTTATTGCTTCACGTGCCTCCATTGCTTCCCTGCCTCATGGGAGAGGCTACTAAAGACAAGGCAGTTTTGCCCTGAATTCTGCGTTTCACCCGTTTAAGGTTATTATTCCTACCTCTGCCCTTCTTGCTTCTTATCAGTAAGGACTTCCTATGCCTGAAAGACATTATAGTGTTTTGGGTTTTTTTGTTTTCCTGATGGTAGACGCCACCTAAATTGTGACTGCTGTCTTCTAGGACACTCCCAAAGATATAGGCTGGAACCTGCCAACAAGGTCAAATTACCCTTTTGGTGGAATGGTGGAACGATGGAATCTTGCTGATGACAGCTTCAGATCTCTAAATTTGACTTTCCACACCTCTTCCCATTACTATGGGAAAGATTAAATATTGCCATCTGCTTTTAAAACTTTGCCTATTTAAAGATAGAAGCATATTCTGTTAAAGTTGGAAGTGATTTTTAGGGCTATGCAGCTAAAAAAAAAATATCCTGGTATCAAGTCTTGGATGTGATCTTTGTTTATTGCTTGAAGTTTCCCCCAAGGGGAATCTCTAAATATTTATTGTTTTGCAAAAAAGCAGATGTTTTTTTTTTTTTTCCTCCTTCGAACAACCAGTGAAATACAGAACAGGGTGAATATATCTCCTTAATGAAGTATTGTCCTAAAATGTTGCTGGCTCCTTCTCCTTTCCTTCCAGTCATGCAGGAGTTCCAAAACCATAAATATTCAAATGTTCTACTTGTGGAGGAATATATATTTTCCTATCCAAAGTGAATAGAAAACTTGAAGGAAACCAGCTCTTGCCTATTAAGTAATATTGTTGTGGCTTGTAAAATAGGGAAATGGAATATCTGAAACTGCAGCTTTTGTGTTGATGTATTGCTGGCTCTTACGCCTTTCTTCCGAATTATAAAAGACATACTTAGGTATGAATTGGAGAATAATGTCAAGGGAAAAAATGTTACTTTTTAGCAGTGGTTTAAAATAAATTAAACTTCAGAAATGCTCAGGGTCAGGTGTTCCCATTTTGATTCATTCCCTTGCATTAATATATCGCCAGCATTCTGTGTTGTGAATGACCTTTTCCATTTCAAATAATAAAAAAAAAAGACTGAAATTAGAGAGACAAAAACCTCTTTTTTTTTTTTTCCCCACCCAACCTGAAATAGGAACATTTTCTGGTCCAATAAGTACGCAAACATGTACAAAAGGAGTAGAATTTTAGAGTGAGGTGTTCCGTAAAAACGGAGTAAACACAGAATTTTCAATTAACTAGTAACAGAAGGAAAAAGTTGGATAGATTTTTTTTTTTCCTTGAAAGATTTCAGGGGTGTGTGTGTAGGTTGTGCTTGTGGTATGTGTTTGTGTTTTGGTTTTTTTTTTTTTTTCTGGGCAGCTCTTTCCACATTACTACCTGTTTTTTGGATTGTGAGCTCTGAAGGCTGTAGATGTTGCTGGCCTTAGGCCAGGCCACCTTTCAAGACCCATGGAAGCCATGGGCTCTAGCTGGAACTTGCCAGACTGTCTTCACGAGGTGTCTTGCTTTCCCCGGATCGGCAGATTGTAGCATAGCTTTAATTCTAATTAGCTGTGATGAAGTGTAGCCTTAACACACTTGTACTTCTAGAAGGAATATTAAGGGAAACTGCTTTCTAACAATTTCCAGCCTTCTCAACAAACCAGTGGAGAAAGTGAGGAGTGTGATGGCCATTTCACTGTGTATTTGTGTGCGTCTGTGCAAACATACATCAGAAATTGGGAGGAAAAGGTCTAAAGAAAAGGCCTAAATGAGAAGTTAGGCAGGGCAAAGGATGGTGTTGATGCTATATACAGCAGGAATTGGTGATGGTAATTACTGAATTTCTGAGAAGAGCTTTATGCATCAGATAAGTGGTTGCAGACTTGGTTGTCTTTAATGCAGAAACGCTGTATGAATGCTGGTGTCTTTAGAGTAACGAGCTGATCATAAGACACTGCTAGTTCTGATTTTGCCCTAAGGAGGGTAGTGCTCATTCTGCAATGTTTTAGTACTGTAACTATGCAATGCTGCTGAATATCAGTTTGTGATTGTTCAAAACAGGCATGGATAAATTTAACAAATATGATGGATGTGATGTATTAATTTTGTTTAAAATATTGCTACTAATTAACGTTACTCATCTTACTCTGCTGTGACAAAAATGGAAGCCTAGGGGTGAAAATGTATATTGCCTGCTTTTGAAGTAGGAATTAAGTATGTTAATTCCAGAAGTAAGTGTGAATTTTTTTTCTGTGGATCTTTTGTGGGTTTAATTCTGTCACATCTTGTGCGGGTGAAGGGGGTAAGAGAAGAACAAGTGACAAGGGTGTGAAAAAAAGGACCAGTTTTGGCCCTGCCTTACTCTGTTTCCCCCCCAGCTTCACTCACACTAGAGACTGCTTCATCTACAGCACTAAATAGAATATGACTTGTCAAGTACTAGCTAGCCATGTAAATCAACTTTCTTATCTTAAATTTAACAACTATCTTCAGTTCCCAAGACAGGACTGCAGTTTATGCTCCAGAGCAGGCACCTCAGTAAAATTCCTTAAACTCTTTCAGATTCTTAGCAAAGGAAGACAATGGCATGTCCCTCCAGTTCAATAATCAATTTAAGATTTTATTACTCTTTTGGTCAGGATGCCTCTAAAAGTTCACTTGAGAACACTATTTGGAAATCTCCCTTTAATTGGTACAATTTAAATGCTGAAAGTAGGTGGAGTGAGATTCAAAAGTCCATAGGTGTAAAACTTTCAAAAAGTATCCTTTGACATACTTCACATGAGAGTGTTTGTTTTTTTTTTTCTTCTTAAACTGCATATGCATTTTTTATTTCTTATTTAATGAATGAGTATGTTTTTGGAATTCCATAATACTGACTGTTTTGGTAGGCTCCGTTATGCAAAAGGTATATTTATTATATTCTAATTAAAAGTTAATATAGGTCAAGCAAACTTTGAATTTTCCAAGTTTAGTTCTGTTTAACTTTCCATTAAGCAAACATTTGTGTTTAAGCAGAGCCCTCCAAAGGTATAATTTAGGCATCTTTATCTTGCAGTCAGTGTCAATATACCTTTTTCTTTGAAAATTTTTAAAGGAATAGTGTATGTTAGTGTCATACTTTCAAATTATAGAGTTGAATGATAACCAAGTACAGCAAATATGGCCCATCAACTTTATTTGGAATAGTGTGTGGTGCCAAAAATAGTGTTCCTTCATGTTCTTACAGATGACTGTATTGCATGCTTCAGACTATCTTCTCTTTTTTGTACTTTTTGGTGACATTAGATTTTGTGGTTGAGTTGTATATAAATGTGTAGTTATGTTTGCTCGTAGTCTTACTTAAGATGCAAGTTTTGTAGCGCGGTCCACCTTGCTTTATTAGTTAAAATTATATACCAAAGAAAATCAATTGATTTTTATTTAATAACTTGATGTCAGCAATATGTCAGTTTAAACTTTGTGCGTAATTTTGTATTTGTCTACCAGTAATAGAGGTTACAATAACTGAGAGGCAGAGAAGGTATAAGGCTCTCCACGCTATTCCCATGTGTCATTCATTTTGACTTCACTGAGAGTACTGTGGGCTTAATGTTTTTAGGGTTATGCCCTTAGTATATGAAACATTTGAGATGAGATAATTCAATTTTAAACTCAACGTCGCTGTATAAGCGTTACATTGATTTCTTAGATGAGTGAGATGTGCACATACTGTATGCAAGCTAATTATGTTAAATATTCTCTTCAGTGGGAAAAATGTCCAAATAGCATAAGACATGTTAAAATTACAGAATGAACTAACAGGGTGAAAGACAGTTTTCCACATCATGAAAACGCTTGTGTTTAAATGTCATAAACCTGACAAAATAACAGAATTGAGGCTGTTTCTTTAAGGATAAGACAATTCTAAAGCACTGGAGAATGGAAAATAAAGTGTGTGCTGAATATATTTATAAAGATTAAAAATATGTACTGAACAGAAAGATGAAATTCAATGTGCTTTATTACATTGGATGTATCAAGGATAAATGAGAAAGGTGGCTAATCAAGGTAAGTGAAGAACATCATGCATATTGAAATCATTAGAAGGACATTTTTTTGCGTCTTAAGCTAGGAATCTGGTATCTAGCTGGATAGATCAGGAACATCTCGGGACTATTTGTAAATTCTCAGGACAAGTTTTTAGGCTTATTAATGACAATAGTGGTAGATTTTGTTGTGCCTTTCTTCCCCCCTTTTTTTGGAGGGGAGAACTTGTTTATAAAAGCAGTGAAAATCCTACTTGATGATCTCACTAGCTTGAAAAAAGATCCTTCGTTGCAATCTACCAGTGGCAGGGCAGAGTATCATCTTTCAGGTGAAGGAACAAAGGTAAAATGGAACAGAGCTACCTTAAAACTGCATAATTGTGATAGTTACAACAATACTAACATAAGATTTCAGATACAGATCTATGTTTTCTGCACAGGTATCAGTTGAGGATTAACTAAGGGTTACCACAGTACAGGAATGTGGTATGCTTCCGTAGTAGGTCTTGTTTTGCGCTTTGCGGACCTCAGGAAGGTGGTAACTCGACCGAGCCTTTTCAGGTCTTGAGATCGTAGTCTTCTTTTTCTTCTTCCTTGTTACTAATAGATGCAGCTGTACTACGTGTACTTCTACTTTGCTGCTGCAACTGACTGAAAGCCAAACAACAGAATAGGTTTGTTTTCCGGGAACTGAATGCTGATATTCATCTCTCTTCTGTGCTTTTCCTAGGATGATATGGAGACGGTATCTGTCACAGTAGAAGTAGTTGATGAGAAAGGGCTCCTTCAGTGGATTAATTTCCCAAATGGGAGATGAATACGCTGTTAAATCCCGCTCCAACGATCGTGACTGTTGGATATTTTAGAAAATATTTTGTTTTGCAGGTAGGAACATGGATGGACTAGTGTTGCTTAATGTAAAATGTAGGGTAAGAGGATCAGTAAGGTTCAGTGAAGAATGGCACCTAAAGAAACAGCAACTTTAAAGGTGATGAATATAAAAGAAAATATCTAAATCCTTTCTATGGATTCGTTTCATGCTCAGCTGGAATCTGAATATATGTGGAATTATGTCTTAAGGCGTGCTTTTTCAAAATGTACAGAATGTGCTTTACCTTCTGTGGTTCTTTTTCCCTCACCAGTAGCAGGGCAGCCTGCTGTCTCTTGTAATAGCATTGCCCTCTGCATACTGACTTTTCTCAGTAGAATCGAATGACCTTTCATTCTTAAGAAACTGCAGAAATCGCAGGTGAGTTGGCTCTGATTTGGTGAATAGGTCACTCTCTCTGTACCAGTTTGATCCTGCTGTCCAGAATTTGATGATCAAACCTTTAGAGCAGTGACTGCTGTAATTAATTCTTCATTGTTACATTCATTTAGGTTGCTCTTAAAAAAAAAAAAAAAAAAAAAAAAATTCTGACAGATATTGCGTATTGTTGTGTCTCCATTTCTTCCTGATTTCTACAAGTAAGAGCTGGACATGCAGTTTGCTGTGTGTGGGCTTGCTTTCATTAAATGGACTGAGAGGAAGTCAGTGTTCCAGACTTCTGCGTCCAAGGCGCTAAGCCTGAAGAGGTCCTAAGGGAATGCGCCATCCATGTGGTAAGCACTTGATCATATAGGCAATATTGGACTGATTGTCCTTTTTTTTCAGATGCCAGGGTCATTTGTTTCCTGAACACTTCAAACTGGATTTTTCTACCCTAGTGTATAAGTTATTTAGCCCCTTCCTTGGGCTTCGTTCTTGTCAGATTGTTGCAGGGATATTATCTGTTTCAGCTGTTCTTTTAATCTGGTTGCCTCATCTGGGACTTTACGTAGTCTAGTTTAGTCAGGTCTTTTTGTTTCTGTCATTTTCATTCTTTTCATCTCTCTGTTGGCTTTTTCTCCCTGTTGCTTGAGGGAGAGATTCGTTCTTCCAGTTTTGTGTGAAATCCCCAGTTCTCCATCTGCCTCCCAGTTTTATCTTCCCCTATAGCTCTCCTTGTTCTCCTGTTTTGTCCAGTTTCTCCATTTTCATCCCAACATCCTTTTCTGGATTAGCTGTCTTCTGTTTTCATTTTGTACTGGCCTTTTGCGTTATTTTTCATGCGATCTATGTTTCAGATGCTATATAATTTCAGTGTTATGAGGCATATCAATATTATGTTGCAATTTTTAAAAAGCCATTAAACTTGACATATTTTGTGACTCTTACTATTGCATGTTAAAATCATTATCCCTAACTATTAATCAAGGCAGAAAGACTAGTAACTAATATAATGATTTAATTCTTTGCCACATTATTAAAGTAAATTATTATTTAAGTACGTTAGAAAGGATGTTGTAAGGATGGAAAACATTGAAATGGTTCAGTTAACAAACTGTGATTGCTTTTTCCATCTACTGAAGAGTCCAGTTGTTCAAGAGGTTGAATGAATTCAACACCCACTCATCGCTCACCATGCAATAAGAAATACCGTGCCTCCTAAGTCAAATTTTAACAATCTGCTCCCAATTTAACACCCGTTTAACCTTTTGAGCCTAATTATTTTTCAGTAAATCAGCTGAATCAGTAGCCTAACCTATAATGCCAGCAAATTTTCACCTCTAAGTAGAGCATTTCTTAATATTTGGAATTGAAGGTACATGGGGCTACAGCTGCAAGACTACTGCAGTTTTTTTTGCTGCTAAAAGAATGCAGATTTGTTGCATATAATTCTGTGCGGATTGACAGTGGCTTTACTGCTAGAACTTGCTGTGGCTCATGTTGATTTACTGACAGTAAGCTCTTGAGTTTCTTTCAGTTTAAATACAGGGTATGGAATTAAATCTGCACTTAATAATAACTCAAAATCTGATGCACTTCAAATTTAGTACACTCCTAAATTTAATTTTCAATAAAGGAAACTTGTTGTTTAAAAATTTAAAGCTATTGCTGCTTCAAAGCAAGTTACAGTGTTGTGTTAAAATTCTGCTCAATATTAGCCACAAAATTCAAGCTGCTGAAGTTTTTTGCAGTGTAAATGCAATTACATTATGCGTGTCCTCTGTGCTAATTTGTTTTACTTCTATGATTTTTCACCCAGCCTCTATAGAAGAGGGCTATAATTATGCTTTGTTTATGACCAGAAGGCAAGAGCTGCAGAGAGAAAGTGTGGGGGTTTTCAATTCCTTTTTTCTTTTTTTTTTTTTCCCTTTTTTCCCCTGCTTCCCCAAACACTATATTTAAAGATATATGTAGTATCAGGCTTGCCCATCTTATTCAATTAGTCGTATAATTTAAAGTCTGAGAAGCATTGTCCAAAAGGTCTTTTGGCACCAAGACTAAGCCAAGTAGGCAGTGCAGGAGGAGTGGTGTTTGGCTTTTGCTGTCTGGGAGAAAGGCAAATGTTTGCTTTGAGGTCATCCCTTGAGCTGGATTGTTCTTTGGTTGCCTGAGTTTTCCCTGGGGTGGGGCAGGGTTGAAGGTGTGCAGGGCAGGTGGGAGGCATCTGCTCCACCAGCCACCAGGGTGTCTTTGGAAGAGCTGCCCTTGCACTCACTCTGGAGCCCACTGCTCTTTCCCTCAAGGTAGGAAGCCTATGGAACAGCTGTCTCTTAGTTATACGAAGGCTCTGTGTTGACCTGTTTGTCAAAGATTACACTAGGACTAACTTCTCCTCCTTTCCAGGGCTTATACCTCTGCTGAAGCATTGGCTTTTCTTGTCTTGATCAGTTCTCTTTCAGTACCCTTTGAAAGAAATACAGTAAATAAGGTTTTTCTTTTCAGCTAAAAGTAAGAAATATCGTGATGCAAATCAGTTGTGAAGTAAATAACTGTCAAAATAATAAATTGGTTACAAAAGCTCTCCAACTGCTCACAAAAACATAAGTCAAAATCATGAATTGATCTGATTTGGGGAACTGGCATGTTTAAAGAATGCTTTTGCTGCAGTGGATGGGACTTTAAATGCAAAATAAATGGAAAGTAAGAGAAAGGAAGTCATGGGGCTCCAGGACTGCGGGTTGTCAATGCCAGACGCTGGCAGACAGTACGTAGCCATGGATGGCTAAGAAGGTAACAAGCTGCAACTTCCACCTGTGAGCTATATGTTGCAGAAGAAACTCCAGGAAAAACAAAACCAAACCAATTCCCCCCAGCATTTGTAGGAATTCTGTACAAATTTAATGAATGAAGAAATGTCCGTTACCCAACTTTCCTTCTGTTTGTGAGTGGGGTTTTTTTGTTGTTTTGCTTTTGTTTTCTAAAAGCCTCTTTCTTTGTTTTTTTTCTTTGATCCATCTAGGATGGAAGCATTAGTTGTTTGCAATACAGAAAACTTGGCAACTGCGTTCAATAATCATTTCATAGCTTTAGGTCTCTTCAACTGTGCCTATTTTTAGTTTTGTTCTCTAACTTGATGTACAAAGCAATTTGGGAATCTTCTGTGGGAAACAAAATTCATACTCTAACCTGGCCATGAATAAGTAGGTGTTTGTTATGTGTAACTTTGTTACTGATAAATAAAACAATCTTTAGTCATTAGTATGCAGTTTATAAATGTATGGATGTGAAAGAATATAAAGATGGGAGAAAAACCCACTAAACAAAACACGCTGTTTCTGAACACAGGAAAAACTCCTTATTTGAAGGAGGAAAAAAAAAAAGATTTGGAATGGAAAACTATATCTACTTAGTGTATTCTATATAGAAAAATAATAGTGGAAGATTAAAGCAAAAGGTCGACTCCTGGATTGCCAGCAGTATTTTGTACGGTTGCTGTATTGAACAGCAGGTTTGGTGCAAATATGCTATGACAGGTGGGGGTTTTCTTGAAGGTCACCTGCTATACCAGGTGAAAATCGCTTGCTCAGTCAGGTGACACTTCTACAAGTGATAATATTTTTAACAGATGGATTTATTTATTTTGCTGTGGATTCTAAAAACATTTCTATTATCTTCAGCTTTATTCATTTTGGTTTTAGTTTTTTTTTTTTTTAAGTTTTATTATTTTGTAGACTTAGCAGTAATAGAGTGACGCCCTCCATCTTGTTGTTTTAAGCACCATCATCCAAAAGGATTAAATGCTCCAAAAGTGTGAGAGGACAAAAAAGCAGCTGAACCTTGACTGGTTTTAAATTAGTTCAGTTTGACTTCAGCCAGCAGATCTGCATCTGTTAATGCCACCTGAGGCTTTGGCATAATAGGCAAAGGCCATTGATGTTGTAACTGTAATATGTAAAGTCTTCATAGACTGGCAGGGAAATGTATCAGCTTTTTTTCCTTCACTCATTTTAGTTCTTATTCTGTTGAAAACTTCCCCGGCTCTCCTCTTTGAACTTTGGCATTTACACAGGTTTCTAATTTGGGGAGTTTTAGAACAGAGAAGAAAAAATTCTCATCTGGTGATGATTAACCACCTCATACAGGTTAATTTTTCTTTGAGCGCTTTTTGAGCTGATAGTCTCAAGGTTTGGAATACAAGTGTTTTGTGCAGGACAGAGGTGGGAACAAAGATAGCTTTTATATTATCATTTGTAGTATCCTTGGTATCACGAGCAGGTCGCGAGGAAGCACTAACCGTATGATTTTGCACAGTTTCTGTTATGCTGTGTTGTACGTTCTAGCCCCGAAGAGTTGCTCTAGATCTCCCCTGTCTGTTGTTCCCCTTTGCTCCATTGCACAGAGCTCTACGCTTGCAAAGAAGCACCATGTAGAGATTGGAAACATGGAAAATCCCTAGATATCTAATTAAGCTATGTCTTACGTCTTCGTCACATACTTCTTAGTATAAACAAATGAATATAAGTTTAATCTTCATGGTAACGGGATTTTAGAAGTGGAAAAATCAGTGTTAAATGATGTTAAAAAAACCCAGAAAAAAATATTTCGAAACTTTTCTTGGAACTCAGTCATTTTGTTTTGAGAAATCTTTGTTTTAAATTGAAATAGTGATTTGAGTATATACTACTCTGGATGAAGTCTTTCTGTTCTGCTGCAAGTACCAGAGTAAATTTGTGCTCTAAGCAGCATGCTGATTACATTAGAGACAATCGTTGGCTTCCCTCTAAGTGATTTGAGATTATTTTCCCTAGCTCAGTTAGTGCTTGAGGTTCTGTAAGCATGCAGCAGACTGCTTTCCCTTTCTGTGCTAAATGGTTGCCTGAAAAAATACATGTGGCATCTCGAGATGTTGCTTTTTCGAGTCAGATATTTGAATTTATGTGTGTATGCGTGCACGTACACGCGTGTGTACCAATAAGGATGTGCTATGAGGGAAACAGGGATAAACACTTCAGAAGGCATCACAAACCACACGTTCAAACTTCCCAAATTATTGCGAGTGAATCATCTTCCTACAGGAGAACAATATATGGCACACAATGCATAGTACAAAGTTGTTTCTGTTCTTCGCTCTAGGTGTGTGAGAGGTGCCACAGAGCTCCCCATTTATTGTTTTCTGTCTGAGTGACGGAACTGGGATCCAGCGTGTGACGTAGAGGGGGTGGTTGAAAAGCGCTACCCCAGCCTTATCCTACACGAGCCAGTATTTTACTGTTTTTCAAAACATGTTCTGAAGAGTAACTTACTGTTTTTTCTTTAATCCAAGTTCGTAAGTGGCTTAAAATAATCTGATTAAGGTCAAGGATGTTAACATGCGCTACAAGCTGTGAGCATTTTTGCACTCCGGTATGAATTTCTTAAAATTTATTTTGTTTACGCGTTCCTCATGGTGCTGTGTAGTTAAACCACGGTCATTGCAGTTTTCAGGGCATTGAGAAATAAGGGATTCTGTTGTTCTGCCGAGGCTTCTAAAATATTGATGGCAAGTGCTGCTTACAGGTGTTTGTTTTGTTTGGTTTTTTTTAAATCTATTATTTGTAATTGAGGGCAGAGTAGTGATTTTTCTTTAAAATTTTTTTAAAAGTATGCTTAGTTTGCCCTATTTCTTGGTACATTCTAGTAATTTACTGGCAAAGTTAATTGCTTTAACCTTAATAGTTATCCTGTCTCTTTCTCCCTCTTAGTACTGGCAGTTAACTGACATTCTCAAATTTATGCTGCTAAGTGTACATTTTAACATGAATGTTTTCCCCTGTAAGCTATCTGAAGTATTAAAATATCTCAATGCTTTGGGTCATGCTGAATACCAGATGTGTATGCTGTTAAAGTAATTGTTCATTTTTTTTTAAATAATGGGTAGTCCTCGTTGAACTTTGCCTTCTGATAGAGGACACTTTGGGTCCTTCTGATAGAGGACACAGCAGCGGTGTTTCCCTTGCCCTGAAGAAAATTCTTCTGGAAGTTCGCTTGTCCTAAAAAAAAACCCCACCTGTGTCAGCCTTTCCTCCTTCAGGTAAATGAGGTGGTATGTTGGGGAGTGGAGGAGTGATTTGGGTCAAGGGCAGGGCTTTGCTTGGGTGTGTCTCCCACCAACCCTCCATCCCGTTTTCTTATAGCAGTGTTTAATTTTTTTCTGTGGAGCTGAGGAGCTCAGATCAAGAAGATGTTGCCAGCTGTCTGCTATACAGACCTGATCAATGGAAAGTATAGTTTGCCTACTGTTCCTCCACGCCTCTGTGCCCAAATACTTTCTGTGCTATGCCGGCATGATATCAAAGTAACTGCTGTGACTTCAGTGAAGGTAATGGGTTTCACTTTAAAATGCACATATGTGATGATGAAGTGCCATATTTTTTTCAGTCATATCCTTTTTCTTACAGTAGAATAGGTGAACAGAAGAGAAGAATATGCATTGAGAGAAGATTTGGCCCATTTGTGAGGGCTGTGGGAGGGATTGAGGAGAGTTGGTTAAGGATTCTGCAAATACACGTATGTACGTGTATGGTTTCTGTAATGTTCACTGGACTGTAAAATGGAAAAGCATTAGCCAAGAATTTTATAGTTGCCAGGTTATTTTGATGACTAGTAAATTTTACCTTCAGAGATACTATTTTTTTTTGTGCTTCTGGAGGCAATCTGTTTTAGAATTAAAAGGAGATTCTAAAAATGACCAGATGGAAATGAAAAAATTACCCACATAGCAGTTTCCCAGGCACAGGTTAGGTATCCTAATCTGTTTTTGGGGGGACTATTCTCTAAACTTTCAGAGAACACTAGAATATTAAGAGGGACAGTCTACTTCAATTCGTTAGGTCGAGCTCTCAATGTGCAAGCAGGCTTGTTTTCTTCAGGATACTTCAAGGTATTGAATAATTACATCTGTGGGCTTTCCATGTGAAAAAGGGATGGATACATTTAAAAAAGAAATGGAGAGCAGTTCCAGTAGTTACAGATTTAGCTAGGATGTAATATTTTTTCTTTGTAAAGAGATAATAGAAATAATATAGCTAGTGTTAGGAATCAGCTCTCCCCATGATTTGGCTGTCTGAATTCATAAGAATATTGCTATGCTAATAGACCTACGCTGTAGTGAAGAAAGATGGTGTCTAATCGCCTTGACAATAGCTGGGAAATCACCCCTGGAAATCTACGTATACAAATCAAATAATACCCTGGCGTGTAGAAATGAATTGCTGATCCCAGGGCCATTTCTTTCAGATTTTAATAATAAACCAGCAGAACCTGGTGCAGTGAAAAGACTTCTGCCCAAATGTGTGCCCCAATGTAATATCAGTCCTTCGGTCCCACGCTTTCCCTGTGTCGCTCAGCTGAGCTGTGCACGCCTTGTCTTCCTTTTGTGGGTAGGAAGACTAATAATTCTAAATGTAATGAAAATGTGCAGTAGCCCTAACTCTTGTGATAAGTTTCAACCAAGCCACCACTATAAGCATTAATTATGAATGCTTTTACTGTCTATTACGTACTTGACATTTTTAATTAAGTCCCCAAAACCCCCCAAATATCCCTTTCTTCTAT
The DNA here is from genome assembly GCA_008658365.1 of Alca torda. Taxonomy (NCBI): domain Eukaryota; kingdom Metazoa; phylum Chordata; class Aves; order Charadriiformes; family Alcidae; genus Alca; species Alca torda. The sequence continues at coordinate 14,238,045 of CM018079.1, read as the reverse complement.
TCCTCCAGTTAATCCTCTGCTAAAGTGAGAGAATAAATAATTTGAGTAGAATGAAAGCTGTATTCTAGTAGAGAAAACACCATGTTCAAAATTACTAGTCCAACAGTGGTATGAATTGCGCTTTGTTCCAAGTTTGGGTCAGAGAAGAAAATAGGGTTTTCTCCTTTGTTTTAAGATAGTGCAAACTATTGTTTTATCTTAAATTGCATCACAAGTTTGCTTTCAAGGGAAAACTGCTGATCTGCCTGGCATTTGACAATCCTGCATTCATCGACTGAGAACTTTCTAAATCCGAAACTGTAACTTGTGAAATTTTTTTTTCCCCTCAATTTTCCATGTAAACATATTATGTGGGGCTGTGAGCTTTGAATAAGACTTTGTCCAAGCTGAAAGAATAGGGAAACAGCTATTTGAGCAGATCTGGAGCTAGACTGAGCAGAGCAAGTAGGAGGAATCTCTTGCATTCTCTGACTACGCTAGCTGTCTAGAAGGCTGCAGCTGGAAGATGACGTTCATTTTTGCTCTAAGATTATACACACTGGCCTCTTCTGTAAGGTTCTTCCCTACCAGTATCATCACCCTGGATGGCTTTGTACAACTGCAGTTGTTGCTTGTTAGGTGAGAACTTGGAGTTTCTCCTAATTTGTGTGAGCAATTTGCCCAAGAGTGCCAGCTCTGCAGGCTGTCTTTAAATAGTGTATATTTATAGTGTTTTCTCATAGAATCATTATCAAAATTAATATTATACTTATTCATGCAAATATTCATACAAATTCATACTTATTTTGTTGAGCCTTGTCGTTTAGGATGGAGTTGGCCTTGGAACTAGCAAATGGAAACCTTAATTTATTTGATCAAAGTAATTAGTTTGAAATTCAGGTTAAATATCTAAAAGCAACAATTTGAAGAAAAGGGTAATATTCTTCTTCCAGCATATGCAGAGTTGGTACCTCATGAGCAAAGACTGTCTCCAGGAGAGGGAAGGGTGGGCATGGCTGGAAGACAACCTGGTTCAGGCGAGTAGATGGAAGTGATTTTTTTATTTTTATTTTTATTTTATATTTTTCTCCCCTGTATGGATGGGAAATCTAAAAGGTACTTTTATTGTGTTTAGCAGCACTGGGCCTTAAGGGGAGTCCAAGTGACAAAAATGAGCTTTAGTTTATTTTGTGTAACCTCTGTGAATATGAAAATACTTTTTTCACTGTATGCTGTCCCAAGGTAGTGTTTTCCCTCTTGTCTTTGTAAGCCTTCCAAAATACGAACCATTACAGTAAGTCTGTTAAATTTTTCTGACCTAGGTCAGAGAAGTGTTCTCATCTATCTTGTGAAGAATTGTGAATTGCATATATTTTTCTTTCAGAAATGATGAATTTCTCACAGTTAGGTTACATGTGTACTTCCATTTTAAAGAAAGGATTCCCCTGTGTATAAAAGACTGTGTTTCTTTCCACCTGTTTTAGTGGAGATTTCAAAAGAGTTAATTCCAGAGTAAGGAAGTTTTGCTTTCTTCCTTATGATCTTTAAAAATTTATCTACCGTGGTGGTAAGTGGTGGAACTGTCCTGTTATCTTTGGTTAGATGTCACTTCACATACATACCCCACTGATAGGCTTGGGGCTGAAAAAATGCTGCTTTCAGTGTTCTTCACAAAACCCTATTTAAGTTCAGGAGAAACAGAAGCAGAGGATTTCTAACTCATCTTTTAGTTGAGCCCTGAAAAATAGTTTGGGACACTGAGGCTTCTCACAAGGCCTGGTTGGAAGAAACTGTATTTAATTTAGGTTTTAACTTTCTGATGTGCATCTGTTGTGCATCTGAGTTAGACTTTAAACAGTTTTGAGTCTTCAACAGTATATATGTGGGTTGCTACTGAGACCAGGAACCATCAAAACTCTTCTGGTCGTACTCAGGGGTCCCTAGTATGATTTAAACACCAGTAACATTTGATTGTTGTCATAGACTGTGGGTTTTTTTAATTATAATTATTACTTTAAATTATATTATTTGTTTTTAAATCAGTGTAGCACATTGTAATTTTAAAGTCAGTTAGTATACGGAGCTGCTTACTGAAAGTTAGTCTCTATTATTAACCTCTGTTGGCTAAATAAGTACGTAGTTGTCTAATGTATCTTAAGTATTGCTTTTGGGGATCTAGCTGTGATTGCCTGTGATCTAAACAGTATGTCCCTGATGCCAGATACTGATATGTGCTATTTCACCTTTTCTGTAACACAGTTCTGTGCCACACTTGGAAATTACGGTGGAAATGAAATAACAGAAATGAAAATTAGAATTGCTATACAGAAGAGAGCGAAACATAAAGTACTTCATAATGTCAACTTGCTTGCTATTAAAAAAACTATTAAAAAAGAAAAAAAAACCCTGAAAGCTCTTCACATGTCAGATGACTGAGACTGTTATTAAAGAATGTTTCTGTAGTCTGTAGACTACTTTTATGATCGTATTATTTCCCCAGATCAAAGTTACAAAATAGATGACTAGAAAGAAGAGCTTCAGCTGTCTGGGAGCTTTAAAAGACAGACAGACAGGCAGTCACTGCTTTCGAGAAACTTCATTCACTAAAGGTGGTAGGAAAATAATATTCTAAATGAGATAAGAAATTTAAATTATTTAATTGTGGAATAATGCCAAATTGCTCATAGCTTTTTTTTTTATATCATGAGTGGTTTTAAGGATATTAATGGTTGAATGTATTTCAGGTTTTTAACTACTGTAAAACTGCTATTTCAAGTCCTTTTTGTTCTCCTGTGGCTCTCGTTTTGAAGACCAGCACCTTCAGTCAAGAGAGTCTTAAAAAGTCTGAGCAAGGTTTCTGTTGGCAGAGGCAACTGTTGGTTTAGCCCCTCTGTGCATGTCTGCTCCGTTTTGTGCAAATTGCCTGGCTTCAGTCCACTGGGATTCACAAACATGCTGAAGTGTAGATTTTGAGGAAGCTCCGGAACAGAACGTGGTGGTGGAGAAAAGATTCGATTGTGCTGCCACATGAATATGCAAAGTTTGAATTGCGGGACGTACCAGACATGTTCTTGAATCCATGCCCCACCAACAGTGTAGGCATAACTAGCACAATAATTTTCTTTGACTTTTCAGAGATGGTGAGCTAATGAAAAGCAGAAGTTTGGGGAGAAATTGTGGCCATTGATTTAGACCATATCATCTTCCAGTTTCCTCTGTCACCAGGCAATTCTTAAGGTCAGACTTCACATGAGTTAACCAAGTGCGATATTAAATCATTAGAAGCAGTGGCAGAAGCTGGGAGAGAAATGAGTTCTGTTTCTCTGTAACCTCAAGTTCACTGTGAAATGGTACACGAGGACCTTGCTGATTTGAAAGAGGCGATACTGGTCCATAACCTGTTCATTTGGCAGTAACTCTAGTGTTCTGCTTGTCTGCTCTCAACTTCCACGGAAACAGAAGCTGAATGACCCTGTTGAGGGCGAATGAGTGCTGTGATGGTCTTTGAAATGCAGTATGCATAGTATCAATGGATGCTTTGGAAATTGTTTTTCTGAAGCTGTTGATTCTCTTTTGATTGCAGATTCCTCTGCACTATTGGCAACATCCCACATTCAAGTAGTATGTCCTTTGAACTGTGTCAGTTTTAAAATCTTTACATGAAAAAGTCCTCTTTTTGTAGTATTTATTTGCTTAGGTATTAGAACTGAAATGCTTAACATACAGGAGCTTTTAATTTTGCTAGTAACCCTTCATTGATGGGTTGTGGTTTTTTTGTTGACCATAACGTGAATAATTAAGGTAAAATGGCCACAGAATTTGCAATTATGTGAATTTAGAATTCCTGTAATGAGGTGATTAAAATGGTTGTTGCCTGCATGTGATGGGGTTGGCCAGCTGTTGAGTAGCTAATTTAAATCATTCTTGTTGAAAGGTTCTGAAATGCTGTTGTGTATATGAATGAATGAGAGACATCTTTTAAAATAAAGAGAAAATATTCAGAATGAAAAACCAATAGATCAGAGCTGTATTAGTTGAGTTTCTTAATTAAAAAATAAATAAATCAAGATATTTGGACTGCGATGGATGTAGGATATTCTCATGTGTTGTGGGAATAGATTCCCAAATTCAAATGGAAATACTGCCTACTAGAAAGCAGGGGTTTTTTTTCCTTACCTTTTTTGAAGGTGTGCCATAAACATATGTCAAAACATGTGAAATCTTGTAAGCTTTAAATTTCCAATGTTTGCCTGTTTTTTTGTAATTTGGAGACGTGGTTTAGTCTATTGTTATACCTTTTGGGTTAAGAGTATGCAGACCCCACAAATCTGCATACAGCTTTGTGAACCGTGCGTCTTTTTCTTGTTTTTAAAATGGCAAGTTTGTACTAAATGTAACAGAGAGATACTTTTTGGTCACCTTTCTCAATTCTGGGGAAGGTTTTAAAGCTAAGATGGATCCTTGGAATATACAGATGTTTTGTACCAGCTGAGGTCCATGGTTAATCTGAGGTACCGCAGTTTTCACCTATAATATGTGTGACCTGCTATGACTGGTCATGCTGATGACATATTAGTAGTTTTTGAAGGTTGTGGTGATACTGCTTTTGGTGATACAGAAGAAGGATGAAATGCTGGAGTTCTCTGTGTGGATAATTACATTCTTTACCACCTGCTGTTTGACTTCACTGAGGCCTACAAAATGTCTTCATTGCGGCTGTTCGTTCAGATGATATGGAATTATTGCAAGGGATGAGTATCTGGATTTTATACGTGCTTGCTGCGCTGTGTTTTGGTATTCTTGTTGTTGGCTGTGGGAATTAAAAATGGACCCCAGTGCGCCGTTCAGAACTGGACGCAGGAAATGTGGCAATATGGGGACTGAAAACTGCATGCTGAGGTAGGGTTGCTCAAATTCTTTTATTAGTATTTAAACTTAGGTTTTGGAACTGGAAACTTTCTTTCAAGACAATTCAGTAAGACAGCCTTCTAGATTTGGCTAGAATTTGAGGATTTCAGATCTGTTTTAAGACTTCCACTAAACTACCCCTACTGGAAAATTGTGTATTAGTGTAAATACGGTCTTGAAACCTTATGGTAGTGACTTGCTTAAAATTTCTTAAAAAAAAAAAAAAAAAAACAAAAAAAAACAAAAAAAAAAAAAAAAAAAAACCAAAAAAACAACAAAAAAACCAGTCAACCAACACATCCCCATCCCCCCAACAAAAAGCCCTCCCTTAAGCTTTTTTCTTGTCTAAGATTCTTCTGTTCAACCAGTGGAAGTAGTTATCTTTATTATGGTGCCAGCTTGTGCTGTGCTGTATTGTCACATTTCTGAAATACTCTATTGAAATTTGAAGTCACAGCCAAAGGGAGCCTGAATTACATAAATCTTGTCAGAACCACTCTTCAAACCTCTGGAGGAATTACTGCTTGGTTCCTGTCCATAAATTATAATTTAAAATGCGGGGCTTTCTAAAGAACAGAGAGACTGTCTCTGTAAGAACCATTTCTTTCTCTTCCAATTTTTCTTCTAGGTAGACTTAGCTGATATAGAGGCAGAAATCTTGTTATGCCAAGTCTCAAGTCAACTTTTTTTTTTTCCAACTGTTTTATTTCCTCATTTTACCCCAGTTTTTGATGCTTCTAAGAAAAGTCCCCTTCCTGTTTTAATGTGAGAAATTAATATTATTTTATTTGGCTATGTGAGGAAAATGGTGTTCTGTATTTAATGGCTTCATGTGTAAATTTAATTGGCTAATGATTTTGTCTTGATGGGTAAAGCTGGACATTGGAACTTTCTCCAGGAAAAGCCAGTGGAGGGTACGTGGACCTGCTTTAGACAGGTTGTTCATAACCATAGAGGGACAGAAATCGGATACTGTAAGTGGAAAATACGAAGCGAGATGATGGACTTCATTTGATTTGGACATTATCAACTTTTGTAGATTCAGGTTGGCTTCCTCAGCATTGCACAGCTGGGAAGATGCAAGCATTGCGCTGGTGTCTTGCTGGATGGGGTGACAGTAACCCTGTTATACGGGATATATATTACAGGCAACTTACTGAGGTGGAGCAGTTGTTTTTGATAGGTGGTGGATCTAACCTTAAAGAAAGCTTATCATCTTATTTTTCAGCACTTAGTGACTCTCATGTAAGTCTAGTAGAAATCTGTTAGCAAGAAGGCGCTCTGTTAATAGCTACGCTTTTATATCAACTGAAGTTATAAAAGGAGGAAAATTGTTTTATGTATTGTAAAGTGTAGAATAGCTAACAGTATTATAAGATTATCTTGTCTTCCTGTCTCCATCCTAGAAGAATTTTTACAACAAAATAGCAGCCTGTGTTGTAGCAGCAATTCTACTGAATGTACAGACTGTAACCTGATACAAAACTTCAAGTCTGAGGTTTAGTTCTTTCTTAGTGTAATTCCTAAGTCACTGAAGAATTGCAAGGGATATGTTTGACCCACAGGTGTTTGTATACTATATACTGGTCTCTTGTGACAAAAGCGAGTATGGAGTCGTCAGCTGGAAAACCTGGCTAGGCTTGAGGAATGAACCGTAGTATTTTTCAGTGTACCTTATGGTTCTGTCCTCCTTAATGCACCCTCTTTGGATTTTTTTTTTTTTAAAAGGGTTTTCAAAGCTCTATGTCAGTGTAAAATTAGGCCTAGTAGGCACTGTTCATCATTTCGTCATTGGGTTTATAAGCAGGCTAACTCTATAAATACAGCTTTTAATGCACAAGAGAAGTAATTTTATGTTCTCAAGCAAATGCAGTGTAAGCCCATGTTTGGGATCAAGTCATTACAGAAGTGTTGAAACTGATTTTCTTCTATCTATTTCTCTTTTTCTTGTCTCTCTGAATGCAGCCTTCATGAAAGAGATGAAAAATGGGAGCGTGATTTCCTATTTTTGTTAACTGCAGCGGAGTTGTATGGGAGTCCAGCCAATGCATTTAAGTAGAGAAGCAGGCATGCAGATTTTCCAGAGTTAAGAGTCATCTGGGAAGAAGACTTGAAATAACCATTTTGAACTTTCTTTTTTTAGGCTTGTTTCTCAAAGTAGCTTTGAAGCTTTTTAATGGGTATCATTTCAATCTAGTACAATCAAAACCTGGGGCCAGTGGCGAGGTGGTGCCATCCTAAGAAAAGTGAAGATTTCAAGATGGCTCATTTATCTGCAGTCACACCCCTTTAACGTTTATAGTTTTCAAAGGTTTTCTGCTCCAAGTGATTTTTTTTTTTTTTTTTTTGATTGCTGTTGCAAGGCTGGCTCTTGTATTACGATGTGACAGCAGTGGCACAGCACCAGGAATTTGAAGCTTTCTGGAACCATACAGTGAACTGTACCTGCTGCTGGAACAATTCTCTTCATCAGTTAGTACTTTGCATGCAGAAATCTTTTTTTTAAATGAGAGAGAATTACGGAACTTGAGTCTTCTAGTCAGCTATGTTCTTTCCATTTCAGTTTCTTGTTCTTAATCTTTGGATTCTTTTGTGTATGTGCCAAGCATATTTTAGCACAGGTACTTTACCTTTCATTGGATGTTTTTTTTTTTTTAAGTGTTATGCTGTATATTTCAATGGGTCTGATTATTTTCCACTTTTGAAGTGGAGAGGGGGAAACCTGCTCATTCAGAACTTAGGGTTGATTTTCCAAGTACGTCTTCAGGAAAGAAAAGGAAGTTTGCTCGGTGTGGCAATAAACGTTTAATGATACTGTGATGAAGGTGAAGGCTCATATAGCCAAATGTCACTAAAATTTGATTACTTTTCACACTTAGGGTTTTTTCAAGACAAAAAGAGTATCTTTAAAGAGTAGCTTAAAATCCGTCATATAAGGTGGTGAATATATTCTTAATATAACTTAAAAGACTGTATGAAAAAGGATGGAAAAAAATCAGTTAAAAAATAGCTCAAAGATACTTTAGATGTAATTGTTAGATAATTGCTATACAGTTTCTGTAATAATTTGATGCAAAATACTTGAATATAATTACAAAACCAGTTTGTTTTTTTTTTTTCCTAAGGTAAATACCTGGTCATAAAGTTCAAACACTTCAGAAAGATTGTAACTGCTCTTCCAAATTGTTTGAATTTGGCTTTTCTGTCTGATTATACTTCTGTGAGTCACTGGATAATAATCTGCAGTTCATTCTTGGATGTTCTATTTACTTCTCCTTTATTGTTGTCTTATTGAAGGTCGTGATGATTTTCAAAGTAACTCCCATCTCAGCTCTGATGAGCTGATGATCTTTTAAGGGAAAGCGTCTATCCCTTGAAGGAAAGAACGGTATATTTTGGACCAGGAGAAGAGGGAGATAAAGCGAAAAGATCCTGTTTAATAGTAGGAGGAGAGTGGTAAAATGAATAAAACTGAACATTTTATGAATGGTTGAAAATGATTTCTCCAGGGTAGAGAGACTGTTTTAAAGGGCATGAAAGGAAACTTGTATTGTTGTTACAGCCCCAAAGAGAGGTAAATGTCCCATTTACCTATCGGACAAATCATTCAGCTTCCATAATAGCACAGTGTATTTAATACTTGAATTTCTGTCATTATTCATAATCTCTAAGAAACAGTTCTTAGCAAGTACATTCATATTTTGGGCTCTTTCCCCACAGGTGTGTTTTTCTACATGTATTCAAGCTGGGTTTCATTTCATTTCTGCTTCATGCATCTTATCCCTTTAATTTCCACTGAGCTCTGGTTCTCAGCCTCTTTCTTACATTGGCAATAGTGCTCCCACTGATATTCTATATTAGCTCTCTTATGGGTATGAATGAAATAAATATGTCTGTAAGGTCTGTCAAAGTTTCTTCCCTTCAGAGCTGAAAACTTCGCAAATCCCATTATTATCTTTGTATTGCAAGGTAAGCTTATCTGCAAAAGTGAGATTTTTAACCTTGAAACGATAAAGAAATTTACAAGTCGGATGTTGACAATGGAGGAAAGTAAAGGGAGGAGGTGGTGGGATACAGTAAGAATGGTGAAAAGTGATGTCACTGTTAATACTGTGAATACTTATGTTTTTCTTTACTAAGGGTAGCAGTATTTTAGGGGACCAGGGTGTCAGAAAAGGCCGTTTGTGTGTGAGCACACAACGTATCATTCTTAGAGTATTTTGTATGCTGTCTTTTCCAGCTCTTTTCACCAAATGGTGCCAACAGAATATTAGCAGCTCCTAAGCCTGTATCTTCATATACAAAGAGCAGTCCTCTGCTTAGCAAATGTGTGTGACCCAGCACTGCATGTGTAATGGAGAATTTAGACAATGCTTTCTTTCTGAAGTAGCTTTAGCACTAACTCAGCAACTTGGGTGGAATTGTGTTACCTGGTTTTTCTGCCCTCTGTGCAAGGGAATAATGCTGCTGCCTCAGCCCAGGGGGAGCAAGAGCGGGCAGGGTTCCACTGAGGAGCAGAGCTCACTAGAGCCTCCCCCGTAATTTAGATTTCAGGTTGAAGTTGCTCCTTCTAGCAACAGGACTCATCGTGGCAAATCCCCAAATGCAATAGTGGTGGTAATGCGGTTCTGAAGTTTCTTTTGGTTGCAGAACCAGGGAAGGTGTCGCCTCCTTGCAGTATGTTCACAATAGTGGATAAACCTTAATTGCTTTAGTGGAGTGCAATGGTAACGTTCATCTTGTCAGATTATGTAGGAAGCGTGGCAGCCACAGTGTCACAGCAGGCCGGTGGCAGAATTAGGTCAAGTTTTCAGTGTTTGACTCTTCAGGGACTTCATATTACATGGTGTCCAGAACTTCTTTGGCTGATGGTGTAGAAAATGACAATTTTTAATAGCAAAACACTGCAGCAGTTTGGGGTTTTGTTTGTTTGTTGCACTTTCTGTTTGTGTTTAAGATGAGCAACAAGATAGTTTCACAGTTCACCTACTTCATCTGTGCACTCATGGTCTGATTCTGGAAAAAAGCCCTAGAACAGTACTTTTCATGTCTATGTGTGTCTCGGTTGTGTTCCTGTTCAAGTTGAATGTGAATTAATTGGTAGGATATATTAATAGTTGCTTGCATAAGGAAATCCTGTTTTTATATGCTTTTAGGATGTTATTTGCTAGCTATTTGTTGGATTAAATCTTTAATATTTTATATCTTAATCTGTGACTGCAGTTGGGTATAGTCCTAGATCAGTACAGCTTCTCTGAATTGTAGGTCTATCTAGAGATTATCCATTTCTCAAAACTACAGGTATTATTTTCATATATATATGTGTATATTTCATATACAGACAAAGAGTCTGTACTACTCTTTGTCACATTCTCCTGCAAGATGAGAAGATTTGGCTAGATATCACAGAAAACTCTGTAAATAGATATTATATAAAACTAGTTGAACGGTTCTTCTACAACCCTTCTCAAACCTAAAAAGTACTCTATTCTTTCAGAATGTCTTCATCTGAAAGAGGATCTGGAAGCAGTTTACAACAATGAATGAATAGTCTTTCATACCGGTTTTTGCAGATGGGAGAGCTACAGTGGATTTCAAGTTATGATTCCTAAGCGACATCAACAGCATTTTATCTGATGAAGCAGGCAGTGAAAGAAAAACCCCAAGAGTTAAGGTAGTGTTACGAGATAGCTGGATCTGTTATTGCTAAGATACAAGGCTAACTTATTTGTGTTCTAAATAAATGGATATACTTATCCATTCCTTTTTATTATCTTTAAAACTTTGTTAATTGTTTGAATCTTGATTACTTTTCATCAGTTGTGTCTGTTAAGAGGGAAGACTGAAGTCCTGTCTGGAAGGTGGAGTGTTGTAACACAAAACAGGGAACCAAGTTGACTAAATCTTCATGGAAGACTATTAGGCAGAGCAGACCATGGGACTGAGTGTCTGAAGGTACGCATTCACAGCCAGTTTGTTTTAGGATTAACTTCTTAGTTTTGAATTGCAGAACTCAACCGTGTTCATTCTTTCCTCAAAATTCTGTGTTCATCTGAGAAACCTAATGCTTCCTGGATGCTAGAAATCAGATTGGCTGGCTTCGCGTGCTTTGTTCAGGGATTATAAGATATACTTTAGAGAAGCCTCTCAGTTGATACTGTTCTGAGCACAAAAGTGTCTTATTGAGTTGTTAAGCTGGGACATTGGGAAACATTAGATATTTATTTACAGAAGTAGGTCATAGTTCCTTGTTTTTTCAGGCCTGTTTCCAGTGATAGCATGTTTAGTAGCATTACCATCAGCTTCCGTATGCTTCATGTTGGCTGAGGTCACGCTGTGAAACTAGGAAAGGATTTTCTCTCTACTTATAAGACTCACAGGCTAATTTTTCTTTTTTTGCTGTAGTTCACGCAGGTATCAGCTTCAGTCACTTGTAAGACTGAGATCAAGTATAAGAAAGAAAAGTAGCAGTGGTTTTTGTTCTTTCCCCGCCATTTGCTTATCACAAATGAGGTGAACTGTCTTGTGCATGCTTTTCATTCAGGACTAGAAATGTCCTTAGTTTTGCAGAGTTTCTTGCCTGAGGAGGATGAGAATATTCACAGTGGGGCTGATTTTAAATTTCTAAGCTAATGAGACACGTGCAGTTCATTCAGTTTTGCTTTCCTGTGCGCTTGTTGGGGGCTACTATTAGCTAGTATTGTTCTAATATTCTCTATTTTGCAGTGCTCTCTTTATTGCTGTGCTCCATGAATTCTTGGAAGTATGCAATATTTGCAAAAACTAATCAAATTCTCAGCCTAAACCTCAATAGATTTTGTGGAACCCATGGTGGCATGTAGTGACATAAGAGACTTCCTCCTCTTATGTGAGAAGGGGATTGTGGGAAGATTAGGTCTTGTTGCTTTGGGCTGAAGATCAGTTGTATCAGGAAAACTGAAAGCAGTTTATTCTTCTTTCAAAAGCCCCAGCTGGATTTTTAAAATAAATCCTTCTTTTTGAATTCTAAAAAGAGATACTGTTTTTCTAAGTACTGCCTTGTGCTGTGAACTTGAGTTGTATGTGGAAATTTTTCCCCATTTGTGAACCTATCAAAATAATAATTAGAAAGAAAAAAGAACCAGATCTATGTTTCTGTAGAATAGTTGATTTTTTTTTTTGTGTGTGTACAGTGTAGGCGTTTCTGAAGTTTCTGTCTCAGCCTCAGGCTTCATTGTGAATTACTGATTTTTTTTTATTATTTTTTAAGCATATTTCAAAAGAATGTTAACAGCTGTAGTTCTTTTTGGCCTTTGAGTCTAGGTCTGAAAATGTGCCATGCAATTTGGTATCTTTACACTGCACATCATGTGAAGTGAGTAGTTTCTTTGCTTTAGAAAGCTTACATGGTCATGTAGCAAAATAATGGTACTGCTTTAAAGAACCCCAAAGGTATGGCCAAGTAGGGGTGGAGTAGAGGAAAAGGAGTCACCAATATACATCAGATGGTAGGATATACAGAGAAATTGATAGGAAGGCAAAACGCTTCAGTGACACAGGGCTGATGAGAATGTATCGGGGGACAAAGCAGGCTTAACTGTTGCACCTGTTTTACTTGGAATAGTTATGTCATGTTACTTGTATGGCTTTATTTTTTTTTAAGGACTAATCAGACAATTTAGTAAGTAGGATTGAAGACTACACTGTTTAACCTCAATTCATGAATTAATGGAAAATGGCTTGTCAGACTGTGAGGTTGGTGGTTGGGTTTTTTGGTTTGTTTGATTTTTTTTTTTTTAAGAGGTTACAGTTTTATTCAATAAAACTGTCTGTAAGTTTTGGGGATTTGTACTTGAGTCCTCTTTTTGTCTTAGAAAATGTAGGATAGTCTTAAAGATTATAGTAAAAAAAGAACAAACCCAAACTGAACAGATTTGAAAGTAACTAGACTTAAAACAGCTAAATGACGCCTCTAAAAGCTAGTATCACTTGAGTGATCATAGAGTGGAGGTTTTGCTAATGGGAGTCTGCCAGGTTCAGCAAGAATGAGGCTTAATAGTGATCAATTGTTCTAGAAAAGTTCTTCCCTGCTTCTTTGATTGGATTTGAATTTGTGAATGATGAACCTTGCTCAAGGGAGGATGTTCCCAGAGGAGTGCCTGATCTCAGCTTCTCAAATAACAAGTCCTGCCCCTGTGGTTTTCAATTTCTTAAGCCTTTCAAAGGCATCCTCCAGATTTTAATCTATCTTCTACTGGTCTAAGGCTCTCTAGGAGACCTGTTCACTTTCTCTTCAGGCCTCTTGAGGGCTATCACTTGGATCTCTCCGTAGCAGTGGCAGTGATTCTGCTCTGTGATTTTGAACAAACAGAAGGATTTTTTTTTTGACTCCTCTTACCCTTAGATAACAGTGAAAGTATTTAATGTTGTAAGTAAAGCTTTTTTAGGCAGGGAGGGAGACAGGTGTTAGTCTAGATGGAAGAATTAATGAGGCTTTGAGGATACTAAAGGAATGTAGATCTGTAATGTTTCTGAGCTAATTGGGAGAAAGATTGGTAGTACGGCAGGACTGTATGACTGAAACCTTAATAGTCTCTGATTTGATGGCTGTACGGAAGCTGATTTGTGAAGGACAAGAGATGCTTGATGAGCTTGCAGCTGGTTCGTGTTATGTAACTGCAGCACGCTGGGTAGGTGGGAGATAGCACATATAAAAGAACTTTGAAAATATTTGGAGATCCCTCTCTGTGTTTTCAGACAGAGCTGGGTTTTGCTGTCCACGCAGCCTAACGCGTGGCTGTGATTTCACCTCCAGTGAAAAGTTGTTTGAATGAGGTCTGAAACATGACTATAGCAGTTGCTCTGCTGAAACACCGCTGTCACTAGCTACTTATCTAAACTGAACTGTGATGATTATATTGCTTGTAGTGATTGCTGTCTCAAGGGCTCAAGTTGCCAAGCATTTAAGAAGAGAACCTTTAGGTATTGTGAAAATTAGCCAGCATCTCTAAGTGATTATCTAGTAAAGTGGAGCCTTGTTGCTTAATTAGTTCACTTGGAGCATCGGTTTAACACATTCTTAGATTCTAGAAAAGGTAGTTCATAATCTCAATAGCTGTCCTCATGAAATAATAGGATAACCTGAATTATTTCATATTGGTTTGGGTAAGGACTCTGTTTGCTGCGATTCTGCTACGTTAAGCTGCCTCTTCATTTCTGGACATCATCAGTTTTGTAGGCACAGTTCCAGAAGGCAATCTCTAAATTGAAATGAGTTTGTAGTTACTAGTGCGTTCTTTGGGACTGATCTTGGATTTGAATGCTCTCTATTGATTACACCATTAAAAGCTTTGTGGATTTTTTTCACTTGAAGATACTGGTTTTATTCTGCTCTCTAAAAATTCAGTGAAATAAAATGTGTTGGGTTTTTTTTTTTTCTATAAAAATTAAAGAACTTTTGTTTCTATATTGTGGGGAATTTCTAAACAGTGGTAAAGCAGAGTTAGGCTTATAGGATCTGGAGAGCAGTCATTCCAAACATTCCATGGAAAATTATTTTAAATTATTATAACAATCAATTAAGTGCTTTACCACCATATAGGTAGCATTTGAATGTACTATCCGGGATTTATTCCTACTACTAAGAATGCTCTGTGATCTTTGTCTTTAATCATATGTGTCTGTCTTCATGTCTCAATCCAAGTTTTACCACTGCAACATAGTGGAACCATATAATTGTCAACTTCAGCATTGGCATGTGTCTTCTCTTAAAGTTAATTGTTGTTTTATGCAAATGTTTTGGCAGTTCATAATGTTAATATGGTGATTATTTCCTGAAGAAAAACAGGTGAAGCCAGAAGCAGATTGCAAGCTCCCATTACCTTGCACCACAATGAAACTGTATCTGTTCAGCTAGCAGTGAGGCAGATGTTCTTTGGATTTACAACAACATCTCGCAGCCATCGGGATTAAGAAGTACTTTTTTTGCAGGGCCTCAAATGTCACTGAAGCAGCTGACGGCATTGTGTATTCAGAAGCTGCTGGCAGCTGCGGGGGAACAGAGGTGGTGGTTATTCCAGCAAGGAGTACAAGGTGTTGGTCAAGGCTTTATGTCTTTTACTGGGCTTCTGCTTTGTTTGGTGTGCCTCATTTAACTTTTTTTTTTTTTAATTTTGTTTGCCCAGAAAAGTTTGCTCAAACTACTTTAATGGCATTAGTTAATTGATGGTGGCCTTTTAATAGGATGGCAGTAGAGGGGGAGGAGACTACTATTTGGGAGGACAGAAAAACTAGATACTGTGATATACCTGCGTATGGATGATAATTATACTGGCCCAGCTGCGTTGCTTCCCTCACCCTAAATTTGATGGATTTTGTGGCAGGCAGCTCCAAAATCCCTCATTCCAAATAATCTCTGGCTTCCTTAGTTCAAGAGCTACTTGGCCCTTGGTCACACTAGGGCTTCTTCTAGATGTTTAATAGTGAGAGCTTTGAAGAAATGAAATGTGAATATAGATTACATAGTACAGTAACCAGACTTGCTAATCATAATTATAATTTAGCTTTGCTAACTTGCTAATTATAATGTTAATCATAATTTAACTGTGTTTTTTGTATTTTTATGGTGTGGGTGGCTGGTGGTTGGTTGGTTTGTTTATTTTAATTGGTCCTGGGCTACACTGGATACTGTCAGATGAAGCTGGGAGTTTTGCTACCCTTACAGGTATAAGCTGGAGTTTTGGCCCTTGAAGAGTTATGCATTGGTTGGTTTTGGTACCGTGGTAAAAATAAGTAGTAAAAAAAAGGCGGGGGGGGGGGGGGGGGGGGGGGGCAAAAATGATTTGGTAAAAAAAATAACAGCATTGTGACTGAAGGCTTCAAGGGTTGTTACAACTTTCTTTCAAAAAGTTGCCCAATAATCAGAGAAAGAAATCTTTAGGTTTGTGAAGTATTATCTGTATTATTGCCAAGTGTGTGTGTATGTGTGTGTAAATGTTCATGCTTCACAGAACTTGATGTGCCGTAGCTTGAGTTCTCTTTTTGCATCTTCCCTGTTTTAATAGAATAATTTTTCTCCAAGCGTAACAGTATGTTGGCCCTCTTGCTCTCCGTACCCCTTTTTTCTTATACTTCCAGAGCGTTCTTGTGAAGACCAAAGCAGTTTCCTCATTTGATGATACATGTTCCCTGTTGGAAAAAATGAGGGCCTTTAATAAAAAAAATAGATTAAGTTCCCTGTGCAATAGTTTTCACTGAGAATAATGCAGTAGAAGTTAAAACAGCAAAATGAGCTTCTTAGTTGCAACAAAACTGGTGGACACTAATGTGTTTTTTTTAAGCCCCAGAAAAGCTCTTACTCTTATCATCTCTTATCATCCCATCTTCTGCACGTGGGAAGACTGAGTGCATGTGTTGGAGGACTGTCTCTGTGTATGCTCAGGCTGCGTTCCTGATCTGCACCATCAGGGATCAAGACTTCGAACTGTCTACTTGCTGCTAAATCTGAAGTCAGGCTGACAGAGGGAGCAGCCTGTCTAGTATGAGCTTTTATGGAGGCGTTGTCAAACTGGTAGTAGTTTAGCCTGGGCAGATCTGGGAAGTGCCCAAGTTTAACCTCCAAACCCTTAAGGACTGTTGCTCCTGGGTATGTGTTCATTTGAAGGGAAATGTCTCTTACAGGTTGGATGTTGGCATTTACAGCATTTTCTTTCTGCTGCAGGCTATTTGCCCAACACAAAGGAGCAGGAATGGGAACACGAGGCTTATCCTAGAAAGGTTTGTCTGTCACCACGCAGTGTTGAAATGTAGTGTGGCTGATTTATTACTAATCTGAAAACCAGAGTGAGCTTATTTCTTCATCTTATACATGAGATTTTTTTTTTTCCACAAAAAAGAGCATTTGGAGATTTGTGTTTAATGAGGCCAGAACTGGGTCAAAATTAACACCTAGAATGGAGGGACCCTAAAGGCTTAACAGGAGTTTGTACCCAGTGATGCAGAAGCAGAGTGATCTCAATAAGACAGAATTTTATTACACTTGCCAAATCACGTCAGGTTGTTTCACCCAGACTGGAAATACCAAATGGGACCTCTCATTTATCTTTTCACATTTCTGGCACAGTTGATCTTTGATAATTGCTTAACAGCAGCAAATTCTAGCATGCATCTTTGATTCAAATGTTTTTATTCCTAACAACTTTTATATATGAATAAAAACTTACAGAAGGTGGTAACGTATGATTGTGAATCTGTTTTCTTGCCACCTTCTTGTACTGTAGCCTTAGCTATAATAAATAGTTTTTCAGAGAAACGCCGTCTTTTTATGGCCTTTGCAAACTAGCAGAACTGTTTCAGTTATAGCAGTGATGATAATTTTCGTAATTTAAGATTAAGTCCTTGTGTTTTGGGCACAGTTTGTTTCAGTTTATGTACTGAAGAAAAGTGATTTCACAATGCAATTACTTTGTAAAACACATCTTTTTTTTTTTTTTTTTTTTCCCTGGCAAAATGAAAAGAATTATAATATATCCATGTATCAAGTAACTTATTATGCCAAAGTGTGAGCCTTATGTAGGTCAGCATAGCTCCAGTTAAGGCTGAAATTCTGGTACACTCAAAGAATTAGTAATGAACGACCTCTTGAAGTTTAAATAGAGTTTGGCACCACTTTTGAGAGGATTTATCAGGAGTGGCATTCACGCAGAGCTGAGAGCAGCTGGAAGGAGCCCAGCACAGCTGCCTGCGGTTGCTTGGGCTTGGGCATGACAGCCTGTCTTCAGTCGTGGTGCAAAGTTCTGTCTCTATACTGAAAACCTGGGAAGCTTAAAATATGGAGGCTATTTAAATTGGGGAGAATTGCAGGTGTTTAGTGCTGGTTAGTAATTGTACTAGAAAACAGCAGCACATACACTTCCTGTTACGTTCAGCTGTCTGTAATGCTGCTGTGCTGCTCCGGAGCTTTAAGTGGAAGAAGAAATCAGGGAAGTACTAAAGTAATTTGTTTCATGATGCATTTTCTGTCCTCATCTGCCATTAAGGTTGCAGCTCCATGTACTTTTTCCTCAGAAGTGGAGCTGCTAGTACAAAGTCCTGCCCTTTTGTTAGTGTTCACCACCTCATTAGTGGTAGTGATTGCACTGGCTGTAGGGCTACGCTGTACTTACTGTAAATCTAACTAGCCACAAAGTTACTGTGAGGTGCTGGAGGGAGTTCTTTTTTCCTTGCCACATAGAATGACTTCAGCAGAGACTCTGGAGGATGTACACTTTCATTTGTGTTGGGACACATCCATAATGTGCGTATTTTACAGGGCTGTTTGTACTTGGACTTATCCATGTCCTTGTATCAGCTCGCCTCTGTCTGTGCTCCAGCATCACGCTCAGGCACTGTTGCTTGAGACTCTGCCTTCTGGCGAGTGTGGGGTGTGCATCACGTGGCCGGTGATGTTTAGCAGGATGGCTCTGCTGTTGCTTCTGCAGTACTCCCAGAGGTGGAGGCAGGGTTTTCTCCCCTTGGTGGTGTTACGTGGTTACCAGGCCTTACTACCCTACTGTGAAGTTGCTGTGGCTTTTGCAGTTACTCTTGCCGTTTATATTGTGGTTGCCCGTCGTGAGAGATTCTTCAGTTATGTCCAAGGAGTCTGTTGCTTGCATTATTCATCAGTTTAAAACAAAAGTCTCCTAAAGTAGCTCAGAGGTGAAAAACCTGTCTCCAGCCTTCACTCTCTTCACAGAATCACAGAATGGCAGGGGTTGGAAAGGACCGCTGGAGATCATCTAGTCCAAACCCCCCTGACAAAGTAGGTTCACCTAGAGCAGGTTGGATAGGATCATGTCCAGATGGGTTTTGAATATCTCCAGAGAAGGAGACTCCACAGCTTCTCTGGGCAGCCTATTCCAGTGCTCTGTCGCTCTCAAAGTAAGGAAGTTCCTCCTCATGTTTAGGTGGAACTTCCTGTGCTCAAGTTTGTGCCCGTTGCCCCTTGTCCTGTTGCCAGGCACCACTGAAAAGAATCTGGCCCCGTTCTCTTGACACCCACCCTCTAGATATTTATGAGCACTGCTAAGATCCCCTCTCAGTCACACAGACCCGGGTCTCTCAGCCTTTCCTCATAAGAGAGATGCTCCAGTCCCCTGATCATCTTTGTAGCCCTCCGCTGAACTCTTTCCTGTAGTTTTGTGTCTTTCTTGAACTGGGCAGCCCAGAACTGGACACAGTGCTCCAGGTGCAGCCTCGCCAGGGCAGAGTAGAGGGGGAGGATGGCCTCCCTCCGCCTGCTGGTCTTCCTGGCCACGAGGGCACATTGCTGGTTCATGGTAAACTTGTCCACTAGAGCTCTCAAGTCCTTCTCCACAGAGCTACTTTCCTTCAGGTCAACCCCTAACCTGTACTGGTGCATGGGGTTATTTCTCCCTAGGTGCAGGACCTCACACTTGCCCTTGTTGAACTTCATTAGGTTCCTCTCCGCCCAACTCTAGCCTGTCTGGGTCTCGCTGCATGGCGGCTATTCCTCACACTTTTGTGTCATCAGCAAACTTGCGGAGGGTACGCTCTGTCTCCTCATCCAGGTTGATGATGTATATGTTGAACAAGACTGGACTCAGTACTGACCCCTGGGGAACACCGCTAGTTATAGGCCTCCAACTAGGCTGCACTGCTGATCAAAACCCTCTGAGCTCTGCCATTCAGCCAGTTCTCAATCTACCTCACTGTCCACTCATCTAACCCACACTTCCTAAGTTTACCTATGAGTTTGTTATGGGAGACAGCGTCAAAAGCCTTGTAAAGTTGAGGTAGACAACATCCATTGCTCTCCCCTCATCTACCTAGCCAGTCATGCCATCATAGAAGGCTATCAGATTGGTCAGGCACGATTTCCCCTTGGTGAATCCGTGTCGACCAGCCTTGATAACGTGCTTTTCCTCCACATGCTTAGGGACGACATCCAGAATGAGCTGTTCTATCACCTTTCCAGGGATGAAGGTGAGGCTGACTGGCCTGTAGTTTCGTGGGTCTTTCTTCTTGCCCTTTTTGCAGACTGGAGTGATGCTGGCTTTCCTCCAGTCCTCAGGCACCTCTCCTGTTCTCCATGACCTTTCAATGATGATGGAGAGTGGCTTAGCAGTAATATCTGCCAGCTTCTTCGGCTCTCATGGGTACATCTCATCGGGGCCCATGGATTTGTGGCTGTTGAGTTTTCCTAAATGATCTCTAACCTCATCCTCCTTGACCAAGGGCAAGTCTTCCTTTCTTCAGGCTTTCTTTTACCTCCAGGGTCTGGGATTCCTGAGGACTGGCCTTAGCAGTAAAGACTGAAGCAAAGGTGGCATGCAGTAACTTGCCTTTTCTGTATCCTCTATCAGCAGGGCACCCACCTCATTCAGCAGCGGGCCCAGATTTTCCCTAGTCTTCCTTTTGCTACTGGTGTACTTGAAGGAGCCCTTCTTGTCATTGCCATACCTTGCCAGATTTAATTCCAAGTGGGCCTTAGCCTTCCTCATTGCATCTCTGCATACTCTGACAATGTTCCGATATTCCTCCCGAGTGGCCAGTTCCCTTTTCCACATTCTGCAAACTGTTTTCTTCTATTTGAGTTTTTCCAGAAGCTCCTTGCTCATCCATGCAGGTCTCCTGCCTCCTTTGCTTGATTTCTTACTCATAGGGATGCACCTATCTTGAGCTTGGCACTGATCTTGACCTCTTATACTTGCATAAGAGATGTTTTCATTTAAAATGTAAAATGTGGGTGGGTATATGTTTTCATGATGAGCTTGTTATAGAAATTGCATTTCACAACATCTACTGTACTTTCAGTTATTAACCTAACTTTTCAAGTAATTTTGATGCCTTCACAAATGGCAAGATGGTAAGATTTACGTTCCACGTTACACACTCTACATCAAGGCCAAATAGGGCAAGTAGTTACATAACTGTTATCTATGGTTAATGAAGGGAGCCCATTAAATTAAATTTTGTATAAATGAATGTGTGGGGTTTGGGTTTTTTTTCCAGCTTGATGCACTGGAAGTTTGCCACAATGAAAGTGGCATTGATACTAAGCTAGGCTGTTACAAAGCAGCAGCAGTTGCTGCGGAATATATGAACTACCAGGCTTTCTGTGGTTTTCTGGTACTGAAGGTAAGACTGCATTTGGTAGCAGCCCGGGGAGAGGAGGATCCTAGAATGGCTTGGGTTGGAAGGGACCTTAAAGATCATCTAGTTCCAACCCCCCTGCCCTGGGCAGGGACACCTCCCACTAGACCAGGCTGCTCAAAGCCCCATCCAGCCTGGCCTTGAACACTTCCAGGGATGGGGCATCCACAACTTCCCTGCGCAACCTGTTCCAGTGCCTCACCACCCTCATAATGAAAAATTTCTTCCTAAGATCTAATCTAAATTTACCCTCTTCCAGTTCAAAGCCATTACCCCTTGTCCTATGTTCTTGTAGTCATGCCCTTATGAAAAGCCCCTCTCCAGCTTTCTTGTAGGCCCTCTCCAGATACTGGAAGGGAATATAAGGTCTGCCTGGAGTCTGGAGAGCACCTGGAGAGAGGTGCCTCCAGCCCTCTGATCATTTCCGTGGCCCTCCTCTGGAGTTGCTTGTGGGAAGCATTTAGGAAACGTGTCGTATAGCAAGCTCTTTCTCTTCTCTTGCATTTCCTTTCCTTGTGGCCTTTTCATGCATCTCTTTCGGTAGAGGACAGGAACTGAAATTGTGATGGGAGCTGTACATGTCTAGGAGACTTCCTGGGTCCTTCACTATGCTTTATGTACCCCTGTATCCTTACCCCTTTGTGTCACCATCCAGTCACTAGCATGAAGGGGAGGAAAAAAAAAAAAAAAAGCCTTTCCATATTTCTGTCTACTACAGTGTTACTTGCTGGGAAAACTAATTTAGTGACAATTATAGTAAAATTTCAACATATTCCCTCACTAATATAGTATGCTTTTCAGAAGATGAAAATGCAAACAGGAAATTAAATAGAGAAAGACAGCTGAAGCTTTGATTTAGCCTTTATTTCTTCATCATCTAGGATGGTATTGCATTAATATTACTTGATGTTAGTTAGTTGTGTTTGTAAAAATTGTTAGGCTTTTCTGGTGACCTGGAGTTAGAGAGTGAGATAATCGGAGTGATAATGTTAGGCTGGAGGATCCCATCATTGGCATTCGGGACTCCAGTTGGCTTTTACCGTTGTTTCTGACAGAGTTCGGCTGTTTTAAGGTCTAAATACATAATGGATAAATCCTGTGCCTGAAGATAAATAAACTATGTGAAACTCTTTTGCAGGGTGCTACATTGTGATAGCAAAGCCAAAATTTCAAAAAATTGAATAGGTTGTTTTAGGCATTCCCTTTAATAATAATAATAATAAAAAAAAAACCCAAACCAAAAATACCTGAACAATAATGAGGTAGAATCAAAATATAGTATAGTGTTTAATTCTAGATAATACATACTCAAAACTGATGCAAGAAGCTTCAGATTGGCACGAGAAACATAATAATTTGGGAGTCATTTATTTGGGGTAATTATTATTATGTCATAGCCAGGAAGTACTAGCAAAACATATTTTAAATAGTGTGTATGCAAGAAAACTATTGATTTTGAGAACCTAATGAAAAAAAAGACAGTCCATTATGTTAATGTGACTATTGAAAAGTTTATTTACGTATGTATTTTTTAGGTCTGGAAAAAGACAAATGCCTTTATGGGAAAAGTTCTTATAAGTCACACCTGGTTCTGGTGTTTTTCCTGGTTCTTTTTCAGTGTTGGGATACCAACGCTGTTCTTATTGACAAAAGAGTATAAAAGAGTTGGCCTTGAAAGTTTAGGTTTATTTTTGTGTGTGTATGTGTAAACTTATGGATATGATACTGCTGCTTAATATTCCTAGCCACTTGCCTGGATTAAACTCTAGCTGTGTTTAAGAAAGTGCTCAGTGTGTGTCAATTTAGAAGCAGCAAAAGAAGTTAAATGTTAGCCATAGTTCTCATCTTCTAATGTATTGCATTGGATAAGATGTTCTTGAAAGCTGATTCTCTCTTACTTGAGGACATCTTGCTTATGTGAGAAACTTATCTCAAGAGATGTTCTGTGGTAAAGGATTAACAAAGACTTGATGGTGCGTATCCTTGGCAATAGCAAGAAAGATTAGTTGGCATGAGCCTAATTTCATTCTCTTTTTTTCTCAGAAATTACTGCAGTTATATTGAATCCTTAGAACAGAGTAATTATAGCTACAAGCTTAAAAATGCTTAAAGTCCTAAATTTGGTTTCTCTTCTTTGGTTTATTGATATTTTTAGAAAAATGAAACAAGCCCTTCAGAAGTGCTTCATTGTCTCTGGAAATGACACTTAGAGCCAGATTTTTTAAGTAATATTCTGTCCTGTATAATTTAGTTTTGCACATGGGATTATTTTATTAATCTTACGGCACACATTTAGTAGTGATTAATTCAAATTGTAAAGAGAAAAGAAGTGCACAGGTAAAATGTTCTTTGATCCCATGTTCCTTGATCTTTTTCAATTTTTATATGTTGTTTCATGTTCACCAGCTTGAAAGTTTGTTGTGTGTGGTTTGTGTTTTTTTTTTTTTTCCCCTAAATCACACAGACTGGTGTGGGTACTGGTGAAAGAGGCATGTGCAGACACCCCCTCCCTCTCTCCAGCCCTGACTACAAATACTACTGTCAGCCACAGCACCAATGCTCGATTTTGAAATACTTTACTGAGCTTATTGCTTTATATGCGTTCCATTCCCCTCCTGCTGGTCTCTTCGTGAACATCTGTGCCCAGGATCTTTGTCTATGAGTCTTGTACGTTGAGGTAGTCAAAATGTAGTTTGGTTGCGTGGTCATGTTACCTCCTCGTTCTGCAACGCTTGTACATTGACTTATGTACGTGTGTCCAGCGTATACGCTGTGCATTTGTCCAGAGCGATGCTAAGTTTGTTTTATGCAAGAAGATAGGACTTGTGGGACTATCAAGTCTCCCTTTTGCCTGTTACAGACGATAAGTACTAATAACAGACTTGTGCAGGAGGAAGACTATTAGAGATGAGAAAATCTGAACAGAATTACGGTTATCTCCTTTTTTTTTTTTATTTTTAGAAGTTTTTACCAATTGTCAAATATGGCTAGCTAATTTTTTTATGGTTTAGTTTGGATTTGAGTCCATCGCAATGCCAATGTGACAAGTACAAGTATCTGCTTAGTCAAAGCTATTGTTCCCTAAAAAAATTTCATTGGCAAGGTCAACATTACTCAGCTTTATCCACCCTTTTGCCCCAAACTTCACAAAGATGCAGGCAACAGAGGGGCTAGGACCTGTGAAGACTTATGGAAACAGGGCTCCAGAGCTAATGTGCTCAGTGGATAAAGGGAGAGCTGGTGGCTGCAGGCTTCCCCAAAACAGGACTTTGGAAGAGATCTGTAGGAGTTCTCTACGTTTTCTTTTTTTTTTTTTAATTTTCTTTTCTTTAAAATTTCAAAAGAGAAGGAAATAGTTTGTATTCCCACTCTGCTTCCCATCCTGAGTAGAGTTCCAGGAAGGAGTATCAGACCACAGTTGGGCATTCTATTCCTTTGGTCCACTGACCACACAGACATGAGAGCGTTCATCTTTGGGTGCTGGTTGGTGGGGATTTAGAATTGTTTGACCAAGAGAACTGAAAAAGCACGTGCAGCAGTGTTGCTGTGCCTACCATATTAGTTTATCAGGCTGTTCGCAAGCTTACAATGTCCTAAAGCGTAGGGGTGGACACGACAAAACAAAATGGTTTCATTAATTGTGTGTATTAAGCGTTCAGCTGGTAATTCTCCTCATCCCTCATCAAATGTGATTACAGCTTCTTATTATGGTAAACATACATCTTCTGTAACACTTTGAAAAGTCACTGTTAGCTGCTTTGACATTTAAATTAGTAGTAATATGATGGACATATTGGGTACTGCAGTCAACGTTCTAAGTAGTTTCACAGGGTTTCTATGCAACTGAGTATAAATGTACTAATTCTTTAATGTGCTGTTATTTTATTATACCCTAGATTGTTGGTTGCCCTTTATGTTATGTCATTTTGAGCAGTTTCCTGGAGTATATCTAATACTTCACTCAGTGTTTAAGGCACAACAGTTACAGTGAGATGGTATATGAAGGGCTAAATGGCTTTTAGGAGTGGTTAAATGCCAAAGCAGCGATGAGGCTGTTAAATGAGAGAACTGTTTGTAAAAGTTTTTTGGGGAAAGGTTTTTTTTTCTATTTTGCTCTGGATATAAATAAAACTAGTAAGTGGAAACATGAGAAATAACGTTAAACTTATTTTTTGTTGAGAGCGTTTCGCTTTGCTGCTTGCTAAGTGTCTGCTTTGCCTGTGAACTGCTTGTGGAAGTCTGTTGTGAAGGATTTGGCAGCGTTGCAAGGGGGTGATCTTATTGCAACCACAAAGGGTCAAATGTGTAATGCAATGTGTTAGCATCGTATGTGGATCTATTTGCAGGTGGATACTTTACATGTGTAGTTGCGGTGTTTTGTGAACCTATTTCCTTGTGTTTGCACACAAATAAAAGCTATACAGAGTTTGGAAACGTTTTTTTGCAATTGGATTACTGCTTGTTTCAATGTCTGTAAGGAAAAAAAAAAAGTGTTGGCTCTTTGGGGGCATTGTTTGGTTGGGTTTTTTTTGGGAGGGGTACTGTGGCTGCAATTGCACTTAATCATTTATAACATACATTGGAAAGTTTTTGGTTTGCTGTTTGAGATCAGTGCTAAAACTATGACATCTAGGGATTTTTTTTTTTTTCCCCCCTCCCTTTTTTGAGACCAGTAGTTACAGCTTCAAGTTAGAATGCGAAGCCCAGATGAAGGTTGAACTTGCTTCTGGAAAGTGTTTCTAGGCTGTTCTGTTGCAATAAGCATTGACATTTCCAGAACACCATACAGCTTCATCACCATTAATCCACTGCTTTCAGCTGCACCTTTCTTTTAATAACAGCCATGAATGTATTTTAATTTTGTTCTGAAAATACTTTGGGGAAAGTTAATTACTGTTATCTGTAATTAAATATTTGAAACAATTGCTTCAGAAACTTGAAGCTGTCTTTTTACGACCAAAGAAGGGGGGAAATAGCAGAAGGGCAAGATGAAGGCTCATTATATCCTATGCTCGCTCAGTGAGCATGTGGTAAAATCATTGTTGGTCGCAAGCAAGAGTTTAAAATATTTTATGTAAAGACCTGCAAGTGCAATATGAACCAACAACTTGGAGAAAAAAAGAAGGGGGGGGAGGGGAGACAAGCAAAAAACACCAAAGGAAAGTGAATTTTAGCAAGTATTTTTAGACTTTTTAGCAAGTCTACTATGCTATGATGTCTAAAACGTTGCTTTGTTTCTTTTTCCCAAGAAACTAATGCATTTGTGATTAGTCTTGAAAACAGTTCTCATTTGTGGCGTGGTAATTTTAACCTAATTCTGCATAGTATGTCATGAAATTTACAATGAATATTTGTTTATATATAGTTTTGTTAGCACACTGTGGCTTGTCCTTTGGACTGCTAAAATGCACAGACTCTTTTGAGGCTGTGTATCAGTATGTTGTACGTAAAACTGGGTTTTTCCTTGAGGATGATCTGCTGTACAGTCTGCTAGAATTGCTCTCTCCAAACGAGGTTGCACAGCATGACTTAGCTTGTCACAGCTTTAAAACACTTCCTACAAATTCGGATAGGATTCTTGCAATAGCTTGATTCCTGTTTTGTAGCCAAAGTCAAATTTTCAGAGGTAAAAATGGAAGGAATCTCTGCAGTTGCTTTGTAGGAACTTTTTACTCATCTGTGTTGCCCTTTTGTGTTGAATTAAGAGTATCTGTGTTGTATGCTTTCTGCACATTTGCAAGTGTTTTCAAACATGGTTTTACTGGGGATTTTATTTTCATTTTCTTTGGTGGTTGTTGTGGGGGGACAGCAAACTAGAAGAATGGCTTTTGTAGATGGTTATTTAAAATAAAATAAAAGGTAATGCCAGAAAAAAATTAAGGCTATTTCTATAAAATGTAGAAGAAGTAGACATATTGGCGAACGTAATCGATACAAACTCGTTAAACACAATTACCCATTTGTTCAGAAAAATGCCTGAAAACAAGGGTGGTAGAAGCTTGGAGGTATTTTAGAGCAGCATGACAATGTGCTTGCTCTGTTCTTAAAGAATTCCTTATCTGCTTTTGTTCACCGTCATAGATGCATATTGTGCTAGATGGGCCTTTGCGCAGATGCAACAATTACTGTGTAGTTTATTTATTTAAGCATTTTTTAAGTTTAATTTTCTGAGTTCTGTTGTGATGTAAATGTTCTTTTTCCGTCAAAGTGATCTGGTTAGGAAATTAACAGTTTGAATTTTTGTAAGATACTGACATAATTGGGGTGATAAGCAATACTGTCTTCCTGGAAGACAGCTAAGATTTCAAAATATTTCTATTCTTGTCTGTTTTCTTCACTAGGCAGCGTTTTTATTACAGTATGTATGCCATTGGAACAAATTTAGAAGCAAATTGAGACAATTATCTCAATGATGGTAAAATCTGACATTCATTACGTAATTAGTACCCAAAGATAGCCTTGTGAAATAGCTTTACTTTTTCCTCAGCTCCACGCAGTGGAATTTAAAAACAACAGGTGTTTTGTTTTGTTTTTTTAAAGTGACTTTCTAAAAAGCCATTTCTACTGCTAAAGAGCAAGTGTTTCTTGAGTCCGCATGTTAACTTTTACCTCTGTGACTCCTCTCCGTGTTTCTTCTCCATATACTTTGCTGGGGAAGATTTTCCACTTCTGTCAACTACTTCTATTTAAGAATGTTCAGTGAAAGTGGCCTTTAAAGAGACTGATGAAAATGGATTAGAGAGAAGACTGAAGCTCTGTTTTCACCTACGTGAAAGATGGGCTATTCTAAATTGTCTTATTAATGTTTGAAGTAAAAATAAGCAGGTCAGTTGTCTAGCATCTACTTAGGTGCACAAGTATCAACACGTACCTTGGAAATAAGCTGATATGCTTCTAGCTGAAGGTGTGGACAACTCTGAGTTGAACTAGTTAATCTACTGGATTTTCTGGAATTATTATTTTTTTCTTTACTATTTATATTTTTTTCATTAAATTTACTTTCACTAAGGTGTTGAGGTTTTTTGTTTGTGGTTTGGGTTTTGGTGGATGGAGTTTTTGGGGTTTGTGGGTGCTTTTTTTGTCTGTTTGATTTTTATTTTTATTTGAAATCCAGGTTTTCTTTTGTGGCAGTCACGATATTTTCCTTTAACTCTACATGCAATGCTATTTTAGGAAATGCAGTAGTTCTTTACAACTCAAAACTTAAATTTGTTTCTGTCACTATAAATGTACTACTAAATAACTTTACATGGGAACTGCTTCACAGACTTTTAATGAAGTCATTTATAACACCACAAACTTAAGTTTGTCTGGAAGTAAAAGCACTAATTGTTTGTCTGTTTTGCCAGTAACAACCTGAAATACTTTAATTAGTAGATCGTTTTGAAGAAAGCCTCCATCTTTAAAGCAGAATGCTTTAAGAAGATGGAAGTCAAAATTTAGTTTAAGATTATGAATACCTGTGTGTTGGATCAGTGGTTTGAATATTTTTATTATGATTCTGTGAAGGATATTTGTTTTAAGGCATGTTAGAACTTGTCACTTGCCATTAATTTTAACTATCAGTTTTATGTTTGCTGTTTATAGCCAGCACGTGGTACTGTAGACCCCAGTTTCCACACTATATCGAGGCACGTGAAATGTATTGAAATAGTATTTAGATGTAAATAAAGAAATATTTAGGGCCTGTTGGTTCTGTAGTCAATAGACAGTTTCTGTATAATTGCATTGGAGTAAACTAACCTTGTAATGCCTCTGGCTTTGCTTCTGCTTTGAGTGTAGAACATGACACTTAAATATTTGAGAACCTGGAAGACTGATAGTAGCTTCTGCAGATGGACTTTTTTGTTCTTCGAGTAGTGATTGCATAGCTGGAGTTTGCAGTCATGGGCTCAGGTTGAATTTTATGGTTTTTGTTTTTAAATATACTTCGATTTTTTGTAAAGTGTAGAAAGAAAAGATTTTATTTGCAGAGAGCAGGTGGATAGGTCGAGGTACAGATAAAAGTTTGCTTTAATGTATTTACTGATCATTATTTAAAAAAGAATTTCTGGTAAATAGGTTAGAAACCCCACTGCTACACTTTGATAGGTATCTTTGAAAACTTTATTTGCACTGTACATCAAGTTTGAATTTCAACGTGCTATGGTGTGCCCTCTCAAACAAGTAGGTATGCTCCTTGCTCACACGTACTTACCTATTGATCTTTTTCTCCTAGCTGTTAAAAATATCTTTGCTAAAACTTCTTTCTCTGGGCTCATTACTCCTGTTTTCTTTTTGTGCGTATTACTCTGAGTGATGATAGCGGTGGTGTGTCTCTGATGGTGTGAGAACATAATCAAGATCAGTAGCTAGAGGGTATGGAGTTTATTAGACCAACTGACAGCTGAGAAGTGACAAGCTCTTGATCACAAATGCCTTTGTCAAGGTCTGAAAACAAAACATCTGTATTCAAAGCTAAATAGAAGGTGAAGACCATTGGTCAATTAAATGTGGATCAATTTTACCGTCTTGGAAAGGAAAGGTAGCTCCTAGGAGGGGAGGCAGGAGAAGAGTAGATAGGGTGTTCTTGGTGGAGGGAGGCGATGAGAAGCAGTCGCCTCCTAGGGGGAAGAGGCAGGCAGTTTATAGCTGGTGGAATGTGAGGAGCTGGCTGTGGAGGGAGGGATCACACTGAGCCCATAACTTTTATGTTATGGTCCACTGGACGTATTTGGTATCTAGCAGAGTTATGAGTTTTAGCTGTTACGTCAGTTTAGTTGCCTGTAAAACTGCAGCCTCCGTTCTGAAGCTCATATTTGAGAAGTGGTGTGTAGGTTTCCCTTGAGGATGGCGTGAGAGATTAGAGACAAGGCAGCTATTTTATGAGAAGTGTCCTTCTGCTGGTACCTGGCTGTTTTTTTCCTCAGTCACTAGGCTGCATGAATGTACTTTTTTTTTTTTTAAACATTTGTTCATGCTTAGTTACCATTCTTACAAATATCCTAAAATAGGAATACATGATGTTCTACCAAAGCAAGAAACATTTTTTTTGAGAGCTATTTGGTTTTTCAAAATCTATATACAAAATTTGCTTGTTAAGAATAAAGTAGTATTGGCTTAATATTTGTGAGATGCCACCATTTCCTTTAGTATTCAACTGACTAAAAAATATTCTTGCTGCTTACAATGTTTGTCTTCTAATTCCCAAGCATCTAACTTCTACAATTTGTCACACGAATACTTCACGAAGTCCTGTTTAGTGAGAGACTTCCTGAGATGTAATCCAGAAGATCAGAGAGTCAGTACCATGTCTGAAATAAAATAATGTTGTTAATCAGTAAGGCAGGGAGTGGTTTTTCTTTTAAACTAAAATTAATGACGTTTAGTAAGTCTCATTTCACGGAGTATGATGTAATTTGTCTAAATTGAGAGCTTATAACCTAGATGATTTTTCTCTGTGTGCCCACACATGAATCACTTGCTCACTCTGCCTTTTATGTCCAGTGATTTAGAGGTTGTAAGGGAATATGAGAAGAAAAGTTTCTCTGGGAGAAAAAACCCCCTTATCTTTCTTTCCATGGCTGTGACGGGTTTGGGTTCCTATGTGGTCTGGGTTTTTTTGTTTGTTTTATTTTTCCTCAGACATAAAATAGAGCAGATGTGCATATAGAATACCGAGGGCCTGATTTTGCTGCTCTTAAAAGGAATACAGACATGCCTGGTCCTGGCATGGCTGCTGGGGCAGGTTAAAGGCAGAGCTGTACTCTGGCATGCCATGTTACACCCCTTTGAGCTTGGGAGTGATCTGGAGGGCTGCCATTCCTTCAGCGGCAAAAAAAAAAAGAGGAGAGGAAAAACAAATGCTGGAGGAGGCAAGAGGAAGTTAAAATGAAGCAGCTTAAAAAAGAATTAAAAGGCTTGACTTATTTGGTTCTCTGTTTAGAAGTTGGAATTTATTGATGTTGGGCAAGGGCTACCTGGAGACAATTTACAGGTGTGCTAGTTCTTTTGATCCTATTAGGGGCTATAGCTAATCACGCAACACCCATCTTGTAGCACACTGAGTCACTGAGTCTTGAGCATCTTGAAAAATATTCTGTTTGTTTCTTTCAAATGCGCTGTGCAGAAGATTAAAGCTCAAGGGGGAAAAGCATAGCTTGCTTTCAAATCAAAGTGAACAACACTATGGGCAGTCCAAGGAATTGGAATAGCAGGAGTTATCTTTACCATACGTGCATTGGATATATTAGCACTTACTTATGTAATTAAAAATATTCAAACCACTTAACTTTTGCAATGGCTTTATTCCAATTTTTTATTCTAACGTGGAAAAAGTTGATAGCATATAGTGAATTTTGCATTGATTTTTCACTTTGGGAAAACCTGTGGGGGAAAACAAAGACTTACATTGAAAAGAAACAGGTACTGTGAAGAAAGATATTTTGTTATGAAGGGTTAAAATTCTATCCTGAGGCTGTTTTTTTGGAGTTCTGTGGATCATGAAACTGTCTTGAGTAAAGCATGGTAATTTTCACAGCGTATTACTTGTTGGACGCCAACCAATGAAATGCGTTTTGGTCTTGTTTTAGAAATATTTTTAAATACCATGTTTTTGCTGCCATTTGTGTTGTTTTTTACGTTCATATTTTAAATGTATTTGAATAACAGCACATGCAGCTTGTGCATCATTTAAATCAGTGATCTATATGATCCCTGAAAACGTCTTTCACTCCCAAGAGCGCGTGCAAAATGATTAGGTGAGCAACTGTATCTGTTTACTTTATATATGCGTACAACTTTCCTTTGCCTTTCAATGTAGCTTTTTTCACCTTCTCATACAAATAATACAATTACTACATTGTAATAGGAGAGGGGAAGTCTAGCATGGTAACTGGCTGAATTAAAATATAAAGTCTAGAAACTACAACTACTTGGCCAGCTCTTGCTGTGGAGTGCATCAGCAGCAATATCTGTCGAGGCTGGTACTGTCGTGTGTGCATAAACGCTGAGAAGAAGGTAAGCAATGAGGTGAGACAGTCTGATGATACAAAATTCCCAAATAGTTAAGACGGGGGGCCAAGTGTGAGTAGTTTTAGAATGACCATAGAAGTCTTAAATTATTAGGCAATAAAGTAGCAGATAAAATTCAACACGGCTAAATGTGGAGCAGCACTTGAAGAAAAATAATAAAGAATTCCCATAAAATCAATGGGCTTTAAGATAATCCCTCCCCAGCTTTCCTCCAGATGAGATCTGTGTAGAGTTAGAGTTGTCTGAGGAGATGAGATGGATGATCGGTTGTGGTCAAAAAGTAAATTGAATGTTAGGAGTTGTTGGGAAAGGAGAGAACAAAGCAGAGAACCACCATGCAGTTCAGTTCCCCTCAACTTACAGGATATAGAGGAGCTGGGAAAGTTTCAGAGAAAGGCTATTCAGCCTGGAAAAGAAATGGTGACTAAGGTAGTCTCTGCTTGTAATCTGCAAAATCATGATCAGTTTGAAGGAGACAGGGATTAACGGTTCATTGTCTCTTCCAGTGCAAGAATTTGGGATGTTAAATGAAGCAATAGGAACTGGGTTACAAACCAACAAAAGAAGGTGTTTTTTTATGAAACGTAGAGTGGAAATACCGGAGTTGCTTGCTGTAAGATGTTGTGGATGCTAAAAATAGACGTGTATTTGAAAAAATACTTGGCTCTCTCCAGAAGGAGGAGCGTCATTGAGAGTTAGTGAATGGAACGTGAATCTGAGGAAAAAAACTGATGTGAAAACAGCCAGGGACTGAGAGAGTACTGCACGTGGTTACCCTGCTTTTCCTTTTCCTTGAATGCTTACTTTGGTCCTCGTTCTAGGCAGAATAACGGGTCTTTGGTCTGATACAGCTGTTCTCTTGGAAACATTGTGTGTAGGGTTTTATGTCAAGTATGCATGGGCTTAGACATACCAGAATTCACAGGGTTACTGTGAAACATCTGGGGGCAAATCTGTGGTCAGGGCATCTTGACACTGAAATCCAGAGGTGATGGGTTTTTGAGGGGTCTCTTCATAGCCAGTAGCTATGTTATAATTAATGTAATGGTAGAGAGGCTGTTAACTCACAGTATTGACTTAGCTGTTAAATGGTGATAATGTATTATGCTGGTTAAAATACTGGTTTAATTCTGAAACCTGTGTTCTATCTTTAAAAAAAAAAAAAAAGACAAAAGAAACTATGTGCTGCACTGTTGACAGTTCAGGCATTTGCAGTACTGAAAGCCACTGCATAAAGTACAGTAAAATCATAGTAGTAATGTAAGTCATGAAATCATTTAAACTATGAAATTGTTACAATATAAGAAATATCCAGTTCTGGGCTTGATGTCCAGCTCTGGGCTTCTCAGTACAAGAGACATGGACATACTGGAGAGAGTCCAGCGAAGGCCCACAAAGATTAAGGGACTAAAGCATCTGTCACATGAGGAAAGGCTGAAAGAGCTGGGACTGTTCAGCCTGGAGAAGAGAAGGCTCAGGAGGGATCTTAACAAACACCTGAAGGGAAGGTGCAGAGAGGATGGAGCCAGGCTCTTTTCAGTGATGCCCAGTGACAGGACTGGAGGTAATGGGCACACACTGAAACACAGGAGGCTTCCTCTGAACATCAGGAAACATGTTTTCACTGTGAGGGTGACGGAGCACTGGCACAGGTCGCTCAGAGGCCATGGAGTCTCCATTCTTGGAGATATTCAGAAGCCGTCTGGACACGGTCCTGGGCAACTGGCTGTAGGTGGCCCTGCTTGAGCAGGGGGGGTTGGACCAGACGACCTTCAGTCTCAACCATTCTGTGATTCTGTGAAAAACTTCAGCCAAACATGGAGCCAACTGTAATTGTTTGTAAGGAAACGTTAGACTACATCCAATTCTTATGATTGGATGTTTGCAAGTTGGTTTTCTGATGGGGAGAGTCACTGAAAAAGAAAATTATGACCTTTTATTTATCTTCAGTAATAAAGGTACAAAGCTGTTACTTATTGCAGTAACTTACTGATTGCTCTATTCAATGCTGTTTTCATGTGCATTGATAACACATTATCTGAAAGTACAGAGCCTTCATCAGAGCTGCTGATAGCTTGAGCCGCTTGTAATGTTACGTCTTCCTAAAGTTCTAGATAGTTTGGTTTTTTAAATTGGTGTATTTTGACTGTCAGTCAGAGACTGGCAGAAGAACCAGTCTCGGTCTGTATCTTGAAAGGTGAATTATGCCAGTGTTCTTATTTAAGGCTCGTGTTTCACAAGAGCAGTCAAGTAACACAGAGAAGTAAGAAAGTTTGGATGGAGTTCAGTGCGTGCCTGCCACTTGTGTGACCCAAATTCAGAATAAAGAGCTAGGTAACAAAGCCAGAAGAAACTGCTTTTTTGAATTAATTAGGGAAATTAATAACTTAATTAAATTATGACAATTGAAGAATGATTGCTTTACAATGGAGGGGTGTAGGTTACCAAATAAAATTACTCCAAGTATATATTTCCCCTTCTCCATTTCCTTTTTCTTCATTTTGTCCATCAATTTTGTATCATCTCTTGTTTAAACACTGGGAAATAGGTGCCCTGTTTTGGAATTAAACCAGAATTAAACATCTGAACTGTGAAGATCTCAAATCTGTGAGGAAAACATAAACTAGCTTAGGTAAAGAAATCTGCTGTCTCCGGAACGCTTACTGTCCGAAATGTCCCTTTCATGAACTTGTGTGGAGCGTTCTGCAGGGTTTCCTTTAGTTGAAAGTCATCTATCCCCAAGAGAGTGGAGAGTGGTCATAGTGCCCCACAACTTCGGAATTTCTTCACATCAGGATGCCTTGGTCAGGCATACGGTGTAACTCTGTCCCCTCCCTGATACAGTTTAGTGGCAAGCCTCCTCTAGCTTTTCAGCAAGCAGTTTCAGAAACATGAAGACCATAATTTAGCTGGAACTGCTAGGGAGTCAAGGAAGTTGTTATGGCTGTGGGCTAAATGTATTATACGCAGCATGTGCTGCTTTCCCTCCTCTCTTCCTTACTCATAAACTCTCTGTATCACCCTTCTGTGCCTGTCATGTTTTGGCGACTGCCAACAGCGACCCTTTCTGCTTGCTATGAGTCTCTTTTAGGCACTTTTGTAGCTGAATTAATTTCAGCATGGGTTTAATAGCATGGGACTTCAGGCTGAGAGAGTTGGGGTTGTTCAGCCTGGAGAAGAGAAGGCTCCGAGGAGACCTTATAGCCCCTTCCAGTACCTAAAGGGGGCTACAGGAAGGTGGGGGGGGACATGACTCTTTATCAGGGAGTGTAATGATAGGACGAGGGGTAACCGTTTCAAACTGAAAGAGGGGAGATTTAGATTAGACATTAGGAAGAAATTCTTTACTGTGAGGGTGGTGAGGCACGGGAACAGGTTACCCAGGGAAGTTGTGGATGCCCCATCCCTGCAAGTGTTCAAGACCAGGCTGGATGGGGCTTTGAGCAGCCTGGTCTAGTGGGAGGTGTCCCTGCCCATGGCAGGAGGTTGGAACTAGATGATCTTTAAGGTCTCTTCCAATCCAAACCATTCTATGACTTGGTGCAAACCAGAAAAGATGTTTTTTTTCTCACTTTCTTTATTGCAGGGGCTGCACAGCCCATGTTCAGACTCTGCATCAGGGAACCATTGCTCCTAGTGGTCTACTCAGCTCTTGGGGTTTTGTCCAGTTCCTTCTTACTTGCTTACTGAAATATATTTGTATTCATAACAGTGGTTTTCTGCTTGCCATGGAGGGTGGAGGGGACTTTGTAT
This sequence comes from Alca torda, assembly GCA_008658365.1. NCBI lineage: Eukaryota > Metazoa > Chordata > Aves > Charadriiformes > Alcidae > Alca > Alca torda. Next base: position 14,202,261 of record CM018079.1, on the reverse strand, counting down.
TGCCTATTGGTCCCATTCCAGTGGTTCATTGGTGCCTTCATTCTAGAAGTCCTGTGTCATGTTTGTTCTTCTCAACACCAAGGGGAACAGCACAGCAATGGAGTGCAATAATTGTCATCCTACCGTGCTTCTTCAATCCTTTGGCAGTTGGACCTGCCAAAATCTTGCTCAGCAGAGTTTGCCAGAGGAATAACAGATCTATCTGTGCATTACCTTTCCACTGAGATCTATTTGGGCCTGGCTACTGGTGCTTGAAATGCTTCTTTTTTTTGCAGTTTCTCGCATGTTAAAGACAAATAACCAGAACTCTCCTAGTGTTACATATGATGTTCCTTTTAACTGGGTCTTGCTGGAAAAATATTGTTTGGGCTGAAATTGGTACTGAATTGAAACGACCAAATAGAGCTTGTTAATCATTTAGGTAGAACTTCTCACGCAGGGAGTGCAATGAGTACATCCATTGATTTATTTTTTTAAATTTATTTTTTTTACTAGCTTACTCACAACTGGAAATTGTTCCTTAAAAGGAAGTAATAATATGTTGGCTACCAGTAAGCTTACTTTATGCATTTTAAGTATCAAGAAAAATGTGTCATCTTTTGTTAGTCAACTGTACCAAAACCAGTAAAACATTTATTTTCTCAAACGCTTCCGTGAAATCTCTTTTTCTTCCTCTAGCAGACAATAAAATTGCATTCTTCTGAAATCTTTCTTCAAGCTGTGTTTTACTTTGCACGGGTATGCATACCTCCCTGCATCAATAAGGCCCAATGAACTTGGCAGAGAATTTGTCCACAAGGAGTGGCTGGTGGTCTTCCCATCGTTCTCACTCCTTGGGCTTCCTGAAGAAAGGGGGTAATTTTATATAATCAGGTGTTTCATCTGAACTTTTTTTGATGTGAGAGATACAAGCTCTTGTGACTCGAATGGACTTTGGCAAGGAAATGTTGTTTGTATCTCTTTCATAAGGGTGTTGTTACCTCCTGAAGATTTAAGAAGTCATGACCCTGAAAACTTAGGAGTTTGGCTTAACAATCATACACATTGTTTAAAAAGCAATAAAAACGTCTCTGGAAACGTGTTTAGGGTGCTTGGGGTGTGGTTTTGTTGTGTGTCTGTGTGGTTGGTTGGGGTTTTTTTGGGTTTTGGATTTTTTTTTTTAATTACTTTCCCCCTCCTGTAGGAAGCCTGAGATTTAGAGTAAAAGCTTGTGATGTTGTGGCTCCAGAAACCGAGAGTTACTGAAAGTTATGCCAGATGTTGCAAGGTTTGCAATAAAATGGTAAGAATTGTAGGAATTCTTACCAGTGGAAAGAATCATCCTTCATTGTCCACTTTTAAATATCCAGAGATAATGTATTTTACAAACACACAATACCTGTAGCAATACTGTTTTTGTATTCTGCCTTCCTTACTTCCCTGGTACTGCTGAAAATGATAAAAGCTGTAATTAAGCTGTCATACCTAATTTTAAAATAGAGTTAACATTTAATTCTTATTTCAAGCTATTTTTGAAGTAAAAAGGCAATACATTTGGAACTGAGCCAGAGATTAATAACACGTTTTTTTAAATGACAGCCAAAAAGTGTAGAACAAAGGGGGAGATTTTTTTTTAAAAAAGCGTATTATCCGAGGTGTGTGTTGTGATACAGGACTGGAGTCTTGCACCAAAACATAACTTTGAAAAACTTAACTAATTCGTATCTGAACTGTATATAATTAACTTTTTAGGTAGGAAGGGTAATTTGAGATTTTTTTCAAGCTGTGTTTAGAATGTAGAAAGTGTTTAATTTTCATTTTTTAATTATGCTCATGCATAATAAATTGAGTGAATGTGGGGTGTGAATTAAGGGAATGTGTATTTGCACGTTATTATTATTACTACTAATGCATTTTGAAACTGAAAAGAAAATTACTATTGGTTAGGTATTCACATTTGTTAAAGGTAATAGTCTATTAAAAGTACTTGTCTGTTCTGCAGGATTTGTTCTGTGATGTAAATCAACAACGTTTTCCAGAGCAAATGCAGATTAGTGGTATTATATTGTCAGCATGAAGTTGGTATCTAGTAGCATTGCATGATGGACTAATCACAGGGGGTCGGGCATTTTTTGAAAATGACAATTTGAGTCTCTTTCCGTCATCTGACAGTTTGTAAAGGTGGTTGCAATGAACTACCAGGCTACAGCCTGCCTGGAATAATTGAAGCACCTCATCAGACGTCCAGGAAGCACATTCTTCCATATAATGAGGCTCGGGTCGTAGGCTTTGCGATAGTTAAGAGACACAGGGTGGGAATATTAATATGGCAGAAGAATATATAATATTAAAGAAGATTTCAGGTTGTTGAATGCTGCTTGCTCGCATTTAAAGGGGTGTTTTTAATTCCGCAAATTATATGCTTGCATATATCATGCAGTCATTTCTTCATACCTCAAAATTAGAACAGTATATTTTGATCTATTTGGTAATGGATGTATTGCTGTAGGAATACGTTGTACCTGTCTACATTTTAAGATTATTAGCTTTTCTATTTGTGAATGAAATTACCCTGACAGATCCTGTTGCTTTTTTCTTGCTTGTTTATATGAAAAAGCTGTGCTTTAACGGTGAAGTGGTGAACTTTATCTGTGCTAACACTGAAATAGCAAATGTAAGTGGTAATGTTTATAGCACAGTCAAAAGCGGGACCTGAGCACATGCATGCGTTATTGAGCTAGTGTCAATCCGACTGGCTTATTTGCCAGTACCTGTGAAGTTGTAAAAACTGAGGATCATAAGCAAGTGGTACAGCTTGTGCCATTTTTAATGCCATTAGGACTTTGCTGCTATTGGTGTCCGAGCTAGTTACATTAACGCTAGGCTATGTGTTACATTAGCCATATAATGGTTAATACCATTGTATGTTGCGTATGTGTTGCAGGCTTTTGGTTGCGCTGTAGGCATGCCAAGAGACAGTGGCCATCCGTCATGCCTATTCACTGTCTTCTGGCTCTCCTCCTGGAAAGGCAGCCTTTGGTAGGACTCTGAGGAAACTGAGGTTTTCTGAGTCAGGTTTTCACAGTTGGGAAGTAGGTACATGGTGGAATGAGGAAAGAGTCTGCGTTGGGGAGTAAGCACTTCACTTTGCTTTCCATTCTTGCGAGTTAGGCGCTTAGCCTGTATGTCACTGAAAGCAGCCTTGTAAGTGTCCAAATACCTGGTCTTTCAGGTTTCCTCAGTCACCAATTTTTCCTTGAAGGATTCCAGTGAAGGCATTAAATATGTTTTCTAACAAGTGGTGGACAGTGATGACTTTGCAGTTTTGGGGAGAGATGACGTTGGTTCAAACGACTTTGATAAACTTCACCTGCTGCTAGCAGTGCCTTCAGGCAAACTCCTCTATTGCAAATAGTTTCTTTAATAGAAAGCAGGAACTGAAACCAACTCTCATCATTCGCATTTTGAAAGTATTTTCATTTTTTTTTTTTTTGTCCCTAGCATAGTCTTCTGCGTTACTTCTGTGTGACTATAATTTTGTCCATTTCAGTTATGTTTTGTTACCTTTCTGTAAAATATCTGTCTTTAACTTGTTTTTACCATATGAATACTTATAAATGCAGGCAGAAAATAACTGATTTGAAAAGCAAGATAAGTATATTGGTGTATGTAGCATCCCTACTCTGTAAGACTTTAGATTTAATTATTTCAAGTTTGCAAAAATAAGCTTTTAAAAAGTTAAACCATGAAATTCACACCCCACACCCCCCCCCCGTCTTCCCCTGGTTGACTGTGGAGGCTTTTTATAATGTGTTATGGGAATGATTTTTACTTTCTGCAGTGTTTGTTTTTTCTACAATGCTGTAGCTTTACTTTTCTACTTACTGTTTTAACACAGAGGAGTTATTTGGGATGTCACTTCTCATTTTAGCTGTCAGTTTAGTTCTTGACTTGATATAGCTAACAGTAGATTGATTTTTTTTTTTTTTATTTTTCCCCCCTCCCTACAGCAACAAATCTGCTATTGTAAAACCCTTTCATAATGACATGCTTCCTCCCCCCCCGCAATGGTACATCAAGTCAGATCTACAGGAATTCAGAAATAGCTCAAACGTCCCACTCTGACAGTTTTAAAAGTTTCTCAGTGCTTTCATTTTTTTAAAGATCTTTTTACTCCCCAGTCCAAAGAAAAATGTCAGGCTGGGATCTGCAATAGTGTAGTTACAAATTTGGTGCAGAGAGTTAGAAACAACATAAAAAAAAAAAAAGTACCAATGTAATTTCAAATACTGTGTGCTTCCCTCACTGCTGTGGAAAGCGGTTTTCGTTTTTATGCTTTCTAACTGCAAAAATGCTGCATTTTACTTGTTCAGAAAACTTCTCAAAATGTGTATCTTGCACACAGTGAATCTGGTGCTAGGTACTTGAGTGATGGTTGCCAGTTTAATATAATTATGCTTCTTCACACTAAAAGGAGTTGTGTACAGTTATGTAGGTATGAATGTGCAGTTAGCAGACACCTGCTCATGTGTTTTGGTATGACTGTCTCTTATTTCAGTTTTAGGCACGGACTCCACAGAAGCAGGGATGTCTTCGCTACTCTGATTTGAAACTCGTGACAGTTACAGTAGACAGTAGTGGATTTGGTAGTACAGTAGTACTTTGGATTTACAACAGCATACTGATAGCAAAACTTGGCCAATCATTTGGCAAAGTGAATTGAAAGGGTTTCTGCTCATTCTAGGTTTTGGGCACCCTTCTAGTTTAGCAGTTTTACTCGGATATTTAAGTTAGATCATTAATCATTTAATTTCCTCCTCAAATAATTTTCTGATCTGGGGGGTGGTGGGGTGCGTTCTGCTGCCTGTAGACTTTGTCAGTATTTTAAGAAAGATGAAATAATTCAGGGTGTAGTTGCTGTTTGGCGTTTGGATTGATCCAGTACGGTTTTTATAAAAAGTATCCAAAATTACCAATGGTAGGAAGAAAAAACCCAGTATGTTGGATTGTAACACATTACTACAGATCTGATTTGGATCTTATTTGCCATGCATAAAGACCAGATCAGTAGAAGTTACCCTTTTATTAAAATCAAACCTAGAAAAATAAAATAATAGCTAGTCTAAAAAAGCACATATTATGCACTTAAAGTAAGAGAGAAATTTTGGATCTCTTCAGATACTGAAAAACAAAGCTGATCTCTGTCAGATACACATAATGGTTCACTTGATTGCAATTTTGTGATTTCATTTGTAAATAAATTTCTTGTTAGCTTTTTGTGTGACAGACAGAGCATAGCTCATCTAAATGATGAAAAGTCTGCAATAATAGTAATTCCGAAGGTCTTTTTCTCCAGTTTTTTGTCAGGGTGTGGGAGATGTTTTGCAGCAACATGTATTTTCTTTTCTGGCAGCCTTATGCTCTTTCATCTTTTTTCTTGTTTCCCTTCTTGTTCCCTCTCACATACAGAAAACACAAATGCATATCCTCTGATCACTGTACTTGATTGTGTATCTTGGAAAAGCATTCAGATTCATTTGAAGTTGCAGCACTGTTTCACTCCAGCTTCCACTGGTGTAGGGAGTGGAGTAACTTGTCTCTGAAGAGGCTCTTGTGCTGCAGCATCTCCTGTCTTAAAAGGCAGAAAGCTTGAAATACTCCGAACCATCCTCTCATGTCTTTGTAGTTGGCTGTTGTATGTCAACTGCATTGTGAGATAAACCTTACTAACACAAATGCTTGTTAATTGTTTGATAGCTATTTTTTGCTAACCACTTGCCAGTTTGTTTGTGTTATATGTATGCCTTTCATATACAAATCCAAACATCGAGCCTTTGAGTCTTGGCAACTATAGCAAACTGCATGGAAACTCTGATTCTTCGTTCCAACCTTTCCGAATACCTGGCTTGTCTGAAAGCCATCCAACAGGGAGTTGCTTCTCTTTATATACTGACAGATATAAATACTCACTGCAGATATGTTTTGGAGGAAATGTTAAGTCTAGGGGGTTGTCACGTTTGCGTGTTTCATTTGTGGGGCATGAATGTCAGCAGAGGAACTATTTTCTGTAGGGATGAAAAAGGGAGAAGCTGTTAGAATCGATTGACTATTTTTTGGACAGAGACTGGATGGGAGTCTTTCGTGTAGTCACAGCTGAGTGTTAAATTGTCTCAGACCTTTGTTAACTTCTGAAATAAACCCCTTCTTTTGGTCATACCTTTTCTGAAAGATTGCCAGCTCTTAGAGGAATAGGGCTGCATTATCCACTTTACAAGTGGGGGTTATCTGGGAGACTATATCAGTGTTGATATCTTGCTTCAAAATCTAAAGAATTAAAATAGAGCATCACTGCAGCAGAGAACTCTTCCTAATTATTCTGCTGTTTGTTTTTTTTTTTTTTTTGAAGTATTATTGCCTATTTTCTCAAGCTGATTTTAGCTGTTTCTCATAAAGACTTTCTTGTATTTTACTTTCCCTGGTAGAACCTCAAAGAATGCCTCGCTTGAGAGCACCTGAGAATTGCCTCTGGGTTACCATGTATGCTCGACTTGCTGCATTCTGTAAATAAAAAAGTTCCCAACATAGCACTTGTATTTCTCCCCAGACTCACTGCACCGTTTCAGTAGTTTACCCCTTTTTTTTCTTCTTTTTTCTTTTTTTTAAAAAACAATCAATTAGCTGTTTTTCAGTCTACAGGACAATACATCCCTTTCACACCAGCCCAGCCTGAATAATATTTCAAAGAAGCCAACGTACAAGTGGTTTCTAGAGAAGTCTGATTGCTTTTTCTTAGTCTATTAAACTTTCTGTCTTGACTTCTGGCATATTTCTATATAACATTGTGTGCTTTTCCCCCACTCCTCTGTTTTATTTTAACCTTTTGTCAGCTTTGGATGTTGATTTGTGCTCTGATAACTGGGTTTGGAGTATTCATTTAGTAAGTGGTAAAAGGTGGGAGGGAGGGAATAAATATAGACTTTCTCAAGGACATCCTTGTTAGACTTTCTGAAATGTTACCTGCTTGTTACTCATCAGTCTTACTGTAGTCTTACAGTCCTACTGTATTAAGTTTTCACTTTTTTTGCTCATGAAAGACAATGTTATTACTAGGTAAGCAAAAGGGCCTTTTTGTGAGAAAATGCAGGATTAAGGTGTACCCTCTTAAAAATGAATGTGAAACTCTTGGCAAAAGGTTTGAGTGTGATTCTGGCAGGCCAAATAACGCAGTATAAATGCAGAGAAAGAGGTAGACAAGAAAACTTGTGTGTATTAGGCAGGTGTTGGAAATATGAACTTTTTTTATGAAGTCATTCATTAAGTGTCAAATATGTGGAACTAAAAGTTTATGCTTTTGGTAAAATTGATCTAAAATATGAAAAAAATTTTATCTTTAGGATCAGTTGGAATAAAGAAGTACCTGAGGAAGGAAAGTTAAAACGAGAATTTACATTAATCCCTGCAGAATCTCACTGAAGTAGAGAATGAGCTCTGCGGCATTCATATTGGGAACCTTCAATGAGGAAGTGTATGGGGGCATATTCTAAGGGTTATTTGTTACTAGATGTTAGGGATAAAAAATGGATAATAAAAGTTTTAAGGGAAAAAAATATTAATTCTGAGGGACAGATTGATAGCTTCGCTCTTCTGAAAAATGAGTCACACTTACTAAACTAGAAGAAGAGTCTGCATCTTCTCTGCAGAGCACTCACAAAAAATGATAGCCGTAATTTGTATCATATTGCGCTCTGCAATAGGTCCATATCACTTAATGCCATTTGAATTGCATAGCCAGAGACAACATTCAAAGTTTCAAGTGACAGCAAAGAAATCCCTTTTAAATGAAAATTGAAGAGAAATGCCTCCTGTAAGATTGCATGTTATTTTGTTCACTTGAAATCATCCTACTCTTTGAATAGAATATGACATTTGATTCGGACTTATTAGTAAATATGGAAGTTGGAGTGAGCTGGGCTTGTCTGATTTGCTTAGGAATGAAGTGGCACCTAAACTTTTGAATACCTATGATATGAAAAAACTAAACTATTGAGTTCCTTTGTTCTTAGTTTCCTGCATGGTCTTTTCTAACACTTTATTTCCATTATAGCTCATTGAGGTGAAGTAGGATGGCACAGATCAGTAATTAAAGAATGCCTGTATCCATCTACTGACTATTATGCTTTGTTGTCTTCACATGTACAAGTTGCGACGGATGTGAACAGCCAAACAGAAGGACTTCTCAGTCAGGTGCCAAATCCTAACATTTTGTCATCTTTATGTCTCGCAGAGTTTTGAAGCCTGTGAAGTGGTAATCCTGGAGCGCTGCTGGGTTGTGGAGTTCAGGAGTAAAACAGATGTTTCAATAGTTCTCAGTAAGTAAAACATAGCTCAGTATGTTCAGTGTGAATTTTTTTATTTCTGTGAACAAAAATGACAACAAAAAACAACCACCCAGACGTGAATCTTCGCTAAAAACTTTGCTAAAATATATCCTGTTGTCTGTTAGATGCATATGTCTAAATACTACTTGTCTCTGAATTCATGCCTAAAAAGAAAATCCTAAAAGCTTTTGATTTAGTTTTTCTAAAACCAAGTGAAAGTCTTATGTCGTCTTCTTCCTCTGATAATAAATAGAAGTTTGATGGTCTGGTTCATTATGTATTGTGTACAATGTGGGATTTATGTTGATGCATTGCCAGTTCATCTTATTCTTGAATGATTAATCATTGCCAACCTCCCTATTAAATTCCTGTTTTACTCACCTTCTGTCAACTCTTCATTAATAAAATTGTTAAAAACAATAGGAAAAAAATTAGTTGTTTCATAGAAATCAGAATCAGTATTTCAGTGGAAAGATTTTATTTGGAGAAAATGCTGACATAGGGTTTTCTCTGGAGGAACAACTTAAATATCCATTGTGTTAGAAATTTGTTATGACGTAGATTCCTTCTGATACCACTGCAGAGTTTTGAAGTCTTTAGATCAATTTGCCCATTTCTGTTAGCTGTAATGGTCTAAGAGCAGTTTTGGTAGGCTGGTAAAACTAGCTACAGGGGAGAAAAAAGGTTATGCGGCGTTTGTGGGCTTGCTGGCCAGCTTTACGTTTAGTAGAAGTTCCTATTCCTACCTTCACTTCTTATACTCACCAGAATCTCCAGTCCCCTTAAGGAAAACGTTGCATTAATGCTAACTTTCGTCCTCACCTGCTGAAGTGATTCTTAAGTGTTTGGTCACATTTGAGAAGGCAGTGACTTAAAATGCATTCATTGTGGGTTTTATCCCTTTCTGGGTAGTATTCTGGGGAATAGCTCAAATACTGTGTCTTTAGCAGTGGAGTTAAATCCTATGTCTTGTGCCCGATGTTGAGGCACTGCATTAAACAGGACTACTTTCTGGATTTGGAAGCATTGCTTTGCTGAACTAGAACAGCTGATTGATTACCATTGGCTCTCAAACTGAGACTTTTCTAATTATGCCCTTATTGATTCCAATTCACTGACTGGAATCATCAGCTTTATGAGGCAGTGGTGTTACAGTTTGGGTATGAAGACAGTCATGTCAGTTCCCTTCTTGCTTGAACATAATGCTGCTGAACTGAACCAAGAATACAGTTATAATTGGTGACAGGATTCTTTCATTTAATTCTGAAGCTTGCAAATGGGACAGTTTCTGTGGCAGCGAGACTGGCAGATTTTAAGTCCAAAAGCTGGGGAAGTAGACAACAATGAGTACTGAGTAAACACTTCAGGCTGCCTATGGAGAAAAAGACTGTGAATATATGTGGAGGAAGAAATATACTTACATAGTCTCTCTCTCAGGCAGCAATTTCTCTTCCTTTCTAAAACAAAGTTGGAAGGTTGGTAGTTTGGTTCGAGGTAAGGGTGACATTCTGACTCACCTCTAAAAACATTTTGAAGTAGAAAAGAGGAAACAGTACAGAAAACTCCAGATACGCAGAGCCAACAAATGATGATGAGTGCCTGGGGTGCGACCAAAGGAAGAACAACAGAAGATAGAGGAAGAGTCAGACAGGTAGAGGAGAAATGAATTTTAAACTTGGCAGTCTTCCTGTGCTGGAGACCAAGGATGAGAGCCTGGCTGATGATTTGTTGGGTTGGAAAAGAAAAGGCAAGCCAGACTATTACTATGTATTAGAACAAAACTGAAGACAAATGAAAATGATATATTGTGTACTGAGTGAGGATAAAATACCAAAAGAAGTGAAATAATAACCCGTGTACTCTAGGAGAGAATAAAATTCTGAAGACAAAAGAGGGGACAAAAGCAAAACCCAGGAACTAAGAAGAGTGATCTTTGTCAATGGGGGTTTCAATCATGAAAAACTATCTGCATTGTCACAAGAATATATCCATTGGCCACTGGGAGCCAAAAAAAGCTCTAAAATCTGTATCTGGGACTTTAAAGGATTTGGGTGAAAGCAGGATGGGAGGACATACCTGCTTATGATGTCAAATTCCTTGTGGAACAGATGGAGAAGAGCTGTGCCAGAACACAGCTGAAGCTCCAAGGAGGAAGGCGAAGTTGATCTGTGAGATTTAACTTGTAGTGTGGCTGGGAAGGGACGCTTTCTTCATCTTTCAGGCTGCAAGATGAAGAAAATCAGGTGGGGGTTCAACTTGGAAACGTGAGGGGGGTTTTAGACTGAGCTTTTGTCTGATTGTCTCCGTCTTTCTTTGAGTGGTGGTCTGAATCCTAGGAGACTTAGTAAGACTGAGAAATGGAGACTAATTGGAGACTAAAGGGCAGTGGAGTAAACATGGAGGGAGAAGAAGGACATTTTCATGCAATATCTAGTGATATTGTGGAGCTGATGGTTGCCTCAGGGTGGTGAGGGCACTGAAACAGAAGGGGAGTATGGAAGAGGTCAGGCGGTCACAGCGGATAATCCTGCCAGTGCTTCAAGTGGAGTACTCCCAAGGCAGCCAGGCTCAAAAGCTTTCTAAGCAGACCATGGAACGGAAGAGAAGGATTTGTTAGGTGAACTATCGCTCTGTATGTGGCTGGTTGCTTTCACACCCTCGTAATGTGAACTAGTTGCTATTAGCAGAACAGACCAAACACTGGTGTGAGATGGATCTGGTTGAATGTGGCAGTTCACACAAGTGCGATTCATTCCTGAAATCACGGAAGGTGTGATAAGGAGCAGGTTTCAAACCTTTTGTCCTAAAGGATCTTAAACCTGGAAGCTGCTGCCGTGCGCTGAAATGTTTGAGCAATGCAATGTTAACTGCCTTGCCTTGGAATCTCCTCAGGAATAACCGCCATGTTTGCGCCATGTAAGCTTGCACCTTGTGCAATACAGGCAGGCATTGTGGCCTCACCAGACAGACATGTATAATCGTAGCTATTTAGAGAATAGCTATGTCTCTACTGGACCTTGGAAACCCTGTTAAAGGTGGTTACTCTGCTGGGTTTACGTGCCCAGGTGCCGGCAGTGGGGCTGCAGGCCGGCCTCTGTGAGGAGCGGCCCGGGCTGCCTCATGCGCCTCAGGGAATGCATCTTTCAGGAAGGGTAAAATGCAGCCCACCACTGAGGAGCGAGGAGGGGTGAAAACAAGTGAAAAACAGCCTTGCAAGCACCAGGATGAGAGCAGAAGGAGGGGAGGGGGCGCTCCAGGCGCTTGAGCAGCGATCTCCCCTCAGCTCCTGGAGAAACCCCCATGAAACCTGCAGCCTGTGGAGACACCATGCTGCAGCCCCAGGGGTGAAGTGTGAGGAGGAAGGAGAGGTCCGTATATCTTTTCTGTATTTCAGGAGAAGAGATTCCTTTAAGACTGTATTAATCGCATTACTGTGTGTGGTCCCTTAGTGAGAACTAGGGAGCTAAGAGCTCTAAAAGCAAGCAGGGCTGGTCAGGCATGAGGAGAAAGGGAGGGAAGAGAGGAAGAAGACAGAGCTTTTGATGCAATGTCACAGTCATCTAAAACATACTGGAGGGTATCAGGTTGGAAAAAAAGGCCTCTGTATAGGAATACCCTTAGGCATTCTTCTTTGCTATTTATGGTATGTAAACCACTTAAGTTGGAGCTTTTTGTTTCCTTCAATAGTAGTGGCTTGGAAAGGCAGGTCAGTATCACTCACGGTTTTAGAGATGGAATAACTGAGGCATGCGCTAAAGTTACTCTTGCAGAACTAGGCAGAGAATCAAGCACTCCAAATCCTGCCTTTTTTTTAGATAAACTGATGGTGCAGCCAGTGATGTGATACACTGCCTTCCAGCAAAAGCAGTCTACTGCTTTGCAAAGGCTGCACTCGGTACTTTCGGTGAATGCTGCAGTATTCAGCATTGTGGTATTTAAACATTTGTGTGGCCTGCTTTGCTTCCAGCATAGGTGTGGTGTTTATATAATGAAAAGGGGAGAAGCAATGCAGCGTGTGTGAAACCCTGCAGATATTAAAAGAAACAAAGTATTATACTGCAGTAGTCAACCTGAGGTATCATGCTATATTCATTTCGAATACCTCAGGCTCTTTGTGAGCTTCTGTGGGGACTTAAATGGAGATCGTAATGGCAACTTATATAAGTTTATTCCAGCACTGCAAAATAAAAAAAAAAAAAAATCCGGCACTGAAGATAAAATTTTTAATTAAATTCTTTATCTTTGATTGAAAATTTAACTTCCAAAGGAAGATTAACATAGCATCATGAGTAACCATGGGATGATTTCATCACTACTAATTTGAACATGAAATGCATCAGCACATAGAATTCAGTCAGCTTTGTGAATTAAAAGCCTCTGATGTCTGTATTAGAAATATCCTGCGGATATAATTTACGTATCAAAGCTTCCATTCTACTTTTGTTACAGCATATAGTGGTTAGCTGTGATGGTGCTTTCTGTTTTAGAGTGGCAGTGGCTTATTGATATTCTCAACCATTTTCCACTGCTGAGGTAACAACTGAGAATTACTTTTTGCTAGTGTGTGTGAAAAGAGAGACGGCCTTTAACCTTTTTGAACTCTCTTTACTTTGCATATTGGGATAGGAGAAAAAATAATGATGCTCTAGAAAAGCAGAGGCTTTCATCCTGGACATTGGCGATGTGCTTTGTACTTGTTTTTATTTAAATCCTGCCAGTAATTTCTTTTTTACTCTGTTAAACATGATTTTATGCTTATAACTCTCATTAATGAAAATCAAGCAAGCCATAGAGTATCAGTCTTCCTATCACTTTTACATGTTCAGCAAAATATAACAATAAAGCCTTCTTAAGAAACAAATGAAAATTAATAACAAACGTAAAAGCTTTAAAACCAAAGTGTTTTCTCCCTACCCTTGGAAATGTGTTCATTTTATTTCGTTATTTTATATTTTAAAAGCCTTTCTGTTAAACTGCAGTCTTTTGAAAGACAAGGGTCAACTCCAGTAACTGCCTACGCTTTTTTTGTTGACTCAATTCATTATTTCTGGTTTCAAAGAAACCCAGGTTTCTGTGTAAGAGATTACGATTAAAGATACAATCAAGTACACTTTAGGAATTAAGAGGGACATCATTAAGACATTTTTAACAAGAAATTTGTTTGCATTTTTTCTCAAAGAGAAAAGAGGTAATTGCTATTGTTAAATTGAAAAACTTGGGTAATTTAAGTATTACTACAAAATAATGGGAACAAAAAAAAAAAATATTTGAGGGTGATGGAACTAACACCAAAATGCACTTCTGACTTTAGACAGTTGGGTTAGAGTAGAAAAGGCTTTCCAGTGCCACTGGGAATATCTCAGCTTCTCTTTGTGCTATTTCCTTATTTGACAGCAGTCCTCTTCGAGCTGGGAGGTTGAATGCTTTATTTGAGCTGCAAAGTCCTGTGGGACCATAACTTTCTATGCTGGCTTCTGTGGGAGAAAGTCTTACTGAAATCATGCTGCAGTAAAAGAGTTGTTGGTGAACAGAGTCCTGATCAGAAAAGGCTCTGTGAACAGGTGTGTTTGCTTTCCGCTATCTGCTTCCTCATCTCTTGCCTCCAGTTGAGTCTCTGATACTGAAATAAGGAAAAGCAGCAAGGTGGGCAAGCTGCTGGAAGAGCTGTCAAGCACCTGCTGGTGATGTATCTCCACTTGAGAAGGTGCCTGAAGCAGTATAGCCTCTGGACCACAGCAGCTTTTTGTAATGTCAATCTAAGTGATGTCTGTTTCTGCCCACTTTCTGTGTCAAGGGATGGGAAGTCAAGGAAGTTTGAACATGGTTATACACTGTGGAAGTTGGGCAGTTTCTTGACTACAAAACTTTCCTTCAAAATGCGTGTATAGCAACACTACTGGGCAAGTGGATGTGAGTTTGTATAGTCCCAAGCGCTACATCCTGCTGCTGTAGGCAAATGGGGAATGCTCTGCTATAGGATCTGTTCCCACAAATTTCACCAATGATGCCTCGGTGTTAGCTTGCTTTTGATGCATTGTCCAAGTGCCAGTTGTGTTATCCAAGTCATCCATGTCAGTGCTAACGTTTAGAGGCTACTCCATGCATTAGAATTAGTAATATTTGGTGGTTTGGGTTTCCCTCCCCACCCCTCTCCTGAGGCTAGTAGTTGTGACGATTAATTTATTTTCAACTAGACAGTTCAAAACTGAACTAACAGTGTAGAGGTATGAGTAGAAGCATTTTGATAAGTGGTTATATATTTCAATTGCAGACTAGTGTTTAATGGCAAATATGAAGAGTATGTTTGACTTCACCCACTTTTAGATTTGCTCTTGTAGTAATGCAACTAGACTATACTACTTACTGTACTCTTGCTTTTTAGTATCTGCTGGCTTCCAGGAAACAAATGAGGTATCTTGGGAGAAGCCGAGGACAAAGCTTTGTAAAAATATTGATTTAGATAGTGATTTCAATTAGATAGATACAAACCTACTATCAGGATAAATGTTATTGGGTTACTGTAGGCTACATCAATATCCCAGTGTCTGATCTCAGAATCTTTCCCTTTCTTCCTGTTTTTTGAGTTTATGCAAGCTATCAAAAGATCATACATTGGTTCTTGTAGGTATGTAGACCACCTGTGGTTCAAGAAGAAAAGGAGGTGAAGACAGAACTATGTACCATTTTGCTTTGAATTTAGGGCTAGTAAGTTGAATGTTTTGCAAAGAAAACCATTTTGTTTAACCGTGAATTTCTTCCCTGGGTTTATGCCACTGAACTTGAAACCCCACTAGGGATGTCCAGAACTAAGATAAAAATTATGTTCTGCTATTGCAGATTCCCAAGTCGATAGGAAATTTTCTTAGTATTGTATGTTCTTAGATCTTACATATCCTCTTATTCAAAAATTATACCATAACAGTAAAACTAGGAATGCACGCCAGAAAAAGAACTGGTCTCATTGAAGTCAATAGTAAGTGTCCTCAAAAGGTCAAGGTTTGTTTCCAAAACTAACTCATGGTAACTCATGTCAGCAGTAAGAGAGCATAACAAAGGATGCTTGCGTACTTGTATTTTCTACAGTAACTCCTTAATTGTAAAGTATATCGTGCTTTTGTTCACCCATGAAATACTCCCGTGTTTAGGATGTTTCAATACAAACATAATTCTGCTGGTATGTCCTCTGTTCATGTGAGGCCTTCATTATATTCGTGGGTCTGTTAGCTGAAATGAGTCTTTCTGAAAATAAAAATTCTGTATCCCTACTAAAACTTGGAACTAAATGTCTAAGCTTGTTAGGGTTTACTATGTGTCTGATGTAAAATAACATAACAATCTGGGAGAGAAACGCAAAGAGATCATGATCTTTGTTATTATTATCTGTGTGATCCTTTACTGCAACAGACATTTTTGCTAATGTTATGTTTCTTCTATGTATGTTAATTTCTATATGTTTCTTCTAGTATGTGGACTTGTACGTAAACATTACATGTACTGAAACAGTATGGGAAATCTATAACTTCCCAACTGTTGGATCTGTAGAATAAAACTTTCTACATTTGCAGTGATGAATGTTTTTCAGATATTTTCATATGCTTTTCAGAATTTAACTTAGCCGTCAGAGTACTCCAAAGATCTAAATATAGCAGACTAGTGTTTTGAAGTGATAGTTTAGAATGAATTTCCAGATCTCAAAACTGGCACCTGTTAGATTAAAATACAGTGAATTATGCCCACTCCTACTGCATTTCACTATCCATTTCTGGTTCCATACACATTAAGGGTGATTCAGTATGCCTTTTGTGCTTGGCAGTCTGATTTCCACAGCTAAGAGGTACATATAAATAGCATGATTTCAATTGCAAAATATCGATTTCCTCCCAAAGCAGATGTGTTTTATCTAGCTAGTGGTAGGATATTTCAAGGCAAGATCACTGTTCCTATTTACATTTAAAAATAAAGAGCAAAAAGAAAAGAACACCTTTATATATTTGTATTTTTGGTTGTTAAGCGTAGGCTTGTTTGTCTGACAGTCTTTGCTTAGCTAAGGTATCTTGGATATCCAAACTGCTTCTATTAAAATTGTCTGTGCTTTTAAAGGCTGAATGGTACAAGCAGGTGTTTTGCATGCTTGTATTTTTTTTTATTAGAATGACTGTTGGTTAATTTTGATCTTGATTCTGGTTGACTACATGCCTCTTCTTATTTTTTTTTCCTTTCTTTTTTCCACTGGTAGTTCCAAAATACTATGAAATAAAAGCAAACTTGTTGAGTCATGGGGGTCGGTGACAGAAAGAAGTAGACAACTGTGCAGTTGCAGATCTTAATGGAGAAGCAGAAAAATTATTAGCTCTTCTAATGACCAATGTTCTTGAAGGTTCCTGCCCTCATGGCTCAGATGCAGTAGCAGATCACACGAGACTTTACAAGCTGAAACTTTTATGTCTCTAAATTAATCTTTGACAAACAGTAAAGCTCCGCTTGTTCAGGTTTGGTCACTCAAGACAAGTATGTATTTTGTGTAAACAAGGATTTGACGAACATCTGCAGTTCCCTCAGATTTTTGAATATTCTTGTCTCAAGAACTGAATACCTTGTTTTCTGACTCAACCACAGCTAGAGGTTAGGCTTTGAATCCTTATTAGCACTTCGTAAATTGCCTGTGAAGCCAGAAAGATGTTCCCCCCCTTGCTGCTGCTCTTCCCAGTCATTTCTCTTGAATTCTGCAGTCCAACTGGTATGTGAAATCTTATCCAGCATTCTTAGCAGCAGCTGCAGCCACAGTTAGATTTCCTTAGATCCACCCTCAGACAGAACAATTGTCCCACCTCTAAAGGGATTTGTGCCAGTACAGTTTTAAGAGGCTTCTAGACTTGAGGTTTGCATCTTTTGTTCCCCCATAACAATAAAAGTAGAGTTAATTGTAAGTGGCAGATGCTCAGTTTATGAAGTGCAAACAGGTTTAGAATAACATATGTGGGTAAGTGCCCAAGGTTAAATACTCGAGTTCGTAAAAGGGAATTTAAGTTCACTTTGTGTTGAAAAAAACTTTTCTAAGTTACTTGGATTTTTGAACTAAGTATGAAAACATTTAAGTGTTCTGTTTGATCCAGTAATATGATCTATGGCTTATTTAGGTCAAAATTATTTTGATGTCCAACCAAACACTTCAGTCCTTATTAATACAATGGCACAGGTGTTTTATAGAGTTTCATGTTTCTAAATCAGTTGGTAACTTCTTTTAAAGAAGCATTGATTTTTCTTTCTTTCCCAGTTTGTTCTTCTCAGTGTGTGTCTCGCTAAATGTCACATTGAATTTGTGACTCTGTGAAGCCATCTATACCACAGAATTTTAAATGCCTAAGAGGTGTTTTTTCTTCCTGGGCTAATTTTAATCAAACAACTGACCCTTGCTACTTACCTGGATTCCTTGGGAGCTTCAGCTTTTTTTTTTTTCCTCCCCCTTTTTTCTTTTGTTCTTAGAAAATTTGATCATTAAACAATTTGACTTCAGGCAGAACAGCAAACGACATGTGGATAGTAATGAGGTCAGAAGCTCCCCCACACAACCTGTTGAGTCTTTACAGAGGAGCTATGTCATGCTAAATTATCTGCATGTGTTGGTGAGCAGTATTCTGGCAAGGATGAATGAGAGGCTGAGCATAACAGAGTGCTCTAACAGAAGAAATGATGGACACATTCTGGTGAATCCCGCTATTTGTCAGAACCATGTCTGCTGCCCCTGCTAAATCAAATTCTTGTTCGTGAGCAGCTCTGATAGCTACCTGCTAGGCTGCAGAATCTGTGCTAAAAAAGGATTTCCCATTTCTGTTTGATTCTGCCACCTAGCTCAGCAATATGTTAATTGCTTTTGGAACCACTCTGTGGATAGAATTAGTACTGCACTGAGTGTGAAAGAACAGGGGTTTGATTCAAGAGGTGGATGGGGTGCGTGGTTCTGTGACCATGAAAAGAAATGTGTGTGTGGTGGTTTTAATTATGTGTCACATCAATATTTTCATGATTCCCCCTTTTGAATCAGAGTTCCTAAAAACTATGTTTGTGTTTTCTGAGTGCAGAGTTTCAGAGTGGAGAACCGGATCTTTACCTTGAAGCTGCATCAAAGCCAGATTGTGAATCTTGGGCTGTGGCACTGGGAGAGGCAAACTCGGAAGGTTTGCAGAATAAAATTCAGCAGCTCCGGAGGCTGATCATGGAAATCAAAGAGGAGAGATCATCAGATGAAGCACGGCAGTTTCTCCCTTCATCCCAAGTAGACAGTCTAGGAGAGCCACAGTTTACAAGTGAGTGTGTATACTCATTTTATTGAGTGGTTCAATAAAAATGGCCTACTCTCTGTGACACAGGTACGGTCACAAACAGGGTACGTAATCCTGTTTAACTTGTTGCTTGACAAAGTGCAGTTGTAGAGGAAGCAAACTGATTAAGATTATCTTTAAATATCATTACCTGATATATTTTGATTTATACAGATAATGTTCAGGGGAACAAATGTGTGATTACTCTGTTTCCGCCTTTTTCTCGCTAATCTGTTTTCGTCATAAGACTTAGAAATTGTTTAGTTAGAAACATTCTTTTCTTCTTTTGTCCCGTATGGACTGCTATTTAAAATACAGTCTGGAAGCTTTGATAAATGTATAAAGCTTTAGTGATGCTTAAATTAGTATCACAGATTTGTTCTTTGTGATATAAAAGCACTCTGGGGATTTGAAAGCACGAAGCCGTATGTTGAGTCATGTTTGGTGCACTGGAGTCTGTGCGCTGCATTTCAGTTCCTCAGTTACTTAATCAAGTCTGTATCCAGCATATTCATAAAGGTGTTTCAGACCAGTGTGCTGACTCTGCTAGTGGCAGAATTCAACTTGGAAATTTGTTATGGCTTCATTAAAAAAAGAAAATAAAAATATCTTATTGTTGTTTCTTACTGATGAATGTGTTTCTGAGCTCTGCAGCTGTAATTTTTCTTGCCACAGACTTGAGTGATTAGCTATAGTAATAAGAACAATATGAAACTAGACCTATTCAGCAACACCAAGTTTTCATAGAGCAAGAACAGCTTGTTTTGGTGGGGTTTTTTCATGTTGTTTTTTTATCTTCTTTTTAATTATTTTTAATTTTTAACAAAAATCTTGCTGTCCAGTTCAAATACCAACTTGGTCATTCCCATATGACCAGTTTCTTCAACACTGAAAAACACTAAATAATGCTCACTGAAGACAATACATAAATGTCAACAAGAGTCAGTTTAATTTCTGCAAGGTTCATTGGAACTGCAGTTGTGATCCAATTACGTCCTGCAGAGGATGAACGGCTCAGTGTTATTTAACTATCCTTCCTATGTTTCTCTTGTTGCAGCTCTGTGCTTCACTCCTTTATCCTAACACAATAAGAAAATACTGTCCTTTGCAGTAAAATACATACTAGAACATAATTCCACAATGGAGGGAATTAAAATGTTCTTGTTGTCCTTGGCATATGAGAAAAGGAATTCACATGCTATTTTCCAACAAAAAGAAGTTAGTTTTGTTGCTTTACAATTTATATGTAGGTCAATAACATGGTGATATATTTTACTATATTGACCTGATTTACATACTTTCACAGAACACGGGGTTCGTTTCCATTTTTAATGTGATGATATACCTACTTAAAAATGAGTTATTAGATTTAATATTTTTAAGCAGATAAATAGCTAGGTGTTGCGATTGAAAATCTTGCAAGTACCCATCCATGAAAGGTTGTTTAGTTTCTTTTCCCAGCAACAGAAAGTTTCTATTAAAAAAGAAAGAAGTATTTTTCAGAAGTAGTCTTTTTTTTTTTTTTTCTAGGCAAGTATTTTACACAAAGGTCTCTTTCACTTTAAGTTTGTAACATAAAATGTTACTCCCGTGGCAATGGCAGGTAGTTAGAGGTATGACTTAGGCATGTTAAAGTTTTACTATATATTAAAAAGCTAGACATTGAAATCACATTATTTCTAATTATTTTTTTTTTCTTAACCTTGAAAGGTATTCAGAGAATTGCAAATGAGCCAAAGCTGGAGTTCAGTCTTGGTAAGATACAATTTTGACTTCTTGGAATTGCAATGGCCTGTGTGCATGAAGAGTTTTTATATATATATGTATATATGTGTGTGTATATATATGTGTGTGTGTATATGTATATATATAGTTATACAATGTAACATGTTACCTGTTTAAAAAAAGTAGAAGAACCTTGATTCCTTTACTTAGGAGGTGTGCCTGTGCATGTCTTTGAAATGCTGACTTTAGATTCTTAATTGGTTGAAATGGCTAAAGATCTATTGAGTTCTCTAATGCTACGCTGCTCTTCCAAGCTGAAAATCTGCCCAATAGCTTTGTGAATGTTGTTTATGAAATATTATTTATTTGGGACAAGGCACTAAAGATGGAGTTTTAAAATGATATTTTTTTCAGCTAGAATTACTGTCCCTTTAGAATGAACTTTTATTTAAAATCATTGATGATTATTTTGTAGAGAAGAGTCAATATAAATGTTTACCTGATTTTCTCTTTTTTTACTTAGTATAAGTAATTAGTATATGAGAACTATATATTAGTATAGTATATAATGTAAGAGAACTTTGTTTTAGGAGGTGTTCTTTCAGCTGAAGCCTCCCTTTCTATTAAGAGGTATGCAGCGTATATATATATCAGAATAATAGTTAGATTCAGTTGATTAATGGCTGGACTCGATGTTCTTAAGGGGCTTTTCCAACCTAAATGATTCTATGATTATTCACAGCTGCTGTGTCTGGTAAAATAACACAGTTGCAAATAATGTATCTTTTGAAATATTTGATGCTATGTGCTACATACATTCCAAAATGACTAAAACTTGTCCAATTTGTTATGATTTTTGCATTCGTATAACCTGCTAATATGCATCTCATGTTGTACAGCTGTACTCTGAGAAACTTTTACTCAGTGCTGTTCAATATCTGTTATATTTGATAGAAACACTTTAAAACACCTATTGGAAGAGTGCGTGTGTATGTGAGAGAGAGGCAGAGGGAAACAGAGACATTCGTCAGCAGGGTTTTACATAAAAATCAATCAAACTCCACTACTTAGAGAATTTAAATTATCTACCAGCAAATCTCCCTCAGAACCCCCTCCTCCAACACAGCAAAAAATATGGCATCAGTGATGTGCCTGCAGGTTCTCACCCTGCTCATTTCATCATGGTAACCTGTTTCCTGGCCCTGTCCTTTGAACTGGGTTATGCTTGGCTTGTGTGCTGCTTGTAACTATGCTGATTTAAAAACTGATACCCTAACACTGTGCCCTTTGGGGTGATGAACTTCTGTCTGATACAATCATTCTTAGATTCCCTGAACTATATCTGGGTAGCTTTACCTGTATGCCTTTAAAAAACTAGACAGTTATAGCATTATAAAAACTGAGTGGGTTTTTTTTCCTGTAGGGACTATTTCTGGTGAAATTGTTAGATGTTGGCGTGGAAGAAAGGCCTAGTTCTCTGTTGGGGAATTACCAAGCTATAATAATTGTTAAGAGCTATTTTAACTTTTCTGTGCCTTTCTATACAAGTTTTATAGGTGATGCAACTGTAGTATTTGGGCATGGCTAGTAATTGCTATGCTCCAGCGATAACAAACTCCCAGAATGACCCTGGTGTGGCGTAGGAGAGGGAAGACGGTGCTGCAGGCGGTGACTGCAAATTAGATGAGCCGTACTTCAGGAGAAGTTGCTTTCAGTGATAAATGTGCCTCAGCAGGCACAAATGTAAAAATGATGTAAAGCCATTTTCAGACTTGTTTGGGCTCGTGCTGGACGGAGCTCTGTTCACTCATGGTGTCAGTGCTTGTGTTTTGCATTTGGTTGTTTCTAGAAGGAATTTATGTTCGGTGTTTTTTTCTGCAGCATTACTGATTGAGTCATTGCTGCTCTGTGAGTGATCTTATACATTGACGTCTGCTGCTGCTCAGGTAGCAAGAGTAACAGTGTAAACCTCTTGTTTTTGACTGGTATTCCTGGCCAATGTCATAGAATCATACAATAGTTTGCATTGTAAGGGACCTTTAAAGGCCACCTGGTCCAACCCCCCTGCAATGAGCAGGGACATCTTCAACTAGATCAGGTTGCTCAGAGCCCCATCCAGCCTGACCTTGAATGTTTCCAGGGATGGGGCATCTACCACCTCTGGGCAACCTGTGCCAGTGTTGCGTTACACTCGTAAAAAATTTCTTCCTTCTATCTAGTCTAAATCTTTCATCTTTTACTTTAAAGCCATGACCCCTTGTCCTATCGCAACAGGCCCTGCTAAAAACTTTGTCCCCATCTTTCTTGTAGGCCCCCTTTAAGTACTGAAAGGGCACAATAAGGTCTCCTTGGAGCCTACTCTCCTCCAGGCTGAACAACCCCAACTCTCTCAGCCTGTATTCATAGGGGGATCATTTCTGTGGCCCTTCCCTGGACCCACTACAACAGGTCCGTGTCTTGCCTGTAAGGGATATTTGGCAGTGTAGGCAGTTATGTAAAGCTGATTCTTAGTGTCTTGATCCTAAAATAATACTGAATATTTAAGCATAACACATTTGCATTTGGAGTATCCACCTTCAGTGACTGAGGGATCCATGGAAGGCTTCAATTTTATCCTAACAGTTATCCTTCTTACTGGAATATCACCATACCCCTGCCAACGCCTCCTAGCTCTAGCCCCCCCTCTCACCACGACTGTGTTACTCGTACGTGTACGAATGTACATACACACAGCAGGTACCCCTTGCTGATCAGTGAGAGGAACAATTTATCTGGGAAGGATGCATGTGCTGTTTGGCCGAACCACCCGGTTAAAATGCCTCTCCCAAGGGCAGCCAGTCAAGGTGTCTTCTGTGCTGTTCCCCTGGTTATTGCTGGAGCTGGAAGGGACTCTTGCTCTGATAGCCTGGTCTGTGCATCGGGGAAACATGCACTGCCTTGCTGTGCCAGCTGAACCAGATAGCTGCCCCTTGGCTGCTGGCAGGCCAAGGGCACTGCTTGGCTGATCCCACCTTTTGAAGCCTTGGTTTATGTCGAATTAAAGACTTGGCATTAGCTTTAGCTACCAAGGACTTCCAAGACCTCTCTGTGAGGTGAACCAAAGCATGGTAAGCAGCTATGAGAGAGAGATTTGCTGCAAGCAAGCAGACTGCTACCATAGGTAAACCAAATCTTAGGGCTCCGTAGAGGTGCTTCATCTTGATGAGACTGGTCTTTGGCGTTTAGGATTTGGAAGGCAAATCTAACAGTTAATAACCTATAAAACTGGTCTCTAGCCCTGAAAGAATGGCTTATATCTGTAATTTTGGTTATATGCATTATAAAACCAGTATTATATTAGTTAAGTAGCATATATATATGTACGCAAATAGACATTTACTTATATCAGTTAACATATACATGTTTTTAACTAGATTCAAAAAAATTGTCAGTTATCACATAAACGTACTTTGTAACTCTGCTGTCACTAGCTGGTCAACAAATAACATTCAGAAATGGAACTCTCCAGTAACTAAAACAGAATATAGCTTTTTAATAATACTTGGGTGCTGCCTGATATTATGAGTTTTATTTAGGGATAGTATATCTAAATACTGATCTTCAACGTTTGAAGTTCTGATGACTAGATTTTGAAGTAATGTTATTAAAAAGTCTTGCTAGGGGCTTGCATTCTGTTGTGGTAGCTAACTTGCTGCACTCTTTATCCATAACACTCTGGAAAGCGTTCTCTTTATAAAATGTCCAAAATATTGCCTTCTTTTCATTTAACTTTAAAGTTCAGTAAAGCTGAGGTTAAAGCAAACAATAAAACTTTTCTGAATTATAGCTTTCTACTGCAATACACTCAATATTTTCAGGAGTGTACCTGATCTTGTAATATTGTTTTGGAGTCAGAGCTTCCTTTAGACCAAGATGTTTGATTTTTATATTCCCAAGGACTCTTCGGAAATATGGTTGGGTTGTGAACCTTGTGACTGTTGGGAACTTTTATTTTTAAAACTTTATCTTGTTGTTTGGCTTTTCAAGTCATTCTGTTCTGCGTGCTGTTTTATCAAGCACTAGGAGGTAGCATGTGTCAGTCTGTGCTGAGTAGAGAGGAGGAAGAGAGTGAAAGGAATAAAAACAGACCCTGGGCCTAAATAACAAACCAGTCTATCAAACAGCGAAGCTGATAAGAATCTTTCCCATGACTTTGAAGTGCACAGGGTTAGCTCTTTTAACAGATGTTTATTTTGGAGTTACTGTTCTTGGTTGCGTCTTTAAAATATCCCAGCCCTTGAGTCACGGATCTAACTAAATGTGGTATAGGTTCCTGGCTTCACATTCATTCCAGCGTAGCTACTTTGTGATATGTGAACTTAGCTGAAGCATTGTGTAATAGTTACGGAAAATAAATTATATTACGCATGTTGGTGAACACTATTGTGAAGTTTTTAAGAGCTTTCACCTCTGAAGGTATTTGCATTTATTTGATGATGGACTGTCAAAGCAGCACAAGAAAACTCAATCAGAAAAATGAGGGAGCAAGGCAGAAGGCACAGTTGGTAGTCAAAGTGCTCAAACATGAACTCGGTAATGAACGGGATGTTAATATGGAGAAATACATTTGGAAAAATAGTCTAAAAGGAAAGCTTGTTACTCCCTCAATGACCAGTAGAATTCGTTTTGACATGTTTGTGTTTTTGAATTTGTCTAATTGGTTAGAGTTGTGAATAGAGAGAGCAAAGGATATTGCAGTTGTGGGTGTAGTGTGATAATCTAGATAACTGTACAGAACAGACTGTCTCTGCACATGTCGTAGGCATATTCAGGTACTAATTTTAATGAGAGCACCTGTCTGGCATCTCCACAACCTTTCAGTTTCTTGGGAAGTATGTCTGGGCAGTAAAACTTGATGGGCTTTTTGTGGCATAACCTTCTATAGCTCTCAAGATATGGAATAATGTAAATCTGACGGTTATGTCCTTTTACAAAATCTCATTAAACAGTGCACCCTTCATAGAAAACTTCAGCAAGTAGTTGAAAGAATTAAAAATTAAAATTTTTAGGGTATGTATTTTTTCATTTTTATGAAATAGTGGGTTGATACAAGAGCTGCCTACTTCTAAATGCAGATTTTTTTTCACTGTCTTATTTTTCCCTGAGTAATGTTATGATGACACTTCTTGGAAAAGGTCTTGAAGCAAATTTAACTCCGCGTACTGAACCTAAATGGTACATTGATGCTGCTCGAAGACCAGGACTAAATGGTTATTTTTCAATTCTGAAACATAATCTGGAGCTTTTTCAGCAGCAGCTGTTCCTACAAGAGTGATAAGCAGAAATACTGGTTTTATACATACCGCAAACTTGGAGCCAGAGTCCTGATCCTAGAAAAATTTTCCATCTAACTCAGTTATTCTGCTTCATCGTGTTACAAGGTGGTGAATAACTGATACTTTGTTGTGTTAGCCAAATAAAAAAAAAAAAGTCATTGTCACACTTTTGAGTAAACTTAAAAAGAAAAGTGATCATTTCTCTGTGAATCAAACTGCAACTGTTGCTGCTTTTTTTTTTTTCCTGGTCCCACACAAATTTCATCTTCCACAAAACTAGCTAGTCAGGGTTTTTTCCTAGTGTTACTGATGTGTATTAGATGCTGTTTCTTCCCAACAACAACAAAAAATAGATAAAAGGTATGTTAAATTGTGTAGAATAAATTAAGGAAGTAGAAAAGGTATCACGTGATTGGAAAGAATGATCTTTTTTCCTCCGGGAACTGCTTATTGGGCTGCTGCCTGTTTTGAGACTTCTTCACTGCAGCATAAGATGTTGTAAATGCATTTTATTCTTAGCAGCTCAGTGTTGCTAGGATGAACTTTTTTTTGCCAGAAAGGATCCTCCCAAAGGGATAGGAATTTCCAGCCCAGTCTGTGTTGGCATGTTTTGAGTGTTTTTCACTTGCCGTGTTTTTGAACTAACTCCTAGAAGAGTTTCCTTTTTCCCCCACCTCATGCAGGTGAACTTGATCTAACTTTCAATTTCAGTGCAGTTAAAACAAGTGAAACTACCTTCCAAAAATGTTCTAAGGTAGTGAATGCCCGTCACCTTTCATGTCATACTGTCATCTCTCTTTTGGCAGCATTTGATGGTGGAACAGGATAAGACATATCAAGCAAATTGATAAATTGCATCACCTAGAGCTGAGTGATGGGTTAGATTAGATTAGACACCAGATTAGTGTCCCTGAGTCGAGTAAGGTCTCCGCACTGTGCTTCTGCGTTCTGTGGCACTCATAGTAAGCTTGCTTTATTGTATGCAGACATTATGTGAACACTGCTGAAAAGTCATTTGAGGATAGATTTGCCAGGACTTCTTTATCCACCTCTTCTCCTGCAGTACTTTGTTAGCTTTTGAGAAGGCTTTTGGGATTCTGTCATAGCCCTTATGTCATAGCCAAACTAGAAGTAACTGGTTTTTTTTTTTTTTAGAGATTTCATTATTGTGCACCTCTATAAAGTGAAGCATTACTCCTGAATTTTGCATTCTGCATACCCTGTCAGAGGAAAGGACTGTCTTCATTTTCAGTGGTATTGCCCAAACTGTCTGGATATTGCCATTATGACTCGGTAATTTTAGGCCATTTTGTTGTAATAAAGTAGACATAATGCCACTACTGAAGTAACTAAATATCCAAAGGGAATATATTGGTATGTTTTCCATTTAAAATCTTGCCTTCATTTAGTCTTGCATGACTCTTCTGTTTATGAGCATATTCAGCCTTCTCCTTGCAGAAGGTTGTCCCATTCCATGGGACAGTGTCAGCCTGCATTCTCTATTTGTCTTTCCAATTTCATTCACTGTATTCCATCTCACTTTATGCATAATGTATTATATCATCATGCTTTGCTAACCTGCAATGTTCACTACATTAAACCCTCTTTTAAGAATGTGTTGTGTATGCAGGGAAAAAATTTTGAAAAAACAAATCCAGAAAATGGGGGGGGGGGGGAACGACACGAAAAAGCTCAAAACGAGAGTCCTTTTGAAAACTCAATCCTTGTTCAGTTTCTTCCATATATGCTGGGTTTGAGTCCTAGAGAATTAGGCTAGATTTTCAAATCTGTATCCATAAGCATTACAATGATTTTAGAAATCTATCCTTCGGTCCCTTTAGGGCAGGGATTGTCTTCATTTGCATTGCAGCTAGAGAAGCAGCATGCTGTCACGAACCTTAAAGATTAATCTGTACTAATTGTATTGCTGAATATGCAAGGACTCAAAAATCCCCGGTAATGAAACTTTGGAAGATGTTCGGTTAGTGTTCTTCCGGCTTCTCACACGTTGAGAGAATCTGAAAAATTATATCTACAATATAATATACTTTACAGATAAAATATTTTTCTTTGAGGAATATCTATATAACCATATGCGGAGTTCTATAGATATCTATTCTATGTATGTAGTTCATGTATATGAAAATCTGTTTTATTGCTGAAAACCCATTATATCTAGTGTGGCATTACTCATTCTTGTTAACTGTGTGAGTTATCTACTTAGTTTCTGTGTCAGTTAGAAGTAATTCTTGATAGAAGTAGTCACAGAAATATTTTCAATTTGTCGGCATCCATTGCTACTTAATGGTATTCATTAAATAGCTGTGGCTTGCGTAAATTCAATTTCTGTGTAGGTTCTAGAGATTAAAATTCTACATTACACTGTGATATGTAGCAGTTAGTCACCACAGTGGGCTCATTAAATGCAGGGATATTTATTTGTTCTGAAGTGGGTCGGAGAACATGACGAACCAGCATGAGGGAGTAAATCATTACTGATTGAGCATATTCCAGTGTGATGGAGTAGAGGAATCCACTGATGTACTTATTTGATTAGTGAGTAGCATGAGGATGTTTTGGGGTATCAATATTGGTAAACCCAGATGCAAACTGGGTTTCAGGCAGTTTTCTTCCATTCTGTTGTATGAAATTTAAGTAGCTTCTGTTTCTGGAAGCTTTTGCTTTTAAGAAAAAAAAAATGTATTTGAACTACCAGGAGAAAGTGGATGACAGCCTTGTTAAATACAAATGTGTGTAAATCAGGTCTGCAACTAAGGGAAACTTTTAAATGTAACAGAATAAAGATTCTCACATGTTTTGATATAAGCACTTATCTAGAGATAAATTTTGAATAGGTATGGCTAATCTGTTTAGACAGGAGTTTGTAGATACCTGAATTTGAAAAGCTATTTAACAGTTGAAAGGGATTTTTGGAATTTAACCATTCTGAGAGACAGGGCTTTATCACCTTAGTGCTCGAGTGATGTAGCAGATAATAGGATTAAATTCTGTCAGAAATGTAAAAATTCTGAAATCTTGTCAGAGTTAGCAAACTGCTGCATTTACAAGGCCAGGGAAAAAAGGAGGATAAGACTAGGAGGGACCCTTGTTTTTCAAATCTTAAATAAATAAAATTGGTAGGCTTCTTAGTAAAATCAGTTTCTTCTCGATATTGAAAATTATATTTTTGTGTTTACTTCACATTTTTCTCATAGACTTTGTAAATGTCTCGTGTTTGCAAAATTCCTTCTATCCAAAATTTCAAAGGGATGAGGTTGTGTCTATGCTGAAAGCTGCAATATTCTCTGTGATGATGGGTGCTACTTCAGTGCCCCAATAAGGTTAATTACAGATCAATTACAACAGCTCAGTCTTAGCATGGGTTAATCTACCTCATTCCTTACCAATAAGGTTACGTGTGCTGCTTTGCCTGAACTAACTCTAGTTTCTGAGGTAAAATGCTCAAAGCAATCAGAAACTGTTACGAGAACTTGTAAGGCTTCTTGAAATTTACTTAGGAAAAGGGTTCCAGAGTTACTTAAGAAATGATAGATGTAGGTAGAGATTTAATGCAATTCTGTCAAAATGGGGCTATCTTACAAATTTTTCACACATAGACATTAAAAAAAACGCCAAACAAACAACTTACAGGTACCTTAATTTGTCCTTCAGTCTTTATACAAGTGTAATGCTTGGCTTCTGAAGTATTGGGTGTTCTGGTGAATCTAGCATAAACTTTTAAATTATTCTGATGAAACTGAAAACTTGTGTTTCCAGGGTATTTTTAACCTAGTTCATAGGAATGTAGGATTAAAGATCATCAAGTTAGAGAGAAGTTGTTTTTGGCACATGCTGCTGCTCTTTTTTCCTCATTATTTTTCTCTTCCTGCTTTTCCCCAAAAATACACTCCTACTGTGCATACTTTCTCCTATTTGTCTTGCCAGCCTGTGTACTCTTTCCAGTTCCATTTTTGAACCATGCTCTCTCCAACGAAATATCTTCAGATTCCCAAGGTAGGGAACCTACACCTCCCGTGTAGGTCTCTTAGATCTCACACTATGAGACTTGGCTTGAGGGGGGTGTGTGTTTGTGTGTAGACACGCGTGTAGCCTGTTAGACCTTTAGTCCTTAGGGTGCCAGAGTGGTGGAACAGAGCGAGTGGCAGAGGTGTGTGTGAGTTCAGTGGCTGAGCTGGGAAGGTGAGAACAATGGCTTACCCAGCAGTTCTCTGCTACGGAAGTTTTTATGGCAGCATCTTCCTAGATGAGACTGGCGCTGAGCCCGCTCTCCCATTGCGTGACCAGCATGTCCACAGGTACAGCTTTTTTATGACCTGATTGCTTCGTGCTTAGCTGATAGATAATGAGTCCATGACTGATTCCTCTGTGGATCCAGGAAACTGGTCTGAATAAAGAGGACTACTTAGGTCCTTATTGAGAGTCATTTCTATTGCAGACATTTATACACAGAGTTGCAAGCCAAATAAGGATGAGTTATTCCTTTGCTCTTACAGAAAGCTCTATAAGACTTCCTTACCTACAACAGAGGTTTGGATTGCAGTCCTGGCACTGCTGCTTTCTTCCAACCTTTCTTTACCTCCCAGGAAGCTGACACTTTAACTATTCAGGACGTAACTGATTTTTTTTTTTTTTTAATTCCTTAACCACACTGTTGTCAGGGAGGCTTAGAAGGCATAAAGTGTCTGCAGAATGTTTTCAGCAATAGATATTTGTCTACTCCACAGCTTCATTACTAAGAATAGACTAAATTTTCATAAATGCTTTAAAATTACACTGCTGCTTCTCGTAGCAGTGTTTTGGTTTTTTGCTTTTTTTTTTTCATCAAACTACAATGTCGGGTAGCATTAAAACTTTAAACTTTATTTGTACTTAAAAAAGACATCGTGTGTACCACTAAGTTTGCTTAAGAGCCAATTGTAGTATTCCTAGTTTTATGCTTCCGTGACCGAAATCTTGTTTTTCTCTGCTGCTGTCCAGTGCCCATTACAGTCCTGGGATCTCTTCTAGGCAGGTATGAGAAATAGCTTGTATTTTGGAATTATTGGACAGAGTCAGTTGGGATGCCAGAAGTAACATTTGTGATTAAAGGACTGGAGATTATTAAGGAACTGGAGCATCCTTCCTGTGAGGAGAGGCTGAGAGACCTTGGGCTGCTCAGCCTGCTGAATACCTGGTGGGAGGAATTGAAGGTGAGGGAGCCAGATTTTTCTCAGTTATGCCCAATGAAAGAACAAGAGACTATAGACTGAAGTTAAACACATGAAATTCAATTGTAACACACACCCCACACACCAACTTTTTTTACTGAGAAAGGGGGTCAAACACTGGCACAGATGATCTAGGGAGGTTGTGAAGTCTCCATCCTTGGAGATGGTCAAACCCCAACTGGACACAGTCGTGGGCCACCAGCTGTAGCTGACCCTGGTTGGGCAGGGGGGTTGGACTTGAATAAGCTCAAGGCTGATTCTCCGATCTGTGTGGCAGGGATTTGTCTTGTAACTTTCTAAGAGGATTTTTGAGGCTGCTTCGAACTTGCTGTTAGTGATTGGTTTGCAATGGACTCTTGTCATATACTGTACCGTATGTTGACAATATCGATTGGCTTGATCTAGAAATTCTTCGTGACCTCTAAATAATCCCTCATAATTATGTAGAAATTAGACTGTTTAAAATTGTTGCCATCTATGTGGACTCGAGCAGTTTTAGGGAACTTCCACTCTTGCTTTGTTATTGAATCCTTTCTGGTGTGTTTGGTGTGCCTCACATAAGGATATAACAGCAGCCTGAATTACCTTGCTTTTTGGGCAAAGAATGAGTTAGGCCTGGAAAGAGTTGAGAAAATGTGGAATTAAAGTTTTGTGAATGCTCTTGGCCTGGGATAATATTTTATTAGTGCTCATTTTCATGGTGGTTTTTTTTTTGTGTACGTTTGCATGCAAAGTTTTGTTTATTTTTTTTCCTGTGTATTCTCAGAGGGAAGACTTACTAGTGGGAATACTTGAAAAATGCAAGCTTAAAGTAGAATGTTTACTGAATATTTATTTGCAGCAGTGGTGTTGGACAGGAATAAAATTGAAATGGACATTTTTACCCCGAGATGAACCTCATCCTCCTTTCTCCACAAATAAAAGAATTTGTGTCAAAAGCAGAATAAGCTGTGGATGACTGCTTAGTGATTAGTACCCTTGATCCAGTGGGGTGGACCTGAGTTCTGGAGTGACTGTGGACAGTGACCCAAATTCAGTGACAACTGAATGTAAAATAATGTATGTAAAATATAGATATTATTTTTCAAATTACCTTTTGTCCCCTCTACACCTGCTGCCAGTAAGTCTTCCTTTTTTTAAATCAAGGTCGTACAGCTTCAAGAGCAAGACTTGAGTGTCTGTATGCACTCCTGTGTCAGAATTGGCAACTTTTTGTGGTTTGTAGGTGCTGTTAGAGGTCGGCAGAATGATAAACCTGTGGATCTGCCCGGTGGCTGACCTCTTTCTGGTCCAGTGCTCTACCGAATTAAAAGGGGCACTGGCACCATTCCTCCTTCAGCCCTCCCGCCGGGTCTGTTGTGAAGGAAATCGGCAGTGATGTTTTTGCAGAGCATGGACTAGCAGCTGTGCCCTGCCAGCCTGAGACTGTCAAGATAGGTGTGTGGTTTGCACATCCTGACAGGGCCGTAGATGGGCTCGGAGCTGCTCAGCGTTGTCAAGGCTGAGGCAATCGGGATGTGCCCAGAAGCCAATGTGCAGGCATATAGGGACCTCTTACAGCTGAAAGCTTAAATACCTGGAGACTTTAAATACCTCTGAAACTAGGTAGCAGGTGTATGGAGGCTGAGAATAGTCTATTTAAAACCCACTCATGGACATCTCTGTCTTTTCGTGCGTTTACTGCTCAACTTTTTACTGTCACTTTTTGCAGTTTGTCTTTTCTAACTGTTAGCCCAGTCTGTAAAACACTTGATGATGAATTGTCTGGAGAATTCCTCGCATCTCTTTCCTTCTCTGTCTCTCTTCTTGAAGATGAAGTAATTTTATAATTCCAAAAGAATGTAGATTATTTGGGAGACAAAAAGTGAGCCAATTATTTACAGATTGCAGTAGTCATGTAGTTCATGCTTCTTGTTGTGCAGAATGGTAATAACTAAACAGACATGAAACAATTCTGTTTTCTTAGGCCGATAATATATTAACTGAAACATTTGTAAGCAATTCAAAGCATGATGACTCTTGACTTTTTTGACTCTAATGGTACCGCACTGCGTTAACTGAACATTCGTCTTTCAAATGGCAGTTGTTAAATACATCTCTGAATGTGCCTATAGAAATAATTGCAGTAATACTTTCATGTTATAAAACATTTCCCAATGGACTTTTTTTTAAATCCTCATATGTGGAAACAGAAGTTCCTTAAAAAGCAAAACACCTAATTAATGAGGGCTGAAGTCCTCATCCCCTTTTGAACATGTTAGTTACAGATGTACTTATTTTGGGGAGTTTTGAAATGCATGTCCTGTGGTGAGGTTTGGCTTGAAAATGAAGTTCCCGTGCAGGCCCTGAAAAAAAATAGAGTTCTCCTAAATGCAGCACCACAGAATGTTGCACGACACTCGATGCAGCATGACAAGCAGGCTGACCTGATGTGCTTGGAAGGGCTTTGGTGAAAACCAAAATGCTTAAGAATGCTTTTCTTCATTGTTTTATCCCCACCTCATGTGGATAATAAAGTTTCTAGTACCGTTAATGGTGATCAACCGTGTCTTTAGGGTGTTTTTTTCCCCTGTTATGTGGAATATGAAACTGAGATGAAATAAATTGAACTAAATTTAAAAAATGCCTGACTATCTTGTGAAATATAGTTCAAATGTTCAAAATGTCTTAAAGCTGACGTTTTAATCTGAAATCTTGTTGCATTTAAGATTGATTTCTGAGGGACTGAATGAGTACAGAATTTCATTACGATGAGTTAAGAAGAATTTGGTCTTAGAGTTCTTTAAGACCAGAATTCTTCACACCTAAGAAGCTGAGGATTGTTGGCTGCAGGATTGTAAATGAACTACATTTAAAAACTAAAATGAGCTAGCACTGTTTTCAACTTTGAGATCTGAACGTGCTCCCATTGAGATGAAAAGCAGCAATACCTAGGTCATTCTGGATTCAAATCTCAAATCTGCCAGGGAGTCTCTCTACAGAGACAAGTGAAGGATTTTTATATATATTTTTTCCTTTTAATCATTAACTAAAATGCCTTTGTACAAAGGAGCTGAAATAATTTAAAAGTATTTCTCTGGGAAGAAGTCAGCTATTAGGAAAAATTTCTTTACTGAATGGGTTTATCAAGCATTGGAACAGGCTGTCCAGAGAAGTGGTTGACTCCCCATCCCTGGAGGTATTTAAAAGACGGGTAGACGTGGTGCTTAGGGACACGGGTTAGTGATGGTTTGCCAGTGTCAGGTTAATGATTGGACTCAATTTCAAAGGTCCCTTCCAACCTATGATTCTATGTGTTTACATATGTTAACACATCAAAACCAAGGCAGTTTCAAACATATTATTGTAACATGCGTAAACGGCAGTTTTTTACCTTTGAAGAAACTCCTGCTGGAAATGACAAAATTTATAGTATAAGGATCTAACTTTCTGGTTTAGCATGCGGTATGCTGGGCTCTACTGCTCTGTAGAAGTCATTAATGTCTCCCACTTTTAGATCTGTGTCAAATACAAGCTGCAGACCTTGTGTAAATATGTGAGTTAGTAATTTAGGGTAATTACAGGCCAATATCTTTAAGAAGATGAGCTCAGTGTTGATTTTGAAGAAACTGGAAATGCAAATGTATATGCTGCTTTAAAAAGGTTAATTTAAAATGACATCTAAGTGTCACAACAGCTACAGTCAGTATGGTATTTGTTACCCTGTACTTTTTTAAAGGCTGTCTGTCTGTTCCAACAGAGTTCTCATGGTTGAGATGTACATTTTGGAGAAGTTTAGGAGTAAAGGTTATGTCTTCAGGATATGTGAATAAATGAATCCAAAATGCTCACAGGAGGTGGATTCCTTGAAATTTGTCCTCTGACACAACCCTTGATCTGTGAGCTTTTGTTATTTCTGGACTCTGTCATTTATGTGGAAAAAAAAAAATACAATTTTTTTTTTTAATTCCTTATGAAGAGGTTATACTTTGCTATCTCATGCAGGTCTCATACTATTAAAATGATCTTAATTTATTTGTCAGAATGGCTGTCTTGAAATCCCTTGAGGAGTAAAGCATTGTCTCTTACTTGGATCTCTAATTTAGGTATTAATCCAGAACTGCCACCTTTTCAGACAAGTCTGTCTTATATTAGAACATCTTCTCCTTTTAACTACAGCTTGCATGCAGATTACTGAGCATTTATCATGCATTTCCTGACTAGGAAATTTAATCGTTACAGGGCTAAAAGTGATTGTTCTGGATTGCAGAAATCTATTTCCTCCTTTGATTAAAATTGTGTCTTGCTCTTATTTGCCTTGACTTTGAAGTACGTCTTAGTCTGGTTTCCTTTTAAACATGTCAAAGAGTGTGGTTTTTGTTTTCCTAAAAGATGGCCTCTGGCATATTGGAGGGACTAGCGCTTTACTTTCTATTTTCTGTAGAGGACTGTCTTTTTAGACAAAGACTCACTAATCCGTTCTCAACATTTGACAGGCACCTGTGCAACAAGAACCAATTGTGAATCAGGCTAGTGTATAGCATCCCAACAGAGGAGCGGGAGGGGGAAATAAAAAAAAAATATGAGTATAATCATACAGCTCAATTGATCCCCTGCCTACTTTTCTTAAAGACCATGTTGTGCCTCATTTGCGCACTACACATGGAGAGTACTACAGTGCTCAAACCCTTCTGCCGTGCATCCCTTGGGTGTTGTTATTTTTCAGGAATCTTTGTGAAACTGATCAACACTACATCGCTTCCTTGCCCTTCACTGGAGGCTCCATCCTTGGCATATGGTAAAGGAAGGAACACAAATCTTTTCAGACAAATGAATCTTAAAGGACGTTCAAATAGAGTTGAGCAATAGCTTTGCTTGCAAGTCTAACTATTGTCAGTCTTTTCTTTTGTGAGTTACTATTGTTTAACTCCCTACTGCATCTTGTCCTGGCACCTTCGTCAGGATTGCCTTTACTATGTACCATTTTCACTTAAAGAAGAAATGAATAGTTTTATTCACTAGCAGCATCTCATGGGCAACAGGGCTATGGCCACATAGTCAATTAGCTTATAATTAATTAGAGAGCTAGCTCCAGCGAAGTTTATGTGAAAGGGACATCCTTATCGCAGCCTTTGAAACTGCATATTGTTCAGATGTACTCAGGTCAATGTTAACATCAGCTAGCTTGGTAGTAATAGCAGCATAATTGTGGGACCCTGAAGTCTCATCCAGGCTGCAGGATGTGCCAAGTAAGTCTGGGCTCCTGTAGGTGGACTTCTCCCCAGAAGCCACAGTAGCTCACTTACAGCTGCTCAAAGCACCTGTACTGCAGTGAAGAAACACCCTAAAAGATTTCAGGTTATTTAGAGTTCTTTCTGAAGCTTGTTGGCTGCCCTAGTTGCTGGACTCTCTGTTGCTTGACAGCCTTCCTTTATTTTGCCAGGGAAGCTTTTCTCACCAAGCCTGAAAGTATACATCTTTGTAAAGACGTATATGATTACATGGATTTGGAGCAAGACTAAGCAACAGATGAATTTTCTTTACATATTAGAGAAAAAGACTGTCTCTACAGTGTTGTAAAGTTATACTGCACACTGAGGATCAAAACCACGTAATGCTTCGCTTGACAACTGGTATAGCAGCGTATAAATGCTTATGTCAAAGGAAGCAATGTATGCTGTTATAATAAAAACAGATGTGGCAGGCTGAAAACTTTGAGAGAGGCTTGTCACTTTTGGGGTTTTTTTCATCTTCTTGTGGTATCGCTGATATATTTTTGTACATTTATTTTATTTCTGAAGAGATGGACAAAGTTAGGAACCAGCAGAATATGTTTTATTTATAAAATCTGAAAGAAATTGTTACAGGTTCTAGATGTTTGCTATGAGTTTATAGTATAAATAAACTCATAGTTCAAAGAAAAAGTCTGTATACCATTTGCTATTCTTCTAATCCTTCAGCTGGTACTTAAACTTGTAACCACTCTATTTTCGGAATAGTGAGAAATCTCTGAAAGAAATTACGGCAAGTTTACTTCTTTATTAAATACTTGATATGAGAATATTGGGGAAAGGTGAAGAGGGAAATTATATTTATCTCTGTTTGCAGGAGATTTAAACTCTTTCTTGGTATTCTAAAATACCAACAATACCAAAATAAATTACAGCCTTGGAATAGCAGTATCAAAATCCTTTTTGTTACGAATATATTTTGGAGTGTAGTATTGTATAACAAGTTTTTGTAAGACTTCAAGCATTTTTTTTTTCTTCTTTCCTTATTATCTCTCCCCAGAGAACTGAAGTCACCTTCAGATCTGAGCATAAATACCATTAATAAGCGGTACCATGAGCAGAAGAGTTTTGGACAGAAGGCAAAGAGAATAATTGAGACTCTAAAGCAACAGCAAGAGCTCTGCTTTGCTGTCACTAGACTACTGCAACATCTTAGAAAAACAGAGCTCTCTGTGCTGCTAGAGGCACAGTGTGCTCCGTAAGGAAACGCAGATGTTTTTTTGTTTTTGTTTTTTTTTTTTAAGAATTACATTTTTATAACCAAATATATCACTAAATGAAAAAGATACAGAGACACATTCTCAGATACAGTTTCAAAAATTAAAGGAGCTTAAAAATATTGATCAAGAACAGTTTGTTTTGTATCTTAAGGAGCCAGCTGTTCTGAGCAAAGCTAGAAATTCACTTCCATAACTCCATTGCCATTGTGTAGCTTAAGTCTAGAGCCACAGAGGTGGTGAAAGTCGGTTATACACAATTGTAAACAAAGCTGGAGGAGCATGATCGTTAGCAGTGAATGTGATGGGACAGAACCTTAGCAATGGATTAATGCACTACCAAAATGGAAATTGCACTGAATGGATGGTTAACACATGTAACCATGCATTCACTTCTGCAGTGGAAATATGATGCCTGTGAGCTGTACGTTGATCCAGTCGGCCACTTTCCCGAGTCTCTTGCATCTATCATACTTAAACTCTATAAATAACTGGGGTTGTCCAGGCTGAATAGCAAAGCTGCAATATGAAATAGGCCTGTTCTAACACGTCAGAAGAATTGACACGCTCAGGAAATGGCTGTTATTGCTGCTGGTAACGGCAGTGCAAAGTTACAGTCTAAGCCATTGCATTTATTTTAACTTCCTAGAGAAAGCAGAAGGACACAGTTTGAAAGTGCTCTGCTTAATGCTCTAGTCCAGCGTGAGGCTTTCAGTAAAACACGAAAGACACAAAACCTAAAATTTATTTAGTCCTGGAAAACCCAGGGTGGGCAGAACTTAGTCTGAAATAGATCACTTCTGATTTTCACAGTGGTAATTCTAACTGGATTTATCGCTTCATATGCAAATAGGATGATGAGTGCAGCTGGCACCTCAGCTCCTGGGCATGATCACTTGTCCCTGCGCTCCATCGGCATATCCCATCTTCCCACAGCAGCACTCATGTATCTTGTTTCAATGACTCCTAAATAATTGTGTTTTTAGCTGCAAATTAAGTGGGTAATGATTGATGCTCTTCTGGACAGCATATTGCCATATCGCTTACAGTGAGTACTGCTAATATTGGTGGTGGTTTTTTGTTTTTTTTTTTTTCACCAATCCTGTATTTGTAGAGAAGTCATAGAGATATCTTTCTTTATGCTTTGTCTTGTAAGACTTCTCTGCCATCTATTTCTCCTTGGACTGTTGGTAGAAATTTTCTTCCTGCTGTTAATTACAGGCAATCCCCCAAAGGATATTAATTGTTATGTATGTGCATTTCCTTGAGCTATAACTAGGTTACTTTAG
Source organism: Alca torda (assembly GCA_008658365.1). Lineage (NCBI taxonomy): Eukaryota > Metazoa > Chordata > Aves > Charadriiformes > Alcidae > Alca > Alca torda. Next base: position 14,163,541 of record CM018079.1, on the reverse strand, counting down.
CAACAAGCTGTACATTCCAGAGAACAGCTATGTATCTTATTTTTATATAAGCCTCTCAGACTGGAACAGTGATCTTGGACCTTTTCTTAGGTAAAAATCAGTGGATCTTTATTTATTTGTACATGTGGTCCAAATGTAGTCTTCTCTTCTGTAGAGATTCTTTTCATTGCAGAGTTTACCTGAGTCGGAGCATCTGTTTTAGTCACTACTGTTAATGAGTGTCCCTCCTAGTACGTACTTGTTTCGTGACTATGTAACTGTGCCCTCATTTTGTGATAACTTGGATATTATAATTTCTGTGGCTGCATCCTTTGATATTTAGTGTTGTATGGTGAATTTTACTGGGAGTCCACATTGCAAATTGTTGTGGGAGTTACTTCTCTGTTCTTTTGGTCCCTAGGTAGAGGTGCTCTTCACACACCAGCAAACAGAAGCATTCCTGCTGACACATGAATGGGACAACTAATCAGTAGCATTTATGATAGACCAATTAATAATATTTTTTTATGGAGTGCTAGCTGGAGGGGTGCTCATTTACACCATTCTGTGCTAATACCCATCCTCAAACATTTGTCTCGCTTTCGGGCATGTTTTGCCATGCAGAGGCCACATCTCTGTCCTGTTTTCATCCCTCTTGCAGTTGCATTTACGGTCCTAATTCAAAAGTATGGCCAAAGCTTTCCTGTATGTTCTGAAGTTGGATTGTTCCTAAGCCTTTATGTGTCCCTGACTTGAAGGTATTCTTTTCAGCAAGCTTGGTTAGTGCTGTGTGTTCAGCAGAGGCAGAAGCAGCAGTGATGTGCACTTTTTTTCTTATACGCCTCCCTAACCTCCTCAACACCCCCCCCCCCAGGGTGGAGGAAAGAAAACTGCGTACTGTTTAGTGTTCTGCATGTAGCACGGGTCTGAAAGCAGTGTTCTCTTATTTAATGCGTCCTTTTGCCCACTAAGGAATAGCTGCACCTCAGTTAATTAGTCTTTCAAGACAGACTGTGCATTATTATTTATAAACTAAGTTGCTTTGGGATAATAATGCTGCTGCAATGCCAATGAAATGAAGAAAAATTTTGAACATTATGTTCACATATATACGTGCATGAGACACACAGGCTTCTCCCATGCCCCTTGTCTTTAGATACTACTAATTTTCTGTTCTGTTTTGGGAACACACAAAATAGTGTTCCCTGGAGACAACAGGGCTAGGGCGGTTAATTCCCTTGCCGGCCCCTTGGAATCTGTTTTGGTTTGGAAAATGGGAAGGAATGAAGCTGTGGGAAATGGTGTTTCTGTCACTGGTTAGAGAAAAAGCTACCTCACAAATTGCCATGTAGGCTAATGCTCACACATTGTGTGAATCCATAGTCTGGGAAGATGTTCACCAATGTGCTGTAATTTCCCCCACTAACAAAAGTAAACATTACAATTTCAGTGCCATTTCCCAATTTTTGGGCTAGACCTTGGCTTCCTTCCCAAATAACTCTGTGAACTCTGAGCTGAAGATGTCTTTCAGTCCCTCTGCCCATGCTGCTCGTTCCAGCTGCTGGATTTTTTTCAGTTCTAGGAGATGCTGCATCTCCCTGTTTCTCTGCCAGATTAATTTATTTTGGCCCCAGTGAGTTTAGTGCTCGGAGCAGTGCTTGAACGCCTGGTCAGAATTGTTACAGTTTCAGGGAAGGTAGATAATGAATTTCCAGACTATTTCTGTTTTGGTTTTTTGGGGCTTTTTTTGTTTGTTTTTCTCCTTTTAATTTTTATATAGTAATTTAGGTTTGTTTTTTTTTTTTTAGTCTTTCTCTCTGTGCTCTATTCTTCCATATAGGTAATGTTTTCAGGAAGTTCTCCCTGATCCCATGAATCAGTCACTGAAACCGTGAAGCAAGATTCTACTGTGTTTACAGCATAGCCTGGTTTTGAGGAAAGGGTAACCAGTCTTCCTGTTGTCTTTACGTGTGCATGCCTGCACACGGGAGGATGAAGAGCACAGCCAGCATGTTAGTGCAGCCCAGAGAACACTGAACTATCGAATGTGGCAGGACTGGAGAATCAAGCACCTACTTGTGCGGTTTGCGTTTCCAGCACACGTGGTTCGTGTGCCTCGTCCTGGTGCTGGAATGTACAGGACAATGTACAGGCATGACTGATGGAGCATTTGTTTACTGCAGTTCATGTAGGAATAATATTACAGTTTTAGTAGCAGAACAACAACAGTAACGGAAACGAAATGACAGTTAATAGTCTCTTTGCTTTTATTCTTTAGAAAATAAGCGTTGAAGAATAACACCGATTAAATGTTATCTGTTTTAAGGCATTTTAAATGGTAAGGCAGTTTTATATGTAGACTGCAGAATTTGGAAAAATACATAAGTAGTTGTAAAAATATTCTAGAGCAATTCTTTTTCCTTGCAGCCTTTCATCTTGCTCTACACATAGTGATTTCTTTGCTGTCTGTCTTTCCTTATTTTTCTTTGCTTAATATGCACAGGAGTTGTTTCTTCCTGCCATCTTAACTTTTTTCTTTGTTGATATAAAAGCATAAATTATTCCTAATGCAGTTCTTCCTTAAACATTCACTGTACACTGATAGGCTTAGCAGAGATGGGATCAGCAGAGGAATGGGTGACTCAGGCTTTTACACCCTGAGTCAACAGTCACAATGAGTACATTCATATACTTTTGGCAAGTACAAACTGTCACTTCAGTTCCCTAAGTTGTGTTGATGAGTTTATCCAAAATTAATTCAAGCATAATGAAGTACTGAAAAGAAATGTGACCTCTGTGTATGGTCTGCTTGGGCATAGGTTATGATGGCAAGTGTATCGATGATGTTACCTGCTTTCACTGTGTTACATCTGCAGTTAAGAAAACAGCCTTAGTGCGCCTTTCGTGTTTGTCTTTTCATCAGTTTCTTTTTGAGTAGTATGTCAATAATGCCCAACAGATCTATTTCACAGCCATATAATGTTTCACTTTATCCAAAGAGTGTTGACTGTTTCTTTGAGAAGACCTAAGATACTGCTAGTAAAATGGTTCAAAGGGCAACAATGCAATGTGGGGCTGTGGAACTTGCCAGGCTGTGAACAGGATATAACGAACTTCTATTCTTTGGCATCAGCTTAAAAGTAGTCCTTACGTTATGTTAAACATTTCAGTTGGACTGTTTTTAGGGAAGTGAGGCACTGTGTCTCAAGCTGACAAATTCTTTGTCACACCAAATCTTCAGTTCTCTGCCAGCAACAACCTTATTGAATATCCTCGCTGACTAAAACGGTAGTTGTGAATGAAGTAGCCCAATGTCACGTTAGAGACTCTGTCATCAAAGTAGATGCAGGTTTCGTTTTATTTCATGTATCCTTCTGCACTGGTATCTCCCAAAGAGTTCTGATACTTTGTGCTGATCCTCCCTATTGGAGATATGCAGATGAATTGCGTTCATGCCAACTCTACCTAATGAAACTCAAGATCATGTTGCTGAGCTGCCTTTTACAGGAAAATGATCTAATGGCTAGATTGCCTCCCTATCACAGAAATTAATTGTCTTTTGTACTCAGATATCACCACGGTGGTGACCAAATCATCTTTCTGTTCTTAAAGGTTTATCAATAGGATAAAAGCCTGTGCTCTTGGCTGCTAAAAGAATTAGTCGCATCTAGTTAATGTCTTTGAGACATCCCGCAAATAAATCAAACCTTTATTTACAGGGGATTTACCCGCATGTATCATGCACTAGTACTTTTTACAATCGTTCAGCTGTAGAGCTCTTGCCAGAGTCACTGGTGGGTTTTTTGGGGGGGATTTCGTTTTGTTTTTCCTAAGTTTCTGTCTCTTTCTGTTTTTTCCCTCCTGATGTATTCTTAGCATCTTTGGAGGTCCATTGAGCTGGCTAGCCTTCCTTTGTGGTGCGTGTGAAAAATTTGACCATATCTATCAGTGTTCCAGCTTCTGGTAGTGAACATGAGCTCTCTCACCATTCCTCTGTGCTATACTCTAAAAACATGATTATAGAATAGAACATTTAAGGATTGGGTGGTGGCGTCAGATCAGGGTTTGTGAAGGGGAAATGGCTGTATCTGGAAATTTCAATGATCTGGTACTGCATCTGTGGTCAGCTTTAGAGAGGATATGGTTCAAATTTGTAGGTATCTGCCCAACCTTTTGTGCTTTGGTAACTGCTTTTCAGTAAATCTGCTCATATAATTCTTCAGGTCATATTAAGTAGTGCTAATATTTAGAGTCATTTCAATAATGTGGCGAGCCTTAGTAGCAAGGAATTGCTGGCAACTTGCTATTCAATTCTGATGCTGTTATGTCAGCTGTTTCATAAAGACTTCATCATTTATTCTTATCCCACTTGTAGCACCAAATTATGATAGGGTCAGTTTGAAACTGTCTACCAAGAGATTTCATTGGCAATTCTGGATAAAGCAAAAACTTCAAAATATTCTGGGAAGGTTAGGCTTAATTGTTTCCTTGTTCCTTTTGAACTGTTATGGAAGAGTGGTAAAAAAGCTACATCCAGTTTTCCTTTTATTTCCTCAAGCAGCAGGTCCAAGCCCAAAGAAAAAAAAAAAGTATAAACCAAGCTGAGTTGCCCTTTTGTATGTATCGGAGCTTTCCTTGCCTTGGCTTCTCATCAGACCAGGTTTGCTTGCTGTGAGGATAATCTAACTCACCTTTTAAAATGTTAAAGGTCAGCTGCGCTTGAGGAAGCCCGCGGTTGGCAACGACTCCTAGAAGATGTCCTCAGCTCTTTCTTGACAATTAGCCCCTCCGAAACCATACGCTTTTCTTTTCTTCCCTCAGGCTTCTAAGATCCCAGTGTAGTTTGATGCGCTGCAGGAAGCACTGGGTAGAATCTGTCACAGTATTCAGCGTTGCGTATTCCTTATTGAAGAATGTAAGGTGGATGGGATTTGCTTTTGAGCCAATGCATGCCCTGTTAGTCCACGTCCCTTCTGCAGAGCAGCTAATGGTGCATTTGTTTCTTCCCCCCTCCTTCCCTTTTTTCTTTGGTGCTTTCATCCCTTTGATTAGAAGGCATGAGGTGTGGCGGTCTAAAGAGCAAACTCAGTCACCTGCATGACTGTGAGCCCAGCATAAAAATAAATAAGAACTGAATTTCTCTATTAGGTAGAATGAGTTTTAATAATGATGTCATATAGCCAGAATACAGTTATTCTTCTCATTTATATACCAGTCACTGGCAAAAGAAGTAGTTGTTTTGCCATCTGCTTTTAGGTATGTAGATTTTTACTCAATGATTAATTCTACTAAAAAGTTCATATAGACTATGACATTCAGACTATGTAAACTAACCTAATCACTGATAGCATTTAGTTGGTTTAGAATGTATTTAAAATGGTCGTGTACTGAGAAAATTGTCAGACAAGAGATGATCAAGTTAGGCTGCTAAGTGATTTCGTGGCAAATTAAATGAGCACTTACATAAAATTACCTACTATTGCAGTGTGTGTAAGTGTGTGCGTATGCGCACGCACATTCATATACCAGAGCTGATGAGCCTCTGGCAGGGAGCTTTGCAGAAGCTGCAAGTATTTTTAGTGGAAACGAAATCTCAGTGCAGTTCTGCAGCATGTGACTTCCTATTTCTGTAAGTTACTTCCAAGGGACTTCCTCTGTAAAATCGGGTCGTCTCTAGAGATTCAATCTGGAGCTGGAGCGTAGTCTGCTTCGTCCTGTGTCTGTGACAGCGTTTTCCCAGAGTTTTCTTTTGAGTATTTTATTTTTATTTTGTACTGTCTCCAGCATGCAAGGATCTAGTGGCTGCTACCCGTGATCGGAAGCTGAATACGTTTATACAAGTCTCAGTGGTACATCCAGCAGAGCACATTTTGACGAGGTATTCAAGCACTGAAATCGTGGAGGTGAGAGTCTTTCTTATTCAATTAACGTGCTGATTAATGAATTGCTCATTTCTTCCATAGAAAGTGAATAAGAAATGAAACAAGTTAGTGCACGGTCTTAGGTAAGACAAGCACACTCTGGCAGTTAGTAAAGCATACCTAAGAGTGTTCTGTAGTTCTTGGCATTTAACCAGGATAAACAGTTAGAAATGAACTTGGCTTTTCATGAAAGCTCTGTTGTTCCAAGTAGAGGCATAGAGAGTACTCCGGTTCTCCAGACATAGGTCTAGAATGAAACAGGGAATACTGGGTCTCATGAAAGGACAAGGCAATGCAAAGTAAAATTAAATTAAGAGTACAGTGAGTTTGAAAAGTATTTTTAAATTACAGAAGAGCATATTACCCTATCTGTTGCTTGTTATTCTTTTTCCATTGGAAAGCTGACGCTTTTGCAATTTGAAAAATATTAGCCTACTTCTATAATTAGGGAAAAGAGTGTGTGTGTACGTAATGTCTGTGACTTTATATAAAATAATTAGTAACTTGCATCACATATTACAGCAAAAGTTGTCTGAGGCTGCTTTGCTAGTTTTCGCTTTGCCCTGTAAGCATCAGTGTCAGAAACAGCAAAAATGGTTCACAGAGAAAATTAAGTGTGAGTGGGCAATGTAGGTGTAACTTGCTTAACTTACCGGAGAGACTCATTAAGAACAGGGAAGTCCTATTGTAAACACACACACGATTTTGCCAAAGGCTTGTTTTAACTATTAAACGCAAGGAGAATATTACATGAGCTTTTTGTACAATCGGTTTCAACCAACTACTAATTAAATTATTGTGGTTTCAGCCATCAACCATCCTGAAACTGCTTAATTCAAATATCTTGTATCTGATCAGGATGTTTCATTGCAGACTGTCTGGAATGATGTCGTGCAGAAGATGGAATAGATATTTGATTTTTTTTATAGAAGTTGCATTTCCTAACACAATGTCCTAGGTCTGAATAAATCCCTGAATTTGTTGTGTCAAGGCTCACAGCCTCATAGTCAAGCTTTGAGGGAGGGGAAAGCAGGGGCACAGAAAAGTTATTTTCTTCAAGAGAAATTACATTTATCATGCAAAATCCTTCATTTTACTTAATAGATAATTTAAGGATACTAGCCTGGTAATCTTTGGAAATTAAGGATAATTAAACATTAAGAAATTATAAACAGCATCCTATATGATTCATTTAAGTGTTTGTATGTCTGAAGCTATGATATAGTTACTTATGTGTACAGCTTTTAGATATAATGTTCCGAAGCACAGGAAAATTACCTTACTCCACTACTGCCTAATAAGAGTTATTTTAATTCCTCCCCCCTCAGTCAGTATCCCTAATGTAATACAGGCAGTTTCTATATATATTTTATTGTGACTTAATGAAGATATCTTTTTTTTTTTGCGTGTGTGTAAGTTATATCTCTAGTTCATTTAAATTAATAAGAAATTGTGGTACTTCCAGAAAATATTGTGGGAGAAAGAAAGGGATTGTTGATTACAGGTTGTATTCTAGATACTCATAACCTGCTGGCTGAGCTGTTTAAAAACATGTTGCTAGGCTCTGTTTCAGAAGCAATTAATATCTTTTCCAGTTAAAAAAAAAAAATCCTGAAAGTTTTTTTTTTTAAACTTTCCTGACAAAGTTTTAAAGTAGTCCCATTTTCTTATTGATTGGATAATACTTGGCTGTTCACATCTCTCCGCTGTAGAAAGCGAACTTCTTTTAATGAGCCCACAGTTCCTGTACATCCATAATGGCATACCAGACATTGCACAGCTGTTATCTTACTGAATGTTTACTCATATTACACAGGGTACAAGAGATCCACTGTTTTTAACTGGTGTGACATTCCCACCGGAATACCCCATCTATGAGGAGACTAAAATAAAACTAACAGTCTATGATGTCAAAGATAAATCTCAAGACACGGTAAGTGCTTGGCTTCATTTCTTGTCTAAATTGTACTAAGGATTAAGTTTCTTGCCATGCTGTTCTTTGACTCTCTTTAGCAAGCTTGTGAATTGGGGAAATAGGTTTATGTAGAATTGGTTTTGCTCTTCTCTTATACCTAAAATGTACTTTATTTTTTGTTGTATGCTAGAGAATAGAGAAAGAGAACCATGTGCTTGAGATGGACCCTTTACTATTGTTTAATTGGTTACATGAATCAGCGCAGGTATTCCTGGCAAATAAAAGATTACTTTTGTGTGCTTTTTTTCATGGCAGAGAACACATGGAATAGGCTGAGATAACAGCACTGTGAATAATTTTTCAGAAATATGTTTCTGGTAATATTTTTCTTATATGCCCAAACCAGAATGATAACGGAGCCTGTAACCTGATGTTTGAAAGAGAGAATTGTATTTTATTTTAATCTCTTTTGTGGTGATACCCACCGCTCTCTTGTGGCTGCTGCTATTATTGATTTGTAAGGGGCCAAGATCTTCTGTGTCATTGCTAAAGGTGAATCAGTGTTGTACATTTTTGGTTACACTGTCAGCTTTTTATGCTGAGAAACAGTTACTCACTTGAAGATGATATATGGAGGTCAATGGGACTATTTGAGTGATTTAACTGCCAAATGCAGACCTTGAGTGCCATTTTATGTGCTCCAGGTGATCTAAGACAGCCTTATGGAGCTAGGAAATATCATAGGACTTGTGGCAGATCCGTGTTTTTCTTCTGTGGCAGATGGAGTCCAGCTGATAGTTTTCTCTTGGGCATCAAAAATGGTCCTTGACACTTGTATCACTTGTATTTAATTAGCTGAATTGCTCTTTACATATATGTAATTGGCCCCCAGTACGATTAAAGATCGTGCAAGCTCATGTCCTGACTGTGTATGTATTCATTATCCATAAGAAGGAAATTAAAGGCATAACTTAACAACTTGAGACTGTCTTTGAACTGTTTACATAGGTAAAGTTATGTTTAGAGGACTTCCAATTTTTTTTTTCAGGCAGAAAATAGTTGATATGGTTGTTTAAACTTTGGACCAGGTTGGATCTGTCTCCTCACTGTGCTCTTTAATGGGAATGTGTGGAAAATTTTAAACATAGAATCTGGATTTCTTTCAGTTTATAGAGTAACATATTTTTTTTCTGTTTAAGAATAACCAGGGAAGGGGCATGTACGCACATTTTCACAATGCGTATGTGTTAATTTTTGGTTATGGTTTAGACTACAGGGGCTTAAAATGGGATCTGCTGTTTATTCAATAGTTGTCACCTGCAGACAGACAAAGGAACTGAGTGAAAGGAGCTTGGCTTTGTCCCTTCCAGTTTCTATTGTGACTGACAGATGATGGAAAATAATATCCTATCTGTAAGCGAAAAAAGAGGACTTGATTCATAGAGCTATTCCTGTACTACTCCTCTTCTCGTTGCAGACCTCTATACTGCCTCTTATACAGGGCAAGATCTAGCCTAGAGAATGAATATACTTTGATATGTTTTTACAAATTTTAAGAACTTTTTATAACTGTTCCTTACAATTGTAGTACAGAACTGGAGTCTCGCTCAGAGAATCCCATTAATGTAGCTTGTAAGGCACAAGAGAGAATACCTTCCTCTTTTGTCATAGCAGTTATGTAGTTCCTATGTAAAATATTCTAGATCTATAGTTTATAGTACCTTTTTGTAGGCAGAAATGTTAATCCCAGCTCTGGTTTACATATATGTAGCCTTTTTTTAATATTCAGCTGTTTTAAAACTGGATGTAGGTAAGAAAAAAATTAAATGAGCTGTAAGATTTAAGTCAAGGTAGATGGTAGCATGTGTGAATGACCCCAGGCCACCAAGGTTGTGATTTCATTTGTGGCAATATTTGGACTTCTGTTTACAACCTAGAATATCAGCGATGATAAAACTAATTGCTTGACTTTCTTTCCTATAATTGGAAGCCATCACATTTTTCTGTTAATTCAGGTGACTTTTTTGAGTCTGGAGCTATATATAGATTCCTAAAAGTCAGGTTTAAATGAGCTATAGCTTAATGCTGCTACCAGCATAGCTGCAGCTGTGCAGACCTCAGTGCTTGCTTCATGACCCAAGGAATGGGACATGCCCCTTTGGCAGCAAGCCAGCTCCAAGTGCTGTGGCTTCACAGCTCTGATTATCCAAGCTATGATAAAGCTGGCTTTCTTGTTCCTCACAAATTGCTGCCACAGCTTATGGCCACAACAGGTCGCCCCACCATTCTTCCAAACAGGTAATCCACTTGGGGGTGGAGGGGAATCCAAGGCTGTTAGGTAGGCTCTGCTCTTCTAGGCCGTGCTCCCAGACCAGCCACCAGCTCATACAAGTGAGCATTTATGGCAGAATAAACCTTGGATCTGACTGCAAAATATTTTGGCAGAAATTGGGCAAAAAGCTACAGTAATAAGAATTCCCACATCAGGGCTATGCTACTCCTGGTTACTTGGGTTAACTAGTTCAAAGTAACTAATATCCCTCGTCACAAATATATAATTATTCTTTTCTTATTTCTCTTGTAATTAAAATCAAACTAAAGGAAGTGAATTCTGTGCATTAATTAAACTCAGCAGGATTTTACTGCCACGAATAGAAGCCTGTAGAGAAGGCGGGGAAAGGGCAGTGGGTACATCACAGGGTAAAGCATTTTCTTGTTTTTTGTCTAAACCTGCCTCTGTCAATAGAAGAGAATTAGATCTCATTTTCAAACCCATTGGATTTTTGCTATAATACAAAAATCATTAGATACTGCTTGGTAATGCTGAAGTGAAAGGAGATGCTCCCCTGTGAGAGGCAACCAGAATTTTTTTGGGCACTGTTGACATGCTACTTGTGCTGCCCTTTTAAAAAAGATTTTAAAATAACCTTCCTGTACGAGAAAGCAGATAGTTAACTTCACTCTCGTCTGTCTTTTAACTGACATGATATAAGAAGTGCAGTTTAATTATATTAAAGTACTGTGCAGGTGCTATCGTATTCACTGTGCTTGACACACTGAATATTCTAACTGCACTTTTCGCTTTTTATGTATGTCTGTTTGATGATGACCATAATTATATCTTGGCTGTGTCAGGTTTTCTGTAATTGAGGGTTTTTAATATAATGAAACAGAAATTTTTTTTTTTTGGCTAGTCTTCCTAAGTTAGGGAGATTGGTTACCGTAAGTGTTCATGTAAATAGAAACTTTTAGTAAAGATTATGCTATTCCTACTTTACTTTGATAGAGTTGGAATAAAGAGTTAATAGAGTATGTTTATGAAATAAAATTTAAATACATCCAGTGAAGCCATGCATACAAAGCAGTGCGTAATGCCATATTCTGAAAAATGTACAGTGACATCTGTTTCTACATCACAAAGATCTTCTTCCCGTACTGCCATAAGCAAATTTATGTTTCACTGGCTTGAGCTGCGCTGTCTTTAAGATTTTTTTTTTTTTTTTTTAGATAGTTGGGGTTTGTCTTAATGCTGGGGCTGCACCTCTTTAAGTCATTGTCCAAGAAAATTGGAATTAGAGGCTCTTATGCTGATAAAATACTGCCTCTGTACCACTTTTGCATGCTATTCTTATCATTTCTGTAAGCATGTAGGTTTGCCCGGTTTGGTGTAGCAAGTTTTAAAGGTGAAGCTGGATTTCTTCTCTTTGAAAGTACTGCTTTGCACAAGTCAGGTACCACTGCCACATGACAGACCCACAGAAAATACAAAATAGGTGAATTTGTGTTATATTAAGAGGAGGTAATGTCTAGTGACTAATTTGGGAGGCAGCGGTCTTTCTGTTCTGTGATTAGGATATATGTACTTGTGTCCTGCAGCAAGTGTTCTGAACTTCATTGTGTAGAGCAGTGTCACTATATTTTTAGGCAAGTACTGTAACATTTAGTGATGGTGAGGCTTTTGTTTGCTTGTTTTCTGAGATTGGTTGTTCTGTTGCTGCATCTACATATAATTTGTGTTTAATGCAGTTACACCTACAGCTTAAATTCTTACTACACGGACTTTTCCATCTGTAAAGTGAGTTTGAATCTTGTATGACGGGATTGTGTTTATTTTAATACAACAAGATCTTGAGGTAAACACCGTTGTGATGTAGTGAGTCGGGCCATCTGCTTTTGATCCACACGTGGAGAAGTGCTGGACACTTGTTGAGGACAGGAGCAACTTTCTGTAGCCAGTGACAAATTTGTGTAGCTGGTCTCTGCATCACCCCTTCACAGATTCCCCTTACCTTTAGGAGGATATGGAAACTAGGAAGCTTGAGAAGAAGCTTCAACAGCAGAGACTTCGTATACCAACTAGGGTTAGAGACTTAATGAATGCTTTTGCTGTTTATCTTTAAGACCAGGTAGTAGATACAATGTCCTTTGGATGGATATAACTACTGGAATTCACATATGATATTGAAGATATAAAAAAACTACTCTAGTGCTGTCTCCCGAGAGCAAGGAGAAACTGGATGTATACAAGGCAGTTGAAATATTACACGTTCTATGGTGCAGTCTTGCATTTGTTACTTCCCAAATTTTCTCTTAATCACTGAAAATAAAATTAGATTATTTTGATAATTTTAAAAGTAGTAGGGATAAAGTGTAGTTTTGGATATGGGAATATATGTTATAAAGTGACAATTTTAGCTTATTTAGGCTTCAAATTACATGGCTTTTAACTGTTGAGGTTTGAATCTTCTATTAAACTTGCGCACTATGAATGAAAATTTACAGAAGGTTTTCCTTTGTGTGTTTCTTGATATTGCAAGTATCCCTGTTAACACTGAATCATGCTAGGGTGAGTGGGAAATGAAGACTGTCTGTCACGGAAGAGGCGTTTTGAGTTCAGTTGTGAAGCCAAATCTGAAGTGACAGTGTTCTGTGTTCCCTTGTGGGCATCGATCTGTATCACAAAACCACCACGCAGTGTAGTGTGGTTTGCCCTCTCTGCTGAAGGGGCCCACGGCTTGAATATTAGGGACGCTGCAGAGCGGTATGTGAAGTGCGTTAGCAGCGATAAATGTGAAAACTTGTACATCACCTACCTGCACTCTGCCTGTACTGGAGTGCTCTTAGTCCCTCACTCTCGTGAACACTAAAACTACTGAAAGCTGTTTTTCTTTTTCTTTAAAACTTGAAGCGGCGTTGAAAGTGCTCTACTCTGTTTAAAGAAAAAGCACTTCAAATTCTTCCTTTTCTCAGTTCTGTTCACTGTCATCTTTGCAGGATTTGTAGAGAAATACTGCCTTAAATTAGAAACTCTTATTATCTCATTCTAAGTAGAGCAGTAGTGTATAGTACCACAGTCCTACCCATAGAAATACTTGCAATAAAGCTTTAGATATTCATGTTGCTTTTCAAAGTAATGTATTTTTTTCACAAATATATACTTGATGATAGATTTAGTTTTCCTTTTGTGTCAAACTATATATTCTTACTAAATGCCATTATTAGAGATATGGGTGGGGGTGGGGTGGTGGAATGTTTTTTTTATTCTTCTGGGCACATGCATGTGGAATCCACCTGAAGCATTATTGTTAGTTTTTTTCAGTATTTGTAAGAGTCCGGATGCATAAAGGAAGATTCAAACTGCTGACTTTCATTTGGGTTTATATTGAAATAAAATCTTTCTTTGAAGTGGCTGAGGTTATAATAAGGTTTCACGTATCTTAGTGTATCTCTAAGAGAATTTAGGATAAGTGTCAAGACCAGGAAAGTCACAGGTATAGACTTAAAGTCCATTTGTAGCCTTAGTGCTCTTCATGCCCAGCCCTTGAAAATTCAGTGGGAGGATTTGGCTTTGCAAAAATCTTTCTCTCTTTGAGAGCATCCTGGTTTTCTTCCTACTCTTTCTCCTACCCTTTTATTATTATTTTTTTTTACTAGTTGAGGCAAACTCCTCCCTATTGCTGTATCTTCAGGGAAAGTTGTAATCTACTGTTCATCAATTTTCCATTTTCTTCTCCTTTTCTACCTACTCCATCAATCAAATCGTGCTGCTGCCTCACATCAGGCAAAGGTTTGCTCTAAGAGGTGATTTTTGGAAAACTGTTGTAAAACTAAATAGGGATGAGACCAATTGTATTCTGTAAAAATGTAAAGGGTTGCCTTGGAAATTGCTTAGAAATAAGGGAACCAAATAATAAATGATAACATTTTTGTGTAGATTTTATTTTAACCAGCTCAGGATTTCAGTAACACAGGCAAGATTGTTCCAATCTCTGTAGCACTGTCCAAAAAGCTTGCAAATACATCATTCTTCCATGAATACTTTGTATGTGCATATTCATAGATATCCTTAATTTCTCATTCCCTGACTAGACCAGCACAGAGCACACCAGAATAGTCAAACAAATCCAAGGTGGTTGTTGCACTGCCCTATAATTTCTAATGACAACTTTTAGGGTTCGAGGTGTGGGTGCCTAGTGTAGCAGGCTGGGATGTTTTCCTCTGAAATTTGTGTGCTGCAGCGAATAGAGGAAGAAGCAGCATGGCACAATGTTTCTTTAGTCAGTGTGGAGCAACCTGGCTGTGAAAACATGACCTCAGGTTGAAGAATACCCTTCTGTCCTTTCAAAAGGTTTATCTGCTTTCCTTCCCAGTGCTTTTGTCCCAGGCATCCCCTGGGCAAGGCACCGGAGGAGCAGCTCCTCAGGAGGGGTGGCTGACGCTCCTGGCAGGCCAGGTACAGCAGCCCTCACGGGCAGCCCAGGCACTTGGAAGCATGAAGGATTTCGTTTTACTAAATGCAGCAACAAGGGAACATTTGAATGACTCAAAGCCTGAGGTCTGTCTGTTCTCATTGGTGATTTCCCTTTTTTTGTCAGGTGAATGATCAGTTAGTCCCATCACACCAGCACAAACTCTAAAATGTACAAAAGGGGAAATAAAATTCAAGAAAATATAATGTGTTTGCCTTTAGCTGTTGCTACTTATAATGATTATGCACACAAAGTTGGCATGTTTACCTATAGTTGATGGGTAGTTTAAAAATGAGCGGCACTTCCTGCAGGTGAAAAAAAGCAGAAGACTTAAGAATATTATTTTTCCTGTATGGAAAGCTCCATTTGTACCTATTGCACTAATTTTTGGTATTTTCTTTAGCTGGAAAATAATCCCTCAAATGGATGCCTCTCTTGTTGATGGAAGAGCGTTTCTAACTTTAGTGGATACATTAACTCCTTGAAAAATCACAACTGCGAACTCCTTGTGTTTAATTTTTCATGTTTTGTGTGCTTTTGTCAAATAAGGCTTTAGAATACTCTTTCTATTACAAGTAATTGTCTTTATACTGCAGGAAAAATGTTCATGCCTCCTTCTTTACTTGCAGCCAAAATTGTACCTTAATAGAAATGAATTAACTGTAGAAACTGTATTGTGTTGAAAAAAAAAAAAAAAAAAGGTTAATAGTGTAGCTTCTGCCTCTCAATCTCCGCTAAGGAATTTCTATTTTTCTCAAAGCCTGGTTCAGTACTAAGGGAAATAATTCAGTGTCTTCCTGAAATGATTTTTATTTTATAATATTTTTATCTTAATTTTTTAGCACCTTGAAAATGAAACATATCGGTTCTTATACTCTCAGCCATCTTCCTTCATAGAAAGACACTTATAAATATTGATGTAAAATAGAAGGTACAGTATATTTAAAAATCTTGTCCTTCAGTGGCAAAAATATTTCTGCATAATATTTAATATATTTAAGTGCAATAAGGATTGAAAGGATGAAAAGAAATGTATGTGGAGTGGTGGTAAGTCTGCTCTTGCTTTTGTGTTATGAAAGCAGGCACTTAAAACCAGTTACTAAACAGATTTTTCTTTTAAAGTTTTGGGGTGCCTATTGTGGGAAATTGAAAACAGAACAAATTCACTCTATTAGAACAGATTTTTCTCTCTCTACCATGTGTCTCACAAAAGTGTTCTTTACAGTTGTGGATATGCTTGAACCAGTAAACGTTTGCATTTGAAATTTTGTACTTATAAAGCAAAGCTGAGCAAATAATTCTATTTAAAAATCAAGTAAGAATCTTATGCGCTGGACGTAATGCAAGGCATATCTTCTTGAGCAAGTTTTTGTCAGAAGAGCATAGTTAAATTGCTCTCAGAGTAAACTAGTTAAGTGTTTTGTATTATGCTGTATTTTAAATATTTGATGAATAAACATGAAAGGCTTGTGTAATCATTTAGGAATTCCAGTGCCGTTAGAAATGTATGTATCATTGAATTTTACAGTAATCAAAGGCTCTTTATGTAATCATTATGCAGTATATTACAGAAACAAATTCCCATGCGGCTGAAATTCTCCATGCTTGACTTTATTCATGCTAGAAGTGAGGATTTTGTTTTGATCTGTTCTTTCTTTTGTGCTATTCACCATGGATTGTGTGATCATGAAGGGGGGGGGGGGGGGGGGGGGGGGGGGGGGGGGAGGAAACCACCCTGTGTTCTAAAATGCAGTTTTTTAAGAAACTGTTTGCAGCTTGAGTAGTGATGGCTGCAAAGCCAAGAGAACGAAGGACAAATCAAATATAGTCTGTAGTGTGGTCAAAAATTAGTGCATTTAGTTCTCTCAAAAACTCAACATTGAATGAACATTATGAACATCAACAAGTGAACTCAAGGTTTCGGTGTCCAAAGCAGTTACTGTATTGAACAGAGTACCAGCTGCTTTGTAGTGTTATGGCACTTTATAGTATATGAGAGAGATTTCCTTTCACTGAGGAGTAAACTGGCTTCCTTCACCTTGAATTTATTACTTACTGAGATCATGGATCATTACCAAGAAGTGACTGGCACAGTGACATTAGGTAGGAATATATTTAGGTTTTTTTGGTTTGTTTTTTTTTTTTTTTTTTTTTTAATCATTCTGGGATGTTGAGAATGTCATAGATTTTTCTTTTTTTTCCCCCCTGGAGTTCTTTTCATCAAAGTCATGGTATTTTTAAAGAAAGAATAGTTGAAGATTTTTATAGTACCATGCAGCTGTTGATGTTTATTCTTGCAGTCTTATTATCCTTAAATCCTTTGTCATATATGCAGTCTCGCTAATGTGAAATGAAAAAGCTGCAAGTCACAATTATCCGAACCACTTAAAGATTTCTTTTTTTTTTCTTTTCTTCCCCCCCCACCCCGCAATTCAGAGTAGGCAACACTGTGGCTTTCTGTTTTACTTATGTTTCCTTCCCCTAGTTTTGCTTTTCTTCCCCAGCTTTCTCTGTGTATTTCAGTAAGGCACAGCATTTGAAACATAACCACTGTAATGGTTCATAGAACTATCAAGGTAGCTTAGTTCAGAGCAAACGCAAAGCAAAGACTGTTCTATCAGTTTTGACTGTAAAAGTCACACCTGAGCCATCTTCAGATGAAATTCAAAAGGCTCTCACTGGAGAGAAAATAGAGAAATATGTTTTGTCTACAAGTTGATAGGCAGGCATGCTGTCATACACACCAAGGAGTAGTAAGTTTGAACCAATTCTCATGTATGTGTTCCTGTGAGATAAGACAAAGGTCTTTTCAGGATGTGTGTATTACGTTGATCTGACTTGGTATGTACAATCATTTCTGGTGGAAGCTGAAGTCTTCTTACTTTGTGTGTCTGACTGTTAGGTATGGTTGTGTACATTGTTCAGGGTTTTGGTTCTACAGTAAGACTACGGGCATTTGTCACCATATTATTGACAGGCGTTACAAAGAAAATTACTGGATCTCTCTGGAGTAGAAGTAAGAGTGAGTGTACTACGTTACCTCTCCTGGATCTATTAGCACAAAATTATGCAGGTGTTACTATCTAGCAGGTTTGTGTCTGTAGTACTTCCACCAAAAGTTGGGAGCAGGACCAGAGGCAGCAGTGGATCGCAGCTCCTCAGTTTTATGTTCCCTACTTTATCCTTCAGAAGTTTCGTTTGTCAAGAAGTGGTCAGGAGTACTAAACTTTTTTTCTACATGCATTGAGAAATAAAAGTTAATTCCTTTGATTGCAACAGGAACTGCACTATGAGCAGCTGTATGGATCCATTTTGTCTTAAAATGCAGATTCGTAAGTTTGGGTTGGGAGAAAACCATTTCTCTGTTGAGTTTACTTCAGACAGGATTGTCTGCTTCCTGACAGAAAACCTGCATCATGTGGGACAAATGTGATTTATTTCCTGTAGAAGGCAGCAGTCAGTATGTCTTTGAGATGCTCAGAAGGCTTGGATTTTGACACACAGCAGCCTTAGTGAAATCGAGCATGGAGGTCCTTGATTTGTTATAGCTATAGATTCTCACTGCCTCCGTTCCTGGGGAATAACTTGGCAGCTTTTCAAAAAGAAGTAATTGCAAGGCTCTCGCTCAAGAAATTATCTCTGGATGTGGAAGCTCTGGACAGTTACTGCCCAATTATTGCTACCCTCTTCTGAAATAACATCACCCCTGTGACAAGGAAGCTTCTGAATAATTAACTGTGCCCAAATGGCTTTCAGGCTTGGGTATGGCAGAAGAAAGACTGTCCTTGCAGTATAAATTAAAGTATAGGTACCTACGCCCTGTTCCTGAAAGGCTTCCTGAAAGACTTTTTCTGTTTGTGTACAATACTGTGTGAGACTTGTGGCCCGAGTTTTATTGTCCATTAAGACAACCTTGGCCTTATCAGTTAGCAATCCTCTCCTGGCAGATTTTGAATTGGCCCTAGTACGGAGTATTTTGTAGCAGTACAGTGGAGGTTTCCTTTCCCCTCCTTTCTTAGAGCGTTCCTCAGGTAGTAGCTCAATGGCCCCAAGAACAGGCTTCTGTAGGAAGGACTTGAGGGCTTAAAGTTTTCACGTCTGTTTTTAGTCAGACATGTGAAACATCATAATTGGCAGTGCATTCAGCACGAAGACAAAAAGCCTGTTCGCTCCAGTTGCATTAAGCTCCACAGAAATAGGATACTGGCATTTTTAGCATCTGCCTTAAATCTTTCCCCCAAAACCCACGAGGTATCTATCGAAGGAGTTAGAGAGACAGGAACAAGAAGTGAAAGGACATCATCTAATTTGAAAAAGCAAACTATTATTTGCCTTTCCTTTGGTTTTGCCCCTCCTCCTGCCAGCTCACTTTTCCCCCAGACTTGCAGTTTGGTTTTCTGTTAGAAGTGCAGCCTGTTTCTTGTGCCTGAGATGGACCGTGCTGTTTTCTTAGTGTTTCTGAAACTCTTGGATGAAGCTGTTTCTAGAGTTCAATTTTTTTTCACCTTTAGTTAGACATACTGGACATATCCATTGAAATACTATTGAGTATGAGTAATCTGTCATTTACAAAGGAAAAATTGGAAAGCAGTTCATACCTCTTATGACCTGAACACTTAGCCAAAGTAACATAAACTATTCTGGATTGTCAATCTCCTTTTTAAGAGAAGTTGTCATTAAATTTGTATTTACTAGTTTTGCATCTGTGATACAACTGTGAATCTAATGAGGCTGTATAGCTCAGACACTTCTTTTGAGTACATTATAATTGTTGATGTGTTTGAATTATTACAAATGGACGGGAAAATAAATTCTTTGCTGCTTTAGTGAGTGGCTGTCGTTTATAGCAGCTTATTGAGATCCTGTAAGTTAACCTGCACAGCATTACACTTCATATTTGATTAAAATGGAGGTGGTTGGTTTTGAGTTTGGGAGTTCAGCGCTGTAAGTCCTGGCTGTTTAAGACCAGGTGTTTTGCATCCTGATTGCTTGGCATTTTCCACAACTGAGGTTGCACTGTCTGAAATCAGATGCAATAGGTACTTTATACGGCAACGGCAACTACTTTAGTATCAAGTAATGGCAACTAGTTTAATAATCAAACATTGGAACAGGCTGCCCAGGGAAGTGGTGGAATCACCATCCCTGGGAGTATTTAAAAGATGGGTAGACGTGGTGCTTAGGGACATGGTTTAGTGATGGACTTGGCAGTGTTAGATTGATGGTTGGACTCAATGATCTTGAAGGTCCCTTCCAACCTAGACAATTCTGTGATTCTAATATGGGTTTAGAGACTGGGGAAAAGTTTTAGGTTTGAAACAAATTGCATAGCTGTATTAGAGATAAAAAGCAAAGCTTTATTTTACAAAGAAAAGCAAACATGTGCTTTCAGTTTTAACATTTGTTATGAATTCTACATGAGAGATGATAAAAGTAAGCATATGTGGTTTGGGAGTGTGTAGATGTTTTTCTCTACCATTTTCCCCACCAAATCACCAGAGCACAAGAATTTGGAAATAAGCAACTTTATTTTGAAAATGAGCTGCTGAGGCAACCTCTGGACTGCTTTGCAGTAACATCCTGTAGTCGTCCTCCACTGCTATCCAGCCCTGGAAACCTGGGAGAAAGAGATTGTCGTAAGTGTCTGGCCAACATCCCAACACAAAGTGCATATTAGGAGGCAGATGCTAGGAAGAATCTCAGGGTCTGTTTTAGTTGTGTTCTAGAGGACCAACCTAATAGTGCATAGCAAGGTAGTCCCATCGTTGCTATCTTAGATGGGACACCACACTGAAGCCATTTGTTTGGCTGTTCTGTTTCATGGCTGCTGAAATTTGATTTGGGCATGTGATGGGTGGGAGACGGGAAGCAACTGGACAAGCAAAAGGATTAGTAGAGACGTGACAGGAAGAAAGTGTTGGGAGGGAGACGCAGAAGCAGACAGATTGAAGTAGAAAGTGTGGCCAGACTTTGATACGTTAAGACCTTAAAAAGCCCACCCCTTTCTATCTCAGATTTGCATACAGTTAGAGCTGGATTTGTTTGTTTGCATATAAATAGAGCTGGATCTCTGAACTGGGCTTCAAGTCCCAATTCCTTTGATATTAGCTGTTGGAAGGAGTAATGACACACGTAAGGCCGTGGAAGGAGTTAGTGGAGAAATACCCATCGATACTGTGGAGCCTCAAGAGTGAGTTTGTAGTGCACTTGAGTTCGTAGTGCAAAATACAGGATTAGCTAAAATATGAATAATACAAAGACTAAGAAGTTGTGTGATAGAAGTACAAAGCTAAGGTAAAATGAAGGAGACGACATGTTTCCCTACAACTGCTTTCCAGAGTTCATGTAATTACACTGTATACCGGCACACTCTTGTTTTCTGTGCCTGAGGCTTTCAGGTTAAGTGGTGGTGTTAGTGTCATTTGCTTCCACAGTCGCTAATATAGTAACATTGAATATAATAACCGGTAATGGATTTTTTTGCATGTGATGTTGAGTATGAAATTTGGGGAAGGGGGAACAAATTCAGTTTCAGCCTCTATAAACATCAAACTTGGAGCATTAGTAACTCAAACAACAACAAGGAAAGTGTATGTTTTATTTTCCTTGAGAAATGCAGCCAATATATACTGGTATGACTAAAAAGTGCAATATGATGAGTTATGCAAGTGTATTTCTTACCGGATTTTTAAAAAAAGTTTTATTCAGAGAATACTGAATTGTGTGTAGTTTGCCTACCTACACCAAAATAGTAATTTCAAATAACTATATTTCATTTGTGGTTTTTCTTTAATGTGATATATTTGTGGCTTATTCAGATTTAGTGCAAACTATGAGGAAAAGCCTATAATACCTTATATAAAGCCACTTAATTTTTCAATGAAATACTTAAGTTGCCTTTTTCAAAGAGGGAAACGTTTTAATTACTATTGAATTAATGTAATAATGCTACACTATTATTAGCACTTATTTTAAACACAAACTCTTTCTCCCAAATTAGCCTATGCTGATGCTGTAAGACCATTCACCTGTAATAACACCTCACCTTCCCAAAGAGTACTTTTGGGGGGCCTTTTGTTTTTTTGGCTCAAATTTCTAAAGTTAATTTATTTTATTGTCTTCCATGAAATGAAACCTGTTTTAAAAGGTTATATTAGACAAAGCAGCCTTTAAATGTTTTTAAAAAAAGACCCAAGAATGGTCACCTTGTATTTTCGATTTCTCTTGAAGTAGTTCTGGTTTGGTTTTGTTGGGGGGGGGATGCTTTTAGGGGGAAAGGGACTGTTTCTAGTAAGGTCCTTGGCCTGATGGTACTTTCAGCCTGCCAGGCCTAGCTGGCTGGGTGAGTCAAAATTTCCACGTGGCATAATTTCTGGAGGTCGGGCTGGCAGGGAGCCTGAGGGCGGGGTGCTGCTTGCAGCCTGGGATATAGGTTAATGCCTGAGCAATAATGGCATTTGCAAGAGAGAAGGCTGAAATTCTGAAAGGTGCATGTATTTACATGAAGTTTTTAAAATTCCTTTTTAGAAGAGGGCTTAAGTGGTTCCTTTTTCATCTCTTCCTCCTCCCAATTTTCAGAACGCTGGTTCAGTGGTTTGTTCTATAAGCTGGGTGAAAAGATTGGAGTTTGTCCCCTGTGGTCTAAAAGAGCAGTGTGTGCTGTTTAGTGCTCTTTTTTTTCTGTATGTTGTCTGTTAAATTAATAGAACAAAATCTGAAGTAAAGTGAAAACTCTCTGTACAGAATTTCTGAATAGCATTGAAGGTCTACGACATGTTAATAAAACAGTTCCTATGTATACAGGGGGAGCACATACACATGTATTTACAGTCACGCAGCCTTTTAGAAAAGGTGCTACTTTTCGAGATATAGTTTCTTCAGGATGTTTAAAGCAAAAAGCTGAACTGCAGGCTACCATATTGGGTATCTTTATTTACTTATTTATTTGTTAATGCTTTTTTCTGTCTCTAAATCTATACGGTCCTTGTAACCACTAATTAAGTTAACCGTCTCTCCATAACCTTTTCATTTTTAGAGAGGAAAACTGAAGTAGTACAGCTTTTATTGTTACATTTGGTTAGCTTCAGATCCAGAGTTGGAATTTTACCAGTTTTGTTAATCAGTCCTCTCTCATGTCTGTATTTCAAAGTGGAGGTGATGTGTGACTGCAGTGTTTCTCTGGTGGTATCAGTTCAAACACAGAGTTGTTTGCCGCACGCAGTGAGTGCTCCCACTTGTCTCTTCTGGGGTTCTATGAAAGCGTTACTATGTTCAGAATATTTTGATACCGAATATTAACTTTATGGACTGGAAAATATTTGTGCAGAGAAGGACAGTGACTGCCCTCTTAGCCTGAAGAAAGCCACATGCATATCCTCCTATTTTTAAAATAAAAGTCTCATGGCAGTACGTGATTGATTTAATGTTGAAGATATAAGCGAATGTTAGCTATCTGTAATTTTGGTTGTTCTTATGACATTGCATCTTGTGTGTAGCACCATTGCAAAGTTTGGCAAGTGCGTGCCTCTTGAAGGTAAGCTTTCTGAACTCAGTGTTGTGTAAATCCTTATATATAACATGTAGGCTGGAAGGGAATGAAATGTCTTCGGAGTAAGCTGGAGGATGCTGAACCTGTGATCTTCATGGCCCTTCAGCTCCTGCCCACGTTGCTTCCAACAGTCACGCTCGAAGAGTCAGTGCTACACAAATTACTGAGTGTGGGGGGTGTCTGGAGAAAAGGCCATAGTGCTTTTCCCTTCATGCTTGGTCTGTTTGGGCAGCTTCAGAGCTCGGACAAGCCTGTCTGTAGTGTGGGTTAATGTGCTTACACTGTGGAAAGCAGATGAGTCTGTTAGATACTTCTGTCGAAGAGACCCAGCCACATCAGTAAATTAGATTTATGTGCAGTGCTTGTTATTTTCAGGAAAACTCTCAGAAGTATTTTGCAAACTGAGACATTCTCTTCGGTATGCTGTCAGACCTCCAGCAGAAGGTGCGTCTTCACGGCAGTATTGCACCAGGGAAACAGTCCCTCTTGTCAGGTGTGAATGTATTTTCTATACGGAAAGAGAGAGAGAGATACACTTAATAAAGTTAAGTGCACTCATCTCTGGAGTTGCCATCTCTTAGTCAAACCGTTGTTAACACTACACACTGCTTGAAGATAAGCTGAAGTCGTACCTTACTGAAGGTACTGGGAGGCTTTTGACAGACAGGTATAACTACTTGAGTCAAGAACGTGGCCAAAACACAGGGAACCAGACTCCTGCTTAAGGAGTAAATCCTCACGATGAGCAAGGATGTACTGAAGTAAAATGCTTCCAGAATGAGCAATGACGTTCTGTTTAAATGAATTCTCCTAGCAGTCTTAAAGATAATATTAATTGCAGCAGCTTTTATGATGGAAAATGACGTTTGCATTACGTTGGTGTAAGATGCATTACACTCCCAGAGCTGTTACTAATTTTATAGCGTTTGAATTGTACTCTGGGTGTAATTTAATTCTGAAAATGTCTTCTTAATGAAAATTTTCTGTACCGTAAATGTATATGAAAATTTACCTAATTATGTCTTCAGAAATAATATTTGAATCCAGTATTTTCAGAAATAACAGGATACTTAATCAGCAGTCTGTCCTGAAAGGGAATTTTTTGAAAAAAAATCAAAGAGAAAAAGGAAGGATGGATGCCTCACTGATCTTCATGGAAGTTGTTAAATTCCCTATGAACTTTTGCTTTGCTCGTGTTGCTTGCTTTTGGGAGTTCCTATCTTTCAGTTCCAGAAACTTGGTGAGTTAGTTCAATAGTGAATCAAACCGGGTTTGCCATGGCCTCCCCAGCACCTGCTGGTGGTGGAGGGGCCCCCGTTTGACTAATGCAGCTTGCATGGGGACAGCCAGCATGGCAGGAAGCTGGCAGTGCAGAAGCAGTAGTTCTAAAGACTTCTCAGAGGACCTAAAAAACTTCACAAAACGATTTTAGTCAGTTTTATTTGGTCTGGTGGAAAATGTCTAGATTTCTAAAAAGTGCTTTAAAAATAACAGGTTTTTTTTTCAGTGGCTTTATAGTTTGTGACAGCCTCTGTTTCATGGTCCTACCTTGTTAGGTTGTCTTTTAAAGCACAAGACACATTACCCTTGAAAAAAAGAGAATATTTTGGCATGGATTTCATGGAATATTTTTTTGTTCAGTTGGCAGCTGCAAAGACTGAGAGTTGATTCTTACATAATTTTTGTTCACCTCGAGGGTTAGATTTATGTAATTTGTGAGAGGCTCTGTTTGTTTCATGTCACTTTATCTGTTACTTTTTGTGTTTTAGCATAGACGTACTGCATCAGTGCAAAAAAAATAAAAAAAAAAAAGGCAGTTTTCCTGATATGAGATAGAGAATGCAACTAACCTACTTAGACATATGCTCTAGTAGTCATTGAGGAAATCATAGCTTATACGCTGGACTGGAAAGAACCTGAAAGGTCAGGAACGGTACCGGATTGTCTAAGGTGCTTTTTAGGAATCAGACATGAGGTTTTAATATTTTTTCCCTCCATATTAGAACTTTCAATGCAGCTGAAGATTATGGTAAGGCTTTTGGATTGAATTTATAAAGATATTCAGACTGGAGATATTTATACACCTAAAGATGCTGGTGGGCTGCTGTATGGATTCTAATCAAATTAGGCATCCAGTTTTCCATTTTTTAACTACTTGAGATCATTTTTAGTCTCCCTGTACCTAGTTAGGCATTTTTAAAGCTGCCTGAGGAAATCTGTCAGCACCTTTTTCAGACTCAAAGTACATTTCAAAAATGTGACCCTAACTTCTCCAGACTGGTGGCTGCTGCAGCATCTCTGTTAGAGTACAGGTGTCCACGTGCCAACACAAAAGCTGTGTGCTCCATGAACTTTCAAGATGGAGGTCAAGTACCTTTTCAAGAGTTTATTGACCAGTGATCTGGATGGAACACATTCCTGGCCATCAGACCACTCCTCAGACCCACTCCTAACAGCTGCCTTTAGTAGAAAAATAGATCACAGCTCTTCTACAATCAGATGGTGGTGGGGGATATATTTGCCTACACAATGAAACATGCTTTCAGGGGGACTTTGAGCAGAGTGGGGGAGACAGGTGTCTCAGCATCCAGTGACCAGCCTTGGTGATTATTTTATGAAACTGAGTTGAAGAAATTCAGTTGTATGGTTGATAGGCCCTGAAAAAAAGAGGGGAGGAACTGAGGTTTTATTGCAGTGTACCAGGTACGGTGAGGCAAATACTGTGAGGACTGAAGATCAGGTAGGAGAACCTTTGGAATATAGAACCTGGAAACCCACGTCTGGCAGGTTTATAGGTAATCAGCAACATGGCATCAAGATAAATTCTTTTCAGAAAAAACCTGCCATAACTGTAATGAAGTAGTAGTTCAGCAGAACAGACGGCTTCTATTGAAATATTTTGGACTGAATTCCAAAATACTACTGATGTGATATGCAGCTTCTATCACATTTCTGTCGGGAAACTAAATAGATATCACTGTGTCGCTCACAGTCATTCAAAAAAATCTGTTTACCTTTCTTTTTATGTGAATGCACAGATGGTTACTATAACACAATGTCTTATAAGCCTGGAGAGAAGGGAATTGATGAATTTGGTTCTAATTTCACAATGAGAAATAACATAATCTCTTCTGTATTTTGGATGTGAACTGTGCAGTTCAAAACCTTGCTTCTTTTTACTATGCTGTGTAAAATTTGTGTTTTCACACTATGTTTGGTTTTGTTTGCTAGAGGGGATGAAGATTTATGTTGGCTAGTTCAGTGGGTTAAAACCATCTTAAAATTGAACTGGCCATTCAGAACAGTGAGAACAGGTGCACTGAATCTGAATGATATTTCAGTCTTGGAAAAAGAATGAAGATTTTTGTTTTGAAAGCGGTGAAGCATCAGTAAATATGTGACAAGGGGATTTTAAAAAAGAAAAGGGTTGAAGGCAATTAGTAAATTTGGATTAAACCTGTGCCCTTGTTTTTTAATGAACAAGCTTAGCAGTTAAACTTTTGAACTGAGATATAACTAATGTCTTCGTTACTCCTGTTCTTAGAGTCACAGGGAAGTCTCTGAAGGCTGTGATCCTTTGCTTCTAAATCTTTGTTACACAGGACCACTGGAAAGGAAATTAAGTGTTTAATACAACAGGGAGAATACATTTTTGAAAGTTCAGCTCTGTCAGCATGTCCTTTCTAAATTCCTGTTCTGAGTTTTGTTGGGCATAAAAACTGGCTTCAGGCTAAATATATAAAGATTTAAGGCTAAACTCTTACAAGTATATGAGGATTTTGCTGCAGGAATCTCTTATTATGACAGAGTGAACTATATGTTAAAATGAATGTATTTTTAATGAATTGTAAAACTAGGTAGTCAATTTTAGGTGCTCGAGTGTGATGGTTTGGGTTGTTGGGGGGAGTGTGGTTTTTTGGTTGTTTTGGGTTTTTTTTTTACTTTCTATTTAAAGTAACTAGAAAGGGAGAATAGGCTGATAAGAAGAAATGAGGAAAGTTGTGTGGGGGATGAAATACTGATCCTGCAATCATATGGATGTATGTAATTAACACAACAATACTCTAACTATTACAGGAGAACAATACTCATGCTCATTCATGCACCTCAGGACCAAACAGGAATTTGGATTTGTCTGAATCTGTCCTATTGAATATTGGATGTACACACGTTAGGTGGTTAAAAATGATGCAGGCTTCAGAGCAGGGTATCTCTGCTCTGGTCCAGAATAGCAGTCATAGCCCTCAGGGTAATGCTGTTAAGCAGTGCCCAAAAGAATTCAAGAGGAATAAAGCTCAAAGGGGATTTACAATTTTTCAATTACATTCAAAAAAATGGTCTTTCGGAAGGGAGTGTTCAGTTAAGTTGAAAATTAATCTTTTTCTGAAAGAGAAAGAATTATGCTGAGTCACAAGGTGGTCTGTTGTTGAATGGTTTTGGTATTATCCAGTGTCCAGACAGTGACTTTTATCTATTTTATCAGCATATACTAAGAATGTATTTTGTGTCAAATGTAAGTGAGAACATAAAATTGGAAGGTCCCTTGCCCTTCTCTAGCTAATATCCAACAGCCCCAGTTTTAAAGTCTGGGAAATGCTGCCTTAGTTTAAATAGATCTTCTCCTTCCCTTGATGTTAATGCACAGTTGCATTCATTCAAAATAATCATACCTCCTTTTAGCTCTTGTTTTCTGATCCTAAATAAATTTTAATCTTCATACCTAAATTTGGTGCTCCATTCTTACCAGCATCCTTAATCCTGTTTCTCCAATATTGATGACAAGTGTACACAGTATTGCTGATAAAGTGGAAATACCTTTCCTGATATATCTGAAAAGCATATTTGCTTTTTTTTTCAGTTGTTGATGCCTCATACTCAGCCTGCTTATTAATGATACGCTTAAGTCTTTCTGCCGCCGTGTTTTCTGAACTAATGTGCTTCTGGCTCATAGAGGAAGTGCTAGTTGTTACTAATTGAATGCATCACCTTGTACTTAATACAGTTATGTTTCTGTTACTCACAGCTTCCATGTGTAATTCTTTCCGTATCCCGTTGTGGTTTTACTTGTTATAGATTCTGCCTTTTAAATTTCATTATAAAGCTTCTACAATTTTTGCTGTAGTGTTCAGTGAAAATCTGAAATAAAATTAGCCCTGCCACTGAGTCTCAAGGAACTCTCATTACTGTTTCAACCCTACCATTTCCTGATTAGCCTGTCTGTTAATCTCTCTAATTTCTTCTAACTGACTAATAATTTTTGAAAAGGCACTATATCAAATGCTTTATGGAAGTCCAGAAGATAAGAGCTACTGCATTTCCTTTGTCTAAACAATCAGTTATCTTATTGAAAGAAAATAAGAAATCAGTCTGCTTGATCTCCATCTAATGAACACGTGTATTTTTCTAAGAAGAATATATGTGCGTATAAATATTGTGGCAACCGTCAGTAACACACTCACCCAGTCAGTGGGAATGCGAAGTCATGACTAAATCTTAAATTACTGGAGAGGCCTAGAATAACTTGCAGCTTTTAGTAAGATGCCAACTAGACTATCCACTATCGTTGTCAGCCTACTGATGATGGAGAAGTCTAACTATGAAGAGCATGAAACGCTGTGAACTGATGGGACTTGAGGAAAAAGAAGATCCAGAACTGCATTAGCAAAGGTCTGAATCATAACTGATGGGGTTCTGGAGTGGTGGGTGGGGTTGGTGGTTTTTTGTGGGGTTTTTTTTTCTCCTTTAGCATATTTGAGAGGCTTGACATCTGTGAGATCTTTCTGAGATCTACAATTACATTTTTAATCTTAAGAGTCTAACAGGCAGGATTAGCTTCTGGTTTCATGATTTTATATTAATTGGTGGTTTATATTCCCAAATACTTTCCAGGTTAGGCATGTAATCCATTGTTTTGGTTTTCTTTTTAAATTGGGCAACGTAGCTATATTTCCCTGTAGTACCTCCCACAGTTTATTTGCAAGGTGTTTCTGACAGCAACTTTAAATCTGTTTGGATCTCAGCCTGTTGGTGCGTTCCAAATGGCAGCAGGTGGTTCGAGGTGGCTCACAGTTGATCAAAACCCTGCGGTGGTCTTACATGCTGCTACATATCAGTGTTGTTCAGTCTTTAGCTTTTTCCCCTTCTCAGTTTTATGATTCTTTAAGCAGCTTTGGTGTTAACACTGAGCTAGAATAACGTGTCAGAAAGTGATACAGATTTCTTTAAAACACAGAATTGCATTCATTTTGCTGGAAGTCTAGTCAAGTGATAGAAAAGCTCCTTTGGACCATCCTAACTTTAAGTTGTCTTCCTGAAATATTGAAACTATTATGATCAAATTTGGTTTATGTACATTTGAAACACTGTTCTCTCATGAGCTTTTTAAACTGGGGCAACAACAAACTTTTTAATAAGCTCAGGGAGCACCTCAATATCTGCAAAAAAATTCATTTTATGGGGTCATTGCATAACTTTCTCGTGTTTTACAAGTAATCATTTCTCTATGGAGAAAATAGGGGTTTCAAGCTTTCGGTAGATTTCTGGTGTGAAGCATTTCTCCTTCATAGTTTTGGAGGTCTGAAAGACAAAGATTCTGCTCTTGCATTTAAAGGAAAGCATGGGTCAGTTTTGCTGAGAGGTAAACCCATCAGTTAAGAAAAGAGACTCCTGAATTTTCATCATGGGTCCTCAGAATATGTCCTCCCCCTTTGCCTGCTTAGCAAGAAAATCTTTTTCATGTAAGATACAGCATCGAAATAACAAAACCTCATCTTAAGATGAGGTTGAAAACATAGATCAACAATTTATTGTATTGATTTCTGTTGTGATTTGGCATTATACACTTAATCTGCAGTAAATGTACTAGATATTGCAATAAAATTCAATTCCATTTTTCTCCCCAATTTTGTTAAGCCATTTTAAGCTATGAAAATAACACTTTTTTTCAGCTGTTAAAATAAAAATTTACTCTTTGGCTTAATTTCAATTAAGTTTCTTCTTCAGATAAGTAGATTTTCTTTTATAGACCTGAAGCCCCTGGTTTTGTAGTGGTGTTACTTCAATGGCCTGGGTTTGCTTCTAATTCACATTCACACAGCTGTGAGCTGCCCTTAATTGTTTTAGGCAGTACCTACTTTACAAAAAGCATGAGGTATTTATATGCATGTTTGGAAAATGCCTGTTAAACAGCACTTTTTTCATTACGCTTATTGACTCTTTCCCTGTTAAGAATAATTTTCACTCAGACTGTACTTCCGTTACTAAATTGCTGCCATCCAGCATTTAGCTGAATCCATTTTCCCATGAGGTATCTTGGTGAAAGGGCTGTTCCGATTAAGTGTATCACAGTTAATTAAAATGGTACTGTAATTTGATTCTTTTTTGTTTTGGTCTAGGAATTCTGAAGTTTTGACATCAATTTCTTGTCTCCTTTTATACTTTTTCCCTTGTTTTGCTAGCTTTGAAGAAAATAGCTATTAGCAGCCTAGACATTGTTAGGGCAGAAATTATGCTGGTATACTGGTGTTCTTAGAATCGAAACCATTGCAGAAACCATGTGTGTTACCTTAACAGTAAAGTAACCACAGTTGCGCAGTTTGTTTCAATGACAGTGGTATTACTGCATTGTTTGGTGTTTGGCATTGAGTTCAGGGAAGTGGCAGGTGGAAGTAAAATTAATTGTTATGATGCTCAATTTAGTGTGGACATGCCAAAAAGAGGCATTATTATAAAAGAA
Source organism: Alca torda (assembly GCA_008658365.1). Taxonomy (NCBI): domain Eukaryota; kingdom Metazoa; phylum Chordata; class Aves; order Charadriiformes; family Alcidae; genus Alca; species Alca torda. Next base: position 14,132,694 of record CM018079.1, on the reverse strand, counting down.
ACATCAAAAAGAGCCTTCTTAAATACAAGGAATTAAGACATGTCTCACTTCTTAAAGTGTTGACTTTGTATTTCCTGCTCTTTTACTGGAGAACAGAAATGAAGCATTGCAGCTAGTGCAAAAACTTTTGTTGGTACCAATAGGCGTGGGACCCAGCTTTCAAAGCCCAAAATTTTGAACAGCGAATGAAAAATATTATTTTTATCTTCCTTGAAAACATTTCTATTGTACAACTGGAATAAAAAAGTTTGGAAAAGTGATGTACAAAATAACAATTTTTTTCCACTGAATCTAACTTCAATGTTTTGCTTTTCCAAAATAATTTTAAATTTGTCATTAAAAAAAACCCTAGACTAACTACTGGTTTAGTAGTAAAACTAGTTAAGAAACTGGTTTTAGTGTATTAACAGGATCTGAGGTTACAAAAGAAAGGTGGTTAAGCAACCATGGCTCTTTAAATAATTTCATATGTAGTCTATCTTCTGTTTTAAGGCAGCACACGATTTTTTTCTCTTCAGAACAAGAAGATACTCATAGCTCTGAGAGGCCTATTGTGTTTTGCTAACCGTATTTCTAAATCCTCTGAGGAGATAAATCACTTGAACAGCCTGCTGGCTGAGAGACAGTATGGGAATTACACATCAGAAGTCTCTGAAGAGCCTGGCTTTTAATGTAGCCCTACCCAGCTGGATTGTATAGCTGAGATGCATATTTTTTTGGGATGGCTTCAATTAGGTCTTGCACTTTGAAGAGGTATTAAAATAGTACAGTAGTTGGAATACATAAATGTGTTTGTTGGGGGGGTACCCCCAACTGTGAACAGAGGAAGAAAGCTGAGTAATCCCGTGGTATGTGGAATGGGAGACGAGAACCGATGTTCTTAATTTTCCCCCAGGCTTGCTATGTTATCATAGACAAGTCACAAATATTTCATTTCTGTTCGGCAGAGGCTTTGATTTTTATGGAATTGCCCCCAGTGCATGAGATTAAATCTGTTTGTGAGCATTGCTAGGATCGGTGTGTCAGGTAACCAAGCTTAATGTCTGAAGATGCAGAGCTCCAATGGAGGGGCTAGGTAAAGAGGAGTTTCTGCCCCAGTAAAACGGGGGAAATGCTGAGGTGTTTTAGAGAAATTAATAATTTGTTATATAGTTAACTTCCCCTTTAACGGAAGATACTGTAAAAAATGCCACAAAGGTGTACACTTTTTCATTTTCTAACAATACTTGGTTGCAAGGAAACTCTCTCGTCTAACAAAAGTCTGTCATTTTTATTGTCATTAATAATTTTAAACAGAGGAATGATAAGAAGCTTAGAACAGTTTGGAGCCCTTAATACACTACTCCTTGCCTTGTTTGGTTGTTCCCACATGCAGTTGTTGCGTGGAGTCTGGGATGTTTCAAAAGCTTCAGCTTGAGTCCTTTGCCTCCCGGTTAAAGGATATCCCTGCTTTTAGGTAATGCTGATAGCTACTCCGATATTAAAGATCTGCATTCTAACTGAGTGGAAAAATTAAGTGTTTCTTCTTTCTTCCTCGGGATGCCAGTGGGCTGCCAGCGGTGTTAGAATTGAGTTCTCATCCTGGTGCGACAACTTATTTGCACTTGTCTGGGCATACTTTATTTCACCTCTTCCTAAATGCAGTGTGCATGCTACCGCCAAAAGGTGGCTTTCTGACTGCATCGGCCAGTGAGGAGTCTTGAAACGGCACTGTTCAAATTCCTTGTAAAGTATCAGTCACAGAAAGGAATATTTTTAGTTTTCTGTAGCTAAATTCCCCATAAGTAATTTATCGTATCTCTGGCAGTCTTGGGAGTGTGCGGAGAAGGGAACGTTACTGATTTTCCCCCACCCCTTCTACGTGCAGAGTGCTGACCGGGATGGAGCAAGGGTGCTATAATTGAAAACCAGTTTCTCAACAGCTAAACCAAATAACAAGACTGTAACGTGTTTCTTTTTCTTTGTCAAAGGTTCAAAAGCACATGGTAATGAAGTTAGTAGAAGGACAATTTTTCTTTCAATGGTTTTGTGGCTAGAGTTCATCCGTCTGCCTGAAATGAACAGGGATCTGTCACAAAGAATTGGTACCTGAAGCGTTGATGTAGCTTCTGGATTTATTAACCCTTTGTTGCAGGAAGGGATATTTTGGGGTGGGAGTTCCACAGATTCGTCCTATGGAAGATGAAGAGGAATGTAATTTGACCTGGCATTTAATTTAGCTACCTAATTGAGCTACCTTTAATTTAAATGTTACTATGTATAACCTTCCCTGAAATACTTTGTGTTGTCCTACTTTGTTGCCAGTCAGCCCCTGGGGACTTCACCTCGATTATTTAGTGTGGCTTGCTTTTGCTTTTTTGAGTGTGGTGGTGGTGTGCATTTTAATATGCAAACATGTGGAGATGACTTTTTTTTTTTAAGAAAAGAAACCAAAACCAACCTGAAATGTGGGTGTCGGAGTCTCCTGATCTGTTGTACAGGAATTCCTGTAATTTGCACAAGCACAAAGCCATTTGTGAGAAAATCGTTTTTCATACATGGAGAGAACAGATCTTATTCTCTGTAAGTAAAAAGCAGGAAAGTCAGGACTAGATTACAGAACAATCACTTAACTCGGATTGGGGTGTGTGTATGTGTTTTCATGAAAAATGACATATATACTATAAGTACAGCAATTAAATATTTGTACAACAAAGAATTTCTGTGGAACCCTATTACAAATGCTGGTATATAACACCCAGGAATATTTTTGGCCGCACACTGTGTGAGTATTAAAAGAAATCTGGAAGGCATATTTGTGAATTTTCATCATTTTGAATTTGAAACTCTGCAGATCCAGTTTGCAAAGGCTTTAATAGAAAAAGACTGGGAATGTGGAAGTTTAGAAAAGCGGAGAGGACTTTCCTTTGTGACGTGAACTTGATGAGCACGAACTGGGTGCTGTAAGTCAAGCACAGAGCCTAGTTCAATTCCTGGTTACTTAAAAAAGAAAAAAAAAATGCAGAAAGGAGTAGAGCTCTTTTCTGAGAAGGGGTTCAGTGTAACCATGCTGACTCCTAGTGTCTCAAGAACAAGTATATATACTATGTTGGCCCTGTGCCACAGCACAACCTTTAGCCGTGCCCTGCACGCAAGAGGAATTATTTTGCCAGTTGATTCATGCGTTGCCAGCAGAGCAGGATTTATAAAGCGTATGTTGCGACTGTTTGTTATCAGTGGAGGATGTGGGAAATTTAGGGGAGAAAAAAGTGAGAGGAAAAAAATATTGCTGTTAATACAATTGAACTGCGTGACTGGAAGCGGCTTTTGTTGTTGCTGTTCTATACGGAGGCACTGCTGGAAACAAACTGAGCCTCTGCTCAGGAAGTGTGGTTTGCTTAAATGATATTCATCAGGTACTGATGTTTGTCTTTACAGACAAATGTTTTCAAGACAAAATGATGGTCAGTCTGCAGATTTTCTTTCTTGGAAAGAACAGTTTACTGAGATGATACTGTCTTTATTTTTCTGGATGAAATGGAACAAGAATAGCTTGTACCTCTGCCCTCGAGAGATCTTTAGCATCTCTAACACAGTGGATTAACAAAAGGTTAAAAACATGCATAATTCTCTGTCATTTTAAAGAGTGGTGTTTTTAGCAGGAAAAAAAAAAACCAAAGATCTGCCAGAGTTGACTTTTTGAACTGTTTCTTCTGGAGTTTATTTTATTTGGTTGTTGATGGTAGCTGTAGTACTGGCAGGAGATCTCTTGAGTGTAGGCACTTGTCAAGTGAAGTGCATGATTATAAAGTGATCTTCAATCCACACAGGAACAGAGAAGGATTAATAGTGGTTCTTTGACCACAGAACTAATGATGCTAATGGTGATGTTGACACTTCCAACTGCTGCTTCTTAACATTGCCTTTGGAAAAACTAAGTTTGTTTGAACATAAATTATGGAGTACTAGTATTTTATTTGTAGGAACTGAAGTTAGAATTGAAATAGGATCTGTCATTTGGATAATCCATGGAAGTAACAAACTGATGCACCAAAAAGTAGGTCCTGATGCATGTCCTTTCGCAGCAGTGAGTCTTTTCCAAAGGTTTCTAGCAGCTGTGTTTACAAATAAAACTGCAAAAGGGGAAATGGTAATGTTAGGGGTTTTTTTAATGAAGGGATTTATTTACGTATGTTTTCTTTTTATGCCTATAATATAAAATAGGTTAATAAATTTTACTTTTACACATCAGTTGTAAAACTTCACAATAAATTATATGAAAAGAAAACTTCTGCAGCCAACGTCTATGTTAAATTCTTGGTAGTGAAGAATGAAAAAGAGTGGAAGTTTGGCATACCAGCTCAGGAAACTTTCTGGTCGGGGGAGTGCAGAAATCCTGGAAAACTGCTTCTGGTGTGGGATCCTTACTAGTATTGTCAAGGCTGAGATGTAAATATCATCTTCCCTCTGCAGGGACTTGCAGCTCTCTGTGTTCATCTCATTGTTGAGGGAAGGAAAATCATTCTCTCTTCTAGGAGACAAAGACCCCAGAAAGTAGATACACTGTAGTTGGAATATGAGTTTTGAAGAAAAGCAGGGTCTGGGTGTTTTCTGGGTATCGTGGAATCTGAATTGATTCTCTCTCTGACAGAGGCTGAAAATACCATTCTTTGTGTCTTCTCATGAGCGATGGTGAGCTATTAAGCAAGACGCTGTTTCAGGAACTGCATGTTTCACTGTGGCAGCATTTCCTGTACGCAGTTGTCATGGGAAGAAATTGATATGGGCTGAGAACAAAGATGCTATGTGGGAAAGGAAATTAACAGCTGAATTAAATTGTGATGGCAGAAACAAAAAGTTACTGTGAGAGAAATGAAAGGACATGGAGAGCAGAGTACTGGCAATGGGAATTTGTGTTATGGACTCCAGTAGCTTAGGCCCTCAATTCTGGAGGGCACAGGGATTTAGTTTTAAATAGATGTTAGATGTCTTTCCAGAGGTGAATGTAGATCAAGAAATAAATTCTATGAGATAAAAGGCTTCTAGATTTTAAGTACTTGCTATTTTGCGTGATGAGTGGGCTTCCCCTCTCCCCACAGGGGTCTGGAATTTGGTCACACTTGTGTTTGTGAAACATTCCTCATTAATTTTCATTCAAGGGGTCTTGATATCTTCTCTCGTATACAAGGCAGAAGGCAAGTATTGTTAACTCAGAGCAACCTTGAGATTTCTTGTGATTTTGTGGGACCTTCATGTGCCTTTAAACTGTCCCTCTTGAGATACGTGCAACTGCGGATTGCTCACAGGTTTGTGTAGCGATGATGGTGTAGGGAGTGGTGCATAATTCACTGCCTTCCCGTGCCATGATCTCTGTGTAGGAGGATGAGAAATTTAAGCTGGAGTGTTTAAATCAGACCTGTCATGCACATTTTGTTAATCCAAACATTATCTGGAGCTGAAACCTCACATGCAATTTGAATCAATGCTGGGCTTTCGTTTTAAAAGAATATTCAGCTATTTTTAGATGTGCACGTTCAAACAAGTCCAAGTATGTTTTAGTTTTTGCAGGGAGCGATTTACTGAAGATCACTAATGTTGGTTTTATTCCACTCTGATCTTTTCAAAACCAGGAGATACGGAATTTAATAAAGTGCTTTTTTATTAACTGCTTTGTGATGATGCTTATGCTGACAATTTTGGAGTTAAAGTTCTTGCAACAGTATTAAATTAGGTATTATTTTAAGATCTGTAGTGCTTAAAACTGAGCAGAATGACTTCATGAAATCACAGAATGCAATAGAAAGAAATTAACCTCTTTTAGGCTGTGTCCACTGAAGGTGTATAAATAAAGAATGCGTATACTTTGGTTTAACCTCTCATTTTCATTCTTGTACCTCTCACAATTTCTTGTGTTGCTCACATTTATGTGCAAATAGAAGAATTTTATAGTAAATTTTAGCAAATATGTATGGAAATATTTATTTTGATTTTGACTTTTTTTTTGCAGTTAAATTCTTAACCCATTCTATTTTTAAAATATTTTCCTATTTAATAAAGTTTTGTTAGTCAAAATACTAAAACGCATTTTGACCCCTTTTATTCTTTTGAGAAATTAACTGCACATAAATGATAGAATAAACCTAGGCATGCTTTATGGGAGATTTTAAGATGGGGGGAAAGTTTTAGTATTCATTTCAGTCAAATTCTGATGGTACTATTGCTGTGCAAAATAATCACCAAGTTGGGGAATACGTATGAAGATGGGATTTTTCAGTCTTCAGAATGATGTAGTAACCTGTTATATAGGCAATTTAAAATAATGTTTATAAAATGTCTGTTAAATCACACTCTGTTTCCGCTATGTTATGTATATTCTTATAAAGAATCAAGTTTTTTCATTCAGATTAATCCATTGCCCGTAAAACTGAAAAATTTTGTTTTAATTTTTTCAGTTGTAAGTTCTCCTTTCCTTTCATTGGGGGTAGCAATGGTGTTTAGAGAGCTGTTGAAATGATACCTCAAAATAGAATACTTTCCTGAATCAGGACCTTTCTCTCCTTGCCTCCTTATCCCATTTCTCATGTTCCTCAACTTTTGTCTGGAATACAAGTAGCTTTTTGTAGCTTATATCTCTGGTAATTTTACCTATCCTATATCCAGATTTCTTTGTGGTCTTTAGTTAAAAACTTTTGTGAATTGTTGGGAAAAAGCCACTGATTAATACAATATTTAACATTACCCATAGTACAGTGACAATTAAATATTTGTTCTTGCATTTTATTAGTAATTTAAAATGAATAATAAAGAAAATGGAGTATTACTAAGTAACATCATATCATTTGGTGAGACAGACTAAATTTGTAATATCAAAATAAGCTAGTCCCACGCGTACATATGCATTTTTAGTACTTCATGCTACAAGAACAAGTATGACACACGAGTCTTACAACTACTCTAACTTGACTGATTCTGAATTTAATTTTCCGTATATCCACTTTCTTGTCAGCTATTTTATCCTCTTCTCATTTGATCCACTCATAGGTGGAATAAATTGCAGACATTAAGCAGAGTTCATCCCGATACCTTCAGTATTCATTGCGCTCATTACATTCTCATACTCTTCTTTTGTCATTCGTAAATGTGGCTGTTATTGTTCTAGATAAGCATCCTGGCTGCTTCCCTGTAGCATAAAAAAATAATAGTCATAAATGTGTGCAGTGGGTGTTCGTGGCTGGTTTTGTTTTGAACTTTTAGGGTTTTATTTTTGGGGTTTGCTTCTGAATTAAATAGTACATTTTGGCTGCTGGATGTGGCTTTTTTAACATTGGAAATTGCGTGGGTTTTATTAGAAAAGTCAGCACAAGAGCCTTGACATTCATGCTAAATTAGTTCATGTCTTGAAATGCTTGCTAGAATTAGTTAGATAAAGATTCATGCATTTTATCCAGTGGGGTTTTGTCTTGCTTCTAATTTTTGTTTAAAGGTCCCATCTGCAAGATGGCTGAGTTCAGGCAGCTATTATAATAATCACGCTGGATGCAGAACGTCCGTAATAATTTATACGGAATTTATTGTATGAGTTGGAAGATGCTCAATGAATACACACTATTTCACATATAAGCTGTTCTTTGTTGCATATATCTTTTTCACTTTTAGATATGAGTTGTGGAAGTGGAAACCTCTAAACATTAATTTTCTAGAACTACCACCATCCTGTCAGCACGTAGGATGCTGTGCAATTCAGGGCACTATATCACAACCTGTCCTCAAGCTGAAGAGATTACCATATTTTTACATGTATAACTACCATTCATGTAATTTATCTTGTACTAAAATGCTTTCCTCTTATAAATAATTATTCCCTGTGTCAGGGGGAAAGATTCTACTGAGTGTGGGAGGAAGGAGTGAGGAGAAATTGTAGGTTGCTCTCTACTTGGATAATGCAAAAACGACCACCACTTCACTTTGCTAAAGCCTGCATTTGCGGAGCTTTGCTACGTTACTTGTGCTTGAGTGTAACTAGTGCCATTCATGTCAAGTTGAGGAATTAAAATTATTTTGATATATAAGGCTACTAATACATTTTTGGAAACATAGCCTATGTGCTGTTTATTAAGTAGACAGAACCTACTACTTGTTTTCAAAACTCCCTCTCGAGATGTTGCAGTATCTGTAGTCAGCCATTAAAGTTAGGCACATTTACATCATCTATGGCAAGATATATCAGTTCCTTTGATTTATTTAGACAGAAATCAAATCTGTGTCATGCAATCTACATGACATAAAATCATTCCTGCTAAAACGCGCGTGTGCTTTTTTTATCCCTTACTCTTGTATGCTCACTTTCTAGTGAATTTCTAATATTAATTTTGATCTCTCTGAGAACTGTTAATGATTTAAAATGCAGGTATCCTCCATAAGCTAGTTTACCTAGAACTGGACCCAAATTAAATAGAACCTCGTACACCTCCCCAAACCAACTCAATTTTTAATGAGTTGACTCGTTTTACAGGAAAACTAGCTAAGGGTGTTTGCTGACAGAGTATTTTTTAAAACTGGAGTTTCTCTTCACTGGCATTGAAATACAGTTCTTTTTGAAATTTCCAGTTCCCGTTCCTGGTGTCAATTTGTATGTATCCTGAGATATGACACTGACTTTAAATCTCTGCACCCTACAGTATTTCATGTTATTTGCTGAGGAAGTAAGGAGTGAGTCAGCAAGCGCTGTCATCTCAGCAAAGCGCTGTTGGAAGCAACAAAGGATGCGATAGTGAAAAATTATCCTGTGCACCAGAAGTGAAAGAGCAGCATGTAAAATATGAAAGCGGGGAAAGCTGTCACCGGAGTTTGTGCTGTAACTTTCCTGTCTCCTGGTTGTGGCAACTGCATTTAATAAGCTGTAGTGTTGTGGCTGACATTTGGATATCTGACTGAAAATATGTCTGGCGGGTTAGAATGGAGATAGCTGGGCTTTGAAACAGAAAAGATCACAGTGTGTCTATTTTCTTACAGAACTTATGGTAATTTTGGAGGTCGTCTAAGGGTCCGTAAGAGTTGGTAGCCCTTTGTTTGACAAGCAGAAACCAGTCTTCAGGAGCACAAGCTTTCTTGTGTTCCTGAAAGAGACTTCGTGTGCCAAAAGAACTGTGTGTTTCTTTCCATCTCATATCAGCTCACCTAATAACAGATACTCTCTTTCCCAGAAAACATTATCTTGCTGAATTTCCAAATAGGAAGTTGCAAGATAAAAGCAAGAAAGAATCTATAACTGACTTCTAGAAACAGAAGCATGGTCAAATTTCAGACCTAAACATCTTTTAAGAATGCTGTTCCTCATATTTCCTGTTTATTTGCTGATAAAGCATGATTGAAACAATCCCAGAAAAATACCATTTTTCAGTTTTAGAAAAAGTTAATCTATTTTATTCTTTTTTAAGTAGTGAAGATATTCAAATATATTTGGAGTTTTACTTTGAGCCTTAGGATCTTTTTGTGTCATCAGTATTTAAATTCTGAAAGAAACAAATAATTACTTTAAAATATTTACCTAATGTCTTTATTGACACTTTGTGATTCATCAGAATCAGAATTTAATTACTTATCACATACAGCCATGACTACCAACTTTTCTGACCCAAATAAGCTATGAGCTTATTTGGTTTTAACTAAGAGCTCTGCAAGAGCTTGGTCATGTTATAGGGAGGGATTGCCATGTCTTGCAGATTGCAGTTATGCTTTTAAAAAAAAAAAAAAAATAAATTGACAATGTGTGTGTGGGGGGAAGGTTTACCTTAATATGGCAGTTGAGCACAGTGCACATCCTCAGGTGAGGAAAACCAGTCTTTCTGTAAAGTGGTTTTGAGATCAAAATCATGTGCGTTTTATATGGAAGTGACTATGAATACAATTTTGCTGATAAAACAATGAAATACTCTTAACGTAAACTTGTCTCTGTTACAAGTTTGTATTGAGAAGCAAAGGAACTGTGTGATACGTCTGCTTTCTGCCTTGTTTTGTAGGCAAAACTATGTTTAGGTTGCTGCAGAGTAAAGTAGGCCCACGGTGATACCTGCTTCCAGTGATACCGACTTCCTGCCTTTCAAGCAGAAACTAATATTAGATTGTGAGAGAGATGAGATGTCTGTCTTGAAATCACTTCTGAAGGCAGCAGTGAATTTATTTAATAAATAAATACCCTTTCAGTTTCTCATCTCACAAGAGAGAGGGGTTGTGCAAAGGTCACAGCACTATCAAAGATTGTCTGTTTGCTTAGAGATGGCTGAGCAATAGGTTATTTGTTTGAGTATTTATATACTTAAGAACTTAATTCCAGTTATGCAGGTTTAACTGGTTTAGTCCATGAACAAAATGCTTTCTCAAATGAAAAAATTGAATTTGTACATCCTTTCTTTGTAGATAGTTTTGGAAATGTTTATAACTGGATAGTTGGGAATGTTTATATTTGGATAGTTGGGAATGTTTATTTTCCCAGGAACTTCTGGAGGTTCCTGTGAGAAAATTCCTTGCTCCCTTTCAAGCGTGGATTGTTAGCAATGCGGACAAAGCATGTGGGAGCCCTGAACACAATAATCATTCTCACGACAGTACTGCTGTTCTACAGGTTGGAGGGGCAAATTTCTAGGGAAGTACAGCTAGAAGCTTGCTAAAATGGACTTTTATTAATAGATAGATCCTGTCTACTAAGGCAAAGAAAATAGAGCTCATAGCAAGCCCGAAAAAAAAATTATGTACTCCTTCTCATCTGTCTAACCTATATTTATGCCTTCTACCGCAGTAAATCTGATGAGCAATTTTACCCAGAGTTCCCCAAACCAGAAGTGAATTACCATCTGTTAGGTAATCCCACCACTAGACCTTAGCCTCCACTATTTTTCAGACATTACCACAAACTGTCATAAGAACAAAAGAAAAACCCTTACTGATAAATCTTATTTTCTCTGCTTTTTCTGGAAATATATGTGAGAGTCCTTCAAGCTTCCACTTATTAGAGAAAAATTTGGTACGTGCAGAAAGCTCCCGGTCTCCTAAGGGAAAAGGGGTTGCCAGCTGAGAGAATTCTTTACCCACAGAGCTGCTTCAAGGCACTCAGTTTGGAATAATAGAAACGTGATGAAGAGCCGTAGTGTCCAAGTATATCTTCTACTAAGGTGAACTTTTTGGATGAACTAAGACTTCATGCATTGGAAACAAATTAAATGAAGGACAACGCAGGTAAATTAGTTGATTAAAGTATGACTGAGAAGCGATCTAATGCAGCGGAGGGAGGCAAACAGGATTCGCAGAGGAATCCAGGGAACTACATTCAATATATACACGTTAGGCCTTTTCTGGAAAGCTGTCAGTAATGTGATCATTCGTGTTCAAGAAAGATGAATTAGGTCAGGAACAGATGGGATGATCTGGGGAATGGAGACCATATTGTATGACAGTGTGTTGGAAAAGCTTGGCTTATTATCCTAGCAAAATGAAGTACGAGAGGACATATGATTCCTTTCTTACGAATACATCAGGAGACCAGTATGAGGAACACAAAATAATTACTTAGCTGAAAGACCATGTTGGCAGAAGAGCAAATGAGTATAAACTCTCCATGAATAATGCTGGGCTGCAAATTAGAAAATGACTCTGAACTATTATAGCAATCATTTTTTGGAATGACCTTCCAGTCAGAAGGGTGGGAGAATAAATTCAAATAACTTCAAGGTGTAGTTCAAAAATTTGTGAAGGGGGGTTTATTAGGTGGTGTCTGTGACAGAAAAATATTGGAACAAATAATCTTGGAGATTCTTACAGGCCTGTGTTGCTAATACTTCTTTTTATTAAAATATTGGGCTCTTGATTGCTTTCCAAACTTTTATGACCACTTTTGAGGGGAGTGGGATTAGTTGGAAATTACGTACTCTGCGTACATTCTTTCGTACGGTAGAGCTGAAGCAGGTTTCTCTGCTTCTCTCAACATCTCCTGTGGATGTCCAGAATACTAACGGATGGGTATTGCTTGTAAACGTGGCACAGACTTGAGGGAAACGCTGTTATTCATTTTAACTCTTCACAAAAGTTCTTTCTGGTGCTGATACTGCTGCAGCTGCGTGTAATGGTAACTGCAGGGAAAATCCACTACTGCAATTCCCTGAGGGAGACACCCGGTGGGAAACGAAGAACGTCGAGACTGACCAGCTGAGCAGAACTGCTCTTAAATGTTCACTTGAAAATTTAAAAACTCATGTTAAAAATTTACCTTAAAGCGAGGAGGCGGGGTGGGTGTGTGTGTGTGTGTCTGGGTGATAAAATCTTCAACTTTCTTTTTGGGTAATCTTGTGACAATTTTCTGCTTCTGTGGGAGCTGGTAGTTGGTTAGTTCTGTACCTCACATAAAAATAACTCCTTCCAAATACTGAATTTAAGGCCCCCAGCAGGCAACGCAGTCAGGTATTGGCAGAGGGATAATAATCAGCTTCTAGAGGGAACCTGGGTGGAGGGCATGTACTTGGGGACACGACTGCCCCAGCTGCAGAGGGTGTTAAATCTTGAGTTCTCCTTTTCAGATGCTCCTGTGAGTCAGAAGACGAAGGTGTATTTTCTATAGAGTATTGAAAGGTCTGGACTTGTTTGGGGCAGCAAGATTTTTTTTTTGGGTGTTTAATACGTGAATAACCTTCTGCCATTTGAATAAATGTTGCAATCTGTTGGAGTGTTGGAAATACCTATACGGGATGCAAGTACAAACTTTGTTTCTTATAAGTAACTGGCTCATCAGTGTAAATGGTGTCATGTTCAATTTATAGTAAGATTTCTGAAGAACTTCATGTGATTTTTATGGCAATAGATACAAATTATGAAATGCAGAAGCATTTCAAGGAAATAGAAATAAAAAGGATACTCAAAAAATAGACTGTTTATTCAGTAAAGAAAAAAATAGGAATTTCAATTCATTTTTGTCAAGATATTCAGAGTCCTAGTGCAATTTTTACTCAAGTTTTGATGCAGAAGATTGCGTTCTGGTAATTTTATATTGCCATTGAGCTTATCATCTGACCAGTCAAGCAATATTTGCCTTAATTTATGTTGTGCATCATAATACTGAAGTGAGACTGTGTTGACTGGCTGTTCATCAGACAACTGTATATGCTTTTCCCTACCCTTGGCTTGTATCCTCTCAAGTGTCCCCTGAAATAAGTGGTTAGAGTACAAATTCTTTCCTTGGCTTTTCTAGCATGCTTTTTTGGCACAGGTTCTCTGACACTCATATGGAAATGAGATTTTTTTTTTTTCCCCTTTTTTTTTCCCCCCATCCAGCTGCCTTAGGCCCTGTGAGCAGTGCTGAATACTTTCATTCTAGGAAGGCATTTTTCCCCTGAAATTCCAGCTTGAACACTTGGGTGATAGTCTGCTGCTTCAGGGGAGCAAGATGTTCAAACAGACAGACTGAGAGATTTCCAAATAGTCATGTTTTGCCCAAGCAATATGCACAGCTAGATGAGGGGCGGGCAGGAAGAAAAGTGTGAGAGAAAAGCCTATATATGTATTTCTACATCCTATTTTCTTAATCATTCTGGAATGAGTATTCTTTGGGATGTAATTTGTCAGAACATCTGGGTTTCCCTGGCTGCAGTTAACTGCTGGTTTTTTTTGGAGTGTGGAGTCTGTCTCGGTGATCTTTGGGTAGTGGAATTGCAATAACCAGCCTGAGGTATTCGGATTTGAGCAAGTAACAGCTCCCCGTTGGCTGGCCCAAATAAATGAATAGTCGAAAAAGCTCCATCAGTAGCTTGCTGATAGAAGCTAGAATTTGCCTTCTGTGACTTTTATTTCACAGCGAAAGCAAGCAGGGAAGAGCAGGCATCACGAGCGCTTTGAGAGGGATTTTTACTCTTCAGATTTTGCAGATTGTTCCCAGTATGCAACAGACTTTAAAGGGGTGATTCCTGGAAATTATGATGGAGGTGGGGGGTGCAGGGCAAAGAGCAACCAGCCTACTGGCTGATTGTAATGACTAAGGACTTCAAACATAGAATGGTTTTGGTTGGAAGGGACCTTAAAGATCATCTGGTTCCAACCCCCTGCCCTGGGCAGGGACACCTCCCACTAGACCAGGCTGCTCAAAGCCCCATCCAGCCTGGCCTTGAACACTTCCGGGGATGGGGGTACCCACAGCTTCTCTGGGCAAACCTGTTCCAGTGCCTCACCACCCTCAGAGTAAAGAATTTCTTCCTCATATCTAATCAAAATCAACCATCTTTAGTTTAAATCCATTACCCTTCGTCCTGTCACTACACTCTCTGATCAAGAGTCCCTCCCCATCTTTCCTTTAGGCCCCCTTTAAGTACTGGAAGGGGCTATAAGGTCTCCCCGGAGCCTTCTCTTCTCCAGGCTGAACAACCCCAACTCTTTTAGCCTGTCTTCACAGAGCATGGTATTATATTATATTATATAAAAATTATAACTGAGGAAATGCCTAGAATATTCAGTACCTATATAAGACTACAGAAGGTTTCTTCACATGGTTGGGCTTTGTTCAGAAGAACTGAGACGTGGAGGAAAAAGCCTGTATTTCATTATTTCACTACCAGTGATCATTGTAATGATTGAAAAATGCGACCTCTTAAAAAAAAAAAAAAAAAGGTTGACTAATAAGCAACCAACCACCCAGCAGTGCCATGCTGCCTCTGTCAGTCAGGACTTATCACTGGGGGGGACTCTGTGCTGTGTCACTTCCCTGTCGCGGCTGGATGCGTTGTAGCTGGGAGCAGATGGTGTTTCAGACTCCTGCAACGCTTGAACCATCACTTGTAGGTGTCGCTTCATGGGTGCAAACTGAAAGCACAGTGCAAAGGTCAGCTCTGGCTAGCAGCTTTTTAGGAGGGGGGTGGCAATAATCTCACCATGCAAAAGAAGAACACTTTGCAGCAGAGGTCTGCATTAACTCTTCGCTGAGAGTTAACTGGGTGCAGCAATACACGGCTTTTTTTTCTCCCTGAAAAGCAATGTACTACAGCAACTGATACAGACAGAGTATCTGTACCCCAAGTTTCAATATAGAGCAAATTAATTACTCGTAGCAGAAGAGCATCTATTTTTAATGGTGCTGAGACTCAAATGTTAATTATCTCTAATTTATAAAGACTATTTTTCTTTGTCACTTTTACTGTCACATAACCTTACAGTTGACAGATCTTTCTCAGTGTGAAAAAAAAGCTGTTTCAAATAGGTTAAAAAAATTGAATCTATTGCTCATGCTGTGTACTGTGTTAACAAGGTAAATAAACAGTTTCTTCCTTCTGTTTTTTCATTGCATACACTGAAAACGTATTAAAGATTATTTAGATTTATATGGATAGATTTCACAGCTTTTTCATATTTACGTGGACTCCAAGAGATAAATCAAATTTAGGACTTGCCTTCAAGGATTAGTTGTTTATCATATGAATAGCAGCGGAAGAGAATAGACCTAGATATAGGGAGGATGTTATAACTGTGTTTCAAATGTGTGTTTTTCAGTTTTGGAGAATGCTGGGGAAGAAGCTGTGTATGTGATGATAGTGCTTTTTGGGGGGAAAGAGCATTAACAAGAGCTGCCTTTTTTTCCTCCTAGCACATCTTCGGTACAGTCAGTGCTTAGTTGCGTCTGGTAATTTTCAGACTGAGTGCCAGCAGCTGAAGGTGTGGCCATGCTGAATCAGGCCCTGTTCCCAAGCTGTCACCGCCTCCTGGAATCTGAGCTACAGTGGCCTTTGTATGGATGCGGTTGGTGTTTGGCGTAGAGGGACAGTGCCAGATAGTACAGCTCTGCTACGCCTGGCAATCATGTTGAGTTAATGAGCCTTGGTAAATCTCATCAGACGCTCTGTAGCATGTCCCAGAGTACTCATAATATATAGATTTTTTTCTGTCATTTGGTCTATTCCAGCTTCCATTTGAATGTTGCAGAGGTGGCATGGTTTTTGTGATGCACTCTATACAGAGAGAGTTCCGAAGTAATCTGTTGGTTTTGAACTGCGGTTATCCGTTTTTTTGAAGGCAATTCTGATCATATGCCCAAGCTGTAAAAATAAACAAACAAAACTATTTGTAATTAAATACTCAAGGCTTTTGGGTTTTTTTCTGCTCCCAAACCATTCTACGATTCTATGGTTATTCATACACCTGGTTATGCACCTACATAAGCTGTTAAACTCTGTTAACCTCAGTCTTTGCTTGGGGACATCTCATAGTGCTTATCTTGTACCATGTGTTGGTACTCTTCTGGAAAGCATACAAAGATGCAGCCTACGCAGAGAAGAAAAAAAATACTCAGTTGTAGAGAAGTTGGAAAGTGAAGAGGTTTATGATTATTGTTAAAGACTGAAACAGTTTGTATTTTCCATTATCGTCACGTTATTTCTTGAAAAGTGTGCCTGCCTGTAGTACAGAGCTGCACAAATGAAATATTCTGACTCCACACTCTGCAAGAGAGTCACGATCAAACACTGTCTATAAAAAGTATCCAACCATATGCAGATACACCTGCCCTTCTATTTGACCCTTTTAGATAAATAAACAGCTGAAACTGTCACTCGGTATAGAGCAAATAATAGGGGCACAGGTATAGTAAGGAAATCTATATATAAAATTTTAATTTTTTATTTTATTTTTATTAATACATTATATAATAAACATAATATGTATATTATACTACTGCAAACGTGTTGCAGTAACGTTGATACAGCTTAAGTTCCTTTTACTTCTTTTCACCTTGAATTTCATTTTAACGTTTGTTAGGTTCTCTGCATAGCAACTTTTCCATTGGCGTGGTAAACCCTGCAATACCACATGCTTGACTGTTGGGAAAAGATTTTTCTGTTTTGCTTTATATGGACTCTTAGAAATAATTATGTAATAAAGGTTGGAAAACGACTGTATTAGCATTATGTCCTCCATCCAATAAGCAGGTATCCAACAAAGTATTGATGGAAGTGTTTCACTTTGCTGACTGCGTTACGTTGATTGAACTATTTAGCAAATTGTTAATCTATATGGTGAAAATAAATAGCTGGTAAACGTGCAGTGTCTCATCAATATCTTCTTTTAAAAATAAATTTGCTGCACGTACAGGAATGGGATCTGTCCTATAAAAGCTGATCGGTATTGTTGCAGAACCTAGTAGCAACTTCAGCACTTTCAGCTCATCCAGCCCATATACGTGAAGCTACAACCTCTTTGGCCGAAAAGTTAACAAGAATTATCGTCCCCCAGTCGGATGGGTGGTGCAGCACGGCTGGCTGGCAGGCAGGTGGTGGTGGTGAGGATGGGGACTGCCCGTCCATAGCAGCTGTCTGCGCAGTTGTGTTCTGTTAGCAGAGCTCAGTGCTCGATTTCTGGGCAGAAGGGCCTGTGAGGAAAGAAAGGTGCCGGTGGTCACTGTCCCAGAGCACCTCCAGGTAATGTAAAGGTAAAATTCTCTTTATATGTTGTGTTCTTATACCGCTGCTATAGTTATACTGAGAGAGCGGAGCTGTGAATGCCTTCCAGGAAGATACTATACTGAAAGAGCATTAAGTAATTTTTTCAGTGATTGCTTTCAGTAGTCCCTCTTATCCTGTGCTCTTTGCCTGATGTGGTGGGTACCTACTTACTGTGAGATGCCGGGAGCACGTAATAATGGTGACAGAACAGTGCATTTGAGCAGCCAGCAGCAATAAGTACTGGGAAGTCAATGGAGGCCACTGGTGATTTGATGAAGTAAATCTAGAGTAACTAAGAAAAGGAGCTAGCATTATTTCTTTGCAAAAAAAGTGCCTTCCAAATGTGGCCTTTGATCATAAGCTGAAATGCAAAGGTTTTAATTAAGGGCAGGCGCAAAAGTTTCAGTAATGATAATGATTCAGTCTGCTGAACTTTGACAGTGTGTGTGAATGTGCCTAAGACTGCCATGAATGACTGAAAGAAATGTTCTTTCTAATCATCTAAAGCTGTCTTATACTAAAGGACAGTTAATTAAAGCTGAATTTAGCATTTATGCCTAGAAAAAATTTGACACCTAGATATGTCTGTGATAAATGCACTAGAAAGTATAAGAATAGCTACTCATTGCATATAGCTCTATATGAGATTTAAAGAAAAAGGAACATATCATGCGTATCTGCTCTAGTGCACTAGTGTTCTTCCTGGTACGACAAGCTGTGGTGTAGACAAGATAGCTGTATTATTTTACAAACTAAATCACTGGAATGAATACTTGTCATAAACATTTTGCACTTGACCTAGGTTACAAGCTGTCTTTCTTGCTTACTTTTTTGATCTTTTCATGCATTTCTTGTCTGGAAAGGTATGGCTGTAACGTGTTATTCCAGGGAAGTTCAATCTTACCCCATTTCTGAATAAACCCACTGTTCAGAGGCTTGCATTTTGCTCAGGAAAACTTAGAGCAAATAAATGAGAAAACTGAAGTTCTAACAGAATAATGGATACTTGGGATTAAAATCTGCCTTTTTGTTTGTATTTATATATGTAGTTGTTGTAGAATGCTATAGGGTCATTAGGGAAAAGTTGGTTTATGACAAGGCTTTAAAAAGTACAGCAGCTTGTTTAATCAGGTAACGTACTGGGAGAACATTTGCTCTTTCAAATGCTTTGTATTTCTCTCCCTTCTCCCCCCACCCCCCCACCCCCCTCTTCATTTTGTCAATCAGGACTAGAGCTGAGTTGTTTCTTATGTTTTATATTTGGTTGTGAAGGGTCTGATTTTGTGTTTGTAATAATGCTTGCCTGGGCCTACGTGGACATCTTGTCATGGGACTCTGATAATTGCAGTATTCTGAGAGTTTAAGTAAGTTTGGGAACTCAACCAATAGACAACATGAAAGGGACCAGACTATAGCTGCCATATATGTATTTACATACACATACGTGACTTCTCTTTTTAATGAATATTTTAAAACTGTTTCTAAAAAAAAAAAAAAGTAAACACGCATGCACTTGGATCAAAAAATCCAGTTTCTTTTCAAAAGGAATACATTTCAGAGAGAAGAGAGGCTTGATCTCATGGGCCAGTCCCACCAAACACAGTATTTGTGTACGTTTGGCTATGTGGCTACTGGTTATAAAGGGATTAAAACCAAATGAAAACAAACAAAAAACAATGTAGCTGAACCGAAGAGTATTTTAGAACTGAAACCTGAAGCTTGTGGATACTTTTTCTACTACTTTTGTTGTGACACTAATAAAATTGAGCTTGGAACTGCAAACAAGGAACGGAAATTTTTTTCCTTATTTAACTGCATTAGGAATTACAAAATGTGTTTATGTCATATGGAAGGCTTATCCTGTAGGTTTGTCACGTTTTGACATCCATTTCCACTTCTCTGCTGGGTCAGAAAGGCAAAAATAAGTTCTGAGCTGAGACTTTATCCAGCAAAAGAAGGAATGAATAAGCATGTGTTTGATTTAGTTGGTTTCAATAAGCATAAAAGATACTTGGGCTTCCTCTTGCTTTAAAGCACACCTTAGTATCTTGCAAAAACAATTACAAATGTTTTTAAATACTTGCTGAACTGCTTCTGGTTTACAAATGCATCTTCCTATAAATCGGTGATGAAGAGGAAGGTTCATTCTTAAATTATTTGTTTGTATTTCTAGAATAAATATCCATAATAATTAGAAAATGGAAATACCTGAGTTCCGTGTTGGCCCAGATGTTACCTGTGTGAGGCTAGCATATAGAGCTGCTTTTTAGTATCTTAAAATGACATTGAATTTTTGGTCTGGCATTGATACCCCTTCTTTCTTTCAAGAAAGAATCTGCTGTAAGTTATTTCCCCAGCCCCAAAAAGGATAAGACAGGTATCACCAACAAAGAAATATCAGTAATTTTGTTTTCATTTGTGACTTGAAGTATTTGCAGGTAAATTTGAAATAGGAATTTTGTGTTGAAAATTTTGTACTAGTGTTCTTTATAAAGCGAAATGCCTCAGAGTTACTAATGTTATATTAGTGGAAAAACACCCAGGTGAAGACTCTCACAGATTTCTAAAGTATGCTGGCCCTCATTAAATTATTTGTAGTATTTCTTTATGATCTTCAGGCTTTTGTGGGAAAAAATTGTTCTCACAGTAAAGAATCAAGGGACCTGACTGAGAAAAGCTATGGTGCTACTTGGTCATGTCTCTGTGGTAGATTTTTGGTTGGCCATTTCTCACAACATGTTGTATTTAGGATAATAACAATCTTTGATTTAAAGGAGGGTTTTGGTTTTGTATAGTAAGTTGCAGCTAGAATAAAAGAATTAAGGGACACATTTGAGAGCCTGAGACAAAATGCATCTTTTGCGGACAGATTTGCAAAATGAGTCTGAGTTTTACTTTGACATCAAGCCAAAAATTTGTCCTTGGGGGGCTGTGCTGTAAATGGATATCTGTTATTTAGGCTAGGTAATCGAGCAGATGTGAATGCTCAGTACATGCCTCCCTTGTGTGTTGCTGAAGCTGGCATCCTTTTACCAGCAAGCTAATCCAATGGGCCAGTTTGGCTCAGGCAGACTTGTTAGAGAGGTGTTACAGAGGTTTTGTTATACTTTTCCATCTCATTTTTATGGTTTAATCAGTTCTCTGTTCTCAACCAACATTCAACAATAAAATTATATAGACATTAAGCCCACCCTGCCAAAACCTGTACTGTATTTTGGGAAATACAGAAGTAAGAGGGAGTCAGGTTGTCCCATACTTTCTCTTGTGAAATGAAAGCGGTTGTGTACAACGGCAGCTCCACCCTGCAGAAAACGCAGGGAAAACTGGAGGCCCCGTGTAGGGGAGAATACAGGGACTTCCCTTCTATTCATGACTCCAGATACCTGTCACCTTAAAGATGCTCGGGAGGTGGTAGGAGGAGACAGGGCCATACATTGTGTGACACTTGGGATCAGGATGTCTATTGCAGATCAACCTGCAAAGGCAAGTACTTATTTGGAGAAAATACTAACTTTTTAGTGTACTGTATTCTTTCATTTGTGGTTGAAAACTTTGGTTCCAGGTAACAACTCTAGATGAAGAATTCTGGCATTCAAGTTAGAGCCAAAGAGCCTGATTTAAGAAAGGAACAACTGAGCACAGCCTTTCTCCCTTTACAGAACCATGAAAGTTCAGAATGATAAATGGGTAGTGGTGAGAGACTTTCTCCACACTATCGCCACAAGATACTGTGCTTAAAATATTAATTAATTGTTATTAAATTGTATAATCATGTGTACCTCCCTTTAAATTTATCTCCAAAACGTAGAAAGTATGAGGAAAAAATACATGAGCACTTCTTTTGTTCTTACTGGAAAGTAACAACAAAAAGGTAATGTTTGGTTTGTCTTTTTTTTTTTTCCTTCCTCTCTCAGGTCCGCACCAGTGTCCTACCTGATCACAAGGAGCCAAGAGCAGATGTTGGAGTAAGCAATTTTTTTTTTCATTTTTTGTTTTTGTTTTTTTTTTTTTTTCCACCTCATCAGCAGACACAGACAGCCAACAAAGAGAAATGGTGCTCTACCTAACTGCTAAACAGGAGCTGGCAAGCTTTTTTAATAGCAGAAGTTAGGTTAAATGAATAAAAAACTCAAGGCAGGAGTAATAGTCTCAGTGATTGATGTAATCACATTCACATATTTCTCGAAAATCCTTTTCAACTGAAATTATCCTGAGGCAAACACAACTATCTAGACGTCTGGCTCCTGCCATACGAGCAAAGTGGATGAGATGGAGAGCTTCGAATCACATTGCCTCAGTGAGCCTGGCCTATCACCTTCTGGTTTTCATGTGCAGAGTATAAAACATTCTACTGTAGGAGTTGCCTTTGGCTTCACTTTAAGAAATTACACTGGTGACATATAGAGGACTTATTTTTCTGTGTAGGTCTGGAGGACTTTTGGCAAAGGGCTGCAATTTCTGGATCTGAGAAGGCGAGAAAATCCCAGATAATATGGATATCTCATGGGGGTGGGAAATGTTGGTCCTGCTAGAGCTGAATAAAAGAGCAAACACCATCTGGGGAAGGTATTAGATCTATGTCTGTGAACATTTAAAATAACTGGATTTTAAAATTTTTATCTTGGGGTGACTTTCCTGCATTACTAGGGCTTCCTTGGCATAGTTTCCAGGACTTTAGCTAGCGTTTGAAAAAAAATCTGTAGCTTGGCAGCAAGTTCAATCTTAGTGAAATAATCGATGTGTTTCAACTTTTCATATAGCTATTATAGAGACTTTTCTCTTTGGCTAGCTGAGATTATTCATCAAACTACTCAAGGCACATATCTTCAGATTTATAATTGTAAGTACCCCACTAGCAAAATTACAGAGGAACGTTACTCTGTAATTAGCACTACAGCAGCAGTTCTGTTCAAAGCCTACTTTTCAAGCCTCTCCAAGTCACATGTGAAAAGTTAGATTGGTTTGCAGACTGCCAGTTCAGGCCCCAGGGTAGACTATTTGTATCTAAATCAGTATGGAAAATATTCTCCAGCATTGTTTGAAATTAGACCCCTTAAACATTAGCATAACTCTCTTCATTTGGGTCATGGGATCATTCACAATTTTATTTAATTTTGCAAATAACTCCCAATTGCATTGTCAGGCAAAGAAAATTTTATTCTAAGTAAGCATAAAAATATGAAACAGACAGATTAAGCCCATAAAATTTTAGCCCATAGGATTTTTGAAGCCCATACAATTATTCACCTCTAATTTCATGACCCTGGAGAACTGACACTCAGAGATGGTCGGTGGGTACAATGACCAAGGATCCTAGATTGTGTGAGAGCAGTGTAATTTCTTCTTAGCTCTAATCATGTGAGGACTCTTGATTTTGGATTCTTAAATTAATTTATAGTTCTGTTGTGCTTCAGAAAGAAGCCACAAGTGAGCCAACTTAATCAGTTTCATTCCAAATATCCCTCTTCCTCTTTCCAAACGGTAAGGTTGCAAATGCAAGCACTCAAATGTCATGAAAAGCCAGAATAAAGGCTGCTATCTAGACTTTGTGCTGCGGAATGTGTTCTTACTGTACTGAGAAGATTATGCTCTTGTAAGAAGAGAACTAATCTGAGGTAACCCTGCCACCATAGAGTTTTAGTGAAGAAACAGCATCATGTTGACTGATCTAAAGGAAGAGAGAACTATCTGCATGTTCAGTCTTGCAGGGTTGTGCATCACGGTGTGTCACACCTGGACATATTTCTTGTAAAAGTACATGTTTCATTTTGGTAGTGAAAAGTAACTATGATCTTTGCTGGTATGGCTGTGGTATTTTTCTCTATATATTTCCTATAGGCATTTTTTTTTTCTTCCTTACTTCCTGTTCAGCACTTCCCAAATCCAGTTTTCCCAGCTTTCCCTAGACTCTCAGCTTGATGCTTTTTTCCTTTGCTGCTTAAGTGTGAAAGCGGAGGAAATCTTGATAGGAATGAGCCATAACGGATGACATAGTTTACCAAATTGGAGACCAGTGTTGGTGATTACATGAACTGAGAATCATGATTTGAACTGTGCATTTTATATGCAATAAAACCTATCTTAATGCAGACCTTTATTATTAGCATCCAAATACTCAATATCCAGCTGGTCTTCTTGAAAGAAAGGGGGGTGCAGGGTTTTTTTTACCAGAGGAAGTTACGCTTCTCATTAGCAACAAATTCTCTTCTCTTTTTCCCTCAAGGGGAAAGTTGCTCTCTCCATGCAGCCTGTTTTGACTCAGAGCAACTTGATTCTTCTTGAATTTGTATATCCAAAAGCATATATAATTTACCCTGGAAATTTACTTTGCCATTCCAACAGTAGAGTAACATTACTATAATGTAATAAAAACAAACTTTATACACTACTTATACTACTTCCGTTGAATTTTTGCCATAAAACGATAATCTTATGATCTCATTATAATTTATTCAGAGCAAGTGCTATTTGAAAGATAAATGGATAGAAGGATGGCTGTAGACTGTTATTTTCTTTCCCATTGTTCCCCGGGCAAGAATGCTACTGTTGGCCAAGTTGACCATATGAGATTTTGAGCAATGTGCAGCAGGATATGATCAGAGGGTAAAAAATAACCACAAAAAAAAGCAAAAGAAGATGAATTTGTTTTCCTCTTTGCACTATTTTCTTGATAATGTGTGAAGGTGATTTTGATAGAAGGAAAAGATACAGCTTAACTTAATTTAACTTTAGATGTTGTAGTTTCATTAGCCCATTTCTCTGCACTTGGACTGCAATGCATAGGTCCACCTTACAATGGAAATAAAGGAAACAAGTACTTACAAATACTGCCATAAACTAGAGGAATACAACGTTTCTATTAATAAACTTGCACTGAACTCAATGTTAAAAATACCTTCTTCGCAGATACATTCATATTTGGAATACATATATGGTAGTGCCTTGAGGAAAAAACGTAGCAAGAAACTGAAACACTGAAAACTTAGCATTTCTTGTAATCTAGAAATCAGAAATGTAGAAAGAAAAAGATGCAAAATGCAAATGCTTGTACTGAACAAAAATTTTCCTATGGCTATACATTTTACAACCTGTGAGGTTGTCAGACTGTTCTTACTGAAACAGAGAGGCATTTCTGCCCATAAAACCAGAGTTTAGCATGATAATCACGCTACAGATACATTAAAAGTTTCAACTGGATAGTGTGTCAAACTAGTATATTACGATATAATATTACCAAAGAAAGATTTCAAAGTGTGAGACCAAAAAAAAATAACAATTCAGAACTTAATAGAGGTGCTATTTTTTATTTCTGCTTTGTTTTGTAGCGAAGCTTCCTGGGCTGTACAACTTTTCGAGTAGGAGACTTGGTAAAGTCAAAGGAACAACAGTTGACCCTTACCCTCAGGTAAGTGGTTTCCTCTATGGTAAACCTTGTTGAATTAATAACCCATGGCATTTGATGATTGCTGCTTGACTGTGTTTGAAACTCTGTATTACTTCAGGTATATTAGTTTTCAACTTGAAGTGCTTTTATTTCTGCCATGCGTAAAGTCAAAATGAAATACCAGTTCTTTAAGCTGGCGCTTGCCATGTATCAGATTAGAAAAGGTTAGTAATTTTTTGGTGTGATAACCTATGGAAGAATTGCGGGGAACTTGAAGTAGGGCATGTTCTTTCAAAGTTTCTTTTAAAAAGGAGTATAAGGTTTTCATTTTCATTTAATGCGTGTGGTTTAAAGAATTAACACTGTTCAAGTTTGCTGGTTTGGTTATTAGGCATGTTTGAAGATGGTGGACCTAATGACTCAAGGCTTCTCTCATGTGAAGTCAATTGCAGTCTCCTAAATTTATTGTTACATGCAGCCAAACTCAAATGGCAGTGCGTGTGTGGGGGATGTACAACGTTAATTAGTGACACAGGGTACAGAGCTGCAGGGGAGTTGGAGCCAGCGTTCAAAAACTAGGGCTGGGCAGAACAGATATTTCTTAAAGCTGTGCACTGAAGAAAAAAAATGCAATTTTCACCCCTGCTACTGACTTGCATGGCTTAAGGTGAATCAAGATACAAATCAAAACTTTTGGAAGGTTAGGGGAAACCTTTTAGATGGTGTTTTTCAGAATGAATTCATTGGACTTTATATAGTGCAGGGATTTTGTTGGGCTGATTTTGCGAGCACAATGGAGGCTTATTTGGGATTACTGGATAGGTACAGGTAGGCTTTACAGAGCAACTACCCAAACTCACTATGTTTCTACTTAAATTTTGGGACAAAAGCTGTGACTAGGAAAACTGAGATGCTAGTATATATTCTGCCTGAAATATTGTACATAGGTACTGTAGAGAAGCTGTGTTAACGTTCTTTACCCTGTGCACGTGAAGCCAGCCTTTGGTTTGGCTGAAGGCCCAAATTACAACTTGTTCAGTGATGTTGTGGTACTGACAGTATGTCAAGGACACTGCGTTTTTTTGAAACGGAAACTTCTTGAAGTATTTAGGTTTTATTACTGCATCTGCCTTCCTATTATAACAATAGTAGTTGCATACATGTGTGTAGTTTACAGGGCAAAGTTAACAAAATGCCTCGATTTTAGTTTCTCCCAAACATAGAAAATACCATGCCTAACAAGCAGACAACTTTGTTTTCTAAGAAACAAAACCGATCAGATAAAATGTGAACTGACTACTCTCTATGGAAATATATGGCTAGATAAACAAATACTAGCAGTGCTTGTAAGAGTCTGTTCTTATAGAATTTCAAGTTGTCTCAAGTTCTTTGGGACAACTTTGCCTCTCTGACATATTGAAAACTTGTTCTGAAAGAATGTGTCTGACAGGTGCCACAGTGATTGACAGAATGTAAAGTTTGAGGAAACTTTGAAAAGAGTAAGTATTTTGTACCTAACCTACCTAATTTGTAAACAAAAAATTCATATGGATAACTAATAAGCAGTAGATGACAGATTGACAGGTTGTTCTCAGCTGAACTTCAAAGCCTTTTCAGATTTGCTTTAAATTAATATTTTTAGTCTTGTCTGTTCTCTTTGTACAGCTAACGCTAGAAGACAAATATCATACCAATTCAAATTAATTTGCAGATACATTAAAGGGTAGGTTTTAGGTGGTTGGATTTCTTGGTTTTTTAAAGGAAAAAACCTAACCTTTTTAATGTGGGATTGTTTCCTGATAACGCTATTCAGCATCACAAAATCAGTAGAAATTATCCACGTTTCTTCAATGGCAGTTTAAGCAGAGAAGTCTAGTAATCTAAACTTGCTTTACTCTAATTGCCCTACTATATTAGTACCCTGCAGGAGAACAGAAGATATACCAAGGGGCTTGTCAGAGCATGCAATTCTATTTAATTCTTGTTGATATACTTTGGATGGGAGTTTACTAGGGAGTGCCTGTGATTTAGAGTTATTCCTTTGTTAGATCTGAAGTAGAGATTTAAGGATCCGGAAATAGCTCTGTGGTGTGCCCTGTAAATATTGGCGTAATTATAGAATCTGGTTACTTTTTCACTGTTTTCTTTTCCAGTTATTATGTCTCGCCATTGTCTTTCTGAGGTACAATGTAATGTTATAAAAGTGTTTTTAAAGGAATATTCTTATATTTTTCTCAGTTATTTTGTGGAGGGCTGGCACACATTACAATTCCTTACTGTTGACATACCGTGCTCTGCTTTTTCCCTTCTCCCCACCATTGTGCCTTAAACAGTGATTAGGAACACAAGTTACAAACAAAAGAAGTTTTTATTTTGATTGTCCTTTCTTCTTTATAGAGTTGCCCTAAGATGATGACTGAGTGTTTATTGTAGATGTGTGGTCCTATATCTAATCATCAAAACCTGAACAGGTTCAATTTGTAGAATTGCTTCAGTGCTGACAAGGTACAAAACTGATGTTGGCAGAGGAATTTAGTTACTAGAGACTTGGGACTGCAGTTTCCAATATGAAATTTATAAAACCAGAAAAGCCTTCTATAGATTTGGATGTTTCATTTTGCAATGGTAATGCAATACCACTTGCTTCCAGCTTTCTCATAGGGTTGTGATGATGAACAGGATAAAATGGGCTATTGAATAAAACAAAAGCCATATTCAATAGCAGAATAGTTCTTAATACTGACTATATGTTGCAGTGTATCCTATTTAAAAAGAAAAAAAAAAAGCAAGCACACGTGCTTTTTTCTTTGTAAATGAGAGTTAGGTATACTGATTGCTATTTTAGTAATTAAAACTGATATTTTATTTTTATTTAGCTGATTTACAGTTTAAGTTCAGTTTAGAGGATCTTTTTGCCATGCCTTTCTTTTAAGAACAGCTTAATGTATTTTATTTTTTTTTCGCTTGGTTGAGGTCTATGGCCTTTTGTATAGGGACAGCAATTAGTACTTCCATTAGCTGCTTCCCCTGTGGTGGTAGTTTACCCTTTTTCCAGGAAAGTCCTCTTTAGCTTGGGTGATTTTGGTATGATTTCCAGTAAGTTACATGTAAGAAGCAGCAAAGGAAAAAGGTAATAGTGCTCTTCTGTGCTCTCTGTAAAAATAAGGTCCATCTGTCTGAGATGCTCCTTTTAGTAGACAGTCCAAAAGTGCAAGTAGGCTACTTCAATACGAAACTAGGGTAATATCAATACCACTCACATCCTTTGGCCCCTATAAGCAGCAACTTTATAGCGATGGTGCTAACCATGCAAAAAGAACTAGGATGGAAGTGCATGAATTATACAGGTTATCTGAGAGAACGTGCCTGTGGATGTCTGTCAATCATGTATTCTGCATACTTTCTTTAGACATGTGGCTGTACTTGACCTCTTGGACAATATCTATTCGCCTGTCAATCTGCTTTTTTTTTAGCTGTTTTATTTTCATTAGTCTTGTTCAGGACTGAACCTATTTCCTGTTTCAGTGGGCCAGAAGACACGTAGCTGCACTTCAGTAGTAGTTACGTTCACAAAGTTTAACTAACTAGAGAGAATTTGAAAGCAGCTCACTAATATTTGCAGTTGTTTATGTACATATAACTTCCTTAGAAAGTGATGACTATAAAATACTATATATTTAGCTACTTTTCCCTATTAAAATTCAGCACAAGTCTGCCTACAATGCATTTTACTTGGTCTCCATCCTGAAAAATTGTTCCTTGGTTGCTTCATGTCATGTCATCCACCATAGGAAGCAGGTGAGCAACAGCTTGGCTTTATAAGGCAGGAAGATCTTCCATGCAGTTGAGGTGAAACTTGTTTTGACATGAAGCTTAATCAACAGTACATTGAAATCATGAAAACTGAGAATGAATTGAACAGTGCAAAACTTTGTTTATTTACCTTAGAATGCAACAGGATGTTATTTACCAGTGGACTTTTTTAAAAACGGTATAGGTAGCAATAAGCTCCACTGTGAGTTCACAGAATAAGCATTTCTGTGCAAGTACAATAGTTTTGTGCTTGCACATGTCAAAATCTATTGCATCAGCGGGGAAAATTATTTTATGAGAATCTGCATATTAGTCTGTACTGAGTGCATTTGTTGTGTCTTATGCAGTGGAGAAAGGGGCTGCCCGCTAGACTGAACGTCACGCAGTTTGCTTTTCAGGCAGTCACTCACTGTCATTTATTATTAACACAGCCATGCAAGTACACAGTCTGCTTCTCTTTTTCTTTGTGTTCTTGAGCCATTTTTTTTTTTTTTTTTGGAAGCAAGGTATGGCCATGGGAACCAATTAGCAGGCCTAAATTTGCATATTCAACATGCAGCAGTGAGACTTGATGAGAGCAGCATTGGAGGCAAATAGCTGCTGTTCTCAGTTCATCTACCTCACTTGCGTTTCCGCCGCTAGCTTGTTGCCTTCTTTCTCTCTGGGTCCCTGGGGTCAATCTTTTATTGCCAGAAGTATTGAAGTGGGCACATATTCCTGCTGCTCGTGATGGTGCTGGCTTCATGTTTGAGGGAACTGATACTGACCTGGTGATCCTTAAGGAATTGGGATGGTAAGGAAATCCATGTGTATAATAAACTTTAAATTCATATTAGAAGTATTATTAAGTAACTGTGGTTTTAAACCTGAGCAGATTTCATGACGGCTTCAAAAGTCTCTGGCTTTGGCTCAGCAAGTAGAACAACAGTGTTGCTTTTAACACTAATAGAAGTTTGGGGTTTTTTTGAAGTTCAAAGCATACTGTTTCCCTCAGAATCACCTCCACAATGTTCATCAGAATATGGGCCCTTGGTGACTCCGACTTAGGTGAGTGCAGAGTGTCACAGGATTATAGCCGTGGTAGGTGGCATGAGCACTGCAGTATTCAGTCATGTTGGACTGAATGGTTAGGGATAAATGGAAATACTGTCAGCTCTGCTGCCGAAGCCTGCATCCTATGGCACTGGATTCTACATCTTGTTTAGAAATCACTCCTCTAACACTGTGTTTCCTTTTCATTGGTCATATTCCAAGTGCAGATGCTCTGTGGACAGATATCAGGCCATTGATGTTCCTTGTCCCAGGCTGCTAAAAAAATAACCAGCAATTTTTCAACTCCATAAGCCAGCTGGAGTTTGAGCCATATGTGGGCTTCTTCACATTGGCACTTTTTTAATTCTTATCACTGTATTCCCCGCTGTCCCTATGCAGGTTTGTCAAGGTGGCATCTTTTGTCCTGTGGGTCTCCAGTACGTCTTGTCTCATGACTGTAAGCAATTTGATGCAGGGACAGTCTTCACTGCGCCGTGTGAGAGCAGAGTGCACTTTTCAGCTTTATTAAACCACAGCAAATATGCTGATTCTATCCTAATGCATTATAAAGTATCCTAAAACCAATTAATTATTCCCCTGATGCTCTGTTGAACAGTGTGTATGTGTGAGATTGTCTTCTGTCTGTCCAGGCAAATGGTATGAAGTGTATATATGCCGTCCTGTTTCTCTTAGTGCAAAGCAAAATAATACAGATTTTTGTCCTATTTAAGTGTGATTGCTAGGTTTTTTTTTTTTAATATTTTTCCTACTGCATCACTTCTGTTTCTCCCTTTTAATTTTTTCAAGCGAAATTTTAAGCTTATGATGTTGCTTGAAAGTTTTAAATGCGTGACATGTCTTTTGTTTGAAGACTCTCATGCACCAGTGGTATTTTAAATTCACAGTCTCTGACACAGCTAATGACAGTTTCTCCCTGGACATTTGTAGGGCTTTTTGTTGATTTGTGTGCCTGTGGCATTCAAAAGAAACTTTGTTTTTTTTGTTTTTTTTTAAATTGTGTTTTCGTATTTCCATGTGGAAAGATAAGAGAAATAGAGGAAAGAGTACAGCTACAATGCAACAGTCCCACTGCTTACTTTTATTCTATTGCATTACCTTCTCTTGCAGATACTGTGTATTTCAGATTGTGATATTACATATGTATTAGACCAGAACAGGAGTGATTTGGAGAAGAAAATTCTTGTAAAAAAAAGAGATAAAGTGAAATTAGGTCAATCGTATTTTTTTAAACGTGGATGGAGAAAGCTTCCAAACACATATGGCTACTTGTGCAGGCAGGCGGTGCAGTGCTCGCTGCCGTACTGAGGCCAAGCGTCTAAAACTACCAACGATGGAAAACATGTAGTGCTCTAAAGAAAGGGAGGCAAGGACTGTGAAAGCGTCACTGGCATTTCATTTTTATTTTTACTCGGGCAACTTGCCTCATTGGCTTGTATCAGTTCATTTGCAAATTGAGCTCCATTTTGCTCAACATTTGTTTATACTCCTAATTTACCCTGATGAAATTTTAAATCAAATCTGGTTTATGTAGGTCAGTCTTAGACTTGCAGGTCTCTTTGGCCTCAGAAAAATGTATTCCAAACAAAAAAGGATGGGTAGGATTTTACTTCTGGAAGACAAATGGATGCAATGTTTTCCTTTCAGACGAGGATAACAGCAAAGTGCTGTTGCATGTTTCAGTCAGCCTGGTAATGAGGTCGTCCACTTGACACTTGGATTAGGACGCATTAAGCTGTTGAAAAATTTTGAGTCTTACAGCCACACGTTTACTCTGATTTTTAAAGGTGTACATAATTTGCTATGATCTGTTGGATTCCCTTTCTCCTTGGAAATGCTGTAGTCCATTTGTTTGCGTACTGGTTTGACACAGGAAGGAGAAAACAAATTAAGTCAAACCACTAAGCTGTAGCAACTCAGGGGAATGTTCTTCATGCAGAAGACACCTAAGTTGTTCTCATGCATTTCAAAATTATCATGTATTTTTGCTTATAAACACCCTTTGGACATGGTACCCTTCTTCCTTATTACTTTTTTTCTGTATACTTTGTTAATTAACATAGGCTTCTTTGGTTGCGAGGCTATCTGGAATTGCTCATTTTTAATTGTTCTCTTATTTTATTGTCAGTCATGAATTTGGCTTAGAGCAAATGAAGTAGTAGCACACGTAAAATATGAAGAATTATGGTTATTTTGTAAGGTTTTATGTAAGTACATATTTAATTTGTATAGTTGTGAAGATGAGTGTATTCTACTGAGTCGCATATTAAAGCATAATGGTTTGCAACCAAAATAATTATTTAAATTTGAAGCTTGGGGGGTAGCTATATTTTGAGACTTTACTGTAAAAAAAATGGAAGTTTTGATTTAGCATGATAAATAAGTATCCATACCTGAAAAGACTAACGTATGTGCTTAACTTTACTCAGTGCAAAGAGCTGGCATAGTCTGACTTAATTAAGGCCTTATGCTGCATGCAGAAATGCAGATTATGTAAAATTGTGGGAGCTCAATGCAGAGACAGGGACATAGAATCATAGAATGGTTTAGGTTGGAAGGGACCTTAAACGTCATCTAGTTCCAACCCCCTGCCATGGGTAGAGAAACCTCCCACTAGACCAGGCTGCTCAAAGCCCCATCCAGCCTGGCCTTGAACACTTCCAGGGATGGGGCATCCACAGCTTCCCTGGGCCTTTCCAGCATCGAGAGCCCCTGAGCAACACCATGCCAACATGCAGCATCGTCTCCCACTCTCGGGCAGGGCAGCCCCAGCTCAGCTTTGCCCTGCTGCCTTCTGCCATGTGCAGGCTTTCCCAGAGGGCTTGGCTCATGCCCCAGGTGGGAGGGCCACTTTGAGAATGGTGAGATACTGAAACAAGTTGCCCAGAGAAGCTGTGGATGCCCCATCCCTGGAAGTGTCCAAGGCCAGGCTGGATGGGGCCTTGAGCAGCCTGGTCTAGTGGGATGTGTCCCTGCCCAGGGCAGGGGGGTTCGAAATAGGTGATCTTTAAGGTCCCTTCCAACTCTAACCATTCTATGGTTCTATGTTTTCCTGCAGCGAGGATTGCCCTAGGATGGTGGCAGTTTTTAATGGAAACACTTTTTTCAAATATTACTGTTTCTGAAAGTATTTTTTTCTTTTTTATTGCCAGCCCTTTAGTCCCTCTTCTCTGTATTCCTTTTTACTGCTTCATCACTTTTCATCTTCACTTCTGAGATTATACACAGTATTGCCCCAAACCCATTTGTTTTCATTCTTCTTCTTTGTGCTTTTGCATTTCTGCTGAACTTATTCTCATAATTTCCTTTTGCCAATTTTTGCTTGGTGACTGTTGTTATATTTTCCTCGTTATTATTAAATGATCTGTTGCCCTTCTTTCCTTCCTTTCAAAAAATCCAGCTGTTCAGAATAAGCCAGGGGAGACAGAATGTGTCATTAACCTTGGTGTTTTGCTACCAGTGAAAGCTGGTACTGAAATGTACTACTGAAAAAGCATTCAGTAGCTTTTTGGAGTTTAAACTCTTATTTCTTTCAAAAGGTAGTGAGCAGTGCTCTTTGATTGGAGATGTAAATCCGAATTGCTATTTGTTTTTGCCTGATTGGAAGTAAACTGTGGAGATGATGATAAAGGAATTCGCCTGAAACTATACTATCTTCTGTCATATAGTCAAAGAAATGGGACTGGTTCTGAATAATTACTCTGTAGAGGGACTACAAAAGGAAAAGTGATGTTCAGATTAGTTTCATTATTTCAGTTTAGCAGGAGGTTTGTTATTATACTGAGCATGTCCTTTCTTCGCAGATTAAGTTAGGAAACAAAGCAGTGTACTGTGCAGTGAGACTGCAGGTCGTAAGCGGTGTATTGGTGCAGTATGTTACAGCCCTTTCTCTGACGGTCCACAGACAGAATAATGTCTAGAATGAAAACTTGGCAATATTTTTGGGTTCTTCCACCGTTTATAGCACTTACCCATCCTTAGTTTCGTGATGAAAACTTTCATTGCTAGAAAGAATCTGTAGAAAATACAATATGCCTTATTGTTAACATTTCCTTTATGATTGTAAATAACTAATTCAATACAGGTGACTGCAGCTGTACAGAATGGAGAGGGGACTAAATGTTTACTGACAATATTTTTACTGAAGGAATGCAATGCTGCAAGTGACCCAATGTTATGGGTTTTTTTTCCAGGACTTCTGATGGTGGAAAGACAGTTGGTACCATTGAAGTCAATCTTGTGAAGATGGGAGAGCTAGAGGATGGGGAAACGGACCACATCACAACCGATGCCCAGGACCAAAAGGTAGAAACTCAGTTCATTGCACAAAATTAATTAGAATGATCAGCTGTACAAAATGCCTAAATTACTAATTCCAAATTGGGCTAAGGACTTAATCAAAAATATCTGGAATAAACTACTATGTAAACTCAATCTCCCTAAACTAAAAACAGTTTTTCAACAAAATGTACAGAGTAATACTCTGTCCTCATATTCTTAGTCCTTCCCCTTCTTT
Source organism: Alca torda (assembly GCA_008658365.1). Lineage (NCBI taxonomy): Eukaryota > Metazoa > Chordata > Aves > Charadriiformes > Alcidae > Alca > Alca torda. The sequence goes on along the minus strand of CM018079.1, from coordinate 14,098,490 downwards.
AGGAAAAAAAAGAGCTGATTTTGACCTCAACTGACCATAATTAATCACTCCTGATCAAACAACCGTCCATAGAGACACCATAAATCTGACTTCTTTTTCCCTTGGACAGTTCTTCTGTTTTCTGCCCTTGAAGTCCTGTTCACGTGGATTTTTATGTGCAACCTGTGCCCACAATACTGCAAACCCGGACAGAATGACAGACAGACAAGCCAAAGAAGAGGTGAACCTTGCAAAGGGGCAGGTTCAGCTGCATTTCATGGGAGCACACAGTGGTGGGGAAAATCAATGGGAGGGATGGCGCAGCAATGGTGCCTCAGGGTGCTAGCACAGGGCAGTGTTGACCAGAGGCTGTATTTAGGGATTCTGAGTTGGGGTGCTCACAGTGTGGGACAAGAGCAAGGACAGAAGGGCTCGGAAAGAGCAAAAATGCTCTGAAGTAGCGCAGATTGTTGCAGGCAAAAGCGTTGGAGACTGGAGCTGGATATGATATGAGGCGTGGATTTGAGAGGAGCGGAGAACCAAAGGGAGGGAGGGTGGAACGGATGGGCTGTCTCTTATGATGACAAGAGGTTTGGGCTTGGGAGAGATTCAGAAATGACTGCTCAGAACGAGGAAATCTGAGTTTGAATGACTTGCAGTTAATGAGAAGGTTTCTTTAACTGGATCCCTGACTGATGGCAACTGACAGAGTTGCCTCCTCGTGGTATCTCTGCCTCTGCAGCCCTCATACTATGGTGTACTGCTACACACTGTGGTGTATTCTGCTCTTCATGGAAAAAATAAAAAAAAAAACAACAAAACCAACTGCAGATAATACTACAGGGAATGTAAAATTAAGGACTACATTTTATTTTTTGTTTGGAAGTAACATATAAGAACGTATTTTTTGAGAAAAAGGTGCTGTTCCTGAATATCTTTTCTGCTCAGCCAAAACAGTCTGCTTTTGGGCCCACCTCTGAGGATAGATTTTACACTCTTTTTTCACCATTCTTCTCAAAGGACCTCAACGCCCTTATAAAACAATGGACCAATGGGGCCAGTCCCAAAGAAGCCAATAAGTGCTGTGAAATCTTTCTGGTCTTGTACTATAAAGCTTCCACAAGATATGCAGCACGAACTGTTTTTTCAGCTTTCTCTCTCATTTTGCTTTTCTTCCATTCCAAAATGTGGAATGAGACTTCTCACGATTATTTGAGCTCTGTGGAGTTTAGGGGAGCCAGAAGGCTTTAATAGCATCTTTTAGGGGGTTCTGATACTTGTTAAGAAACACCAACCTTGTGAGAGCTGTATTTTCTGTGGTCTTTAAAGGAGTCCTTAGTTTTTATGGATTAGTTGTGTCATGGTGTTGCATAATGGAGTCTTAATTCCAATGTTCATAGTGCGGATGCAACTGTGAGAATGTAGAGTTATTGAATTACTTCAAAGCAGTAAGTTCTGAATTAGGTTTGCTAATAGATAAACTATTTGCAGGGATTTCCTCATAGAAGACTAAAGCGATAGTTAAATGCAATCTCAGATAGCAACTGGTAGACAGTACGTCATATCTGCTCTTTGCTTAGAGCTCTGCAACAGGACATCTATAAACTGGGGAAGCCCTGGGAACTGAGCTTCCCATCACCTTTAGAGGCTATCTGGGTTTTTTTTCTGACTGAGGGGAGGAGGAGCATTAAAAATATACATCCTAGTACGTTTAACGTAGGATTACACCGGTTGATTTTTTTTCCATAAACTTTTTATACTTTTATACACTAATCTTATAAAAGAAATCTTCCAATTCACTTGTATAACAAATGACTTTAATCGCAAACCGCAAGCACATTTTAAAGACTTTTTCGTGGTTCCTACTTCTCCCTTGTTTAAAAATTCATGGAGTGCTTTCTGACACTGTGCATGTGAAAACTGCCTTGTCAAAAAAACCTCTCAGAAAGCACAGAACTTGTCAAAAATTATTTTAACCTCTGCCGTTGTATTGGTAGGAAACCTGTTTTGTTATGGAATAGCTGATCATATTTTGCCATTTTCTCAGCTATAATTCTGATTGTGTTACAGTATATTGGAAAAGAAATATAAAGAGAAAAATGTAAATTGTAATTAAGGATTGGGAAGTTATGTTATCAGTGATGTTTTTCAGTCTGCTATTTATAACCTGCTATGAATTTCCTTCTAACACCTGAATGTGTTACATTTACAGTTGCGTTTCTTTTGTAGTGTGCATTGGTTCGTGAATGTACAGCCACTGAAGGCATAGGTGGTAAAGACAACTTGCCTTCATTAAATGCAGGTAAGTATTCTAACATCTGTAGAAGAGGACTGTTGCAACACTATGTCAGATCCTGAAGAAATCACAAAGATTTGTGGCAGAGCTCTTAAAAGGCTCTTCAAATGATGCGCAAATTTTAAAGGTTAATATTTTAATGTTTTATATGTATTTGACAGTACCTGAGAAACGTGAGGAAAACTTTCAGAAATGTCAATTATGCTTTCTGCTGAAATCTGCCACTCCTACGCCTTTACTGTTCAATGATTTTCAAGACTCTCAGTGACTTCAGTGGGCAGGGAATTAACCTCATAAGTTTTTTGTCATGTCATTGCATGACATTCTGTTGAAGCAATTGTGCATTATTTGCAACTGAATACCCAGGAGAATTAATCTCTCTCTCATAGCTGATGAAGTGGCCGTTTCAGTTTGAACTGGAAGCTGTATGTTCTAAAATGAAGGAAGCTGTTGGCAAGGTATTCTCAATTCTAGGCCAACTCTGGGCTTGAGTGTAGTGTTGAATAGATCTATTTCTCTTTCATTATACTGAGAAATATTGCATGCTGATATGCTGCACCATAAAAGTTTTATTAGCCCAAGTTTATGAATCTCCATTCCTCTGCAGTAACAATGTCACAAATAAGTTATACAGGTCATCTGAAACCACAGCGCTGTCAAGAATTCTGTGTGTTTGCTGCATACAGTTGAAGAGAAATGTTACTGAAGTTTTGAAACCTTTTAAAACCCTCACTGAAACTTTTTCATATGACTTCACTGATAGGACAGGAGACTTATTAGACTAGCTTTGCAGTGTGCAGGAAGCACTAGAAACCTCCATAAAATAGGTTTTTCTATGTATGTATGAAAGCTGTAATTTTTTTGCTGTGATTTGTTGAGACTAGATCAGAAGCAGGGAAAATTTTTTTTCTTCAGAACTGCCATTTCTTTTCATTGATTCAATGCGAGACTAGGTATGTTTGTGGAAAAGATATTTTTTGAGAATTACTAAATGCACAGGAACTACATCTGGCTCCGAAAATTCCTGAACTCTCCAGGGAGAGTATCTTGCATCTCTAGGTATCTATTTATGGCTCTTCTTGGAGACAAGATACAGAGCCAGTTGGACCATTTGGTGTAACTCAGTGCAGCCATTCTTTGATTCTGATTCTGTATGTCATCCAGATAAGTGGGTCTTAAATAAATGACATTTATGTTCAGACAAAATGTTACTGATTCACAATTTTTTTTTTTTTTTCAATTTGCTCCCTCTGTTGGGTGGGTTTGATTGCGATTTTTTGTTGGGTTTTTTTGTTTTTGTTTTTGTTTTTTTTTATGAGGAAATGATGGAGCTTGGGCAATGTACTTTGTTGGAACTGTTGGAACTTCCAAGGCAGATGTCAGTTTTGTGAATAGTGAAGTTTAGCTTACTTTGTCATGAGTATTTGCACATGATTCTACAGTATATCTAGACAACTCTTAACATTTCTACATTTATTGCTCTCATATACAAAGACACAACATAAAACCAAAACCCCCACCCTACCCAGCATTGCTAGGGGTTTATAAAGTCAAACATACCGTGAAAGGTTTTTTGCCATTTTTTGTTTTTGAAAAGAGTTGAGGGGAAAGAGCAAAACTGCAGATGCATATACAAGAAATGACAGCAGGCAGGATATTGGAAAGAGTTTTCAGTCACAGGAAGAGTGTTCTAATAAATACTTATTCTTCAGTCTGTTTCCTGTATTTGTGACTTCCTCTTCTCACCCTAGCATTGCCGCTACTTCTCTGCCGACACCTGGCACCAGTTACAGGTTTTGTCAATCCCACTCTTTTTATTGAACTCACAGTTTCTTTTCTTAGAAAATTTTAGCTCTCCTTTTATACTCTCAGCCTCTTTGCCCAGCCATTCAGACTTCTTCCTCAGCGTGCCTCTACGACTGGTCTTCGTGTGGGTCAAAGTTCTCTGTGTTGCCTGGAGACTGGCTTTTTCATGTGGGTACCAGTGCTGATCTTAAGGGTATTGTGCCACACACGTCTCCACCCAAAAACATATGAATCACACGTGCACAGTTTTGTTGTTTTGAAGGATGCAAGAATTTTCAAAAAATGTAGACCCTTGGTGCATGTATGAGGTGTTAAGTTCAAGTTTTGAGTTTTTACATACTGAGATTTCTTTTCCAAGGCTTATCTCGTTATCAGATCTTGGGTAGATTGTCATGGATGCACACCTCTGTAAAAGATTTACTGTCAAAAAACAAGTTTATAAAGTACAGAATTGCAGATTCCTGGCCTCATTCTGTGCATCTGGACCGTCTTAACTGAAAATTTAAAAAAATAATCAGTTTAGGCCAGACAAATTGCAGTGTGGCAAAATTAGAGGCAATCAAAAACAAGGACTGAAGGGAAAGGAACAATATCAGTAATGCAGCAGAAGTGATAACATCAACATTGCCTGCGCTACTTTCCCAGCTGTCTACATACAGAACTATCGACAGTACAGTATATATTCCATATACGTATGTATTTAGTACATGTGTATACGGTTGTAAAGATTTCTGGTTCCTTCTGTCTCGTGTTGTTTATCAGGCCTTCAAAACTATGGAACTGAAAAAATACCCCTATGTGAATCTCTAAGCCTGTAGGCCTAGCTGCACAGTAGCATTCTTCTGAAATTTAAATCTTAATATAAGGAACTCACAGCCCTCAAGTGAGTTATGAGCCACTTACTGAGTGAGTAGGAATGAGTATCATATTTCACAAAGGCTTATCACTATTCCATTTATACCCCAAGAGATTGAATTTATATGTCTCAAAATTCAGTTATTTATTTATAACACTGGAGAGTTTGTCAGTTGTTTGCATGTAAACATATTGCGCTTTACAATAAAAAAGAGAATAAAAGCAATTGAAATTAAGCAAAAATTAAGAAAGTTGAAATTATTCTTCCTGAGATGATATGCATAATGCACCTGTGATACAAAGGAAGATAGAAATAGAAACACTGTTAGTAAATTAGTATATGGCAGTGTTATGCTTTGATCTCTGTTTGTTAGGGAACAAAAATGAAAACAGAGTATTTTGTCTTTTATTAATTTTTTTATTTTACTTGCAGGAGAAGCAGTGTGAAGGATATTGCATGGAATAAAAAGCACAGAGGTCTTTAAATTTAAAAATGAGACTGTACAAAAATATGGATGGTTAAATATATTGGCTTTTAGGCTTCATGCTATGGAGAAAAGCTTTTAAAATAGTTGTGTTTTTTTTGTTCTTTTTAACCACTGCAGTTCATCTGGATATTATTCTTTTTCAGTGCCTTTCATGATCACTGTCTAAATACAGGAAGCATTACCTTTAGGAAACCTTCACTCATTTTAATAACTACTTTTTATAGAAAGTCAAATTGCATCTTGCCATTCTTACTGTTTGGGTGGTTTTACATGCCTTCTGCATTTCTTTTTTAGACAGCTTGTTGTAATTAGAAAGCAATTATTGTTGTAATTGGAAAGGAAAATACATCTGAGATTTTTATGGAATCACGTGCCTTCAATAGTTCTGTTTATAAGGAAAACATAAAGTACTGTGCAGCTCTTACTGATGATCTCAAGCTTTGGCAGTCCTGCAAATGGGAACTATTTGGATTCCTTGTGAAAACAAAATTCCAAGGCTTTTTCGAGTCTGTAAATGAAATTTTTTTCATAAACCGATGGAGAGATGTTCTGGCCATTTTCTAAAACTTGCGACATGCTTGAGATTATCCCCATCGGAAAATTCAGACTTGGAGGTAGTACCTGAAGAGTAGTTTAATAATTCTAACAATGATAAAAGTCACAACGTTGGGTCCATATTTTCAAAGTAATTCCTAGTCTCCCGTGCTATCATCCTGCAGTCATGTTGGGGTTTTGGTTTGGTTTTGGTTTTTTCCTGGGATGGTGGTAGTGATAGTGGGGAGATGGGAGGACAAGAGATTGCAGAGCTACGTATGTGCATTAGGTTCTCAGAGACAAATGTGAGTTTTTTGAGTGCAATAGATTCTGAGTGCAAATTTAAAGGCTCTTCTTGGAAAAACGTCCTTTGATAACTTCTTAGGAAGTAGATACAAAAAGGTAAAATAGAGAAAAGAGCCTCTTGTGTCTGGGGTATCATCATTTGAAATGTCCTGATAAAGAGTATCAGCCTGCTTCCTAGTGAGCAGGTGGCACTACAAAAAAAAAAAAAAAAAGAGAACATTGAAAAAAAAAAATTAAAAAAAAAAACCCAACCAAACAAAAAAACCCCAAACAACCCAAAATTATCATCTGTTTTGGCAGGTTTCTGTTTAAGCACAGACCTGAGTTATGCCTTAATTTCTTGAGCTCTCTGTGACATCTGAAGATTGTCATTCCCTGTCTTGTTGATGGAAGATGATCAGTGCCATATAGCTACTTTGTGGATTGACAGAGGCAGTCAGCGTTATTGAGAAAACTGATTTCATTAATTAGAAGAATCTGAGCAAAAGAGGAGGTAAATAGGAAACCATTATAGCATATTTTAATTAAGTGATAAAGCCCAGACACTGGCTGTAAGTTGATTATAGGCATAGGACTTGGAGATGCTTTTGTTTTGTAGTGGACAATAGTTAAGTCTGTGTGGTGAGGATTCTCAAGCTGTAAAACGTGTGTAAAGATGCTTGAACATTGCGGTATTTTGGGCATTAGTAGTAAATAAAAAAATGCTGTTGCTCATTTGCCATACCTATTAAGCATCTATTAGGCTTATTTCATAACAGTAAATCAGAATTTAATTTTTGTAAGTGAAATCGCTAATAAAAAAAGGCAAAATGAGCCCTAAAAAGGTTTCCAGTTTCTCATCGAAGACTGACAATTAAAGACATCTCAGTAGAGTGATGGGAATAGAAAACAATATATCTGCAATTGCTAAATGTGATTATTTACAACATTCCTTTCTTTATGAGTTACCAAGAACTGTTTTACTACAGATATCTTTGAATCTGTGGTCTCGATTTAGGCCTTTCCTAAAGGACTTCTGTTAAAAAACAGTTTGATTAGATAGACAAGACAGTTTGTGTATCTTCAGTAACTCGGTCTGTGTTTTTCATTCTCTATAAATCAGCCTACATAGACAATAATGGTAGCAGTGGGTTGTGAAGCTGAAATTTCTATTAGTAGATGTCGTTTTGACAGCAACAGTTTCCTCACAGCGCACATGGGAAACACATTCCTTTGAGTTATAGACCATTCCGTGGCAGATCAATGGGAGCCTACTCTAAGGCAGCTTTTTCCGGAAGGCTGATAGAAAGGTACTGTTGGAGGATTTGGATGGCTGTCCAAAGTCATTCTGAGTTAGGAAGCAGTGGATGTGTGTGTTAAATGACAATCATTTGTCTCCAAGGAAGCTTATCAATGTAGTCAAACAAAACTTTTCTTTCCTGGCTTTTTCCTCATTTTCCCTTTCTGGAAAATTAGTTGGGGGGGCGGAGAGGAGGGGGGGGAAGGAAAGGAGAGAGAATAAATTTCCCAGCTTTATCATAGAGTATTATTGTAAGATCTGGATGGAAACATAGCCAACATGTTAGAGCTTTAACATAAAAAACATGGTGTTAAACAGGGTTTTAAGTATAACCTTCCAAGACATCAAGTAAAGTGATTTTTTCCTGTCACAGTGTGTCACATATTTACAGGATTATTATATTTATTTCTGTGTAGTGGCAACCTTTTGACCATGTCAGTCATAAAGTTGACTCTGAAATGGCATCCTCTTGACCATGATGACGGTCAATTTTACTTTAATGTAGATGCACACCATCTATTTGTGTTAACGACTTCCGTGTGTGCATATCATGGAGAAGATGGATCCGTTATAGCTAAACTCTGAGGCATTGTTCACTTGTCCCATGCAATTTATTAGCAACGTGAGTGATTCTAGCAGATAGTAAAGGATGGCATTGACAGTATGTGAGTTCATTGTTTATTTGTGCATTCCATTTTTCCTGACTGTATCTTAAGTGTAAGAATAGAGAACGCAATTTACATTCTCACTACACTGAAATGCTAAATTCACAGAATACCTACTGTGCGGGTAAAATGTGATTTATCTACTGTACTAGTAATAATTTGTCCTCCACATGCTGCTATAATAAATTAAATAAAAATTTAATATTTTTAATAGAATTTTAATGGTTCTAAAATTAATTCTAGAAGCAAGGAGGAAATACCGTATTATTTTTGGATGAAATTGTTGTCGTAAATTTTCAGAGTTGCATAACCATAGTAAAGCAATGGTATAATTTTTCCTCTCCACAGTGTTAAAAAACCCGATCTGTAAGTTATATAGATTCCCTACTTCTGACAACAAGTGGATGCGGATCCGGGAACAGATGGCTGAGACCACCCTCTCTTTCCATGTTCCTAAAGAACTGATCAATCTGCACATAAAGGAGGATATGAGAAGGTAAGGTTGAAGAAGTAGCAATAGTAAATACTAAATTTTATTTTTCTGAGTTGGAATAATGTAAGTGATGAGGTGAAAATATTAATTTGTAGCATGAAATAGGCAAAACATAGTGATCTTTTTGGCTGCTAAGAATTTACAGCTGTAACTGAACAACAGAATTGATTGCTCAGAATTTTAAGGACTTCAGTGACTTCGTAAGTTCTGAGCAATGAACTGTGCTAGAGCACAGTCATGACTTTAAATGTGTAAGCATCAACATTAGGTTAACAATATAAATATTTTGAAAAGTTAGCATTTTATAAAGAAACAACAGGTGACAAGGGTGTGAACTACACTGTAGTGTTTGGCTTTGTGTCTGGGCATTGCTAATATCACAGACAAACATTATGCAAGCAATGGAAAATGACATGTTTGTAGTTAGTAAAGGAGCAATGAGAATATAAATTGCATTCCTCTAACTAATGTAAATTAGTTAGCATAAGAAAAGGATAGCAAAGTTCTATAAGTTTGAAACCTTTGTTCGTGTTTGGCCTTGTAACCAGGAGGGACATCTGAGGATCATTACAATATTTATGGCTTGGGAAAAAAGAGGATAAGGGAGCACAAATGTCCTAAAATCCTTTGTATGTCCAAATTCCCACTGCAGCGACTAAAATAGCAGCCTGTCCTTGAATACTTGTAAGCTGTGCTGATACAACTGTGGAAATAAACAATCTTTTAAGCAGTCCAGGGCTTCCCTGAAAGCATATCTTCTTTTCCAGTCATAATGGATGGTGTAGAAGAAGGACTTTCCCCATGAAATCTGCCTCGCACATAGATGGGCATCTGGTCTCATGTATAAGAGTAACACTGGGAGCTAGTGCTGCATCCCAAAGCCATCCTGTGCGCTTTCAGGCAACTCCCTCCATCAGAGGGAGTTGCTTGTGGTTGTTTACAGTGGTTGTTTGTCCTGCAATAGTAGCTTATTTTCTTTTTTACTCACCCCATCCACTGCTTCCTTATGATCTTTTTATGCCAACAGAACAGCATGTGGGAGACCAGAATCTTGCTTTTAATAAAGTCAGTGGACTGATACATACTTATGCATGCTGATGATGGGTTATAAAAATCGTATGAATTGTTATAATACTTTATTTTATTCATTTAATACAGTGTTTAGGCATTTATGGCCTGATCTTGTTTGAGAATACTAATGTGTAAGTTTTTTTAGTAAGCAATAAAAATGGATTATGATGACTTGCTCAGTTCATCTACTTCCCAGGTTTTCATTTGCCCCATGGGTAAATGCCTTTTAAATGTTAGGGGATTACTTTAACCACTTTTACTACTACTGCGTTGTTCTCTCCAAAGGCATAATGCAAGTAATAGCACTTGCTGTTATTTCCCATCATAGCATTCACCTCCTTGGATAAAGTCAGAGTAAAGAATCACCATGGTTTGTTTTTTTTAATGATTATTCAGTACTCAGCAAAATAAAGAAAAGCTTTGAGGAAGAAACAGAAGTAAACATTGCCCAGAGACTTGAGGCAAGTGGTTCTGATTTTCCTGGCCACCTATGTGGTTAGCTCTTCAAGCCTGGTAGGGAGTGTGGGTGCGGGAGAAAGAGCCAAAGTGATTGTATCAGTCTGAGGAAGGAGGTAAGACCAACCAAGAGGAGCAACTACCTGTGGTAGAATACTTAGCAGACAGTGGGAATAGGGGCATCTGTGTCACCTATCATCGTATAAGCGTGTAGGTTGGAGTTTCAGCTTTGTATGGGCTTTGCTTTTTAAAATAATTGCAAGGATGTGTGCTCTTGTGGAATCCTTACATTTGTAAAGTAGTAAAACAACGTTAGGAGGATGTTATTATGTTCTTGAACTTGTACAAAACTTACTCTGTACCATCCTGAGGCTATTCTCTTGTGAAGTATTCTTCTCTGCATCTTTTTTCCCCAATTAGTATAAAAGAATAAATATGTTTGTCTTAGAGGCCACTTCTTATCATCCTCAGCTTGTTTTATTTTATTCCTATTGTGGCTTTAATATAGTCAGGTCTGAAGCACGTGCCTATTAAAAAATATCCAAGTGTTAATCCCATGCAGTATTGTATTTTAAATTGTAATTTAAATTCCCTTTTCTCAAAGCTCTTAAGATTTTTTTTATCTCTTGATAAAACTACAGTATTCATTGTTAACTAAACTTTACTGGTGATACTCTGAAATATGTAAACTCTAAGGATGTTTAGCTTTGTTTTTCAGCATTAAATAACGTTTTTAAAAATACGTGTGCATTAAAGGTTTTGTCCTTCAAACGTTGGAAGAATGTTAAATAGGAGCAATGTGGTAATTTTGATTGTTCTGATAAAGGTCATACAGTCTGCTTTGCTGTTTTATATTAAGAAATTATATCTGTTTCCTCCTCGAGGTTTTCCAATGAGTCCTTTTCCCTGGTTTTAATATTTCTTTACACAAATCTTGTCCAGATATTTTGCATCTCTCATGCAAGATTAGCCAAGTAGTTCTTCAAACCTAGTGATTATAAAAAAAGACTTGGTAGTTTACAGTAATTGTTCAGAAAGTTGGTTGACCCATATAATCTAAGCTTGCAATTGAAGGTGTAACTTGTGTTGTACTAGATGAGTGCAGCAAGAGAATTTAGGAAGCTGTAGTAGAAGCTGCAGTGCACATGTCTTCCAGATTTGCCGCTAAAGCTCTTTTGAGTCTCTTGGAACCAAATTTGGCTTTGCCTGAAATTCCTCTTACTTATGGCTGAACTTGGCCCATGGCATTTGTGGTCACAACCCATAAACAAATTTCAAGGATAAGTTGCTGAACTTCCCTTGAACCCTCTCCCCAGAGTACAAAGCGCACTCAGGCTTTCCTCCTGCATTGGGTATGGCTCTCCTGTCGCAACTCCAGTAACCTTTTCTTGTGCAAATCTCTCCTGGTTGCCTGTTTTCTGATTTCTTTCTTGTAACATTATAGAATGAGGACAAAGTTTAGACTGCCTGAAAGATATATGTTTTTCTACTACCTTTTAATACACAACTTCTATAGACAAATGGAGACCCAGGCAGAAATGCCATGTGTTGGGAGTAGGCATTGATTTTTCCGAACCTTTGCATTGTATTGATAAGAGGTAATAGCATAAAAAGAAGTTATTCTGAGTAAACTTACCATGACTTTTGAAGTTCTTTGAACCAACCACACTTAGATGAGCACTGTCAATATGCTATCCACTTAAGGACTTTTAAAACATTACTTAACGAACTACCTTGCACAAAATGTTGAAAAAAGTAATTTTTTCAACACTTAAAAAGATCCCCAAACATGTCGGTAAAGTGTAGCTCAAATACATGAATATGCAGTATTTACCCCATTGTGCATCAAAAAGGATGCAAAACCTTTCTCTTCTTATTCTCCCATCAGTTACTGCATAGAGGAATACAAGTATATGAATGTAAGTGTAACTCGAATTTTTGTTAGTAGTGTTTAGACAGTTGCCTTCCGCAAACATGATCAGGCTAAAAGCCATAAATTTATAAACTAAAGGATAAAATACAGTGTAATGTATGAACGCTGTGCAATTCTCTGTCATCTTAATTTCACTGTCAGTAACTAATTTTGGAAAAGATGGTTCTCTGTAAAAGTCTAAGAAGAATTTTCGTATCAGTCTTAAGGAAGTACAGTTTGCTGGACTTTACCTTGTTATTGCGTGTTTCAAATTGTAGTGCGTTGGAATGGAGCAACATTACGTGATTTGCTTTGGGATAGTTACCGCTACATAACATAACCCATTATTCAACAGCGCTAAAAGCTATAAAATGGTAACCTACCTACTGACTGTCCTGTCTGAGAGGTGGGGGTTTTTTTTGTTGATGTTTTCTGCAAAATCCACCCAGGTTTTAAGACTCCAGAAAATCTGTACCAGTCAGCAATGCTTCTCAGAGACTGGCTGCTAAAATTTCCAGATGTTATATTTGTGCACAGCATGCCCCATTCTCAAAGAAGTCCACGTCGAGCAAACGATATAACTTGTAGGTTTTCTTAGAGCCTCCCACACTATAGTGAAGGACAATACAAAGCCAAAGCAAAAAATAATCTTTTTCTCAAAATTATAATCATTCTAACGTGCTCAAATTCTGTCACCACAAAAAGCATTTGAATTCTTATGTTGTTAACTAGAGATTTTGCACTTACCAGTATTTATGGTTCTAATAGCACTAGGTTGGGTGTAATTTTGTCAGTTCATGTCAGTGGGGGTGCAGAGAATATAAATTAGAGGCATTAAGGTGATTTAAAAACTTTGTACAGTTTTATTATGTTGCTTGTGTCATAAAGATCCCCATTGTTTATTTTGAATGAGGCACTCTGATTAATAAACTGGGGAAAAAAAGAAACCCACAAAACTGTTTAAATGCTTGAGCAATCATGCAATTAATAATGTGATTAGTCTTGCCACATATATCATTCCAAGCTGAGAGAAAGAAAGGAAGTTATAAACTATGAGAGTAAAATGGTTTTGCTTATATGATAGAGCTGAAGCAACATTGTCTTAAGCTGATTCTAGTGTTTCCTGAAGAAACAGTAAAATTTAAAAAACAACCAAGCAAAAACCACCTAAACCAATTCTATACTACATTACTAATTACTAAATATAATTTAGGATTAAAGTGTAAATTCCACAGACGCCATTCTGAGTGTTATTGGATTTGAGACTCTCTGCAGTCGTGTGCAGGAGAATTATCCTCGGCTCTTAAACGTGAATCATAGAACTAACCTCAAATGATCTTGCTGTTTGAAGATCTTGAGTCTTTCGGATATAAACCCAGGTAATAAAATATCCAAGGAAGGGAAAGAGTTTTCAGGCAGGAAGGAAGAAATGGGTTTAACTTAGTTTATATATTGTCTACGCTTCTGGATAATAAAAAGGGGATGGTGGTGGATAGAAATGTAAAAGGAACTTAAAGCCTCCAGCTCTTGGGAACGGTATAAACTGTTCTCAAGCCTTTGCCAAATCCCAGTGTATTCTCCACATATACATAGAAGAAACAGGTTTTAAAAGATTTTTAATGTGTTTGGTAGCTTTTTGTTTGGTTGGGTTCTTTTTGAGTGGTTTGGTTTTGTTTGTTTTTTGTTTTGTTTTTTTAAACAAATGCTTAAGGCACACAAAGGGCAGGCACAACCTACATTTTAGGGTTTTGTTACCTGTCAGGGCAGGCTTACCAGAAACTGAAACAGTTTTGGGAAATTCTGTAAGAAGATAAAAACAGCAACTGTTTTCAAGAGATTCTAAATGAAAACTATTAGGAAAGAAAGAAAAATATTCTTTTATTCATTTTTGTGGTAGCTTCCCCAGAAGGGATTAAATCCTCCTTAGGAATTGTGTTTTAGAAACGCTATAGTAAAAAGGCTGTGATTCTTTTATTTCTGGAGAGAATGTTATATTGTTTTGATGGGTTATTGCCTGTGTATCCCAGGACCGTAACTTGTGGTAAAGAAAAATGAGAGTAATTTTATCTGCTGCTAGTCTACAAAAAAAAAAAGAGATGAAATGGTTATCCATAAACATGTACACTTTAAAGTAAAATTTGCTCAGAAAAATAATTCCTGTGCTCCTTTCCTTAGAAGGAAGCTTCTGAGCTTCCTTTGCTTATGAGTGATTGAGTCATGCCCCAAGGCTTATGGTGTATATTTACTCCAAAGCTCCTGTTTGATTGATAAATATTCAGAACTTTGTCGCCTTTATAATATTGTAACGCTTTTGCAAATATAATCTGCAGAAATGTCTGATCTTGTTTTGAATCCTGCTAAGCACTTTGCTTCTGAGGTTTTGTCAAAGTGGATTTCAGAAGCGAACTTTGCTTGGTGGAGGCACAAATCACTTCCTTTTTGCAGTTTCGAATTTGTCATCTTTTCTTCTCTGGGAAGTGCATCACTGGATTTTTGAAACTGAATGAATCAAAAATTACTACTTTTGTCTTCATACGGCATTTGTGATTTATGTGCTTTCATGGTGTGTCCTCTTGAGTATCTTTTCTTCATATAATTACACTGATCTTTTCAACTTCATCCGTCAATTTGTGAAGATTTCTGCTGTGTCCTCAATGATACAAATGGCTATTCCTGCTGCTCCCTTTACTGAGACAGAATAATCAGATCCAAAAAGTTCTTTGAGGGAATGCCCCCTTGTGACTCATCTTGCTCATCTTAATATCTTGCTGGTGGTTTTTGCTTTATATGGATTTTATTGTCACTGACGACAGGTTTTTACTGGGCTTTTCACAATGGTGTCTGGACTGTTGAAGCTAGTAGTTCTGCAAAAACAAGTTCATTGGGAACAGGATTTCAGCATTAGGACTTTCTTCAAATAATTTCTGAACGTGGTGCATACCACTCGTTCAAACTACCCCTCAGCAAATTCTATATTTTGCATTTTCAGCATTGAATATGTTTCCTTTAGACTTCTAAGCTGTTTCTATATCCTCATAGACAAAGTGATGAGAAAGAGACTTTTTTCTGTTACTATGGTCATTAGGGTGCATGGCACAAAGCAAACACTGTTTAAGTAGAAAATATCAACATGAATAATACAGGAAATTCTTTGTGCCTCTTCTAGGTACTTTTAGTAGTTTGATACAATCATGCACCTAAGGTCTTCTTAAAAATAAAATAAATAAACCCAAACAAAGCATGAGTTGATAAATCAAAAGTCGGCATATTATTCTGAGCCCTGGGTGCTCAACCATCGTTTGATAATGGATTTCGTTGACCATTTTCTTGGAACAAAAAAAATTGCATGTAATTTTACTTCGAGTCTAATGGCAACAGTATTTAATTACTCGTGATCTCAGAAATGTATCCAGTCATGTAGTGTTTACAGATCACTGGTTGCCCTGATGTCGTTGTCCACAAAGAAAAACACAGATACTTCAGCTCAGGCGCAGATCTTCTGAAATCATCCTGCATATGAGTGTAAGAGTTCGCACAATGACTGTACTTCCCATCAGCAGGGGAAGGCTGGGTAAAGCTCAAGTCCCTTGAAGGGCAAGGTGCCCATGAATTTGTAGCTATGTAGATCAGTAAGTCATTCCCGCTAAAAAAAGTTGTTGGTTTATAAGTAGGAGCCTGAAATGAAGGTTGATGACATTTCTTAATGATGACATTTCAGTAAGTGTCCAAGGCCAGGCTGGATGGGGCTTTGAGAAACCTGGTCTGGTGGGAGGTGTCCCTGCCCATGGCAGGGGGTTGGAACTGCATGATCTTTAAGGTCCCTTCCAACCTGAACCATTCTATGATTCTGATAGTGTTGTGGGATCCTGAGGAGTCTCTTGTCTCATTCTTAGAATTTTTCATCTCTTTAAAATTGTGTTGTGTTAGCACCAATGATCATTAATCTTTATACTAATGATCAGAGTGGTATATAGTGCGTTCAGCAGAGCAGGGTCCAATATTGAATTTTCCTGCCATAATGGCAGAAAAGAGTTTTGAAGAAAGGGTAACAGGTAGATTTTAATTTTTTTAATGGGAAACTGCTTCCAACCATAATGGGAAGTGCTCAGTGAAAGCTGGCATAATTAGTCTACTAAAGGAAAGAATGGACGTGAAAAAGAGAAAGTACCTGAGAAAGGCTTAAAAATGAGCTAATTAGTGTTTGAAGTGGAATAGGAGGAATGGGACTGATTGTTTACATCCGTGTTCTGGTTAGATACAAATGGGGCAAGATTATGTCAAGGCCACCAAGGCAAATATTGAAGTAATCAAGGCCGGAGACAATGAAAGTTGAGACACGCTCCTGGGCAGGAGTTTCCATTGTGCAGTGACAGAAAAGACTATCCAGGAGACAGTTTGAGAGCTGAACTGCAAGATGTAGCAGACAAAGCTTGGATTTGATTCTGTAAGACGGGTTGAAGTTGATGCTGAGCACAGGATCTGTCATGGTGATGAGTGCAATTACCTGGAAAAGGCTCTGAGAGGGGATTTGGAGGGGGGGAAGAAGATAAATGGCTCTATTTTAATGACACTGAGTTTGCTCTGAGCTTACTGTTCTGTTGACAAGCTATTCAAAATTCCATGGCTGCATTGAAAAGATGAATCAGTAACCAACTTGCCTTCTGTAGAACCAGTATGTATTAGAAATACTAATTTTCTTTTATACAAAGATTATTGTTTGATGGGATTGCTGCTTGAAGTGTGTTTTTTAAAGTTGTTCAATGAAATAAGTTCTGGTGTAAGTATTATAGTAACACTAAAACAAATTAAAGATTTTTTTTTTTAAATTGTCGTACCTATTAGTATGAACTATAAACTTCAAAACATGAAAAATATTATGTTTCTTCAATCTTTCGGGAGGGGCCTTTCATGATAATGATAATAAAGCTTGGTATTATGTAATATTGTTGATGGAGCTTAGGTACAGGAAAGATAATTCTTTTTTCAGCCATAACTCAGACTTGTACTGAATCAACAACAGCAGTGACAAATAGTAAGAAATCACAAGACACAAACAGTATCTAAATCCTGTGTCTTATATATTTGCATTTGAAAAAAAAATATAAAACAGGAAAGAAGGCTATTTGCTGTATCTTGTTATCTCATGGTTTTGATTTTACTGAATTCTTAAATGAAAATGAATTTAGAAAATGTAGTATTTAAAGTTTCTGTGCTATAAGTGCTCAAGATTACTATAAAACTGCACGCTTCCTTTATTAAAACATTGCAGATAAGATGTGTCTTCTTATGACATACTAGTGGCTGTATTTTGACTTCAATGATGTGTATGTTTTTCTGAAAGGAAGCAAATACAAACCTTGTCAACAACAATCAAGCAGGAAAATGCGTCCTTGAAAACATGTTGAAGTTAATATGGTGGGATTTGAGTTTTCCGTGCCTGTTGGTGTCAATGCAGTCAACTCACAGTCAGCCAGTTAAACCAGTTTTGGGTTTTGGTTGGATAATTTAGTCTGAGATAAGGGATTTCTATTGCTGCTGTTGCTTGGCTTGAGCATGGCACCAACAGCTCCAGGAGGGGGCTCAATAGAGGCAGGGGACAGGGCCCCAACAGTGGGTTTTCCATGGGACAGGGGGTTCTCTATGTGGCATATTGATGTGCCTGCCTCTCCCTGTATAGTGTTTCTCCAGTCTCTGCAGGGTACTATATTCCTGTATACGAGGAGCAGTAAAGTTTTGGACCTCAGCCCAGGTCCAAACGTTGTTCCTAAAACTATTAAATAAGACAACATAAATATCAAGGGCCAAAATATCTTCACTGCAAATAAATAAAATTGGATACCCTGCCAAATCTTACGAGCTTTTCTTAGGAGGAAGCCCTGAGATTTTCATTTCATGGGATGTCTCATTTTAAGCTGCTAAAAACTTGCAAGGAAAATGGCGGGTTTGTCCTCCCTGCTGACGATTCTTATGCCTACAGCATTGCCAGTTCATATCGATGGAGGAGAGTTGGAACTGTTTCGCCTACTTCTGTTCTTCAGGTTGAATGAAATGGAAAAAAGTAATCATATGTCACTACTAAACTCCCAACGAGTTCATGTATTGTAATCTTTGTTTCCATTTTGATGCTTTCAAGGGCACACATAAACAAAATGCCTTAATTCTGCTTCCAGTGCAATCTGTTTAATTTTGGTTGTCATATTAACCAGGAGCAGAATTGTGCCCATATAGCTCGTTCTAATTCTGTTCGCTCTAATGCAAAGATAATAATGATGGGGGAAAAAAATCCAGTGTATCAGTGTGGGGCTTTTCTGTTTAAGAAATAATTTTAAGATTTTTTTGGCTAGTGGTCAGAATTGTTGTGGTAAGTGTAGCTCTATGTTCCTGTGCTGCAGTCTCAGTGGTCTTTGTCTCCCCCCTTCTGCCCCCTCTCCCCCTGTTTTTCCTTTTTCTTCAGTAATTTTCTTATGTGCAAGATCTGTTCTCTTAGGAGTCCTTTTTTGAGACTTCCAAGAGTTGCAGTGAAACAGTCTGCTTGATACTTTGAGGAAAATGAGGAAAAGTAGTTGGCTGTGTCGCACAAGTTTTCTCCTGAACAATTCCAAGACTCGAGGTCTTCCCCTTTCAGTTTCTTTAAAAGCAGGTTCCCCAAAGGGGCTCTGGGGGATAGATGTAGGATGAACTTGCTTTGCAAGTGGGGAAAACAAACAGAAAGCCCGGTGTACTGTAACTATGCTTGTTTGTGTAGGAAATTAAAGTGATCTCTGTTTCACTCGGGTCAGCTCTCAAGAGTGTACAGGAAAACTGATAATTTGCTAAAGGATTTCCTTTCGGATTTTCAGTGACATGTTTGGTTACCATAACACTGCTATTTTGGCCTGGTGAACACAGCTGTAAGGCTGCAGATTAAGTCTTAGGGGACTGGTGGGGTTTTTTTTTTTGGTTTGTGTGTTTTGTTTTGTTTTTAACACTAAAGAAACGTGGTGAGGACTGGTGCCTTGGTTAAACCGACATCTGTAGAAACACTGCTAAAACTGTGTTTATGATGTGTATGAAAGTATCCAAGAGTAGAGTGTATCAAAACAGCTACGCTGCAAGAATTGTAAAAGAAGCAAACTTTTATTCTCTACAATAGTGTTTACTATTTCTTTAGAAAAGGTTACTTGTGTGAACACAGCTCTCTGGAGCCTGGAAGCCTTCTTACTCCAGGGAAGAAATAATGTTTCAGTTTGCAGGCCACTGCATTTGTACCAGATGAGTTTTGAACACAAATTACTGTGTTATTCACTGATTTGACATTCTTTATTGCCTGGCTGAATAGCAGAGCTGAAATCAGCAGATTTTACAAGTGTCATGAGAACAGATTTCATTTCAATTAGGAAGTGCTTTTGATATTTTTTTAACAAACTGGGTTTGGATGAATGTTAATGGATTAATGAGTTAATTAGCACCTTCTCTTTTTGCCTTTTGATACAGGAATCAGGAACTTAAAGACTTGGGAGAACTTGCTCCTCACTGGGACAATATGCGCAAAAGTGTTATTGCTCACTGTGATCAGATGTTGAGCATGTACCAGGATACTCTCGCAGAGCTTGGAAAGCATACAGGTACGAATCGATGATTCTATGAAAGTAGCTCCTCCTCTTCTAGAGCAGTTAAGAATTAACTAGATTGATTGTTATTAAATAGTGGCATATTCAGTAGAAATAAAACACAGAAAAATGAAACATCTTTAATAATTTTATTTCTGAAGTACTCGCAGGTCCCCTATTTCCTCTCCTAAATTTTTTTCATGCACTTCATCAGCTTTTCACAGTTAACATGGTGCACGGTTACACAGCTGCCCAAAAATATAAACCATTGGAGAAGTGTGGTGGGGGTGTGTTTTAATTGCCTGTTTCCTTGAATATACCGCTCTGCTAGTATTGAATACCACCAGCCAATTGAAACCAGCTTCCGAGGTAGTTTTGTTAGGTTTTGTTGAAACCTAACATAAGTTGCATTTAACAGACACAGTAACATCTAGCTATGCTTTGCATATCCTCAGTGTAGTAGTTGTCATTGCCCACATTGTGCCAGAAAAGCACAGAATTAATATGGGACGGGCAGCCTGTCCTCCGTCCAGTAATAGCAGTATGTGCTGCCGTGTTTTATTGTTTCATCTGGAAATGTGGTCGTACATTCTGATGCATGCTGGATGCTTGTTCGGTTAATATCTGCCGGAGCCCTCTGGTCAGGGACTTTAATGTATCGTAGTGTCTGCATGCCAGTGGGATAAGGCAGCATCAGTGACAAATGGGCAGAAAAGGCAGCTGGTCTTTTCCTCCTGTAGTAATTCTTACTTATAAAAAGAACAAGAAAAGACCGCAGAACAAATTATTTCTTCATTTGAATCTCTTTTCTTTTGATTGTTCACAAATCATTCAAGGAACTTAGAAGAATTCTTTTCTATATTGTGAGACTGCTGGAATTATTTCCTGAATAACACTGTACTTCGAGCAAACAAGGATTTCTGTCTGTTTATAGCATTCCTTTCTGCCTCTTCCTGCAACCCCCTCTCCTCCGAGTTTTTGACATGTCCTGGCAGGAAATGGGCGCATTTGTTCTGAATTACTACAAAGGCCTTGTTTTTGTTGCTGCTTTCTTGCTGGTATCATATTTCTAACGCCATTCCTCACGTTCACTATCTCAAATACATGTTTTCGATGACCATGCTGTCATTATTGCTTGGATATGCTGTTTCGCTCCATATTCTCACCGTTAGATGTTCCCACTATGGCTTTACTCCCAGAGTTGTGTGTGTGGGCATGTCCGAGGTAAACACTGTGCATTGTGTTACATATACAGAAGTTTGCAACCTAGAATAATTCTAAAAAAGGGATACATTATAGTTATGAATATTTGTAAAAATAGAGGTAGAAATGATGATAACATCTTTTGAAATACCTGGTATATATTTGTGGAGAATTTGCAGTATTTTTCTTAATTATTTCTAGCTTTCTACATAGTTCAAACAAAACTTTATTTGTGTATACTGAGAAATGGAGCAATAAGGTTTTAGTTCAATATACAACTAAAATGCGTAGCAGAATAATTTCTTCTTATAGAGAATTGGGTGCATTTACTTCTATTGTAATGAATCTGCTGCATTTAATAGACGAGACACCAATCTTTCCCTTCCAAAATAGGCATTAAAACTGTACTTCTATCATTTATCCATCATCTTGTAATAGAGGACTGAGCATGGTATTTCTCATTCCAGATTGCTTTGTGACAGCTTTCTTGGTCACAGGAAGAGAGAAAGACGTTTTAGTTTATGAGCAAAAAACAGTCTCTAACTGAAACGAAGCATTTTGGGAGCAGTTGATCATCTACTTAAATGCCGGGGGGGGGCGGGCAGGGAAGCTCATCTGTTACACTAAATGTATAAAAATTTGCATTTTGGTTGCAAAAGTGTAATTTTTGTATCTACTATCATCAGAATTTTGTGGTTCTGATTTTGGCAGACTACTGTCTGATCTAGTATGACACTTCCTATGTTTCTGTGCTTTAGCTAATTTATTTTTTTTTAATGCCTTGCCAATTACATTTTGAAAACACTCATAAAGTGTTATACGCAAGGCAATAAATACAGATTGTGAAGGAATCAATGTAATAATTATCACTTGCAGGAAAATATTGAAATGATATTTTGAGTTTGTTTTTTTTTTTTTTTTTTTAAAAAAAGACAATGTAACATATTAAGTGTAAATCCTGCAAGGCCTGTATTGTGCCAAGTGAATTTGAAAAGGGTTGGTGATGTTAAATGACCTATCTTAATAGTGATTTGAGAGAACTGCAGCAGACCAGGGAACCTGAGATTATCGAGGAGGACAGAACCAGCACATATTAAAAAAAAAAAGAGTAGGAACATTTATCCAAAACCAAAGGAAAGCAGAAATCAAAGCAACGTAATAATTGTAGTGAAGATGAGAAATAATCACAAAATCTTCATGGTTGGAAGGGACCTTTGAGATCATCGAGTCCAACCACACACACACACACACACACACACACACCCGCCCCTAGAGCATGCCCCAAAGTGCCAAATCCAGACCCCTCTTAAATACCTCTAGGGATGGTGACTCAACCACCTCCCTGGGCAGGCTGTTCCAGTGCCTGACCACTCTTTCAGTAAAATAATTCTTCCTAATCTCCAATCTAAACCTCCCCTGCCGCAACTTCAGACCATTTCCTCTGGTCCTGTCATTATTCACCTGGGAGAAGAGGCCAACACCCTCCTCTCTACACCCTCCTTTCAGGTAGTTGTAGAGGGCAATGAGGTCTCCCCTCAGCCTCCTCTTCTCCAAACTAAACATGCCCAGCTCCCTCAGCCTCTCCTCATATGACTTGGCCTCCAGACCCCTCACCAGCTTGGTAGCTCTCCTCTGGACCCGCTACAGCACCCCAATGTCCCTCTTGTACAGAGGGGCCCAGAACTGAACACAGCACTCGAGGTGAGGCCTCACCAGTGCCGAGTACAGAGGCACGATCACTTCCCTACTCCTGCTGGCCACGCTATTCCTGATACAAGCCAGGATGCCGTTGGCCTTCTTGGCCACCTGGGCACACTGCTGGCTCATGTTAAGCTGGCCATCCACAGCACCCCCAGGTCCTTTTCTGCTGGGCAGCTTTCTAGCCACTCTTCCCCGAGCCTGCAGCGTTGCTTGGGGTTGTTGTGACCAAAATGCAGGATAATGAGGAAGTGTTAATTTGGAGGCCAACACTCAGGTACATACCTTAAATCTCATTTCTTTAACAAACCTTTTTTTTGCCCGTTACTAGCATGGTTGTCAGTAAGATACTTGTTTATACTTGGAAACCCCGTGATTTTACATCTTGTGTGAAAAGTTACTTTAACATTCAAAAACTTATTTCGTTGTCATCAGTGGGATATGTGCACATTTTAAAGCCAAATAATAGCACAATTCTTCTAATGAAGACAATATTTACTTTTAACTCTGCGCTGTCATATTTTTATTCTTATTAAATCACAAATTAAATTAGATGATAAATCCTCTGAGTAGTGAGTGTCCCTTTAAAGTTGTTCCATAGAGATCTAACATTTTTTAATTGAATGTACTCTGTATGCGTGTGTAGAGCCAGGCTAAAACCTCAAACCTGCATTTTGATCCTTTAGGTAATGTAGGATTTGGCTGCCCAAAAGTAAAACAAAATCTAGAACAGATTCTTATATGCTTCTGCTGTCTGTAACTTGCCTTTAACCAGTTTTTTTGCTTCCTAGATCATTTGCAACAAGTAATTGCAATTCTCTGTGAAACAAAGATTAATCTTCCTTGCAACAGTTTTCAGAAGTTTGTCCCTACTGCTTTTCTTTCCAAAGGAATAGGATGGATGTGGATAAATTTATTGTATGTTTTAAGATGTCCCGGTTCCTCTTCCATTCCCATTTGAAGATTGTTCTTCTCTATAAACAGCACGCGTTATAACTTTAAAAAATGAGATTATAGTGTTTGATAAGAAAGCAAGACAGACATAGATTCGACTTCATACTGTAGTTGCACAAAAAATAATGTTGAGAGAACATTGTAGACACTGGAAATTTAAGTACCTACAAGGTAGAAAATGCTACGATTAGAGATGTGAGTACAACTTTAATTCAGGCTTCTCAGGTCAACATATTTCAACACAGTCTTTACTTTCCCATTGTCAGAGATTCATGCCAAAAAAGATTTTGCTTTATGGCTCGTCCTTTGTAGGCCTCTCACTTTATCTTAGTCAGCTCATTGCCTGACTTTGGGTTGAGGTGCTTCTCTCCATTCTGAAACAGCTTGAAAATTGCAGTGCTCAGGAGTACCTGTGCATCTGCGCTGGAGATCCGGATCTGCTGGGAAACAGGCACCCATCCTAGCAGCGGTAGTTTGGGATCAGCAGTACTTCTACTTAAGAACTCGACAAGGTTGATTTTTCTAAACTAGATCTGGCCTTAGATGGAGAACTCCTGAGTCAGGTTGCTGTTTTGGGAAGCCTTATTTTAAGACAAGGCCAACTGGCCGCATTCCTCTTAGAAAGCCATGGAGTGCTTTTGCCGCTGCCTTTGCTTCACTACCCTGTTGGCAGATGGAGATATGTGGAAGCACCAACTCATTAACACTCTTCTCCTTCCCTGATACATCAAAAGCAAGGTTAATGTTAGTGTGTTTACCATATTTGCTTTGTTACTTGCTGAACAATTACTTTCTTTTAACAAGGGGCTTTTTACTTGTATCTTGTCACAAACAATTCTGAAGGACGAACAGTTGTAAGTCACCTAGGTGCAAATATCTCCAGTCTCCTTTTATATCTGCAGTAGGGAAGACTGTTCAGTCTTAAGCAGTGTACAGAAGGGGAGATAGCACCTGTAAATAATTCTTTTCCAAAATATTTCCACATTCCTCTTATACAATGACATGTTGGGTTTTCTGAGAGATACCTGTTTCACACTCAGCTGAGCTATTTGTGGAATTTAATGGAGAAGAATGTTAGCAGACCACTTAATTTCTTTTTAAAATTGAGAGATTGCAGTGAAAGTATCAGGAGACTGCATTAGTGTTTGACAGCAATTTTGGTTTAGCAGCATATTTGCTGAAAATGGAGGTTTAAGGAAGTTAATACTGTGTCAAATTTGAGTTGTTTTGGCAAACACTTTTATCCTCAAAAATGGGGCAGAATTTTAGAGAAAGCCAAGTATTTTTGTTTCAAGGAAACATAATAACAGGAATCTTAAAAGGGTTAGGTAACATCAAAACAAATCATTTCAGGTTAATCTTAAATGACAAATTTTGTGATTTGGGGAGGGAGTGGAACTTTGAAACTCTTGTTTGTTTTAGCCTGACCTGAAATGACTTATTCTCCCCCCCCCCACCCCTCCCAATTATTTATTCCCCCCCCCCCCCCATTTCAGTCATCAAACTGAAAATTATTCTTTATCCAAAAGGAGAAGAAAAGACAATTGAGGTTGAGGCAATTGATTATTGCTCTGGGGAATGGGGCATTATCTCTGTCACAAAGTTCCTATGTGACACTAGGCAAGTCAGACTGCAGAAGTGGTTATGGTGTGTGCTTATTTTTGGAAGCCTGGCAATAGGCGCAAGCCGTTTTGCGGGAGGACTCAGTACTTACGGGTGTAATTCAGCTCAGAGGGACCTGTGCTTCCAAAATGGAATGTGATGTTGCATTATAATTCCTACTCTGCAGAATGAGATCCTCCACATCTTATACTGATGCATTGTTTCTTAAGTTCTTCGACCTTAAGTTATTCTTTGCCATTACAATGGATAAAATTATAACCCTTTTGCTCAGCCAGTTAAGCTTATTCTATAAATATTTGTAAAGCCTGTAGAAACTGTAGTGATGCATGCAGTAGACAGGTTTGAGGAAATTAATAATCCTGTCTTTGTGGGAGGCTTGAGCAATATATTTGAATCCAGATACTAAAGTAAAAGTTGGAAACAAAATGCTTCTAAGGTGAGCAGCAGAGACCCTAAACACTTGATGAGCTGGAAGAAGCTAGTGTGTGATACGTCGCTGAAGTCTAGTTCACAGGTCCTCGTCAGGTGGATGTCAGATGAAGGCTGCATCTATATTCTGGTATTTCCTGACTTTGAAGAGTTTAATCTTGCAAAAATACTAACAACTATTTTAATAGAGGGAATGTAGTTTTCTTGGTCCTTAAACACAATTTACCAAGTTACTTAAAAACAAAGAAACTCTACTCAATATTTAGTTTTATCACACAGATGATACTGGCAAATGCAGATTGAGATATTAATTCCACTGCATGGATCTCTTGTACCTGAGTAACCTGAGAATAACTGATAGCAATAGGTGGTTATTATCCCATATGTTTCTGGCACGGGACAGGAAGGAGTTCCTGCTTCACAGGTCTTCCCTGAAAAGAGGAATAATGAGACTCAGCAGTGCTGCATGTGTTCTACTCCAGCTCAGGATAGATGTGTACTCCAGGGAGAGCAGGCTCTTCTCCTCTTCTCCCTCCTACTTTTCTTTTGCCTGTCCCTTTTAATCTGCTGTCATCTTATTCTCTTAGTCTGCCAGTGTTTCCCTGTCTCAGATCCAGTTGTAAGCTTTGATCTTGGTCTCAACCGAATTCTCATAAATAATCTGGCCCCTTTTTGTTTTCTTTCCCAATGATTTACAGTCTCCTCGCCTGTGCTATTCCCATTTCTTTTCTGTTACAGTTTGAGTTCCCTTCACGACTCCCATAATTTTGTCTTTCTGCGCTTTCCAGATGCAGGTTTCCCACTGCTGTTCCTCGTCATCAATGACTCCTGGTTTCAGCCTGCATCCCCAGGTTTCCTATCAAATCTGAATCTTTGACTCCTGTCAATTGTTTTTCTTGCTACCTTTGCTCTTAATCTTTGTTAAAGTATTATTTTAAGTTTCTAAGCTTAAGTAGCAGCCTCAGCAGGCTTGGCTTGGCTGGGGTGTTGCCCTCTGGCAGTGGTTTGCATTGGGAGGCTCAATGCTTTGTCCTCTCGGAATCTATGGCAGTTTCAATAGATGACCTCTAGCAAATCTTGATTGAGCAAGCCCAAAAGAAGAATTTCAAATCTTTTCTTTCTCTTTTTTTTTTTTTTTTTTTCAAGAAAAGGTTGAACCTTCCCAAACATTTTTTTTAATACTATTTGAATGAGAGGAATTTTAGTCCAAATTATTAATAGTTGGCAAAATGATAGGGTGCCGAAAAAATGGTCTAAGTAAATGTTGGGCTGCCTGAGTGAGAAGATAGGACCACCTCTTTCCTAATCTATACCCTTTTATTTTATATCTGCTGTATCAAGTATCTCCAGGTAAATTACATTTTCATACTCTTAGGCTTTAATTATATTCCTTTGTACCACCATAGAGTTACTCATAATCTCATACTTTTGAAGTATGCAACCAGATTTTTTTAGTTTTTTCCAGACCATTGTGCTTCTTGTGATTCTGGCTTTTTAGAAAGAAAACTAATTTATTGCTTTTCTTAAGCTAGTTTGTGTTTCTTTATTTGAACTTTCTAGGAAGAACGCATAGTCAATGCAATATTTTTTTTTTTTTTTTAAGAAAAAAACGTTACTGGATGAAAACGTAGTACTATCATAGCTCTGTACCCCTGAGTTTTTAGCAAAGAATAAACATAATGCACATTAACTGTGACATTGTTTCCAGCAGCCTGCAGACCGATTTCAGACAGCAGGAAAAAATGTCTAGCACCTAGAATAAAAAATTAGATTGTTCTTTGAATTAAAAGCTGTTTTGTTGCTTCCAATATGGATACACGCTGAGAGTCGGTTAGCGAACCATTCTTCTCAATATACAATTACACATTAAAAGTAAATTAAAGAAGACTCCTAACATACAAGTATCGTCCTCGCATTAAAAGAAGACAAAACATCTGCTGGGTGCTTAAGATAATGATTCTTTAAACTTTTGTTTTTCAGGTTCTTCCTTCAAATCAAGCTGTAGCAAAGGAGAAAAAACATTAGAATTCATCCCAATAAATCTTCACCTGCAAAGAATGCACGTGCATAGTCCTCGATTGAAAGGTAAAGTACAATCTGCTGAGAAATTCCCTAAGTATGACAAGGTATGCTTTGAAATACAATTAAAGTTGCAATTGAGAGGTATGGTTTCCATTTTAGCCCTTTTTAAGATGTAAATAATTTATATATCTGGTTGCAAGGATGAACATTAGGTGGACGTGCTTTCAGATGGAACGTTAAAACCACAATAGAACTCAAAGGTATGCTGTTTAGAGAGTTGAATCTTGGTCACTTTGAATTTTTCACTTAATGATAGGATACTGGCAACAGTCTTGTTAAACTTTGTAAGTAGGACATAAAGATGCTAAAGATAAAAAGTATGGAAAGTAATAGCGTTAAATTGATTTTTTTTTTTAAATTTTTAGCAAATTTACAAACACCTCTCTTATGAAGAAAGGCTGAGGGATTTGGGTCTCTTCAGTCTGGAAAAAAGACGACTGAGGGGGGATCTTATCAACACTTATAAATACTTCAAGGGTGGGTGTCAGGAGGATGGGGCCAGGCTCTTTTCAGTGGTGCCCAGGGACAGGACAAGAGGTAACAGGCACAAACTGGAACACAGGAAGTTCCACCTAAACATGAGGAGGAAGTTCTTTACCCTGAAGGTGGCAGAGCACTGCATCAGGCTGCCCAGAGAGGAGGTGGTGGAGTCTCCATCTCTGGAGACATTTAAAACCCGCCTGGACGCGTTCCTGTGCAACCTGCTCTAGGTGACCCTGCTGTGGCAGGGGGGTTGGACTAGATGATCTCCAGAGGTCCCTTCCAACCCTATGATTCTATGTGCAATTTGGGCTTACATGGATTTGGAATAGTGCTGAGGAGAAAAGAATATCACACGAAATACAGTGACTTTTAAAGAAAATTCTGAGATTCATATCGTGTTGCATGTGTTTTGCCAGTCAGTGAAGTTCGTACAGTGTTAGCGTGTTTGTAAGATTCATGCAGTATGGCCTGATACAGGAGGTTTCTTGTATGACTAGATTGTTTCTTGTGGTTTTGGTTTGTTTTGGGGTTGTTTTGGTTTTTTTAAGAAAATCAAAATCAAGCTTCCAACTTCATTATTTAAAAATCTGTACTTCTGTGTGTACTTAGTGTTTAATTTTTCACTTTGTTTAGTGGGCTCTAGAAACATTCTGTGTGGATATTTCCTGCCTGTGTTTTGTCTATGTATCTGGAACCTGCCTGTCTTCCTGAAGGGTTTGGTTTCATTCTCTCCAGCCTGTGCATCTGCTTCTAAACCCCAAGTTTTCGGGTTTGGATGTTGTTTGGAATATTTCTAGAGCAACTGAGTGTGTACTGTCCATAGAGGACTACACTTAAGTAAATCATGAGATCAAAGAAGTGACCAGCTTGCCCATTCTTCGCATTTCTGTAGAAGTTCTGAAACCCGCACCCAGACACACTGCCACTGAGATCGATCAGAAGTCCTGAGTCTGTGCTGAAACTTTGGAATCAGGTCCAAAGTTAAAGCTATGCAAGGGATTTCTCTTCCTCATCTCCTGAAGCCACAAGCTTTGGATACCGACTGCAGACCTTGGAAAACTAAGGCGTGATTAACTAAATTTCTATTAAGTTCCAGGGTGTGTTGTGCTCACTTTGTTTCTGTGAAGCTTCAAACAAATAAGTAACAGCAGAATAGATGTTCACTGAAATGTATTGGTAACCTATGCGTGGTTAAAAATATTCTGTTGTAGCAGTGTGGAACTAATACTGTCATGATTCATACTGACACACTGCACAATGTTCAGTAAGATTCACATCCTTCTAGGGCATCGGCTTAATTTTTCATTATGATCCGTAATGTCAGTGGAGTGTAAAAGCCGGTCTTACCTGTCTTGTTTCTAAGGTGGGTTTTTTTTCCCCACTGTACCACCAGAGATAGTGATAGAGCACAATGCATTTCCTCCCGGAGATTGCTGGGATGAACTCACCAGCCTAGGGGATGTGAGTTGCATGGTTCCATTAAGGACGGTGTTACCTCTAAACTTAATATATCCTATTTTTTAAGAAGCTTATTGAGCCCAGCGCTGCTTGTGCCTAAATCAGCTTATTCAGTGCTATCCTGTACCGCGTAAGCTTTTGCTTAGTGTTAAGTGAAAATATCTCATCAATTATGCTGAAAATACTGCAAATGTTAATAACTTCTGGAAAGGGGGATAATTTTCTGTAATGTCTTCTCTGATTCTGTTTAATACAGAATTCTGTTGCTGCTTCTTGCCTATAATTTTAGCAGCATCCTTTACAGACAAAAGATTATATTGATACATATATATGAGCAAATCATAGTACAGTGAATAATTTGTTGATAAATTGAGATCTATTAAATTTGCTGTCACTGTAAAAACACGGAAATTACACTCCTGTAAGATTTTTGCCTTATGAATACACTCTGCATCTAAGCAGATTGTAAAACAGTAAGTACAGACAATAATTATAGGAGTATTATACTGTGTACTGCTGATGTTCATCCACTTCCAAGTTGGAACATGGGGACTTCCGATTGTCTGTTAGATACTGTATTGGTTCAAAATTTTGTTATTTCTTTCACTGAACAACGGTGCCTCCCACCATTTTAACAGGACGGGGATTTATAGAGACAGAATGACAGCACAAATACTAATTTAGCTAATGTTTTGAAGTTAATTAACTCAAAAGCATTTTAAGATTTCGAATGACTACAGGTGGCCAGAACCTTAATTTTATGTCTTTGAAAGAAAACCTCTTGGAACAGGGCATTGTGTGTTTATTTGCTAAATAAAAAAGTGGAATGAAATATGCCATTTACTTAATCACCCACAATTTTTACACTACTTGAGTTTTGTTTTGTTTTTAATGAATTTTCTCTTTTCTCCTCCAAAACCACTTTGCTTGCGGCATATGGTTAATCCATAATTGAAAAGGGTACAGAAAGAGCTAAATCATCTAAATTTAGAATTTTGTTTAAATTATAAAACTCTCCCTTTTTTCTTTAGCTAATGTTCACTCCACTGACATGAGAATTAGATAACACTGTTCTTGTTACACTCAAGTTTAGAGATTGCAAAATACTAATAAAAAAGAACTTGTTTTAAAATCAGGGAAATTCTGCTTACACATATTTTTGGAAGACTGACACCTTGGCTATGGGAAGCTCTTTTTATTTCTCTACATACAAAATAGGTTCCTGAGAAGGCAAGCAGGTTGCTTCAAATTTGAGATTGAGCTCTGCTTGACGTAGAAATCCCCCAACTCTTTAAATTGGTCTGATAAAGCTTAGCTTCATGGAACTTCTACTGTGTCGCTGTGGTTGTCACCATGTTGCAAAAGCTCTGTGTTTTATTCTGGAAGGAATGATGAGCAGGTAGTTTATATTTCTGCACAGTGAAGGAATTGTTATTTTTTTGGTGAGTGTGTAACTGGTGTTACGTGTTCCACTTGTAGGAGGTGAGTGTATTTTGAGTCAGAATATTTAGTATGAAATGATGATTGATTTAAAGCTCAACTTTCTTACACTCTAATCTTTGGCATTTTCTTCCTTCAAATTCCAAAGTAATTATTCGAGGAAGGGTCGACGGTTTTTTAAACATCTGTTAATTAATAATTTTGGGGGAGCACGCTGACAATATGATACAGCTCCTACAGCTCTCTGCTGCATTTTCAGCTTTTTCCCCACTGTAGAGAGTTGTCAGCAGTAGTCTGTTCTTGAGGTGGATGGTGGTTCTGAGTTACTGGAGCATTCCTGTACCAGCGCACTCATGCTGACACTGCATGTCCTTCACAAGGAGCTGCACTGATGTGTAAATGGAGCACATCACAAGGCATTCCTCCTGAGTCTTGCAGGGCATTCCAGTTTACTATGCCCTGGAAAGCAGGAGTGAGACTGCCCCATGCCCATCACCAGGGTTGCAGATGTTTTCTTCTTCTTTGCCATCCTCCCTTTCCCATGTTTGCTTGCATGGGGTAGGCGCTCAGCAGTTCTGGGTGCGTTTGTGTCTCAGACAGCTGTTCCTTGACCATGCTGAGAAGTTATAAGCAGGGTCACTATTTTCAAAACAGAATTGGGAAAAGCACCAGGGTTTAATCTTTTAAATGTTTTCCTGTCGTTTCATGAGTTATCTGTAAACATATTCAGAAGCCATTATTCAGTTAACCTGGTGGGTTCATCTCTTACTTGTTTTCAAGCCACCATTGTTTAAAGCAATAGAACTACTTATTGTCAAGTACCGATGGAGCTCTAATAGCCCAAGGTTATGTATTATGGATAAATCTCTATGAAGACCTGAAAGAATGGGCTATTTAAGAATCTCGAAGCTCACCTGAGGCTAATGAAATTATGTCACTTCTCCTTTTAAGTGGAAATGGAGGAGTCACCAATTCATTAGAGTTCAAATCAATTTGAGTGAATATGCTTTGAGATTCAGCTCTGGAAGTAAAACATAGTTCATTAACTGTGAATCATTTGTACAGTGTTCTTGCTTCTAGGGATATTTATCATCAGAATGCAAGAAAAGTTCTATTTTAGGAGAGGATTAGATTTTAATTTACATGGAAAGCTTCCCTGATGAATAAAATAGTTCACAAAAAAAAAAATCCTCTACTGTTTCCTGTAGAAATACCTTTTAAGAGTGGGGCATTCTGACCTGTATTTGTATACCTTCAGTGAGCTTGGGCACAAAACCGGTACTGCTTAGTGCAAACATAAATTCTTCAAATGTAAATTTAAACTTTGAAGGAATAATTATTGTGGTTTGGGATGTAATCAAATCTTCATCTCTGCACTGACAATCAATCACAAGCTGAAAATGAGAGGCAGTTTTTAAAAAGGTGTTCCCTCTCCAGTTCTGTAAGCATACACCTATGGAAAAAATTCATCCCATATGTCACAATGTACATACAGAGAGTAACAACACTTTCTTGTCTCAGTAAGAATTTCAGTAGTATAGTTTATTTCCTGTTCTGGTAGCTTTTCAACTGAAAACAACTGACTAGCTCTGTGTATAAAAATAAGTGTCTGTCGTAGAACAAGGCTCTCCAATTTAGCATTAAACAGGTAATTATATTGGAAAGTGGAAGCTAAACAAAATCAAACTTGTCACTTGAAGTCTTTAAATCAAGATTAGATGTCTCCTTTTTTAAAAAAAAGATACCTTCACTCAACCAGAAGACATAAGCTTGATGCAGGAATCATTAGCTGTAATTCTGTAGCCTGTGTTATTCAGGCAGTCAGACTATTCCATCATAATGATCTCTTTTGACTCCAAAATGCATGAATCTGTGCATCTCAACATGACTACAAGTTAAATAATGGAAGCGGTAATAAAGTGAAATACACAAAGGGCCAATTTACTTGGCAGCTTTGTAAACTGCAGAGCTGGAATCTTGTTCTACGCTGTGGCATATAATTTAGATATAACAATAAATCAGATAAAGTTTCTAAGGTATGCAGGTGGCTGTATGGAAATATTGATTAACTCTTGGGCCTCCTTGAGTCACAGGTTCTCAATTATTCCCTTGGAAATAATATAGACTTCTTGTCTTCATGTCTTGTAGAGTAGAGGTTGTGTTGCCATACCTTGGCCATAGGCACATGCAAATCTCCCTGCTTGTCTGTTTCTGTTCCAGATGCTCTGTATGACGTCATCACCGTGGGAGCCCCGGCAGCACATTTCCAAGGATTTAAGAATGGTGGTCTCCGAAAACTGTTGAGTAAATTTGAAGCAGAAAGGCGAAAGTAAGTATTTTTGTAAGTAGCTAGGAAAATATCTTTAAGGTTACACGAAAATATGAGCTCGCTGAGTAGCAAAACAGTTTATCCTGCTGAATTCATGGAAGACTAAAATCTAGTAGGACTGGACAAGAATTAATTCATGAAATATTTCATTTATCTTCCCTGCTTTGCTGGACCGCAAAATTGAAGCATAATTTACTTTTAATGTCAAGGCTTATTTTGAACACAAACTCAGAATTATGAAACTTTCTTCCTGTATTTCATGAAGCTTGAGGAATATCAGTGCTTGAAAACATCCTGTTCAGAATGCGATATCTCTTTGGTAGTTCTTGTGCTAAGACAATTTTTCAATAAAGAAACACTAGCTTAAGGTAGCATCTTCATTTCTGACAGCCCTGGGTATATGCTAACAAAAAAATCTTTTTAGCGCACCTGTGAAGTAAATAAGAAAATACTGTTTTTCTTATTCTTCAGAAAGCCAAAATGAGACTAAGCAAAGATAAAGGCCTGAACTGGGTTTTCAGTTTATTGCTGTACTCAAATGCTTTGTTAACCACTGAACATGTACAAAAGTGTCAGTTGCGTATTTTCCTAACTAAGAATTGGACGTGCTTGTGTTTGTTGCTATGGCTGTTAAAAAGTTTTGAGCAGCCGCAGCCGTCACTGGCAGCACCCATAGTTGTGACTGCTCCACACTTGGACTAACTGCGCCACCCCCGTGCAATCAGTGGTGCAGCTTTCCAAAGGGAATGCAGGAAGGACTGTATGTATGCTGATCTAAATCATCCCGACTCTCCATAGAAAATGAATTCTGTTATATTCAGTGCTCAAAGAAGTTTCATAGGTACAGTATCATAAAGAATAAAAGAAGAAATTATAAAAATCTACTGTTGACTTCTAGGTTGGCTAAAAGTTGACATCAATGCTGAAACCAAAGGAAAACCAGCAGATATATTTGCTTTGAAAACTGTATTATTATTTTTTTCTGTTTGCGCTGCATGGTGTAAAAACCCCATTAAATCTTCTAAAATCTTTCATTTCCCTGGCCACCTCTGGTGACAAAACTTGCCAATGAAACACAAATATCATTGATCACCTGAGACCCGTGAATGGACTTTGTGTTAACAGTAGGTACCTATTCTGCTATCAGACTATTATAGGCAGCCTTATCCCCATGATATAGAGGCCTATGAAGTACATGCTTCCTGATGAAGAAAATGTCTAAAGACATTTCTTAAAGCCTCTGCTACTTAACTGTCTGATTAATATAGTTACAATAGTATTTAATGGGGTTTTTATTATATTTCATAAGAAGAAAATTAAGTCATAAGTGATATAAAGAACTTTGCCGTTCCAGCCATCAGAGTGTTCAGCTTTCAGGAAATGAACCGTTTCTCACTTGCATGGTCCTGCAGCATATCCACATTGGCAGAATGTGATTTCCCAAAATGAAGGATAGCTGTGAGGCAAACTTGAAATTATCATTTGTGATTTCTGTTTGTTGGAGAAAAAAGGGAAAATGCCTTATAGGCAAGAGACCTAGTCTTTCTTGAGTTCTTCCTGGGAGAACACATACTGCAGTATCTCATAAGAATGAATAGACAATGCCCTTTTTTCTTAGTTGCCCGTTACAGGGGAGGGGAGATGATGGGCTTGACTCCTTTCTTTGGATCCTGTGCAATGTTACGTGTCAAAAGACTAGGATGGCAAAGGATTCTTGGTGCAGCACAGCCTCTTCTCCTTTTGATTCGCTCTTATTTCACTGTCTCAACTATTGCAGACCTCTAAGTTGTTAGAGGTTTGTGTTCAGGAGCACTGTGTAAAGCTTTGTGCAGGTTTTGTCAAGGCATTTTATACCTATTTCAAAGTGCCTACATGTCAGCTTGTATTTGCCCTGCTTCTTAGACTTCTGTGCATCCCTCAGAAGCACCTGTCTTTTGGTGACTTTCAAGGACAGGATACTGGACCTTTACTGTGACAGAGCAGTCTTTGTGTTTCTTTGTACCCCTGGGAGAGCAAAAGTCTGTCTTTAGGGTGATATAACCAGGCTAACTGGTAATATCTTCCTAAAAAAAAGAGCTTGAGTCAGTCTAGCAAATTTAAGTTTGAGCACTAAAAGCAAGGGACTGCAATTTTTAGTGAATCGCTTACCAGACCTGAAGAAAAGGTCACTTAGTGTGTGAATTCCCACAAAGTAGTAAGGAGGAAACCTCCAAAATTCATCTTCCCTTCTATCTTTGAGGGCAGCTCAAAGAGAACTCCACATGTTGGTTTTTTCCTTCAACTAGAAAAACTTGTGTGAGATGAAAGACAGGAGAAAGCAAGCTCT
Organism: Alca torda; assembly: GCA_008658365.1. Classification (NCBI taxonomy): domain Eukaryota; kingdom Metazoa; phylum Chordata; class Aves; order Charadriiformes; family Alcidae; genus Alca; species Alca torda. Next base: position 14,062,736 of record CM018079.1, on the reverse strand, counting down.
GAATATGATCTCACTTATTTGAATATTCAAGAGTGGGTCAAGGATCATTCTCATTCTTACCACGGAGAAATTTCTTTTGCTGTGGCAGTGACAACTTTGTTTTGCATGCACCTGTTTGTTTAACTGCATGAGGGTGCTTTGAGGACACACACATTTCCAGAGGCAGCTTTTACAATTTAAATTTTCTGTTTTACAATGGGAGCAGCTTTTCTGAAGAGTTGGTTGAAGGAAGAAGTGACACCTTGAGATGCCAGACAGAATATAAAATGAACAGGAAAAAAGAAAAAGCAGATTAAGCAGCCGTTTCCTGTAGGCTAACTGAGCTGAAGACCTAGAGGAAGATCTGGGAAGAGGTTATTTCTCAAGCCAATCCCAGTAACTTTCAAGACATTGTTAGTGCACGTGACAAAATGCCTTGCGTGCCTTTGACCTTCAGGCTGATTATTACAGCAGCTTATTGAAATATTCAACAGCGTCAGCGTATCACAAAATATTCCTTGTTCAAACCTATACTTGTGGAATTAACAGACAAGAGGAACTGTTAACTGGTAGCAAGGTTATGTCCCACTTTGCAAGAGCGTAATTGCATTTGCAATTGCCAAACCAAAACAGGAGTGAAACATATGTTTCGTGAAAGTTTATCAAGACAAGAAGAACGTGGAAAATGTGTATCTGAAGATAGGTCTGGCATATTTTCTATTACAGAGAATATACATTTTTGTGCAGACAAAAGAAGGAAAGGTATTGTATAGTAATATTTATTAAAAATACAGTATTTTTGCAATTCCTGTCTCATTTGTTACCACCAAGTGAGTCATATTAAAAGAAAAAAGAAAAGGTAAATTTCTAAAAAATATGATCTCAAATAAGAGGGAGAAAAGTTTTTCTTTCAGGTGAAAAATAAGACTTAGTGGTATGGGATCTGAAGCCAGGTCCATTGCTTTATAACCCATTCACAATCTGTATTGTTCTTTATCTGCAAAAAAGAGATAAATAAAAGGCTTTACCACTGCAAACATCAGGTATGTCTTCAAGGCATGACTCTGGTATGTCTGTCCCTTTACTAGCTAGTAGTGAACTTCATAAGACCAGTAAGAAAAATGGATTATTTTTTTTTAATCTTGTTTAGGCATGATAGCATTTAAATTGAAATTATTGAAGCGTGATGATTAAGGTATGCTAAATCATTGCAGAATATTAATTACCTGTGTATGGTGTACCTTTATTTTAGATTGTTTTTTTTCATGATGCAGTATTGTTTTGCTTTTTATTTTTTCCTTCCTCATTTCTACCTAAAAGAGAAAGTCAGGCGTTCAGATTCAGCCTTCTGTTGGCCTGCTAGTATAGATTGCTTCTCCTTCCAGCAAATGGAAGGGCTTGTCTTCTCATCAGTCTAGGTGGTACAGCAAGTTATTATTTTTAGACCTCAGTTGGGCAGGTACGTTTAAGGCAGACATTCTGTAAGTTATACCCGTATAATGCCTCACTGCTTGAAATGTTTGTAAATCGCTTTCAAGGCGCACCAAGGACTTTTTTTTTTCTTATTTAAAATCTAATTTGATGATGTGTGCTTTAGCCAAAACGCTTAGACTTATGATCACAAGATTTTTAATGCCCCAGTACCAACCATCAAGAAAAAGAGAGGTGTCCCACAAGCTGCATTAGGTGCTGTGATTCAGTCTGGTTTTGTACATCATTTCTAGTAAGTTCTTTAGAAACAATCCTGCTTTAAATTAGCACAAGCTTAAAGCTGGAGTAGTACTGCAAAGGATTTTCTGTTGTTTTTTTTTTTTTTTTTTAAGCCATAATAATTTAATTTGGGTTTGAGCTGTTGAAAAAGACCCTTTTTTTGTTTGATGAAGTCTAGGTTTTTTACCAAGGTGTGAGGTCTACTCCTTTACTAACATACTCGTCACCAGAGATTTTGTTACTGCTGAGACCTTCAGGGTTCCCGTTACCCAAGTTTCCTAACCTTCAACCCATTTCCATTCTCCGAGGAACCTGAAATGATACTGTTTCACAGAAGATACCAGAGATGTTGAAATAATAATGATTTCTGTTTGATCTGATGGTAACTTTTATTCTCAAAGGGAAACCACAGCCTCTCATGCGTAGCACTTTTCACTGAGACGTTATTCTTTGCTAATTTTCCCCTTTTTTGTGTGTGTATGTGTGTATGCCTGTATGTGTATATCTATGTGTGTGTGAGAGAGAAAGACTAGAGTTCATGGAGACGAACATTTTTTTCGCTGACCATAAAATCAATGTATTAAGGTTCTTTGCTGAGAAACTGCCAAAGTTTGTGCTATTCCTTAAGGTATAAAAAGCTCATCACAGTATTTTCCAGCCACTGGGCTCTCTGAACAGAATTGCCTGAAGGATGTCATTAAGCAGGCGTAAAAGAAAGGGGTCTGGGGCTGGAAGAAGGAGTTGGGAGAGCTTTACATGCAAAAGTTAGAAAAGACTGCATGTTTTGGAGACCGAGAAACTGTTCCATATAGATAGACTCTAGGAGTGGCAGGGGGAGAGTGGATCCATGACTTTGCCAGTGTTTCTTTTAATGCACACTTCAGCAGGCTGCCAGGAAAAGGCTCCACTGAAAGGCACCATTTAGCCTCAGGCTTGCAGTGAAGCACGATACCTTTTTCCTTCTGATAAGAACCATGCTTTGTTCCCCTGCAAAAGATTCTCCCCTGTGTTAAAGGCTACTTGCGTCTTTCCACCAATGTAAAGATACTCTAAAATTAATTTGAAGAACAGTGGAAGGCTTTCTCTAGGCATTCAACCTTCCTGGAGTGTCTTCCTCAGAAGACTCAGTATGAGATTCATCTATGCCACTCTGGCATCTGTCCTGCTTAGGTCTCTAGAGGGCTGTTGAAAGGCACCTTGACCTTCCTTTTCACTGAAACTCATGTCCCTTTACCAGTTGAAGGCATTGATGTAGAGTTATTTCAAGGGTCAGCTAGGAATGAAGAGGAAATAGAAGAGCGGCGAGAGACACTCTGTGCATACAGCCTCAGCCGCTGCTTCAAGGTAAGGATTCGTGGAGATCTGGACTTCACAAGCAAAGGCAGATTAGACAGAACTAATAACACAGTTTCGTTTTCTTCAGTATTCAAAGTTAGAATTTCGAAGTTTGCAAGGGAATTGTAAGGAAATTTAAAAAATTCGTTTGAACTTCTGATCTCTCTCAGGCCTGTTTTCCAAACCTCAGCCCTGATCATATGGCTTAGTCTTTTTTCCTGAGGCAGTGAATTGTCCTCGATTTTTTTTATGTAATAAATTTATTTTTGATCATAACTTCCCACTTTAGACAGAATACATGTGATGCATAAATAAGCCACTGAGCTGGTATCTTCAGTAAGTACATAAGCTTGAGGTTATTTGGAGGTAGATGTTCTTGCTGTGTGTGCTTTAACTGTAGTCTTGATGTTAACGTCTGCAGTTTTGACTGTGAAAAATGCGAGGTCAAATGTTCGTTGTTGAAAGAATTTAACCCAGTCCCAGATGGTGACAATTTAACTCAGTCAAACGAATTACTCAGTTAACAGCAGGAGTGGAGTTACTCAGAATGTCATTAAAAATTAGACATTTAGCATATTGCAGTATTTACTCTCAGGCAAAAACGTTGTTAACTTAGAGTTAAAATTGCAGATGTAGTCAATGTAATCTTTATTCAAATTACATGACAATGTCATTAAAGCAATTTTAAAACTGAAATGACCACTGACAGTCATGTGTACATAGCTAATGATGGTGCCAATATATAGAAGTGATTAAGTGAGATTTTATATGCTTAGCGAAGGCTTTGAAACTTAAGCCAGAAGACATTATTATAGGCTTTTTCATAAAGGTACATGACTAATAATATATTTTACATATCAAAGGTAGATTTTCATAGTGCTGCTGATTTCACAGACTGGACCTACCCATGTGGCCTTTGCCCTAATGCAAAAGTTTTTTCGTACCTGTAATTCCCTTCCTCTGCATTAGGACACCTGTGAAAAGTTTCTCTACATGTTCTATTTGCAGCTGCTTCTATTAAGTAATGCTACTTATATACCATAGCTATATGAACCAGCAAGCTCTGAAAATAGTTATTTATAAGGAAACTAATTTCAGTGAACTGGAATTAGTAAGGTGTTTTTATGAATGGTAAGGCCACAGAAAATCTCAGGCTGATCTTAGATGCAAAAGTGTCGAGACACAACAATTTGAAACCTCAGGTACTCCCAAACATGTTGTTTCTGAAAAATAATTATGCACTTTCTGGGGGCAAGGGGGGAAGTTGTCTTCAAATTCTGAAAGAAACTGAATATTTGGAGTCGTCTCATGCTTTCTGGGGTTCAGAAAATGTTAAAATTAGCCAAATAATGAGGTCTCATAGAAGACTTCATTCTGAAGAGAGAGTCATTCTCTCTTCACTATTTCCTTTATTTAAAAGCTATGATTGACTTTATTAGAATGAGAACTACCCACAGGTTTAGTATCTCTCTTCCCTCTTTCTTTTCTTATAGCATTGTCTGTGACTTTTCTCTTGCAATATTCAGTGAAGCTTAGAGCGGTGGGAGATCAGTGAAAATGATCTGGGAATTAAAGGCTGAGGGGAATCCCAGAAAGGAGTATGTGCATGGTGAGCTTGATAACAGTGTTAGCCAGATTCAGCCTGAAAAAGGCTGTTTGATAAAGGGAGGGAGAAACCTGAAGGGGAATTAGAGAAGATTATTCAGTGCTGTGAAGTATGAAGACTTTGAAGACTATGTCTTCACTACAATTAACATAGTTATTACTCTTTGTCCCTGCCTTGTCTACTGACAGCTTGAGAGTTGCAGTGAATGTAGAGATAGATCTAACTTTGGAAGTTCATTTCACTGGTAGTGTTGCTACCTTGAAGGTAGAGCTGTGTCTGTGTTAATTTTTTTTTTTTTCTAGGGGCTGCTGTGTTTTGGATTTAATATGAGAATAATGTTGATAACACGTATTGTTTTAGTTGTTGCTAAGTAATGCTTACATGAGTCAAGGACTTTTTCAGCTTCCAATAGAAGCTGAGAGGGAGCACAGACAGGACAAGCTGGCCAAAGGAATATTCCATACCATAGACATCATGCTTAGTATATAAACGGGGGTTGGCCAGGGTTGATCTTACTGTATAAATGGGGGTTGATCTGCGATCACGGTTTGGGACGGGCTCAGCAGCTGATCGTCAGGTGGTGAGAGCATCTTGTGTTGTATCACTTTATTTTCTATATTTTTTTACAGCTGTTGTTGTTATTCTTACTCCTGTTCCATTACTTTAGTGTTAAACTGTCTTTATCTCAACCTACAAGGTTTGGTTGGTTTTTTTCCCCCCTTCCTTTTCTCCCTCTTCTCCCTATCCTACAGGCAGGAAGGGGAGTGGGAGGAGTGAGCGAGCGGCTCTGTGGTCCTAGTTGCTGGCTGGGGTTAAACCACGACAGGCTGTTTCCTCATTTCTCAGAGGGACGGGTTTTTGCCCAGTTCATTAGGAGATACAGTTTATATGATTCATTTTGTTGAAATATTCAGAATTCTGACCTCTGCACTCAGCAGTCTAGCAACACACGTAGTGGACTGCAAATTGGAGATGCAGAGTAATTTTGGTGTGGCTGGTAGCATCACTGATCATGGCAAAGTTTCATTGACTCAAATGCCATTCATCCTGACTGGCTTTGCAAAGAATTCTATCTAAAAATGGGGACATTGGTGAAAGAGAAAAATAGGGTGGGGTATTGTGGAATTTGGGACTGTAACTCAGAAAGTATCTAAGCAAGAGGCTTAATTTTAAGACTGCTTGAAACTATCCTTATTTGCAAAAAGACTTAAGCCTGTTAAGTTTTATAGAAGTGACTTCATTTGGACTTCTGAATGTGCATGTGTCGCTTATAGAATTAAATTTAATTTCTAATTTGTAGAAAACTAATGAGGAGGAACTGGAAGGGACACTAGAAGACACAAAGGGGAAATGGGGGAGTAAAAAGATCTGGAAGAAGACTGAAATGAAAAGCAATGCGTGAAGTTCAAAGGATTGCAAGAGTGTCAAAACTCAGGTCTTGATATGTGAAATTAAGAAAGAAATTAAATCAGTGGGGAAAGGGTGGAAAAGACTGAAGGATGTATAATGAAAATACACAAGAGAAAAGGTAGATACATACAGAAGCAACTGGGGAGTATTACGTACATTGCTGTGGCATTGGTAATATTCCAGGAGTTGCTTGGTTATTTTTTTTCCTGTGTTAACATTACAGGTTAATCTGAAACTGCAAAAGATTTTAGTTAGCTTCTCTGAAAGGCTGAAGGAGGGCTTTATGAAGGGAAGAATTACATACAAGAGTTTTAGGTGGGGAGATGTATACTAAAGAGAAGAACCAGTAGGTGTATGCATGCTGCCGAAAATGGTGTTTTGGAATAATGGTAGAAAAGGATATGGCATAATTAGTAAGTGTTTGGGAAAAAAATGAGGGCTAGGAAAAGAAGTCACGCAAAAGAACTGCAGTAGTTTGTGAACAATTGAAAGGAAAGCAGGAAGTTTGCAGTATGCATTTGTGTGGTTTTGTAGTAATTAACTCCCACACCTCATTTCTGAGTCTTTTCTTGCAAATTAGACACATGGTTTTTATTGGAAATAACTCTGGTTATTAACTTCCTGGACATCACTGATGCTAATCAAAACATAGTCTGGGCCACTGATTGATTAGTAAGGTAGTTTGGTCTAGTGGAAGGTGTCCCTGCCCATGGCAAGTGGGTTGGAACTAGATGATCTTTAAGGTCCCTTCCAACCCAAACCATTCTGTGATTCTATAATAATGTGATGGGGAGTTCAGCTGGAAAAATAAGGAGCCTTAGACTCTTTGTGATTACTACCTGACTTGGTCAAACCTTTCATTTCTCCAGAATTACATGTTTTAAAATAAATAAATAAAAATCTGTTTTTCTTATGTTAAGATCAATCACTCAAAGAGATGATTAGGTTGAACAGTACTGCTTGGTGCGTTTAGCGGTGGGCAGTCTGTTATCCTCTAGTATGCAAGCAAGGATTTGTTTTTACCCTTAAAGGAAGGAGCATTTCAATGATATTGGTGAAGTTCACTTATCTGTCACTTTTTACAAAACTAGTGGTAAGATCTTTAGCACGTTAAGCATTGTTATTAGTAGCAGAAATGATTCTGACATTGTGTGACTCCTTCTCTGTTATTACAGTACTGGATACCAGTGTATTTACTATTCACCTGAAAACACAGCCAAGGCAAAAGAAGTTCTCAGCAACATCAATCACCTACAACCTCTCATATCAAGCCATGCAGACCTGCTGCTTAATTCTGCAAGCCAGCATTCTCCAGACAGCCTGAAGAATTCTTTAAAGATGCTTTCAGAAAAGGTAAGATTCAAATCTTCACAGCAATGGAAAATGGAATAACCAAGTCTCTAACTGCTGAGGGTTTTTTTTCTGCATATATTGACTTTCTCAGCATCAGGAAATGTTAAATAAGCTCTGCTAAAATAAGCTTCAAAATGTCGCTTATCAGGAAAAAAATATTATTTAGCATTTCTGCAGGCTTTCCATGTAGAAAATTAATGAAATCTATACAGGTTGTCTTTATTTGAAAGTATAATTAATTTAATTTCATGTGTCTTTGTCCTCTAGTGGCCACATACTGGGGTTTATCAAAAATAGATTATTGTAAATAATTTTGTGGGATGATAAAAGGTTTTTTTACTTCTTTTTCTGTGATACTTCAAACTACTGCTTGTGGGAGGTAGTTCAAGCCAGGTTTGTGCGTAAGGTTTAGAATAATAGCATGATCAGAAATGGTGATGCAGTCTGGAAGGAGAGGCTAGGAAGCTGGCGCCAGGAGGTCTCCAATTTTAATCCTCTTTCTCCTGTTATATTCCTTTGTAGCTGTAGGCCCTTCCTCATCTTAGTTTCTTTAGCTCTAAATTAAGGAAGATAATATTTTCCACCTGTCTCACAGAGTGATATTGGAGATTAGCTGAAGTCTGAAGTACTTCTAAGCGTATGTTATACTATAAAAATATTAAGCACTATAGCTAAGACCAGAGGGGTTGAAAAGTTTCCCATTGCTTCATGGGCCATACCTTCTGTAATGTGATCTCAATGTGGCTTAATAACACTATCAATAACCATTTCCATATATCTTCAACTATTGGGAAGTGGCAACCCCTGTGGTCTGTTGAGCACTATTATCCCAGCAGTACATCGTTCACTGGGAGAGCTTCAAATCTGAATATTGAGCTCGGCCACATACTGTGAAGGCATTGGAGCCATGGGGGAGATAAATGTTGCTCTCGGTTACAGATGTGTAAATCCACAGTAACTCTGAGAACACTGGAGTCACTATGAATGTCAGGAATATATAGGAAAGTAGAATTCAGCCTGGAAATGAAAGGGAGGAATTTAGGGGGGGGGGGGGGGTGGCAATTATAGCATACCTTTCCATGTAGTACTGAAGGAGGTCATTTTTAGCTGCGCATAGAAAAAGTGGAGCTGCTCTGTTAGTGGTTAATTCAAAGAAATATGCGTGCCTAAGTAAAGCAAATCAAACTAAGAAGTGTTTCCTTTGAAGACTTGAGACTCGGTTGCTAAGGAATTTGTATGTTAGCTGTAGCCGTTTGCCCTCGCCACCCTTGCCTGTCTGGGCAGGAGGAGTGGATGGTAGCTGCAGGCAGCTGTGATGCTAACCCAGTGTTTGAACCATAGCCCACTGGGGAGTCTTGACTACAGAAAAGGGCCAAAAAAGACAATCCATTCCATTTGGAAGAGTCACAGATATTTTAAATTTGTAGCTGGTGTTCTAGTTGTGTATGTTCATATCAACTTTTCGGGGCCAGGATTAAATTGCTGGTTAGTATATGAGCACAGGTTTCCAGAAGTGGAAGCAGGAGTCTCAGCTGACATAGTCCACCTGACAGCCCATAGTTTCAATCTACCTTTTGTTGTAAGACATTAGTCCAGTTGTCTAAACAACTGCTAGATGAACGGTTGAATACTTGCTTCACTGTCTATTCCCAAATTTACTCTGAGGAGAAGACGATAATTGAGAAAGGGGGTGGGACCATTGCTGAGGAACCTGGTGTGGAGGGACAGCTGCTTGTAAAGGAGGGAAGAGAGTTGGGGAGGAAAGGAAAGACCAAGAAACAACTTCAGGGAAGGGTGATATTAAGTTTCAAAAACCCACACTGAGTGAACCCACACAGCGCTGCAATTAAATCTCTCATGGTTAATACAAAGCATCATCTCGATATCCTAAGAAAACCTCTCTATGTAGTCTGGTATGGGAGAACCAGGGCTAACAGCATGTCCCTGGTTATATTTAAGACAGGTTGGCATGCTCTTCTGCATGGAATTACGTTATGCCTACCTGTATTCTTGAGGCGTATGAGGTGCTTCTGCTCTCCCACATTTTGTATACTTTTTACATGTAAAAAAGAAATGTTCTGTTACATTTTAACTTGATAGAAAGTTAGAAATTAAACAGCTGTTTGAAGAAGTTGTAAAAATGATTTGCCTGGTGATTCAGTTCCTCATTTATTAAAAAGCATATCACTTCTTACTTAAAGATAACGTTAAGGTCGATATATAGAATAATTCTTTCTAAAAACATTAGGCAGCAGTGAGTATACCTGAGCTATCAATAATGTGAATTACAGCTAAGTATTTCTGTTAGTAATGGAAGGACTGGCTGCATGCATTGAAAGTGGAAAATTAAATCAAATAATTCCACTGCTTCTTCTTAACTTGAGCTTATTTTCTCATGTTAATCATGGTTTTACTTCTCCATATATGATTTGCAATTTACTGTAGTGTTTTCCTGACTTTTTATCAACACTTTCTGTTAATTGATTAAGGAAGCCTTTAGCTGTCAACAAGTGTATCAGCATTTGCAGCTTGCAGAAGGCTTGATAAATTCATTTTCCAGCTATGCCTATCTTCATTTGCAGAAAAATTCTTCAGTCAAGTATCTAAAAGAATTTGCAAAGTTTTCATTTCTTTGTATAGACTTGTTTTGTGATTTCAATACAATTTTATAAATAGTGATGTTCTGCAAATTTAGCTGTACTGAGCTGTAGGAAAATGTAGTTAAAATGGAGATTGTTGTTAAACCAATGGAATCCTTGAATGGAATTTAATTACAGAAGCATTTTAGTCTCTATATGACAAAATGGCAGTTTGCTTCCCATGCCAATTTGCTTTTTAAAATTAATTTTCCCTATAAAATATTTATATTAAATTAAATAAACTTTTCAGATAGTTACATTGCAGTCGTAGTGGGCATTCCTTACTTTAAGTTGTCCGATACTTACAATTGTCTGAAACTTAAGGCTTTTTTGAGTCTACCGTGTCTGATGCAGAGACCTGAAGTGATCTCAAGCAGACTTTGAGGGTGAGGGGAGGTACAAAACCTCAGCAAAACCTTGATGTTGTCATTTCTAAGGACAGATAAGTAAAGTCATTTGGGCGCTCTTGGCATGGAACTGTAGAAGAGTCCTGATGGGGAGCTCTGCTGTTACCAGGCAAGAAAAGGCAACTCTACAAGACTCACTTAGCCTCTACTTTATAGAAGATTGGTAGGATTTGCTAGCAATGTTCTCCAAAGACTACAGATTCTCAGAGTATGCACCATGGGGAGGCTGAAAATGTAGCAAACTGAAATTGTCCTATAGTGCAGTTCGGGACTGCCATGAGGCAGACCTGAAGGGCTGCTTGTAAGAAAACTGTCTCTGTTTAAGCACCCTTTCCCTCAGGCACCAAGTTAGTAAGGAGGAGACAGGATGGGTCTGGTAAAATTGCCGGGGAGATGAATCGTGTTGCCAAGCCTAATCACTAAAGCATCCTAAATTAGGTCTGAAGGAAGTCCTAATGTTGGTTTAAAAAATTGTAACTTAGTTTAGATATCCCTAAGGTTCTTATTTTTGAGTTTTATTTGCAATAAATTTTCAGCTTTCTATGTGTAACCACTAAGGATCAAAACTAGCTTTTTCCAAAACATCATGAAAATGGTAAAAAGCAGAAACTTCTCAAGCAGGTCCCTAACCCAGAAGCTGAAACTTTAAGAAAACCATCAGTTATTTAGAGCCACTAAACCTTTGAGGGGGTGTTGAAACTGGAAAGCCAGAAAAATAAGTTGCGTAGGAGCAGAGGCATACAAAAGGGGGGCAAGTATTAGCAAAAAGGGATGGAATAAGAATAGAAGTAAGAAGTGCAAAAACTGGGAGAAAGATTTCCAGGAAGATAGATGCTGACACTTAAAACTTGATTGGTTCGGGCTTATTTGCTGCTTCTCCTCCTGGTTTTGCATAAGAAGCCTGAAGGGGCTGAACGAAGCTTGGCTGGACAACCTTTATTTCTAGCCTTTCCTAGCTTTGTGTGACTGCTTGTTTAGGCTGGTTGCTCTGACTCTTAGCTACCTACTTTTCCTGTTTAATTACGACTGTGTGCACAAAGGCAGTTCAGCATCTGAATCCGCACATGACAATCCCCTATGTTCTGGGTTAAATAGGAAGGCAAGTAAATCCCACTGACCTGGGGTAAATAAATGCAGGCAGTTGTGCTGTGAAAGAAATGTGGAACAGTTTCATCGTCACCTGTGAACCGGGGCCTGTGACCAGGGAGAGGAGCTCTGGCAGCCCGGATGGGATGTGCTGGGTGGGGTATGGCGTCAGGGTACGTGCTCTCCCCACTCCCACAGTTTAATCCTGTTGAATGTTGCGTGTGACTGCAGGAGATGGGCACGTGTGGCAGACTGGTGGCAACAGCAAGTGCTGTTACGTGGAGACAGAGTCTTGAGATGCTAAAGACCATATACAGAAAGCATTTTCCTCCTCACACTGGGGTGGAAGGGAAATAAATAATGCAGGGAGGTTGGAGGTTTTTAAAAATACAGTAAACTTCCAGCTGTCAGAGTCAACGAGAAGGGTTTAGAAAAATAATATAGTGATTGAATAACATCCTCAGAGAGACTGGAAAAACTACTTCAAGGATTCCTTTCTTTAAAAATAAGTAAAATAAAGCTAGAAATCAGGTGTCATCACCTGCCCTGATACCTGGGTAGATACCTACACGTACCAAAATTTATCTCTGGAAACACTGCTTTTGCAGATACTGCAATTTCAGCAGAGTGTGTGTTGTTATTTAAGAAGATCCTTAAATTTGTTAGTCATGTTTTATCTGACACTTAGAAATTATTGAGCAGTGGTTACTTACTCTTGGAACTGCTTCTTGTAGAGGCTCGTCTCTGCAGGCAAAATTTGAAACGCGAATAAAATAGGATTGTGTGAAAAGATGATGATCTCTATGACAGATACTTTACTTTTGTGTTAATCTTTAGAACAATGGGATTGTAGAATGTGATTATGTCCAAAAATCCTTGATTTTTTCCTCATTATTTGTTGGTCTACTTTGTTTTCTGCTTCTCAGGCTGGCCTGAAACAAATATCCACTCTGCCTAAGGGTAATTTAGTGTTATAATAGCTATGTTGCAGTATTGCATTCTTTGGTCTAACCTTTTCATTCGTGTTTTTTTCTAGACAGAGTTATTTGTGCACGCATTTAAGGATCAGCTGGTCAGAAGTGCCCTTTTAGCACTATACACGGCCCGGCCTGGCTGTGTCCTCAAGAAACCAGCTGTGCCTAGGAACAGCGCAGAGGAGGGGGGTGATTTGCAGCATCAGGACCATCCTTCTCAGATTAAAAGACAGGACTCTATACCCCACCATTCTGAGTATGATGAGGAAGAGTGGGTAAGTAGTTGGAATTTCTTGGTTGGTATGCAATCCTAAACCCTACAAATCAGCATAAACAAATACAAGCCCCAAGTGTACATTTTGTTGTGGCGGGGGAGGAGGGGGGAACGAGTGCAAAACTGTGAACTAATATTTATCAGATGCATTGTATATTTTGAAACTAACTTGAAAGAATTGTCTTAAGTACAGTGTGCTTCTACGTGACTGCTTGGTTGTGCATATACCAGTGAGGATGATGAATATCTGCTTGCCCAGACAGGAAAATAGTCTTTCTTTGCTCTTACTTGAGTTCTTTTTGCTAGTTAGGCAGATGTAAGGAGACTGGAATGGCATATACTATTATGAGGAGAGTTTGTTTTGTTTTGTTTTGTTTTTCCCTAGGACTGAATATAAATAGTTCAAATACACATGAATTAATCCTCAGCAAAACAGAGCTGTTTTCCCTTAAACTCTGTTCTTAGAGGATGTCTGAGATTGCATAAAAGAATGAAACATGGCTTTTAGATTTTAACATTCTTAGCATATCTTTCAAAGATTTGTATTATTTATATGGCTGAGATTTTATACATTAATTATTTTGGTGGATGTGTTCATAATAGATCTGCTTCTTTGTTATATAGACCCTGAACTCAAGCTATTTTTATTCAGTTCAGGCTCATACTTTCAGTTCATCCCTATATTCTCATAAACATAAAGGATGCCAGCATATTAATCTCTATTGTAAATAATTAATAACATGTGTGAGCCACAGCACTTGCACCTGAACTGTGATTTTTATCCATATCACAAATAAGGGAAGAATCTACTTATTCTACAGAAAAGATAATTATCTCCGACCCCATGCATTGAGTAGTCATGAGATTTAAGCAATAAATAAATAACTCATTCTTTTATTTGTGTTCCGAGTTTAGAACCTTGAATTCACTTTTTCATGTTTTCTCAACAACCTGAGGGGCTAGAATGGTTCTTCTTTCCTTGAAATGAAAGCCAAAATGTTTGTTTACAGCTGTTGAAACATTCAGAAAAATAAATATCACAATAGATTTGTTAAAACGGAGCATTGGAGAAATAGCATTTTTGTGCCAGTTGTGTTTTAATTTAGTACTTCTGTCTCTGCAGAGAAGCTAGCTTTACTGTATTTCATTATTGATTTTTTTAAAAATTTTATTTCTACTGGGTGCTTGGTCCTCGTCTCTTAAAACATATAAACACATTAGTTTGAAGTCTACCTATTTTTTCCGCTGAATTAGTAAGATTACCTGCTTGACTGAAATTAAGTGTATCTTTAAGTATTTTCAGAGTTAAACTGAGTCAGAGTCACTGTCAAACTTGAGGCGGTATAAATCTTAGAGAAATTTTGTTTTTTTCTAAATTTGAAAGAATAGGCTTCCATTATTTTTCAGTTCTTTCTGTCAATGGCGGGAATGAATAATGCAGTCTTTAATGACCAAATTGTCATTAGCGTGATGAAAAGAGAAAGAATAATCACATGTAAAATTTGAAAAAATGCTTAGTCTACTCTGAAAGTCAACTATAAAGGAGAAAAACTTTGCGATACGTTGCTTTGTATGCACAGTACTATATCCTCCTTTGTTGGGGTGTGTCCCCCTCCCACTATTATTAAGCGTTAGAGTTGCATTTTTCAATTGGAATTTCAATTTTAATTTTGCCCAAAATCTAGATCAGTGACGTCCAACAACTCTAAGCTGACCCTGTTCCTTCCACTTCCAATGACTTACCACCATCACAAAAGTGAATTCATGCAGCGTTTAAAAACTAGGTGAGATTCACTCCCTTTCCTGGCATCCAAATTTACCTTTAAGGAATAACTCCCAATTTCTTAACTGCAGGGTGCCCTTTCACTGAGTGACCAGTATTTTCCAAAAAGCCACCTTCTCAGTAGCAATACTGTGTTGCACCTCTCTTCTTTGATACCAAGTACAAATGTTCATCCCAGAATAGCTGACAGCAGTATTTGTATGGGTGCACTGCACGTAGGCAGTAGGCATTACTGTTGAAGGAAAAATATTTAACTTGAGAGTTTTACAGTGCCTCTGGGTAGATACTCTCTTCTCCTCTTGCCAGCTGCTTCTGCTATCCTAGAACCTCCCTGTAGGAGGGAAAAAAGCATGTTGTCATGTATAATACAAGAAAAGGTGGGCCCATTGCCACTTGGAGCCGTTTCTGCTCTACATTTCTGACTGACTGCTTAATGTGGTTGGAGCTACGAAGAACAGATAAAATGGCATTTCCAATAAGCTGTGTACAAATCCTGACGCGGTACTCGGGCGCGGGTCTGAAAGACTGACCTGTGTATGATATATTCTATTCCAAAGCACTGTCGCATCACAAGAGGGTGTTAATCATGCCCATTAGTTAAGATATTTGCTTTATGAGCGTACTTCAAAAGGACCTTAAGGTAGTATATGGCTATCAACCCGCATGAAGGAGACACCGTATCTTCAGAGCACTGGGGAACGCGGTTGCTGTGTGATTCTTGGCACAAGTAAAGCACGCAAATGTAGTGGTGTATATGGAAGGACAAGAGATGACTGAGGAGCTCTGCAGTGAATTTAGAAAGCCTGAGAATCCTGTAAAAACAAAAAGACAGCCTCCAGGACTCCACTGTGCAGTGCTGAGGAGGAAGACATCCAGTCAGGTGCAATGACAAGAAAATAGTTTCCACGCCTGCTCTCTGAAATGAGGGAGTTGAATTGCCTTTTAATAATATTTTCAGAGTGGATGGAAATTAATTACATTTTTTGAATTAGGTGGATGAAAACAATTATTTTACAGGGTTATTTTTAGGTTTCCTAAGAAAAGCGCCCAGCTTCGTGATGCCAAGGCCCTTGCTCCCCCTCACTTGCCCATCTGTAAAAAAGCCAGATATGCGATAATAAGAGTGAGCTTTCCCTCAACAGATGTTGATGAATTTTGCTTCTAAACCCTCGGGGAATGTTTGTGTGAATATTGTATAGACATCATCTCGATGCTGGGTTAATAGTTGGTTTGAAAAGAGAAAAGTGTTCTTTCCAAAATGAAACAAGGGCTCATATTTGTGTTGCTTGTGCAATAACTCCAGATGCTCGTTAAGAGTTTAACGCTCTTTGTGTTGGGATTAAACTCCCCCAACAGAGGGAGGAAGGAAAATTACGTTGCTGCAGCCACGCTGAGCAGCTTGAGTTCCTATACCTCAGCAGCTCCAGTGACTAGGAAGACTGAAATTCCCTGCTACTCTCTGGTAAAACTCGCAGCTATTTGGGGCTAGAATTTTTACTATTTGCAGTGTTTCATTGCTCTTCATAGAATCCTTCTCCCAAAAACAATAGTTGTGGGTGGTGGAAATCAATCATTTCACCCATATTCTATATATTTTTCAGGAACGCTTGAGGTACATACAGGATGAACTTTTGAAGGAATCTATACCTGTCCTCTGTCTTTGGCTTTAAATTGTATCTACACATGTGAATATCAGATATTTGGCTTTAAATTGTATCTACACATGTGAATATCAGATAGTCACGTGTCTAATGGTTTGTTTCAGGCGTACAGGTGCAGATATTTCCACGTTTTGCATTGTACTTAAAGTGCAGCAGTACTTAAAAAATAAATAAATAAAAATTGTGGATTAAATGCAGTTCTGCGTGAGAGTGACCAGCTTTTTGCCTCTTGTAAATCAACAATACCTTTTCCATAGTATGGTTAAGGCATGGGTTTATCTGGGGAGAGGATCAAGCCATAGTTTCTACATCTGCCCACCTGTAACACTGAATGCTCCCTTGTCCTTAAGGCAGCCCTCCAAGATCTTTCCAGGAATCGGGTCTGGGGATCTGCGTTGCTGTACAGATTGAGCAGGTGCAGGCTGCTGTCTGCAGGCCTGTGTCATGTCCCTCAGGGCAGGATGCCCGCTTGTCACAGGATGTGCCATTAAGTGAAGGGAACAGGGAAAGATCGGATCCCCTCTAGTCAGGGTAATGGCCTGTGTGCCATATAGTTAAAAATAAATCTTAGATTAAATGTTTGTCTTAGTAGTAGTTCTAACTTTGCCTTCACCCAGCTTCCAAGTGTTACCATTTATATGGAACTATGGTATTGCTCTGAGTTTTCAGTTTTCTTTAACCTCCTCTCTTGCAACTCTTTTTATGCCTCAAGGCCTGATGTATGCATAATGCTTCTGGCTATTATAAGGTAGAAAGAGGAGCAGTGATATTCCCATTTTTAACCCTCGAGCAAACTCTGGTTGCTCTGCATTAGTTTCAGAATGACTCAGCATTAAAACACATGTTTTGTGGGTTTCTGATGTTTTGGTTTTAGTCTGATTGCTTGCCTTGTGTGTACAGCCTCATTTCTTGTACTGTTTGGCTTTTTCTCCTTTTTCTTATTCAGTCCCACAGAAGTAGGTGCAAGCGCTTTGGTTTCTGCAGCATCCAGCACCTGAAGAACCCTTCCCGTATCTCTGTTCCCTAGCGGCTCTTTCTTTCATTCCATGTTATTTCTTTTGTTCTCCACTTGTACAGAATTTCTTCTATAGATCTATTACTTCTGTAATTCTCATATTTATTATAAACTCAGTTAAGTGTGATGGTTGCAGTCTGTGTGAGAGGTGAAGAACAAAATTGAAATTGTGTTACTTAATAAACATGTCATGATAGCAAGTTTCTAATTCTAGTCCTTTAATTTTATGTTTAGCTTAACGGAGTGACTGATGTGATAAAATAGAGGGTATGTTAAATCATCAAAAAGAGATTGTCAAGCACTATGGCAAAACTGGCTGTTGCACATGAGATTTGATTTGGCGAGGCTTTGAATGTCTGTGCTCCTACTGTATTGTTTCAAATAAACAAACTGCTCAGTTTCTTGTCATTGGACCTGAAACTCTGCATGCGTTTTCGTGTAGAGTTTGAAGCACAGTGTCGGAAAAACCCAGTTTCAGTTCAGTCATTTACACTGCAGGCTTAAGTTGGTAGTAGGCTGAAGAACGAGAAAAATGGTAATATGCTGACACCTTATATTTCTAGTAATATTTCTAGTAATTTGTACATCTCTGTCTCCACTTTAAGGTGTTAAGAAGAAGTTAGTATTGTCTCTTTTTTTTTTCTTCTTCAATAATGTGCAGTGATAATTATACTCTTTTCAGGACAGAGTGTGGGCCAATGTGGGGAAGAGTTTAAACTGCGTTATCGCCATGGTGGACAGACTGCTTGAAAAAGACAACGTCAGCAACAGTAAAGAGGGTGAAAATGACCCTTCAGCAGCAGATTGCAAGGTGTTGCATGCAGGCGGTAAGGAACCTTTTTTTTTTTTTTAATCATTGACTATGGTAAATAAAAATGGAAAAAGTCACAGAAAAATGATATATAGAAGAGTCAATAGTATATTTGATGAGAGTGCTGATAGCAAGGTTTTGCACAGGTGTAGCCTTGAATAATGGAAGGCTATTTATCAAATTACAGCTCCATTGTGTGCTCAAATGGCTTGCCATGCTCAATTTTTTTGTGCTACAATGAAAACCTTTTGAAACCACAATGTTTTCCTTTCAAGGCTGATGTAGTTTCATTTATTTTAGATTTTACTTGAATATAACATTTTGAGAAAAAAAAGTTGAAGCGTGTCTTACCCCATAAGAAACATGTAAGGGAAGGTGAACATTGTGTTTCAGTGTCATTCTCTTCCGCTTTTCTGACGTGATAGACTGATTTCTGTTTTCTGATTTGCGAAGATTCATTTTTCCCTGAATACAGTTGTCAATCTGTGTCAATACTGAAGGCTAATTAGAGTGATTCCGTGAGATGGTGCGAAGAGAACTTTGTCCACAGCAGGTCCATGTCGCTAAATCTTCGTATCTTCTCCGATGGCTACATTCCTTGCTGCTTTCTCTAAGCATGGATGAGATCTGCTTCATAACTCTGACAAGACTTTCTGATGCGCAAGTGTGTTGCAACAAATGAAACAGCTCCTTAGTGATAATGATGGTAGTCCAAATATAAGGCAAGCGGAACCAACTCTTGTGCCACTCTCCAGTTAAAAAAAAAACACGACACACACACCCCAACAACAACCCCCCCACAACCACTTTATTTCATGAAGCTTTGTATAATTTTGGCTGTGTTTTTCAATTGTGTATTTTATCCTATATTTTCCTTTACATGCTCTAATCACCCCTCAGATTTTAATGTCATAATTTTATGTCAAGAGTTCTAAAGTTATGAGAAGACTCATTTGTCATTTCTGTCTTACATAACAAGAATTAAACTGTTTTTTCAGCTATATATTATTTGTGTAGTACTGGTGAGTTTTGTGCAACAGATTTTGGTTGTACTATTGATTTTTAATGGAGCTGCAACGACAGCGTTTTTACCAGTACGAGAGATTTGTGCTGGCGTACTGGAATTCTTGGTTTCAGTGCTAGATGTTTTGGGCTTGTTTTTGTATGAATAGTCCAGACACCAGAGTATTTCTTACCTGTTTGCTTCTCTGAGCTTCTATCTACCAGGCAAGTATCCCTATAATGTTAGAGAGAGAGATGATACCATCTTTGTTTGCAGGTACAAAGTATCAACACAGTTAACTTTCTACATTTTTCAGACCTTTTTCAGACAAGAAGGTACAGATATTCAACAGTGAGGTAGGTGTAGTTGTCAACTTGATCGAATCTTTAGAAAGTGAGCCCAAGCGCACTGATTTTGATTAAAAGAGGAAAATTGAATACTTGTTCTCGTGCCCGATTCCCTTCTCTTCCCCCTGGTACTAATAGGTTTTTCTGTTATTGTAAGCAGAAATCCACTATGTCTAGTAGAAATGTTTTGCAGGTAAAGCAGTAGTACACTTTCACCCAAACTTCCCCCAAGTTGCTGCAGTGCATTTGCATGTGCATACATAGAAACGCATGTACTGGTTTATTATCTGTATTCCATAATTATGGAACAAAACTTCAGGTTTCCCCCTCCTTCCCCAGTCTGCAAAAAGTCATGATTTAGGATAATTCTTTTTGGATGCTTTCTGACATGCTTAGCAACATGAATGTTTACAGATTTTCCTTCGCTCGCTTCAACCTCCTGACTTCTGTTATTCTGTATAAACCGTGAAATGTATTAAACCAGTCCATTGTAGTTATAAAAAAAGTGTGCTGCTACCTTTGATTCAGGCTCACACCCTACCCAGGCAAATGAAATATTGCTTAGAGCTTTTAGCTCACAAAGCCAAAGAAACGTAAAAGTTACTTCCTTTTAAGTACTATAATAAGTAGTCATCAAATAGAATGAAAAGTACCTCTTGCTAAGCAATAATGATAATTGTAATGGTTAGAAAATTATAGATGTGTTTCATTTCAGCTGAGGACTTGTCTTCTGGAGCTGACAGGCCAAGGACACAAAAAATATCAAGATGTTACGGCACTGGAATAAATTCTTGTCTTTTTCCCTCATTTCAGGGCCTTCCCTATTTCTCTTGAATCAGTGCAAGTGCCCTTCTGTGAAAGCAGAGTCGGTGCTTCTGTTCAGTTGTGCTGAGTGTTCTGCAACGCCCCATCGCATGGGAACTGCAGGAGATTTGTGGGGCAGATGGCTTTGTTTTCATGTGCAGCTTTTTGAGGAAGACATAATTTCCTAATGATGTTTTCATGAGAGCATCATGCAGTGTCTTTGACAGCTTATAGGACTACTTTCAAGGTCATGTAGAAATGGAGGTGTTTTTAAATTGCTTTCTTTTATAGGACTTACTTAAAAGATGGAGCTTTCTGAAGACCCATCCGGGTGTGTGCCAAAGGTGGTTGCCTGATGGTTTTTCAAAACCTTTGGGGCCAGAATTTTTCATGCTTGACTTCGCTATGAGAGTGTGGTTTTATATGTTGGTTTTCCTCTGCACCTGCCTCTCTTAAGTTTGGCATGAAGCCCTGAGAATGTACCGTGAAGCACCTACATAGAGGTTGAGATTCTAAGTTTAGGGTTATAGATTCTGCTTTTATTCTGCTCCATTTTATATTTGAAGCCTGGTTGTGTGGGTTCGTAATGTTTTCCTAGATATAAAATCATACTGTGTTTACACCCATAGTTACATTTCTAAAATTACAGAACTTTAGGCTACATAAACTTCACAAACATTACATACGTGAAAAGCTTGCCATATCTGATGACTGTATATTATACCATAATGTGAGCATAATCTATTTAATTAACACGGCAAATGTCTGGGCACAGATAGATTTTTGAGTCTGAAACTGCTTCAGTGCTGGAGTTGATCCGAAGAAAAGTTGTGCTGCCATTAGTAAGAAAAAGGGGGAATAACCATGGTTTTGACCAAAACATTGAAAAGTATTCCCTAAAGTATGAGATGAAATGTTTGCTTATATTAGTGAACCTGACTGCTTTAATACAATTCTTTTTCACGCATATAACAACGAAAAAGATGTCAAAGAATGCACACATGGTAGAAAATGTTATGACAATAATTTGATGGTTTTGAGCAATAGCATATTCCTCTAAGTATAGATGTTGTCATAATGTATATTCAGAGCTTCCTAAGATAGTTTTTATTTGCAGTCTCAGTGTTGACATCGTGTCATCTTACCCTTTTTTCCCCAACATGCTTATATTTATTGTATGGAATCTTTGTAATCAGAAATATCAGTGGCACTTTTTTCTTGTACTTACCTTTCAACATGAATTATACCTTCCTTAGCCTAACTTTTTGTGCAGTATGACCTTTGAGTGTATTCTTAAGACTGAATTTGAGTTATCAGTTGCCAAGGTAACGTGCTATGGTTGCATCAGTGGCAAGATTATGATTTCTCTACAGGATAAATCAGGAAGAGCAGATGGATTTTAAAGAAGAGGGGTTTTTATTATTATTACTTTAACTCTAGGCTGGTTTGCCTTGGAGAACTATTTGACAACATTAAATTCTTTTTATTTTTGCCTTTTCATTTTCCATGGGAGTCAGAATGTGAAAGTCTGTCCTGCAGCATTAGAGGTGCCAGTGAAACACAGTAGTTTGCTCTTATGCTTACACAGCCCCTGACAGATCCCTATGTTTAGCTGCGCTGCTCAAAGAGGCTGTTGTTTCCATCTGCTCCTTGTGCCGCACTGTCACAACTATCACCCAGCCATTCCTCCGCTGGCTCTGGGTGAGTACTCCCTAATTTGCTACATACAAAATCCACCACATTACCTCAAACAATATAAGTTGGCAGCCTGATTGCACCTGGATTTTGCCTTAAGTGAATTACGGAATCATAAACTGTGTTGCTGGGCAGATGAATTGACCAATGGTGACCTTCAGCATCGGTAGCAAAGAGCACCTGGGGAATGCCGCCGTATTTCAAAACATCTGTTCATAGCCACATTGCTACAGGCATAAGTGGGTTAATTTTTCTTGAATAATCTCATACCTGGTGGGGACTGTATAAGTCTAGATTAAACCTTTCTGTCTTTCAGTGATGTAGGGATGGACACTGCATCCTTTCAGTGCATCCCTCCCAATGCAATGCTGGTAGAAATGTGAAATAAAACTGTGTTCTGGTTTTGTTTGCATCTTCAGAAGAAGAGCTTTTACTGTAAGTTATCATTTAGTCAGGAAGATGAAAAATTCTCCCTTGGTCTGGGTTCGCTTGAGTAGCAGACACTATTTATTTTGAGGAAACAAAAACACTTCTGAAACTTTCGCTTCCCTTCCTTTTCCTCACATTTTTCTTTCCTGTCCTCTTAAGCTTGTCTTTGCATTAACTCTATTTCTGCACTTATTTTTTTCCTTTTCCTTCTTACTTTTATATAATCCTTCTCTTTTTGATAGGGTCCTTAACTAGCCGATGTGTAGCCAAAAAACCTATTTTTTAAACAAGACATCAGAATATTTAGTTGCACAACACTTCTATAGCAAGGTTTATCCATTACTCCTATGTTTTGAGTATATTAAATTTCCTCAGCTTTATGTCTGTTACTGCTATTGCCTTCTTTTTTCTGTTTTCATTGTGACTAAAGCTGCTGAGACACTGGTATATGTGTGATTAGATGGTTTCCATTTTCACTATTAATTCATGCAACAGTATAGAAAATCTCAGGGAATTACAATAGAATAATATATCCCCAAGGATTCAAATTTGTTCTTCTGGACACTCAAACTATGCAAAGTAGGCTGCTATTATATTAACCGTAGAAATACCAGGAAGACTTTTGCAGGTTGTTGGTGTTCCTGTGAGAAATGCTGCAGAATTATGAGCTAAAAACCTCATCCTTTCTCAAAGAGCTTAGCCCTCATACTAGAGTTAAACTGAACTCCAAAAGCTGAGCGGCAAGATGAAGAAGTAGGAAGTTGACCTTTTTATGGTGCAAAGTTGAATACATGAACTAAGTCAGTTTTTAAATCTCCCTTAAAAAAATAAATTCAGAAGAGGGGAGATTTAGATTAGACATTAGGAAGAAATTCTTTACTGTGAGGGTGGTGAGGGACTGGAACAGGTTGCCCAGAGAAGCTGTGGATGCCCCATCCCTGGAGGTATTCGGGTCCAGGCTGGATGGGGCTTTGAGCAATCTGGTCCGAGTGGGAGGTGTCCCTGCCCATGGCAGGGGGTTGGAACTTGATCATCTTTAAGGTCCCTTCCAACCTAAACCACTCTGTGATTCTAAGTCGTGGGTAGCTGCTGTTACATTCATTCCCATATATCTGTAGAGCCTTCTGTTCCTTTAAGAGTATGACGTTATGCTTTCTTCTACTTTTAATTCCATATTTAGTTTTTAACTTAATACCATTTATATTTTGAGGTGACTTGAAGCCATCAAAGATATCCACTGATTTTTAGGTGGTGCAGACAGCAGTGACACAATTGATTTTTTTCTGTGTTGCCAGGGCAAAGCGAGATAGGAGTGCTAATCCAAAGCCTTAGGCCTTTTCCTGTTTGATTACTAGCACATCTTAATAAGCACTTCAATGGGCCTGTCTTTGAAAAGAGCAGGAGCTTGCTTTTCTGTCAAACTCTATCAAATTTAACATGCAGTTTGACATATTGCAACGTGAATATTAGCATGTAGAAATGACTGGTTGGGTGCTAAGCTGGTCATTTGCCTGGGCAGGCGTGTTCATTAAGAGAACATGGGACTGAAGGGCGTTTTCCAGCGACCAAAGGGCAAATCCTGTCATAAATCGAACTCCCACAACTCTGTTAGCAATGGAAGTACAGTATTTATTTGGTGCTTTGCTGCACATACTCTTGTTTTAATCTTACACTAACTGCATTGTGGTGATACTGTTTCTTTTAATTTCATCCTTCCATTTTCCATTTTAATGTGCTTGGCTTTTATTCCTTGTTTTAATTTCCTTTCTAGTGGCTGACTAGCACAGTTTTTTTAATTGCATTTCCCTGCTTCGTTAGTAGGCTTTGACTCTTTTGTTTAGATGCTAAATATCCCAAACAGGACAGGCTGCCCTTGTTGTTTTAGCAACCTGACAGCCATCATGTTGTCTCCTTGTTGCTTCCATTCTTGCTTCTAATGTCTTTTTGGGGATGATTGCTTATTCAGTTAATTCTTCACTCTTTTTCAAAGAATTTTCCGCTGTGTAGAGGATGCAAATCTTGCAATTGTAACTTAAAAGATACTTGTGTAAGTCCTTGAAGTGATTCTACAAAGCTGTCATCAGTCTCTGTAGGACTAGAGGTCCTGAGCCATGGTGAGCCCCCTGCGTGTTCTTTCCAGCAACAACTGATTGTGAGCTGACTGCCAGTTTCTTCATGGAGGAGGACTTGTAGGGCACCTTGCACCTCTCTCCAAACTCTTCTAGGTGTGTAAGCAGTAGCTCGTAACCACGCAGTATCCTTGCGTATCAGCAATGCTGTGGCAAGTTAGGTCAGGATAATATAAACCTGAATTTAGACTGGGATTTTAAAGCTCCCTTAATAAATAATATCTCTTTATGAATTTTATTAGTATTCCATATTTATACCTTCCATACAAGAAAAATTTATTTTCCAAATTCTACTGAATTTACTTGTAAGCTTCAAAATAAAATGCCTTTTTTTTTTTTTTTATGTCACAAACTTCAGTTTCACAGTGCTTTTCAGTTTCAAGGAGCAACTTAAAAGCTGCAGTATTTGCTGTAAGTGCATAGTACTTCTGATGGATATTTGGAGCTTTGTGCACTGTTAATGAATGACCCTGGTTTATATTCTTGCTGCAATATTTGCAACCGGATATCCTGCGTAACAAGTGACATATGGCGATTTTAACAGACCAAAGATTGAGCAGCTATATAGGGTTTTTTTGTAGAGTTGTTTTTTCCAAGACCTCAGTCTGAGATATACACCTCTTATTTTGATCTTAACACACTAAACTTGCTTTAAAATAGAAGGATAAACATGAGAATATACCAGTCCATTCATAAATATACTGTTTTCGAGAAAGGATGCAAGCCCTCTCTTAGATTTGCTAACTAGCTCCACCTTCTGGGGATCGACATCCTTACTAATTGTAAACAAGAATTTTCAGTGTGAGCAAGGAGTAGCTGATTGTTATGGATAACTTAATCACATGAGGGTATAATGTTGTCTTCTTTCCTTTTGGCAAGTACAATTCTGTTAATATTCTATAATAAGCTAATTTATCTTTCCTCAGTCATTAGGGTAAGATTTCCTACAAACTTACAATTTTTATTGTTTTCTACAAAACAAAATGCGTATGCAAGAAAAGCTCTGTATTCTTTAGGACATTAAATACTCAATAGGATTTATTTTTAATATATTTAGTATGAATGTCCTTTAATGAAAAAATGGTCTTGAGAATTTCAAATCTTCGAAGTCCTTCTTAATGCAACTCCAACTGACAAAAATTATTTATCTTAGTTAAGTTAGTATTCCAAATATGTAGTCTCCCCCAAAAAATCCTTGTGAGAAAATGATTTTGAAGCTACTACAAGGTATGTGCAAAATAATTTGGAAAATCATAATAGAAGGTAGTTATCAGTTGTTTACTGCCAATCTGGAGGGCTGCACGAAGTAGAATCCACTTACGTTTGTTCTGGGTCCGGTATTATTCAATATTTTCATTACTGACTTGGCTTATGAAATATGGATGATGCAGGAGCGGGATTAGAATGGATCTTGATAAAATGAAGCACTGAAATATGAGGATGCAGTTCAGTAAGGACAAGTACAAAGTTATGTTCATAAAGGAGCAGAAATACACAGTGCGGATTGAGGGGTTAAGTGGCTGCTCAGTAGAAACAGATCTAAGTGGTTTGTGTCTTATGGCCAGTATGTGACCCCCTCTATTATGGAAAAGAGCATCAGTAAAGCTCTTTAGCCCTATCCACGTGAACTAAAATTGTAATAGCAGGTTCACAAAGTGTGGCTAATTCTAGAAATTCAGCTTTTTCTCACTTGCCCTGGCTGTCACTGTACTTACAAGATCCTTGGCTGTGTCTGTATCCAGCTCTGCTTTCCCATGAAAGTGGAAGAGATGTTTATTAGCTGTACCTTGACGTCTACTTTAAAGTGGCCAGGTATGATCCTTTTCATTATTTGCTCAAGACAGAAGCAGACAGCGAGCTCCATTCTTATCCCATACAGCCCTGTTTGCTGGTTCGGTATGCATTACATCTTTTGATCTTATTCTGCTGCAGTTGCTTTCCTTGGCATTTATTTATTGATTAATTTAATAAATTACTACAATTTAAGACTCGATAGGAGAGTTTAGATTGTCTGGTCTACCTAGTCTGACTGCCAGTATGTCACACCTTGTTGTCTACCTTATTTCTAAATTTGACTGTGTCTCACAGCAGCCTCCGACCTTTGGTTGTTCTTTTGCTTTTATTCCCTAGAATAAACATCCCTGTTAGTACTTGTTATTTTCTCCTCATGGAGAGGGGAAATCAAGTTGCTGCTCAGCCTTTTTCATAGGCTTAAGGAGATTAAACTCTAAATCTTGATACCTCTCCTCTGCAAGCTCTCCATTTTTTTCAGCAGTCTCTTTAAAACGTGTACACCAGACCCTGGCACGCGGTGTATCAGTACTCTACGAGTCAATGGCACGTATAAATTCACCTCTTTTTGCTGGAACATGAAACTGGGGATGGCTTATGTTCTGTTTTGTTCACAATGGCTCCAACTTCATAACTGCTGTTTTCCAGGGAACGGTTCTTCAATCTGTATTACTCACACTTAAATACGTATGACTGTGCTAAAACACGTCGTCTGACCACAAAGACGTTATTTGCAAAAGAATCCAAGTTGTTCTCTGTGACTGCTCTGTCCTTGTTCCTATTTCCTCTTTCTTGCCCCTTATTTTTTTTTTTGCAGTTTCTCCTGGCCTTCAAAGTTCTCTCCAGTCTTCTTGGCTACAGTTTTATTCGTTTACATATTTATCTGGATCCTAGCCAAATTGACTTTGAAACAGGCAGCTATGTCTTCCTGCCTAAAGAACTTCTTCAGTACTAATGAGTCTTTCGTTGGCCTGACTCAGAATGTTACCTGAAACAACGTGCTGTTATCTTCCACCTAATTACAATTTAAATTGAACAGATTTTAATTATCGTTGATTCTTAATTGCACTAATCTACAGAAAATATGAGTCGGTGATGGACTATATTAAATCGGTTACACTCCCTATTTTTATATAGATTCTTCTGGAGTGTTGATTTCTCTTTCATTTTAAACTATAACAATGTAACTGAGGTGTAGATTCTGAGGGTTGGTGAGGTTTTTTTAATTATTATTTGCTCAGCTTAGAGGGGTAGGCAAAACCATATGCAACTACAATGCAGGTCTGATTTTATTAAATCCCGAAAAATTCAGGAACAGCTTGGGTAATTGGGCAAGTTTGAGTAAGCTGTTCTGATTTTCCTCCCTTCCTAGTTATCACTTTGTTTCATTTGTAATGTATTAAGGAGTCTCATTTTTCAAGCATTTCACTAACTTGTTTTTTTCTGATGTTCCTAGCATATACTTTAACAGAGCAAAACATATTACAAAATAGTTCTAAATCTCTCTGCTCAAAGTAGCTAAAAAAATGAGTTCAATATCTCTAAATATTTAAAGAGAACAATAGAGAGAGAAGCTAAAAAGAAAAAGGAAAGTGACCTGAAAGTTAGTATTTTTCCAGCCTGTACATTAAACAGATAATATCCTTCCAGATACCTATTTCTTCTTGTTTTGCCTTCTAGCACCCACTTTTTCTTAAATATAGGCTCTTCCCCCCCCTTTTTTTTCTTTGGTGGTACTTCATTTGTTTAGATAGCAAGTTGTCAGTGCTGGAAAGAACAGGAGATCTTCATCTCCACTGTGTTTATCTTGTGCTGAATGAGTTTTAACGTGTATTCCTGCGTGCTCTGTTTATGATGCTTTAATGCGAATTTTATAGAGCAGTTAGGTCTGTTAAAATGTCGTTGTCTCAGGATATAGCTGGATTCAGACCAAGGATTGAGCCCCAGTCTTGGCGGTAAGCTTGAGTCCTACCTCTAAGCATATTATCCGGTGGCGTTTGCCTCAACCAACGGTTAGGATAGAGCGGCAGGGTCGTTTTAAAGTGTAGGACAATCTACATAGCTACTACAGCCCCTTTTCCATTCTGGAAAGAATTTTCACTGCAAGTTTTCCCTTTTGGAACAGATGATCTGTCTTGTTCTAGGTGACTGGTATGAACAGCTTTATCCCCTGGTGATTACGCTGAAGGACTGCATGGGAGAGGTGGTGACCAGGGCGAAGCAATCGATGGCATTTGTTCTGCTCCAGGAACTTGCCTGTGGTTTGCCACAATGTTTGATGCTGACCCTAAGAAGAGACATCGTCTTTAGTCAAGCAGTAGGTTGTCTCATGTCACTTACCTCCTACTATTGCTATAATTAAGTATACTATTCATGCCGGTGTTTGTGGTTTTCTTTTTTGTTGTTTTTTTTTTTTTCTTTGTCCACTTTAACACAACTTTTTCGTGTATTTTCCATTACATCCACTTTTATATTTTGAAATGCGATAGAGAAATCCATAGTAACTGTATCACCGAGTCAGAGAATTAGGTCTGCAGTGGACTGGGAAAGGTTACCTAATCTCCCTTTTGCACAAAGAAGGAACCATAAAATATTTTTAGTCTTCCTAGATTATATGCCAGTATCCTCACCTGTAGGTGAAGTTCTCAAGTCTAGCCTTGAATAGGCTATTCCAGCTAGGTATTTTTTTTTCTCCTGGTCACCTTGGAAATGAAGAACAGATTATTTGTTTTCAGTTTGTAGCAGTATTTTATGTGTTTGAAGACTATTAGCATGTCTCTTCTCAGACTTGTCCTCTCTTGGTAAATAACTGGAGTTCTTTTGATCTTCTGTAGATCATTGTTTCCTGATAGATTTTTCTCTGATTCATCTAATTTTCTCCCTTAAGTTATATGTTTTTCCTAAAGTGATTAAGGAGTGAGGGTGCAACTGCCAAGGAGATTCAGTTGCATTAGGTGTCTAACTGCTTTCAAATCCATTGTAATTCAAAGCGTTATGTGTTTATAGCTTGCCAGCAGAGATTCTGGTCTCACTTATGTCAGTGTAAATAACACGCAACCCCACAAAACAAATGAAGCTTATCTAATGTAAAATAAGGGAATATTTCACTGCTTTTTACAACAAAAAAATGCCTCAATAATATATAATATGAAATTATCTATGTAGTCACTAAACGGAAATATCTATACTGTTTTCTCAAATATCTAAATATTACTTCGATTGTGTATAATAATAGCAAGCCTCATTTTAACTGTGTTGTAGCAGCACATCTGTTAATTTTACATTTTTTCGCTGTCTTTGTAGCTTGCTGGATTGGTGTGTGGCTTTATAATCAAATTGCACACGGGTTTACATGATCAAGGATTTTTACAACAGCTTCATACTGTTGGATTGCTTGTGCAATATGAAGGACTCCTTAGCACGTATAGTAAGTATTGTTCTTGGACTAAGTTCCTTATGCATCCAGACCAGAAGTTTGTCCCAGGAGGTTCTTATTTTAATCTCTGTTCTGCTTCCAGTAATTTGGCTTACTGAATCAACAAATATTATCCTTAGGAGAGAGCAGGCTTCCATATAATAGCACAGTTGAAGTCATTGATACTGTGTTGTGGATTCTGCATCAAAAATGACTCATATATTTTACTCTCAGTTCCTCTGAGAACACTAGTTGTTAATTATTCTATGCAGAGTGCTGATCTACGTTGTCTTAAATACAGAAGACTCCTTCCTCAGTGCGGCTAGTGGAACTTTTTGTTTTAATAAAAACTGTCTCCATTTGTGTAGGCATTTGGCCTGACCCAAAATAGCAGGTTTATAAAGCTAACCCAAAGAGCAGATTTAAACCATTACTGATTCTTTCAGCCTCCGCCCTGACTGTGCCAGTATTGGTGATGTGAAGATAGCTTGGAAATGGTTTAATTCCTAGCTTGTTACAGATGCCATCATTTGATAGGTATTAAAAAGGAAATTTGGAGGCAGAAGCTGCCATATGTTTCAAAATGCTTTGAACTGCATGTATTGGAATCCTTCCCCAAATTAGAGATTTTGACCAAAGTAGAGGGATTTAGCATTTGTGCAGCTCTTTAATGCACAGGCAATTGCAGATCCTCACTTGGAGATTGCTGTCTGGCTCCCTTTTGCATGATATTCACTGTTGTTATTCTCAAAACCTTTGTCCTCCATCAGCAGGACACTCTTTAAAAACACTTTCAGAATAGAGGAAAATGTCTTTTCTGAGGTTTTTCTATGCACATATAGAGCAGGCTGCTTTTCAGAGGCGCTCAATACTCATAGTTGTCATTTAGGCCACAGAGAATTGTCAGCAGTTCTAAAAATCAGTCTGCTTTTATGTAGGTTACTTTAATGTGGATTTAAGGCTGTGATTTTTAGATGCACAGACTGGAAAATATAATCCCCGTATTGCTTTGCTATAGCCTATTCAGTGACTGATCTGTCTACTCTGTTAATAACCTCTGTAATCTTTCCATATAGGTGAAGAAGCGGGGATGCTAGAAGACATGGCTGTGGGAATTTCAGATTTGCAGAAAGTAATGTTTAAAGTCATTGAAGCCAAATCAGAAGATTTTTTGCCTATTATAACAGGAAGGCGGTAAGAACTTTTTTTCCTGGAGTCCATGTCATGTAGTTTTAATCTGTAGCACGTGAAAATCCAGATAATGGTTTTCTTGTTGCTGAGTTCTATTAGATGGAAAGTGCAGTAGTTTTACTTTTCATGAGGTGAATGGAGATGTAATGAGGTAATAGGGATTTGTAAAGCTACTAGTAATATGGGCTCTGGGTTACTTTCCTGATGGAAAGCTAAAAGCTCCAATTATTAATACAAATTAATCAAAACAGTGTCTGGCTTGTGCAGAGTTCCTATTGCATTTTTCATGTATAGATACTGAATCAAAAAGAAGTGACAAGGTCAGTATTTACAAAAGCGTCCTCTGACTGACTGAAGAAACCTTGTTTTTGAGGTGTCCAGAACTTGTATTTCAGTGTGACAAATGAAATTGTATTTCTGAGAGTTAGGCCTTGATGGTCTTCAGATGGAAACTGAAAAGCTCGGATGCCAAAACTCAGTGGTCACTTTGGAAAAATGAAGCCTATCTTAGTTCCTGGAGATCACGCAGGACACAACCTGCAGAAATCCTTGCATAAAGCCACTAATACATTACGCATCTCACGTAAGCGCTGCTGAATATCAGGGCATAAACTGAAATACTTCACTAATTGTGGCTATAAGAGGGTTAACAAGATTGTTACATAGGAGGAATGGGCTTTTCATCTTCATCATTATTCCAGTGTGAAGCTCCAAATGTTTTTTCTTTTGCAGAAATCAATTCCTTAATAGTGTCATTATTCGTAAGATGACTGTAAATTAAATTCCTCTCAAAGCAGCAACTTTTAGAAAAGATATGTTTACTCTGAAGGGGGCTTTCACCACTGATTTACTTAATTATCCTGGATGATTCGCTGTCATCCTATGGGCCTTCCAAGAAAGGATTGAAATAAATAGCAGGAAGGCCGGAGTATGATAGGCAACACGTTGGGAATAATTAAGAATAATTATGGTGTGTAGATAAAACAGAAGAAATACATCCTTCATAAATCACAGCAGTCAAAAATCTTGAAAAATCCAGCAGCTACGTTTACTGGCTTGCTGCCATTACTGTGGTACACTGAACTGTCACACTAGGAGGTCCTGGGTTTGAAAGAGACTCGAGCTTTAAGCTGCCTCAGGCACTCTGGATTGCTGGAGTAGTCAAGTCTTTAGGAAGAAGAGTTACAGCCTGTGATTGCTGTACTGTACTTACTGGCAGGTATTCACTGGATGGAATTGGTATCAGACCAAAAAAATAAAAATCTTCAAGGCTTATGTGAAGGAGTGCTGTTACAGTTAGAGATGTGATGAGGCAGCTCCTATCAGACAGCATTGGAAGTCAACCATAAAAAGAGAAGACAGTGGAAAACCTAGTTGTTTTCTAATAAATGTTTTAAAACCACACAATTTTTAGATCAAATTAGTTATTATATGGTGTGGCTCAATAAAGTGAGACTAAAAGACTGTAGAAATGCCAGACAGAAAATTAAGCTACAAATTCTTATCCTGCAGAGTTCAGAGTATTCACTTGTAATTGTTTTTCTAGGGAAGTGCTTAGGACTGAGGTTCTGTGTGTACAAACAGGTCAGTCCAAAGAGCGTGGCGTTGGCTAGCAGTGCGCTCCCCTGCTGGCGTGGGTGGCTGACCCCGACCATCCAGGCGAAGTGAAGTTCTGCTCAGGCACTCAGGTGCTTTTATTATAGGCAAAAGTAGTTAACAGTTACTTTTATAAAATTCTTTGATAGAATGGATTTGATTGTGCTCATGAACTTTGAGGTGTCACAAGGTTTGATAGCGTGTTTTCAGCGAAGCCCACGGTCAGACTAGCACTTACAGCCACGTGGAAGTGATCTTAAAAAGTTGTCACTGAAAGAAGCAGCTGGGTAAAGCACCTCCCAGCTGAGATACAGTGACTGACCTCGTGTGCATTTTTTTTCTGTTGCAAAGCAAAGGTGCACGTAAAGGACTTGTTTTGTGTTTATTGCAATGAGCTAAGAGGGTGTGATTTTAGCAACTGCGAGAGGCTGCAGGGTCCATGGCCTGCAGCTGGGGTGGGGGTAATCCTCAGAAGCCTTCTAACAGGACTGCAAGTGTTTATCTATATGTGATGATACTGTTTGTCTTCATATGTGATGATAAAAAGTATCAGAGAATAAGGCAAATAAAATCCAAGAAAGGGATATTCTTAAGCAGTCCTGTTTTACTGAAATCATATACGTTTAAATATTTAATACCTAAATGTATACAATTCATTCTGAAAGAGATGATGATTTATTGCTTACTCTCTTAAACATGCTGGATTTCTCTACCCTGTTTTCCTGAGAGATCATTAGATGTTAACAATTATGTACCGATTTTTCCTTCTCATTGGAAAATGTTGTCGCCGCCTTATCCATCTCATGCCAAAGTCACCTGGTATCTCTGCACTGAGTCTAACCATAAAAGAGAGAAACTACCTGGTGATAAAATTTACTGCTGTATTACTGTTTCTTGTTTAAATAGAAGCATAGGACCTGTAAGATTTTTGGTAAATTATTGTCAAACAAGTCCTCCAGATTTCAGGTTTCTTTTTCTCTTTTTCATTTTTTCTCCCCACCTGACTTCAGTACCATTCCTGGACTTTCTAGACAGCTTTCTGTCACAGCTTTATAGCCTTTTCCTTACATGATCAGAAGTGGGTGGTTTTCATTGTGCAGTTGGCTACAGATTTCTAAAAGTTACCAAGGATTATCTCTGAGACTTCAAAAAAACGTCTTGGAAAAGAAAAAAAAAATGGACAAGGGGAAGCTCTCGAATGGTACTGATGTTAATTTATCATGCCTAAAGGTCAGCATTTCTCAATGTTCTTTCACACACTGAAAGATTTGTCAAGGTTTTGGAGGTGTGAAATGTAGCAATGCAGTGATTTGGTGGCATTTTGGTTCAGTAGCGTATGTTCTTTGAATTAGACTAAACCAACATTTCTTCTCAACCTCATGAAAGCACTTCATCACAGCCAAATGTTCTAATAGCGCCTGGCAGCAGCTGGGAGCGCTCGCATGCAGTCTGGGAATGAATGCTGCTGTGCAAAGATCATTTGCACGGAGGTTTTTAATGTCCTCCTCTTAGCTCTCTATTTCCTTCAAATGGGTGAATTAATTAAACAAAACACAAACCAAATAGACTTATGGGGAGTAGAACTATTTCTTTTTTTCCTTCTTTTTTTTTTCTTTCCCCCTCCTCTGAGAGATGTATCCTCCATTCAAAACTGATAACCCTCTTCAGTAGGGAGTGTCTGGCATTTGCTCAAAGATTACACACTAGTTCTGGCCCGTACCAAGGCATATGCTGTTGCCCTAGCTGACTATAATTATATTGCAGTCGCAAGTCTGTACTGGATCCGTTTCATTTTGTTCTCAGATATATGAGCAGGACAGAGGTTCAAACATGACCAGCAGCTCTTCTAAGCTGAAGCTGTTTATCCGAACACCGGCTCTGAGATAGTGCTCCTCAGCCCTCCAGCTTGCCAAGGGTGTCAGAGCTACTGCAGAAACTGCCCCTTTTCTACCTTTTCTCCCCCAAATTCTACACTTGGGTAATCCAGATCGTATTTTGATTCTTTAGCAAGCATGTGACTGATTAAAATCCATTGGAGGGTCTTCATGATAGATTATTTTAATAAGTGCAAACAGTTTTCCATCTTAAGTTTACATGCAAAAGCTGTGTTTTTTGTAGGCCTGGTTTTTGTAGGTAGGCTATAGATCCTCCTGTTGCTGTAATACTCTTCCTCCTTGGTGGTGTACCAAATGCAGGAGAGAAAATTTCAGTCTTTGTTATCAGTTGGGCCTCTTTGAATGATTAAAATGCCACATCCTGGGGTCAAATGGATTCGCTTCTAGTCGGTTCTTTTTTTCTTAGACCGATTGCTCTAGTGACAGAGAGAAAGCTAATAAAAACAAAGTTAACAGCATGCCGTTGTTTCTGTTGTGGGGTTGAGGCATCAGTCCTCAAAGACAGGTGAAATTCAACCTGAGGGTTCCACATTATCAGAATTTGGACTGGCAGCCAAAGTAACATTTTGTTTCATAAAGTCAAACCAAACACAAACATAAACCCAGAACTGCTATATATCATATCCCTTCACCTAAAATAGGATTCATGTTTGTGTAATGAGCCTTCAATTATTATCTTCACAGAGTCAATTTTGTTATTGGTGATGCTTTCTATCCCCAGGGAGAAAATCCAGCCACTGAAGAAAATGGGAATTCTGCTTTGGGCTTTTGTGAAAGGTTTTTGTTCATATTACATTTAGAGTGGATACAGGATCAAGTTGTGACTTCTGAAAGGAAGTTGTTTTTGTAACTCGGCAAGATGCATTTTAAAAGTTGAGGTGTTCTCATTGATATTTCAGTAGGAGTAAACTTTTTTACTGCTTTCATCTCTAGTCCTATTTTCACTTCAGTAAAGAAGTCAGTATCAACGCTGTGTAATTATATATACCTGCCTTTTTCTGTATAGCTTGGTTATGCTCTTAAAACAAGCAAGTTGAATTGTCACATTTTACGCTTCAATACAATTAAGGGGAAAAGGGAGGAACTGATCTATAAATCTACATGTTCTCTATAATTTAGAAAGGTTATAATTTCAAGCAAAATAATCAATATTCCCATCCTTATTACTTTTATTTTTCCTAGTGAACATTACGTTATAGAGGTCCAGCTTCCAGCAAAGATGTTTGAGTTGCTGCCACAAGAGATTAAAGAAGGAAAGCTACTTCGCATGTATCCAGTACTCTTTAATGTTGGAATCAATGAACAGCAAACACTTGCAGAGAGGTAAGAAAAAATCGTGTTTCACTTTCTGTCCAGGTATGCCATGCTAGTACGGGATATCTCTCAGGATTAAAAAGAAATCTTTTCTGTTATTTGCTCTTGTACCATCTAACATTGACTCGGTGTGTATTTTAAGATATATTAAAGGAAATGAGCACAAGCTATGAAGCAATGCAAAATAATGAAAAAGTCCAAGTGAAGACGTGACCATATGCAGGACTTTATTTCACACAGTTTCCAAGTTTCCTTTGCATATAAATATAAGGTGGATTTCTATTTCACGAATGTAGAAGTTTGTTCATATACAGTACTTTGGGCTTCTCAAACATGAGTTTGAAAATTTGAAATTATTATTATCTTAAAGGTGGGGTTGAAGGTGCTGGACATTTTCCTCAGCTTTTTAGGGCTTTTTTCCAGGATTGTGGAGTGGTAGTTAACGATAGGGAATTGTGTTAGTAATATGTTTGTAGAAATGTGAAGGCTGATGTTAAAGTTCTGATGTGTTAATATTGCTCCTCTGAAAAGATTGTCGGAAACTAATTAATAAGTAAAATAATAATCAAAGTTTCACCAACCTATTAATTTTCTCTTCCAAGAGAAGGGTATCTGTTGGTCATGTTAAATTACCAAGTTTGTGCAATTCTAAAGCTGCAAGGTAGACATCAACAATGAGACAGCTACTTCTTTTTTTTTACTGGTTTTATTAACAGGGCATCCAAGAGACATAATACATATCTTTAGGCTGCATTCGCCACAAACTCAAAAGCAAAAGCGTAGCTGGGGAAATAGAGGGAGACAGTGAAAAACCATTAATTTGGACAATAGGCAAGAAGTTAAATACAACAGGAGTTTCATGTCCTCTTCTAGACTCCTTTTACTCTCCCGTCTACAGAGAAGAGTAAAGAAGAGACGGGAGAGTAAAAGGAGTCTTTTACAGAAGACTTCTAAGGAGTGCCATCAGGTAACTTTGTGGATGGTTATGGGAGACTTCTCTGAGTTGACAGTGGTGATATGTGAGAAAATTAAGGTAGAAAATTGAAATGGGAGACAGGCTGAATCAGAAGGCAGTAAAAACTGGCATTTTGCTAGTGAAAGAGTCGAGTAGTTGGCCAGAGATCTTGAAACATTCTTGAAAACAAAAATAGCTTGTTCTTGATGCCATAAAGAAGGGAAGAGTGATGCTGTGAGAGGAGTGACATGGCTAAAGTGATGGCATGCAAAACCAACAAAATCAGTCATGACAATTGTGACTAGGAAATGTCATGTTTTTCCAAAATTGGAGAAAAGGAGTATGCAGTAACCAAGAAGCAAGTTTGTGAGAGCATACATGGTTGGGATAGGCAGGAAAGAATATATGTCACAAATGTCCTGAAGAAAGATTTGACAAGATGTAGAAATAGCCTGGGTATACCAGGACTTGTAGAGGAGTCGGTGTAAAAAGATGTCTGGCTTCCAGGTGGAGTGGCTGGAAAAATGGCATTGTTCACAGCGGTGATTTTACATTGTGCACAAAGAAAGCCATGAATGAAAAGTTAATATATGTATACCTATAAATATAGATATATGTTAATACCTATATCTGTCAAGCAAATCAAGTTGGATTATTCCATGCAGAAACAGCTTGTCCACATGCACTTACAGGTGTAAACGTTAGACTTAATTCAAAATTATTGCTTAACTCCTAAAACTGCGCATTTGTCTTTGAGATTGGAAACACTGCACATGTTTTTCAGTAAAAAGTCTTTTTTTTGTGGGAAAATGAATATGAGAAAATAAGGTTCTGTGATAAATTTCTAGAAAATGTTACTTTATTAGATGCAAAGATCTCTTCTTTCAGTAAAGCACCGTTGAGAATATATCTCATGTGACACAGTGTGGCAATGGCTACTGAGGAAGTAGCAGAGTCTTTTCCCTCTTTGGTCCATTTAAGTATTTTATTCCCTTCCGCATGATGTAGCAGTGTGTTTAGTATCTTCTGATTTGTGTCCCCTTTTGTCTACCTGAATTTCTCATGTAACCTGTCCATGCCTCTCTCTTTGTACTCCTCCATTTCCTTTTCTGTCTTCCTTTTCTTCATTTCAATGCTAATTTAAAGATGACTTGCAAAAACTTGGCCATAACTGCCTAAAGGACATTCCTGTCTTTACACTCATTCATATCTCTCATAGTAGAGGTACCGGGAGAGTGGGTTTGGGGTTGGTTTTTTTTAGCCTATGTGAAACTTGACTGTTGTAGAAATTTTGGTCTCGGAAAGAAAGTTTTTTGCCCATATAGCTATAGGCAGTTCATGGGTAAGCGTAATGACATTCTGATGTTGTCTGGGTTTTCTGTGAGGTGCAACATAATGAGGATTTGGGTGATGTGTTCCCAGCAGACTTGACTGCTGCAAGAAGCCCCCCATAACCTGCTCCTGAGCCGGCTGCAGCACCGCAAAGCAACCGCTGAGGTCTGTGTGCTGCAGCAAGCTGAAATGCACACAGCTGAAGTCCAGTAGCCTGTGGGTCACAACCCTGTGAAGCTTAATGGTGAAATTACTGCTCAACAGCAGAGAAATGGTTCTCTCATTAGTTTCAGACACAAGAAACCAAGATAACTAACAACTCAAGAGCAGTGTAGGGCAGAAAGGGCCCAGAGAAGTAATCAATTTATAGCAAATATTCTCAGACCGGAGCAGAAATTAGTTCTTCAGAAGGTTTTCCGCCTGACACTTGCATCTCTTCCATCTTGTGTGGCTTCAGTATTGTCCAGCTCTGGTAGAAATTAATATACCTAAGCAACAGCAGCAGTAAAAGACGTAGGAGTTGGCGTACCTTGCCTGTGGTGCCATTTGAAGTTCCCACAAAGAGCCCTTGTATTTATTCAGGCTTTGTGAAGGGAAAAAGAATATGTGTTTTATTGAATGTTTGTCTGTAAATGGACTACTTGTCCATAAGTTTTCGGAAGAATTATCCATGAGTGATCACCTCGTTCCCAAATATTAGTTCCAAAGCACATGAAAGATCAGCAACTGTACGTTTGAAAAAACCTAGTACTTTCAACACTAGGAAAAAAAAAAGTTATTTCTTTATGCAAAGAAATCATTCTGAAGAATAATGTAGCTCTGTTTTGGTTTGGGGTTTTTTTTTTGTGGGTTTTTTTTTTTTTTCATCATTTTACTATGCTTTTTTTACAGGTTTGGAGATACCACATTGCAGGAAAACATTAACCAGGAAAACTTAGAACTTCTAAAAGAATATTACAAGCTGTTTACAGAAAAAATGCCTCCTGATTGTGAGTACAAAATAATGCAATAGCCAAATGGCTTTGAAAAGGTTTGATAAGCGAAAGATTATAAGATAGTAATATTAGCACAATATTAGGGTGCAGCTTTTAGATTTAGGCGTCAATCCCATAACTTGTTCCATAACGTTAAACACTTTGTGCCTGTACAGAGCCCTGCTGAAGTCAGTAGCCGTTGCAGGCCCACGGCCATAGCAGAAACTACAGGGAGAGTGAAACAGAGTAATGATGAACTAAACAGCTCTTTTAAATTATTAATATAATATGCTTTTTAATCTTTCAAGTAGAGGACAGTCTGTACCTACTATATTTGTACAGAAATACCCGGTGGGAATTTTCATCAGTTTCAGTCATTCCCTCTATTCTTATTTTGAATATGTATTAAGGTACGGCAAACCACTGAGAAATCTGCAGATGGAAATACAAGCAACGAGCCACATCATAACGTCACTGACATTAATAACACAATTCCATTACAATAGGCCCTATGTCCCAATTTTCTAGAAATTTGGTGTCATAAACACTACTGTTCTGTTACTTTGTTGAAAGCAAACACTGAAGAGACTATTTGTATCAATCTAATCCTGATAAAGCAGTCTTAACGCCAAAACTATATTCCCAAGTGTTGCGGATTTTACAGCCTGATTTTAAATAGCTTGGATTTAGGTCTCTGCTCCTGCCCCTTGGGTAAGGGCTGTGTGTGAATCTTTTGAATCCAAAGATCTATCGTCCTACAGGACACGCATGTGACTCCTCATGGGGAATACTGCTGCAAAGCTGCTGTTCTCTTACAGAACACCTTGTGTTGATTACTTTTGCAAATTATCCATCACATACGTGTACTTGTAGTTATATGTAATGTGTCGCTGTATATGTGTACATGCTTATCTTTTATATCAGGATGATTTTCATTTGCTAATAATTTTGACAGAAGTGAAAGCTCTGTTCCTAAAGGGTGGGCAGTATGGCCATCCATCCACCCACATCTGTAGTATTTCTAGGATTTCTACAGAGAAATTAATACAAGAAGTAGGTAATTAAGTTAGGGGAATCCTGCCAAGAAAGCAACCTGAAAAACTAACCTCATCTGGGGTTAGGTCTAAGGTAGATCTGCTACCTCATAAATGGATCTGATTATATAAAAGCAAAAATTTGCACGCAGATAATATTGGCTGCTTTTCATTAACAGTGACTAACCCTTGTACTGTCTTCCTGCAGAAGGATTATTAGTGAGCCACACAGGCTTCCTGGACTTCTTCCAGACTGTACAGGCTTTTGAGAACTGCACTTGTCTAATTCATGTCTCTTCTGGTTATTATTACCTTCCCGCCTTTTCTCGACCACTAAGATCTGAGTCTGTTCTTTGCCCAAATTTTTATGGAACACAAACCACCCCCTAGTTCCGTGTCCCTTCCCAGTAGCTCCCTGCCGTTATACAGAGTCACTCTTTGGGCTTTGAGGAATGTGTCTTTTAAACCGGGTCCCTGGAAAAAAGTGAAGCTTTCAAAGTGTTCAGCTGGGAGAGAACTTCACTTCCTCCCCTGCTCCCCCACCTCTGTGCTCAAGTTCTTAGGAAGAAAACCTCCATCCCAGCTGCCAGCAGTCCTGGTATTGTAGCCAAGTGAGACCCATTCAATATTGATGGTTTGGTCACACCTTTCCAGGTAGTTTCCTGTAGTGCCAAACCTGTGCTACAAAATAAATGCAGAACCCAGTTCACAAAGCTGGTAGTTACAAATAGTGCTCATAAAGCCAGACAGAATTTGAGGACTCGCAAGGCCAGGCTATTGCATCCACCATCCTTAGGCAGCCTGACTTGCCTGCTGTTTCATTTGTATATTCCATTTCAAAAAATTCCATTTTCCACTCTCATAAAGGTATTGCCACCTTTGCTATTAGTTTTTCTCTCATCTCTGTAATTCCCATTGCCAATAATATCCTAGCTTTCTCTCTATTCCCCAATTGTTAAAAGTCTTCAGCTGCATGTAACTACATACGCCAAACAATGACTTTCTGTCATCTTTTAGATAAATATGCACTCGGTCACTCTCCTGTTTCTGAATCTCTTTAATTCTCTAATGGGAAATTCTGAAAACAATAAATAACAATGTGCATCCAGAAAGATTCCTACCAAAAATGCCAACCAAATGTAGTTCTGGTTTAGGCACCAAAATAGTATTGCTTTTATAGAATAGCTAATGATATAAGGGTACAAAAATGTATGATTGTTGTTTAGTAATATTTAGTAGTAATTGAAGAGAATGGCTTAGCAGTCAATTTAAGCAGCTGAAAGCATAAAATCAGAGAAACCTATGTCGTGAGTGATATTTGGTGTTGCTGGTTTGATACCTAATACCTGCAGCAAATCAGTGTTGCAAAGTATTGCCCCATGTGAGACGAGGGATGCATG
The DNA here is from genome assembly GCA_008658365.1 of Alca torda. Taxonomy (NCBI): domain Eukaryota; kingdom Metazoa; phylum Chordata; class Aves; order Charadriiformes; family Alcidae; genus Alca; species Alca torda. The sequence goes on along the minus strand of CM018079.1, from coordinate 14,021,389 downwards.
CAAGGTTTAGAAATCCTGCAAGCAAATACACATTTTCTTCCATAGCATCATAATGCATGGAGCAGTACCTGCATTTTCAACATGAAGTCTATGAGTCTGTTTTGAACTTCCAGGCTTCTCCCCCTTATAATCTATAAGAATGATTCGACAGCTTAATATTACTTTGTGACACAAGGAATTTAAGCAATCGATCACATCCAGTCAAGATGCAGCTCATTTGGCAATATTATAAATTAGGAGGGTCTCATTTTACCTATGGTGAGGTCATCTCTCCGAGATGATGTATTTTCTGCTGTGAACCGAAGGAACGTTTACCTAGTGATACATTCTCATAATCTGGAAGCATCCTTTTAGAGTACTCATCGTATGCTATGTGTTTTAGAGGCAGATGCAGTATAATAGTCTTAGCAGGTTGTGATTTATTTTTATATGCTCTGCATCATCTAATTGTATGACCAGGAATTGTAATACACAGGTAAAACAATCCTCATTAAGATCATTGCAAAACTAGTTTGAATGTACTTTTTCTGCATTTTTTTTTCTTTTTGGTAGTATACTAAAGGTAAGGCAACTTAGATATTTTTAGAATAGTTCTTTTTGAGTATATTTAAATTACTTCTTACTATGAATGATGGATAAGGGAAACTGCAGAATTCATTAGAGATAAAAGGTAAAAGCCTGTTGATAAGAGGGATCATTCCAGCTGTGATCAGCTTAGGAGAATGGATTTTGACCTGCCTTAGTAGTTGCCTCATTTTTACTCTTTGAACTGAATATAAATCTTAGGGTTTGGGGCTTGGTTTGGGTGGGATTTTTTTTCCTGCTGGATGGAACGTCTTATTTTTTTTCTTGTTGAAAAATGTATCAATTTAGCAATTTGGTTTAATTTGGTTTCGACTTGTTCTGAGCCTTTATTTGGTGATAATTATTATTAAATTTCTTTTTACTTCACTACCATAAGAAGAAATAATTTCAAAAAACAGATTTTGGCTGTTTCTACTTGTTTTCAAAACTAATGAAGATAAAGGTAACATTAGAACAAAACCCTCCTATAAAAAAAAAAAAATCACATAAAGCAGAAGAGAAAATTAAATTGCCTATTCTTGAATTCCCTCTAGACAACTACGATTAATAAAATTTCAGCTCAGCTGCCATACCCAGGGAAAGTAGGTAAAATTTTGGATTTTAAGTAAACCTGAAATTATTATTTCAAAATTAAAGCCCCATTTAATTTCAGACTGAGAAATAGCCTTTGTTAGGTGGTTTGGTTTTGGGGGTTTTTGGGTTTTTTTGGGGGGGTGTATTTAGTGATGTTTAACCCTCCTGTTATGTTATTTTAGGAACAAAAACATCATTTGAAAACAAAAATGAGGTGTTCTATTTTGAAAAAAAAACCAAAATATTTTTTATTGAAATAAAAAAAATCATCCCATCAAAGCAGGTTTTAATACACTCAGTTATTTCTCTGCTCATTTCCATTGAATGTCTATAATAGTCGATGAACAGAACTATAGCAGAGATTTGAATGTTTTCAGCACCCATTTATAAGATAAAAGTTGAAGACAGTTTATTTTTCCATGGTGAAGATCTTAGGGAAGACAACAGAATACTTAGAAAGAAATAAGGTTTGCTTATTCCCTAAATATTCAGCACATACTTTCTATCCTGTGTTCCAAAATAAGGCTGTAAATAATAGCCTTGTTCTTTAATATGGGCATTCTTTATTCAGCATAACTACCATCAACCTTACCAAAATGAGCAACCTTATCATCCTTTTTTCCCAGGTCTACCACATTTTCAAGAACAAAATGATTTAAAGGGATTGCTAGAAAATCTCCATCAAAATATCCAGGCCAAAAAGAGAAAGAATGTAGAAATCATGTGGCTGGCTGCGACGGTAAGCTCTTTTCTTTCAAATATATTCACGTGATGAACTAATTTTCACATGCCTGCTGATATTCTGAGTGTAATGGATTCTAAGGATATGATTGGAAAACTCAATGATTCAAGTAGGTAGATATGCTGAAATGGCTCTCTAACATTTCCATTCTGATGGCCTGTCATCCCACTCATGAAGATATCTCTTCTTCCTACGCTTAAATTACAGATATTTTCTTTTTCTCACTTTCTTAACTGATAGAACTGGCTAGAATTCAATGCAAGAGATGGTTTTGGTCACTTCGTCCCCTACATTCTCCAGGCCCTTTTCTGCAGAGCTTCTCCTAGCCAGGCAGTCTGTGCCCTGTGCTGCTGCTTGGGGTTTTTCTGTCCCAGATGCAGGATTTTTCATTTATCTCAGCGAGTTGTGTAACAGGGTAACACAGGCTTGCTTTTTGTTTGGAGCGTGTTTTTTCTTTAGCTAACTGAGCCTGCTTTTAGGCAGAGGAATTCCTTGGACAATCCCACATAGCTGTAAATACATCACCTCACATGAAAGAGGGAAGACAGTATTCAGCTACTAACTTTTTTTTTTTTTAAATCATACGCATTCTTTGATGATATAAAATTTGATTATTCAAAATACCTTCCTTTTGTTTAGTGTCCATAACCCTTGAGGTATGATGCAGAACATGATTACTTGCTCTGACTTTCGTTTAATATTGCTGCACTCAACTTTTGTTTTTCTTTAATTAAGGTACTTATGTTTTATGAATAAGTATTTAATTGTATCGGTACAACTTCAGTTGTCAGTCAAATTTTATGGGTGTTTTTAGCCAGTGTCGCCATGACAGCCGATGCAAGGGAACTGATAGCAACACAAAATAAGCTGGATACACAAAGAGCAGATGTTCAGGCACAGGGAGAACAAAGAAAAATGTTTATCAAACAATGAATAATACTTACTTTGCTTTATTCACATAATTCCTTTTTGTTGCCCAATTCTGTTGGTTTTGCACATACATGTTAAAAAAAAAAACCCAAAAAATAACAAAACATCCTTCAGATATTTATAAAGAGCTCAAGCTTTTCAGGAATGTGAAATTTGACCAGGTGATTGTCTTACATTTAGGAAAGGTACCCTTGGTGTCTCTGCCCATTTATACAAGCAGAGACTTGAGCCTTTGGTAAGTACTGAAATTGAAGCAAGACCTTGTGTTTTGGGGAACTTTCAAATGCATATACCCTTCAAGGCAAATGAATATCTCATACAAAATATTAATAAAATTTTCCATGACTTTTCATTAACACCAGGAACAAGACAATATTAACTATGTCTTTGTATTAATAACACTGCTGTAATTTTTTTATATTGCTAATAACATTTTGCCTTGTGGTTAATAAATATTATCACATGCTGTTGCAGTATAAATCTGTTGTGAGTAAAAATATAAGCTTTTCTTGCAGTACCAGTTCTGCAATTACTATGAAACATTGCTTCTCAAAGAAGTAGAAAATAAATCAGTACAGGATAGTGTAAAATTATCTACAAAGAATATGGCAGAATTTACTTAATCTTTGGGTATATAAAGTTGTATTCTACCATCTATTCAGGAGTCCCTGAAAATCATTTCATGGGTAAAGGGTATTACTCTTTGGACATAGAAACTGTTTCAGATTTTTCTTTCGCTGTATTCTGTTTCTCTTTGTTACCTTACTGTAACCTTCTGAAATCAGTATTTCTGGACCCATTGATCTACACATTGCTAATGCGATGTTACGTTTGTTTATTGGAAAGGCATGATTCCCTGCTGTATGGATATCACTTTGTTCTTGCAGTAGATATATGAGATTATACATGGATATGCATATATATATCTGCACCTGCATGTAATTCCCATTGTAATGGGACTGTGAGAAGACATCTGCGTTTTAAGTCAACTTTTGCAAATTGATATCACAAACATTTCTTATTCTAAATATAATGGGACAGAGATTTAAATGTTCCGTATTTTTATTTCCTAAGCTTCAGCCTGCATCTTCTGTCTTATATCAGGAGAAATAATCAGAGTATTGATTTATCCTTGGTTTAGTCTTCAAGGTTTTATATCCTTTTATCATCCCCACTTTAAACTTAATCACAATCCTAATGATTTAAATCTGTTTTCGTTAAGGGAGATTTTCTTCTAAAGCTCTAATAAATGTTAAATCTGTTTTTTTCCTCCTATATCTTTAATATATTTGTGGAAGATGTGAGCAAAATTGAGGATAAAATTCAGGCTGGACACTAATTGTAAACTGTGTGTTCTGATATGATGATACATTTGCTATTGTCCCTTATTAGATTTCTAGAACACCAGATCATTGTGTTGGCCCGTTTTAATTATTTACTTTGTTTAACTGCTGCTACTTTGAACTGAGTCATTCTGAGGATTTATCTGGGCCAGCCTATCGGGTTAACCTACATTTCTCCTTAAATCAGAATCCAAGGATTTTTTTTTAATTGTTTATTTAAGTTAACTGATTGTTTTCTATTTAATCCCCTTTAAAATGATTGAGACATTTGTGCCGAACTTCAATGCAAAATAAGTTTGTGGTTATGGTTATTTGCTTGTTGTGCCTAGAATGCTTCTCAGTTCCAAACTGACTCTCACTAGCCAGCACTCTATACGTATGCTGTCAGCCCAGATTTGGGATTTAGTCTCCATTCCCTACATCAGAGGCCATTACACATCCAGAATAAATTACCTGATTTGTTTCTTATGACTCATTCACTTTGAATAGTCACAATGACTCATGGACTTCAAAAGAGACTAGTGTAAAGAGAATTAATCTCTTCAATGAAGCAGTTAACTTCTTTCACAGCATTTTAAGACCTGCTTGATACTTTCTTTAAAAAAGTGTCTTATAGTATTTTTATTTAAATACCAATGCAACTTTCCAAATTTTTAAACAGATTTAAGTTTTAAAATTTTGAATTATGGGAGGGAAGAAACACTCACAGCTTCTCCTTTACTAGCCTGTACTTCTTTGGGCTCAAAGTTAGATTCAATTAATTAATTCCCTGGATTCAACTTTTGAGATCGTCCTTACCAGGATATTGCAAAGACCTTGAAGACTTTAAGTGCTGTCTGGGCCATCAATTTTAATAGAATTTCTGAGAATGCAATTAACAGATAAAAAAATGCTTATTTTCTGAAGTGAGACCATGAAGATCATGTTCCAATTTCATCCTGCAAGATCTCAAGTAAAAACTTGATAGCCAAGCTGAGAAGTTCCTTAGGATGGGGCCTAACTGCTCTGACTTATTGCCTTGCCCTATTCTCGTAACTATTTCCTTTTTTGATAGTTACAGCTATGATTGTCCAGGCGTAGGAGCAAACAAAACAAAGTACTACCTTTTCTGAGGACAAATTATATCAGGGAAAGGTAAACCCACATTTGGGCATACCAGCTCTCCTTCAAATTTTTCTTTTTGTATTAAAATATTGTTTGAAACCAAAGTATAAGATAATGGGCTGGTACAACCGCAGATGGATTCTTAAAGTGAGAAATTATCCTTAAAAACATGTCATGTTTCCCCTATAATTCTGTCAAAATGTACGGTGAAAGTAGACACTCCATGGCAGTCATTTCTGTCAAGCTTTAATTGTTCTGAGTCACGCATTGAACAGCTTACCCGTTGAAAATTGAACAGGGTGGTTGTCACAAAGTGAGGAAAAAATGAAGCAACTTTCCCTTTTATAGTCTAGACTAACAAAATACCTTTTTATTTCAAGTTCAGGAAATTCAATGCAATGGTTTGGTAAGCTGTAGTGCCTGTAGACATTCTAGTGATTTGCTTAAAATGTTTAGGACTAAGAATAGGTTTGGTTTGTTGCTGTGGTTTTTTGTTGGGTCCACCGTCGGTTTCTTGCTTCACTTGGCTGGGGGGTGGCTTTGGGGTGGGCGGGAGAGACGCTTGACGGAGACTGCAGTACAAGATTGTGTGCAGCGCTCTCTTAAAATCAATAAGGGCTCCTTTTTCCTCAGCGGACAGGTTATTTGTAGGCTTGTCCTGCTAATGAAAGCCCTGAAGTTCTGCTTTTAAAATGTGTGCTTTGGACAAATCAGAAATGGGCTGTAGATCAGCAGCTATCATCTTTTGGTGCTATTTTTGCAGAGCATTATTGCTGCAAATTTTTAAACAAAAGATAAATTCACTGTTGTTTTCAGCACATCTGCACCTTTTGTGGCGCTGTGTCAGGCCAGCATGGGCATAATCCTTAGAATATGAAAATCCCCAAGGCAGCGGTAATAACTGATCTAACTGCAAAGACACACACATCAGCAGCCGTGTGATTCAAGTTAGAGTTACTACCTTGTAAAAGCTATTTTCTTCTTGAGAAGTATTGTAGTTTGCTGCATCCATTGTCTGTGATCGCAAAATTGTGTGAGTTTCACGGTCTGCCTGGTGTGTGGAGAACAGAAGGTGTGAAAAGGGCAACGCTTTGACGTCTGCCTGTGTTTCAGATTTGCCGCAAACTGAACGGAGTCCGTTTCACCTGTTGCAAAAGTGCCAAAGACCGGACATCCATGTCGGTGACGCTGGAGCAGTGCTCCATCTTGAGGGATGAGCATCAGCTTCACAAAGACTTCTTTATTCGGGCACTGGATTGTATGAGAAGGTATGTGGAGGTTATTGCATGTCCCTCGCGTTTTGAGCTAAGCCAGGAACTACGGCACAGAACGGTCTAAAGCCGGTTGCAAATGCGCAATAGACACCAGTCCCGATTTAGCAGAGGACTGACCAGCAGCATGCCAGCTGGTAAGTCACTTGTGCATGCAACATCTTTGCAACTGCATCTTTTATCACTAATTAACTGTTTCTGAGATAGATATGTGAAACCTCCTAAGTGTCACTTCACTGACTGTAGAATTTGACCAACAGGAGTTATTTTAACAATTTCTTAGGCTTTCATAAGGCTTAAAATTTTAACAACGTTCTATGACCGTATAAAAAAAGTGTATTATTTTCTTTTTTAAGAATAATTTTTAAAATGTTTACATACTCATTAAATCATTTGTATAAAATTTAGACAAACATTCTGAAAGCAGAATAAGCATGTGTTACAGATGGCCATTCTTATTAGCTCATGTTATTAAGAATAGAAGAAACACCCAAGTTGATTTGGACCGATGGTGATTACCATAATATCTGATAAAATCTTTACTGTTTAAATAAATAAATGTTTCATTCTAAATTACAGCTATGCAGAAATTGAGGCTGATGTTATTAGGAATGTGTAATTAAAAGATGTAAAGATTTCTGATTATCTGAATCTTTGATGAATAAAAAAAAAAAAATTCAGCAAACAAGTTTTGATCATAAAATGAATCCAGATGCTGTATTCGCTGAGGAAAATTTCATCGTTGGCTTTAATGAGTACTGCATTATATTTTCTATAAGAGTTTAAAAAAAATGTATCCACAACATTCAAATAATATATAACAAAGGTCAGTGCAAAACTAATAGAAAATATTCTGGTCAGCCTGTAAAGAAGTAAATGAATCATATCTTGCACTTATATGAAACAAAAATTGCTTGTATGTTGGATTTGCAAAGAAAAACAATCATGTTTAAAGTCTGTAATTGATAATTCTTGGCCTTAATATTTAGTATTGTCAGATTCGGTGTTTAATGTCTAGATTAATACCACAGGTTTACACATGTAGGGTTCCTCTGTATTTTGGCTACGATAGATATTCTAAAGAAAAAAGGTAATGTTTACAAAGAGTAATTGAGCAGAGGAGCGAGATGGCTCAGATGTAGAGATGGTTTGCAAGGTGTTAGTGTAGTGTGATGTATTAAACCGAGATGTATCATCTTGTATGTGTCGTCATCTTGCATAAATCCCACAGTCTCTGCAGTATTTCAGTGAGTGAATGACTTGTGTGCAGTCTTTCATAACTATGTGTCTTATCATTATTGAAAAATTCCTGAGTTTTCCATGTTAAATTTCATTTTCGTTGGCATTTCAAATACGTTGGTTTGGTTTTTTTTATGTCTCCAGTAAATACAAAAGTGTGTAAGCTACAGTAAATTACCAGATACAGGCAAACTAATTATATAAAATCATTATTATGTTAGAATAGCATTGACGAGTAGATTGGAAAAGTTTCACAGATGTAAACCTCGTTTTAAAAAAGCAAGTCCTGATATTTATACAAACTCACTTGTTAATACAAAACTGTAATAGGTTTTTGTAGACTAAAGTGTAAGCTTTTACATCATATAACTGATCTGAAAGCTGAGGTGATTAGCACAGTAGTTATATTTGCAGATAACAATAAATTGGAGTCGCAAAAGAGTGGTGGAAAGCCCAGAAAATCTGGAGAAAACTTAAAAATTAAATGAGCAGATGGGTTTATGACGTTGAAACCCCATCACGACAATGTTAATACTGTGCTTTTGCTGTAGTTTTAAACAGAGAAAAGCATTATCCTGCTAATATCCTGTAAATGAATTCCAAGCAGCCTTGAACTGAAGTAGATGCTATGTTGGATGGCAGGTAATAATTTTGAGTTGGGTGGTAGGATTGTCTAGGACTTAACGCAAGGGACTCGCAAGTAGTGGCGGTAGCATACAAAATAACCTGTACCATCACGTTAATGAATAAATAGATCTTTTACCTATGCTAGTTTCTATCTGTATAATACTGTTCATACAACTGAAGGTTAAAAAGAGCAGCCAACTTACTTTTTTTTTCCTCACGGGCTGGTGAATTTAAGCCCAAAAATGCAAAACAGAAGAATAAAAATGTCAAGTGTGGAGACATAGTACTTAACTCTAAGGTACTCCCATTGAGAATTGGTCAGACAATTTTAAGAGCTGTCTTTGGGCGCTTTTTTTGGTCTCTTTGGTGCTACAGACATTCATCGGGGACTGTTTCTCGCTCCCCACTGCCCATCTGTTGCTGGAGGTGTTTGTGGAGCAGTGCTGGAAGCGACGCAGGCTTCCCCCCATCTCCACCGCTGACTGGGTAGCGTGGCACGAACCCTCCAGCTGGGCTCTCTTCTCAGAGGCAGATGGAGAAAGGTGAATTGCAGAAAAAAGGCAATTTGAGAGAGTAAACTGGGAAGGAAAGCACAGCCAGGCAAAAGAGAGGGGGGGGGAAAAAGCCGTAATTTCCGCAAGAAGAGATATAATGGTGTTTCAACTAAATCTCCTGTATTTTACTTGAGGGAAGTTTGGCAGCTACATTTTTGAGGTTTGTGTGAATGAGGTCAACAGACTTGTTTGGTAGTTGTTGTGATGCTTGCCCTTTTATCCTTTCTTTTTATTTGATTACTATTGCAGAGTGTTATTTGAAAGATTATGCTGTATGTTTCTAAGCTTTTCATTGACTACTTGCAGAAACTTTTAGAATGATTTTTCACGTCTAAAAGAACTTATTTTGTTTTAAGAGCAGAGGAAAAACTATGCCGTTTAATTTTAGCAATTTTCCCCTGATGAATCTTCTCTAGATCATTTACTTAAGCTCTGTCAATCAAATCCCTTTATGCTGATTGCCACGAATCACTTTTAAGCCTTTCAAAAGAACAAGTAGACAAGAAAAATTCAATTTTAACATCCAGAATCCTAACAGACTGGATTGATCTTTCAAAGGCTTCTTTCAAGAGTTAACAGTAGGAGATGGAGAGTACTGTGAAACAAAGTGAGTTGTAAAAGTAAATGGCGATTCAAAAGCAGCCTTTATTGGAAATGCCATAATTTTGAGATATGAAAATTATAAAGGTGCCTGTGTAGCCTTAAAGCTTTTTCTTTTCCTGCCGGTGCTGACACAGCTTTAGTGGCTGTTGTAAAAGGGAAGCGTGTGCTCATGGGTTCGTGCTTTCTTGCCACCAGAAGTTTGGAGGTGCTGGACTTCTGCGTGCTGCTGCTTTTTGGCTTCTCTGATGTCCCTAGGATTTTGAGCAAACCAGAGGCAATTTCAGATGTTTCAGTTTTTTGCTTCAATGTACATTGCCCAGCACTGTTTTGGAAAATACTGCTGGTAGCTGTTATTTAATGACTTAGTTTGTAAGTGGAATCAGTATCTTGTGATAAAGCATAAGATGTTTATCGCTTCTTTAAAAAAAAAAACAACCTGTGCAAAACACCTTCCATTAGTTGTCCTGTTGTTTATGAAAAATGTGGTGAAATGACAATAGGAATTCAAGCTTTATCACTTACAATATATAATATATGATTTTGTCTTCTGAGTGTAACTCTCGCCATTATGATGCTGCAATTGATGTGTATGGGAAGCAGCTATTCCATAAATAATTCTATATATTATAGTTTCCTTGGTATATGTATGTGACTTCCATTGATCTTAGTGACATGCATAGTGCAGAATGAGGAAAATCCATATATTATCCCCTCTGTATCGAGTGTTTGCAATTCACAGCGTACTAAAATCGTATTTATAATGTTGCTGCCATTTTCAAATCATCATTTTTTGCTATCGATATTCTTTTCTTATTTTTTCATTCACCAATATGTGAATATTTCCTGTCGTTCAATGTTAACTGTATTCCAAGAGACCAGTAGAGGGACAAAACTGATTTACCCGAGTTCATTGCAGTATCTGTCACACGATTCTATTTTTCATCTTTAGAGCTGGCCATTGCTTAAGGGATGTTGGACACTGGTAGGCAGCACACTAGGAAACAGTTCTGCAAAACTCATTTGATTTTTTTTTTTCCTTTCTTTTCTCAACCTAATTATTTTTAATATTTCAGTGATAGGGCTCCTTTTGGAGGCCTTGGGTAGCAAGTAACCTCAGAATTTCCTGGGTTTTGAGCATGTTTCCAATAAAGCCTCAAAAGTAAAAAGCAAGCAAAAGAAATGACAAATCCACTGTCTACGGTGAAGCCTCCAGGCTCCTTATCATCATTCTTGGCAGGGCACGATACCTGTCAGATATTTCAGACATTGAATACAAAATTTGACTCAATGTAGGACACGCTGTTTTCACCTGAAACAGCAGTCAAGGATATTTCAGATTCTTTTAGATACATTGCCTATCAAAAAATCTGATTGAAGCATAATACAAAGAGTGAATGGTCTGGGCAACAAGGTGTGGGCTTTTGATAGCCCAATTATGAGGCAAATAGATGTTTGAGGCCCTGTTTTCTTAAAGAGCGTCTTTAAGAGTTGAGAAGGAAAGATAGATTAATAGCTCTTTAATCAGGGACTTTCAGATGTTCTGAACAGAATCCATAGGTCCAGGCTGAGACGGACCTTGGCCATGGAAGGGCCTGTACCAAAGACCACAGTGTTGTGATTGCTGCGTGGACTAGGAAGCAGGAGCAAAGGGTCAGTCAGGATGAGAGACTGGGATCCACGTGCAGATCTTCCTCACCTTTCTGCCATCTCCTAGCTATCGCCCTGCCCATGCGAGCTTGTGGCAATAGATGCAGTGCGTGATGGGTCACACAGAAGACCTAGCACATGTTCTCCTCTTACCTCTTCTTTTTCCAGCCTGTCTGACCTTCCCCATCTTTTTTTTTTTTTCCTGAGAGTATTAGCGCACTGTAAACAAAACTTAAAAATGGAGAGCCTGGCTTGCAACATGGATTTTTCCATCATTCTATGGTTCTTTAGAAACTTAACATTTATATTTTGAGGTACAGACTTTAGATGGAAAGATTTACATTACCTAATGTATTGAAAGAGGCCTGGCATTAAGTAACAGCAAGGTCCAATTTTGGTGCATTGAACCACTATAAATTTTATTTTCTAAAACCAAATTACCACTACTTTAAATAGCAACAGTGCAGAGGAAAAGAAAACGGAATGGAGAGAGATGGTCAGAAGATGTAATAAGAATCAATGCAACTGGCACTTTGTTGGGCTGTTTTAGAATAAAGGTCTGTTTCTGATCACGCTTCTGGAAGCAGCAGAGCAATTGCAGACAACCATTGCAGACAAAGTATCAAGCAGTAGCTTGAAAGGGATGAGTTAAATCTCAAGTTTTCTAATACAAGTACACAATTTCACAACGTTGATCTTTATAATGTGTCTTTAAAGCAATTCTCTAGTTTTTAAGACTTAAAAGGAAAAAAAAAAAGCCAAGAAAGAAAAAGGAAATGCAAACACACTTTATTTGCACCATATCGGACTCAGGAAGATCGTCAGTGTGGTTCAGGCTTCTGCATGGGCAAATTAAGTAAGTAAAACTGGCAGTTGTTTTGTATTATAGTCTCACACATTTTGTCTGTTTCGCTGGGGTCAGATGTTCAAGTCCATCTTTTGTAGGAGAATGTTCTCCAGCTGACTACAGAAGTTTCATTTCTCCTGGACCTCATCTCTCCAACTTCTTCCCATATACTAGTTTTGCACTTCTTTCTGATCAGCACCCCAGTCAGAGTCCTGAGAACTCTATTGTGAGAACTTTCTCATCTTCCTCTGTTTCACCAGACTATTGCTTGAATATTTCCCTCTGGTTGCTCCTTCTTCCTCCGAGGCGCGTGTCGCTGCCTCTGTCTGTCTCTTTTTCAGGGCTGGGGCGCTGGCTTCAGTAACAATATAGAGAGAACAGCAGAGCCCGTGCCCCTGTCTCGTTGCTTTTGCTTCATATTACAGCAGTCATCATCTGCCTGGGAGAGCAGCAAGGAAAAGTCTTGTCTAACCCCTTGACCTGGCAGACGTTCAGCATAGATTGAATCCTCAAAGCTTGTACCTGCTGAATTTTAACAAGTCTTTGTTAGGAAGCGGTGGTGATTTGAGATTCTTGCAGGAGCAGGCTCTTACAGTAGTTACATCTCTCATACCTTTATTGCCTTGGTGCAGAATATCAGATCCTGGTCTTCAGCATGGAGGTACTAGTAATCATCTCAAAAAAAAAAAAAAAAATAAAAAGCAGCTGTATTTTTTTTTTCTTCTTTCGATGACATTGTAAGTTTGAATTTTGTCCATTCAAAATGAACAATTGAATGTTAATGGAAAACATTGTGTAACCTTAATTATAGTTGCCCTTTGCCTGGAACCTATAATAATATTCTTGGACTAATCACTGGGGAGGAAGGGAGTGTTCAAGGGCAAAAAGTAAAAACCTTTGCCACTCTTTGCAAGGAATATTTAGAGATGTGACCCAGGCTACATCACCAAAACACTTAGCTTTTCAGCAGTCAGTAAACCAGAATTTCTGAAGTAAATGTTTAGTTTTCCTATCAGTCCGTGGAGGGAAGGTAGTACCATGAGCAATCTGTATCGTCTCTGATTTTTGACACCAGCATTATGTGGATGAGTCCTTGAAATGCACCTGCTTCTGCTTCATTGATGACGTAGGAGAGGTGGGTAATCAAGAGGACTCAGAACCCGTCAGTAAATTTTAACTACCAAGTGATAAAACATACTGATATATCAATTGCGGTGTATTATAGGAAAAAAAATAATGTTCCTTTTCCATTGAAAAAGAAAATGTTTGTCCATGTTTGGGTTTTGTCTTTGTGACAAGAAATCTTGATTCCTTGTGACCTTTTTGCTGAAGGGAGTCCTTGCCCTTTGACTTAGGGATGTCTATGACACAGTTCTCTAAAGGAGAACTAGATTTAATGGAATTCTGGTCAAAAACTCACCCTGCTCTGATTTGTACTTTTTATTTCTCCCTGAGATATCAACAGGGTAAACGATCTGCTAACTAGCCCATATTTAGTATTTGATAGTATAGGGAATTGAGCTACGCCTTCCCTCTCAGTGAATGTTTTAATTATTCAGTATAGATAGTGAGAAAGGTGTATAATTAATTACCAAGTGCACAGCATGATTGCTTAGTTTTCAAAACGAGCCAAACAAAAAAAACTTATCCAATAAATTTACTTTCCCATTTAGTACGACAGTCTGTGTCTGGATCCTTAATAGCGCAGTATTTAATTTTAACACTGCATCTTGATTAATTAAAAAAAAAAAAAGAAGTGAAGTGATTACGCTATATGCACTCCTAAAAAGCTCTTCTGTCACTGACATAGATGACAGGACCATAGTTTTCCTGGACTTCACCTGCCATGGTTAGGCAAATCTAGCATCTAGATTGTCTGAAAATATTGTTTGGTGTTCACGTTTGAGATTCTTCTGGTTGTTTATGGAAGAGTTCATTAATTGCCTCATTCATTTGGTGTTTTAGTGCTTATACTATTGCTTATTCAGAACTTCCATGAAAGACTAGGTCTTACCTGAAATCAGAAAATAGCTGTTATACTCACCAGAGTGAGTAATACTAGGTTTCTTCCTGTTATATTTCGCTTCTGTTAAGATTTTCTGGGAAAGTGTGGGGCAAAAGTCCTGTATGCATAGTTATTACCTGTTCCATGTGCCACTGCTGAATTACTGTGGTTTTGACGGTGTACAGCGAAATCTCTCAGGCAAAAAAAAACACTGCCAGGTCTAAAATTTAGATAAGAAAGGAGGAGGAAATGAGAATAAGCAGGTAATAATAGCATACAATAGTTGGTTAAAACTGTCACGGATCCAATCTCTTCAAGAACTTATCTGCCTCTGAAATTATGTTCTTCTCAGAATAACATAATACGGGCAGGGAGAGCTCGTAACTTCCTTCCTGCAGTCCCAGCCGTGTACAGACTGTGGAGAAATTGGAGGGGACACAGAAAAGAGTAGAACTAGCTGCTATTCCGGAAAGGTTGTTTTGTAGTAGAAGATTCTGCATTTCTTCAGGAGCAAGTTGATGCAGTGTCAGGCTACAAAGCTCCAGTTGGCTTATGTAGAAAACAAGTAACAGGGACATTTCTAGGTATATTTTTGCTCTTGTTTTAGGCTCCTTTAATCCAAGTTACTTTCTTTTGTAGGATTACTCCCTGATCAGATAAGCTTCTTCTCATCTAGCATCCCTGTTCCATTTTTTTTCCATAAGCTCCCTGCTTTTTATTTTTAATTATTTTTTTCCTTTGGTCTGCTGCTCTATTTCCTCTTTCCTGTGAGCGCTTCCCTGTTTCTTTCTCTCCTGCAATATCACCTTGGTATATGATATTTTGAAGAACTCCTTTGACAGCAGCCTTGCTCAGCTCAGTTCAGGAGGAAGTTTTAATAGTGGCTTCTAGCTGTGACTTTCTGTGGCAGCCCTGATTTCGTGGGTGACATTTCATAAATGTGTCCTCATCATTACAGCAAGCGCTGGCAGACTTTCCCTGGCGTAGCTAGCAGCAACAAGTTGTTTCTCAGTGTTTCCTTGCAGTACAAGTCCTGGTAGCTGTTTGGAGTTTCCAAAGGAGTTTCCATTTGGGCTATTATGTACTTATTATGGACTTCCTACTTTCACGATGTTATCTGTAGTTGGCAGGAACTACACCCCATAACAGAGTCAGCAGCATTATATTGCTATCCTGTTCTCTGGACCATTCAGAGATAAATTTGGGAGATAATTTTGGGAACTTGCATTCTTAATAGCCTAAGCCTCTACTATAATCTGTATAAATAGGAAGTATGTGTTCATAAGGGAATTAATGCAAAGGAAAGGTTGGAGTCCTCCCAAAATGTACAGGCAAATCACTCCATTGTTGACTCCCACTGTTATAACAGATAAAGTGGTTTCTGCAACCCTGGGACTTAGTGGTGCTGTAGCTGTGTTGTGCCTAAACGTACCTAATGCCAAAATGACTGGGCACTGGTTTGGCTGTGCATCTGCAAGTGCTGTTTTTGTGCCCCGCTGTGGACTTATTTCCCTGCCAACTTATCTTCTCTCCCCAACCTGGATGTTGCCACGTGCATATTGTGTTCCAGCAGTGGGAAAAGCACCTGGCTTTTCTCTTCTGTTGGAGGTGCTCCTAATGCCCCAGGAAGGTGCTAGAGCAGACCTGTGCAGGGTCCTGGGATCCCAGGCAAGGCTTAGCCAAGGTTCAAGTTCTGTAGACCAGGGGGCTCAAAGGGTGAGAATCACTGTTCCCTGGGATTTCTGTCATGGGATGAAATAAGTGGGGTATATGACCCAGCCTCCTAGTTAGATTACCTGTTAATGAGGCAGGAGATACCTCTGCCTGTGGTACTCAGAAGCTTCACTTTACCCTTGTGTAAAAGATTTCATAGCATCATGGTATTAGAACTGTCATTCTTTTTTGAATCAGTTATTTGTAGCCTTCCTTTTTTTATTCTTTAAATGAGAGAATAGCACTTTTGGGGAGTAATTTGATAGCTCTTGAAATATTCTGAACATCTGTAATTTTAATATAAATACTGTTATTGGCAGGACTAAAGCTTACCATACTGATATGGTTAGCTCAGTGAAGGAGTATGAGGTCAGGTTTGTGTTTC
The DNA here is from genome assembly GCA_008658365.1 of Alca torda. Taxonomy (NCBI): domain Eukaryota; kingdom Metazoa; phylum Chordata; class Aves; order Charadriiformes; family Alcidae; genus Alca; species Alca torda. Next base: position 14,005,221 of record CM018079.1, on the reverse strand, counting down.
TTTTCAGGGTGGTTCGAAGTTTTCTGTATCCTTTCATGGGTTACAGACTTTCTTGGGGAATGATTGTCTGAGGTCCAACTGAAGCTTTCCCACAGTTGGGCATTTATAAGCAATGCCCTTCTCTTTCTAATCCTCTCATTCATTGTACGAGTTTCCTGATGTATAAGCAGCTTCAGTTTCATGCTACAGCCTCCCCCTTTGGCCACGACTCTCTGCAGCTTGAGTGTGTATTTCCTTACGCTGGTGAGAACATAATAATCTTTGAGGTTTCTTATCCCTCGTTTGAATTTAGCTGAACTCGGTCAATGTGTACAAAGGTTGCGAGAATACACAAATGCATCTTCCTTCCCCTCACACCAAGCGCTAACATGTAACCTTTGCTTCTATAGGAAGACAGACTGCAAAGGCAGCAGCTAATTCTTATCTGCAGCAGATCAATGACCTGTGCCTTGCTTTAAAAAGATATTTTTCTCCTTCGCCACAGACCCACGCCAGTCAACATTGTCAGATAGGAAGAACTTGTTTAGATTACTAAAAAAAGGAAAGCATTAAGGAGCGATCTGCTCACATAGTCGCATATTTATAAGAAAGACCTTGCTCTAGGATCATCTGATTAACAGTTTGTGTCTTGGGTAAAGTGACAAGTCCTGGCAAAATAATGTGATTTTTTTTTTTATATGCATTTTGCAAAAATCACTCCTCACTGCTCCAAAGTTGTTGATTTTTTTTTTTTAATTTAAATCTACTAATAACTCATTCATAACTGTCGACAGTGGAGCATCTACAGAATATAAAGTAATAGGCAACAGAAAGGTTTGCTGAGCAACTTCCAGCAAACTGCCTTGTGGTGGTGTGATAAGCAGAAGATAGGAGTGTCCACAGTAGGTTGTTCTGGAATGTTTTTCATAATACATTTCAGCTAGGAAATAAAAATCAACACCTTTAGTCTAGGTTGGCTTGTTTTTTAGTTTGGGGTTTGGTTTTTCTTTTTAGCTCGCTTAGTTTAACCAAGGCTGGCATGATCTCTAGGTTTTCTGTTCTAAGTTTATTTCAGCTAATAAAATGGCTGTTACATTGAATGCCTCAGGAAAGCTAATAAAAATGGCTAAACTGGCACTCTGTCAAAGGCATTATTGGCTGGTTTTTGAAATCATCAAAGTAGCATCAGGCAAAGGCAAGCAGTTACAATAATATCTCACTCTCAGAAGTCCATGAATTGGAATTCCAGAACAGTCTGCTTTGATAATATTGGTTATAACTGGTTAGAATATTTATTCATGAGGTTTTAAACAGTCTCTGACATGTTCAGTGTTTGCAATTTCAACTTTTGTTGTCATCAGTGTGCACTTAGAATATGCTCTATCCTACTTATATGTTGCTACTAGTTTATGTTGCTAGGTATTTCTAAGATGTCTTCTCTCTCATCTTATAATCTTATAATAAAAAAGATGTACCATGAGTTCATTTCCTGAAGAGAATATGAAACTGTCTAATACCTTATCGCTTCTTATTTGTATTGTATTCTTCACTTTCTCACCCATGTAGCAACTACTAACGTGGTAAGCTGCATATGTACTAAATGCCTTTCATTTAATAATCACTAGTTAAATGTATTAGAACTAGGTCAAGAGCTGAAATTGCATCAGATGTGCAAACACTTCTTAATGTCAAATGTTCTTGACTCAAAAAGCTTATAATTGACAAGCAAAGGGTGAGATAAAGAAATGCACTTGTATCTTTTTCCCTTTTCAGTGGGAGAAACAGGGTGTAGAGATGTCAAGTCACTTACTCGTGACCACAGTCCTCTCCTCTTCTCATTGTCTGTTTTTTTTCCTTTTTAAATAAAAATTGCGTTGCTGTACTTGAATGTGCAATAGCAATGCTTATAAATGAGGTTCAACTGCTGACATTCACTGTTCTGCACATTAATAATTCTCTTTTCCCACTCCTTTTTGCTACTTGGTGCATGCTGACATACCGCATGCAGCAGTGCTGGCGGTGCAGTTAAAGCCTCTTTGCCCGCTGGACACTGCTGAGCCGGTGTGATACCGCCAGGACGTTGGTGGATAATCCTCCCTCAACATCATACCAAATAAAGTCCATTCTTTGCTGTCTTACTGTGTTGCTGCCTAGGGGAGAAGGTTGCTCCCTGTGTCCTCTTTCTCTGTGAAAATTTGCTGCTACAATGGTATTATGAGCAAATTTGTAGACAATTGCTTTAAATATAGTTCGACATTTCTGTTACACATTTCAGTGTCACAGAACATCATTTGCCATGTGAAGAGGCTACTTGAATTCATTCTTAAATTGAACTGGTACACGTCAGACCACTACTGTGCTGTTTATTTTCCCTCTTGTGCAGTGGAGGTGGCCCAAAAGGTGCTGCCAAGTAGAGGGGTGTTCATTTTACTTTCGCAGGATTGGTTTTCCCCCATTAACCTGCCTTGCTGCATTCTGTAAGATACTGTCTTGTGTTCTCACGGAACTTCCTCTGCCCTTTCTTGAAGGGAAAATGATGTTGTTTCATGAAGCCCTTAGGGTGGACATGGCTAAGCATCATGCTTAGTTTGCTCTACTGAAGTATTAGAATATTTTATGTGACCAAGGTTATTGTCCATTTCGCTGTGATTTGTGTAATTTTAATCTGGTAGATTGAAAGTTAGTAAAATATTTTTCTGGCTAAAGAGGACTGAAATAACTTGGTGTGGTGCCTTGACAAGGCAACGTTGCGTACAGCAGAGTTTTGCCTCCTTAGTACGTTGCTCTATGTGGTATAGCACATAATGTGCACACACACACACAATTATCGTCAAAGAAAATGTAGAAACATAGGAATCGTTGCATTTTGTCACAAGTTGCTGTTTTATATGTGACTTAATTAAATGAATTTTAAAAAATGGCTTACAAACTTTACAAATATTTTTCCAGTACAAGAAACAGTTTATTTCTGTGTCACTGTGGTTTCTGGTTGTTTTGCATGCTTTGATTGGCAATTAAAATGTAGTTAAAAGACTTGAGACCTTCATGTCCTGTAGGTTTGCCCTGTAGGTTTACTGTCTTTAGGTGAAGATACTTGTTTGTAGATGAAGCTTCTACTTAGGTAGAAGTGCTGGGAAAATTTGGTCACTTCATATAATGTTTTAGAGCTGCTGTTGGTGTTTCAGGGAGAGTAATGAAACTTGAGTGTACTAGTATTTTTCAAATCAGACACTTTTTATCGCTTTCAGACAATGGGTATCACTGGTAAGAGGGTGCTGAGCAAACACATAGCACAGTGGTCCAGAAAGGTATTTGTAGTCTTAGCTGATTTTCTTTAAATTATTTTGTGACAGAGATATCTCAAATTCCATGTTTTCAGTCCCAAAGGCAATCATTCTTCCTGCTGTCATGAAGAATTTTCCTCCATGCAGCACAATAGGGATAACAAAACTCATTTCAGTCTCAATTTAAGTTTAATTCCAAGGTAAAACTTAAAATGAGGTGGTAATGAACTTGAACTCAGAGTTTTGATTGTCTCCTGCATGCTTATACAAGCCCTTAGACACAGTACAGGTATTTTCCAGACATGGTTCTGTTCTTAGAGTGTTTGTCTCTTGAGCAGATTAAAAACTGAAATTTTCTGCTTTGCTTGCTGTTACAGTTAATAGAGTACGAACATTTGGAATTCAGCTCCTAGGTTTGAATAAGACCTACCTAAATACATACCCAAAAGAAGAAAATATAATCATTGTAACTATCATGATGTGGTAATTCTAGGAAATAATGAGTTAGTAAGACAAAGAGACTGATCCTCTGAAACAGAGAATGATGAAACCAATTAAAACCATTTAGAAAGCAAAATTCACAAATGTGTTTCACAATTCCAGCTGTGCAGTCCAGTGGGTACTGTGGTGATAACAGCCACCGTCTCCCTCAAATTCTTTGAATTTGGACAAGTATGTCTTTTCTAAAATACTGGTTTGTGCCACATACGTTTAATGTACTCATTGACAAACAGCCTTTACCTGAAATGAAACTGGAATAGCTCTAGCAAAGTCAATGGAACTACACCAACAAAAGCTGTCTTGAAATTTGCCATCAGAGGTCTCTGGGGAGCCCTGTCCTGTGCCCCGCTCTGAGCAGCTGCATCGCAAGCATGGAAGGGAATGCAGATCTTTACGATGCTGCCATCGGTCCTTTCTGGCCAGTCTGTTCTCCACTAACAGTCCACGCAATTAGCTAAATTGAAAAGTATCCTCTGCCCGTGCATTTGGCTTTTCTAGGTAACAAACCTCCCCAAATGTGCCTTTCTGTAGCGTGGACTTCACTGATCTCTATGATAAAATATAACCAGATGGAATAACGAGCCCGCGCTGGGCTCGCAGAAGTCAAAAGACCTTTTCCCAGACAGGACCAACACCTGCTATTACAGTGGGCTGCTTTATGCAAATACTACCTCTTTGTTATTACTGCATTACAAAATGCATTAAGCATCCAATTTCCTTTGTAAATGAAGCAATGTATTACCTCAGTAGCTACTTTTGAAGCTATCTGCACCTTAAAACACAGATGTTAAAACTAATGGAACTAAATGAACCCCCTCTGAATTGTAATCCTTGAATAGAGAAGTGGTTTTAGTAGGGTTTTTTAATTATAAAGTTTATTAAATGAAATACACGTTACAATGGAGAGGAAAAAGTCAAGTGATCTTTTATGGCAAAAATAAAAACTCTAAACTTGCTATCCATACTCCATTGGGTATGAAATGCCAAAAGAGAAATAAAAAGACATTTAATCTTATTGCAAAGCTTAATGTTCTGTGCCACATTGTAACATAGCCCAAAACAGACCATTGCTTGCTCATAAATCTTTCTTTTATTCACATTACAGAGAAAAATCAAGACTGTCCTTTAAAAATAGTCAGTAGTCAAGTAAGCTTGAAAGTTTATGTTGTTAGCCATCATGTTCAACTGTATTTATGGTGCTGGAAAGAAAATCCAAGGCTTGTGTGGTTCATTTTGTAAGTGATGCAGTGGTAGCGCAAGTATGGGCTGGAGATCATAAAGCTCTGTAAAGACTGGGGCGGGGGGAACATTAGGCAATTAACCATTGGAGACATTTTTTCCAAAGCCCTTTGAATTCAGCGCAATGGTCATAATCAAGCTGTTTCTATCATAGAACTTTAGGTACCTATCGTATGAATATCTAGGTTAAGAATTCACGTGCCCGGTATGCCCCTCAGAGGATGGTTAACTACCTGATTTAGGTACTCTGGATCATCCTGTCGATGTTCTGTAGACATATGGGAAGCCTGGGCTGTAAAATTTGGCACCTAAAGACTCATCAGTCCGGGTTAGGGAGTATATGATGTGTTGCCTTTTGAAGGATTTGGATCAGATCTTGGTAGTGTATTGTGTTGTTGTCGCAGTAAACAACTGAAGGTAAAATAAAGGTAGGAGGGCAAAACTTAGCATGGGGAAGATTTTGCTGGTATCTGCACAATGCCAGTTGTGTTTTAAACATAAATTTGTCACTAGACAACAATTTATTTATTATCATGAGGGACAGGGAAGCCAGAAGGTTTGTGTGTTTTTTGGTTTTTTTGGGTTTTGTTTTAAAAAGTAGAAGAAATTAATAGTGCATTGTTAAATTGCTGTTTAACCTTCAGCCACTACAACATTTGGGATGCTTCCTTTGTTTATCTGCTTAGTTTATATGATAAAATAACTAATGCATATTTTGATATTTTGGGACTAAAAGTCCACTTTTGTTAGTTTCCTGGTTTATATAGACACCAGTAGCCATTAAGCAATGTACTTAAAGTGCCATTATCATAAATTGCTGTTTATATGTATTTTTATATATAAACCTTTTAATTTGATAGCTCTTCTGGACACAAAGTTACTTTAGCTTACAGAATTTTGGGAACACTATGAATTCTGCAAATATTTAGCCATGTTAAGTAGATAGATGTGTAGAAGTTGTTTTTTCAAAACCTGTTTCATTAAATGTTGTTCTAACTTTTATACCACTGTGATCTGATGTATTTATTTTTGAAAAAGAGCTTATTTACAGCAAATATTCTTTAGTCAAAATATGCAGCTAATCATTTGAATGAACTGGAGGGAGAGAAAGCTTTCTAAGTAATCGCTCTTTAGGGAAGTAAATGTTTGGTAGATAACTCTTTCCTTGCCCTCAGATTGTCTATTACTACTTCAGTTGTTAATTATTCTGAACTCAAGAGAACATGATTGGGCCAATGTAAAACTGTCATTTTTCTAATGAAATTTCCATTAGCTCAGAGTAATTCCAGTTTAGGATGTATTATAGTGTTTTAAATTTTCTACAGTGTTCTGCAGGTATTTCGTTACTACGTACCATACCTGTGAATGTCATTTATTATTTTATGCACTAAATATTCAGTCTGCAGTGATGTACACAGTCATCTGACAAGGGCAGTTGCTGACCTGCACTCACGTGCCTTTAGCTTTGCTTGAATCTCGTATCTGCCATCCTTAAGTGTTCATGCGAAGAGCAAAACTGAACAAAAATAGTTTAGAGCATTTCTGCTACGTTTGCTTTATCCATGTTGTAAGAGAGTAGGAAGGATATTATTAACCTAGTGGTACATAAACTGTGCACAAGCCAACTCTGCCCCCTGTGTATGTTAATGAGAGAACAAGAGATGCCTGTAGCTTGGCAGTGATAATTTTTAAAAATTACTTTCATTGTTTAATTGCAGCTTTTGTGTTTTATTGATTGTATTTAAGCTGTCAGTAGCAGTGCATTAATAGCACATTACAGAATTTATTTTTAACTAACACGGAATTAAATCCTAGTAAAATGAGACAAGCATGATTCCGGCATCCTTTCCCTGTGTTGGCTCCGTTGAGATGATGTGAAGCTGGTTTAGTTTTCAGTAAAGGTTAATTGAGAGTAAAACTAAGAGAATGGTTGAGATATTTTAAAAAAGAACATCGCATACCGGTCCCTATATATTTGTGTTCATGGCAGAGGATAATTTAAGCAGTTTAAAAGTCTTGATCTCTGCTGTGTTCTTACCAGTGCAGTAAATGTATGCTGAAAAGGGAAATTGTTTAGTTATGAGAAGCCTGTAAAGGCCGTTCAACGGCCACAGAAATGCAGTATTAACCAAAAGACAAGGAGAGCAGCAGCCTGCTCAGACTAGAGTAGATGGCTGCACTGTTTCGTAGTTCATTGGCCATGAGCAAGCGCTAGAGAGGACTGTGAATGCTGACACATCTCACTGAGCCCGGAAAGGCAGTATCATTCACAGTGAGGTTAATGTGAGATATGTTACAAGATAATTGAAGGGCATTAGCATGTATTAGAAATTAAAAGGGAAGCAGAATTTCTTAAGGCCTGCCATCGTAATGGGCATTTGGGGAGGATGAAGTGTTTCCAATTAACAACCTACGTACTTTCTGGCTGCACTGTAGATTTTTCTGTTTGACCACCTGGCCTCTGGCTCGCAGTTACTCAAGCCAAACACTTTAAGCATGTGAATAAGTGTTACAGTTTTTCTTAGCAATTAAAGAAAAACATGACCAGAAACATAAGCAATACCAGGATTAACATCTCTCAGACTTGACTGGGTTGAGAACTGCATTATTATGGAGTGTAAAAGAGGAGGTACTGAAATTGCCCTCAGCACGCTCTCATTCACTGTTGTGTTCTAGGGACACTGAAGTTATTTCAGGACAGGTTTTTTCTGGAAAATTGATGCAGTGTATATCTAAAGTACGAGCACCATGAGATGCTGTCTTACTGAAATATTTCTTAAACTGTTTTCCTTCCAGCATGCAAAATAACGAGCATACACAATAGAGCAGAAGAACACACTGTAGACTCAGATAACTCTCCACCATCTCAGTGAGGGAAGGTTTATACCCTCCTGCTACCTTCCGTGTCCTATCCTGGGGAAGAAAGGAAGGAAATACTCAAACGTTGCTACTGGCTTGCTGCTTCTTCAGAAGAAAATAGTAATAGATTATAAGTGGATAAATTTTCCACAAAATCTTGGATGTTTCCAATTTTATGTTACATGTTTTGGAATTTTCATAGTAGAACACCCTTTTTTCCCCAATTATGAGCATTTTTTGAAAAGTATACATTCTGCTTGCTTGAAGGTGGTGACAATTACCACAATTAGTGGAAAGCCCCACTGCTGTACTGCTTTGCACTTCCACATGCAGCTTGCTGCAGATGTGCTTGGGGACATTCATTCTTCACATATCTCTTATCTCAGAGATTCCAAAGCTGCAGGAATTGTCCATGTTCTGTAGCTTTTCACAAGCTGCAGTTCCCAAGGCATTGTAGTGATAACTCTGGTGTGAGAATGCTTCCTCACTACTGGTTGCACGTTTGAGAGAATACAGTCTGCAATATAGAGAAAAAATATTTTAAAAAAATAAATTATATGTATCTTATAGTTCAATCCAGGTCAAGAAGTAAATTGGCATTTTTTTTTCAGCTGTCAGTGACTTACCTCATCATTAAGTGATACTGCCACTGTAGTGAACTCTTCTTTTCCTGTTCAGGGAGTCCTGAACGTAGTTCATAGAGCATATCCTGAGAGCTGCATCTTTGATCTTTGGCAAACTGTGAATTGCTGTGACTGCACCAGCCAAACCATGTCTTTCATTTCTTTGTAACAGTAGGGGAAAATGTAGCATTATTATAGAGAGTAAGATATTTGCCCGGAGTTATAATTTGTTTGTTTACTCCTTGCTGCTAGTAAAGGCTTAGGGATGCAGGAGGTAAATACACTGCTTATCGAATCTTTAGTCTATAGTGATCTCAAATCTTCAAAAGGTCATTTTTTCTGGAAGTTGTAGAAGCAAAACTGTATGGGTTTTCATCTCTTCACTCTCCCCATCAGTGCTCTGCTATTTTGCTTATAAAGTGATGGTCTATGCTAATATTCACTTTCCGAGATGATGAAGGGAGTTTGGAAGAGCATGTCTGAATTACTGAGAAACCGGCAGCAGCATTCCACATACAAATTTCCTAAGAAACACGAGTAGTGACAACAAAGAGGAAAACCTTCTAAACAGCATATTTGTATATTTTACAAGATTTCAGCTTCAGTCCTTCTCCTTGCTACTTGGGGAAGAAAAGTACTGCTGCTACAGGCTCCAAAAAACTTTGGCCATCTTCTAAATAGATGCTGTACCAAAAATAGTAAAGAGAAAACAGTCACATTCACTCTCTTGATTTCCCATAGAAAGAGTTTGTTCTTCAAAGTCTCTACATATAACCTATCACCAGAAAGGACAACAAATGTTTTCAATGCACTTCATGAGAATTTCAGCCCAGCCTTGTCGTGTGCTCTGAATGAAGTGGATCAAAAATGTAGTGCATTTGGGATGTTGCTCGCACTTTATAAAACTGTTTTAGTTATGACTAAAATCACCCTGTGAAAGAGAAGAGAAGGTGGTTTATTGATAGGACTATTGGGGTGCAATCTCCAGACTGCTACAGTCTGCATCCCAGCCTATGTGGTTTTGGGTAGGTGGCCCTAAGTAGGGGAGCTTTCTTTGCTGTATTTAGTGCTCCTGGTACCAGCACTTGTGCACTAGCTAAAATCAGGTTTAGGTGCATTTTTTTGTGATTGGAGAATCTACATGTGCACTAAACTCCCCATGCATAAATGCACCTACGTGCTGTGTGTGGCACTAGTGCTCAAAGAATGGCAGGGATCAGAACAGATCAGATCTCAAACTGTTAATGTGTTTTTAAAAAAAAACAACAGTATCAGTATGCTGGTTGAAAGTAATGAATGAACTGGCATTATTTACTTGAAACGGAAGAGTAGTTTTCAGATCTTCCCTGGCATTTATTTTATGACTCACACATTGGTTAGTCCCATGAAGAGATTATGGGAATTGGTTTCATTAACCAGAAGCAGTCACATTCCTCCTTTTGTGTATCTCAAACCGAAGTTGCAGGTATAAAATGCTATGACAAAATATTCAAATTTATACTTACTGCTGTTCAACACCCTCCTCACTTAAAATTACTCCAATTACAAATGCAACGTAGATTAAGTGATCCCCTGTTTACACCAACAGTTCTCTCTGACCTTAATTTTGTCATCCTACCCATAGATTTGAACATCTAGAAATTAATGTCAGATTTTAAGCATCATTCTTCACACATGACTGTTTAGTTGTACAGCAAGCCTTTTCTACCTCTTAAATCAGCTTTTCCACTTGCCTTCACCATGGGGGGAAAAAGGCTAAAAACAATCTTTGCCAAAAGAAAAGGGATGATTCATGAAGATTTTTCCTGGTCAACAGAAAGTATTTAAAACCTGATTAGACATATGAAAGAGCGAATTTATCATGGGTTTATGTTTCACTGTGCTATGTGAGCTGAATGTATAATCACATCCTCAGTAAAACTCCCTTGCTATGACAGAAACAGACTGGAAATAAGTGTGACTCACTAGCCAATTATACTAGTGCCATAACCTTATGGAAGGGAAATGTCTTGTCTGTTCAGAATTTAGGTGAAGGATGTAGTCATCATGACTTCACACACGCTCAGATCACTAAGAAACCTGAGATTTGGCTTGTGGTTTGGTTGTTTTCCTGCACAAAGGTGTAGATCACATTTGCTTTAATGTTGGCTGCACATTGGATTGAATTTCAAATCGTGCAAGAGATGTTTGTCAGGAAAGATTTTGCAATCTTGCCCTGAGAATTTCCCATATATGTAATCCTAATATTTTATGGAAGAGTGTCTGGGAAGATTATTAGTATTTTTTGATAAAAAGAGAAGCCTTTGTCGAATTGATGTGTAATACTGCACAGCAGTATTGGTAAATAGGAGAATGAAACAGCAAATCCTTTGCTTGGAGTATAATAGAGGTGAAAATCATGTTTCAAAAACCACTCAGCTGTCTTGACAGGTAAAAAAGAATCTCTTCCGCAAACCCATCATGTCTCAGTTCTGAAGCTAATCCCTCACACAGTTACCAGAATGACTTTGCAGGACTGGAAGCCTCAGCCCATACTTGTAAATTAAAAACCACTGGGGAATGTTTCTAGGACATGATCTCAGTGATTTTATACAGGGAAATTATTAAATGTTTCTTGGTATGATTTTGGTGGATTTTTTAGCGCTCTCCTAGGTGGTTCCTGGGCAGTTGGGGAGTTCGCACGACCAAAGGACTCTTCCCACGTGGTGGCCTCTGGTCAGCAAACTCTTTTGGCAGATAAGAGGACGTAGGCATATAATGTGAACTCGGTTTTGCTGCTTGGCTGCAGCGGTGGGGAAGTGCTGAGGGGGGGTTCAAACTGCTAATGTAGGTGTCTTAAAGGCAGCAGTGAGGAAAATGGGTTGTTGTGATTCTAACTGGGATGTTTTGTTTATTTTTATTATCTTTTCACCGTATGAATTTTGTCAGTGTTACTATTTTACCACATAGTTGCTCTTCAGTGTTGTGGGGAAAAGCATTCCTGCAGGTGTTCTGTATCAGCCACAAAGGAAAATATTAATTCTTCTGCAATCAGCAGAGATTTCTGAAGGCTGGGATTAACACTGATGAAGATGTATATTACCAAATAGCATATGTTTTGTGCATATTAGGTATAAAGCTTGAAGCTGTCTTTTCGTCTGTTCTTCAGACTTAATGGTATGTTAAAAGTAAACAGTAGGGGGTTTTCTCTTTGGTGAGTCAACACTTTTGGGACAGATTGAACCAAAGTGGAAATTTTTCTGTTTTTCAGATCTGTCTGAAATGCTGTCTAAGCAAACTAAAAATGTTTAACCTAGCATTTAATATTTCAGCATTTTCTCTTTAACTTTCTCTAATGTAGGACAATATTGAAACAAAAACTGTGTTCCTAAAGAAGTAGTCAAAATATTCCTCTTAGACCCTCCCCTTCTTGGACTGTGAAACTGTCAGGTATGGACTGATGTCATTTAACCTGTACTGTATTTTCAGGAAATTTATTATATGCCAAACAATAATTGAGCTCTATCCATATTCTCTGATTTTGGTAAATAACAAAACACCTAACTTGGGAACTGTTTTTGTTGCTGTAATCATGTGAACAAGCAAATGGTGCTCTGATGTTTTATCATTGCACACTAGTAAACAATAGATGAGCGCATGCTTTTGTGCCCTTTTTTGGTTTTTTTTGAAAGAACGGATATTTTCCTGAATTTTATCTCCCATTTAACTTAATGTCTTCCTCTCAGACGGGGAACCCATGGTAACAGCAAAAAAACCTGAATTACTGTATATTAACTGTTTTTCAAGATCTAGGTGTCATGTCATCATGACTACATCATGAATCTGCTGCTTGCTCAAACTCAGTGGACAAGCCTCATGTTATACAATGTGCTCTCCTCTTTATTGCCTAAATAATGGCACTAGGAAAGTAATGTGTTATAACCAAACGAGGTAGAGAAGAAAGGAGTAGGGAAATAGAGAATGCTGGCAAAAGCAAAAAGAATGGGGGGAAAAATTGCAGTACAAAAGGTAAAGCAAAAAGAAGGGGGTAGTGTGACAATTTGATAAACATATTAGATTGTATGGTTGGTGTATGTTTAAATAGCAGCTGTCTCCAAATAACTGACTGAATTAATCAGCATGGGTAAATCTGAGACTGATCATCAGTTTCGGTAATGCCAGTTGTTTGTTTTGAACCAGAGCAGAGATTATAGGATCATATAACCAGCAAAAATTGATTTCTAGCATCTTTTACTTTTTTAATATCATCACGATTTGAGGGAAAATGTGTAATTTATTGGCAACAATATGCATCAGGAAAGGAATTATAGTAAAGATCGTTGGTACACAGAAAATGTCTCTGATGGTTTCCTTCCTACATCTTCCATTTTGAAACAATGCAGAAACATTTTTTATTTTTTACGAATTGTTGGAGGTTTTATTGTATCAACTTTATCTTTCAACATAAAAGATTGTTGCCCAATATTCCTTTATATGTTTTATCTGAGTTCTGCTCTGATTCAGCAATCCTCCAGGGCTAGGCTGAGATCTATTTATTTCCCTCTCAATCACTTTTTATTCTTCTAGATGTTATAGTGCAGCTCTTCATAATGGCCAGGAGAAGTTCACAAGGATTCCATCTTTTCCCCTTTGAAAAAGTTAAGGCTACCTTCTAGACCTGTAGTGCTGTGTGTTGAAATAAGTTGATTTTTCTCTGAAGCATTTCAGTGAATCACAGTAACATGCATAATGTAGAAATTACCTGCTTTCACTCCAAAAACTTTTTTTTCTTTAAAAAAAGGCAAGCAGACAGTATTCTGTTTATAATCTTTGAGGCGGCTGAAAACACTCTTTAGAGAAGATGCTTCTTAAAACTTCTGGATTATGATAGTCTTAAATGAAAAGAACAGGTACGTAAGCAAAATGTGTAAGATCGAGAACTGTTAGCGATCCCTTCTATTTGAAGAAACGTCTGTGCTGCTATTGTTGGATGGGATTAAAGAGAAGCATCTCACTTGTGCCACTTTTTCTGTGTCAGCACTGGGGTTTGACAAGAAAAACCCAGCAGGCCCAGAAACTGCTTGCTTGAGTCTGTCTGCAAAAAAAAAAAGGAGAACTCACTCTGTGTGCTGTAAGACATGAATTCAGACTGAAGTCACTGATAGCACGCGGGATCCTTGTGTTGATAGAAGGCTGCCTATCTGTTCTACCTGAAGCACTGGTCTAGGACATTTCAGCATTTCCAGTATCATTAATAGCTGGAGTTGGAAAAGTTCTAACAAGAGAGGCATATATCCCAAAGTGTAAAAATGCGTCTCATCCAAAAACCTTGCACAGGGGTGTCAGTGTGATTGATAAATGCCAGAGTGTGCCCTCGTATGTGTGCTTGACTTTATAAGGACTCTTGAGAGGCTTCTTTTTTCCTCACACCATTTTCATTGTCTCTGCTCCACTGCTTAGAGGTTCAAACAATTTGTCTTCTGAATTTAAAAACAACAGAAGATACCTGCTGTTTTGCCGTTGTCTCATTCGATAGGCGTGCAGCATTATCCCAATAGGAGTTTAAGATGATAAAACACCAAGTGAGATAGAAGGCAGGCTGAAATGGTTATATCATCATTAAACTTACAACACCCTTGGCTGTTATGATGTATTTGTGCTGTATTGTAAGCCTCAAATGAACAATTTGAAAGTAAATGAATAAAAATAGTACCATAGGTTAGAGAGGTGTTCGTTACCCCAGATGTTACAGATTTAGAAGCTTTCACTGTTCCTCTTAAAATTGTGTGTGTGTAAAATAAAAACTTGCTGGATATTTTGGGCGTCGTCTTCCTTCCCTTTGGTGTGAATTCAGAGCTGTTAGAGTATGCTTTGTGATGGAGATAACATCCAAAACTCTGGCTATACCTTCACACCATAATGGGGTCAGGTATCACTCTGTTCTGGTTGTGCTGAGTGTCAGTCAGAAGCCAAATAAATCCAGATGACATGGCACCAGCTGGATTCGTGCTGTTTGCAGCAAAACTTCTACAGGTTTTGATGAGCCAGGGGAAGCAGTGTTGTCACGCTGCTGACAGCTGGGTGCAGGGCCTCGCTTTGTTTAACTAGATATATTAGTCACTGCGGAGAACACTTTAAGATATGTTAGAAGACATTGTCACTGCAGTGGTTTGAAAAGTATTACCAGAGCTTAGCAAGGCATCTGACCGTGATCAAATATTCTTCTTAAATTAAAAGCACATTTAGGTATTCCGCTCAGCCTGTTCTTAGGTAGCTAATAATGGAGTTGGACCCTCTTGCTCTATTTTGAGGATGTCTTATTGAATCATGCATAGAATGATGTGACTAATTTGTGGAACAGAAGTCCCTGTGCATCAGCTGTTCACTGTGGTTTTCCTGGGGGGAAGATAGGACTTTCTATGTTGAAAGACACTGATCATTCTTTTCAGCATATCAAAGAACAAATGTACTGTAAGCTTTTCTATTGGAAAAAAAAAAATAGAACAAATGGCTTTTATCTGTATTTCTGTCATTACATCTGAATAAATCTCACCGATGCTAATGGGACTTGTAGCAACATAGATAAAAGACAGTCACACTGTGAATGAGATATGGAGCAAAACAGAACAAGGCACACCACAGAGGTAGGAGGGTTCATCCCTGTAGGGGCAACCTGCAAGTGCGGAACTCAGCCCGCTTAGAATTAACTGTCAGCATGCAAAGCTAAGGCTCTCCAGAATGAAGTACCTACCAGTGGCTAATGCAGTGGCTGTGCAAGCTCACTGAATGCTGAATTGGATGGATCTTTTAGAGAAAAAAGAGTTCAGTTTCTGCATCCACTCTGCCATAGGGGCACATAAGAAGTCTGTGATGGAAGACACCCGTAAGGACAGTCCAAAAAGCACCTGGGCTCTGTGACTGGGAAGGAATAGATGGGGACGGTGAGGGTTGAGCTACAGCTCTTGATTGTGGGCATAATTTGGGGGTCAGCTGAAACCAGCAGATTCACCTTGAAGAGTAGAAAAGGGGTGAGGGGACAGTGCAAAAAGGTCAAAGAGGCAGACTTGTGGGATCCCGTAGAGATTAAGAAAGGAAAAACAGCAAGCAGCATGTTTTTAAAAGTACGTAGAAATATATGATAAAGAAGAAAATTAACAAAGAGCAATACAGTTAGTCCTCACAGCTGATCACAAATGGTAACTTTATCACTGTGAGCAGACGAGGAAGGAAATTCTGGGGGTGGACCCTAGGACAAAGGTGTTAACTGGAGTGGTCTGATACAGAACACAGAAATTATTTATTTCAGCGTAAATCACGGTGTTGACAAAGCCATCATGACCTACAGTTAGCTTTGTTCCTTGACAGTTTCTGAGAGGATTTTGCCTAGTTCTGTCTGAGTTCTATCCACAGACACTTGAAAACTGTAGACCAAAAGCAGCAGACACACTGACACCAGTAATTGCTTTGACCTAGATTCAAATATTAGGGACTTTATTTTTTATCTTTTATTTTTCTATTTAAAGTAGCATGGGTTGTCCTCTTTCTTAGTGTAACATACAGATTGAATGTTCAAAGCAAAGAAACAAATCAAGAACTTATGGAAGGCTTCTTTAAAAGGAAAATTGTGCAAGGTATGGTTGTGATCAGCCCCTTTGCTAGGATCCCACCTGTAAATGCAGTTCTTGCGCCTCTCTTGCTATTCAAGCTCAAGAAACTCAACATTGCCTTTTAACACTTGAGTCAGAAGGCAGGCTTTCTGTACAATGAAGTGATTGCTGCTGTCTTTGATGTACCCTTCTCATTTTACCTGGGGCTGTGTGATATTACCTTTACTGTCCTACAGCCTCTTTATGGTCTGCCAGCATTTTTTTTCTCGAAAAAACAGCATACCTGGGACCTGTGCTTCTGAAAAAGCACTGTGTTGTAAACTCATATATTTGTATATTCTTAAGTCAACAGAGGAAAAATTTTGAGTTATCTTTCCATCCCAGAATATTCATAGTAAATAGAAGAATAAAAATCTTATCAGTCCTTACTGCCAAAGGAAGTCCATAAACAGGAATCCTGAGTGTATGCAAATAAAATTACGTTCAGAGGGATTGAAGAGGTATAGTTGAAGTATGCATAATTCTACTTGTAGAGAAGTTACCTAGACTACAATAGAAAAGACTGGCAGTGATTTGAAAGTATCCATGCTGCTTTGGCAGGAAAATGACCGCACAATTTACAGTGAATCAATAGAACTTCACTGTAAGCAGATCAGTTCCTAACCGAGTTGACTGAACAAAGTACAAAATAACTTTCTTACAGGAATGTAGGTGTGAGCCTTTAAATAAAAAGAACTGCTGTTGACTTCAAAGTTGAGTCACCATCACTGATGAACTTCTGAAGAAGTCAAGTTACTGTCATTTAAAACTCTTTTAGAATAGTTGTTAATTATTTCAAATAAGAGCACGTGCTCTTTCTATTTCTGGCTATATATTTCCTAATAGATAATGAAACAGGACTGAAAAGCCTCAGAACACCATGGAGACACTCTTTTGTCAGTGTTGCATTGTGATGCATTTGTGATCTTTTTTTTTCTCTTTGCTTCCTTAACTTTTTTTTTAACTTCCTTATTTAATTTCTGTTCGGTGTGTATGTTCATTTTAGTGATACTGTAGTTCATCTCATAAGTTATTTAATTTTAACTTGTGAATGCTACTCCGAGGCACCTAGCAGGCTTAGTAACATGTTAGCCACCTAGTCATCGTGCTTCCCAGGTCAGCTGTAGAACACAATAAATCTATTGGAAGTACTTAGCATAAATCTATTTCATCAAAATGGCTATATACTTTCACTTTGTCAAAATACCTACGTTGGCTTTCTTTGCTGTTTAAATGCTGTTCTATTTGTTCCTAACTTCCCCTGTTTAACAGCAGACAAACCCAGGGAGCACTGAATGAATCGGATGATCCCGAAACAGGCTGTCTAACTGATAACAAGCCAACTTCTCGACACTTCTATCCTGTCGCCTTGCTGCTTGTCAGCTCACACTTGCTGGTTGTGTGGCTTATTTTAAGTCTTGCTTTGCTATTAGCCAAATATCAATAAACTTCACTTGTGTTCCTTTCTTTTCTACAAATAGCAACAAACTAACTTTAGAAAAAGGAATTATGCTGTAATATTTCTACAGTCTCAGACCCCAAGAGTTTGTCTTTAAGATACAAATGTCTGAAATGTACTGGTTTTGTTATTTCTTTTCTGAACTCTAAGAACTATACTATGCATTGAGTGAATTGATTTGCTCTTTCTGTTCATGATAAAGCTTTCCCACTGTAATTAGCTCAAAGAAAGCCCATTTACAATGCTGTCACTGTATACAAGAAGATATGGAATCCTGAATGCTTGAACCCTCTTCCCAGAGTAATTAGTCTGATAAAAAAAAAAAAATTTAAAATGAATTTGCACAGCACAAACTAACCCCTAGACAAATATTACAGGGTGGTGGTTTGTGAGACTTAACTTTCATTGTGTTATTTTCATTGTTATTAGCTGATGGGATCTTTTTGTTTAATAAATGATTATTACTTTGCTACAACTAACCCTTTTCTGTCAAGTAACTAAATGGAATAGAGTAAGTTCTGGTTTGTAATGGAATTAACCTGTTTGTAATTGTTGCTTTAGTTGCTTTTGCTTTCAAGACACTTTTATATTCTTTTTAACAAAGTCCTGTTTATGTCTTGATGCACCACTTTGGCACTTGTGACTTTTGTACTGTATGTGAACAAACATCCTTCCTTTATAAAGCAGAGAGTTGGATTGGGCTGTTTGAAAAGCCATTCTCTCTTTTCTCTTTCTTTTTTTCATTGCAAAGCCAAACATACGGGAAATGAAGCAGAGATGAAACTTTTCCTTCACAGATTTCTAGGGCCAGACTTAATAAAATGCCTTATTTATAGAATACACATTTTTAGGGCAACGTGTACTCTCACACATATAGTAAACAATTTGAAAAAAGTATGAGAAGGTTTAAAAG
This sequence comes from Alca torda, assembly GCA_008658365.1. Classification (NCBI taxonomy): domain Eukaryota; kingdom Metazoa; phylum Chordata; class Aves; order Charadriiformes; family Alcidae; genus Alca; species Alca torda. Next base: position 13,986,739 of record CM018079.1, on the reverse strand, counting down.
GCAAATATATTTCTGGAATTAGAAGAAAATGTATCATTAAAGTATTTAAATTTTTTTTACTAAACTTTAAACCTCAAGGGCAAACATATTAGGGGGAAAAAATCTTATCACCTGTTTCTGAGGGCAATAACTGTACTGGGCCTGGCCTTGGATTTAATTTTGTAAGATGTATCATCACTTGTGGAAAACAAAAATGTAGAGCTGAATCTTCGTTATTTTTACTTCAACTGTTGCTGAAACTCTGCAATGAACAAATAAAGCATATTTATTTATTCTGTGTTTCATGAAGTTGTACTTTTTCCCCCTTTCACTAGAGAAGGATGCCGCATAGAGAATGTACTGAAGAATGTCAAATGCAGAAAGTATGCATTCAACATGATACAGCTGATGGCTTTCCCAAAGTACTACAGACCTCCAGAAGGGACATATGGAAAAGCTGACACCTAAGTTTAACAAAAATGTAATCAGGAACATACATCATGCTAATTAGTGAATATAAAAATTGCTGTTTATGACTTATTAATTGGGAATGTGTAACCAGTTGAGGTGTTATTTTTATCAGGTTTTTATTTTACATTAAAATAACTCCAGTTAGTCGTTATGAAATAAAATATCATGAAAAAGCAATGGACTGAATAGTCTCAAAACCAAATATATTCAACTTCTCTTTGTGAAGTTGGTGCTTAGCATGACTCATAAGCCAGCTGGAATTAGTTTTTTGGGTCGTTTGATCAAAGATTAAAAAGGGAGATGTCGTTTGCTATAGGAACTGAGGTTAGCAATCTGGAAGGTGGCATTGTGTCTCTGAACCGGAACCTGAGATTTGATTTAAGGGGTCTCTCACTGCTGGAAATAGGGATTTCTGGAACCAGCACAGCACCGAGGTCGTGATCACTAATAATTAAATCCTATACAGAAGTGTTTATGAAAGATGCTAATGTTAATACCTGGGCTAAATATAATTTTATTACATTTAGCTACTTTACATAAGCATGGTAACTTCATAATATGTTTTCAGTAATTACAGCCTGTAATTTCAGTAATTCCATTCTGATTTCTTGCAGTTCATTTGGATGTATCATTCTTGGCTTTCTGTACCACAGCCAAATACCACTTATTTCACTTTCACATAAATCACATTGAAATCAGGGGGATTAATTCTTCAAGTAAGGTGACCTGAATTTGGCCTGTCATGTTGCTGTTTACTGTAAACCCTTAAAACTAAACTTTTAGTGGTAGGGAAAATGAGTTGTACATAGAAGAGTTAATGTATCTTTAGGCTATAAAAACATCTATGTTTTTACAGAGCCTAAGATAAATGTTATGAGTAACTTGCTGTATTAGGACTAGTTAGCCACTGCAGCTGATTTATATCAAATTTATAATGCTGCATGTAGACCCTCTAGGATGAAGAACTATCAGCTTTAAAAATGAATGTCAATGCTTCTGCCAGCTTGTGTTAGTCCTGAAATTTGCCTTGCAAAGAACATTTGTGTTTTCTAATTGTATCTATTTATTGCCACCTTCTGCCTCCCAGACAGAAATACAATTAAAAAAAAACCCAAGTGTTCACTGTTTACTGACCTTTACGTTATGCATTCGTTTTGAGGAAAAAATAGCTAGAGCAGAAGTGCGAGAATTTTATCCTAATGACACTGCACTGGGAATTTGAGCATTTGTAGAAAATTGTAATTGCCATGGATAAAGAAGTTAATGTTTGCTTGCTCCTATGGAAGTCAAAGAAATCTTGGTGCACCGTTAAGTTATAATTTGTTCTTTTTAATCCATTAATGCCCATTACTGGGTATAAATCTGTAACTACTAGTAAAATAATAGTAAAAATACTAGAAGAGCCTGATTCTGCAAACTCTATTTGGGTGATTACATGGAAATTATTTATCCTATGAATGAAATTAAACCGTCTTGTATATTTGCAAGATCAGGCTTTGGGGCTAGGAGAACATCAGGAAGAGATCTTTGTTCCGATATTAATTGACTTCAGTGGAGCCAGGAAATCATGTATACAATGTAGTTACCTAACCAATTGGGAGTTTTTTTCCAAAGTAAAGTAGGTCATTTAAATAGTGTTTTGGTGCATGTGTTGTATATTTCTATTATATAATGTGCTAACATGAACGACGACTTTGTTCTTGTGGAATGTATTCAACAACAGATGTCAGGAGAGTTGGCATTGCATCACAGATAAGCTCAGGCAGATGAGAATATAATGCCTTGATTTTTTCCCTGTTGTGTAGAAATGGACACCACTCATTGGGTGAGTGGATGTGTGCATAAATTTGTGTTTGGGTCTTCAACTACAACATAGCTGATCTGTAAAAAACTTTTTTTGTGGATTTATATAGCATAAATGTTCTTAGCAAGGTAATGTTTTGCTCTGTCAGACTGCTGCAGTAGCCCTCACTACCTGCCATGTTTATTATTAGCTTAAAAAAACTTTACATGTACAGTTTAGAAATAGTGATAAATTCCTCATGCACCTGTGTAATAATCCCACAGATGTACAATAGAGAATGCTGGCCTTCCTACAGTAATTCTGAAACAATCTGGAAAAGACTACGTGGGGATGGTATTCACTGGTGGGTACTATAGATTCTTGTAGTTCTTTATCTTAGTCCCATGGGCATTCTGTCAAGTTCAAAATATGAAATTCTATAGATTTTCTTATTATCAGGAAAACAGTCTTTCGAGATCTCACCTCAGCATTTTAATCCCACTTGAGTTCTAAATTGCTGTTGTCACTGTCATGTTACTTTTATATTGAAGATGTTTTCTACACTGAAGCCACATTTTTGGAGGAGGGGAAAAAAAAAAGAAAAAAAAGGCATTGGATTACTGTCCTTTTTGTTTTAACAGCCACTCCCAGTATGTTCTTGTGAAATTAAATGATCTGTTATTTATTAAAGATAATTAAGAAAAAAAACCAACCCACATCAGTGTGCTGCAGTGAAACTTCATTGAGCTTGGGCCATTACAGCAGACTAGTCTGGGTTTTGTGCTCAATGAGGCTGAACTTTTTCAAGCCAGTTTTTTGATTGGAACATCATTTTGTAGGTCATGAGACCCTTGTAAAACCCGCTGACGCAGTTCCAGTTTTCATAGAAGAGCCTTGTTGCTTCAGTACTGAAACAGGCTCAGATGTTTCCTTGTTTGGTCATTGCCTGCTGTGGGCTACTGCAGTTCATACAGGCAAAGGTTGTGTCATCAAAGCTGAGTTGTCAGCTAAGCATGGATTCAAAATTAGTGTTTTTTCTGGTTTGTCTTTTATGAAGAAACAAAGGGGGTTTTGCTGCAGGTTGACAGTTGTGTTATTTGGAGTACATTTGCTCTTTGTAGGAGCTGCTTCAAAGCCCTCTGCATTGTTTGAATGTCTAACAGAGAAGTCTAATCGTGAGGTCTTGCACATATCATTATAGTTCACCGTGAATATCAGAGGAGTAAAATTAAGCAAATGAATTTCTATGAGCAATCTACACCATTTGTTTTGCAAACCGTTAAGGGAAACATGTTGATCTTGGTGGTGGATTCACAGAAAGCGGTTCCATATCTGCTCTCTTAAAACTTTTGTAAGGTGTAAAATAATCTGCTTTGAGGGGAGAGCAGTTCTCAAGGGCTAGAAGATGAACATTCAAAAATGTATCTGGCATCTAAAGCCAAATCCTGTCTTACTCACCAAATATGTTATTTGTAGAAATAAGGTCATCAGGATCTGCCTTGAGGAATCCTGAAATAAGGGCTTCTAGCTTTGAATATCTGTACAGTGCGTTACACACTTATATGGGCGGTTTGTATCACAGACTAGGGTCTAAATAGAGAGCTAGTATAAAATGTCAAAAAAATAAGGAAAGGAAAGTTAAAATCATTTTTTTCTCAGAGATGATTGTAATACTGTTATAATACATAACGTGTAGGCCTGACATTATTAAGCAGACAGGTCTTTTTTTCTGAAGTCTTCTTTGAGGGAATTTAAAATATGTTCTTGTTAATGTTTATACTTTACCTTTTATGGAGCAACTAGGAAACAGAAATTTTAATTATCTTATCTGATATTTTTTTGTTGTCCATGTGGAGCTGTGTATTTTGTTGGAATACGGGCAATTTATGTGTTATAAAGAACAAATAATCTAGGAGGGCAGCAGAAACAAAATGTTAACTGAGAAAGAGCCTTTGCAATGTTAATTTTTGTACTGTCTGAATTTTGGCGTTAAATAACTGAAATAAGGAAATTAAAAAACACTTCCTGTGTCTAAATCAATCAGTCCTGATGAAAATTCACTAATTTGAGGTGACATAAAATATAATGGTATTCTAAATCATTGCTAGTAATTTAAGTGTAAAGAAGTGCAACGTATCATTTTGAAGCCCACTGTATAATATGCCTATTATGAGCTTCAGAAAATAAGCTTATTTTTATTTCTACTTTAAACACAAGTTCCAGGAAATCCTACGGTCCACTTAGAAAAAGCAGAAAATGCACCAAATATCAACTGTTGTAATAAAGAAATCGCATTAAAAACTATGCGGCAAAATTACTTGCGTGAATTAATGTATGTAATCAATTAACAATCTTAAACGTATATTGTGTCAGTTGGCTATGTTATAAACTTGAAACCATTGATATCTGTATTTATGCTTTTTTTTGTTGTAAAGAAGTGTGCTGTACAGGCAATGCCATGAGACATGAATTTGCATCTTGCTTTTCACTTATTTGCAGCTTAAAAGCAGATGTTTACAATCAAAGTGCTTAAATTGCACTTTTTTTAAAAAAAAAAAAAAATCCTACAAATTCTTTTTTAAAGAAAAAAAAAAAAAGGAAAGAAAATTCCCAGACTTCAGTCTCTAGAACATTGGGTTTTTTTTCCTTGGTCACGTAACACATTGATTGTTGTGTTGCCAGAGCATTCAGCTTACACTCTGCAGCACTCAAACATTTATTTGCCTTTTCTCTCATAGCATTTATGGAATAAGCAATATAACAACAATGACTTTCAGCATGATTAAAACCTTGCATTTGCTCAAATAAAGGTGAAACTTAATACTTCTGAATAAATAAAACAGAAGACACTTGTGAACTAATGTAACGGTATTCCAGAGAGATGAAACATAAAGCCTGGGGTTTGTGTGCTGACAGGGAGAAAGAGTTATGGTAGAAATCTGACTGTGATAATAGAGCGCCCTGGATCTCTGTGGGGTTTGGAGTGGTGAGATTTGGACCATGCTGCTCTTACTTAGGCCTCCAACTATTGGCAGTGGTATTTTGTACTCTTTCCATGCATGCAAAGTACTTTAAAAGTTTTCAGCACTTGCGTTCTGTTTATGAATGGTCTGACTTTAAAATTTCTGAAATCCCATGTTACTTTGATACTTGTTTTCATTTTGTGTAATTGTTCCTTGTAATGTTCCTGTCTCACACTCTGGAGCACATGGGGCTATGTATAAGTAACACTAACAGGACTTCAGTCCATAGTGTGTGTTTGTTCAGAGAAATGAAGCACAACTATAGCAATTCAACTCTTTTTATATTTCAGGATTTAGTATTTTTGTTTCATTGCTGTCTGTAAGCCATGTCCATTGTACACTGTGTGTATATTTTTATTTAAATAAATGTGATGTTTATTTTTTATGTTTCTGACTTTTTTGTTTGTTATTCATTTTTCATTTTCATTACGGTGGTGTTGCCTAGAGGGCAGATTGTGCATGATGCTGAGAGCGGTTTCTCTCCTAAAGGAGGCAGTGGAAGCCCACCCACAGTTCCCGTCGCTGCTGGGAGCAAGTATTTAAGAAAAGCTCCAACACAACAGCAAGAAGTCTGCAATGACCATAAATTAGTTGTTTCTATTTTTCCAAGTCTTACTACAGCTTTCTTCTCAGAACCGGGTGGGTCCTGCATTTTCTAATTGAAAACAAGCAAAACATTCACATACGCATAAGGAAGGAAACCCCTTTCACATAACTATTGATCTGTATAGAGTTATTCGGTGTAACAGAGGTGGAATCAACGTCTTTCGTAATGAAGGCTATTAAAAAGGCAACGTAGCATGCTTTGGCTGGTATTTTGCCTTCACCATCTTAATGCTGGATTCTAGACCTTGCAAAATAAGTAAGAGTTGCTTCTGTGCTTTTTTATTTTGAGTTGTTGTTGATAACTAGATGTATCGTATGATCTGTCATCACAAGGAAAGGTAAGTTCTCCATGGCTGGCTGAAATGTAGCAAATAGAAATTCTTTTGGGGTATATAAGAAAACGTGTTTCACCTTCTGTATTATCAGTACTATGATTAGAATCTTGTTGCATAATTTACTTTCTCTGTTTATATGTTAGTATGTTTAGCTGTTTTACTGTGATATATTTGATGAGAGTTAATTACCTGCAAGGTTCTTGATAACCTTAGAAAGCACCAGGAACTAATAGTTTATAACTTATTGTGGTAATAAGTTATAAAGCTGTTAGCATTCAGCCTAGGAATTTTGTCTCTTACTAATAAAAGTGACAGTCTTTTAAAAATACTTTGTCTCACTTTGCATGCTTATGGATTTTTTCTTCCATGTCAACTGGGAACCACTTTTTTCTCATGACAATATAAGAGAGAAAAGGAGAAAGAACCTACAGCTGTAATGAGATGGCAAGTAGTATGGTAGTAAATATGTTTGCACCAGTTCCCTTTCCAAAGTTACTTTGGGGCATATTTGAGTAGAAGTATGTCCTGGTGTTTCTGAACCGTAGTCTTCAGTGGTCTACACTGGGCTGTCCATTGTTGGCACTGAGAACCTATGTACAGAAATGCTGCTTCTGCCAGGAGCTCTCCTGTGCACTTAGTGTTGAGTCTCGTATGGATTGCAGCCTTTACTAGTTCTGTGACAATCGTTGTTAATGGAATTAAGGGCAATGGGTTCTACGTGCAAATTGAACTGTGTGCTGCTTGCTTTGCCCAAATAAACAGACTCTATGCATTTCTGTGTAGGCTGTCTAACCCAGTACATAAATGAGAAGTACGCTTGCTCTGCTGCAGGGAAGCTTTTTGGCATTGTTAGTGGAGAAGATGTACACTGCTTCTAAATAAACTGGGACAAGAAGTTGAATTGAAAAAGTAGCTGAGATTTTGTTCATGTGTGTATATATGTATATACATATGCATATTATATATACACTTGCATATTTTTTATATACTGTAGGATGGCAAAAGGCAGTTAAAGATGATCAATTCAAAAACTGAACTTGTTATATTTCTAGCACTTGGATACAGTTTTGCTATTGGAAGTGTTGCACAAAAGATAGGTTCACGTGAGCAAAGCTTTAGCAGAGCTTGTAGTATGCCTGGTGGCATATATTGACTCGAATGGCAAAAGTTGCTTCTAGGGAAATAACAAAAGGAGAGAGAGAAAAGGGAAAGGGAATACGTTTCCCAGCAACTCTCACTGGGGAGGCAGGTGTTCCCCGGACTGAGTCTGCCATTCCTGTCAGGAGCGCTAAGAGCTCCAGCCTTGGCTGGTTGTTCCTGCTCATAACGCTGCCGGCACTGATCAAAGTGGGCCTCAATCAGGGAAGTTCTGTCTGCTGACAGGCTGTGAGGTTTTGTGCATGTGTGTCTTTGGGTCGCTAATGAAAATCAAAGGCTACAACCAAGGGGCAGGAAGAGGGGGAAGAAAGGGATGAATTCTGTGCCAGTGGCAATCAGTTCCCATGAGCGCCAGGCACAACAGTGCTGGGCTGCAGGTGCAAGGCTGTGAGAATAACAGCATAAGAACAAGGGAAAAATACTGCTAGGCTCCTTTCATCTTTCCCCAGAAAAGTCCACGTGGATATCCATTTTTCATGCAAGAATAATTTGTGACTGCTGTAATTCACAGGACAAAGCAGTTTAAACTGCTGACTTAAACAGAATTAGAACACTGTCATACATAAGCGCTGATTGCCACAGCAGAATTTGCCCCTTGGGTGATATCACTCCTTAGAGATTTTCTTGCAGTGTAAAGCTTAACATATTTTGAAACAGGGAAAAGCTTTTAAGGTTTGATCCCGAAGTCATTATTCACAAGTGAAGGGTCAGAAAAGGGGCACTTCAGGTGAGAAATTAACTCCAAGGACCAGATTTTGAGAGGCATTCACATTCCTGGACTTTGGTTCAGAACTGTTAATGGCAAAACCATTTTGTTTGTACAAGGCCCCACACAAGAAGAGCTTGTTCATGGCCATGGTCTGTGAATACTCTTTCAGCGTGCATAGAAGTTGATGGCAGTTTCCGGTAAATTATTATAATATATAGCTAACTAATAAACTTGCACACAGAAGCAAATATACGCCTTTAACATGGTCTCTTTAGAAAGGATACGTGCAGTAAAATATTCAAAAGCATCTGAATGGGGTCTGATTTTGTTAGTAAGACATAGGTTTCCAGCCTGCCTGAACACTTATAAAGGAAAAAATACATTGCACAAATAACAGCTTAATTCTGTTTTCCCTGGTATTACTTAAATCAGGGTAGGATAAATCAAGGTAGATTCTCAACACATTCTATTTTAATTTAGTTTTTCTCTGGTATGGTGGGTGGTAAGGGAAAGGCTAGAGAAGCCCAAGTTAATGAAATACCATAGCCTGGCTCTTAGTGTTTTTCAAACAAGACACGAATATCAGGAAATACTGGCAAAGGATGTGTCAGACACATGTTCATAAATTGGGTCATCTGACCTGGTTCTGTTTCCAGGTGGAGACTTAGAGTCTTTGTCACAAAGATGAGACTGGCGTTAATGTGTGACACACAAAGGACTTGTTTCCAGCAGCCAAATTCTGCTGCCTGCTCTGTAATGTGGCAGCTCTCAACCAGGCTCAACTGGGGCTCAGTAATCCCAAAGGGAACTTCTCGATAATTCCCAGCCTTCTTACCGCTCAGTTCCATGCATGATCTTTCTGTGTTGGGGAGCAACAGGCAAGCGCAACCGCCCCCCCCACCCCGATAGTGCACCACGGCACCTGGATTCTTATTACGTATAGCAACTGTACGGCTAGATGATTATGTGAGGAATTCAGAGTTAAGTTTAGGGGGATGTACATCAAACACCCGGCAGATAAACAGGTGTAATAAAATCAGGGAGCAAAAAGAGCTCTGACTAGTCAAGGACAGATAAGGAAGGTCACGTCTTAACCTGAGCTCTGCATTTTAGACTGCGTTCAACTTACGTTTCCACCTGAGATATTCTTGGAGCTGGAATACTTTGTTGCTTTGTGACTGTGGTAGCAGCTACGATGGAAATATACTACCGGTTTAGCAACATAGATATGAAAAATGTCCTTTAACAAATGACAGGATTGTTTAAGAGCTGTGGCTGCTTGGTCAAGCAGGTATCATGCGCGTACATTCTCATACAGGCAAAATGATTTTGCAGAAAAATGGTCATACCACTTAGTACGCTCTCGCAAAAGCAAGGGACCAAGACGAGAAGGTAAGAAGTGAGTGCAAGAATGCATCAAGGCAATTGTTTTTTTATGATTGTGTCTCTGGATTTTACATCCAAAGATTAAAAGACCTTTTAGAGGTTGATTACAAGACCTAATATAAACAGAAAGTACTTGCATGTTTACAGGAAGTACTTGCATGTTTAGATAAGTTAAATATCTGCAATATTCCACAGAAACTTTTGATCCAAACCAAACTAATTTTCACCCTGAAAAAAACCCCAAAACTCAAAAAATGCCATTAAGTAAGTAATATTAAACAGTACTTTTAACAGCTACCTTTACCTTCTAATGATACACCACCTCCATGCTTTTTTTGAAACAGAGGTTTATTAAAAAAATAATTTAAAAAGAAATCAGGGCTTTTCCTTTTTTAATATCAATATGGGAAAAAAGAAGTCAGCATTTCATACGAGTGGAAAGTAGTAGCTGTTAGGAGTTTTTTTGTGTGAATCCAGTTAGTGTCCTTAGCTATAAAACGCTGATGAGAGTTAAAAAAAAAAAAAAAGGTGAAGCACCCAGTTTATGTATTCATGGACACAGTTAATGGACATCAGCAGGGAAGATGTGCTCCCAACCTTTTTTAAAAATCAACAGGAAACACAATGCAATTCCCTTTTGCATTAAACTTATTAAGTCAAATCAATTTTTACGAGCACATAGGCCAGAGCTCTGGCACTTAATTGCTTTTGATCTTTTGCCTGCTAAATTCCATTTCCCACTGTCCTACTATGCAGGGGTTTTTTAACAGAAAATTTGTTTGGACATCATTAAAAAGAAAATACTACGACTTCTAGCAGTATTAAGGGACTAAAATGCCTGTGAAGTTATTAACCGTCTGCATGAACGCACACAAAAATAACCATTGGCACAAAGGGAATTTTAGAGTTAAGAAAAACGCTCACTTGTTCTGTTCAAAAGCCTGCAGCAGACAACATACCTGATACTGACTTATGCAAAGCCAGCATTGCAGATAACTCTCACTAATTTCTCTGCTTGAAGTGCAACTTCCGGTTGCCATGGCTGTTAAGTGTCCGGAGAAAGAGACTGCTATGAAGTGATAGGTTTTGAAGGGAAGCTACTGTGACTGAGTCAATAGATTTGTCTTCTAATTACAATGATGCTGGCTCAAAATTATCCTTTACAGTGATTAGTGCCCTGAAAGGCACATTTCCTAATTATGGATTCTTTTTCCAGCCGACTACTACTTGGAGTTGGTATAAAGTGTCTTCTAAACAAATAATGCACATCGTTGAGACTAGGACATGCTGCTTACATTTTTCTGTGATGAGAATCATAAAATATTTTAAATATTTCAATTCTTGATCTACTTTAGTGGATTTTTTTTTAATTTTTTTTTTTAGTTAGAAAACTAGTAGTTCAGTGCTATTTAGATATGGGCCTACGAACAGATCTTTGTTCTCACAGCTGTGCTCCACTGACAGCAGCCAGATCCACATTTAGATCCTTGCATCAGTTTGAGCACCAAGGGTTTAAATAACCCCAAAGGCTGATGGATTGCATAAGGCCCTTGAGCCACTGATGCCATGGAGCCTCAGTAATGGCAGTAAAAAAGATCATGTGTTCAAACACAGGTTAACTAATTGCTCTGCATGTCTCATTCAGGGTAGTGGCACATTAGCTAGGCCTGGAACTGTGTGGATCCAATAATTTTTGAATATTTTCATGGTCTGTGGTTGTGCCTCCATGGATTATAAAAACTGCTATAATCCTGTGGTCTGCAAAACGTCCTGACCTTTTTGTCTTGCTTGGCTTCTTTTTAATTAATGGTTAATGATCTACTCAAGCAGATATGAGTTTGTGTTCTTAGAAGGGATGGTATTACAAAAGACAACCAGATACGAGAAATGCCACCTTTGAATAGATTAGATACTCTGGTGAGTCTGAATCTGACTCATACATCTTTCAGTAAAACCCAAGCACCATCAGTAATACAGAGATATGACACCACTTGAATCTTCTTGTACCTAGTTTTCCTTTGCCAGATTTTTTTATAATCTAGCCTTCCCACCTTTGTTTCTTGTTTGTGTAATAATTTGGGAATCTGGATGGATAATTGGATTAGGAGAAATGTTGTACAAGCCTTGCTCTTTGAGCACTTGCAGAACTGCTCAATAGAGTACTCCAAAAATTAAGTAAATGTGGGCTCAGTGAATATTATGTGCAAGTCATGCTACTAGATGACACCTTCAAAGCAGGAATGAGATTCACCAAGAGAAAATTCTGCATGACAGCTCTGCTTTTGATATGCCTAGTCAATTGCAAATATAGGCGACTTCAGTAAAATGTAGGCTCTTTGAATCAGTTCAGATTTTATTACGCAGTGGGGATAATATCACAGATTAGCCTTTTCAGATGTAGGCTATGTTAAGTAGAACATGTGCTTCTCCAAGGCCTGAAAAATTTATGTTTTAAAATGAGTTTTCATGAAATTTTGTTAAGAACGCAAAGTTATGATGTGGATTCCAGTGAGAGAACCAAAGCCTGGAACCCGTAACAAAATTATTCTAAACATGAGCCAAAAAGATCAGAAACTACCCACCTAATCTTCTGCAGGATAATCAAATGCAGTTCAGGAAATGTCAGGTATAATTGCCACTTACCTTCTTCAAAATGCGCATTTGTTTTATCTATCAGGTATAGAGCACATTTTGTTCTGACTTTTCTGTTCCATTTCTTTAACTCGGGCTTATGTCTTGCATCCAAGGCAGGATGAACACAGATAAACTTCACATTTATGGGTGCACACTTCATTTACCCTTTAGCAGAAAACTACCTGGTCCTCCGATAAAGTTTTGAAGTAACACATGCTGTAAGAATAAAGTATGCACCCTCAAATATGAAGTTAATCTAAGCTTATGGATCATAAATAGAACAATAAATATGAAAACAGGAAAATAAAAAAAATGTGCTTTGTAAATAACATTCTTACAATATTATTTGTAATCCAACCCAAACCAGGATTTTGGTGAAATCTTTATGTAAATTTTAAAATTAGTTAATCAAGCAAATAATTTATTAATTGGAACAAAAGGTATGTCACTCTTCAGTATTCTAATTTTGCCCTAAATTTCATTTTGGAAGGTATGGTTTATTCTTGGGTGGGGTTGCGGGTGGGGGATGACTTATGGTTTTTATGGTAGACTTCTTATTTTCAATTTGTGATAGAGCCAGAGGTCAATGGAGAATTTACACCTAATGTACTTCTTATTTGGGAAAAAAACCCACTTCTCATTCCATCAGAAATCAGATATTAAACAAATGAAAAAAGTTAGGAATATCAGCCAAATCTGTCAGGAACTTTCAGTATCTTAGGTGTTGGCATTTTTGATCAGCATGCTTAAAACTTAAAAACTAGAACAGCAAGCTCAGCCCTCTTGCATGGTAGTAAAGACTTTTTTTTCCACTTCAACAGTTTTCTCAATCATTTTCTCCCAGTGCACTGCTCAGTACAAGACTATGTTTGACAAGGAAATGTGTCATAATATCTGCTATTAATGTAATGTATTATTGAAACACCAAAATGAATACGAATAGCAATTAAGGCAACTTAAATTCTAGTTCAGCACACAAGGTAGATAGAAATGTGTTATATCTATTCCTATTTTCAGCAGCTGGATGTTCGTACTTACGTACCTCTGCTTTCCTAAGGCCATCTGTGTCACAGGAGCTTGACCTTGGAATGCCGGCGGTATGTGAAATTCCTCTATTACTTTGTCTGGTATTTGCTACAGTTTTTATTGGCTGATAATTTTCATCCTCTTCCACTGTCTAGAAAAGGACATAAAACAAAAGGGCAAAAAGTATAAGGGGATCAGTGTAGTGCACAGTAATATGTATTTTTCTCCATAACTATGTATATATATATATATTCTGCACCAGTGGGAATACAGAGACATCACACATTTTAATCTGTGCCTTATTCTACAGCAAATTACCATCACTGCAATGATATATTCTTGAGGCTGAGACATAGACTTCAGCAGTGAAAATACTACTGATCACAGTTTTCCAAGTTGCTAACTGTACTGAGATTTTGCAAATGATGCAAGATCTAATACATTGCCATCGCAGTTCTGAGATTGCCATCTAAATCTAATGCCGCTTTATTTCGTTTGATCAGCTGAAGGAATTGTGATGAATTCTACACATCACTATATGTTTTCCAAAAGAAAATTAGATGTTTGCGTTTCTTTCATTGATAAATTAGGTATAGTTAAGACTATCAAATTTTAAAATTATGTGGTTTAAGATGGATATTTTCTTTATTTTACTTCCATATTTTATTAGTTACATTTGTAGGTAGTTGATAACTCATTCACTGTTTCTTTTCCCTGCAGAAAGTTTTATAACAGGTTATTTATATCTGAGTTTATCACAGAGAGAGCAAGAGAACAAGACAAGCAGTAGTCCAAAAAGATGGATATCAGAAAAAAAGTTGTGCATTTGTTCTATGTCATGTTGGATCCTATCACAACTGATAAAATAACATAAATTAAAAGCAAAGGATTTAATTTTACATGTGTATCCAAGTATCTTAGGCAAAACCAGCAGCAGTTTCTTATTTGTTCCTCTGGTTCCTCTGAAAAATAGTTTAGACACCTACAGTCAAAGTTAGGGTGTCTGAATCCCAGCCAGAGCAGCTGCCAGCTGTCGGTGTCATTCAGCTGTGCGGAAAAAAAAAACCAAACCCTGTTAGTTAAAAAAACAAGGAGGAGCCTAAAATGTGTATTAGAATAGGTATTTCCAAGAATCCTCAAGGTATGGAAAAGCAAGATAAAAACTGTTTTTAAGGAAATGGAAGGGGGTTGTCTGGATAAGTCTGCATTATGTTGCCAGTCTGCAAAATTCAGTAGTAAAAATCCTTTTTAATAATCAGGAAGCACTTCTTGCATTTAGCCAGCAACAATATTCACTCTGGAGTGACATTAAAACCAAGTAAGTAATTTATCACTGTAGTCCTTAATCCATTTGCAGACAAGACGGTAATATTGAAAGTTGGCTATTGGTCAAACTGCTTATCTGCTTTGAATTTTTACTCTGTGAAAGGAAGTTTCGAAATGAAAGGTAAATAAAATATGCACTTTTCAATTTCATGTAGGGACTTTATTGGCTCCTTCTCCGTGTGCTGCTTCAATAGCAAAGCATGTGCTGAGTTGTAATGCTGAGCTTTTAAACCTGTAAAGGTTAAAAAATCATTGTTGTGGAAAGCTGCTCGGACAGACAGCAGGTACGGCCATCAGCCCGACACCTGCCAGCCCTGTGGCCACAAATGGCTGCGGGAGGGAATGCAAGCCCGCCATTTGAAGAGAAAGAATGAGCAGCCACATTGCTTTAAACATACGGATTGTGAGATTAAACTGTCAAATAAAGTAGCAGCACGAATACCATATACTGAAGGCCTCTCCTCAGGGACCTGCTTCTCTGAGTCTCGAGCAAGTGTAAGAAGTTGCTGAGACTTGCACTGAAATTACAGACTATTTACAGCAGTGCCGACAAGAAATTTGTTGGCAGTTTTCACGTCTGCACGGCCGTAAAAAGCAATGGCATTCGAATATACGGCAGCAGGTTGGCTGCTCCACATCTCCCCTGGCCTGCGCCCTGACAAAATGGCTTCCTTCCCTCTCGAAGGAAGGAAGATGAATGAGGAGATTCACTCTTTGGAGGTTGCTTCCTGTCAGTGGAATAGTGAATATTCAGCACTTCTGAAAAACCTCCTTTAATGACCTCTACTTCTCCGTCATTTAAACGCTAAGAACTGGAACAGCAGTGGAATAGCTATTTAAACAGAGGGTTTTAGCAACCAAACGAAATCAATTCCCCCTAGGAATATTCTTGGGATTGAACACAGAAAGGTTGTTTTTTGTTGGGGTGGTGTTTGGTGATTATTTTTTTTTTCAGTTTCTCAGCTCTTCCATATACATTTCAAATTTAATCACTTATGAAAGCAGCCTTGAGTTTAATCCCTCTGATGGCAAGCGAAGCAGAGCACGTTGGGTCCGGTGCCAGCGGAGGGAAGCCATTGATCCAGGCACTTTCCTCAGTGCCTCGCGAAGAGCTGCTTCATCGCAGACAGCGTATGTAGGCGGAAAGGAATGTCATTAATATCTACAGAACTAATGTCTTTCGCATATACCTTGGTAAATTAATTCGTAGCTTGAGAGGCAGTCAGATAAGCGGGGAGAAAAAGCTCCCAGTGAAAGCTGACACCTCACCTTCTGCTGTGCTGCCACTGCTCAGGGTGCGGCCGCCATTACGCAGGGAGCTCTCTGACCCACCCTCCTCAAAGACGGACTCTCTGTGTGTCAGGGACAGACTGAGGGGGTTTTCCAAGGCTCGGTCTTAGTCCTCTTCACTGAGGGGGGGCACGGCTAACTGGGACCCTCTTGCCAAAGTTCCTCAGGGCTGTTTCGCTGCAGGGGTGGGAGAACCTTCTGGAAGGCGTGGGGAGACGGGGGGGGGGGGGGGGATCTCTGCAGAGCGTGTGTGTGTGGGAGGCAGCTCCTCTGAAGGAGGTCGGAGTCTTGGGGGGGCTGCAGGAGGCCTGGGGACACACAGCCGGAGCCCCTGAGGCTGTGACAGAAAGAAGGCTTCTCCTTGGAGGGGCTGTGAGAGGGCTGTGTGGTGGTTCCACCCAGGAAACCACCCCCTGGCCTGTTGGTGAGTCGAGAAGAACCCTGAAGGGAAGACTCCATCTTGTCAGGAGGGGCTAGGCAGGAAAGGGAGATCCAATTTCAACATTCTTTCCTGCTTTTGCCTTAAAAGTCCGAGCTCTAAATACTTTCTACTTAAAAAAAAACAAAACAAAACAAAACAAAAACAAAAAAATCCTCACCAACCAAACAAACCAGCTTTTTCTAGTGAAATTTGTTGCACATGGTCTGTCTGCCACTGCTGCGATGTGTTTGTGTGAGGGAAGGCGCAGGCGGCTCCCCTTCGGAGCCATGGTAGGGTTGGGGGCTGCAGGGGCTGCTCTCCCTCAGGGGGAACACTGTGCCTTCCCCGTGGCTTCGGAGGACGGGACATTTTAGCTGGCAGTTAGCATTTCCAAAGGGGACCGCATCA
Source organism: Alca torda (assembly GCA_008658365.1). Classification (NCBI taxonomy): domain Eukaryota; kingdom Metazoa; phylum Chordata; class Aves; order Charadriiformes; family Alcidae; genus Alca; species Alca torda. The sequence continues at coordinate 13,970,184 of CM018079.1, read as the reverse complement.
AACCTGTTTGTGCAGCACAGTCGCGGATGGCAACACTGCTTATGAGTGTCACAACTTTAGAGTCCTTCATTTTGTGTAAACCTGAGTACCTTTAATTCTCTTTCCTTTTATAAAATCCCCTTACAGAATGAAAAAGAGCAATTGAGAACAATCTGCCTGTGATAGATTCAACGATATTTATAGGTGAGTAGTGGTTTTGGCTACAAACCCAGCAGCCTTTAAGTTTCTTGAACTGCGGAAATACGGCCCTTGCAGGGTCACAGGCTTCTCTGGCTCTTGCAGCAGAACCTGTCGACTTGTTCTTCTATAATCCATGGGCTCTCTTCCTTCAAATATGCTACCTCAGAAAGTAAAAACTGCAGATGTTGCCTCCTTGGCATTGTCTGCACCCTGCTTTTTAAACATTTGCTTTACCCAACAAATATTAGATACAAAATGGCAAAAGAAACTATTGTTAAGAATTAGTGGGTGCCTAAAAATCTATAGGTTTGTAACTTTTTTCCACCCCAATTCCATACTCTTGGAGTTTCTAGAGTTCATGGAACTCTAGAACACAGAGAGTTATTGTGGGTGGTATATGGATGAATCAGTTTTTCTTTTGAGTGTGTTGGTGGGGGTTCACTTAGCATTTACACATCAAGACAAAGAAAAGTTACCACTGGGTAAAGACTTTTTTCGGATCAGACTGTTGCCTATTTTCTTTTGTTGCTGTTTGTAGCCTCTTGTTCTGTAGCTTAACGATAGGGTATCATGTTTCAGCAAGCACTGTAGAGGACAATGTTGCCTTATTGCCACCTTCCTGATAACTCTTTGTCAGGAACCAAATCAGGGCCTCTGGCATGTGGAATTTAAATAGACATATCTATCTCTTCAGGCAACACTGGTCCTCAGATTTCAGTTCCTTGCAAGCCTGGTTACAAAATTAATGATGCCCGACAAGGTATGTAGATTTTCAACACTGATATACTGGTTTTTTTTCACATTTCCTGGAAATATTGCCTCAGGTGAATATACATGTGACATATCAAATGTTAAACTTATACAAAAATGTTTGTTCAGGCACTAGAATTTAGTAAACACCTCTGTGTAGCAGTGTCTTTTCTTTCACATATACAGTCTATTAAATCGCTGTATGATATACAAGCTGTAACGACCTGACATATATGTGACCTAAAACAAATACTTAAGGCTTAATTTTTGGCTTTTATTTGAAATGAGATGAACTTTTGCCAGGGCTGGAGGCCGGAGTTTGTATTATGGTGCACAATACAGCAATGCACTAGAAGTTTCTTACACTACTGATTCTTGTCATTCACAGGCCATGAGTCATGACTGCATAAGAGCAAATAATTCACTGTAGTTAGACAGCAGTTACCATACAAGTTAAGCACCCTCACAAGTCAAGATTCTTGTCTTTCAAATAATTGTTGGGCTATGTGAGAAAAATGAATTTGCAATGCAATGGTATATTCAACAGAATCACGCTATCTGTCCGTTTCTTTTCCTGTGAAATGGCTGTAAACTCTGGCTGATCTGGAAGCAATCTTGTCTTAGTTTTGTTCCAAAGATATTGATGTAATGAAGACTTTGGATACTCCTTTGTGGTAGCAGTTGAGGGATTTGAGGATGCAGTAAAGAACAGAAGTGCTTGAAAATCTCCTGTTCTGCGGTTAGGTAGGATCAGTCGATGTATGACACTACTTTTGGGCCAAGATTCTGAAATCACTTCTAGTCATATGGACTACAGGGGCTCTGGCAATGTCACCAGAGTTCACCAGAGAATGAGAGGATTCCTCAGGTGCCCTGGGGCTGAGGATTCTGTGTAACACCATGACTTTTCATGAGAATGAAATAGTCCCATAATGCCACCAGGTTTCTAATGCCAAAGTTAAGGCATTTTAGAGTTAGCATTTGTCAATGGTTTTCTCCTTTTGACCACACTGTGACATGCTTACCCAACCTATCAGATAAAGCAGTTTTATTACAAACGTGCAATGAACACTGTATGTGCCGAAAGTGTGTGACTCCATGTGTATGTCCGTACTTACATAGTGAAGGTGAGCTGTAGACATACAGGTCTTTATAGCGTGTAAAGCTCTTGATGCTGTGTCCAACATTAATAGACACATGCACGATTACTGTACAGCACTGGCACTTTAGCATCAGGATTTTTGATTGAGGATAGAGCAGCCTCAGGTCCAGAGGTGCAAACCGAACACAGAAATTTACGATGGACAGTATTTTCAAGTGGAAACACATGTTGGGAAAAGGGGAAGTGCATATTAACATTGTCGGTGCACTAGATTGTGGCCACTGTAACGTTGTTTCCACAAAATGTATTGTTCAGCCTTGTTTTTGTGCACTCTCCATGCTCCATGCACAGAATAGTTTAAGGCTACACAGCTAGAAATTCATGGAGCTTCTGCAGAGATCTGTTAAAACGTCCTATTGAGTCTAGCAGTGCAAGAGTATTTTCGGAAGCTGCAATGTGTCCTGAGGGGACAATTTAACTGTTTTTCTCATAGCCTTTAAAAATCTTTTCTGCTTTTCTCAGAAGAGTTCTAGGTTCTACTTATCTGTACAAACAAAGCAAAATTGACTCATTTATTTCAATTATAGATCAATATGTGTTGCTGTACTTAACAGACAGTAGTGTGGAGATACTTGTTTCAATTATCAAGTATAAGTAATGAAGAATTTGCTCTTAGCCATGGAGGAAAGAGAAGTTAAGAAGCAGTCACCTGAGCTATGAAATTTAACTATTACGTTGTATAAAAAGGCAGTGAAAACCAGGGAAAAATGCATTGTGAGCATAGACAGGTCTGTTTGCTGAGGAAAACAATTGGCAAAAATTTGTTTGGAACCCTTTAGAAGGTGTGTGTGGTGACATGTATGGGACAATTAAGCAGATAATTGACACATATTGTAGTTTGGTATTGACTGTTCCTCCTTAGAGTGAGCTACTATTAAGGCACTGATTTCCATGCCTGAAGTTTCACGTAGAGGTGGACATGTCTTTAGCAGTTACAATTATATTTTTTGCTCCCACTAGCGTGAAGTTTTCTATCACCTGGTGCTATGGAACTTATATCCTTGATCACTGCATAGAAGAGACAATTAATTTTGTCTAGAACTTTTACTTTCTCCTTTGTTCCACGGCTGCAGTCTAGCAGCTAATTTCACGCCAAGGACCTAAGTTTACCTTTCCTGGCATTTTCCCTCTGCGTAAAGCATTCATAAAGACTGTGTAACTGTTTCTGAAGTCCTCATTAGGGTTGAGAAGATACTGCCTGGCAAGGAAATACTTTAAGAAATAAATGTGAATGTGTGTGTATTTTAAATGCTATTGAGCTTTTTAACCTAGTGAAACTGTATAGTGCTATTTTAAAAGAGCAAAACTGTTGCCAGTGCTCTGTCACACACTTCTCACGCTGAAGCAGAAGTGGGCATAATTAATAATGACAGACCAATAGTGTGTTCCACTTCCTAGCTGTCTCTCTCTGAGCTGACATTTCTTTATATTGGAAAAAAAAAATTAGATGGAGATGTAATTTTTTTAAGGTATTTCTATCTTTTGTATATTACAGTGTCTTTCCAACTATTTCAACAAAGAATAAATTCTAGAGCCTCCTAAAGTCTGAATTTAGCATCCTTAACTCCAGTAGAGTCAGGATTTTCACGTGTGTCGCCTGCTTCACACACGTCTCTCCCCCCATGTCAGTGAAGATTCCAGTGTTGCGTAAACTAAGTAAATTTCTTCTAGGAAACCAGTGGAGTGTGGCAGTATTGATATTGTGCCACTACATAATGTACTGCAGCTCTAAATTTCTAACCAGTATGCAATGGCACTTGCAGCCGGTGATATCCTGATGTCCATTTCTTGTCTCTGCTTTTCACTGCCTTTCTCTTCTCTGCCTCTTCCTTGACCACTTCCTTCTCAGATGAGGACACTGCTGCTTGTACGTCTTCTCCACTTCAACAGAGGATTCATAAGGGTGCTTCTGATGGGGTGTGCTCCATCTTTGCTCTTCTGCCGTCTGAAAGCACACCCCACTCTTTCCACCAAGTGCTGGGGCAGAACAGATGTGCACAGGGTGGGCCTGCATGTTGCAGAGAGGGAGTGTGTGGGAGGAATATTTTTTCCTATGACTGATTCCCATATGACCTTATGCTGCTGTCTCCAGCAGGAGAAGTTTTAGGGGGACAACTCCAGCAAGATCAAATTATCCAGGGAGTAGACAGTAATGGGAGGAGGTAAAGATAAACTTCCCCTTGCTTTTCCCAACCAGCTGGCTGAAATGACACTGAAACCCTTGTCCAGTGTTTTAATAAGAGCAAAATACTTGGTAATACTCTGATACTTTAGGAGGTATCACAGTTGTGGAAGATTCAAATGGAACTGCTCAGCACAAGACTGCAAATGAGCATTCAAGTATAATAGAGACACAGTGAAGTTTAATTTAAATGTTAAAATATGTATTAAAACTTCCAAGGGATGGAAGAGGAGAACATATTCCTATACATTTCCCCCCTTCCTTTCTCCTACTCATGATCAGCCCTCAGCTGGTGTGGCATACCCAAACTGAATCAAATTCTTCCATCTTTCAGTTCCAAGTGATTGCATATCAAAAGGTAAATAAGAATCTGTTTCAAGTAAACCCACAATCTAAAGCATGTTAAAATAGCTCACTTCTTCACATATTTATAATTTTGTCACCTGAAAAAATTGCAACATTTATTTCTTTATAGATTTTTCAGGTAGAGTGGCTAGACTATGTAGGTTCCCGTGGCTTCTTTGTCTTTTAGAAGTGCGTGTAACGTGAACAAAAATGAGGCTTTTCATTCGCTCCCTTCAAAACAAAGTTGTGGTTACCAATTTGACTACATCAGTGGCATATTTCTTCATCTGACATGAAGACGGGAGTGAGAAGGGAAATCAGAACATCTTCAACAAGAGTTGTCTATTAATGCCAAAATACACTGACAGTGAATTTTTCAGAACATTTTCAGACTCGCTCACTTGCTGTAAGTAGGAACCCAGCTGGGTGATTTTGTTTTGGCATTGAAGTGATGGGTTCTGTACAACTCACAATTCAGCACTGAATGCTGAGTTGATGTAATCTGAGACAAAGTTGATTTGGAATGTCAGGTGCTTTCTGATGAGGAAAGATTTTATCTGGAACTATGATCTGATCTGTCTCCCAAATACAATAAAGTTCAAATCCAAAAAGTTTGACTCTCCCTCAAAACAAGTGCTGCAAAAACACATACGTTATTTATCTTTAGGTTACTAAGCTGTAGGTTACCAAATTTAGGTTGCTAATGATAAATACACAATTAAAGTATCCTTATGATTAAGGTACTTGCAGTTGGACTGTGTTGCCTCATACACATCTGTTTTTTTATTTAAAGAAAATTCAGCTTGTGGATATGCAGGATATTCTGGACCTATGGTTTTGTTTAAAAATCTCTTCTTTCCCTTGCAATGAAATAGGTTTTACGTTTCCTTGTTCTCATATCAGCATTGAAAGATTTGGAACCTGCTGTCATGCTAAATGATTGCTAATAAATCTCTATTTAAAACTATAGCAGTGAGATAATTAAAGTTTATTCCTATTTTGTACTTAGCGCTTAAAATTAGTTTTATACTCCCCAACAATTTTCCTTCAAGTGAAGGGTACAACTTTAAAGAAGCGTATTTTGCCCCAGTTTTCTGCATTCTGGGTATGTTAAATTAATCAACTGGTTTTACAGGCAAAGTAGTGGCTGAAATCAAAAGGAATTATTGCTTAATTATCTCAGCTTTATGAATAAACCAACATAGGTTTTGTAGCCTTGTCAGAACAGAGCCCTCATCCTTGACTGTATTTCATAGTCCACTGAAATAACTAAGCTTGGGATAGAGTTTACAGATGCCAACTTCTTGCTCTCTCACTGGATTCACCTCATGCAGATTTCCAGTTCTCATGTACTTTGATCATCTTTTCACATTGCAATGGCACAAATCCAGCAAGAATGGACCTTGTCCATTTCTAGATGTGAATTTTGACATTTTGTCTGTTGCAGTGAGTTGCTGGGACTGAAGGCAGTTGAGGGCCCCTAGGTAGCAGCAGCCTCTTTGTTCAGAGCACCATCTTCAGCCTCTTTGTTCAGAAATATTCAGATGTTCTGCTTTGCACTGTCTTGGAGTGTGAGTGCACAATGCTACATTTGCCAAAACTGTTACAGAGGAAGCATTCTTGAAAAACATTACATCATACAGATTGTGTTTTCTTGCATCTATATTACTATTTTATGTGCTTAGTGGAGGAAGGAAGCAGAAACATTATAATAAAATTGCTGCCTCTGTTGGATCAGGTTTCACTTGAAGAGCCTCTGTGAGGCTAGTCAAGATGTGGCTGTACTTCAATTTTTGCCGAACAAGATGATTTATGGGCTTCCCCACATAGACAAGGTCTGCCTAACACTTTTCCCGACACACAGCTCCCGTATGAAGAGATTACGTCACACATTAGGGAATGCATCATTTGTAGTCTCTTAGAAGAATATTCCTGGAAAGGTGAGAGAGAATTCAGTACTTCTGAAGGGGTATTTCAAGCCTCTGCCAACAAGAACGTATTAAAAATTAGATACAGAATTAGTCATTAGTCCAGTGCCACTGACTTTCCTAAACAAGAGGCTGATAATCAGTTTATTCAGGAATGGGTTCATGTCTGCATACAAATGCCCACGGTGCAGAAATAAGAGCAAAGTGTAGCTAATCTGCTTCAACTGCACGCTGGAGTCTCTAAAAGGTTGCAGCATCCTGGCGAGAAGACTGCTTATAGCTAAAAGGCTGAGTTTTGGGCATAGATTTTCCTCAAGTGGACAATAGTGACACGTCTCAGCGACGGCCCATAGCCACAGAGGGGCTGGTGGCACTCTGTTCAGCTGCCTGCCCTGTCCCTGGCCTGAGCTCCCTTTGTCCAGGCTGTCTTAATTGTGTGCCATGCAGCTGAACCTCTGCAGTTTGTAGCTCAGTGTATTAAACATAAAATTCTTAGGCTGCTTCAACATATTGAAGTTCATACCATTGACGCAGTAATCTCCAGAGAAAAAAAGACAGTGCAGAGGACAGGGTGCGGCAGGCTTTAATGCTCCTTTGCTTGTGAGTTAACATTTCTCACATCAGCGGTGTTTTAGATTTCCTGGTGCAAAGAACCTTTTAACTTCAACAGAGATCAGATGCTTTTTTTTCTTCTTCATTTTTTTTTCCTAATCCTGAGTTGCCAACAGCCCTTGTAGAAACAAAAAATTCTGTCTGGTTCTGCAGATGAATGCTTGACTTTTAATTAACCCAGTGAATGCATATAGATCAAATTTGCTGTATCCATTCATATGTACTTGAATTAAGAAAAGGGATGTGTTCACTGTTGTAATGTAGCAAAGTTTATTTTTAATTAACCCGATTTGCACTTGTGAGTTAAAGCTAATTAGCACAGCTCATTCATCGTTTATATCTAGGGCCACAGAGAATGGTTTGATTTTCTACCTACTTGGTTCTAGGCCATAAAAATATGTCCATTACCTGCAACTTTCAGGTTTTCCATTGAATTGATACTAGCACTTGCAGCACTTATAATATTATATAAAAATGAAGTTTTCTTAGAGCTGGGTCCCTGAATCCTGATTTCTGAATCGTTGTCCACTTCAGCTTTTGCAGGATGTAGATTATGGATCTGATGTTTGCAGATTGGACCTATTTTTATTCTTCTTAAGAAGCTGTGAATCATCCTTTAACAAATTCTCATTTTGATGTGAGAGCATATTGAATCATAGAAAACTGGGGCTTACAGAGGCCAGCTCCCTCCCTGTTTCACTCCTGAGTGATGTTTAACTTGCTGGCATACCACTGAGATTCCAGAAGGAAGAAAATCCAATGCATCCTCCCTCCTCCCTCCCCACCCAAAAATCCAGGCAAATTTATCCCAGTGACTTCCTATTTTTAATCTTGGAAGGATTTTCCTAATGTCCACCTGAATCTTTCTGGAATGCTGCAGGTAGTGAATCTTTCAGGAAACAAATGAGCTGCAGCAGAAGCAGTCTGGGAAGGATGTTTGGAGGGAAGATGTAGCACAGGAGGTCACATTCCATGTTGCTACTCAGCTGTCGCAAGCTACACCAAATACGTTGCAAGAAAGTTCACTCTAGTTTCAGGGGTGTTAAAAGCAACGAAGACAGCGACAGGATGCTTTCTGAGCTTACTGGTTCCCTTACAGGAATAAATAATGGCAATAAAAATATCCCTGGTATTTGCTAACTGCTGCCAACTGGAGCTGGTTAAAAGATACTTGTTAATGGTGTGTATAGTTAAGTATTTTCTTCCCTGACAACTTTTCCTGAATAAACAATTTAAGTTGGATTTCTTTGAATTAAATAAACTGCTCTAAATGTGGTCCAGCATTATTCTAGGTATACTTTTTATTACTCTTCAGTGCATAAGCCCTAATAACCCTCTAATGGTAATGTTTCCTTGTAAAATGCGAATGTAACTTTTTGTATTGGAGCACCTGATTCCCTCTCCCTTCTAGCCTACACTAAGGGAGATCAATGCACAAATTTCCTAGCGTGGCACAAAGCAATCAAGTCATTTTTTGGACCTAAGTATGTCAGAGATAAAAATCAGATTCCAGCATAGGACAAAAGTAGGAGCCTACCAGGCAGTCAGAGAGCGGTGAGTTGTCGGTGGCACTAAACCTCCTTCCTGAGTTATGTTGTTGTTTTCAGTGTGGGCTTAAGCATGCGCACAGATGGAACCAGGCAGGTTCCTGATGCTGCTGAAATTTTGTAGCCAAGCAAGTTCTTTTCCTCAGGTTCTGCATTCACTTTCAAATAGGACATTTTCTGAACAGACTACAGGCCCTCCTGAGCATTTATTCCTGCACAGATTGTATTGTTGAACAGGAGCTGTGCTTTAACCAGTATAGATAGGTCTTTGTAAAGGGTGTGTGGACTCTCTCTCATTTTAAGCCACACTTATTTTCATTTCAGATCAGTAAGTAAAAACAGGTAGGGGCAAAATCAGAATGGTTTTCAAGGAAGTAGGATTTTCTATAGTGATTCCTCTGTTTTCTTTAATTCTTGTTTCAGATTTTTTTTCTTCTGCACGTGTGTATCAGTGTCATTCTTGAATAAAGTGTGAATAAAAAATTACTAAGGGCATCAGGATTTCATCTTTTACTTTTAAAGCTTATATGTAAATTTATCATGGCTTTTAATGAGTTAGCTTGTGAGTAAGGATTTAAAGATTTGACTGGCAGAAACGGAACCCTACAATAAGCTAAGCTGTTAAACATTATTTTTAGTTAAGAACAAACACTATATTTGAAGGTTCTCTGTGCTTTGACAATCAAGAGTTTTAATGGTCTGTATGAAATGGATAGCATTAGCAAAGACTGTGGAGAACTGTAAGCAGAGAGGGCTTTTTAGAATGAGAATACATTACACTGTGTTTGACAGAGTAGAACCATTATATACTTTTATTGCAGTGCTGCCATTATTGGAACAAAGAGAAACCTCTTTTATATGAATATTCTCCAAGGGTAAAAAAGAAAGGTAAGAACACATACAACTAGTATATTCTCTTGACTGTTTTATTCCCGCCTACCTCCTCTGGCACCCCCCCCACCCCTCAGTCATTTAGCAGAGTTCTAGTAAGAAGGAGAGGGAGACTGAAGGAAAACAAGGAGACTGGAAAAGAAAGCTGTCCTTATGAGATGCTAACGTGTTCTTCAGGAAGTCACCTGTCAACAGAGAAACTTATTCACTGTAGCAGCTACTGTCTTTGTGCAGTGAAGCTGCCGAGTTTTGACAGTTTGTAATGTCAGTGCTATCTTTGGGTCCTTTTACTCCACTTTGTTTCCCAGAGTCTCTAGTACTCTGTATCAACTGCTGCTTCCCTTCAGGGCAGCATTTTCTCGTAGTCTATTCTTAACAGTAAAACCTGGCTCTTCATTTCCCATATAGAATTTTCTCTTTGTTTTTCTGGGACTAGGATTTTTATTTACAGTATGGTGTAATTTCTCAGGAGTCAAATATGTAAATTCAGAATTCCCAGAACCTGTGTGCATAGAGGTTCTGTTAATATAAGCCATAAGACATATAAAACTTCTAGAGCTGCGTGGGTGTTAAACTGTCTATGTGACGGCCAGCTAAGTCTGATATAAGTGTCTGTTGAATCCACAAAAGAGGACTATAAAAAAAGCCCTCTGTTTGTAGCCATGTCTGGGCAGTATCCAGTTGAAAATTCTTTGGTTCTGAGTTTCAGATGCTCCAGCATTAAATAAAACATAACTAAATCATCAACTGAATGCCAGAGGAATATGCCACCATTCTTTCCCCAAGATAATTCAGCTGCTTTTATTTGTGTGGTGATAACTCCTACTGGGCCTGCTCAGAAATTGATAATTCTTTGCCTACCACTGTGAACTTATGTGTAATGAAGAGAGAGCCCTTGTACCAAAAAGCCTGCAGAAATGAAGCTAAAATAAACTGGATTGTGAGGCCAGGTTCTAAGTGACTTGACTGGTCACAGTGTCCAACACTGGGGTGAAGTTTTCCTCTTGTTCAGTCTACACTGATGTTTTATAATAGAAGGAAATATTGTCATTCTTTCATAAAATTTTGTTTTCAAAGTATTTATTTTGAAACTGATACATAAAAATTTTTACCTGTAAAAGTTACTTCCCTAGCTCTGAGTTGTCAAAGGCACTGTTTTTTTATAACCATACACTTGATAAAGAATAATAGAAAGACACATCACCCTGCCTGTGTATGACTTTTTGTTTAGCCACAAACCAAACCAAAAGGCAGTGGTTTGACAGGCACTTTTTGGGTATTATAATCCTCTCCACTTCTTTTTTAAGCACTAGTAGGATGGATTTCCATGGTGAAGTGACTGACCAGATGTCATAACTACTAGAAGGAGTGTAACTGCACCAAATAAATAAGAATTTCCCTCCTCTTCCCCCCGACTCTGCCTCCCCTCCAAAAAAAAATATCAGAGAAAGCTGAAGGGGGCATTTTGCACAAGTGTGACACAAGTACCAAATTCAGGACTCCTTTCATCTAAGTGCTATGATGACTTTTCTGTTCCTCACAGGGAAGCATGTTTGTAGGGTGATTTGAGACTCTCTCCATCAAAGAGAATGAAACTGCATAGAACAGGTATGGTCTGTGAGCATTTGAGCACGGTTCTGCTAATCTGGCTTTTCTTCTATATTTAAGGTGGCTTTTTTTTAAAGACCATGTGTAATGAGTTCTTGCAATTTAGCGTGAGTTGTGTTGTAGTTAGTGTTTTTCTGTCAAGCTCTGGTTCCCTCATTTCTCAGCATTCATGAATGTAAATTTGTATTCACTTCCTCTCAGATTATATTGTGATAGTAGAAAGGAATCACCATATGCCATAAAATAGAGTGAATACGAAGTTTGGATATAGAGCAATCAAAGGTTACATAGAAGAATTAACATGGAAAATATGTTGTGCTAAAATTGATATACTCATTTAAAAGTTAGGGGAATGAAGGGTGAAAAGTTCATAGCTGTAGGCTTTTACAAAATACCTTGTAGCATTGTCCAGAAGCTTGTATGAGAATTTACAGTTTCCATATAGATTATTGATTAATAAATATACCTTGTGCTGAATTTGCAAACCTTGGAGTACCTTTTCAGTACTTGAATGTAAGGGGGGATGGGGGTGTTATTTGAATTTTATGGATAGGGAGTTTTTTTCACGAGTCCTGAGTTTTAACAGGAAGGGACGAGAGCAAACTCTAAATCTCGTGAAATGGGTCAGTCAATGTCTTATGAACTTTGGTTTCATAAGACCGTTTTCTTGTCTCAAACTAGTTGCCCGTGTTTGATAACCAGGTTTGTATTGTGCCTAGTGGTGGGAGGCAGGAAATGGGACTGCGTTCCTCTAGTCCTCTGCCAGTAAATCCATAGCTGTCTGATGTAGCTCGCACTGACTGTAATACCCACACTGAGACAGTTGTACTTATAAATTAACCCTGTATTTAATAGTTTCCCTGGTATGTTGGAGGAAAGAACAAGAGCTTTCCTATGTTGGAGAGTCTAGAAAAGAATCCCAGAATTTAATTGTCATTCATATCACACTGGTTTATGTTCTGACATAAACCAAATTTGTATCATGTGCTCCTAATAGTATATGGATTTACTGTTATTGTGTTATTTGTTTATTGTGGGATTCTATGGACCTTTGAGATGGAGACTTAATAAAAATAATTAACTAGTGCTGTCCATAGCAGCAACAATAGTAGTAAAGAAAGACTAATCCACAAACAGAGACTCAGCATATTGAAAAGGAAGATTATCTAAGGAGTAATCACAATGTTAATACTAATACCAAGTTAATACTCTTGAAATAATAAGCTTACTCAAACCCCAGCACTGGGCATGAAAACTCAGTGCCTGAGTGCAGCTTGAGACCTTGCTTGAGACCTGGGGAGCATGTCCAGGGGTTAAAGGCTTTGAGAGTGTCAGCGGGCAAATTTCACAGGGCTGGACATAGCCCCACGTCTAGCTGACAGTAGGTGGTGTCAGAGCTGGCCCACATTTGAGCCACACTGCCCTTCCATGCAGATTATGAAATAAATGGCATGAATGATGCCAGAAGAAAGGACTCAGTGGTTTTTCAAAAGATCATGCTTAAAATCCAGCTCAGGATATTTCTGCATTTGAAATAACTTCAAAGGCAAATGTGCATTTAAGACTCATAAAACAGCTGAATGCTTGCATAGGACTTCATAATTGACCCCTCTCCATTGCTCTGTGGAGTCAATTGTACTTTGAAAGGTAGGAGGATTAAGAAACCTTTCCAAAGAATCACTTGCAAGCCATAAACGTATGAGGGACAGAGCAGTGAAAGAATCTGTGGGTCCTTTATTATTAACTGGTGCAAATTGGCAACTGTTTCCCTGCTGTCTGGTTTTGGGAAATGCTGAGCAACTTGAGTCTGGCTCTACCTTCATAGACTGAACGTTTTCTGAGAAGAAAGAAGTCATGCCTCTGATGCTGGACAAGGAAAATCTTGTGCTTTCAGAATGATAATGCTGGGACTGGATCTGTCCCAAACTTGTATTGAGCTGTTTGGAATATTTCCCTTATTTTGTATGCTTTGTTCCTGCATTGGAAGCATACTGCATAACTCTGCTATTTCACCTCTTGCTGTTATGGCATTTAAAAAATATATTCCAAAAAGCTGCTTAGGTAAATGAAGGTTCCTGGGATGATGTGTTCCATCTTCTTGGACAAAGTGGGACTGGCAATAGATTAATTGCTGTAAGCAGTGGCATTTTTTACCCAATAATGGAGTTGTAAAAGCACCAGTCTTGTCTTCTTTGCAGCACTGGAAAAAGCAACAGTTTGTCTTCTTTCCAGCAGTGACAATTATTTTTCTACTGAGTTAAATGAGCAGAAGGCTTGCACCTCGGAAACTCTTCAATACCGTAATGCTCTGTTGGACACACAAATGTTCTGCCTATTAACAAGAGCCAGCTGAGAAGCTATCTCCTCGAAGATCTGCATAACCATCTTGAAAGCCCATGTGTGAAACTCCTCCATCGCTACCCAGCCTGAAAGGGAAGCAGGGCTTCAAGGGGTAAGGATAGAAAGGTGGATTTTTCCTTATGAGAAATGTAGCTCTTTGGACTTCCTGGCTGCCACCTCTACATAAAACAGTAAGCCAAGGCTAATAGCATGAGCAAGTGTTTTTCTCTAAATGAGATACCTGGAGAGACTCAGTGTTGATCAGGCTGTATTTAAGTCCTGATATTTTATACTCCTTTTGACTTTCTGACATTGTCATTCCCTCAGGCAAACTGATTTTGTTGGCAGTGTCCGCTCAGCAGCTTATCCTTTTTACAGCTGGTAGTTGGTTCATAGGAAAGCTCTTGTTCCTTGTTGGACCATTACGGTGAGAAACAACATAACAGCAGGTACAATTATTTCTGTTTTCCTTCACTTGGCTTTATGAAAAATCTGTGGTGTGTGATAGGGAAGGAGGCTGGAACCTCTGAGAAGCAGATGTCCATTGCAGGTAATTAATGCATAGATCTGGCATACCCAAGAGTTTTATAAGCGATCTGACACTTGTCAGGATACAGCTGAATGCTTTCCCCGAAGCTCCTTTTCTGTCAAGCATACTTACCTTTTGACGTATCTGTAACTACCGCTGGGTACAGAGGTCTCAAAGTAGGAGTCAGATAACTCTTTCCTTGATCTGTGGTGGGAGGAACAAGAAAGGATGTAACGCTCTTCAGGTGAACAGTTAGCCTTTTCGTCCCATTTATGCCTGAGCATGGTTTGATCCAAATGACATCCCCAAAATGAGCAGGAATCTTTCAGGTTTCTGTCACTGTTAAAATTCTTATAGAATTCACAACAGATTAATCAGGACATTTGTTTGCAAGTATCCCCGGAGATGTTGCTGGAGAAAGCAATAATCTTTGTGCTTGTAGTAGACGTTCAGCACAGCATGTCTTGAACAAACTTTTATGCTATTTTCTGATTGGAATAACACTTCTGTGGCTTATATGTAAAACAGGAAATCCCTTACCAATTCTCCAAATTCAAGTATCTTCAAATTAGCTAATAAGTAAGTGCATTTTCAATGGTCTGAAGTTCAAGATCAGTATTTTCCTGAACTTTTTGGAATGCTTCCCTTCCACGGTGTATAGTCTAGATCTTCTCAGGAGCTGCCTGTATCACTGACATGCTTATCTTAGTTGCTTAAAGTTTGAAACTGTATTTTGAATTGAGGACTTTACAGAGTCTACAGACAACCGCACTAGATTATTTTCAGGGCTCCTCTACCAGCTCAGCTGAACACTGAAGGAGAAAACAGCCTTTCTCAATGCAGGCTGGAGAACTTGGGCATGCAACATTGTTGGTCATCGGCCTTTTTTCTTTTTTCTTTTTTTTTTTTCTTCCATATCCTACTGCTTTGTTATCCATTTTTCCAAGTAACCTGCTATCAAATAGTTTAATATAAGATCATCTTTCTCAGTGTCTGCCTGTCAATTTTCAACTGTATTTTATGTAGTAGGCTGTGGTTTTGGATCTCAGAAATCTAACCTGGAATATGACAAGCCACCAAAGTGACTTCTGGAATTACTGGAATTCTAAAATTCCTCAAGTTGGCCAATTAACACCTAGCTCTGGTTTTCCAGTCTGCAGCAGGACTAACAGGATCTATCTTGTATTTTCTGTTCTGTATGCTAGTTCTGCCTACTAAGTCTTTACTCACACATGATCAATTTTTGCCAAGTACTGTGTGATAACGTTCAACTTCTTAACACTAGAAAACAAAATTCTGGTTGATTTAATCTCATTTTCAGGGTTTTCTTTTCGTTGGGAACCAGGTGTTCAACAAATAATCTCATACTTCTAGGACTTATTCTTTTATTTTATTTTTAACATTGTCATTTTTAATTAAATGAAGCGATTGCCTCGTAAATACCTTTCAATGTAAAAAATGACAGGCTAATTACTTGTCCATTTTGCATTACTGAGAGACAAAACTCTGGCTGTGAAATGGAATTACAATTTCTAGTATAGACTGTATTTGATGCTTTCAGTTGCAAGTGATTGTGCTGACAGCATGTATTCTGCAGGGGTCAAAATGACTTTAAGAACCTTCCTTTTCAGATTAACTTTTGAGGTTTCTTTCTTTTCTGGGGATGTGAGGTACTCATAACTGCCCACCACCCTCCTTTCTCTTTTAGAGGATAGCATGTAAAGAGATCTGTCCCTACCTCCTTCCTGGGAACTTGCTAATGTGTGCACTGGTGCTGATAGGATGTGCTGTACTGGAAGATTTGGCAGCTGAGGGTAATTGGCCCATGGTTGTTTCAACTGTACACAATTTAACAATGCCATTCAATCTCCCTAGGGTAACCCAGTATAGCTGGAAAGCACTGTGGCTTGTCAGAGCAGGGGCAGCTGGCAGCTAGGAGGTTCCAAATTCCTGTTCTGCTTCCGCTATCCATTCCGTGTAGGGTCTGTCTCATCACCTTCCTTAGTTCAACACCTGCGATGCCTCCCTGCACCATGAGGGTAATGCCTGTTTTACCACCAGCATTGCACAGACGTTTTGAGTACTAACTTGTTAAATCCTAACTCATTGCTCTCAACGCATGCATTGTTATAAAAACATACAGTCTGACACAAAATATAGCAGAGGAAGCAACTGGGGAAGAAACCACACAGATAATGAGCAAAGAGCATTCCTGAGGCAGTGAAAATTCCCCAAACATTGAACAAAGCTGCAAAGAAACCAAAGAGTTTGGTCCACCAAAGCTGATGCTGGGAAGCTGGTGCTCAACAAACTAGAGGAGACAAGAAAGGAATCAAGATCTTAAAACATTATACAAAAAGTTAGACTATATAGAAACATATGTTAGTCAGTGATGCAATTGGTTAAGAAAGACTTCCTCTGAATGTTAGAGGAGTTGCTATTTTGACAAAAAGTAAGATTTTTTTCCTGCGAGATGAAGGGGAATTGCTGCTATACAGCTAGAAGAACACAGCAGTCTGCGCACAGAACAGCTTCTAATATGGCTCCACTGTCAGAAGAAAGAATAGAAAGAGCAAGGGAGAAGTTAAAAACAGGACAAGAACAGAACAGCTGAATTGTTAAAAACCAGTTAGATAAATGTTAGCAAAGCATTGGATCATGTGTACCTGCTCCTGTATTTGTTTTTAATCTTTCTCCACAAAACCCACTGCTTCCTATGATGAAACAAGAGGCCCAAACTACCTCTGCCTGACGGAGGTTGATGAATCTTTTAATGCAGGAATGGAACCTCACTATTAGAGTATAGGGAACATAACACCTTGGCAAAAAAAAAAAAACCATAAAGGATTCAGGCAATAAAATAGGTAAAGATCAGAAAGTAGTAGTGGGTGGCTAAATAAAGGCAACATTTCTACTAACTGTGTGGAAAGTGTCTATGCTGATGCAAATTATACAAGTGTCTATCTTTATAGGATTAATACTATGAAGTATTAATACTTTTAAAAAGTTATGAAAGTTATTATCAAGGAGTTATGGTTGGTTTTATAGTGGGGACAGGTGTAAGACAATGCAGGGTCATGATTTGACCCGTGAATTAGATTAAAAGTGAGAATGAAGATTAAGGTGTTTGCTATCTTCGTTGTTTCTCTGGATGCACTTGAAGTCAAGAGGGGTGTGTTCTAGAAATAATGAAACAATAGGGTGTTTTCTGCATAAGATCACTACTGCTATAAAAAGCTATAAGAAATAGCTTTAGGGGCACTAGAACCACGAAGGGGAAAATCAGTTAAGAACTGAAAAGTTTAGTGTGATACGATGTTATCTGATGTGATATTAGGACATATGCAGAAAGAGAAATGTGGACGAGTTAGAGAATGTGACGTTGTATGACCTATTAGAGAAACCTTAGACTCAGATTGCATAGATACTTTTTTACACTGGCAACAGCAGCAGCTGTGGATTCTTCTTGTTATGGGACATGTGTACCCCTCATTTTCCAAAACAAAAAATGTAACTCTGCATTGTACCCTGTTCTCACCCCCTTACTTCATGAAATCCCTTCACCAGCTAGGAACTCGGCTTATACTTTCCTCTTTTTCTAGCCTTCTATTCCAGTTATTAAAGCTGGACTATAACCGGTTGACACATTTAATTGATTGTGATAATTCTTAGAAAACTGGATTCAACTTGGGCAGTAAATCCATGTAGTTGGATTACTATACTTAATATAAGTGTCAAGAAGATCAAGTGGTTGCAACTAGGAAAAAATATAGAATATTGAAATGCCCCAGCCAAGAAATAACAGAATATAAAGACCCATGGAGGCACCCAGGGGGCTCAATAAGCTCCAATGGTTCAGCCAACACTGAGATTAAAAAGAGACACCTCTTAGCTGTTAAGTGCTGCAGAGAAATCGGCAAAATTACAGTATAATAAAACATTGCATTTGATATCAAAGTGAAGCTTTATCCAGACACTGCACTAATAGTATTACTCTCTGGAGTGGAAGGTGATGCATAAAATAAAACAGACATGAGAAGGCTGTAGGCAGTGCAGGTGAGAGTTCTTCAAAAGATGGCAAGTGCCAAGTGGAACATTTTAAAATCAAATGTGGGTGTTAGAAAAAGATTAAGGTCTGAAATCATGGGACGAGAATAGCTACAGAGAGATTAGAAAGAGACCTAGAAAAAATTAAGGGCACACCAGCTCCAGAATAGTCACTGAAAGGAGGGCAGGATGCTGTATGAGACACGTGCCCACAGTGCCCTGAACAGTGCAGTAAGTCCTAGCCAAGCATGAATGGATACACTGTACTGACACACTGAGACAAAAAAGTTTAGAGATCATCACAGGACGCTTCCCAAGTGACAGCCCTCACAGCAGCAGTCAGCTGAGTGCAAGAAGTGCCCTCGAGCCCATTAACCTCTGCTTGACAAGTTGTGGCAGTGAGTCTGGCTACTTACCTGGCTCAGGCCTGTTTGCTGGGAGGAAGGTGAAAGAAGAATACTTCCATGTCCTCTGAAATATAAGGCATCAGATATAAGTTTATACAGAAGTTATGAATAATCATTATAACTATACTTTTTACACCACAGCACTTGTCATTTAATAGCATGCTGTCAAAGTGAGATGTCACAAAATATATGCAACAAATACTTTGGTATAAAACTGAATTTGCATCAACTACATCTGGCAAAGAATGGAATGAGCAATATATTTTTGGCAGGCAAGTAATTAGTGAGAAGTGGTTTTGACAAAAGGACTGTTTTACAGCTCAGACAATTAAACTATTCAGTGTTGCTCTATCTGAGCTGAAAGGAACAATCTTTTCCCATGTCTTGCCTCCAAATCTATAAGAAATTTGCAGCAGAACAGTATTACACAACTCCTAAGCTCATACACCTGGAGTGCTACCATATAGACTGTGCCTTGATTTTCTTGTTTTCTTGCTTCTGTTACTATGTCCTGCCACTGTGGCCTCCCACCTTGTATGTTAGGTTCAAATTTTTTGTTCCCATTTGCAACCTTTTGCCAGATAGACTTTTCTGTGCCAGCATTTCCACTGGTGTGACTCTTCTGTTACTCTCAGAGCTATTTTAAGATTAAAGTTCTTGGGGTGGGGGAACTCTCAGATACTGATATAATGAATAGATCCCAAACCACAGGAATGCAAGTTAAGAAAATATTACAAACTTTTCGGGTATAAAGATGAAGTGTTTAACACATTTTCCCCTTTCACCAATAAAATGTCAACACAAAGTACTTAACGTCTTTTCCATTTTTTTAATTTCAATACATTGTCTTCTTGAAAGCACATATCCTAGAAACAGACTGATTTCAGTATAAGACATAGCAGGATAAAGTTCACATTCTCCAGTGCAGTGGGGTTTTGACTCTGCTAACTGCTGTAAAGATTTTCATAACTGAAAATCAGGTATGTTGTCGTGCAGGGGCACCTGGTGATAATGAATGGATGGATGCTGGCAGACATGCTTTCTGCAGGTTTGAATCTTTCTTCAGTTTGTTATTTGCCTGTTGTGACCTGTATTGTTCTGAAGTCATGGACTTGAGAAGGGCTTGTCTGAACACGAATGTGCTGCATGAATTACTTGAATCATCTTAGAAACCTGCAGTGTTAAACTGTGCAAAAGTGTTAAACTGTGTGGAAACACTTGGTTTGTTTTTTGGTTTTGCTTTGTTTTTTCTCTTTAGTACATTGTGGGTGATCACCTCAACATTTACTTTCAGCGCAATGCTCTGGGAAAAGATTGGTTGCCATCGTGGAATGAACACATAAGAAATTTTTAGGTAGAAACAATGGAAGTGCATTGCCTGTATGCACAGCATACACTTGCCACTAAAATGCGGTGCTCAGTTCTGGTGTCTGCATAAAATGGAAATTAATAGAAAGGAGGGTTCAAACAATAGGCTACATAGATTAGGCAGAAGACAAGCTATGTGAATTTTATAGAATTCAATGATGTGCTTCATTTCTCAATAGGTCTATCAATAAGGCTGGATAGAGTTTTATTATACGTAGATGTATTTGAATACGGAGATACAAGATAAGTTACAGTAGGGCAAGGGAGAAGGATGGGCTTTTTGATTTCCGCAGGAGCCTAGCAATATCCCAGAGCTGCAGAGTGATGTAATGATCTTGCTGGCTATTGGAATCTCTCAGACAAGTTTATTTCTCATATTGAAAAGAAGATAAAATGGTTCTTCTTCATTTGGTATGTATGGAGGATCTGGGTAGCTGTGCTCATTCCCTTTCTTCACAGGTCCTGAACATGGATGAAACTCTTCCGTCTCCGCATTGAAATATTGACTGCAATTAATTGTCACGTGTCAGGATTTCAGTCAGGTCCCTGAAGGAATCCTTCTTCCTCTCATGCTTAACTTGGTTTCTGGCATTATTTTTTTCCTTTCTCTGAAACATACAAGATAACTTAGACTTGTAGATGGCATACTGAATAGGGCAAGCAAGCTGGGAGATGGTACAGAGGCCCCGCTCAAATGCCTTGACTGTATGCCCTACGAATATGTTCCCAGTGGTCTTGAACTCCTGAGCTAGGGTTTTTTTCCACAAGTCAGACTAACAGACACTTTTAAAAATGTTTTAATCTACTTTCTGAAGTAAACAAGGTTTATGTAGTCATGTCTGGGTTTGGCCTCCAATAAGCTCAGAAGCTGTTGGTTAATTTTCGTGAAATGACAGGAAAATCATAGTGTCGGAGACATTAAGCTTCTGTGGCTTTTAGGCAACTGGGTTAGTGCAGTGGCAGAAGTTGTGTTCACCAGTGAGAACTTTGTCTGCAGCAGCCATTGTAGCAGACACCAAGGAATACATCCAAGAGATACGTATCTCATCCATAGAGCTATTTATTTGCTCTTGGCTTTTTATATGGTATCTTTTCTGGGATTATCTTGGTATATATCAAGCAAATTCCTAATCTTGCAAGGCTTTCAAGGTCTCATTTTTCCCTGTTCCCTACCAACAGCATGACCAGTCCTTCTTTTTAAGGACTAACATTCTTGCTTTAACTGGAAGCTTTAGACATGTTACGGGTCATTGCTGTAATACGTAATTCACTGGCATGTGAAGGAGTTGGGTCTAATGATCTGGAATTGTCCTCAAGGTTTTATTAAATTTGAAGCAAAAGCTCTCCCATGCAGTTTACCCTGGCTCTGCACCATTGGTTATACAATAGGACTTTCTCGTGTATTTAACAAAGCCTGTTCTTAGAGTAATATCTGTCTCGTGATCCTAAAGTACAATAAATGTGAAAATCTATTTTCCCAATAAAAAAGGATTTTTCAGGATTAATTTTTTCAAATTGAAATTTCGCTATCATGTCTCAAAGGTTGCAGCACTTAGAAGAAGAATGTGCTATATTCTAGAAAGGTTTGGATCTATCAAGGCAAATTCCCTAATGGTAGCTGAAAACATCACTTAGTACCATGTCTTCAACTGAGGGGACAAAATAACTGTTAGCCACACAAAGTGCCGCGCTTGATCATAAAATGAAAATTAATCAGCTGAGGTCCATTTGATTATTATGGCTTACTGGACTGATAAATTTTGATTCTCTTGGCAAAAATGTTTTGGGTTTTTTTTTTTTTTTTTTTTTACAAAACATGCTAAGCTGATACAGAACATTTAATTTTCACTGTTTAGAAAATATTTTCTTTTTAGAAAAGAATGTGGGTGAGAAAATTTGTTCCAGAAAATAATCACCTAACGTTACATCAAATCTTCTCTGGATCCTAGTAAGACTAGTAAATCGTTCAACCTTGGTTCACTGACAAAACAAATCATTGTCCATTCATTTACACATTATCTTCAAAATCAGTGCAATGAAATGTCATACCAAACCTACCATATATATTCTCAGGAGAAAATCAATATAAGACATGGTATACAAAAGCGACTAGTGTAATAGAAAAAAGAGCATGTGATCCTACCACTACAGAAATCTTGGTAACAATTTTTAATGACAAATATCTGAAAAATGCTGTATTTCTCCTTACTAATTAATAAGGACTCAAAGTGGAGTAACATTCAGAAAAAAAAGTGTTTTCATCTTTTCTCTGCTTGCTAGCCCTGGGACTCCATTTTGATATTAAATCTGTGCAACTAAATCTGTGTGTTTCTCTGACACCTACTGATTTTAGAAAGGATTCCATGTAGACGATGTAAAAATCCATCTTAATTTACCTATGGTAATACATAAAAGATTTTTATTTTATAGGTAGCCTCTTTTTGTTGCATGATTTCACTAAAGATTTCTAGGAGTAGATATGACTGACGAGTGCACAAAAACTTCTGCTGGTGGCCTCTTAGATTAGAACGAGAACTATCTAAACCGGGTTAGTAGGTAAGTTTGACAATCAATAAAAGAATAACAAAGAAAACGTTTTCCTTTCAGTATTTAATATATGTTTTAGGGTTTAGTGCGTGGTTTTTGGGTTTCGGGTTTTTCAGTTTCATATATCATTTTCACATAGAAACTAGGATTACAGAGAAAAAGAATATTTCAGTACAAACACCTTGTTGAAGGCACTGACAAATAGTTTTGGATTTCCCCCAAGTCTGATGAATATTCTAAAAAGAAATACACATTCTTGAAAAGCATTAAAGACGGTTGCCCATATCCCCCACAAATGCACCGTTCGTGCTTCCTCTATACATGATACTTCCTCTGACACACGAGAAGCTGACAACTGGAAAAGGAGTGTCACACAAATAACTTCATCAGAAAAGAATAGGCTACACTAGTATTCCTTTCAAGTTGTGTGCCTGTCGAAAAGTGAAAAGAAAAGGTTCACTGAAGATTCATTTTAGTTTTTTGTAACTGTCAACGGAGGTCTGCTCTTCCCTACGATCTTAAACATACCCGATTCTGAAAAGGGATGGCTGAATGAGGTCATACCCTATATTCTTTTTCTGTGTAAGTGCCAGCAGGTCATCAAGCAAGGATTTTCAGTTAAGGTAAGCAAAGGTGAATAATAATTCACCACAGAGATTGTTCCCAGTTCTGCATGATGTGTACACCTTTGCTTCTGCAGAACACTAACTCTATGTGAAGTGGTAACACCAAGAATTCCTTTACAAGAACTGACACAGGCATCTCAAAGCATTCAGCTGTGCCCTTGTGCTGGCTCCGCAGGTTTTCTATGTAGGTCACCATGTAATGTTTTACTGGCTCTGCGGACCACTTTATGTCAGAAAGTGACAATGACTGCTCCAGTTAGAATTTTAAATGGGCAGGTAGGAAGTTAGAAGTTGAGACCACCCAAAAGAGAAGAGACTTGCTACATATAAAGGAAAATGGTAGTAGGTTTTATCCATGTGCTGGAGGTAAAGTTTTTCTTAGAATTGGCCGACAGGATGTTGTCAGATTGCATATTGCAGCTCCATTAGTGTCTACTTAATTTGTAAATAAAGAGAGTGGAAAAAAGCCCACAAAGCCTGGTCTTTTCTGGAAGCCTAACACAGACAGCTGTAATATAAATTAATTAGCAGGTGATTCTTACTGAGTTATTTTTGTAATGAAAAAAGTCACGGTGCCAATATCCCTTTTATATGACTGAGGCTTCTGATATATGACAGATTAACTGTTATATTCTTAGATCCCTCTGCCATTTTGGTAGGAAAGCAATTTCACAGTGCTTCCAGCAGGGTCTTCAGGAGACTTGAGTTGCAGCTCATAACACTGTAGTTAAGATTTGGAGTTGGGAGTTTGCCTTTAACTTGATTCTGCTTCTAGCTGCCAGATTAAGCTGTTGTTAAATTTCTTTCCTAGGTTTTAGAGCTCAGAAGAATTTTCTTCAGGTACGATGGAGGGATCTCTGGTGAAGGTTCAGACTTATCCAGCTTCCCACTCCTGAAACTGTAAGAGATTTTGAAAAAGAACCTACCACTTGGGACAAGAGGTACCAGGTGTCTTTTAGAAAGGCTGCTCCTTGGCTTCCGAAATTTCAGGGACTAAATGGGAATATTTTCTTCCAAGGAGAATGGGCAGAGGTGTTCCTAGGTCCTCCTCCTGCATGGAATGGCAGCCATCTTTCCTTCAATGGTCTTAAGGAATGTGTGTCCCTTTTTAAAATCTTCATCAGACCTGGGGACTATCCATGAAAGCAGCAGAAAGCAGATTGTTTTAATATATTTTTGTGGGGTACCAACACTATTTTATGTTAGATAAGCAGGTTGGGGAACAGAAAGACAGGAGTGAAACAATCCCAAGCTGGGAGAGAGGGTGTGAGGAAGCAGGGAGTATGTACTTTTGAAAGATTTTCCTGTTGCATTCCCAGCTGTGTATTTTGGAGATGGGGTGACAGGCTGTGTGCGTCGCAGTACTAAGACAGCATCTAGCAGTTGAGCATGACAAGGACAAGATACACCTAGCCTAAGTCCTCCTTGTTTCCCGTATGGAATAGTCATAGCTCAGGACAGAAAAACCATTATTGCACTTGGAAGAATACATTAAAGAAAAAAAAAAAAGAACACCCCCCCCCCCCCCCCCCAATTCCGGTTAAGAGGTGTAACATCTGTTCTTTCTAGTGAGAGAAAAAAATATCTCACTAGAGATAAAAAAAATTGATCAACACAATAATTATTCTTTTTGTCATGTCTTCACATAGGAGATTCGTCAATTGATGTTAAATTTTAAAAGAAAAACAACGCTGCATCGCATTTATGTGGTTGCTATGTTAGGAAAGAATCTGACTGGTGTAGATTAAAACTGAGCTCCTTTAAAGAATGACTTGATGAAGGGCTTATGCCATTCTGCTTGAAGCCTTCTGGGAGTGAAACTCCCAGAGTTTTCACGTCCTCAGGGTATCATGGTTTTTACTTTTCTGAAAAGTAAAGGAAAAAAGGAAAGCATTAGATCAGGTTTCTGAAGGGCAGTTCTGGTACAGTATCTGTCTTGCTGAGATCTATATACTTGTTATCCTGATTCTATTAATTAAGCTCTGAAAATATGCTTATCTATTCGAAGCAAATGCTGTGACAGAATTTTGTGGAAAAAAAATGGATATTGTAGAAGATGAAACACAGGACTGAAATTCACAGGAAGGAGTAATTCTGAGAAGAGGGAATGGAGAGGGAAGTGTAAGAATCTCAAGATCTGCACTAAAATGGTGAAAAGTAAGATTATTAAGATTATTCCAGAGCATAACACAATGCCCTTTTAACCTTCCTTTTTAAAGGCCCCCGTCATTTTCACAACAATAGTCTTTTTTTCCAGAAGGCAATTTAAACCTTCATCATTAAATGACTTTCTATTATATATTACAGAAGTACAGTTCAAAGCCAATAGTGTCAGAGAGCATTACATCTATGTGTAAAACAGAAATAAGAGAAACTGGTGTTATTCAAGAAATATTCCCTATTTCCCTCAGCTATCATATTTGATGTGTATTAATTTTTAGAAAACAGCTCCAGGAGAACTGTTTTCTTAAAAATAAAATCGATGCATAAGCTTGTGACCCTTGTCACAAAATCTGATCCTACCTACTGTCTAAAATCCTCTAGGTTCTTACCAGATGGAACAGATACTTTGCTATTAGCAAGAACTTAGTTGAACAAAGAAGAAAAAAAAATCCATGCTCAAAACCCCATCTCTTCATAGGAAAATATATTCAGCAGTGAAATAACAAAGAAAATTAGAGCTAATTTAGCCTGACAACTAGGCAGAATGAAATGAACTTTTTAGACAAGATGTTGGGCTAGATCCTTAGAGGATGTAAATAAGCCATAACCATTTTCTTCCTTATGAGATAAAGTCAATGATTTTATTTTTAAAGGCAGTTAAAAGAGACAGAACTTCAGATTCTCAGAAGCACAAAAGATCAATGTAAGCGGGATAGAGTGTCTGAGGCTGGACATAGGTCTCACTCCTACTGTCTTTATCTTGGAAAGTTGCAAAGGGTAAAGCTGGCCTGCAAATAATTCAGATCACCTTGATTGTTCTAAAGTGTCTGGTTTCTGTGAGGGTTTTTGTCTTTCATTCAGGGACCATGAAAGTACATTATTTCTGGAATGTCATCACTTTTCTACTTGAAAGGTAGCACAGAATCAGCACAGTCATCATTAGAAGCGGGGAAGATATTTACAGTTATTTTATGTCCTGTCTGCTGTTATGACAGTCTGCTCTACAACATCAAACTTCTCTGTAATGTGATACACTTTCCAACCTCTGGGCAAGGAAGAGTCAAGGGCTTCTCTGAGTTTGAGAACCTTAACCTAGAACATGTTGTGATATTCAAGATAGAGCATGAAGCACAGCAGTTTCTAGGAGCAAAATGGAGATTCGTCTGTACCCTGTATTCTGCTTTCTCCTTACCTGGAGAGAACAGGCATTTCGATGATTAGGAGCAAAATGTTTGGATGAATATTAGCCATCTGCCTGAAGATAGATTTCCTGCTGTGGGGGTTAGAAAGTAAGAGAAGCCTTCTTGATCCTCTGTGGTATGGAGTTTATGTAGCTGGCACCAGGTTTCAAAGGATTGGCTTTCTTCAAGTGATTTAATGTAGTCTATGTAAACTGCTTTCTCTGAATACAGACTTGACTGAACTGACTGTACTTCTTCCATAGAGTATATTCATAAAAACATGTCACCCGTGAAAACATAGTGTTTACATTTACACATTTACAGAGTAGGAACATAGAGCAGCAATACGGTTCACAGAGTATCACTTGCCAAGATGTCTGAGTATCACCACAATATTGTGTGTGAACTTATATCTCTAGCATCAATCTGCCAGTGCTCAGTTGCAAGATGATGTGGACCTTAAGTGTAGTAACAGGTTCATCACAAGAACTTGCAGCATTCACATGCACTCCACCTGGCCCCTTCATATGTCCGTTGTGAAGGTCTCCTCTGGTGGCAGATGTTAGGAAGCTGTTGCCTACTGTTTATCAGTTACTAGACATTGCTTCCTGACAGAGATCTGTTGTCTGAAGGTCTTCATACCAAAGGATAGTATGAGGCTAGTATCATTCACATTCAGGTAACCTCTTTTTTAGCCCTAAAGGGGGATGTGACATCATTGTCCATTAGAGTGGAAGTTTAGATTAACTGCCACTCAAGTGAGAGTTACTGATTCTCCTCTCAGATTTGATACCTGACTCAAAATAGGGCTGGACTTACCATTCACTAACCTCTCAGATGTGGGTGCAAAACTTACCTTTTAGTAGTCACCCAGTGAATGAACTTGATCAAGATCTCAGTCAGAGAGATACGTAGACCGAAAGTCCATGGGAAATTCAGAGATCAGATAGCCAGTCTGTTTCCAGCAGAATTTGGCAAGAGCTCAGAGAAGCAATTACTGTATCATAAAAGAATGCAAGATGAATAAATATGCTTTTTTACTAATGTATCATAAATACGCTCTTTGTCATTTCCTTAGGGATGGAAGGCTTCTTCTTACTACTTGTTTCATTTCAATAACAATAGGAGGAAATACAGGATTAATGTAGTTCACAGCTCAGTTTTTTCAGATTACAGATATCTTGATATGCAGTTCCAGCCAGGTAAGTACCATTACCACAAGAGAAACTACCAGTTCAGAGACAATGGGAGCCAATTCAGAGCCCTCCTGCTCATATATTGATGTGGGGGGGTTGTGTGGGATTTTTTGGTTTTGGTTTTGTTTTTTTGTTTTTAAACAGGGCATCAGTGAAAGTCATATTTGTTGTAGAAGCAGAAGAATTTGAATAACACTAAACTGTTAGAAAAAAATAGATTCACATTTTTGTTATAAAAAATTTGTGACTTGTCACCGTAGTATATAAATGCAATACAAAAAAATCCATTATGACTTTATAAATATCAATAAGTGAATTAATGTGTAATTGTGCCTACAAGGGGTCTACTTATACAGCCTACAATGTGTAAAGAACAAAATGAGGACTTCTATTCAGTCAAGGAACAACTGAAATTAGGCTATGCTTTGAGTTGTCCATGGCAGAAAAATGAATCCTTCCTTCCATTTCAAAAAGAAACATTTCATGTTTTTTATGTTTGAGCAACTGAAATATCTCATAATTCTACAGTATATGAGATCTGGTGGAAGCCTCATTGAAATAGACTGGATCAGGTCCACTACTTACAGTGGGTCTTGAAGCAGACTCTGTCACATTAAAGATTTGAGCAACCAAAAAATTGTTTTGAATGGAGTTAGATGACAAAATACTAAATATGAATCTTGATTTCATTTAATAAATTCCAGTGATGTATGGTTCTGACATATGTGTATTTTCAGTTTTTCACTTCAAGCATTTGAAGTTCAGTTGCATAATGTGATTTCATACATTGAAAGATTGTAAACAAGTTGAAAAAAACAACCCACAGAAACATTTTTTTTCCAAAAGATTTTTTTGGTGAAAAAAATCAGTGTTAAATGTATTTTTGACAAAATAAATTTGTTTGAAAATTTGAACCAGATCTACAGTTTCAAATGTCAGCTTAAAAAATTCTCAAACTGGGACTAGTCTTTGAGCCTGCAGTTTGTTCTTGCTCAGTTTATGAAAAAAAAATGCTAAAAGAAACCAAGGGATACTAATATGCGTTTAGATGCACTTCTTTGTCTTTGGTCATGTTTTTAATGTTCTAAACCATGAGCAGTGTCTACGATCTATCTGCTGTTTCTGTTACAAATAATTGCAGTAGCTTCTGCTCTGAATCATGTTCTGGGCACTGGAGAAAGAAGGAAACAACACCTGTGCTGGAAGCAAAGACTTTGTCTGCATTGTCCCATCAGCTTGAGATCCTAAGCATTTGGAGGACTGGCCAAAGCCAGCTTTTGAACATACGCCTTCTGCTGTAGCTGGGTTCTTCAGGTTCTCTCCTTAGGAAAGTTGGAAGTGATTTAAATCACTTGCTACTCACTTCATCTCTGCTTTTGCACTTGCTTACTTGATTGACCAATGACACAATTTTTAATCATAATCTTCTTTTGCCGTGGTAATATTTAATGGCAAAGTTCCCAAGAACTTCAACTTTATTCAAAGGACTGCTTTTCCCCTTAAGATGCTTTGTCTCTTTCCCCAACAGGCAGGGCATAGGATAAAAGGGCCTTGACAGATACTGCTGAGTAGGTTTTACCTCCAATATGAGCTTTTTCACGTTCATAATTAGGTCCATCCCACATGAATATTTTTTGCTCCTTTGTGAGTTTTTTGGGAAAATCTGAAGAAATAGCAGTCATAATGGAATAAATATTCTAGCTTTTATGTGTTCTTGACATGTGACCCATATGCAGGTCTTTTGCATATTTTAGACTTTTGTCTGTGATTTTGTGCTTTTAGAAGAAACATTCAGGCTTAATACTCGATACTTTAAAACATTACACTGATTAACATGTTTTGCTGTCTATCTATCCATACTGTTATATAGGAATTATATATACAGACACACTACTATATATTACAGTGTGCATGTTTTATGCACATTATAATATGTATGTCGTAACACACACACACACAGTTGATATATTTTATAGGCAACTTTTAAAAACTGTATTCTTTACAAACTACTAACAAAACCCCAAACCGTGACATGACATGACATAGGAATTAATTTCTCTGAAAATATATATTTGGGTTTTTTCTGGATTACAGAAGAGGATTTATTAAGTAAGTATAGGCTTTCAAACATACAAGATAGTACGCTTTCATTAATTGATTTAAGTTGTTAGTGACAGAAAAAAAAGAAATACTTGTGCTAAAAAAACCAACACACCCCAAAGATTGCTATATGGTTCAACACCATTTCATAGGACTTCCAGATAACAACAAATATTTTTTGCAAGTTTGTTCTTTTAGGATTTGTTCTAGAAGCTTTAATTAACACATTTGGCAGTGAGGGGAGAGAGAAGTTGTGGAGACAAGGTTTTCCCTTATATTCCAATTTAAACACTTGGCTTTCTTTTCCTTCAAGATGTGACTGCATTGGCAACCATGGTAGCTTTTTGCTTCCAATGAGAACATTCCATATCAGATGAGTATAACATGTTTTGCTTTGGTAATTTGATTTTTGCTTTTGACTATATAACTTTTTTCCAGTTAGTCTTGCTGAGAAATCTTAGGCTAAACTGCAGTTAAACCATCCCCTGATTTTCTCACACATTGCTTTTTCAAAAGGGATAAAATAAAGATTTTATGTTGGATTTGACCCAGCTGTGTTTGATGACATAAATGAGGGCAGAGGTTAAGCCTGACTTTGAAATTGAGACCTAAAGAATTCAGCTGTGGGCACATGAAAAGCAATGCAGCTTATTCACAGCCTCTTTGCTCTTTTGAATTTGGTGTCTTTGATATGATGATGATTTGATATCAGTAAAATAGTCAAACATATTTTAAAATAAAGAAGGCAATCGAGGTTGAGAGATAAAACAGTACAAATTGCAAAGTTTTCATCTTTTGCTTGTTTCATAAAATGCATAGTGCACAGACTGAGATAGGGCTGTTTGTAACAGTTACCCTTAGATGGTGACTAAGCTGTGTGTAGGTAACAGAAGCAGGTAAGTCAAAGGAGGAGAACCTTTTTCCTCAATACAGACTTGACAACATCTGTAGAAAATTAAATTTGATTTAATAGAAAATGATGCAATTGTTAGAAAATTCCATTTTTAACAGTCCAAGGTTACTGCTTCCTTTAGGTTTCTATAGTAACTGCTGAATTGATGTGGTCACTATTCAATTCAAGAAGCAAGAAGAGGAATAACAGAGTGGGAGGATATCATCACGAGCAGAAAACTCCTCAGAGAGTAAGTTTGTAATTAAGTCATTACAGATGCTGACTTAGGAACTGAAGGAAATCCATGTTTCATGTTTGTACGGCGTTTAAGGAGATACCAGCAGATCCAGTGGTGATGAGTGAAAAGCATCAGAAATAATATGTGTATTGGATTTATTCCTGCTGGGCTCACTAATGTCAGTGGCAAAGTTCCCACTGACCATAAGGTCGCATGCTTAGGCCCAACTGCTCACATTGTTTGCTTTTTGTTCATGAGGAAAACACCAAGATATGAAACAGGGGGAAAAAAAAACATTTCATTGGGGTAATTGTGATCTTCAAGAAGTCTAACAACATTTTAATCTGACTGCAGCTGCAGTATTGGCTGTTTTCCTTTACCCATGAAACATTGATTAAACTCCCTGTACAAAAAACATCTGACCTTTCCCTATTTGCACTTTAAACCAAACATGGCCTTTATTGTACTAGCAGTGCTGTTCATAATACTAGGGGTAACAGAAAACGGATAGAAAACATCTTTTTACAGATGATAGTGAGTTGATGAGACTAGCGATGTTCCTTTCGGCTTGATTTTGTCTCTCTTTAGGACAGGGATGTGTGAAATGGGCTATTAACTTTTTCGTGTTGAGCCTCTTCTAGTCTGCTAAACACGTAAAGCATGAAATGTAGCTGATGGTGTTAAGGCATTTTAAGCACAGGTCGCAGGTATTCACCACTGAATAGAAGCTGGAAGATACAGTAACTGTTCCGTATGAGAAACAGCATTTTTCCTAATAAGTGTTGACTGCAGCTTTGTTGGATTACCAAAGATTCCTTCCTTTGCATTAGTGATTTGAAGTATTTCTTCATCAATTAAAATAAGTTAGGTGAGATATACAGTCACCCTGTATCAATAAATCCAGAAAGAGAATCATAGTACTCAATATCAATTATTCTCTAATCTCTGTCAATTACTGAGACTGTAATCTCTTCAGGGCAGTCACTGTCTACTACGTTGTGTTTGTACAATGCATAGCATAACGTGCCTCTACTTTTGGTTGCCTTCCTAGTCCTATCTCAATGCAAAATAAGTAACATCATTATGATTCTATCATATTTCCTTCTTCTTGTAATCAGTTTTGTCACAATTCACAAAATAACATCATCAAGACTCAGAATTATCACTGCCTTAGCCATAATATGAGAACTGACAGCAACAAGAAGCACTATTCTTTCTTCTGAAAGGCAGTCCCCTGATGAAAGTAAAATTTAAGACCTTTGAAAGGCCATTTGCTATTTATAATTGATGTGGCTCTGTGGCAGGTAGTGCAGTCTTGAAATAGAAGTGAGTAATGTCTAACACTTATATCACTTAGGTGAGTAAAATCAGTTGTGGGCATTAGCGGACAAGGTAATGAACCATGAGTTCTACTGATACTGAAGTTTAGAAGGTTATTGTGGAAGCCTGGACACAAATACATTTGAAATAAGCCTACTAGCTCAAAATAGATATATCATCACTATAAATAGTGAATTCTAAATTCATGAACATGCGTACATAATTATAACAGTAAGAGCATCAATAATAACAATAAATAATATGTAATCATTATTAAATAGGAGTATATTTCCTTATTCAAGTAGTCTTGTTGGTACTGTGGTGAGGAAATTCATAGGAGACTGAGATGAAGTCAAGACTCAGACCACAATTTGTAGACATTCGGAATTTGACTGCCAAGTTTTAAGATTAGTCTGCAAACCACATTCCCATTACTTGTTCCTGTGCTTGTGATTTTTGAAATCAACCTCATAAATACATAAAGTATATAGCGTTTTAAATATTCAAAGTACTGTAGAGACATTACTGGTAATAATGTCTCTTTTATTCCTCTACAAAAAGAATCATTTCTTACACCTCACTGTTTTTTTTTCCCCCCTTCAGTGAAGTATTATATTCAGTGACGAATACTGAAAATTTGCAGGACCTCCCAAGTTACATGCCTTATTAATTCCTGCTCCAGATTTGGTGAGATCTTTCTCTCTCTGTCCTGAAATTGTGCTTGGACAGACTGGAGAATGTCATGTTATGAAGCAGAGCTATAAGTGCTGGAGACAGGAGGGCAAGACTCACAGCTGAACAGGTGGGAAACAAGGTCTGAGAAAATGAGGAGCAAAAGTGTGAAACCTACACGTCCTCCTGAAACCAGCTTCTCTAACTTCTTTGTTAATTGTCTTGCTATGTTGCAGTAATCTTTATCCTAATTAAATAGCAAACCAAAGAGATCTGAAATTGCCCTAATGGGAATCTGGGGCTTTCTTCACATTCCACGAGGTGCTTTACCAGCCACTTATGGACTATTTTCAAAATACTAAGAAAGAAGCTTTATATTGTCAAGTGTTTGGGAGTGAGAGAGGAAAACATCCAAACTTAGCTTTGGAAAACCTGTTCAGTGCAATACAGAAACATCCTTGCTGAAGTGAATGATGTTGTTCCATCTTTCAGTCACTAGAGAAAAATAGAGTGCAGCTATATGCTTTTAGGAAAGGGACTTGACAGTGATATCGAGGCAACATTTTTGCTGTCATGCAGTCTTGGGTCTCAGGTCACAGCCTCTTTGCCATTCTTGCCATTTGCATGCTAGCCCCATATCTAGCTTTAGTTTGCGCTGAATCAGCTGATTCCCTAGGTAGGAAGACTTAGGAACAGGGCAAAAAGGGTTCTGCTTCTGGTCCTGTCTTGCATTCAACCCATAGTATCAAGAGTCTGTCTTTGCCCTTCCTTTGTTAGGGAAGCTGCTGGGAAGGGAAAACTAGTTTATCTGAGGTGGAGAATGGGAGGTGGATGTTAAGGTAAGAAGATGCCTTTGGAGGTGGGGAGGAGGATGGAATTCTGTGTCTTGGATGTGTTGGGGAGTATGGGATGAGGTGGAGTGGAGTGAGAACGTGCCAGAAGAGGGGCAGGCTGAAGAAGGGGGAAGGGAAAGATCCCTGTCCCACTCTGCACCTTTCAAAGTGTCCCTCAGGCACAAGACTCAGCCTCCATTTTTACGTAGTCTTTCCCCATATCTAACTGCATGCTCCCAGGCCTACGCAGTTAAATCTGAGTAACATCTTAATACTTTTCTGACTTCTCCCAGCCTCTTCTCTCCTCCAGCTCCCCATGCCATCTCTTTGACCCCTGAAAAATACAATCCCTTTTCTGCCTCAGGACAGCAACGTTCAATTTTGCTTTCATAGCCGTGTAGCTTTGAGTCTTCTCTGGTATAAGATAGTCTGTTAGTTTAAGCGGGGAATCATCATGTTGTTAGTATGTATAATACTTAAAATACTCTGTCAACTTCTTTCCTACTGTAAGAAGCATTCTGATAGGAGAAAAGAAGGAGTTACAGTCTTCCAGCTGGAAAGTAATTATAATCATAGTGAAAGTAACTATTTGACTTTCCTTTAATTCTGAAATTCTAAATAGGGATCTTGAAAAAACACTTTAATGCTGCACAGAACTGCCCATTCCATCAACATTCTTTAAATCAGACTTCAGGGAAATAGAGTACTAGTGAAGGGAAAGGGCTTTTCTTGTTTGCTCAGTGAGTGTTTGCTGAACAATAAATATTTTTTTATTAGGGTATGACTGGAAAGTAATCTTACGTGGAAATGTGCTCAAGTATTTTCAAGCTTGTTCAAAAGAAAGTACTTGAACAAATGGAGCAATCTTACATGTGATCCCAAAGGAAACTCTTTCCAGTGCCTAGCTAGAGGAACATATGCCAAGGTGAAATATTCCATTATCAGATATAAAATATCAACTGTTGGTTGGTTACATTCGAGTAATGAATCATCTTGAAATTATAGATCAATCTGTCTTTAATTCCTACGCTGTGTTTCAATGCACAGTGAGCTATTTTCTCTGTACTGTTCCATTTTGCTTAATTGTCCGTATTGTGGTTAAGTACCTAAGAGAGTCAAGGGGGTTTGGCTGAATCTGGAAAGAGTACACAAAGCTATTAAGTAGGGAATTTCTAATCTACCCTTACATTTAAAAAGTTGCAGTCTTCTATCAAAATATTAATCCAGGTGTGACAATTAAAATTTGAAATTTTTTATAGTAGCTTTTATTGACCATCAAGCAGATGTGCAATCTAGTTAAAATGCGTAGAATATATGAAAAAAATTAGTTCTCTTTTAAACCATTCCTTAAGATTGACAACAGATACCATACATAACCCATACACACACATATATAGTATCATGTCCGCAGTCATAGTAATGTTGGCATATTGTTCTTAGCAGTCTAAATTAAAAGACCACAATGAGTCAGAATACTGTTTCCAGGATGCTGTAGGAATCAGGACAAGTTTTACACAAAGTATAACTAACACTTTTTTTTCCTGTCCTGCATGAAGAGAATAATTTCTTGGTGATCACCACAGAACAAAACCAGGACACCATCAACTAGCAGCTGTAATTATTTCTTTGCTACAGTTAAAGAAAAACTATATTAAAAAGCCAACTGGACATGGTTATGGCCAACACCTTCTAGATGACTCTGCTTGAGCAGCGGGGTTGGACCAGATGACCCCTAAAGGTCCCTTCAATCTCAACCATTCTGTGATTCCTAAAACAGAATTTATGAGAATGAAACCTTTACCTAAATGGAATTCAAAGATAAGTATTTGTTAAGCTTGAAGGCTAACAGACAAATGTTTCATGGCATTTTCAAACTCTTTACTGAAGGCGTAAATGTTCCCTGTCCAATCCCATGATAGTTATCTGCTTCCTTTGCATACTTTATTAGATAGACAATATCTTTGTATGGTGCTCTACAGACAAAAAAGTAGTCTGAACTCTGAGGCTTACTTACAGCTGCAGAACTATAAGGCTTGCGTGTTGCTAAAGAACTATTGCAACTAAATTGCCTGCCCAATACAACTGAAAAAAAAATGTATTTTTATTATTTTAGTTAAAATTTGCTAGAAAAATACAGGTATAAAGTTCTTTATGATCTTGAATGAATTTTCATTGGATCTTTGATCTAGCAGAAATCCAGTCCGGTAATGAAACTTCTTAAGTATACTACTCCTACTAAGTACAGCACTACATACACCTTTGGGAATTCATCACTCATCACAGAGTATCTGAGGCATATACTAAAAATGGGATAGTACGAAAGAACAAAGTGTGAGAGCACTAAAACACAAGGGTTATTTTCAGTCTTTGATACATATAAGTTCAAGGAGAAATTTGATCCCTTTGTTGAAATCCAAAACAAGCACTAAGACAGTTTATTCATCAGGCATAGATTCCGCCGGAAGACAAAACTCCAGAAAGTGACAATTCTTGTTTGGGATCCCTATCCTAGGTCTAGATGTTGTTGAAAAAAGTTTAGTCTGATAAACTTTAAGGGACAGAGCGGATGTTTTTGAGATAATCAGCTTTGTGCTGGAAAAGCTCTGATTTTCATTTACTAATTGAAATATTGCTGTGTGCATGTAAAATGGGTTTTCAAGTGTATGTGATGATGGAACTGCCAATGCCACCTCTGAGATAAGCGAAACCTACTGGTGATGAATGTGCCATTAAGTTTCCCACTTCTCTTTTCAGAAATTTCTTCAGAGACATACATATCTTAAATTTGGTGTTGTGTTTTGCAAAACATCTTCATCATTAGGAAGTCAAACTGTGCTCTGAAAAATATACATTGAGAATCATTTAATAATCAAAATGTCTTGGTCTAGAATTTTTCAGTAACTGCTCTAGTAACTCCGTAGCCAAGTGCAACAGAGAAGGTAACAATGTAGTGTATTTCTGAATAGAGGATTGGGCAATAAACATGATTATGGTTGTAAGTCAAGTAAATGTCACAAGGCAGGAAAGCAGATAATTTAGAAGAAAAATGGCTATTACTGCTGACTGATAATTTATCTTTTAATCTAATTTTCTGTGAGCAAACATATACCAATAACTCTGAAACTAGCTCACCACAATATTTGGTGCTTACCACTCTGGCACAAGTTCCAACTTCAGCATTTAATTTAATTTCAGTTATACTGTTGTACCACCTCTGCTTAATAATATGTGTTCTTCTGCAGTGCCTGTCCTGTAGATTTCCTATCTCTGGGAAGCTGTAGCCCTTAAAGATCCCAATACCACATTTTTTTCCAAGAAAAACTTAATGCTGAAGAGACCTAACCCACAATTCAAAGTACAAAATCAGTTAGTCTGTGACAAAAGCACTAACAGTCCTCAGTTCAAAAAAAAAGGTGTTTAGTTTAGTTTTTAAAAATCAGATTTTATTTAACCTGACATGAATGAAACTGTGATGGGCTTACAGGAAAGCTGGAGCAGGACTTTTTACAAGGACATTTAGTGATAGGACTAAGGGGTAATGGCTTCAAACTGGAAGAACGTAGATTTAGATTAGATGGGAGGAAATTCTTTACTGTGAGGGTGGTGAGGCACTGGAACAGGTTGCCCAGAGAAGCTGTGGATGCTCCATCCCTGGAGGTGTTTAAGGCCAGGCTGGATGGGGCTTTGAGTAGCCTTGTCTAGTGGGAGGTGTCCCTGCCCATGGCAGGGGGTTTGAGCTAGAATTAAAGAGTTTCTTCCTGAGATCTCATCTAAATCTCCCCCTCTTTCCATTTAAAACCATTACCCCTTGTCTTATCACTACACTCCCTGATCAAGAGTCCCTCCCCATCTTTCCTTGTAGGCCCCTTCAGGTACTGGAAGACTGCTATAAGGTCTCCCCAGAGCCTTCTCTTCTCCAGGCTGAACAGCCCCAACTCTCTCAGCCTGTCTTCATAGGAGAGGTGCTCCAGCCCTCTGATCATCTTCGCAGCCCTCCTCTGGACTTGCTCCAACAGGTCCATATCCTTCTTTGAGACCCCCAGAGCTGGACACAGAACTCCAGGTACGGTCTCACTAGAGCAGAATAGAGGGGCAGAATCACCTCCCTCGACCTGCTGTCACGCTTCTTTTGATACAGCCCAGGATGGGCTGTGAGCACACATTGTTGGCTCCTGTTGAGCTTCGCATCAACCAACACCCTCAAGTCCTTCTCCTCAGGACTGCTCTCAATCCATTCTCCAGCCAGCCTGTATTTGTGCTTGGGATTGCCCTGACCCGCTTGCAGGACCTTGCTCTTGGCCTTGTTAAATTTCATGAGGTTCACATGGGCCTACCTCTCAAGCCTGTCAAGGTCTCTCTGGATGGCATTCCTTCCAGTGTGTCAACTGCACCACTGCTGAGGGTGCACTCAATCCCACTGTCCATTTCATCAGCAAAGATGTTAAACAGCACTGGTCCCAGTACCAACCCCTGAGGAACGCCACTTGTCACTAGTCTTCACTTTGAGCCATTGACAGCAACTCTTTGAGCGTGGCCATCCAGCCAATTCCTTGTCCACCAGGCAGTCCATCTTTCAAATTGGTGTCTCTCCAATTTAGAGGCAAGAATGTCATGCAGGACAGTGTCAAATGCCTTGCACAAGTCCAGGTAGATGAAGTCAGTTGCTCTTCCCTTGTCGACCAATGGTCTAACACTGTTGTCATGCCTTCTTTTTTTTTAATTTATTTTTGTTAGTGCTGCTTTTTTTTTTTTGTCCTTGAATAACAGATACTGTAACAATTGTATTAGGGGTGCCTCAGGCTTAAAGAGAGATACTGTTGTGATTTAGGCTAATATTATCATTTATCATCTGCTGCCTGTTCCATGAAAGATGTCACACAACTGCACGTGTTGCAAGAAGTTTTTGTTAATAAACTTGGTATCCCTTGAACGCTTACAAGAAGACATTATTTTAGTTCACCTAGCTAGACTACAATTGTATTTACTGCTACTGTTAATTTGGCCTATCCCCTTTGATATCCTAGAAGTTATTTGGGAAATCCTCCAGCGTGTGAAGGGCCAGAATGTGGCACAGTAATTCACTGTTGTTCTTTTTTCAACTATTAAAGTCTAATATGCAACTTCTTAAGCCTCAAATACTGTTGAGAGCTACAATAGACTAATCTTCCAGAGTAGGTTTTCTTTTGATAGTTGGAGGACATTCACAGTCATAACTCATTTGTGTTTTCTTCTGTGGTAGTGTGATGGCGCTGTAGGGAGGAAAAGTCTGTACACATTTTTTCATTAACCCTGGTTCTCTGGCTATAGTAAGAAACCCTCTTTGGGACTGCATGCACATAGAAATGGGGGCACAAGGGAATCCATATGCACTTTGTCAACCTAGTAGTAGAACCTACAAATTACTTCTGGCCATGTAGTTTGGATAGCTATTCGAAGGCATGCTTTGTCTGTGTGGAGCTGCAGCATTGCTTAATTACTTGGTTACTTGGTTGAAAAGTTCAGTTTGTC
The DNA here is from genome assembly GCA_008658365.1 of Alca torda. Lineage (NCBI taxonomy): Eukaryota > Metazoa > Chordata > Aves > Charadriiformes > Alcidae > Alca > Alca torda. Next base: position 13,931,012 of record CM018079.1, on the reverse strand, counting down.
ACAGCTAATCTTTAATCCACAGCAACTCCCAAATGTGTTTAATGCACTGAATATATTGAGTAGTACATGTCGGGGATGGAATAATAAATTAAAAGGTCATTTGTGTGCAGTGAAGTATGATTAGGGATCTCTGTAATTTGCACGCCTCTGAGCTCAGATAATTCCTGGCAACAGTTCTAGACTGAAAGTACATAGCATGGGTACAGTGGGTTAACCTCAGCTAAGGGCCAAACTCCCCCCCGTCTTCTCGCTCACTCCCTCTCCTCAGCAGGGCAGGGACAGAAATAGGATGGGAAAGCTTGTGGATCAAGAGAAAGGTAGGCAGATTGCTTACGAATTACTGTAAAGGGCAAAACTGACTCAAACTGAGGAAAACTAATCTAATTTATTGCCAATTAAAATAGATTTGGGTATTAGAAGGAAATAAAAACTTTAAAACACCTTTCCTCCCCCCTTTACAATGCTCAGCTTTATTCCATCACTCTACACCCACCCGTGAGTAGCAGTAGGGAAGGTATCAAGGGGGGGATAGGATTGCTAGTACATGGTGGTTTTTCTCTGCCGTTCCTTCCCTCTCACACTGTTCCCCTGCTCTAGCATGGACTCCCGCCATGGGCTGCAGTCCCTCAGGAAAACATGCTCCAGCATGGGCTCTCCATTGGCTACAGTTCCTTCAGGAAACATCCAGCTGCTCCAGTGTGAGGTCCTCCATGAACTGCAGGAGATATCTGCTCCAGTGCCATAGAGCACCTCCTCCTCCTTCTCTGTCCTTGATGTTTCCTCTCCTCTACTGTTTCTCCTTCTTTTCATTCCTGCCACACCTCTCTCTGTTTGACTTTTTTTTTTGCCAGTTCTTAAATATGTTTTCAAAGAGTTGCCGCACGCTTGGCTGATGGGGTCAGCCTCTAGTGGGTCAGTTGCAGAGAGGTAGAGAAAATCTCTGTTGATTGAGTGCTTGTGCTGCTGGTGTAACCAAAGTTGTGTGCAAGTTGCATTCCTAGTTTGCCTTACCACTTTATAGGGGCATGGAAGGGACAGGGGAGGGACCTTTTATCAGAGAGTGTAGTGATAGGATGAGGGGTAACAGTTTTAAACTGAAAGAGGGTCGATTTAGATTACATATTAGGAAGAAATTCTTTGCTGTGAGGGTGGTGAGACACTGGCATGGGTTGCCCAGAGAAGTTGTGGATGCCCCATGCCTGGAAGTGTTCAAGGCCAGGCTGGATGGGGCTTTGAGTAGCCTGGTCTAGTGGGAGGTGTCCCTGCCCATGGCTGGGGGGTTGGAACTAGATGATCTTTAAGGTCCCTTCCAACTCTAACCATTCTATGACAGCAAAGGGAGGCAGCCCTTGAACTGGCTAGCCAGCAGCTGTCATATGCATATAACCCACTTTAGGTTCATCACGTGATTTGCAGAGAGAGTATTTGTGGAGAAAGAGCTGAGAAGTTGCAAAGGTGGGAAGGAATGAGATTAAGTTTAGGTGCAGTTTCCTTGGGATTTCCCATGGTCTCCCCAGATACAAGCTGAAGTGGAACAGCTGTGTCCTGCTTGAGAACCATACAGATGGGCTCAGAAAGGATACTTAGAAGATGCTCTGCAGGTTATCCACTCAGTTCTCACCATGGAAGTATTGCCCTGTATGATTGCCTTTTGATTCAGAAGCAAGCCCTGAGCTTAAAAAATGGGGAAGTTCCTCCATCCAGTAATTGAAATTTCTATTTGTAGCACAGCTGGGTCAGAAATGCCAGCTTTTAAGTTTGGTGCTAGTATAAAAGAGATTTTAGTGCCATTTTTTATAACTAAACAATGGATTTGAATTTAAGTTAAAAAAGTGTTTACCTGAAAGATAGGTTCTTATCTAGCTGCATGGCTGGAGGGCTAGCTAGGTATTTTCAATAGCAGGGGATTAAAGATGGTCAGTGGTTCTATGTTAGTTGACTACAGTTAGTATACAACTGGCAAGAACTTCTAGTATTTGATTTATCTATTGTCTGTTGTTTAACATTGACTCTCATGTATGTTTACATGCATCCCTAGGAAAAAATGTTACACGTATATCAATTCTATGTTGCAAAGACGGGCTATTAGAGTAGGTTAGAAAAATTGTGTCTTTATTTCATTAGAGATACAAAGAAGATGACTAATTTTGTCTAGTGAAGTCAAAGTGTAAATGTCATATTAAGACCTTTATAAGGTCTTAAGACCTATATATCTTTGAGGTTAAATAGCAAAGAAAACCAGGATTATTTTAACTAAAGAAAATACTAGCAGTCTGTTCTTTTGATCCTGGGATCAAGAGGCTGGCCATCAGCGAGTTTCCCAGTTCTCTGTAGGGAATATTCTTTTAACTGAGAGTTGTATCTCGGGCTCAAATGTAACCTTAAGTGTCTCATCTCAGTTACTGTCTCTCATTCTCTTTTCTTCTGTCAATTCTACTTTTCAACCCAAGGAATTGTCACCTCACTGCTCTACATCTTCCTTGTTATGCTAAGCAGGATATTGCTATTCTCTACAACCCAAATTCAAGTCTGTGTCCTGGAGATACAGTCTAACTCTGAAGGTGTAACTATCCATTTTAAGAGCTCTCTTTAAAAGCCTAATCCGTAACTGAAAGAAATGCAAGAAGGGAGGGTATAAAGGAGATGACAGACAAAAAAGCAACATACAAAATGCAAGATAATAAAATTAAATTATAGTCATCTGACTCATATTCAAGTTGAGATATGATACTTCGCTTATCAAATTTTTTTTTAATATTTTCTTTTTATTGTTTATTTAACCCTCTACCCTCACCCAGAATGTTGTAGGGTTTCTTCCCAGAAATGTATTTAATTGCTAACAGCTGGGATGCTTATGGTGAATTTATAGAAATTCTGACCTAAGATTTCCAGTAATATTCCCTGTTAGAACATATTCTGAAAAAGTTTAGAGTATTTTTAAATGGGGTAAAAATGAGGTTAAAAAATCCCTTGATTCTAAAATCGCTTGTATATATTTTGGGGAAACTCAACTCTGACTTTAATAAATAAAGGACACTTTCAGGTCTTTTCATCAATGAAAAATACAAATAGTCTCAAGCATAACGTGGGTTTTACCATTACTACCATTACTGCAAAACAAGAATGAGTTTGTACAACTGATTGCAAAATTATTGCCAACGGTACATATCAGATAGTATTTGAGCAATCTTGAAAAAAACTACACAGAAACACTGCCCTGTATTTAAAAGAATTTATAGTTTTACCTTTACACAAAGAACATCATTTGGAAAATTCTTAATCACTTTAGATATAGCCAAGATTTTTACTATTAAGCTGATTTTGCTGGATTGACTGAGAGCCACTTCAGATTAACTTTAGGTTGGCTTTTTGTTTAGATAGTGAATGTTGAAAATTCCAGTAATTCTTTGTGGAATACAGAATAAAAAGCACTCTCAATTTCCCTGAAGTCCTGAGAAAGTTTGAGAATGTAATCTATATACTCTTTATATGTGCTAATAACCCACACAGTATTTTCCTAGGGCATGGGAAAAATGCAAACTACTCCAACACACATTTTTTGACATACATTTTTTTATCGTCTTTTCACAAGGACATCAGTAGTCTTATAATAAAACTGTAACTTAAGAAGTTGCTTCAAAGACTGTTTCTGATGATGTAATACGTTTCTCTGTTAGAAAATATTTTCAAGTAAAAAAATAATTTGCAACTCTGCTTACGGTGAGAAAACAGCCAATAATAATCTTTAGCGTGAATAGATTTATGAGATCTCTTGATATGCTTTGTTGTAGGAACAGCTGTGAGTGAATATTGTTTGAAGTAAACATCTTTTCCTTGCAGAAATATCCAGCTGCACTGTTCAAGTTAAAACATATGTCCCAATGTCCTAACTATTGTGCAAAAACTGTTCTGGAATACTTTCTGGTAGCATCTGAGGACTTAAAACAACTTTTTGGGTGAGCATTGTTTTGCCTTTTTGGATGATAAAAGACATTTGTAAGGCTTTTTGTTTTGTTCTACTAAGTAATTCAAAGATCTATTTGCTATAACTGTAGTTATAACTGATCTATTTGATACACTGTAGGTTACTAACAGAAAACTTTAACACAGAGTTAGGGTTACCTGGAGATATAATTATGCCCTTCTGGACTGGCTTGTTCAACAAAACTCACTCTGATGACCAAGAATGCACAGACAACCTTAAGCACTACAGATTTCATATCCAAAGGAGATTTGCCTGCACTGAAGCTGTATTCACTGTCTTAGGCATAGCTACTGTGAATATTGGAGGGCTTAATTAAATCAGTTTGGCAGTGAGAGAATGATGCAGTCTGGAAGGACTTCACTGTGATGGAACTGAGTGAAATTTTTATCTTGTATGGGGATACACATGGCACGAAGAAACAAGTACATATGCATCTCAAGAGATTTAATATGTCTCTTGTTCAGCACTGCTTCAGCTGCAAAACCTAGGGTGGTCTTGCTATTGACAGCAATTAGGTTGGAAATGAGTGTAGCCTGGGTGTTTAATAAGAGGAAAATAAAAGTGTGATACCCTTAAGGAGAAGAGGGCTGTAAAATGAAGTACATACAACATTTTTTACCATGAAGCCAGAAAGTGTTTCAGTGTGGGAAGGGTAAAGGCAGATCTTGTTTCATATTGTTCATTGTCAAAGGTATTCATGGCATGGGTTGCTTTTGAAAACTGTCTAAATGCATATGCTACTTAATTCCTACTCTCTGTGTTATTCTTATATCTCTGTTTCCCAGGGTTTTGTTGATTGTGGTTGTTACAGAGTACCTTTAGGTGTTAGAGATCACTATTACCAAGATAGCTTGCACTTGAAATGCTACTTGCAGCTGGGCAGGGAGAAAGAAGGCTCTATTTTAAACATGTAGTACACCTTGAGTTGGTCATGATTTGCAGGTTTGGAAGATGTAGCTAACAGCTTAGCAAGAGGAGTCACAGATGGGTGTCTGTGTGTCTAAATTCCAAATCTTGTCAGCTTTAATATTTAGTGGTTACAATAACTTGAAGGACCAGAGGAAAAAAAAAAATATTACTTTCTATGCCTTCACCCCTTCCTTGTGACTCCTTATAGCATATTTGTCAGCGGTGCTATCTTTTTTTGTCCTGCCCCTTAATGTCACTGCAGCTTAAAAATATTCCTTGCTTTCTGGCACTAGATGCAGATTCATTCATTCACGTGGTCACCCCCAAATAAGCTGTGATGTGATGCCAGTTCACCTTGGGGACAACTTATTTGGATAGGCATAGAGGTCTTTGATAAATTTGTGAAAACATGACTTTGGAATTGTTGTTTTAAGGCAACTTGCCTAGAAGAAAATTATCTGCTTAAACCCCCTGTTCTATGATAGCCTGGTATCTATCATCACCATCGTGCTTAGTTGCTAATGGGACTTCTAGAAGCGCCACTGCAGAGTCAGAAATTGTGACTTGCAAAGAACTGTTTCAGGAGTCATTGGCTGTTGGTAATTGTGTCCTTTTCCTGTCCATTGAGGAGGAAAAGGCATCTTTTCCATAGCTTGGTCTTACTGTCAGTCAACAGACAATGGAGATCCTGTACAAGCACGTATCTGTAAAAGATTGTGTCCCACCTGTTGACGCAATTGATACCTGCTTTGTGGAAGTTTATCTGCTTGAGATTCCTTCACCAATGCTGAAACAAAACATAGACCATGCAGAGTTACCAGTGCTTTCAGATATCGCAGAAAATCGTGATGGGAAAAAGGGGGGACATTAAACTGACAAAAAACACTTTAAGTCTTTAAGCAAATAGTTAACATCTGCACCTTATATGTCATAGCTAAAGAACTCAAAACTTATGAACAACTTAAGAAATTCAAGGAATTCTAAGTTGTCCCAGGTAGATCTTCATAATTATTATTGATATGAAGTACTAGAGGATGAGGTCCTAAAAAGGAATTATGTCAAGTGATAAAAATACAGTACAGCCAAGGGATTTGGATAAGTTACCTTATCCAAATGCCTGATACCTACTGCTAGGAATATTGTCTAGGATAAAATGAATCCCATCGCTGTCCTGAGGCAAGCAGTGTGAGAGAGACAAATATTGTCTGAAGACATCAATAAAAATTTAGAATGTTGAATGATGCATGAAAGCAGGAAGCCTGTTACAGAAAAAGTCGCAGAAATTATTCATAATGATCTAATTTTCTTCGAAATAGTTGTAGCACACTTGCCAAAGGAGCAACCAAAGGAAATATAGATTAATCTCTCATTTGTTATCTTGTGACTAAAAGAAGAAAAAAAAATTCTTGCAAAATGTGATGTAAAAAAGTCACAATTAAGGTTAATGAGGAGAAGAAATTCCCAGCTGTCATAATTGGTGATGATGAACACCTGCTATTTAGTATTGCAGCCTTAGAGGACTGGGGAGTTCCAGGTACTACTAACTGGATAAATATTAGGAAACTTGAATGCTTTGAGTTTGACCAAAGCATGGTTTGACTTCTCAGTGCTCCATTTAAAAACAGTAGACTCTATCAATTTTAAGAAATATTAGTTTGGTTGTTTTTTTTTGGTGGGAGAGAGAATTTTGGCTCATTGGGAAACTGATGGTTCCAAAGATGCAACCTGGGATTACTAATATTACTATATTACTGCAAGACTATAGATTTCAAGCTAACTGAAAGAAGTATATGAGTGTTAGAAAAGCTGGGAAAGGCAACTTTTAAATAGAATGGATTCTCAGTTTTACCTATGGCACAGATAGCACGCGGCTACAATACAACATTATCACTGTTTGTGCCATATTAGATACATTCTAATGATGTAAGTATATTTTAAATTTTTCTTAAATTCTATTTTTGTCACTTTAATAAGATCTGTCATTTGTGGTAGAACAACTATTGACATTATATAATGATTACTGACATGCAATATTTCATTTTGAAAAGCCCAGTATGGTTGCTTCCTGAAAGGCATTGAATAAACAAAGCTGCAACCTGATAACTTCTTTTCATCTCACAACAGAAATACTGTGTTCGGGTCTAATTCAGATCCCTTCAGCAATACTGTCACTGTACTTTAAAACTTTATTTTGAGAAAGCAACTTGATGTATAAAAAGTTAGTTGTAGTTCTTTGTTTTCCTCAACTAGAACTTGTGAAAAAAGTGCATTCGGAGTACTTACAATGTTTTTATTTTTACTGGGGGCAGTCCTTAGAACTATGGGGTTTTTTCATGCCTTTTTATTCTGATGACCACTGAACATTTTCTGATGGACAATAGGGTTGTTCTTCATTACTTTTTGTTTAGGTGTCCTGTGGACTGCAAGCTGAAAATCTCTTGATTAGGGTATATGGTAGTCAACCCTGTACACACACATGCATGTAAAATAAGCAGTAGTATTTGAATAAGCTCACCTGTTTGATGTAAGAAAGAGGATAAGTTCTAAGCTGTTCCAGTTAGAAGCAGATAAATTCTGATTACACCTGAAGACTCTAACAAAGTCTGTAACAAAAATAATGCCCCTGCCTTAAAGTGCTTGGAATGCAAGATATGAGTAGGTAAATTCAGCAAATATACTAGGTGTATTTGAGCCTGTAGATGTCTACTGGTAAATCTGCATGTTCTAGAAATCTGAAACACTCACTGTAAATAATTTGCAATGGTTTAAAAACCAAACCATCTTTTAATTTTGCTTATTTAACTTTTCATAGGCAGTACTTGATTCACGAAACAATACCTGATTTTTTGGGAAATGCAGATATAAATAAAAATGTCTCTCTATTACAAGTGGTAGATGGAACATTTTACCTTACTTGTATCACAAAAATGATAACATCTGGATTTTTTATGTGGCTAGTGCTCATACTGTGTACCTGCCAACATAGATTGGATGGGCAGTGCAAACCACAAAAAAAATTTGCATTGGTTGAACAAGCAGAGTTAGGAATTTTATTGAAAATAAACTTTATAGGAATGAACACACAAAGCAATGTGATTATATTTTAATAAAACATTATTTTATTATTAGATTACAATTATATTGGGTGTCATAAACAATATGGTTGTTATATTCTAACATAACCACAGTTCTCATCATTTAATATGTTCTGGCATAGACCCTGTCTCATACTAGAGTTTTACCAGTGCCTATTCAAAAGAACACTGTTAATCTATCATCATATAAAACAGCTGTGCATATTTATATAATAATAAGGCCAGTTGTTCTCTGGGTACCAAGCCCTCTGAGTTGGAAGACAGTGATGGGGAGCAGAATGAAGCCCCCATAATCCAAGATGAAATGGGTAAGTGACCTGCTGCTCCACTTAGATGCGTACAAGTCTATGGGGCTGGATGAGATCCACCTAAGGGTACTGAGGGAGCTGATGGAAGTGCTCACCAAGCCACTTTCCATCATTTATCAGCAGTCCTGGCTAACCAGGGAGGTCCCAGTTGACTGGAAGATAGCAAACGTGATGCCCATTTACAAGAAGGGCCGGAAGAAGGATCTGGGGAACTACAGGCCTGTCAGTCTGACCTTGGTGCCGGGGACAGTTATGGAGCAGATCATCTTGAGTGCCATCACACAGCACATAGAGGACAACCAGGTGATCAGGCCCAGTCAGCATGGGTTTATGAAAGGCAGGTCCTGCTTGACAAACCTGATCTCCTTCTATGACAAGGTGACCTGCTTAGTGGATGAGGGAAAGGCTGTGCATGTTGTCTACCTAGCCTTTAGTAAAGCTTTTGACGCCATTTCTCACAGCATTCTCCCAGAGAAAGTGCATGCTTATGGCTTGGATGGGCATATGCTTCACTGGGTGAAAAACTGGCTGGATGGCTGGGCCCAGAGTGGTGGTGAATGGAGTTAAATCCACTTGGTGGCCAGTCACAAGTGGTGTTCCCCAGGGCTCAGTACTGGGGCCTGTTCCGCTTAATATCTTTTTCAGCAATCCAGATGAGGGGTTCAAGTGCACCCTCAGTAAGTTTGCCGACACCAAGTTGGGTGGAAGTGTTGATCTGCTTGAGGGTAGGATGGCTCTACAGAGGGATCTGGACAGGCTGGATCGATGGGCCAAGGCCAATGGTATGAGATTCAACAAGGCTAAGTACCAGGTCGTGCGCTTGGGTCACAACAGCCTCATGCAATCCTACAGGCTTGGGTAAGAGTGGCTCGAAAGCTGCCCAGCAGAAAAAGACCTGGGGGTGTTGGTTAACAGCCAGCTGAATATGAGCCAGCAGTGTGCCCAAGTCACCAAGAAGGGCCACAGCATCCTGGCTTGTATCAGAAATAGCGTGGTGAGTAGGACTAGGGAAGTGATTGTCCCCCTGTACTCAGCACTGCTGAGGCTGCACCTCGAATACTGTGTTCAGTTTTGGGCCCTTCATGACAAGAAAGACATTGAGGTGCTGGAGCGTGTTCAGAGAAGGGCAACGAAGCTGGTGAGGGGTCTGGAGAACATCTTATGAGGAGCGGCTGAGGGAATTCACGTTGTTTAGTTTGGAGAAAAGGAGGCTGAGGGGGGACTTTGTCACTCTCTACAACTACCTGAAAGGAGGCTGTAGCGAGGTGGGGGTTGGTCTCTTCTCCCAAATAACAATCGAGAGGACAAGAGGAAATGGCCTCAAGTTGCACCAGGGGAAGTTAGATTGGGTATTAGGAACAATTCTTCATGGAAAGAGTTATCAAACATTGGAACAGGCTGCCCAGGGAAGTGGTTGAGTCGCCATCCCTGGAGGTATTCAAAAGATGGGTAGATGTAGTGCTGAGGGACGTGGTTTAGTGGTAACTTGGCAGTGCTAGGTAAATGGTTGGTCTTGATGATCTTAAAGGTCTCTTCCAACCGTAACGATTCTATGAAAGTTAAAAAAAAAAAAAAAAAAGATTTCTTTTTACTAGAAAAAGAAATAAATGCAGGTTAGATAATGGTAAATTTACCATCTGGATAGAGCCAGAAAATACAGATTCATAGGAAGATTGAATAATCAAAACAAAATAAAGAATATCTATAGAGAGAGATATATATGCTTTTAATATATATAAAATACAATTTATATATACATATTAATGTTTACCCCCTGAGCATCACATAATTTTCCATATCATGTATTATGCACATTTATTTAATTAGAAAGGCACAATCACTTACAGAAAGACATAGGAAGTTCTGGCACTCAACAAACTTTGTCTGATTCTCAGCTCTAATTCATGACCTTTAAAGAAGGTAATATTTTGTATAAAAGTGTAATCACAAAGTAGGAAATTAGTGTCACTGAACCTCTTTTTATGCTGAAGAAGCTAGTGGCACAGGGAAAAGATGTAAGGCAGAAGAGTGTCAGACAGCTGCAAACTTTGTTAAAGCCTGTAACTTTGACAAATACTCTTCTGCTCAACAGAAAGTGCAGTAATCCTTTTTATGCTGTAAAAGTGGTTGATGTGAGACACGAAATGAAAGTGAGGTTGCTGGAGGATATATTAAACCGCATAGCAGGTTGGTTTATCTGAGTGACTACAGATTTTCTGTAATTGTACATGGAGATTGGACTCTGACCTGTGTATATTGAATTGGAAAGCCTGGAGGAGTATTGAGTCTCACTAGGAAAAGAAACAAAGGGGCAAAGTTTGTGGGATTACAGTCTGGAGGTGAAACCATGCTGTTGTTTTTTCTTGCCTAGGGAATTTGAATATGATGAGAGACTAGCTGTATTACAAGACAAATTTTAAATAAATACTTGGGTTTAGAAATCTGAAAGAACTGTGGGGATGTCCCATTGGAATATAAACCCATTTGTGCTCCCCAGGGAAATTAGATTTTGAAGGAATAGGATGAAAGATTCAATTCTTTTCTTGGGTGACATAGCTTTAGAGTCACAGTGATAGGAAGTCTTTCATGATGCATTCTGTTGGGCATATGCTTTCCAATGGACTCTAATAAATTAGATGCGGATGAACGTATTTACATCAATTCATTTCTTTTGTCCACAAGGACATGTTCTAAAGATTATGTCTCACCTTAGATAACTCCTGACATTTGTTCAACTGCTTCCCTCCCCATTCACCATCTGTCTGAGACTTTAAAGCTTTTAGTTAATAGTTAGTCACCATCCATCTCTGAAAAATCTGATTCAGAGTTGGAAGGAAGAGAACCAGGATAAGATTTTCATTTGTATGCTAAAGTTAAAATGAGCCTTAGGTATTTCTGGAGAAATTTCCTAGAAATCCTTACTATTTCTGTTTATGTTCTAACTTCATCCCTTTTTACTCTATACATTTTTCACTTTCAGAGGTAGTGGTCTGCCTATGCCATGGTTCAGATAGTCAGTCATTTAAACAGATGTTTCATTCTTTATTGTATTTGCCCACCTTCTCCCCCATTTTTACAAATCCAATTGATTCCTCATCAGCTTGACTTGACCAAGAAAATACCACCTCTAATAAGCATTCAGAGGGAGTGAGGTTTTGGAAGATTTTTCTTTCTTTATGTCTTTATTAAGGTGTTGATTATTGGACTAATTAAGCCTTTTGATAAGGAGATGAGAATTCTCCAAGATTTTCGGGTTTTGGAGGAAAACAGTTGGAAAGAAACAGTTTAGAGATACGTAACATACATTTATGGCTTTCTTTCCTCCTTAAGTGCATGTGAGAGCATGGTAGCAGTTTAATTGTTTCTTCTCTGCCTCTAGAAAGGTATAGCTCTTTACACGCTACAGAATAGTCCCCTTTTAAGTACAGCTCAGTGTCATGTTGATCAGTCTCCTGATGTACAGAAATTCTGGGATGCAATGCTGTTTCTGTGCTAGTAAGGTACGCCTTCGTATGGATGAGCTGCAAGTGCACTTTGGATAAAAATTTATGCTATTTCTATTCTCAGGAACACCAGCACTGACTTAAGGATACAATAAAGTTTGTGTCTCTTGCTTTGGCTTGTGAGCAGCTAGTTCATTCCCACATTCTAATCCTCCTGCCAAGACATCACATCATGGCCTTGTCTCAGGAATTTCCAAAGTCTTCCGAAAGCCCTCTTTGGCGCTGTTAGGGAGAAGACGTGAATGACTTTACTGCAGTTGTGGGAAATACTCTGAAATTTACTGTTTAACTTTAAACTGTAGACATATCCTTATTTCCATCCAGCTCCTTGCCAAATTCTACTACTCAGAAAGAACTGATGCAGTAGATTCACAGCAAGCTGGAATAATTTTGCTTTCACTGTTATAGTTTAAGGTGCCTCTCACTTCTTTTCCTTCCTGCTGTTTGCTTTCATTCCTGTAGTGCATGTTTCATTTTTCCTGTCTTTCCGATGCTACAAAGAAGAGGTTGGCAACTCAATCACCTTTGAGTATTACTGTGAGAAAAGCAAAACTTATGATATTGGAGTTACTGATAATTACAGCTAGGCTAAACTTAGGTAACTTTATTATAATTAAAATGAATAGCTCCATCCTGTTGTGGTGTTGCCCACATTAAACTAGGAAAGGATGGCAGGCAGAGAAAGAGACTGACAAGGATGACAGGGCACTTAGTTTGGGTTAGTGGACAGTAGAACCACAATGTATGTGATGCAGCTGTCTAGACAAAAGAGTTGACTGACAATTGTACATGTAATTACATACTTGGAATCAGTAGTAACATGATTATCTAGTGCTGTGTGTCATAGGAGAGCTAATTTGCAACATGCCTCTGTCCTAGTCAGTTCTTCTGGAGACCATAACCTACTGGGTAGTAATTTTCTCTGTAAATGCAAATGTCTTTTATCTTGCTTACAAAATAGATGATACTTCTGGAAAGATTCATGGATCCTCTGGTGTGACAGGAGGTTAATATTATTGCTCCAGTGTAGCCACGTGAATCCTTACGATTTGCTCCAGCGCATTCCTACTGAGAGGCAGAAGTCCTGAAAAATGGAACAGTTATTCAGTACTCAAAAATATAGCTGGCAAATGTGCAGGCAATGGTAACTCAGTGACATTTTCTGTTTAGGCATGTAACAGTATCACTTATTTTCAGGTGCCGAACTAAGCTTTGAAAAAAACCTCACCTGAATCTCTCTTGAAATCTCTGTTGGACCTGTCAGAAAGCTGCAGCAGGGAAAAACAAAGAAAGAGCAGGCTGTTGCTTTCAGGACATTAAATCAACACACACTGTACTGGCTTTTACAGCAGTTAGCCTCCTTGGCTTCTATTAAACTTTGGATCTGGACCCTTGGTTGAAGGGGTTGAAGCAGTTGAAACACTGCTTCAGCTATAGAGAATGCCTGTTGATATATATAGCAAATACATTGCTTGCCCTCCTTTGTGTTACCACTACATTGGACAGACATCATCTGCACTAGTCCTACTTGGATTATCCTGTTAAAATATAGACAGAAATATGGATAATGAATACCAGGAAAGGAAAGTAAAAATAGATTTTAAATTATTACAAGCCGGGAACACAGAATTACGTAGTTCAAAACTTCTGTGAGAGAGCATTATTCTTATCTTCTGGTGTCAAAAGGTATTTTTCTTTCTGAACATAGGAACACTCTGCTATGAGTCACCTTAGTCCCAACTGAGTTGAATTAATTGGAGGAAATACAGTATTAATCTTTTTCTTAACATTTACCAACAGTAGTTGGAAAAGATTAGATAGTAAATGCCACCACGAATGACTAGACCTTGTGTAGAAGAAATACCTTCCTCAACCTACAGATGCGTACTTCAGAAGTAGGCACCCTGAATTGGTTTTACTGTTCTGCCTGCAGTACTACCAAGTCAGATCAGATTCATGCATGTCTTCGTCATATTGAATATTTTCCTCCAGGACATGTATGAATTCCCTCACTAAAAAAAAAAAAAAATATATAAATACCAACCTGACCTTAATTAGTCCATCCTTTATACTGATCAGATCATTTCTTATAACCATAGGATTAAGGGTGTAGTAAAGTTTTCAATTGGCAGCTTAGCTCTCAGGAAAAGGAAAACCCCAGGAGAAGTACTGGAGAACAAGATTAGGAAATGGCCTTTTCTGGTTCTATGAAATAAAAGAGATATGGACAATGTCCAACAGAAAGTGGCTAACAGGGTGGCAAGCTGAGTGATCACAGAGGTTAGCAATATTCTTTTGGTAAGACAAATTCTCAGTATTAACATACTTGCAAACTAGTAAATGATTAATGAAAAACAGGGCAAAATTAATCATGGTAACTGATTTTCACAATGGCAAGATAAAGAAAACTATCTGAGCAAAGGGGCTGTTTCTTTCTCCATATGAATACTGCTGGAGGGTCCCTCAAAACTAGAATAAGGAAAATCCCTTTATCTCTCTGGATAAAGACCACAGTTGTAACTTGGTATTACTTGCCTGTGCATGTGACATCCGGTAAGAGAAAATCATATTCAATGCCTACCTTGTTTAGGAAAAATTTAAAACGTAGGATCAGTTTACTCCATTCAAACTATGTACAACACTTCTTTCATTGATGTTTTGCAGTGGCAAATAATTTGTTTATTTCTTCTGTGATACCTCTGCCAGTGTTTAATCCTGATATCAATGTGCTTATGAATTTACCAGTTAGTCTGTAAGTCACCTGGAAGACGACATCCACTGTGCTCCCATTTGTGTTCGTTCTCTTCTAGTTTACTGGAGATTCAGCTTCTCGGGGTGCTGAAGATTGACTGTTGGGAGTAACCCAGCAATAACGGAGTGCCAGCCAAAATATTTGCTGCCATAATGAGACTGAGACCTCCTTCCTGGTAAGTGGACAGCTGAATCACTCAACCATTTATCTAATGAAGATGGAGAAATGGAGGTGCCTGGAGAAAAGATTTACTTGTTATGGGTAGCAGTTGGTATGACATGGTTATGAATCATGAAGAAAGCAGTTACTTTAGAAAGAGATGAAAGAAGACTATGAAACATATCAGAACTACCAGGGGACAGGCGACTGCACTGAGTCTTAGAAATAGAGTTATCATGATTTCCAATAACTGGTCAAAATGATTCCTGCCTTTGAAGTTCTTAGCCCCAAAGGAGACCAAAGTTATCAACTCTACTACATAGGAAAGATTTCTACCACATAGAATTATTATTTTTTTAAGTGTGTAAGAGCATGGTCACCTCCTTTATTGGGAGAATGAAATTTACGCTACTTTTCTTTGGCTGAAGTTTATGCTGAAATCTTTGGTAATTGCTAAAGGAACTGTGGCAATTACCATAATGACTGAGGTAGTGTCTGTGTCAGAGGTAACAAATGAAGTAACAAAGCATGTTCTGTCATTGAACAGTGGAACCAAGCACCAGCATTACCTTCTGTTGAGAAGATTGGAGATAATTTGTAATACCTATATGCTACCAGTGTATAAAAGGGAAAAAAGGCAAGGAAGAATCTTTAAATAAATATTCTAATTTTTTGCTTTGAATTCTTAGGTAAAACAAGTAATTGGGTTTACCTGAAACCATAGTAGAAATAAATATATTGAGATAACCAATAGACCTTTAAGACAAATAGGCCTCAACATGTCTTTTGACACCAGTTCGTTGAAGGAATGTTAATGAGAAAAAAAAATAGCAAGGAAAATTGTCAGCCATGAATAAGAACAGAAGTGAAAGATGAGCTAGGATCTTCTAGGAGCACAGATGGTAAAGGGATAGATTTCAGATAACAAAAATAGCTACAGCCAAATGCTTTAACAGGGTATGATGATTTTATATTAATAATAATAAAAGAAGAGTTCTTCTTTGAAACCACATTCAGTTAGCCCTGAACTGATGTTCTTGAGGAGGTTCCCACTGCAGATAGATGTCTTAGAGAATTTTGTTGAAAGGTTGGTAAATTAGGCAGGATTTCTCTTCCAGTGGACTTAACAAAAATAAAGACACTTTAAGTCAAGAAGAAGCTTTAAACCCTGTTAAATTCCTTTCATTTTTATTTCATAAGTAATATCATTTGTATGTATTCAGTTACGAATACATTGTGAACAGGGATTTTATTATTCTTTGTTTACGTGTTTTGCTATGTAAGTAGAATTCTAAGTGATGTTTTTTCATTTTATTGGTGATAACGTAATTTCTCTGAGGATGTTCATGGAAGAATCTTGGTTCCCACTTGTGTCTTTTGGTCAGTGTTTGCATTCCCTCTGTATAACCTTGACAAAACTCTGTATAAATTCTGTAAAATTTTTTTCTTCATACTCTTCACATTCTTTGCATTTTGCTGATCTTGCGGAATTCAACTGAAAAAGAAATGCAATAGTAAAGCAGGATACTGATCTATTTGTTGTGATAGAGAACTAACCCTTGTTTGTCCTGGGTTTGTGAATAACTCCAATGCAGTCAATGGCTACACAAAGCATTACTGGAGGCTGCCATGGTACTTATGGTCTGTGCAGCTCCTGGCTTCCCTTCTGAGTAGGATCAGCTTTGAAAGATACACTTCAGTGAGAGATACAAGTGGCTGTCCCTTTGAAAATTAGGATACTTTTCTGTATGTGTCTGAGCATACCTGACTTTAGACACTGAAGTTACAAATTGTTATTTGTAATACACATACACATTCAAACACCCTGACATATATATGCATACACAGTAAAAAGTATTTGCTTTGATGGGAATCCTGAAAGTGTTTTTCTAAAAACCCGAAATTCTGCTTTTTCATTGTTGTATGTGTAGCTTTTTCACTGTCATATGTACAGGTAACTGGATCCCATTTGCTTTCACCTGTACCATCCCCCTTTTAGGTAACAAAAGAGGTATTCTCCTACTGAAGAAACACTTAGATTTGCCTTTTTTCCACAGACCATTGGTGTTACTTACCTTGTTATTTTCTAAGCTTGCATTTCCATTTTTCCATATGTTAAATACATCCTCTGTTTTACTACAATTTTGATAAGACATTCTTGAAGAATAACTTCGGTCTCTAAGAAAAAGCATCTCATTACAGGTTCTTGGCATTCTTTCTGAAAAAAAAATGAAGTTGCAATAGTTTTACAATTAAAAAGGAATAAGTGACTGTAAGATATAATTTACCGTGAAGTAGCTGATTTTTATTTACTGGATATGTCTTCTTTCTATTCAAATACTTTTAAATATCGCCAAAGATTGGCTGTGAGAGCTGACAATGTAAAGGCCAGCCAATTTGCTAAAATGGGATGAAATGTAGTGTCTTGGTGAAGAACATAGGAAAATAATTTTAGGATAGAAATTTGCGAGATAGTTAAACATAGTGGAGTTAAATTAGTATCATTCTTAGTTCTAGCACTTTCATTCAGAGATCTGAATTCAGAATAGGTAGGGGAGAAGAGAAAGTTGATATTACCTGTATTTCACAAATTAAAGAAAAAGAAGCAGAGGGAATTACTTTCTCCATCAAGTCAACAATAAAGCCAAGAATAAGTCTGAAGTTGTCTGACTTGCATATCAGACTGACCTACTTTTAGAAAATCTTCCTGACATTACCAGGTATTAAATCAGCCATTACAATTGATTGACCTCTTTGGCTCAGTTCAGTTAAGAGAATGTGTGTGTGGCTGTGGACATGCATGTTTTGCGACCTTTTTCTTGTCATGTACAGGGCTAACTACAGACACATCAGGCTCTGTGCTTTCTCAAGCTTGCCAGATCCACTGAGCACATCAACACTGCTGTATTCTGCATGCACACTGAGTCTGTTCGGCATTGAGGTAGTCAGTCCATCATTTCTAGGAAATCTTTCATTAACTCTTTATGTACAGGATTCATGTATGGTCTGTGTTTGGCACAGTCCTTGTGTGAATGTTTATGTTGTCAGGAAGGCAATGTCTCACAAGCAGGTACTACCACAGCAATGAATCCAGCCAACTCTGCCAGAGCTGTACCAAAGGTGACTACTAAGAGTGGGGTGTTGGCTGGATTCATTTCTTGGTCGGATGCATGTGTCCCGTGGAGTGCAGACTGAAAATTATGAAAACAGATCATGAAAAAGTCCCTTCAGGAATGAATTTATGGAAACTGCATTTAAGGTGATTGATTATATTTTACATAGGTTTCCTTGATTTTTATTAAGAATTATATTGACCAATTAACATAATTCATCCTTTGCAGAATAAATTTTCTGCAACTATTAGAAATCTAAATCGTTCGGAGTACCTAGTATTTGCTGCTAAGCTAAGGAATGGCAACAGCAGAGAAATGCACAGGTAGATGCGACAGTTACTCTCCATATTCCGCTTCTCCTATTTTTCCACTAAATAGTAGATGGTGTTAAATAACTACCTTGGAAGTATTTGTCACTTTTTCCTCCCTCAAATTACAAACCAATACCAACATTATTTTAGCAGTGTTTGCTTTGATAGGATCATTTTGGATCATCCCTTTCAATTGATTAATTTTAATAGCAGGTATTCAATAAAAATAATTAATATCTGCTTATATAATTTATCAAAGCAATTTAACTAACAGAACTGTTCCTTCCAAGGCAAATTATTTGATTTCTGAAACTTTTTCTCAAATTAGACCAAGTGCCTTAGGAGAAGTTGCAAGTAAGAAATGAAGCCACCATGTTCAGACCATTGTGGTCAATTTTAAGTTTACTTACATCCTCATCTGTGTTTGCAGTATATAAACTGACATCAATATCCTAAAAGAAAACAAGAGTTAGAATTATGAACATTAACTAACAGATTTAGAGATAATAAGGCTAACTCTGCAAGGCATGGATTATCTCCGAGTTCAAAGGCCCAATCCATCCGGGCACTGGGAGTCAGCAAGTCAGAGGGTCCACCTAGTAGCCTGCAGGACGGGCTTCACTGTGAGCAGGACTCATCAGAATCAAGTCCCACAATACCTTCTCTGAAGGAGCTAACTCCCAAGCCCACTGCCCCTTTTCTTAGGAAAAGGGAGTAAGAAAATAATATTTAATTCTAGAGTCTGCCGTATTTGGTCAACTCCAGTTCCCTTTAGCCTTCTATTCCTTTGCTTCCACCCATAAAACAGCATTATACAAACACCATCCCTTTTCCTGCTCCTTGTCACTGACATCACTGACACTTCTTAGCTGAGTACAATGCTAAATATTTAATTATGTCTGCTCATACGATTATACGAAATGCTGACTTTTTTATGAACTTACTTTGGATGTCTTGATCTGCTCCAAATCTTTCAGAACTTCCGCCCACTTGCAATGACCTGCTGCTGTCTTTGGTACATAAGCACTAGAAAAGAAGAATCCAATGACCATTAGGCTAAACAGTAGGTAACACGTTTATGCTGAAAAAAGGTCAGAGATTATTAAGATACTATAGCTACGTTGTTTACATGATATATATACCTATGGTAAATGTGGGGGCAAGTGTATTTTACAAATCAGAAAATCATATAGATACATAAAAACCGTATCTCACTCCCACACCGTATAAACAGTCAATTTGTTTTTTAAAAAGCCCAGTTTTATAGAACATAATGTAAGAGAAAGGTTCAACTACTTAATGTAAAATACCTCAATTCTTTTAAAGTATACAAAAAAATCACAAATTTCAAAGTCTTTATATTAAAATTCCCCCCCTGCTACTATGGAATTTCTACCTGAAGCCCTACAGAAATATTACTTGTCATTTTAGATGTAATTTTTTTTGTGTACAGGAATACAGGAAAGCTTCCTCCTGCTATGGATAAGATTTGGCTCAAAGTGAACCGCTAAAGGGTGGAAGGAAGATTTCCTTCTCCTTGGAAGATTTTTGGAATGTGAATTGCAGTTTTAATGTATCCCCACTTGGATCCTTAATTTGGATGCCTTTCAGTACTGCTGTACTACAAATAATATACAACAATGTAGGGAAAGGCAGACCAACTGTTTTCAGAAGCTGGTTTAAAACAAGCAGTTATTAAACATTTAAATGTTAACCAAAGGCTCAAAAATGACAAGATTTTGGGGAAAGGAAAAAAAAGGTGGGGGTTATAACAAGAATTACAGGACACTTACCATGTTTTTGCCAGGGGAGGAGAGGGAGAAGAAACGTCAGACCTTAGCAAAGAGATTTGACTGAAGGGGCACAAGGAGAAAACAGGTGGGGCATGTAGCCCCTAGAAGCAGGGACAATTTTCTGAGTCAAGGAACTGGAGTGAGAATGGAAGGAGGCATGTTATATACATAATTCAGCATACGTATTTAAAAATGCTCACAGGTGGTGTTTTTTCATTGCAAAGACATATGGAAATTGATGGAGTCTTTAAATGCAACAATTCCAACAACTTGCAGGTTGTCTTGGAGATTAGGGCCAAGATGCATTCTTGACCAGATTGAGCCTAGCCAAAGACAGAATAAAGTAAGGGACTGTGGCCTGTGAAGCAATGGGGGACTGCATATCATGGCAGGAGAGGGTCCACTCTCTAAAGCGACGGGAGGCAAGTAACAGCTGTAATAGGAAAAATAAATAATTCCAATTTACTGTCTAATTAGCATTGACTTTGTAGTTACCATAGGAAGAAGAGGATTAGTCCCATCTCAGTCTTTAAAAGGCAAAAGAAATGGCTGTTCAGAAGAAGATACAGCTGATATTGCAGACAAATACTTTTCAGGTGTGTTTTCTGAAAGACACAACCAAGACCATAGCTTGTCACAATGTGATTTCACAGAATTTTGCCTTAATACTGACTTAATTAACCCGTTTGACAAGGCATCCAATCAAGATAAGACCATCTGTTGCATGTAGGTTGAAAGACCAACAGATTTGTAGCTTGCAGAAATATACAATCACTTTATAAAACAGTTGACAGAAAATCAGATGCTGAAGACAGACTGCAAAATTCTGAACTCATCCTGGACTACCTGGTTATTTATCTGTTCCTACTGCAGACTGCAATTTAATGCAGGGACAGTAGTAAACAACTTTTGTTTTGTTTTCCGTCCTGAAGACCTTTCCCCTGGCTACCTTTTGCCATCCAAATTCTATGAATAACCTATAACTATAACATTACCTGCAATATGGTGGTTGCGTATATATGAAACCCTGCATCGAATACATCAAATGTTATAGCTATTGATCTCAAATACAATATTTAGATATAGTACGTATTTATACTTCCTTACATAGTGTATGCACATCTAATAGTGAGAAGTGATGCATTTAAGAATTCTGACAGTGGAATCTGGCAACTGGAAATAAGGAGGAGGTGTGAGCTGTGCATTGACCGTCAGCAAACATTTCACTGTGCGCAGCCTGGGAACCGTGGTTCCAAAGTCACAAGCCCTTTACTTTAAGCTGATACAGTTTCTTCACAGGTTTAATTAGCATCCAACTGTGGTTTTGATTCAAGGTTTTATTTCTTATCATATGTGCAACACTTTTATATTAACTCACTCAAATGATGTTTCTTTATCAGTGGTTTATTTACATACTAACTTGCAAGTGTATATTTAAAAATGGTCCAGAGAACATAATAAATAACAGCTAGCACGGCGCAGTGGTAAAATACCAAAATGGGTGGTCAATCCGTACATCATCAGGTTTGCAACTAACTTGCTGAAAGCCACCTTATTAAAGTATCCACTGGCAAGGGCAGGAGAGTAATACTTACATATGTCACAGGGGACTTCTGAAGAGTAGTTGTAATAAATATTTGTTATTCCCTTAAACTGAAAATGTTTTAAATACATTGCAATTATTTTGTTTCCAAAACCAACAGATATAGCTAAAATAGTGTAATAACTTAATCATTACATAAAATTCCACAGTCAATAATGGAACGCAGTGCCAGACCCTTTTATGACCTGTGTGTGTCCAACACCTATTAAATAAGAAGTATGTAAATGAAGATAATACTAAATTACAGTAAGACCAGAGCAAGTAATATCCATCTTCTGAACTATTTCAGTATGGAACATGCCACGTAATTGTTACCCTAAGTATGTCTAAAAACAAGACGCAATCTGTTACTGATTCCACAACAAACGGAAATTGAAAATATGTGAGTACTAAAACGAAAATATTAAGCATATATAAATATATATTTTCCAAATTGACAAGAATGTAATGGAAAAGAAATATTAACTGCTTGGCTATGGTCAAAAGAGCTAAATCGTTTCATTATAGTGTGACAGAATGGCTCTAACCTTTCCACAGTTACTATTGTTTTATCTGAAATTTGTCATAGTGTTGGTTTTGTGGTTTGAGATTTTTTGGTTTGGGTTTTTTTTTTTTTTGGGGGGGGGGGGGGGGTGTTTTGGTTGGTTGGTTGGTTTGGGGTTTTTTTGGTGTTTTTTAAATCTGCGCACTAACGGTTTTGATTTAATTTGCCAATCCTTAAAAAAACATCCTATTTTGGGTTTTGGCATTTTTCTTTTAAATTTATTTGAAGTTCAAAAGCAGCCTTATGGGGAAACTAAAAGTACATTTAAAAAATTTAAAATCTGATTTGTTGGATACAGTTGAAGAAAGCATGTTTTAGTCCTGTGTTTAAATTTTTAAAAACATGTTTTAACAAAATTATTTAAAATGTATTAGAAACATTTTACAATAGATAAATACTGTGTTCATTTTACAAGCTGGTTTTTATCAAACAAGATGAGGTGCCTACAAATGAAAATACAAAAGACTTATGTTTGGTCCATAAGCACTTACCAGCTGTGTGCTTCATAATTAGTATTATGGAGCCTTAAAAAGCTGATTTGAGAGGGAGTTCCAGTCCAAATGCATTGTCAAATTTATGCTGTGGAACAAAGTGTTCATGTTCAAGGTGAGGAAAATAATACATTATAGTACCTAGTGAATAATGGGCCAGGGTTATCATTAGTTTGTCATTTGTTTTTTTTAATAGTTGTTCACTGTGATGACAATAGAACACTGTGTTCTTAATGATTAATGTAGTTACCTTGATCTTTGGTTTTCTTAAATATGGTAGGTAACTTTTTTATGTAATGAAATAATCATTGCTAATATAAAATAAAAGCTTAGTTTTTGTAAGTAATAGAGAACTTCACTGATTGCAAAATGTATAAAAAAATATACTACATGCATACTCTAAAGGGTATGCATTTGTTTATAGAAAAAGAGGTTCTTAATGTCCAGTAGATCACCTAACACATTCCTTTCAACAATTCAGGGCCATTTTCTACTTGAATTTCTTAATTCTTGCATCCACTATTCTTTAACAACATAAGAAATGTTAGCTCGCTCACATGCTTTGAAAAATTATTCTCCTGCCTTGAACACACGTTGTAATGTAAAATTTTCTTTGGCTATTGCCAGTTTTTCACTTTTACTCTGTTTATCATTAACCAATTGCTCTCTGTATTCATTATGTCTCTGATACTTACCCTTGTTTTATGGAAGCTTGAACTTTGGACAAGGGAGCAGCTCATATTTAAATACATACATATTCTTATCTGTAGCTTGTGTCCTGATAACCTGCAAATCTAGGTTAAGGATTAAAGCCTGTGTTATTCCAAAATGCAACTGTTATGATATACACAATAATCTGTTTGGTAAAGGAATGCTGTTTTTTATAATGAAGGTAAAATCAAGCGCTTGAAGAGCAGTTACCACTGAGTGAAATCTAAGCCACAGTAGTACTGTTTTTAAAGAAGAAACATATGAGCAAATGACAAAACTTTTCTTTAACAAGGCAGAAACACTTACTGATTTTGCTGTTTTGGATGTCACAGAAACTATAATCTAACCATAATACATGAGTCAAAAGAAAATATTCGTAGCTCTTTACAATATTTAAGTTACATGTGAAGGAAAGTACTGAAAGCTAAAATTACATGTCTTTGCCTGTATTTCCAAATTTCTTTACGATTCGCTTATAAATTTGTCAGTGAAACCTTGAGATGTGATATTCATAACTAAGAAAGTTTAGTTCCTTTGCAAGTTGATGTTATCTGCAAAGGTCCTATTTTTTATTGCTTACTTTGAACTGTATTTTTATTCTTAGAGAATGTAGGTCCTGAACCTACAAGTCCTTGACCACCTCTTGTTTATGTGTGTGTATGATTTCAATACGGTTCCTCAGTCTAAAACAGCTCTTTCCTTCATTAGGATGTCACTTTGATAAGTAAGTAGGGAGCAGTCCGTTCTCAGCCTCCGTTTTGCTAGACTATTGTACTAGATCTGGTCGGGATGGAGTTCTGCAAGTAGCTGGTATGATGCTATGTTTTAGATTTGTGGCCTAAACAGTGTTGATAACTTAGGAATGTTTTAGCTATTGCTGAACAGTGCTTGCAAGGCCTTCTCTTTTTCTCTCCCCTGACACCCTCAGGGAGTGGGCTGGGGGTCCACAAGAGTTTAAGAGGCAACATGGCCAGGACAGCTGACCCAAACTGAGCAAAGAGATACATCAACACCATGTAACATCGTACTTAGCATTAAAAGGAGGGGGGAAGTTTTTCTGAGGTAACCATTGCTCGGAGACTGGCTGGGCATCAGTTTTCTGGTGGGAGGTGGTGAGTGATTGCTTTTGCATTACTTGGGTTTTTTTTCCTTTTTTTTCTCTTCACTTATTAAACTGTCTTTATCTCAGTCCTTGAGTTTTTCTTTCTTTTACCCCTTCCATTTCCCCCTCCTGTCTGGCTGGGGCAGGGAGTGACCAAGTGAGTAGCTGCTAGCTGCCAGCCGGGGTCAACCCGCTACAACTATACAATGCAATCTCTTAATACACTTGCCTTCCTTTCTGTGATCTTCCTAGCATCCTCGTCTGCTTCATTGTTCTTGAAAACAAGGGACTAGAAGTATACCACACGCTAAGATCTCATGAGGATTAGAAACCGGTGCTAATATTTTCACCTTACATGGGAAATAGGGAACTGGCTAGTGCCAGTGTTTTTTTCATGACTGTATCACAGTGGTGCCTCATTCATACTTCAGTAATGTGTTCCGCTGCCAGAACTTTATGTCCAGTTCTTTCAGAATCCTGGAATGTCTGAAGAATATTTCACTATTTGCAAAAAGCCCTCTCCTGCCAAAAAAACCCACAAACAGCCAAAAAAACCCCAAAGTCTAACTTGCTTAATATTTGTTTACTCTCAATTTTTCCCTAACTTCTTGACCTCTAGCACGCAGCTTTTTTCTTGATCAGCCCTTTTCTCCTGTTGCCTCTGGGCTTTCTGGCTAGTCTCAATGTTGCTGATAGGCGTCACTAGTTGTTCCATTCCTTACACCTGTGAGCAAATCATCCTCCCCAGACTGTTCTCTCTTGTAATAACCTCTATTCCATTTTTGTTCATCCTTGGCTTCATTTTCCCTCTCTTTTTTCTGTGTGTGGTGTGTTGCTCTTCTCTTATTGGTGGCCATGGAACGTTTTGGTTTTGCCCATTTCTCGTCTTCATTCGTAGTGCGATAGACTTATTCTTACACATTATTTATCTTATTTTAGTCAGTCTCTAGTTCTGCCCTGTTCTACAGATATGTGTCCTCGACACTTTCTCTTTGACTTCTTGTGAAGTAAAGGGCCATAAATCCTCTCTTCTTTTCTCTCTACTGCTGCAAATTTCCCTCTAAAAATCGTACCATCCCTCCAACTCTCTCTAGTCCTTGGAAGTTTTATTGAGCAACATCTCAGGCATACAGTGTTTTTTTTCAAATATATATTCAAGGACTGTCTACATCATGCATCATTGAGCTCTACGCCATTCATTTGCATGGTTTCTGCAATTCTCCTTCGGTCTCCTTTGCCACAATAATTACAACCTCCTTTTAGAGAAACTCTGCTTCCTCCCCCAACAAAATTTCATCCTGTGGCACTTATCTGCTGTTCTCTGTTTTTTGGATCCTCTAATTAATTGTTCTGTCCTCTTGTGCTAGGGCAATCCCTTTCAAGGGGACAGAGTGCCAAGTAGTTGCACAACTAGAGTGCTGCATCTATTTAAGGTTGTGTTTTGTGCATAATATTCAAGCTCCTTCTCTATGCTCAGAAGCACAGAGAGCATTGTTAATGTCAGAATCTGTAAGATTGGGAAGAAAATCAGATGTTTTTCCCATTTGTATCCTAATGTTGTAAAAAATAATAAGCTTTTTTTTTTAGATTTTTTTTTTTTTCAAGAGAGAAGCCATGGAGAGTAAAGATTCCATAAAATAATGGAAGTGATTAGAAAAGGAATGGAGCCCATAAAGAAAGCAATACCTCTGAAATAGATAGAGGTTTCAGTATTGAGCCCTTAAATAAGTAATTTTGAAATCAAATTTTCATGGAGCATGAGTAAGTTTTAGAGGAAAGACCTGTTCTTAATGCCTGGTTATGGAGTAAATGCTGGAACACATTGCAAATCAAAGGAGCACTCACTGAGGATCTCTCTGCTCTTTCATTCCTAAGTTCCTCTAGACAGTTTAAAGGGAACAACCAGAGAAACAAACAAACAAAACCCTGAATATGAATTAATGTCAGAATGTAGTTATTCTTATGGGATAGAATTCAGAGATAAAAACAGAGAACGACATTATGTACTCTGAGACAATAAGAAACTGTAGCTGATGCTACCTATAGGTACAGCCATCTAACCACACCTTGAGAGTAATTTCACTTGTGTGTTACCAATATCAATACAAAGTAATATTTTCCTATGAAGGAATCTAGTACCAAGACCTTAAATCCTTTCCCAATTTCTACAGACTAGTCCCACCTATCAAAGGAACATATTTTACAGCTCTGGTAAATTCTGTTCTGAACACCATTTGATGCAGCGAATGTTTAAAAGTTGCTTCTTTGCTATCATGGTGCCCAAATCCATTATGATTCCATAGCCATTTTAGTTCCTCTTCTCCCTTCCTACCCATCTTTGCATAGAAGCCTAGGAAATCAGCCCTCAGGCTCCACCAGGTGTTACCAGCAGCTCTCCTCCTCAAGGTCTGAAGGCAAAGAGCGAGCTTTCCACGTTTCTGTCTAGCTTGTACTTACTGATCCAGAAAGGAAGTCAGTGGAATTACTGAGTGTTAAACCAAATCACATGCTTCAATGCTTGTCTGGATGAGAGCCAAAACATGCCTTAGATTGTTATGTCTTCAAGTCTTTATTTCACAAAGCTAAAGTGCTTTCCTAGAAGTTTTGTATTTAGCTAGTCAGGCAGGCTAAAGCACTTTTGCAGCTGTCATTTTAAAATTGGGCATTCTTTAAATATTATTCCTATTTTACTGCTTCCCTTTCACCCCCCTCACCCCTAGAACTAGAGCTTTCCTTGGTTTTACTGTATAGTGGTGACTCTCCTGTGGAGTACTATTCTACCTAACTTAGTCTGCCCGAATGTGAATAGTGTTGACCTTCAAAAGGCTATTCTTAGTAATCAGCACGGCAGGAAACTCTTTCAGTTTAATTAGTTTTGCATTTATGTTCTTGGTTTGCTTAAATACTTGTTGATTTGCTTTTGACAGTCATCCAGTAGGACTTCCTTCTCCTATATGCTCTTGCTAACTGGCATTTATGCCAGAAAGTAAAGTTGCAATGCCTGTCTGAAAATTTTGCCAAAAGGTCACAGAGTCATTGCTATTCCACTCAATACCTTAAACATAAGAATTTGAAATGTAAGAAGTTAAATATTTCCTTTGACCTTTTTTTGCAAAACATGCTTGAGGCCTGGGGCTCATACCATTGCCTTATGCAGACGTCTCTTATACTTGGCTATAGGCCTAAGAGAAAGTTGTCCTTGGTGCAAAGAAAGATTTCATACCTTTCCAAAGAACCTTACAGTCACAGTAGCAGTGAAAACCAGCAGAAGTGCTGCAGTATTCATGATAAATATCACAAGTTGAATATAAGTATGATAATATAAGTTAAGAGCTTAACTTTTCGTCTGCTTTCACTAATTTGTCAGTCAGAGTCTCAGCAAAATGCACACTGCATGACAACAGGCCTCTTCCATTAATAGCTCTGCTCGGAATAGGGGCGCCAGGTCCCTGTTGACACGATTGAGAGACCAGGACATCAAACGTTGCTTACCCATTTGTTTGCTGTCAATTCAGGATCTCTCTTACGCATTTTTTTCTTTAAGCATTTTTTGCCAGATGGCAAAATCCAGCCAGAAAAGAAAGCTAATACATGCTGCTTTCTTTTACACCCTTCCATGTAATGTCAGTCTTTTCAAGGTATCAATCACTTATTAAATTATGAAAGACCAACCTAATGTGGTCCTGATGCAAGCATATATGACAGTAATGCTAGGTTTGCTTAACAAACACTGTGAATGATAAATAGGGAAGCCCCAAGTTTTGGTAGTGGCAAAATTAATGAGTTAAACACATAATTAGTGAAGTAAAGAGGAATTACACAGCAAAAAACTCATCTGTAGGGCACAGATGGTTAGCTTTGACCATTTATCCCCAAAGAGCCCCCCTCGGGGTGCAATATGCAATAATTAGTGAAAAGGCCTTTCAGGTTATACTCTCCTGGATTACTACGCAGTTGAATCACGGGAGATTTGAAACGTAATGGACATCAATAAAATACCAAAAAAAAAGAGGCAGAACTAGTCAGTGCTGAAGTTTGTTTAGCAAAATGTGTCCTGATGTATATATGCTATTAAGCACTCTCTGTAAGTATTATTTGTGACATTTTTATGCCATGCCAACAAATATCCAACAGGGAACAAAAATATAATTAGGGATAAAATTTTTGTGCATTTAGGGGTAGGATGTTGTCATCTAAAACAGAGACAAACACAGAAACTAAACAGTAAAAAATAGAAAGGATGTCATACTGATGCATAAAAGCTGGAAATCCTGACACCATAAATAGTTATCACAGGAGCAACTGCTGGACAAATAATATCTCAGACTTAGCAGAATACTCAGCTCTGAGACTGTGAATAATAACATATGCTAATAGAGGTCTGTAACACATTTGTAATAGATAGAAGACTAAAAACAGCAAATGCAGTTTGCAAAATGGTAAAGTAATGCAGTATTTTCAGAGCTTTTTTTAAAAAGGAAAATTTTAATCTATGGCCCTCTCTTACAGTGATACTTTTACTGGAATTTACTGGATCCTGAAGTAAACGGGTAGGATGTAGTCTGAAATACTGTACTTTTTCTTGTGCTGTTACTCTTCTTTAAAGACCAGAATGAAATCCTAATGTGTCAATTGCCATAGCTTTACTGAAACCACTGAAGTTATTTCCATTTCCAGAGTGGCTGAGAGTTTGACCAAATGTAAACCTGGGAAAAACAGATTTATTGAACAACTGAGGAAAGCAGCACACAAACTTCCAAAAGAAATATTATAAACAGATCAGTAGGCAGAAAAAAAATTAGTATCAGGATTCAAATAATGAAGAACAAAACATCTCTGCTATACATTTGTTTCGTATTTCTGCATAGGAAAGGCAGACAAATTTGGAAAGGAAATTATTTCTGTTTTATATTACTTTTAAATCATTTATAAATAACAATACAGTAGACTTACAGCAACTGAGGCAATCATCCGAAGTTTCTTGCCTTAGGATACAGGAAAATTGATTATTGGAAAAGCTCCAGTGTATGCTACAGAAACCTCCCCCTTTCATGTAAATTTTGAAAGTATTTTTGTGGAATGTAACAAATCATGAGATGGCACTCTGAACCACTTTTTCTATATGTATGCAAGTGGTGAGTGCAATACAGTAGTTGTCATTATTTGAGGTTTCTTCTGTTTGTATGGATGATGGTTTTTCTTCATTTCTCAGCAGCCAAACACAGAATGTTTAGAGGAATGGAAGAGGCTGTGTGTGTGCAAACTAATGAGAGCTGTAACAATACTATATTAAGCTGGTTTCTGTATCATAGCTATTAAAAAAGAATAAATGGTAGTCACAGCTCTTAACAGTGCAGCACAGCACTCATCCGAAAAACTTCAAATTTTCTTTCGCAGAGGGTAAGATGAGTCTACTAGCCAGTACATTTACCCAAAAGTGTTTTTAGAAAGATTGAAAAGAGCATTTCACAGGGATGTTAAAAGCAGTTGTATATACAATAATTGGCAACACTACAAAGCACAAATAAATCCCTGGGTGCCTTTATATTATATAACTAGGTGGAACAACATTATTGAAAAGGAGTAAATTCTTGGATAAAATTGCAGGTCTGCACTCTGGGATTGCTTACGTCATTGATTTAACATACAAGATGTTAAGCCAAAAGCAACTCACTTTGTTGACAGTAATTAAGTGATAACAAATGTTTCCCAATATGCTCATACAAGACACAAGATAAACTGTAAGAAATGAAATATACATTGTAAGTTTAACCCATGACCCATTGCAAAAAGTCAATCAATTCTATTAAATTAATATATATATGTATTATTTCAGAATTATGATTAATATTCCTAAGTTAAAAGAAACATTTTGGGAGATAATGCAGCCTGCCAGAAAAATTAATACTTCTTACAAATTGGAAAGTGCACATCTTTAGATCACATCAATCAATAAAATAGAAAAAAACTTAGTCTCATTTTCAAAACGGACTTTTGTCAGCAGCTCCCACTGAAATAAATGCCTGATGCAGGCTGTAGGGAACTGGTCTAGTAAATGTGCTACATCCACTTTGTCGGAAGGCATAGGAGAATAAGCTAAAAATATATTTCCCCATAATCTTTTTTTTTTTCAAGCAAGTTTTTTTTCTCCACTTTTGAATGGTAAAGCTAGAAAGTAGTTCTATGTCATTCTAAGCACGGACTGATAGAGTGTTTTATTTGCCATATAGTGTCTTTTTTAAAAAACAGAATAAATATAAAATTACTGAAGATATTAATAACTGTGTGTCATGCGTTTTCCTGAATAATAGTCGGTTTGCTGAAGGCAATATAGCTCTGCTGTCTTATATAGGCTTTTCTTTCCTCTCCCACCAGGCCTGCTTACTGCTTGCTTACTGCCAAAGGAAGGTATCTAATTGTCTTGAATGGAAGCACAACATTGCAAACTAATTTACTTTCTTGTCTCTCTTAGAACAGCGAACAAGTTTGGTTTTGGCACATATTCACCCAAATACCATGTCAGGTCCACATGGTTGGTAAAGCTAGAATCAGTTTTAGAAGTCACCAAAAATACGGCCGTTCACATACATCCTGGCACTTTCTGGTCTTTAAGCCAAAATAGGCATCATGCATATTGCACATAGAGACACGTGGTAGAATGCAACTGTAATGAAAGCAATAAGGAAAATTCACATGAATTATCACAGATGAATCCAAGCAGCCACCTGGCCTCTGAAACTTCCCTGACTAAATGTTTGAAGACCTTAAGACTTAGTTTTATACGGAAGTCTTGTTATTGCATTCTCTATGACTCATGTTATTAACAATAAATCTCTGGGCATTTCAGTGTGGGACCTCAAGAGGCCAAGGAACCAGCTGATTGTCCATGTAAGCATTCCTCTCTTTTGTTTTTTTTTAAAACCTTAACTGATAGCATTGGGTGCCTATTTCCACATGGGAACAAATCAGAACAAAATGGTTGTGTTACATCTATCTCAGGTCAGAATGAGCACACTGGCACACTGTTACTACTTTCAAAGATTACAGCACTCCCAAACCAAAACCGGAGTTGCCATCATTGCAAACGCTTATTCTAAGGATCAAGCTGGCACAATAGGCTCTTTCACCAATGTTGATAGTGTCCTCTCCATAAGACATGCAAGCTGGATAATCAGCATAGCAGAAAGTATCGCTGAAATGTATATACTGAAGAATTTTACACTTTCCCTCCCTAAAATCAGGAACTTCTACTCTTCTAACTGAGCTCACTGATTTTTGTTCCAACTCTCTTCTTGAACTTCTGAACTAGTGAACTAGATTCCTCCTCCAGAGAACACACACCTAGAAGTTTTCAGCACTTTTGGCAATAGCAGGTCCAGCACCATTTCATTCCCAGAAAACAAAACTTTCTTCTTATTTTTTTTTCAAAATTTTACATCTGTTTGATTTTTCCAACACGAGCTATCCATTCCTGCCACTCTACGGTACCCCTGCTGTATGCCATCTCAGAAAGTCTTTCTTGCAAATTAATTAGGCCAGATTTAATACTATTATTTGTATTGACCCTGCAAGTTGCTGTGTCTGCTCTTTTCCCACTGGGTTTCTACCTTTTGCTTTCAGAGCCTGTCTGACATTACTGATCTTTGTCTGTATAGGCAGCCAATAACAGTTTTGCATCAGAGTAGCCATGCAGGAGTCATCTTGTTGAAAACCTGTTTTATATTAAAGCTTCTTACATAGCTTCTGGACACCCAAATGCCTGGGAAAATCCTGTTGTAAGAAGGATGTCACACATAACAACTCTTCATTAGCCCCTGCTGGTCTCCAGGTAGTATGGGTACCTTATGGGTAAGTTGTAATAGGCAGATAGGAAGGGTTTTCTTCCTTACAGGTTAAAAATTTGGTACCTTGCCCTGATATGAATTACAGAAATACATTGAATTTAGGAATAGCAGAGCTGACTGTAAGCAAAAGGCCTCTAGGCCTGATGTCTCCAACTGCAGCCAGTTGTGAATGCCACAGGAAGAGCGTACTGATAGCTCCCCGATGTATCTGCAGTCTCCAGTAAAAGAGAATGCAGATAAAGCTTGTCATGTGGGGCTAGCGTTTTCAAGTTTTTAACTCCCCTAGCTTTTTTTCCTTGCTGTTTATTAGTATAGATAAATATCTGCTTTTTAATGGATTTTTTAGAATTTTATGTAGCAGTTTCTTCTATGTAAATATTTTCTTCAGCTTACCTTTCCAATTTTGACAGGCAATGTTAAATTCTAAACTTAAATATGATGGTAATTAATGAGGCCTCTTCATAATGTAATTTCTAAAGTGTACTGCCTTTACAAACTTGTATAACCTAAGGGAACGTATCTTTCATTTTTAGGTCAGCTTGAGTCTTCTCGAAGTCACAATGTCACTACTTTGAGGAAACATACATATTATTTCCAGACATTACAATAGAACAAATGCCAGTATTTACCCTTTTCCTGAAAAAATGTATCTCATTTCTTTATGGTTTCAATCTATTTATTTTTTGTTTCAGTTCACCAGGCACTGTGAGAATATTTTCATCATTTGAAATAGCTACTTCAAAACTGAGCAACCTAGTTGAAAGAGAGAAAACAAACTTTCTTCTTTCTTAATTGCAAACTATGAATAAAAAAATGCATGGAAGGGCTGCAATTCACTAAGTTTAAATACCTGGGACAAGGTACCATACTTTCAAGATTACTTCTGGCACCAAAACAGGCATGTAGAGAATTCTTCAGAGCACATAGCAAAGTTGCATCCCATAGACCCAAACTTGTGGTCAGCTGAAGGGATGATAAATATCAGTTTATTCTATCAGTTTCAGTAAGAGTGAAGCATTTATACTACTCAAATGCCTAGCATATTTTTTTCCAAAGGTGCTTCCCTGTCCTTCAGAAAATCTGAGGGATACTGAGCAAAAAGAATAACCTATTACTCTGAGAATGGTCCTTTTTTTCTTCTACATCAGAAATAGTTTAGCTACTCATATTTAACTCATACAAGGCAAGATTCAAATATTCTTTGAGCATGTTATTTCCATTCCCATTTCTTTGGAATGAAGACTGACAAAATTTGTAGGCAAATTACAAAACAAACTAGCAAGCGAAGAAGTCATAATTCACAATCTCACAGGATAAAAACATCGTCACAGTTAAGAATATGAGTGTATGACTATGAAATTGCTTAAGAAATATGGCACGTTGTGTTTTTTCTCATTAGAAATACCAAGTAGTACATTAAAGTAAAAGTTTCTTTAATTTGCCAAAACTATTAGTGGTCATGTGAAATAGAGAAATGACCCTTTCTTTAGAAAATAGTTGAAGTATAAAGAGAGATCAAAATTAAGATCCGTGATTTAAATGAAGGGTTTCTTTCTTTGCTGATATTTAAGTCAGGACAAAATAGGTATCTTAAATTTCTTTGAGATAAATCAGTCTGTCCTAGTTCTTGGATGCTACCATAGTTTCGATACGGTATAAGCACTGAGCTGTTAGGAAAGGTACTGGCAAAAACCTTCATATCCTAGGAAACACAGAGGATCACCAGTAGCCATCTTGTTGGATGACCTTATTGTCGAAAAGTCACTTTTACTAAGTGTAATACAGAGCTTGAGTTGGCCTTCTCGGACATTATACATCAGTTCGCTTCAATGCTGTACCTTACTCAGAGTGGTAGTCAAATTTTTAGTTTCTTGTTAAAAACTTTCACATATGCACAGCACATAAATTTGCATTATTGTCAGGTCATTCATCTTTAGCTGGATGAAAACTACTAGAAAACTACTTTGTCCTCACTATGACCCATGTCTCTTGAAATCACACATAGTTTAAAATTAGACCTGAAATATTCATGTGTCATTTAAATTATGCAAAATAATCTACAGGCATCCATAAAATCTTATGAATCTGAGAGAGATTTCAGTTACATGAGGGCAGGAGATGAGTGGGCGTTTTGTCCTTCAAAAAAAAAAAAAGGTAGGGGGTGAAGACAGAAAAAAGAAGGAATTGCTTCAAAAGTAGAACATGAGAAAAGTTTCACAAAGATTCCCTTGGAAAAAAAAGTCTCATAGATAATTGAACAGTAAATGTATCAGTAGTGTATGTGCTCTAGACATTTCTATTGTATCACTATACATTTATAATATGTTCAGGTACTGTCAGATAACCCCTACCAAGATAACAACTGTTAGTAGCATAGGGTTTTTTGAGAACGATGCACAAGTCACATGTTTTTGAGTATGGAATAACAGAAGAGAGTGGGAAAGCCAGTAAAGCTGCCTGGATTATATGTGTCCAACTGCTGGAATGCTAGAAAGGAGCCATGTTTTGTGTTCTGATCAGCTAGAGAGAATGCAAACGGTAACAGCAAGTACCCACAACAGAATTTTCAACTGGGTTTGTGCCCATGGGGAATTCAGAGCCAGTGCATCACAGCACTTCACTAGGGTTTCCCTATATTCTCTCTACTTGTTATGTCATTTTTATTGCTGGAGAACTGAGACACAATAACGTTGCTTTAATGGCCCCTGGTCACACACAGAATTTGTGCAGATTTCAGAACATGAACTGAATTCTCCTGAATGACAGTGTGCATTTTCAGGTGAACAAGCATCCTGCTCCTTAGAAATTACATTAGTTTCTCCTCTGTGCTCACACAGTGGAATTGTTTCTTGAGAGACTGGCTATTGAACCAAACTTTGCAGCTAAAATCTCAGTGACACCTAGGCCAGGTTTCACTGTTCAGTGCATTGGTTTATTATGCAGTAATATTAGTCAGAGTGGAAGGGGCTTCTGGGAGTCCAGTTCCTAGTTCCAAGATATAACCAAATGCCAGTATATCTTTTTTTTTTTTTTTTTTCCTGGTATCTAACGCTTCTAGAGAAGATTCTTCAACATTCTACGGAGCTATTTGTCTCATATGACAACTGCATATCACAGCTTGATCTCTTGTAGTAACAGCATGTGGACTCTTGCTTCTTAAAATGGAAAAGGATATGAAAAAGAAGATAAAGAAAAACTTTCAAGGACATCTAATCATTGCCTGTTGCCAGCATATTCATAAGAACCTCTGAAACGGGAGCTGCTGGGCAGAATGGGTAAGTAAAAGATACCACCGAATTTGGATTATGCCTGATCTTGCTACTGCTTGAATCAATTGTTTTCTGCTGACAAAACAAAAATTTAGTCATAATTTATTTGGCACTGTGAGGATTTTTTTGTTAAAGACTGGTAGATAAAATGGCCAAACTCAAACTTTTACAATCCAGAGAATGTACTCCTTTCTCCTGCTTCTTTCTTTGCCTGCCATTGCCACGGATATCTCCTGTAATTTCCAGGCCCGTTGGTTACTTCTCTTGATGCTCCCAGGTGACAGGGTGAGTAGGATTTGAAGCCGAGGAAAAAACAGAAGCAGATTTGAGCAGAGGAAGAAACACCTGTTGGGGCTCACTAAATGTGAGGAAGATAATGTAGTATTTGCTGATATGAGATACAGGATTTGAGGCCAACAAACAGGCTATCCTGTGTGGTAAGATCATCTGTTGACTATTCTAAGGAGGGGTCATAATATTGAAAGCTGAGAAAAAGAGTGATGGGATATCTACAATGGAAAAAAACTCACTTCATGTTTGAAAGAAGAATGGTAGTTGGGAAGAGGAAGCACAAATTATTTCTAATTAATTAATGATATTAAGTGAAGTGAGAGGCACATTCTGCTGTAAAGCAAGTAACGACAGGAAGAAATTACTCAAGTCTAAAATGCCATAGCATACCCCTCAAATTACGTTGACAAGTTTATCTGCAAATGAACAGCAGATGAGATGAGAAGTATTGTGGATGATTAATATGATTCAGGATCTTAATTCTGACATATTATTTGGTCATCTCTCCTTTGCATTAGTATCATGACACAAAATGAAATCTGCATTATTTATTACAAAGAACTTTAAAATCAGACCTCTTTAGTAGCACAGAATTGTATCTTGGAAGGACTAAATCCACCAAAATATGCTGGGAAAGTCTAAGATCAGCCAAAACATGGCACGACCTTTCAGCATTCTGAATTCTGAATAGAAGCAAAAGAGCAGGACAAGGGGGCCATTCTCTAATTATGTGGAACAGGATAATGAGGTGAGAAACATCTCTTTGGTACGAAACAAAATAAGCACAACTGCAGGCTCAAAGCCATAATCCATTAAATAATATTGTGTTTGTCTGGACATGTCAATAAATATATTTTTTTAAAAAAAGTTAAGTTATGCAGTTATCCAGATACGGTTTCCTACAGAAGCTAAGTCACAGGAGTCATCTCACTACTTTTAGGTAGCTAGCTATCTCTGGGGAACACAAACACCTGGTTAAATAAGCAAAATTTCAAAGCAATTACGGAAACAAAGGCGTACAAAGCATACAAATCAAGGTTATCTTCCTTTGCTGAAAAGTTTGCTTGAAGGTGTAACAAGAAGACATGAATAAACACGTACTTGGCATTCAGGAGAGCGGGAAAATACTTACCCACATAAGAATGTAGCCAAGACATAAAGGCTGCCAATTACTTTCATAGCAGCCTGTGCTTTATGAGTTTAGTTGGAAATTGTTTGATAGCATAGACAAGAGAACTGACTGATAATATCTGCATGGCGAATGTCTTTTTAATATATATCTGTATTGATTTTTTTATAACTAACAGAATTCATTTGAAAAAACTGTTATTTCCGTAGCTGTTTAAATCAGTACATGCAAATGGCACCATGAGGTCTTTTCCTCCCCTCCCAGCCCCCTGCAGGATATCTGTTAGAAACCACTGGGGGTTTGTGGTTGTAGTCAATCCAACAAAAACCCATGTTCCCTCCAAAGGCAGTTCACAAACCACCTGTCTTGAGCTGAAGTAAAGTTCTAGAGCATTTAGGGAGGGAGCTTTGTTTTCTTCATAAAAAGAAGTGCTAATACACTTTCACTTGAAGCTGCTTTCATTTGAAAGTAAGTTGCCATGCTGACGTTTTCCTCTCTTTCCTCCAGCAAAAAAAGCTGTGAATAAACTTTTCTTGGAGCAAATTCATTCAGGAGAGCATTATTTCTTGGCTCAGGAAACTACCAGTGAATATTGGGAAAGAATGGTGATTCACAACAAGGCTGTGCTGGATAATGATGTGATAGCAAAATGACTACATGGCATGGAAATGAAGCTTATTATCATAAATATCTGCTTAGAGACAATCTAGAAGTTAAAAGGGTATACTAAGGAAATAGTTCCACCTCAGGGCATAGTTTACTACTAATGCCTACCTCACCACTTTGCTGAGGACAGATCAAACACCACGGCTGTAGATAAGTAGATTACATCAGTTGAGTGGATACTGAAATCTTGGCTTAAAAAATTTTGCAACGCATGGATGACAGATGGATTTGCACAGTTCGGATTGCCAAGCTACATACATCAAGACCGTCAGGACTCCTCTCTGCACAACCCTTCAGGTCTCGCAGTCCATCTGCATAATATTCCAAGGCCCAAGCATTTACTACACCCCACTACCCTGCCCCTGATCCAGTTGCCAGGCAAAATGGATAGGAGGGAGGATCTCAAGAAGTTGCAGAATGACCAAAAAGTTTTCTGCTGGGAGGTAGAAAAGGAGTTCGCAATGGTTAATGATGAGGCTAATCAGTAACATTCGGACAGTGTCTGCCTCAAGTGCCTGAAAAACTTTCCCTATTTGACACAATACCAGCAAAAACAAGGGGGGACTTCCGCAGTGGCCGGGAAGCAGAACTGCTGAGACTTTTCTTATTCATGCAGTTTAATCCCTCCTGCTAGCTGAGCACAGCATCAAGGTAGTCTGCAAGGAAGCTAGAAGTTGAAGGGTTCTATGCAGCTGTCCCTTTAAAAAACAAGTTATGATGCTGCATTAAGCCTTTGTCAAATATAAATGTTTTTTACCAGGAAAAAAAAAAAGCAAAAGCAAAACACCAACAATGCAAACCTTACACCATGAAGTTCAGGCTATAAGAATAAATATTTCCAACTTCACTGAAAGTAACAATGCAGATGTAGTGGGCACGCCTGCAGGTACTGAGGCCACAGATTTGAGTTAGACTCTGCTACGATAAACAAAGTATTTCTGTCTGCTGACCTTGACATACGCACAGGAAGGCAAGTAGCAGAAAAAGAGGTGCAGTTGTCAGTGATTCATCTTGCAGCCTCTCAGCACATCATTAATTTTAAGCTCTAGGGCTCTTCTGGAGTTTTAACTGGAATAATCTCCTGCAGGACCAACCATTTCTTCAGTTACTCCAACAGCTGTTTCTGGATGTTCCTGTGTTTCTCAGTACTGTCTTCTGACAATTTTCTATGCCTCTCCCTTTTTTCATAGGGGCTTCTCTCTTCTTTCTGTTACCTGATCCCTCTTCAGGATATGATAATTGAATTGATCTTTACAGGAATGGATGGTGAGCAAAGCAGGTAAGAAAAGGAATATTAATCTTTCTATAGAGATTTGCCTGTTGTTCTGAAATGGAAAATGATCCTCTCTATGGAAGAAACTTTGTTATCCTCACTCAGGAACTAGGGAACAGAATATATTAATATTATATCCATTTCTCCTTGGCAACAATGATGAAAGTTGTATTTTTCATCAGGTTTGGAATGTCTGTTCCATGGTTTTCTCCTTTGTTCCCGCCACCATCTGGAAAGCTTGGAGAGAGAACACATCTTCATTCAGCTTTGCAAAAAAGGCCTAATTCAGGCTTAGGCTGTTGAGTTGACTGAAGGACTGGAGATGTTGGAGCGAGGACAGAACAAGGCAAGTCTGCAGCCTACTCTAAATACTGAAAGAAAGCTGTAACTTAGAGACATGTCTCCACCAGGCAACTTTTTCATAAAGGAAATAGAGCAACACTCCCCTGGATTGTTTTTGCTTTTCTTGGAAGTTTCTCTCATAATAAGCATGTTCACCCTGTTATAGCCTAACTATCTCACTTCCCAAGATGACATAATTAAAAATTTATTATGCATTAATTCATAGAAATGCCCACTGAAGTTGCACCCTAATTTCCATGCTCACTTCTAGTTTCTTTTTTTTCAGGACTTCGATAAATTTTAACTCTTATACTGAAGATTTATATGGTTGGTGTTTTGTCTTAAAAATAACTTTGAGGGGGAATAAGGGGAGTGAATATGCCTGGAGCTTTTTTGGAGGCTTTCATTTGCCCAGCAACCTTGGTAGGCTTAAAGTACAGTAGAATAAATCTAGTTTACAACTGGCTAGATGATTACAAAGGTGTAACAAAATACTGCATATGAAACTTCGTACAAATGTATGAATTAGCTAATAAAAGCATTGAAATTGTGTTCCCGTTGTAGACCTAAAGTTGATTGTGTTAAAAAAAAAAAAAAAAGAAGTGCTTAATGTATTGATGATGGAAAGGGAGACAGGAGAGAATAGTGAAAACTGAAAAAGCTGCACTCTCAATGGCA
Source organism: Alca torda (assembly GCA_008658365.1). NCBI lineage: Eukaryota > Metazoa > Chordata > Aves > Charadriiformes > Alcidae > Alca > Alca torda. Next base: position 13,891,141 of record CM018079.1, on the reverse strand, counting down.
TTGTGTTGTCCTTCACAGAACTACATATTCTGAACATCAGAAGTCAAGGGTTGTGTGCAGTGAGTTTTATTCCTTTGGTAGGTAAACAGGCCTAACTATCCCTAACTTTAAACTGGCACTGAGTTTCATTGACCCAACTGAGAAAAGAACAGGCATTTTAACACCTTTCAGAGAAAATGAATTAACTACCAAGATCGGAGCTGATTTATTTCATTTCATGAGTGAGTGAATAAATTAGATGTACTGGTGGCATTTCAGTGATCTTTTTAAAAGTACATTTTGGTATCATTAGAATGCGAAGAAAATATGAAGATAAAGTAAATGCATGTGTAACACCTGACAACACATTTTAGTGAAATGACTAAACTAATTCCTTTTCTCTGAAAGACATAGAAAATTTAAAAAAAGAGAAATTTTCCTCAGGCCCCTGATGTCAGTGAGGGAGGGAATCCTCTTATGACAGCCTTTGAACTTTCAAATTCAGCTGGAGAACCTTATATTAGGAATAATGAATCAGCTAACATGTAATTTAATCTAAACTTGTAGTTTCAAATCATATGGTAAACTATTGTAGAAATTTTAAGAGAACAAAAAATTCTGCTTGTACTAGTAGCTGCTAGTGGAGCAAGACACTGGGTGAAATGTATATTTCCCCCCTTTATTTACTTTGTTCTCATTTTTATGTTAATGTAACTGTTTATATTAAAGATTAATGTCAGGAATAAACTCTTATTCATCAACGTCCTTAATAACGACCTTCTACAATACCACTTGAGAGCACCACCACAGCCCACAGGCTAGCACTGGACAGGAGCTAGTTCAGTGCATGCAGAAACACCCTTGGGTACACTAAGGATAAGTAATTATTTGTGAGCCTGTAGATTATTATCTTTGACTGCTTCCCCTTCAAGTTCCCAAGGACTAGCTACTCTATTCTAACTTCTAGTTTATGGCATCTTTTCTTCTAGCACATAGAGATAACTCATAGCAAAGTGGCCAACAGACAGAGATTCAATTACTCAAAGTCATTTTGGTAATGGAAGGCCGATCTGACAGACTGGGAACCTTGGTTCCTAAATTTCTGGTAATGTTGTAGCTACCTGTCTGTTCTGCTGTGAGTGATACCTCTTTGAGCTGATCTCTGGAAACTGTTCTGAAACTTCTAACGTTATCAGAATATTCTTAGCTTTTGTGTGGTAGTTTCTAAGGTAATATTATATATAAATAATCTCTGTTAAAAATAAGTGAGAACATAGCTCAACTACAAAATCATCATCCAGTTCAAATGTTTATTGATCACTAAAGATTTAAAGGAAAAAAAGCTTTACAAAACTATTACAGAGTGCACAATAATATATTCTCAGTGGATGGATTCCACTCTCCGCTCAGGTTTTTTCCTCATAATAGACTCTTCTACCATGATTTACTGTTTCCATCTTATCTGCACTTTTTATTTCTTTTAACAGGCACAACATAGATTTTAATGGCTATATGTTACACCTGGTTTGAGATACTAAGTCCTATTGGGAACGATATTGGTTTTTGTTTGTACCTTCATAGCTACATCATTCGGTTTGTATAAATATGAGAAACAGCACAAAATGATTAATTTAAGAGATGATAAAGTAACAGCATAAATTCCAGACAAATAAACTTGTACACACCTTTAAAAGGGGTAGTGGTACAGTTGTATTACAAATATTTACTGGCTTTGGAAGAAATAGAATCACTTCCAGAAGACGTGATACTTCTTTTAAGTTATCATGAAGGACGAAGGAGATTAAATACGTAAGTTATAACAGAGGCAACATTGCTATGACCAAAGGGCAAAATAAGCTTCCTCACTGAGATACTCACACAATCCTCTGTCTGCATCTTGCTACATGAGTAATGACTTTTTATATTCTTTAAGAGCAGTGGGGGAAATATTACAGTCAAAACAACACTGGCTGTATTTGTATTTGAAATGCTCAGCATAAATAGAAACTTATTTGCTTGTGATGCATTTGATATTTTTTTTTAACAGCCTTCAAAAAGTAAATAACCTTAACTTGACTCACATGTGCTGCAGGCGATCGTTGTGGAAGAACTAGCATGCAGTAACTTTTACCTAGTCAACACAGTGGCTCGTGACCTGCCCTATCATTATCCTTTATCGTATCTTCAGCTCCATCTGAGAAGTGCCAGGACCTGCTTTTTCATACGAGAACATGGGCAGGAGACTGAAAATGTAAGGACAAAGGCTCAGGAGTTACAGTCTGGTGTGGAGAAATGGAATATGATGCAGGATATGGCAGAAGCGTAGACCAGAAAGGAGGTGATTTAGGTGATTTTAGAAGGTGATTTAGCTAGGCTATATTCTTCACCTCTCCCATAAACTGCTGCTGACTGCTCTAATCCTCCCAGCTTTCCATACATATGTGGTGGGGTTTGAGTTCCAAATTTTTCTCCATAATCAGGAGGGCTATATTTTTCCTGCTTTTAATGAAAGCTAAGATTCTGATGTAATCACTCAGGCATTTGCATGAAGTCATATGAAGCTATTGGGTAATCAATGATTAACTCAGTTTTGAGTTGATTGTTTCTATGACTATGCAGAAAAGCAGCTGGTAAGCCAGCAGAAAAGATGAGCTATAGTTTCAAGTATGAGCAAGGGTTTTCCTCTTGTATTAAACATCTTTGAGGGTGAGGAGTTATGGCCTGGCATGTTGCAAAAGGTCAGCTAGGCATAGGCATTAAGGCCAAGCAAGAGGGAAAGTCTGCTAGAACTTGCTGTGCCACAAATAAACTGTGAAAAACACAAATGTGAAAAAATCCAGACCTATTCACTGTGTAATTCTGGTACAAGTGAACAACAAGGAGTAGAAAAACCAAAGCAGAAAATAATAGGGTGCTGGTGATCTCATCTAAAATACTGGAAATGTTTCCAAGCCTTAAATTTGCTGTATTACCTAGTTTTCTTGATGGTCTGTAAAAATAACATTTAAACCTCTGTTGAAATTTCCTAAAATGTCATGTTTTTTAAGTGACACACACCTGAGTCTTCAGCCTGCTCAATGCTCCGGTAGAGTTTTGTGTTGGCGACGTGGTCCCCAGCATCCTGCCTGCTGGAACGTTACTCAGAACAGAAGCACAGAATCTGGATCAGCAAAGTACATTGTAGGACCTAGACATTGAAAAAATAAGTATATATAATGTTGCAATAGAGTTCTGAGTGACCCTCAACCCATATATATTAAGAGCATTCAAAGCAGGAAGTTGCTGAAATTTCATAAGTAACTTTCGCAAGTCCCCTATAAATCTTCTAAATTAATGGAAAACACAAGATACAGACTTTTTTCAAGGGTTATTTTAACCTAAATAATGGAGACACTATAATAATTGATATTTTACTGAAATAGAATGCTGCAATATAAGGGGGGGTTACCCTGGAAAATGTATGTTCTCATCAAAAATTTTTTGTGACTTCTGATAATCAGAAGAGAGGTGGTAGCCCAGGTAGCTAGTATTAAAGTCATTTAACATCAGTAAAATTCTGGGGTTTTATAAAGGGCTGGAAGAGTTCCCCTAATTACTACAACACAGCATGACAATTGCTTTTAATAGTTGCCTTTTACGTAGACAGGGTGCAGTCCAGGTATGCAATTTTATTTTTGTTCTCCTCTATTTTATAAAATAAATTAGAAGAGAATAAATGAGGCAAACCGTATGGAACCAAGGTCCACTATACCACCAATATACCAGCAATCCACTATACCACCTCCATTTAAGCAGTGTTTTCATAGTAAGGATCATGGCAAATGTCTAACCAGCTCATTCCCCTTTTTATTACTTTTTTACAGATGATACAATAATACCTAATTGGAATGTTTCCCTTCTCTTTTAGAAACTTTTTTTTCCCCCCTAGATTTGCTTTCAAATTTTGCAAGTGTTTGGGGTTGGAGAGACAGGAAAAAATTTCGTTCTGACAACTGAGTTTCTATTCATAGCAAGAGCTTGAAGAGACACAGGAGAAAATGGTGAAGGCAGGTTGACAGAACAGTTTATTTGTACATTAATATCAGTATTTTTTCTAAAAGGATTCCCAACACAATCTGCAAGAAAATAAGTTTGTGAAGAAGGTTGCCTACAGAAGTTGTGGAAGCTCTATCCGCAGAGGTATTAACAAATCAACCAAGCCTGGAGCAACCTGCTCTAATGTTGAAGTTATAACTGCTTTAGGTGGGAGGCTGGAAGAGGTGACTTGTAGATGTCTCTTCTAATCTAAATTGTTCAATGAATTTAGGCCTAGAATTAAAAAATGTGATGGAGGAGGAAGTTAGAAATATGCAAACATGCAGAGATGTGTGATTGCGTAAGCATTATTTTCTTAGCAAATTAAATTAAGCACTGATAATTTCAAAGATATGGGCTGGGAAAACAGTCCTATTTCTATATACGCAAAGGGCTATTGCCTAGTTTTGTTAGGGCCTCCCACAACTAGGTCTCAAACAATAAGACTCCATTTCAGTTGCTTTTAGTTTGGTCAAGCTGAAATTGTTAGAGCTGAAATTTCCTACGCTGAATTACTTATTCAGGCTAGTGATTTTCTTTTAAGTTCCATCAAGAGTAGTTCAGTCATTTCCAAAAACAACTGAGCAGAAATATGCATTTCTTTCATATAAAGAAAATTTTTATAACCATTTAATTAAAGCTGTGCTTTTTAGTAATGTGTTCAAGTTTGGCAGCCTAGAAAACCTGCGCAAAGTTGGCCAAGTCATGAGTGGCTTGGTTTACGTAATTGCAGAAGACATTTCTTGGCACTGTGCAGTTGGTCTCCCGCAGTCTCTTCACAATGAAGATACTCCATCTCAGAGCTTCAGAGGCAAACAGAACTCTTTGTATACAAAACAAGGCTTCCTGCAGGAACAGTGTGGTAAAGGCTGAGGAACAGAGATCAGTGATGCTGCTGGTACACAGCAGTGGAATTTGAGTAGCATGACAGAATGGAGAGCACAGCAAAGAATTAAGACAGGGCGGAGGTGAAAGGAAGGAGGAAAGGTTGGATGCAGCAGAAGTGGGAGGATTTATGAACACTAAAGCATATTCTTTTTGAGAACTTGAAACTCAGTCCCATGCTCACTGCCCTCCCATGAATTCATAATATTAAAGAGGTATTAAATCTTTAATCATAGTATGATGTAATGATTTCCTTTTTCTCTCACAGGATTTATGAACAAAATGGATTCTGTTCACCAAATGGACCAAGCTCCTGAAAAAAAAACACCTGCATAAATGTCCTTATTTGAAAAAGGAAGCTGTGTAGAAATGGAGGAAGGAGATCACAAAAAGAAAAGGATGGCTTCAATGACAAAGGCAGCTGAATGCAGGCCTGAAGAACAGAGTCCTGTCCCTGCCTTCATCTCACCATCTCCGTGTGATTTGGGAAGTTCCTTAACCCAGATTTTTCAAAAGCAAGAATAATTTTCTGAGTTCCCTTCCACAAGAAATCTTGACTTTTAAGTTGCTTTGTATATCCGCCCTTAGGATGAAATCCTTCATGCTCCCCAAACATATTTTTCTAGTTGTTACAGTCAGCTAGCTCAGATGCAGGTTTCTCCAGTGCAGATACAGTTGGAAGGAATGAGTGCCCTCTACAGAGCTTAGTTCAAAAAAGCACGGAGTTCACACAGCTATCTATGTTCACGTATAGCACCCAGAACTAACTGGGTGCTGTATGTGAAAACAGACAATCCTAGGGAACGCTAAACAGTCTCTTAAAAAAAAAATCCATCTCCAGGTATCACATACTGGACACAAAGTCATTAGGTTCTTCCAATCTTTTTCCATTTGTAAAGTTAAATTCCCATTATCTTATCCTTCAGAACCTTTGAGAAAAATGAACTAATTCATGTTCAAGAAGCATTGGATACTACACTGGTAAGTGCCATAAAGGGAGGCCAAAAAAGATAAAATTAATTATTCTGGTTTTGCAACATGGTGCAAGGAATGTGCAGTAAATCCGATATGGGGGCCATGGAAAAGAAGTATACATGAAATAGAGAATACCTGCTTTTCCTGGTTTTCCTCAGTTTTATTTATTTTTTTGTATACATAAATACTCTAGCTAGTGTAAAATCATATTTCTTGTGCCCATGTAACTAATTACTATACGATACACAGTGTAACTAAGGCTGTAGACATTTTTTTATTAAATAAAAAAGATTTAAAATTAAATACGAGTGAAAGAAAGCTGTAAGCAGCAAGGCAGCATGTAAACCCCTATGTGATTACTTTAGCCATCACCAGCATCTCCCGTCTTGGTCATCGCACCTGGAATCCCCAGGTTCAGAACAGGGACCAGTGTAATCCCAGATGGGCTCCCAGTGCCACCCTCCTTCCCGTTCTTTCTGCTGCGCGGTGGTGACCTACGCTGCATGTGGCAGCTCTGAGTACAACTGATGATGTTAACTCTAGTATCACAACCAGTCTAGCCTCAGGAATGTGAAAAGCCATTTGAAGCATTTACTCTGCCAAGAAGCAGCATTAAGAAAAACTCCACCTAGCAACTATACCATTACCAAAGTACACTAGCAGGGAAACAAACCATAATTTTTGTTTTTCTGGCACAGGCTACAATATGTAAGCCTGCGAGAGTTACTGTAACTCCTGTTCCTGTGTTCTTAAAAGCACAATGCACGCACTCAGTTTTAACAGGTATGCAGATGTCTATTATTTTAATGACATTCGAACAGAGGCTACACGACTCAAGAGAGAGCTGGTATGGCTTATCCAAACAGATATGATGAGCTATTTTTGAACAAGCATGCTTGTGTTGATACCTTTTACTCCTACAAGCAGATTGGTGGCAGTAACCAGCTGCAGCTTTCAGATGTCAGGTGCACAGATTTCCATGTTCCTGCAGTGCCTCTCCTTAGTCCTGGAAGGGCAGGTAAGGTTCCTACTTGCCCTTGCAGGAAGACCGACAGTGACACTTTGTCACTTGCCAGAGATAAACGCAGGCACCACTGGTACAGGTGCCATAATTCTTAATTAGCCAATGCAGGATCAAAAGAGGCCACAGAGTTCACGCCTGATTTTGCATCATGTTTGTTACAAAATTGATACGTTAATAATAGTTAACAACATATTAACAGTGAATATGATATTTAAGGTATGTGGAGTGAAACCTTATCAGTGGTGTTATTCCTTTACATAAAATGGGTCTTCTGCTGCACGAGTTGTTCACAAGATCATTAGCTGAACAACTGCATCGTCGTATTTTGTACCTGCACAAAAAGGATCTGTGGCAGACGGTGACCTGACATCACCGATGAGCTCAAGTCCTTTCTCCAGCAGAGACAATAAACTTCTCCACACTGTCCCTATTTATAGCTTAAACTCTAGGGAAGAAAATTACTAAGCATTTGACATTCACAGCCTTCTGGCAGAGACTGCATCCAGGGAAGGGTGCAGTGGGAGCCATTGTTGTCTAGACGTCTAGAATATGGCAATCCCTCCACTCAAAAGGAAATTCCAGCCAGTAAATTTGCTTCACTTGTAGTTTTGCTTACAAAAAGGCACCCTAAAACGTTTTATAAACTCAAGTCATGGGTGGGCTGTTTTAGCAACTTTGGTATAAGATTTTTTTAACTGTCAGAGTGCAACGCTTCTAGTCTACAGGTACTTTTATAAAGCAGGCTTTTAAAAACAGTTCCTCAGTGAGTGAAGAAATCAGCCCTTTTTTGGTAAAGAATTTTTAAGCATTGGCACTAGAGTTAATTGATAAACTATTAAACTGTTCAGTTGTAATTTATAGCCGCTATAATGGCAACGATGTCTGAGTGATCACCCTGTGCTGCCACTAAAGACATACCTCATCTGCTATAGCATGAAATACTGTAAGATGGTTTGTAATGATGCATATATCTTGTTACCTGCTGATAATAACCTATCGGCAAGGACAACAGTTTAATTATATATTACATCTCCTGCTGGCTTCCAAATATTTCTGCTGCTCTTCACTAATTTCTTAGCTAAAAAAGAATCCGTCTCCTTATTTTACACTAGTACATTAATTTATGAATGGAAGACAGAAAGCTTTTATTAGCTGATGAGGTGCCTGAATTCTTTGTGTTGTCATCATGATACAAAAATCCTGCCCCAACTGCCCATAAAACCTGATGGATGGTGCAGAACAGGCCCCAGATGGGCTAAAGGATGCGGAGATAATCCCAGACTGGACCTCTCACAGACATGTGCAGAATATTATCTCGAAGGTGGCACTCAGCCCTGGCCAAGTGGGATCTCTGCTTGCACTGATAAAGTACGGGCAGCTTGGATGAAACATCTTTCTCTTATAGTCCTTTCTTCAGGTTCATTCTGAACATTGGATCACAGCATCCACCTTGGGAACGGCACTGGCCCAGCAAGAGCAGAGCAGCCTTCGGTACACAGAAACTTTTGAGGTGGGCACCAACGGCTAAGGTTCAGTGTTTGGCAAAGAAGCAGTGAGAAGGTAAATTCATCTGGGATTAATTATATGAAATTGGAAGTCCCTTTTGTCTGTGAAAGAGTAATCTGTGTGTCTAGGTACTGGGGACCTACAACATAGTCCTATCCCTTTGAACTCCTGCTGCAAAAGGAGTTTTAAGCATATATTCCCACAAGGACCTATTAATAGTGCTTTCTACCAGAGTTTGGTCTTTGCAGAGACAAATATGTCAGCTTGTTTGTTAATATGTCAGCATTTATTCCTGGCGTGAACTCCTGTCCTATCAAAGCCCGTAAAATGGGAATCAGAAATCTGAGCTGAGTGAGAAGAATGTCTTTAAATTTGGGAATTACTTATAAAAAAAAAAGATTTTGCTTCATACACGTTTCTCTGAGTAATAAGCTGATAATAGATAACTGATAGCAGGAACTTCCCCCCTCCATTTCTGAGCAATTACTTTTTAAATACTTTTGAAAATTAGAAATATTTTTGCATGCATGCGCAGCACATGGACATGTTTTAGATGTTCTTGCTTTGCCTAACACATTGTAATTTGGTGTAGACAATTGGAAATGTATTATAATAATGAGAATGGCAGTGCGTTACAGTCCTGTTGTTAAAACAACCTTTAAAGTCACTATCTTCCATTATGAGTTTTTAAGTGCACAGAAAGACCTCATGAAAAACATGGATGCAAGGGTATTTACTCTCCTGGGTTTTAGCTCCTACTGATGGTGCAGTGATGAAATGGAGGATATAGCACCAAGATCGTGTCATGTAAAAATGGAGAGGAATAAAATATGTACTTCTGTGCAGACTAACAACTTTGTTCCAACGACTGATTTTGGACTGCTGTGCTTTACTATTCCCTGCTAGCAATAACACAGTGCTGGCTTGCAGAACAGTGGTCTACTTTACACCACAAAACACTTTGCTTTGATAGAACAACATATGTCACAGAGGGCCTGTTCCAAATTGTCCTTCTCCCTGCTGTGCTGGCTGCAGCAAACTGAGCTCCCTGAGCACAGAAGAGGGAAACGTTCAGCTGACAGAACCCTGCACCTCACATTGGAAAGTCTGGCTCAAATGTATTACTGGCCATGGCCTGGAAAAGACTGTTAGCTGAAGTGAGAAGGAATGTTTCACTCTTTAGAAAAAAATCTAGCATTATGTTATCCACACTATCCAATTACTCCATATCAGCCTGTACCTCTCTTCCCTGCTATCCCTCTCTATTATCAGTGAAAATCTAGGAAGCCCCAGAATGAATCTGACTGTAATATTCTTTTTCCCAAAGAATTAAAACATTCTTAAAGGCAGCAAGGTATAATGTTACACTCTAAAAAGCTGGCAAAGCTGACCTTTATTGTGTGAGTTCGCAGAGCTAAAATGATTGTGACGAGCTATAAAGTCATACCGCATGTTCTTAGAGTTTACAACAGTCCAGTAGGCTCACAAAGGATGAATTTGATGCCTCTATTGATCGATAATTTGTTTGTACCAAGTTGATCTACAGTTAAGTATCTCCTTCCAAGATAAAATAACCAAGTGATACCTTTCCATTTACTTAGTACATGTCAAATAAATTGGTAACTGTAATTAGAAATAAACACATTCATACTAGGAAGTGCTGTGCTACTGACTATTTGGAAAATATTGCAAACATATCGTGATAATTATCAGGAATTTGTTCTCCAACACCAGACTCTTAGAAGTAAGCAGAACAAATATATCTGCTGTATACAGAAGGAATCACAAGGTAGGGGCTCTGCACAGTAAGGAAAATTTGCTATTACTGGGTTTTACAGAGATAATTTTGCAGATTTTGACAATACAATCATTCACGGGTTTCTGCACCACACATCTTTTTACTCCTACCTTTTGGTTTCATTGGGGGAAAAGTCATATTTTTAACAACAGACCCATAAACGCATTTGCTTACTCTGGTTTACTACCGCCCAGTGTCTCTCTATTACACTCCTATCAGCTACAGTATCTCTGGATCACTATTTTCAGTAGGATTCCACTTGACTGCAGATTTTCAGTTCCGTGCCTGCATTTAATGCTCTTTCAAGTGTATACACTAAGCTGGTAAATAATTTTTCTCCCAGCTTTTTAGTTCTGTCTTGCTATGTTAACTAGGCTCACAGCAGTATCTTTGTTTTCTCCTCATTTTTGCTGCGTGAATTTGTTAGAAAACAATGACAAATTTTCACTGGCTTGCACCAGTTCTCCCTACTTGCTGATGTCTCTCACACTGCAGAAACAGAGAAGCAGGTGCCAGGTACAAGATTAAATACAATACTTAAACTATGTCTTTTACATTTATAACAAATCTTACAAGGCGATTTTTAAAAACCTTAAATAATTGGAAGCTAAGTAGTATGACTTCCCTCATCTTTCTAATACAAGAAAGAAAGAAAGAAAACCAAGAGGATGTTAAAAAGTTGTAAAATACTCACAAGTCTCGGAAAAGCTCTGCAGCAAGTTGGCATAGAAGTTGGGATAAAGTTTGTGCTGGTGACAGCAGCAAATGCTCCACCCCCTCCTCCGTCCTGTTTTACTTTCAGTTGTTATATAATAATACAGGACTATGTTTGTACCTACTACAATGTGGAAATTATCCTCCCCACAAATAATGGATAACAGGGATTTCCTGCTGCTATTTCTGAGCAATTTTCAAATCCGGGGAAAAAAAAAAAAAAAAAAAAAAAGAAAACGTGGTAAAAGGCATATGCCTGTGATTTAGAAGGCAAGCAAGTGACTGACAAACACAAAAGGCATCTGCTTGCTGCCCCAAGCAGTGACATTTATGCATGCTACCTCTTATCCCTCCATAAAAGAAAGAAAGTGCACAGTTTGTGCCCTTGTCTCTGCACAGTCTCTTCCCCCTGCATAGCTTAAGTGTATCCTCCCAACCAGAGCTCCAAAGAGTTGCTTACCTTGAAAGCAAACACTGTAGTTTTATGCTGTAACTCCTCCTCTTCTCTGCAGCCTGAACAGCGTTATACTGGGGCTGCCACCACAGGAGGGAAAGAGAAGTTGCCTGTTGGAGCAACACCAAGAAAGAAGAGGACGGCCATGGAAAAGGGTTGCCAGGACAGAAAAGAGCTTCTCCAAAAGGCGCAGCACCTGGCTTTCTGTGGGAAGACAGCACAGAGAGGCGTCATAAGACCAGGAGACATCAGAAGAGGATCCTTGTAGAGGAGCTGAAAAAATACTCTGCAAATTGCACTGAACTCAAAAGTTATGGATTTTAGCTGTTAAGAAAAGTAGGTGTTTAGTGCTTATGATAATCACAAGGCATGGCAGCTGTAATTCTAAAGTACTGCTTAGACACCTCACGATGAAAAACCTTTCTACCTTGAGCTAAACTTCAATGTCCTGAAGATGAGGCTCAGCAGCTCCCTAGGAGTACTCTCAGGTTTCCAGGAACCCTCACTTACCTATGGTAAGGGTCATGCATTCCAGAGGCAACAGGGAAAACCGGTACTTCCTCTCTGTGCAATCCTCTTCTTGTCTTCTTCTGTGTTATTCTGGGTGCTGGTTGTTATTCTGTGCATGTCACACTCTGTGAGGTGGTAAAAATATTCTGCAGCTAAATGAGAGCGTTTTAGAAATGGTTCTGTATCCTTACTGAGTTTCTAGAGTTGGGTGTTTCCTTCCTGTTTCTCAGTGAAACAACACTTTTTCAGGAACACTATTTATAAAACTTGGTGAACAGTATCAATTAGTTCCCTGTGCCTGGATATTCTATTACAGCTAGACTCAGAAAATCTACTTAAGGACCTAAATAAGACTTCTGTATCTTGAACAGCTGTCATACAAGAGAGAGAAACAAGGGCTGGAACTGAGTGTTTCCAGAGAGCAGTTCTAGATGGCTGCATGCCGAATTCATTACATGAGGCAGCTTGCTGCCATTTCTCAGCACTGGTGTGCACCGTATCCTGTGGTCCAATGCTTGGGCCCAGCATCCATTCTGCAGAGAAGGTACCCAAGTGGAATGCAGCCACACTGATTAGCTCCTGTGCAGGATCTGGTTTGCAGACACTAGCACTGCAAAGAACCTTCCAGCAATTTAACACAAGACAAAAAAAGCAGAACTCCCAATTTCAAGCTCTCCAGGGACACTTGGCCCTCACATGGTGCTGTGTCTCCAGAAAAGCAGCTTCTCACTCTCCTTGTACTCTGTCTCAGTATAGAATGTTAATATCACTTTTTAAGCAGTTGTACAGACGTGGGACGACTCTAAGAAACTTGCGCAGGATTCGAAAGAGAAAATAAAAGTACAGACTTGGCTGGAATTCTTGCCGTGGAATGGTAGAAAAATGCAAGTGAAAAGGAGGTACCAGCATTACAGGAAAAAACACCAGCCTAGATAAATATTTAAACCAAAGGAACATACTCATTTGCTAGCTGCCTTGTGATAAGGGCCCTTCTTCTAAGACAAAAGTGGTCATAAACGCCTCTGTTTCTTCAGTTTACTCCAGCTCAAAGAACGAGAGTAAAAGATTTCTAGTACACACGTATACATGTATTTGTGCTTGGGATCCCAAAGTCTCTCATATTTGTCACTGTTAAAAACTGAAAGAAAATAAATTGTTTCCCATTTGTCTTTGCTTTTTGATGTGATACTTTTGCTATACTAAAATTTGTCAGAATTTTCTCAACTAGGAAAAATTTATAAGCAAACAGTCAAAAACAAGCACACAGAGCTTTAGGTACTCATGAATTATATTCTCTGGGAAAAGGGGAAGAATCTCTTACTTAAATTTTGTTTAAAATCACTTTCCAAGCAGTTTCCTTTGAACACTGCAAAATGAAAATACTGTATATATGGTGGATTTTACTGTTTTTAAACTACCACTTTGGGTTTGTTCCATTTTTTTTTAAGATCTGTTTTGCTGGCATTTCTGCAGTTAAAATACATCAATTTCTAGCTTAATATAAAACCTGTTCCTATTATGGTTGTATATAAAAATAAGTGTCAGTATGTATTACATTACAATAGGGTGGCAATACCACCTGCATTCCCTGAAAATTCAATTCTCGTTCATTTTCTTAATTACACAAAAATGTGATTCCTAATTACACAAGAGATGTTTTATAGTCATCTAAACATTACTAGTCACATCAAGGTGTTTATTTATAGCATAAATTATCCTCATACTCTCCTACAAGCAAAATACCTCTTTCTGATTTATGCAAGTTTCATTTATAGTGGACACAGGCTATTTGGCAAGATATTGGCAATTACTCTCACGAATGAGCTACTAAATTGTTATTTAGTATTATAAGTGCAGTGACAAAGAATGTGAATAACTTGCATCATAGAAAGAGTAAAGTAAAAACAGATGCGTGAGTGTCATTTTGAAAATAAAACAGGGTAACTGAAAATTCAAATATGACCATCCTGATTTGAAGCAACATTGCCTAAACGTTTTGTGTGGCTGCACGATGGTCAGCAGGTTTGGGTTTACTGTACTCTTAAAAATTTGCCCATATTCTCATGGAATTAATTCCTTTGAAATTGGTGTTCGTTCTGTCGCTGAACACCAGGAGAGGAAGTATTGCTACAGAAGCAAGAGTGAAAAAGTGGGAGGGAAAAAGGCTTTTCCAGAGCAATGTGATGTGGTTTGTTATACAAAAATGCTGTATTTTCTGAAGGTAGTCTGGGAAAAAATGGCAGTTCTTGCAGAGCCAGATCCCTTCAGGATGGTCCCCAACGCACCCAGCTCAGAGCCAACTTTCTTTGCTAAATTTCTGAATGCTCAAAGATGGGTCTGCACTATGCTCTTCTCACCTACTGTCTCGCTATCAGTTCTTTTAACAAAAAGTCTTGAAATGGAGGCCTTCTCTGATAAGATGTGGGCTCTGATAAGACATTATGCTCTGATAAGCATAGTGATTTTAATTATTTTTTAAATGAATTCCAAAATATTTAAAGAACCTGAACCCAAATGTACAGGCAGATGCAGAGGACAGTAATTGCAATTTGCATAACGTCTCCTCCTGAATACTTTTTTATTATAATGTTCCTGCTGTGTTTGAATTTTGCTGCAAGGCTGAACTACTACACCCTCAATTATCGACCTCATGAATTTCTGCATAGGAAAATTAAAGAACTGTTGTTTTCTTCCTCTAGGTGACAGAATGGATGTAAAGAGCAGATAAGCAGGTACAACTTTGATTCCCCCTGCTCCCGTTGTGGGAGCCAGAGGAGCTGACTCAGGGGGAAACAGCCTTCTGCCTCTGAGGAGTCACATCCCGGACATCCCACCAACATTCACCATTGCTGCATGTTATTTCAACTAAGGTGAGCCTTGATTCTAATCACAGTGGCCAGCAGCAGAGGGCTTTACTCCTGAGCAGGAGAGGACAGAGGAGAACTTGTATCATGAGGGACTTACGTAAATCTGTCTTTGATCTATGCTAGGAAGGTGCATTTCTGGGAGTTATAATCTTCAGCAAATCGTACACGTAACTGAATTTGGGAACTGTCCTGCACCGGTGCTGTAACAACACATAAACCAATATTCAAATTTGAAATAATTCTATGGCAGAGTCATCGCTGTAATAGAACACGTAATATGCTAAGTGTGTTACTAGGTGGGAGTGTGTGCCTTCAGAAAATCTAGGTAACTCCTGCTTCATGGCTGGTATAGGACTACAGATAATCCGTCTCTTTTTTTTTTTTCATACTAAATTATAATGTACCTTAAATTATAGACTCTTCAGATTGGTTATGAAAAACTTTTGGCATCTCAAAAATGCTATTTAATTTCTAGATACATCTGGAGAGACATTAATATTCTGCCTTTCAGAAGCATGCACAATATTTCTGGCATGTTATAATTTATCAATTATTGCCACTAAGCATGAATTATTCCATTTAAAGAGATAGTGTTTCCAAGCAAAACCATATAAATTGCTAAGTTAGCAAAAACAAAACAAAGGGAAGGGCATTTAATGCTTAAAATAAGTAGGTATATGTTTCTGAATCTGTGGAAGAAGCTAACGCAGCAAAATGTGCAGCTCTTAGTTGGAGTCATGTGAGGAACTTATAATCTGAAGTGTTTTGTTTAATGCCTTGTGAACAAGCACTATCCTATTTAGACAAAATATTTGCAGTATTGCAGCCTAAAAGTTTTCCTAAAAGAGTTGCTCCATAAATTGCATGATAGATGCAGACAATCCTTCAAAAAATAAAATAAATGTGAGAATAAAAAAGCTGTCTAACATCCCAAAAGGCATGTCTTCACTATAGCGGTTCTCTCAGGTTATACTTGTGTTATTTCTCTCTGTGTTAATCAGCCCTGAGTGGAGTGGCCAGACCACAAAACTCTTGCGGTCAATGCTGTCTCAGCAGTCTCTGATGTAGAGAGCTACATGCCAAATCCACAAAAGTCTTGGTGAATCTAATTCTTATTTAAGTTCCCAGCTAGTTCCCATAGGAATGATTCTCTACTCAAATGCTTTTTTGAAGTTAAGTGCCGTGCCAGTTCACTTCAGACGTCTGAGCACTTTCTGAACTGGGTAGCTGGAGCCCTGTGCAGGGAGTCAGGCACATTTAGCTGCTAGGTTTCACGTACTGAACAGGGCACTGGCTAAATTATTAGCCAATTAGCAGGGCTGGGAAAAGCCTTTTGAGGACTTAAGTGCCCTTGGCTGCACTGGCCATGCCCCCAACCAGGATCCATAGCTCAGGATCCTCCCCTGAAAGCAGTGCCTTACTTCAGTTTAAAGCACAGCATCCGAAACATGTGTCAGTCAATTATTTTTTTTTTTACTAGACAAGCATTTTATAAGTGTTTCTTAACAGAAATTCCAGAACAGTGAATTGAAGAATCAAAATGTTACATTATAATATGAAACTGAATCATTTGGAGGGGGGGTTCTTTTCCTCAAGGCTACTTATTTATCAAAACAATTTGTCGAGATCTCTCAGTCTTAGTCCATGTAGACACCCTCTCTGAGGTTAACAGCCTGCTTTGAGGCTCACTTTGCCATTTGTAGCTGGAGCTTTCAGGAAGGCAGGAGAATTAGATCCTAACCCTTGTGACAATCCAAATAAGTAAGTTCTACTAAGAAGAAATAATATACAAAAGAGAGGGCTGAAAGAGGAAAGAATGCAACTGAGTAATGATATGCATTCCATCAAGATTATTCCCCCCCCTTTTTTTTTCTTTAGTACTAAAATACAATAACCATAACATACGTATGATATTTCTCTTTTGATAATACTGTTTTATAGTTTCATTATACGGTAATACAGCTGGTCTCTTTAATGGTCAGAGTTTTTGTGGCAAAGGTAGAAATTGTTCAGTGGAAAGTAATTTCTGTATAAATAGAAAAAACGAAGATATTTAGCTACCACAGGGAGAGAATGTATTCTAAACACTTGAAATTTAAGAGCCTCTGCACAACATACTATATTTAGCCAAAAGGAAGGAGAGGGCTTTCTCCAAGTAGTTTAAACTCAGAGTCATACCAAATTCAAGGTTGTCTTTAGTTTTGCCACATCACTTTCGGGTTACTAGGGTATATAAAGAGCCTTTTCATTTGTTACGACACACTTGTGCAACATTAAACTCCCACATCATCCCACAATATATTGCTCACTCCTTTACATGAAAAAATCAATGCGCTTTCTGTAGGGAATGTTAATATGTGACATACTATGTACAGAAAGGATGAATGCACTGGGAGTTATCAAAGCGTTGACTAGTTGATGAAAAGACAGTGTTTTGAAATTTACTATCAATAATTGGTCGTTTGTCATTTCAGTCCTGAGTTTTTTTGATAGCTTATTGTCCTCAGACCAGCAATATTTCCCATCTGTTATTTCTTACTTTTCCCCAGTGCACCTGTTATTCAGAAGCAGCAGCTTCCTCTGAATGGTATGCCATTGCTTTCGCTGGCACGGCGTGGGACATAGAGGTGTTCCATATGCATAAGAATAGAGATTCCCCATATTTAACCTCCACTGCTCACTCTGAATTCTTCTGTCCTCTGCCTTGTGGCTGTCTGGTCTAAGTCACTGAAATTCATCGTAGGAAATCATACAGTGGCATGTAGCAGCAAAAATTTACAGGGCGTTTATTTATCTGTGTGTACTTCATGTACCCCGAAAACAGCCGAAGATAAGATGTTTATGGACAGTATTTCCGGTATATCAGGCCAGTGAACTCTACTTGTTTGTCAGCAGTTCAGATGAATTGTCTGTATCAAGGTCCAAAATGGAGTTGGCTTGCAGATGCAAACAATTGCCCACAGAAGCAGAAACTGCTGAGAGTGACTTTGCAGCTGCTCAGACCCATGGCCAGGCCCATCCACAGGGAAGCGAGAAGGTCCCTGCCTCCCAGAGATACAAGGCATATGAAGTGACTTCTAGCTGTGTGAAAATGCCGGCGTCTCCTAATATCAGCACGTCTAGCTACACCAGATCTATGACTTGCAGTTCTTGTTACTATTCAAGGGGATTTGCAGTCTGCTCGAGGTTGTTCAAAGTAGAGAAAGACCAAAGAGTGACTTCTGGGCTGTGTCCTAGCAGGGAGCATAAAGCAGCAGCAACCCTTTAAATTCCCACCACAGTAACGTGCAAACTGGGGAAACTGACAACAAGCCAAAAACTTTTGTCACTATGCTTGGATCAAAGTTCCTGTGCATTAAAATAAAAGATGAAAGGTGCTCAACAGATTATGATGTTCTCTGCAGACTTGAAAATGTGGAAGAAAAAAAGCATTTTTTGGTAAAAAAACATTATTGAAGAGATGAGACTCAAACCACCCATTGTTGCTCCCTTTGCCTATTTTTGTGTGTCTCCAGAAGCTACTTGGACAGTACTTCGTCAAATATAACCAAACAGTAGCATCCAGAAATAGCTGAAATATAAATAAAAGTGATATATACTGAATTTTAATCATTAGAGGTAAGGATGTTTTTTCACTGGAACAAAGTTGAGACTTTACCGCTATGAAAAGGAGATAAGGAGACTGTAGAGGACATTGCAAATAGGAATTCTAGTACTGATAAGTGGACATCAGGTTTCATGTGTGTATTTAATAAACAAATCAAGCTTAAACTCAGGAAAATACATTGCCTCAAAAAGATTTCAGTTTGTGAGGATGCAACTACACATAGTAATGCTAGTCCATAAATCCTGCGTAATGAAGATACTAAGTAGTGAACTTGCAAGACATGGATAAGTAGTCACTGTAGGTATATTCCAGAAGATAAGTGGACTTCTTGTCACCTGAGAAACGCTCATAAAATCTCTCCAAAATCTCAGATATGGAAAACTCTGACATTTCTTGTCACTTCCCAGATATCTAAATTACTGGCAACATCTTGTCATTTGCTTTTTTTTACCACAGGGTTCCTTCTGAAGTGACTCCCACTGAATTTGCCAAAGAGCATCAACTTTAAAATGAATCTTGTGTGACTTAGGCAAGAATTGAGTTCCTGCTGATATTACACTTTCTTGCAAACCCTTCCATGTATTTATACCAGTGGAAATGGTGTGATTTCCCAGATTTACATTACATGCAGCTGATACATAAAATTGCATGCTCCACTTGTTTCATTCCTGTATGAAATCAATTTTAATCTATTCTTATACACATATCGACAGAAGCTTAGACCTAAGAATCTGATAAACACAGTTGTCTTCTGGCACCCCAGAGGAGCAAGAGATCCATTTAATCTTTGGCAAGGAGGATCGGCTAAGTCTTTGCACTGAATGTATGAAAAAGTGATTTGAAATTTTCATGATGGTGCAAGTTCACAACATGCTAAACCACAAGGTCTCAGGGGCCTTTCATTGCCATTCACCCCAATTAGCAATAGCTATATTCATCAACTTTTAATAAATCCTGAATGTTCTACTTTGGCTGAAATAGGAGTTTAAAATGATGTGTTTTGCTAATTTGTTCATTTCTCAGAAGCAGGGTGAATATATGAAAGTGGTGGCCTTCTCAAGGCTGCCTAGGGAGTGTGAATGACCACTGTGTGATTGCTGAGGGACAGGTAGTGTAACTTGAGAGTTTAAAAGTACTAGAAATACTCATATAATTCATCTGATAATTTAAGAATAACTCACTCTTATAGCAGTAGTCTCCACTTATCCTTTTTCCTTCCAAAGCAAAATTTAGATTTCATGGTCATGTTGACCCATACTACCCCACTTGAAGAGAAGCACTGCTACCATAAGGAAGTACCTTCACTCTCCATAAACATTGGTCAGGAACAGAAAGCTTCCTGTGCCATGCAAATAGTAATTCTGGAGGTAATGCTGGATATTGATGTCTAAAAGTGTTTGTTAGGATCTGAGCTTTTATCAAGTACTCCATTATTTACTTTCTCTCCTTCCCACCTCTTCTCCAAATAAGGAGATTGGCCCTTCAGATTTAGATGGGTCTTTCATCTGTGATTGCACCTTCTTTTTATATTTTTAGAGTTATCTGTGTTTAAAAAGATCAAAAATTGAGTTGTAAGGGTTTTGTGATGTCGTTTAGTCAATCCTTCTGCCCCAAGGTGTGAGCATGTGTGCCTAAAGCACACTTAGTGAAGAGCACTTTGTTGAAGTGCTCTTCAAGACCTCCAGTGTGCTGGAGAACTTCACAGGGATGTGGCCTAATACGGCATGCAAGAGAGGCGCACAGCAAAGGTAGGATCCTGTGGCAAATGCAGGCAAACCAAGAGAATGAGAAAACATATAGCAGAGAGACAGGTCTTTAGGGGTGGGCAAAAAGAACTTTTAGAAGACCAGAGGGAAGTGAGCACTGTATGCTTTAACTCAGAACCAGAAGTGATGTTCCTCCATGCGAGGATGAGTGGGCAGGGAAGACGTATTTAAAATATCCATTCTGTCTGACCTAGTGATCCTGAGTTAATTTGAAAATGTGGGTATTTTTATGCCTTGGGTATTTTTATGAGCTGTTCAGAATCTCTTGGTACTATGTATGATTCATTGACTGTCCTTCGGCCTCTAGCTGAGCAGCAGATTTTCTTCCTGTCTTGTGTGTAGGCTACTCTTGGTCCCCTTTTTTTTCCTTTGCACAACTCTGCCGGCACATGGCTGATTGTGACTGGCTGTCTTCTCCAGAAGGCGTGCCATGACTGGTTATCCCACATGTCATTTTCAAGCATCTAACTACTCCTATTTTACACTCGGTGGTGGTGTGTTGCAGTTTGGGCCACTTCTCTGGTTTTTCAAGATTATTTTGCAGTCTGCTCTTCCCTTTCAAAACATTTCATTCCTTCTGTTTAGTACTGTCTGAGTTTTTGTCAGCAGAGCTGTCATGTGATAGCTGCATTACAAGTGAAAGTGCTTGAATAACACTGGTTGACCTACCCGTATTCCTTCCTTTCAATTACACACGTTCCTCTGTGAACAGCACTCCTGAGTCCACCTTTCCAACAGGTTGTGCCCCTTCATAATAGCAGATTCCTCACTTGCTTATATTAATTCCATATGACAGCATGTCAAAAGTCTTACTGAAGTTAAGATGACATGACAGCTACTGCTTCTCCTCTATCATTTTGATTTGTTATCCTGTCATGAAAGGAAGAATAATTTGTCATAATTTGTCCATAACAAAATGTGTGGGCTGCTTCTTCCTCCAATTTCCATTTACCCTTAGAGTTTGTTCTGGTAGGTTTTTCAAGCATGGCAGACTACCTGTCCGGACTGTAGTGCCCTCACTCTTTCTGCCCCCATCTTGAGGACAGTTACTCTGCGCCTGTTTTCTACCATCTTGGATCCTAGCACATCAGTCAAAGTTTCTGAAAGGGAAGAAGGTAGGAAGCCCATACACAGTCAAACCAAAGGTCTGGTAGCCCAGAATGCAACCTGCCTGCTGCCCTCTGGCCAGAAGCACATGGGGAGCGTGAGAACAGAGCGAGGGCACGTGGACCCTTCCCCAGTGATACCCTTGTGTTCTCCAAAGATCTCTCAGACAGCTTGTCTCTTTCAGGCAGCAAAAAGCTCTGCAAGCTGTCACAGTCACTCACATCAGATCTTAAACAGGGGTCCCATTTTGTTCACAGTTAGTCCTATTTTTTCACTATTTGTTCTCTACACTTTTCCTGCTAATGAGAATTTACTTTTTATTTTTTGGTGACATGATCTGTTCTCTGTCATAAACAAACTTCTAAATGTTATCACTGAAGCTCCAAGTGATTTTCAGCTGTGGTGTCTTGATAAGTGAAATGTTGTACATTATTTTTAAAATATTCATGTACCTAAAAATTATGGTAATGCCTCCTTTTGCATCTGGTGGTAAATGCACTATGTCCCTTGTACAATTCTTCCAGAGGCATGGAAAGAACTATTTCATTGTATCAATGCTCAGTTTGGCCCTGAGTGTACATTTGGTTCATGAATGCTTACCTAGATATATCTCTGCTGCACTTTCAAAAGCAATTAGACCTTTCTATGTAAATATCCAAGGTGACATTTCTGCTAACCCCACCCCCCTCCTTACTTCTCCAAGAATCAAAAACTATCATTGCTATGCCCAAGACAGCCTCCAACCATCACATCACCCACAAGTCCTTCCATGTTTGCAAACAACAGGTCCAGCAGTGCGCGTTCCCTAGTTGGCCCACCGGTTGTGTCAGAAAGTTATCTTCCACATGCTCCAGGAACCTCGTAGACTGTTTCCTCTCCACTGTATTGTATTTCCAGCAGATTGAAGTCCCCCAGTAAATTGAAGTCCCCTATGAGAACAAGGGCTAGCAATCATGAGATTTCTCCCAGCTGCTTATAGAATATTTCATCCGTCTCTTCATCCTGGTTGGGTGGTCTGTAACAGACTCCCACCGTGATATCTGATTTGTTGGCCTTTCCCTTGATTCTTACCTGTAAACACTCAACCCTTTCATCACTGTCAAGCTCTAGACAGTCAAAACACTCCCTAACATATAGGGCTACCCCACCACCTCTCCTTCCTTGCCTATCCCTTCTGAAGAGTTTATCGCCATCCATTGCAGCACTCCAGTTGTGTGAGTCATTCCACCATGTTTCCATGATTGCAACTATATCATAGTTTTCCAGCTGCACAGTGTCTTCCAGCTCCTCCTGTTTGTTGCCCATGCTGCGTGCATTGGGGTAGATGCGCTTCGGTTGGGCTATTGGTCTTCCCACTTTTTTGGGGGGAGAAGCCCTGATTCTTGCCTGACTGTTCTCAGGCACTTCCATGGTTTCTAACACATCAATAATCATTTTGTCTTTACTGCCATGTGGATCTCCATCCCCTACCTCTACTGAGTTGGCAGACCAAAGGACCTTGCTAGCACACCATCGGCATGCCACCCCCAGGCTAATCTTTTTTGTTTATATACTTATTTGAGTGTGTACTGGATGCTGTTAAGTGATAAATACGGCAACTTCAGTAGATGATTTTTTAATTAAGCTTTCAAAAAATTTCAGTACACTTTTATTCTTCCAGCAGTTAAGATCTCTTATGTGGCTTATAGCTTTATAATGACTCTTAACTTACTTTTCAAAGTATGATTTAGGTGTTTACAGCTGAAAGTATACCACAAAATATTTGAAAAGAA
Source organism: Alca torda (assembly GCA_008658365.1). Lineage (NCBI taxonomy): Eukaryota > Metazoa > Chordata > Aves > Charadriiformes > Alcidae > Alca > Alca torda. The sequence continues at coordinate 13,868,103 of CM018079.1, read as the reverse complement.
CTGAAAAAAAAAATTAATTTACTTTGCTGCAATCTTCCATTATTAACATGTTTCCCCAGCAAATTGCTAATCATTAGAGAGTAAGATAGATTTGAACCACATGTCGGGTAAGGAAACCTCAGCTAGTATAAATTGGTATAGCCTGCTGTTTTGCTGCTACATGATCATTGTCTACTAGTATAGAGGATTTTGAAATTTTCACTTCTAGGGAAATGACATTTCTACCCAAAACAAAATATCATATGACTTCCTTCTCTGTTGCTATAATGGCTCATGGTATTATAACAAATAAACAGTAGGATGCTAGTTAACATATATGGAATAGATACTTATAGGAAAGGGTCAGTTTTCTAAGATAATTTTTCACTTAGAAAAAGTTCACTTTTGTGTTAACTGTCATGTAGAAAGATGAAGATACTTTTAAAGTGTGAATGTCAAGATTAGACATGACGATCTTCTGGGTGAAACCATTAACATGGACTTCTTGAGGAGGATTTATGGAAGATCTTCACATCTAGGAATTACAAGGACAGGAGAAAGCGCTGACTTTAAAGAAAAGACAATTCCATGTGGTAGATTAGCAAGGGGTGTTAGCAGATATGCAGATGATATCTTTGAAGCTTTAAAAAGATTTGTGTTCCAAAAACCACAATGAACTTAATTGGTTTTCTAGAACCTTTGACTCTGGTCAGTGTGAGACAGTATGAAATAATAGACCATTCTAGTAAAATATACGAGTATTATTGCAAAAAGGAAGGGAGGGCAAAAGGATATCTTGAAAGGAAATGGAAACAGATTATTTCCAAGTTGAAAAAGGGTAAATGGTGAGAGGAGCTTGGTGATTTAATGTTTCAAGATAGTTCACTAAAGTTTGTAAGTTTTTAGACAAGCTCCAGTTCAGTAAAAGTATCTTAACTTCTCCTAGCCAGATAGCACAGTGAACAGATAAAATAGATTTTTCAGGTGGGGGGTTGGTTAGGGTTTTTAGAAATTTAGCAGTTTGCTTTTCCCATCCTTTTTTTTTTATTTCCTCACCTGCCTCAAGGAGATGCAGAAACTCCAGTTCCTTAACCTTTTGAGCGAAAAATGAGTTTACAATTGCTACAGAAGACCTGCATCATAAATCTAACCCTTTTGTGATTTGTGAACAAATCTTGACTTTGTTAAGATTACTTTATTTTATGTATTCGGAGCTAGCACTGCAAATTCAAGTGTTAGCTTTGTTTCATGTGGAACTGAAGAGTACTATATAAAACCTAGACATTACTACTTATTTACTGTATGCTATTCATAGCGAGTAGTACATGAAACTGTGGTAACCTAGTTACCTCTTTCTTTCCATGAGCTGACCTTTATAAGCTTCCTCTCCTTGACTAAACACATCTTACAATTCTGTTTTCCCTTGCACATCTGTAAATGAAACCATTGTCAAATGAGGCATATTAATGAATACTAAACCAAAAAGCTGCGTATTTGAAGAATTCACTTATTTGCTCAGTTTACATCCATAAACTGCGGATTTGTCTGCAGTTAATGGAGATTTATTCTACAGAATTTAAGCTTTTTTTTTTTTCAAGTCTTCATTGCCTAAAGGGTCTGAGAAGAACTATCCATAAATTAACTAGAGGTAACTGACGGGACATTCACAGAATCACACAGAATGGTTCGGGTTGGAAGGGACCTTAAAGATCACCTAGCTCCAACCCCCTGCCTTGGGCAGGGACACCTCCCACTAGACCAGGCTGCTCAAAGCCCCATCGAGCCTGGCCTTGAACGCTTCCAGGGACAGGGCATCTACAACTTCCCTGGGTAACCTGTTCCAGTGTCTCACCACCTTTACCATAAAGAATTTCTTCCTGATATCCAATTTAGATCTACCCTCTTTCAGTTTGAGGCTGTTACCCCTCATCCTATCATAACACTCCCTGATAAAGAGTCCCTCCCCATCCTTCCTGTAGCCCCCTTTAGGTACTGGAAGGGGCTATGAGGTCTCCTCGGAGCCTTCTCTTCTCCAGGCTGAACAACCCCAACTCTCGCAGCCTGTCGAGGAAGCAAAGTGTTCTGAACAATAAGGAAAAGAGTGGTGTGAACTATACTTTTTATCACTGATTTTTCAAGCTAGTCAACAGTATGAAGAAAATTTAAATTGTATTATTGTACTGGTGGCTCCAGCAGACAGAACTAGCTATTGTGTCTATCTGCTGACACGTACTAGGGAAACATTTCTCGCTGGGGAACACAGACATAGTCCCTTCTCCGTCTCCTGTTGGCCCTCCCCCCCATGCTTAAAAACCTGGGACTCTACGCACACACGAGGGGTGGAAACAGAAGTTTCAAAACGCGGCTGCCACCTGTTCACCCTTTGGAAGTGCTCAATTTCTTGGCATATTGTTGCTTTCATTACCAAGGTGAACATTGCCAACAGTACTGGGACATATTGTGATTTGAAAAGCAGGACCAGCCTGTGCCTGTGAATGTGTGATATAATGCTTATAACTCCACGTAGCCATACATTTGCTGAAAAGTGTCTTGTCTGCCAGAAAGCTAGCTGGACTGAAAGGCAGCAACTGCTGTAGCTAAAAACAGTGTCTGCATGTGTTTTCTGGACTGTACAAAAGTTAATCTCTTACAGACAACTAAAGCAATCTGCAGCAGAACAGAAACAGGATTGATTACTTCAAATAAACCCATATCTTGTTTCTATCGATATCATGATTAAGCTGGTTCTTTACTCTGACGTAAGGATGAAAAGCATTTGTTTATTTATAGTCTATTGAAACAAGTAGTGTTTTTTTCCCCACTGGTTTTGAGGAGCATGAAGACTCGATCACAAAACATAGTTGTTTGAATTATGAGTTCTGCATTTGCTGCCAATTTTAGGAAGACTCCTTTAGGCCATACTTCGCACTGGCATGAATGTACGTTTTTTTTAACATCTCCATCAACAACCAAAAAGTGTGTTTTTAAGTTTGGGCATGTTGTAACAACTTTGATGTTAACCCACATAAGAGCTTCTCTACACCAAGAGATTCAGAAAACTAAGGCAAAGCAATTAGAGTAATCTGCATAAGTGAAGACTTTTAACACCTGTGTTCTTTTGCCTTCATTTGGTAATAAAGCGACTAGATCAGATCACAATAGCAACCTAAAAGTAAAGGTATACCTTTCCCTTCCAAGGGAATACAGGTAAGAAATGTGTGTGCTAGCCAAAGATTTTCATCTTTTGACAGGATGTCATTTTGGGAACTGCTGAAATAATCTAGTTCTTATCTTGCAAGATGCAGTCTCCTTCAGGGTTCAATATGATCAGTTTTGTTGATGTATTAAGAGTTTCATTCTGTCCACACAACTGACTATGGCTTTGAGCTTACTGGCTCCACCAAATACTGTGAAGCAAGGATTATGCAAAGAGATCTTTATTTAAAGGATGTTAATGTTTTCAATCTTGGCAAAAGAGTAGCTGCTGAAAAATTTTCTTTGGGTCACAATGGTTACTGTGAAGAAAAGAATCTTGAATATGCAGCAATTTCAATTTTTGAGTCAAGGGGCATGACATAAACATTGGATTCATTTAAACCATATTTTCCTACAGATTGCCCTTGTCTTTGTTTCTCTTGCTGTCTCCTCCAGATGTTTTGGGTTTTCTTGTTTTCCACTAAATATATTTGAGTGGAAGATATGTTTTGGTAATTTGTTCAATATGCTTCAGTTTGTTTGGATGGACCAATTAAGGTTGAGATATATGTTTATCTAGAAATGCTTATTTGTAGAGGCAGAGGAAATTGTGTAATTTTTCATGTGTATATTCAATAGTTTGCCTGTTGTTTATGATACTGTTTTATATTCTAGTTTAGAAGTCTGAATGTTCAGATCTGACCATTCAAAACTCTTTTTGTTGATGAAAGTTTAACCTTTCTCCTCTGTAAAAATGCTTATAAAATGAAGTTTTTGCAAGGTCTTCTAAGAAAATAATTCTGGTACAATTGCTGGAAAGTGCTTATTATTCTTTTCTTCCTTCCTTTTTGTAAGCACTCCTTTACTCTTGTATCATATTTTCTTATCTAATGTTTGCTAGTTAAGTAAAATCTTTCTTTGAATTTCTGGTGTTAAGTTTTTATTCAGCACTTGACCTTTTTCCTCTCAGTTTTCTCATAAAATCCTGCAATTTTGTTTGTTCTGAGGCATGCTTTATATTCCTTTCAGGCCTATATGTTTGTCCGTTTGTAGCCTCTGGGAAAACAACATTAACTTATTTGAATATGCTAAGCACTTTGAGATTATATCTGTCTGTCTTTTCTGAAAGACAGGTCTTTTTACTCGGTCCTTCACATCAACAAGTTTAACAGAAGATAAACGCATCTTGCTAAGCGTGTGCTGTAAAATGCGTATGAAAATAACAATGTTTCAGAAACCAACAGGCAGCAAAGATCTGTCACAAGTCTGCTTACTTGCTGTCTTATTAACCAATTATCTTTGCATTACGGAAAAACCTGTAAAATCAAAACGCTGCTTTCTAGAGCCTCTGTTCCTGACTGGAAGTAGTAATATCAGTTATGAACGATTAGGTTCAGAACAAGTGGGACTTACTGTTACATGCCTAAGCCCAAACTTACAAATGTGGTTTTCATGCTCAAAAAATGGCGACGCGTTCCTCAGCAACAGAATGAAACACAAACCATGACCAGTGAGAAGGGCCTGTTATATCTAACGCTTGTTCAACTGTAATATCTTCTAGTAAGACTGTCTCAAGCCATCAAGAAAGCTAGGTTCCTTAAGGTCACTGTGGACACATCCAAGCTCTTCTGGAACAAGAAATCTTAAACCACCATCAGGCAATTCATTCATTTTATCACCTTTTACGTTGCTCATTATGGTCTCCTCCTCACTAAGAACTCTCATCCTTCTTGCCCTTTCCTTGAAGTTTCACTTCAAGCACTGAAATGGTGACAAACAGCCGCGCAAAGGACAGTCTCCAAGATCTGAGCCAGCACTGTTCCAACTGGTATTTAGCAGAAGTTCATGGAAAAGTAGCCAGCCCAAATACCCCTATTAAAAGTGGAAATAATTTCATTTATGCATAAAACTACATTAGCCTAATTTAGCAGAACCCTTCCTGTTCAACTGCGTGGAGTATTTGTTTAGTGGTGAATCCCAAAGGTGGCTTGTTTTTAGCTGCAGGGCATAGGCTGCATGCAATCGTTGGCCTTCTCCCAACTTTGATCATTGCATTATCAACGTTACTTTGGTGAGCTTTATGCAGAATCTTAGAATGGCAGAATTTCTCAAAGCATACATTTTATAGCTAATCTATAATAATTATCACTTAATTTGGTAGAAGAGGAGGGTGAGAGGGCAAAAGGTTTAATTACTGCTACATGGCTGGAGCATTGTATCATCATCAGATAAAGTGCTGTATAATTTGTTTGTAGGCTTTTACCTTGTAATATCTCTAATGGTGTGATATCCCTAACTATTTTTCCATGTATGTTTGCAAATTTCATTGTTAATAACAATACTAATATGGTGTTCATTAGCCTGTTAATTACACTGTCATTTAGAAACCCTTGCTTCCAATTAGCTTTAATGACAACATCGGAGTCATTTTTCTGTGCTGCCATTTTTGTGCAACACTTTCCCATTTAAACTGCTTGCTGTTCTGTCTTAATTAAATTTAATAACAGTGGTGGTAGTTTATAGGGGACTTTTTAACCTCATTTAATGTCAGACTATTTATACTAGTTTGAAGTAGGCACTGAAAACGTCTGCATTAATCCAATTACTTTGAAAAGGAGCTTGTTTCACTTGTTTCAGATGATTTTAATTAAGGCAAAATCCCCATGAAAGGTTGAACTCCCTACCTGTGCAAATATGTAGAAGCATTAGGGTTTTTTCTAAGTACACTGAAGACACAGTGAAAAACCAACAATACATAGAAGGATAATAACAGGAGAAAAGGGTGACAAGGCTGTCAGTGTCATTAGTGACTCCATACTGCCATTGAGGCATAACTTCAGGTAGGGAATGATTGCAGTATTTTTTAACTTGGGAAAGCTTCACAGGACCTGAATAATATACTTAGCATTATGCAGCACCCTTGAAGTTGCACAGTGAGACTAGAATCATGGCTCTCATTAAAAATAATTATCTTTTTAGCCCACACAAATTTAAAGCCCTTCAGAGAATCTCTCCATGAGATTACAGAAAATCATAGAGAAGTAAGATTGAAAGATATGCTGGAGGTCACCTAGTCCATCCTCCTCAAGCAGGCTGTCTAAATCAATACCATTTCTGAAGAAAAGTTTCTTAGACCTTACAGTCCTACTTTAATAAGGATCTCACAGCTTCTTTAGTGGGCTCTGAATGATAAGGTCAATTTGCTGTGATGAAGATTGCTCCAGTACTGACCGTCTGTCTGTGAATTTGGAGGCTATTGCAGACACCTTCATCCTAGACTATTTATTTGACTCAAGAGAGGCAATAAACTTCACTGTGCTCTGGAAAATCCTATGGCTCTCTTAGGGTGTTGCCTAGAGTTCAGATATGGTTTTGTATGTAGAGGCTGACGAAGGAGAAATTGGAGGTATTCCAGTGATCTGACAGAGAAGGTAGCTGCCATGCTGAACTTGGGAAATGCAGCAAAGTAAAGGAGGGGGAAGAAGGGATGCAATTTGACAGTTGGAGGTGAGAGGGAAAAGCCAGCTGTAAGTACAAGACAAGCTGCAGGCAGCAATAGTGGGCGGTGCTGGGAAGAATCTGTGATCACAAAGCAGAAGTGGGAGCTGAAGGAGCAAAATCCTTGACAGCCTCGTAGGGTCACTGTCCCACAACTGGCAGGTAAAGTAAGATAACTCCAAAGTGGTAAAGAGGCTGAGGCAGGAAAATGTCTCTAGAGGCTTCCTTCTCTGCAGCAGATGCAAATCCGGAGATTTCAAGGGAGGGAAGAGGAAGACAGGGTTTTCCGTCCCAGAGCACTGCTTTGATCTTGCTTACCTCTCTTTGTTACACACCACAGAGGTGTAATAGGCAGCTTTCTGCTCAGCTTGCTGACTTCTATAAATCTTGCTGCTAGGCTCCGAAGTCACCCTTACCTCCGGTGAACGGTTTCATAGAATCATTTAAGTTGGAAAAGACCTTTAAGATTGAGTCTAATCATCAACCTAGCACTGCCAAGTCCACTGTTAAACCATGTCCCTAAGTGACACATCTACACATCTTTTAAATATCTCCAGGGATGGTGACTCAACCACTCCTTTGGGCAGCCTGTTCCAATGCTTGACAACCGTTTTGATGAAGAAATTTTCCATAATATCCAGTCTAAACCTCCCCTGGTGCAACTTGAGGCCATTTTCTCTTGTCCTATCGTTTGTTACTTGGGAGATGAGACTGACCCCCACCTCACTACGACCACATTTCAGGTAGTTGTAGAGAGCAATAATGTCTTCCCTCAACCTCCTTTTCTCCAGGCTAAACAACCCCAGTTCCCTCAGCCACTCCTCATATAGGCCTTATTCTCTAGACCCTTCAACAGCTTCATTGCCCTTCTTTGGACAGGCTCCAGTACCTCAATGTCTTTCTTGTAGTGAGGGGCCCAAAACTGAACACAGTATTTGAGCTGTGGCCTCACCAGTGCCAACTACAGGGGGACAATCACTTCCCTAGTCCTGCTGACCACACTATTTCTGATACAAGCCAGGATGCTATTTTCAAGGATACTGAGGTCCTGACTTGGTCTCCTTGGTACCAGATACAAATAACACATTGATAGTATATGCTCTAATATTTCTAGAAGGTAATTTAAAGTAACTTCATTGGGTTGCATACAAAAATAAGTACTTGTTCCCTTTGACTTAAGTGCTTAATCTTTACAGTCTCTTGTGATTGCTTCTGGGATGACAACTGATGGCACAAAGTTAGACTTTACCTGGACGTACTTGTGTCAGATAAACCAGTTTATGTCAAAGTCCTGTTTCTCTGAACATACGCAACAACTTCTCTTGCTTTCCTAATATGCCATGCCACAAACCTTCTGTCTTACAGGTATGGCCACATGTCTGGCAGCTTCTCAACTTCACACACTTAATTAATTTCCTGCTTGTTGAAAACAAATAGCTTACGCCTGTGTTTGCAGCTTGTGTATCTTAGCCGTGATGGGTTAAGTACCTTGCATCTGTCTTCTGTTGTTAACAGTTGCTTCTGTTACTGAAATTTGGACCTTGCTGTCTGCACTCACTGAATTGGGGAAAGTGCTTTGTGTTACTCTGATTTCAGCTAAAGCTATGTTTCTCTTCAAGAACCGGAAGCACTCCCACTAATACTAGAAGCAACTTAGTGGGGGTAACAAGAATTTTTTACCGTGTAGGTCTGAATGCAAGATGTATCTTTTCTCTTCAGCTGAAATTCTCCCATCTGATTTTTTTTTTTTTAAATAACTTGCTTAAAGCCACAGGAAAATGGATTACTGCTTTTTATTTTCTATAAAATTGAAACTACGCTAATAATTTTTCTGTGCATATATAGCATTTTGCACTGTGCAGGGCCAGTTGGTATGCAGGAGATCTCCGGAGAGGCTTCCTTACCCTGAGGTACCAGAGCCTTCTCGGGGCCGTGGTTCTTTCTAGCCCAAGCTACGTAATGCTCCTCTGCATTATGCAGAGGAGGGGCAGGATGTAACAGGAGATGCTGTTACAGTGCCAGATTACACAGGAGGGATTGGATGCAAAGAGACCATCGTGCACCACCCAACAGGACATCCTACGTGTATGCTCCATCACTAGTTTCAGTAGATATCTCAGTACATTGTTCCATCTGTTTGAACACCAGCTCTTCATCTAATGCCAACAGACACCCATCCCATTATTATATCACATTTTAAAAGTAGAAGCCACATCTCTGCTTTTTATAGAGTACCTATAACAACTGAGATAATTTGGATGACCACCACAAAAAAAAAATCAATGTTTTTTTTAGCTATTGAAGTAATAGGAATAACTTAAAATTATATTACCTGAAAGTAAAATCAAATGGGTAGATAACGAGGGGAGCATCTCGTAAGTTTGATACCTTGTAGTCCTAGTATGAGATCATTATGATTTCATATCATTCGTTTCAAAGGAATCATATTCCTTTTTATCTATCTGTCTGAAAACAGGCAAAGGGAAAAGGGCTGAAAGAGGAGTGGTGTCCTAGGCACTAGTGTTACTGGCTTATATTCAAAGAGGGCTGTCTATTGACTTTGACAGTAAGGCAGGCAAGACTCAAGAATGTGGCTGTGTGGCACAAATGTGGGTCCCTGCACTAAGTTAACTCGTGTACCAGACACAATTATTCTGTAGCTCTCCTCGGGCTCATTTTATCTGGCGGGGATTCTAGCACAGCTGCATCATTCCCGTTAGCTTCTGAAGGCCAGCTGAAGTATCATCACTCCGTATTCTTTTCTACAGGGAATTGTCCTCATCAATTCTGCCTACTAAAAACCAAGCCAAGCATTCATCTGTGTCCTTATTCCTCTGCAGTGACTGTGCAGGGATCTGACAGGGTGAAATTTAGGAGTGAGAGTAACACCTAACCCAGTTGTACAGAACTAACAGTGTGAATACCCTTTCTGTGCTTGCCTGTGCAGCTGCAGCAGGACTACAGTATTAAAAACTAGATATATTATTCCCCTGCACTTCCAGCCCTATCCTTAAACAGGCTTTCCTGTGACTTTGTTCCTTCTACTTGTTCTGTGTTTTCTGTTAGTTCTATATCAGTATCCATTTCAGTAGATTTTTCTTCCGAGACTCTTGGCTTACTAATTTTTGACCTAACATTTATTTAAAATATTAATTGTAATTCTGTGTATTCTTCAGAAATATTGATCTTACTGCAGTGCCTCTTCCCAGTAGGTCTTTCATGTTACGACACAGAGGTTTTTTTCTTAACTTCAAGTATAGTAATAAAGTGTATCATCTGCAGTAGATCCTGTGAGCAATCATAGAATTATTTAAGTTGGCAAAGAGCTTTAAGATCACCAAGTCCAACCATTAACCTAAGACTGCCAAGTCCACCATGAAGCAATGTCCCTAAGTGCCACATCTGCACATCTTTTGAATACCCCCAGGGATGGTGACTCAACCACTCCTTTTGGCAGCCTGTTCCAATGCTTGACAACCCTTTCAGTGAGGAATTTTTTCCTAATATCCAATCTAAACCTCCCCTGGTGCAACTTGAGGCCATTTCCTCTTGTCCTGTCACTTGTTACTAGGGAGAAGAGACCGACCTCCACCTCTCTACAACCTCCTTTCAGGTAGTTGTAGAGAGTGATAAGGTCTCCCCTCAGCCTCCTTTTCTCCAGGCTAAACAGCCCAGCAAAGAAGCTCCACATCATCTCAGAGGGATGTGTGGAAAAAGTACCCTAAATTACTGTCTGTGCCTTGTCCCTCTTTACCACATCAACTGGGATGCTTATGTTGCCAAAGAAAGAGGACAATTTTAAGACATGGGAAAGAGTTAACTCCTGCATTCCCTAGCAAAGGCTCATGAAGTATAGCTTTGTGTCTGCAGCTGTTTGTCACCGTACTTGTAGGTGCTGTTGGTATCTTGCAAAGTTGAGTGCCTTCAAGAGGCAGATGGAATTGCAGAAGCCTTTCCTGGAACCAGGAGACAAGAATGTGCTTTTAGACATATTGAAGTGAAGAGTAGCTGTGAAAGTGAAAGGCAGATAGGAGCTAGGATAAGATTTGAATAATAAAACCAATAAAAATAATCCTCAGTGCAGCTCAAAAGCAAATAAAAGGGACAGTTCAGGATTACAAATGACAGGAAGAATGGTGGACTGGGGATTGGTAAAAAAGCAGGCAGGGAAGAAACTCCTGCAGTATGATGGCAGTTTGATATATACGTATCTGTTAAGTTTGCCTGAATTCAATAGCAAGAAATAGAATAGTTTGAACCACGCTAGTTTTACAAACAAGTTTTATTGCTCAAAACTTCAAAAACAAAATGTGAAGATGGATCGCTTGTGTGTCTGGTGACACTAAGTCTGTCTTGTGTATGTTGTAAGATGGTTTTTTGTCCAGCTTTATGAATCCTCTGGCATTTGTTAACCAGCTTTCAGAATAACTTTTCAGATAGACTTTTTTTTTTTTCTTTTATTACCAAAAAGAAATGAGAATGTGCATGAAGCATAGCTTGATAGTGAACAGAGTTAAAAAAAAAGCTGTCACAGTTTGCAGCAGAAATTTGAACATTATCTGGTTGGGGTTCAGCCCACAGAACAGTGGAGCATTCAGCAGTCACGGGAGGCAAGCAGACAGGGGACTGGACAGTAAATGTTTCATGTGGGAAATCCTTCCTGGACAATATGTCTTTGTTTGTGAAATTTATTGTAGCACCTCTTCCCTCCCTGTTCCTTAACGTGGAGTGTGCCTAGAAGAAGCACTATTTAATAGATCATTTAACTGGATATTTAGAGTGTAATTTGGAGGTGGCGTAGGTGATATACTCTCTTTCAGACAGACTAATTAAGGGAACTGACACTCTGAAAAACAGGTATTTCAAGGTGTTAAGAACCCTAAATTCCAATTAATGATGTGATAGCCAAGGACAGGGAGAACCATGCAACACAACATGTATTTTCATCCCTTAATGATGCAGTGCACTGTAGAGACATTCTAACTAACTAGGCATCTAAAAGCAGGATTCTCTGCATCTCTGCCTCTCTCACGGGGTACTTTCTTGATTACCAAGAGGAATACTGAGGACATGGGAATGGCTTAGATCTAGGATTTAGAAATGGACATAGCTAAATACAGGCCTACATCAGCCCTTCCATAAGCACAGCTTGTACGTGGCCCTCGCCTATTCTCTCTTCTGAATGAATATTGACATGGAGAAATGCCATTGACCATGAACATGTTTTCTGTGTGGGAGTTCTCACTGTTGCTACTACAAAGGCATCTCTTCCAACACAAGCTAGAGGAGAAGTTTTTTCTGCTTCTTTTGACGACTTCTAAGTATAAATAGCAGAATAAACGGTCAGAAAAGTTCCTATACAAAATCTTTCTTAACAGAGATTTTACTAGATGCTGTAAGACCTTTCTAACTTGCAGCTGAATGGATCAAATAAATTGTGTGAAAGCATTTAGTCACCTTGTGACTAATGCATCATTTCTTCTAAACTTCTTATGTTGGGAACACATAGCAAGGTTGTCCTCAAAGTTCTGGTGCTGGCTGGGGGGAATGAGTGTACCTAAATTCCTATTGGCACTCTGTGCAGATGTCCAATATTATTCAACTTTCAACTAATAACTTCTCTTTGATTCTTTAGGTATGAATAAGTCTGTACATATTTATGTAACCTCTGAAAATGAGAGATTTTTTCTTTATATGTATGTCATTTACTTTTCTCTATCTCTTGGGCAGGAATATATGTTGAGTTGCTAACAGGGGATTTTAAGGTTCTGGCCTTTTAGGCCATTTGGATCCCTTTTCTTAGCACCTCTCTCTGTCCAAAGCCACAACTTTGAGCCCTTCAGAGTTTGGTTAATTGCATCCTTCCTTTCAATAAAAACCATAGTGTTGCTCTTTCCTATTCAAACGTAGTTGTTTGTTTGGCATCCCTGTTAATACTGTAGCTCCGGATGTAGAGTACAGCATGAGCCCTCAGTTGAATTTCTAGGCCTCGCACTTACTGTGCCTAATGCCTTGGCTTTGGACTGCTTTGAGATCACGGTGACACATTCCCTCATGAAGCTGTTGCTACGTGATTGTATCCTTTCTAGACCGGTTAGTCTCATCTCCATCCCTGGGAAGGTAATGGAGCAACTCGTTCTGGATGTCATATCCAAGCACGTTCAAGAGCAGGAAGTTATTGGAAGTGGTCAACATGGATTTACCGGGGTAAATCATGCTTGACCAATCTCATAGTCTTCTATGATGTTATAACTGGTTGACTAGATGAGGGCAAAGCAGCAGATGTCATCTACCTTGACTTCAGCAAGGCTTTTGACACTGTCTCTCATAACATCCTCCTTAGGAAACTGAGGAAGTGTAGACTAGACAAGGAGACAGTGAGGTAGATTGAGAGCTGGCTGTGTGACAGGACTCAGAGGGTTGTGATTAATGGAGCAGGGTCGAGTTGGGGGCCTGTAACCAGTGGTGTCCCCAGGAGTCAATATTTGGACCAGTATTGTTTAACGTATTCATCAACGACCTGGACGAGGGGACAGAGTGTACGCTCAGCAAGTTCGCTGATGATACCAAACTGGGTGGGGTGGCTGACACCCCAGAGGGCCAAGCTGCCATCCAGCGTGACCTAGACAGGCTGGAGAGCTGGGCAGAGAAGAACCTAATGAGGTTCAACAAGGACAAGTGTAGGGTCCTGCACCTGGGGAGGAAGAATGTCAGGCACCAGTATAGGTTAGGGGTGGACCTGCTGGAAAGCAGCTCTGAAGAAAAGGATCTGGGGGTCTTGGTAGAGAGTAAATTATCCATGAGCAAGCAATGTGCCCTTGTTGTCAAGAAGGCCAACAGAATTCTGGGCTGCACAGGGAAGAGTGTGGCCAGTAGGTCGAGGGATGTCATTCTCCCCCTCTACTCGGCGCTGGTGGGGCCACAACTGGAATACTGTGTCCAGTTCTGGGCTCCCCAGTTCAAGAGAGACAGGGAACTACTGGAGAGAGTCCAGTGTAGGGCAACAAAGATGATGAGGGATTGGAGCATCTCCCTTATGAGGAAAGGCTGAGAGAGCTGTGACTCTTTAGCCTGGAGAAGAGAAGGCTGAGGGGAGAGACCTTATTAATGTTTACGAGTATCTAAAGGGTGAGTTTAAGGAGGATGGAGCCAGACTCTTTTCAGTGGTTCCCAGTGACAGGACGAGGGGTAACGGGCACAAGCTGGAACATAGGAAGTTCCCATCAAATATGAGAAAAAACTTCTTTACAGCAAGGGTGACAGAGCACTGGAACAGGCTGCCCAGGGAGGTTGTGGAGTCCCCTTCCCTGGAGACTTTCAAGACCCTCCTGGATGCAGCCCTGAGTAACGTGCTCTAGGCAATCCTGCTTTAGCAGGGGAGTTGGACTAGATGATCTCTAGAGGTCCCTTCCAACTCTGAAAAATTCCGTGATTCCGTGATATGTATAACCAGAGACAGGTATAATAACCCTAATGAAATGTTTTAACTGGTAAACTAGACCCAATGTTGGTTATGACTCTTGCCTGAAGAAGGAAAATAAAGTCTGCCTGAAATACAGCAAGCCACTCCCAATTCCATCCCTGTGCTGCCTGAAGCTTTTGGCACAGACTAAAAAAAAAAAGCATGCTTAAATAATCTGTCTGCTACTGGCCAGAGGAAGAACAGCAAAGGAAAACTTGAGCTTCTCGGAAGCTTGGGTTTGAGCTCAAATGTCCAATTTCAAAAGAATGAGGTTAACATAGTGTCTTGCAAGAGACCTGGGGTTTTTGGCATATGAATGTGCTGTGAGAACATCTACTAGATGGAGACGTTCCATCTTGTTTGTGAAATCCAGCTAGGCTCAGATAGAGAATCAGGAATGGCAATTTAGTGTATGTCCAGAAATCTAATTGGAAATGCCTGAAGAAATGTAAAGTCAAGTCTAGTCAAGAAAAGAAGGACGTATGAATTTTAGTGTTAAAAATACTGGCTAGCAGCAACATGCCTGCAGAGGGAAAGAATGTGGGGATGTATTAATTGCAGCTTTGGGCATCAGCCCTTACATTGCAGTATCATTTTTATTCATGTTAGCCTTTTCTTGGGTCTAGCTTCACAAATACAAGAGCAGTAGGGAGAAAATTAAGTCAGATTGTTGCCAGTGCAATACTGTCCTAAACAAAGCTCAAGAAAAGATGCTGACAAGTCATAGTTCAGAAGAAAAATTTAGAGACAAGAGTAGAGATACAACAAAAATGCTGAGGTTCATAGTTTCTTTTAAAATTTCAATCGTACTTTTCTGTCTGCTAAGGGATGTTTCTCTCTCAACTTCATGGAAGTGAAATTTGTTCCTTGATGTATGCAAACCACTGAATTAATCCAGGTGTTTGCTTCTACAGTGTCCCAAGAAGGCTGAACCTGGAAGCTGTAACCTTCTTTAAAAAACAGAAGTTAACTTGATAATGAAAAATATTGTGGACATTGCCTGTCCATCTCTAGTAGCCTGCTTCCAGTGACTTACTGAGTTATTGTTTTGTTTTGTGTTTATTTTGCTATGTTTTATCTCTCCTATCATTAAATTTCTTTCAATTATGAAGCTATTTGCTAGAGATTCAGATCGGCTCATTTAGACTTTTCCAAAAAAATAATGTCAGTTTAAATCCAATAGTTCTAGAACTTTCCAGTGCAGAAATAGTAATGTTAATTTTTGGATTCAGCAGGGAAAACTATCTAGTGACATTGACTGCAGTACTTCTATCACTGCACTTACTGCTGTTGTTCTTTGATGTATTGTGAGAATTTTTTAATGAACTTACTTTCGTGTTCCTTTAATTATCTGGGGTTGTTCACAACACCTATTTCTGCTACCTTTGAAATGTTTGTAAAGAGATATGGAGGCAACTTTGGGCAATATGCAGCCAGCTGGCTGAAAAGATTTTAGGAAATATATCTTCTTGCTTGAAAAAGAAAGAAAAAAAGACACAAAAAGAAAAAGCTTATTGACAGATATTTGAAAGCATTTAAAACCTCACTGTATATTAAAAACAAATTATTGCTTAGATCACTCTCTCTGATTCCCAGCTCAGAGATTGTTTCCAAATACCCTGTTTCAATACTAATCAAACATAGATATCTTGTGAATGATCTTGGGGTCACTGGAGGTAACAGGTCTTCCCCCCTGCCCCCCACTGTCTTCAGTGATCTTGATATGAAATTTTATATGAAAGTCCTTTTTTCCATGTTGCTTAATATTCCTTATTTCCTTGGACATCCTAAGAGAATTTTCTTCTTGTAGAATATTTACTGAATGCAGCCTTAAGAGCTGTTGTGTTTTGGGTTTTTTGGTTTTTGTTTTTGTTTTTTTTTTTTTTTTGTACAATAAATTATTTTTTAGTTCTTCTAGATCAATTTTTAGTTTTACAGAAATATCTTCATGTACTTTTTGATAACATATAGAATTAGAAGTCTTCTGTCTAAATGCAGGCATGGAAACTGTCTGTCACTGATAAGCTACTTGTTACCTTCTACCTACAACAAACACTGTCTTGATTTTTTTTTAAATTTTTTTTCCATAGTCTTTCCAGCTGATTGGTGCTAAAATTCTGTGCAATGACATTCCATGATCACCTGCCAGACTGCTGGTTTGAGACAGGGTAATGGTAGCACAGGTTTCTCAGCAAGTTTCGACTTCCTTTCCTGCTGTCACCCATACCTAGTTTAGCAACCTCTGTGCTTTCTGTTAGTTATATTCTTTAGCGAGCATAGAACTGCTACTGTTGCAGATGCGTGCCCCAAGCAGTTCTTGGCAATGTGGCCTTCTTCTAGGAGTCCCTGGATGGTGTTTTCACAATGCAAACAAAATATATTTCTTCTTCTGAATAAGCTTCCTATAGGAAATGTTCCTTCTGCTTTCTCAAAGTGGGTGCTAACTCAATGGGTTTGAATGAGAGCTGTCAAGCACTCGCCAAAATCTTGACAATCAGTATTTTTTCTCTTTCATATCTGTGCAGTTCCAGCCTGCCTTATCTTGTCCCTTTATACAAGGTAATTGTTCTACAGATTTTTCATAAAATCAGTTTTCCAGAAAAGTATGAATGATGACCCACTTTGCTTCTCTCCAAAAAACTCTCTGGAAGACTTTTTGCAGTCTGTGCTGTTTCATAGGAAATATTTTGTCATTTGAAAACTTTTCTCCCGTTTTTTCATCTTTAAAAAAAGGGGGGGAAGGGGGAGGAAGATATGGTTGTAGAGTGAAAATGTATTTAATAATTTCACTGATTTTGGAAATGTTTGCTGAAATTGCTACAAAAACATGGATGCACAAACATGGATGTTAGTCAATCATTGTTAAAGGTGCTCTATTCTTAACATATTTGTCCAGGTTTCAATACCAGTTTTGTGGTATTCTGAAGGTTTTTTAAATTACTTTGAGTAGATCAAAACTAGTTGCCCCTCTGGTTTAAACAGACTGTAATTAGAAACTATATAATGGCCTTGCTTGCTTCAGTGACTAATAGCAGTCTTTGATTTTATTACATAACTGATACCAAAATACTTGTTAATAAAGCCTCTATTTAAGTTTGCACACGTATAAATCAATAATGTTAAATAGTCAATCTATAATAGCTTGCTGGGGATACTGTAGAACATGCCGTGTCTTAGCTTTTTCCCTCTCTGTTTGAGCCTCTTATCACAGGAGAAAAGTGGCAAGGTTTGCATGGAGGAGCGGTATCTTCTCTTAGATCAGCTGGTATAGGCAAAAGGTGGAGCAAGCTTCCAGGCCCTCTCTTCCGAAGCAGAGGCAGCAAGCTGCAACCTAGCAGAGGTTAGGAACTGCTGTCCCGGGTTGCCAGAAGAAGCCGTTCATGAGAAAAGTGTACATTGCACTTGCGGAGAGCAGTGGGATAATAAAAAGGAGAAAAGGAACATAGTGTTAGGCCACCTTGGCTGAAACAACTCTAGTGGTGCCAGCTTTCTTGAGTAGAGTCTTGATCCTTCCATTACTTTCCCAGAAACAATGAGAGCCAGCACTGGAACAGAGGAATTGCTGTGCTAGAAATAACATCAAAACACTGCTCTTCCCATTAGGTTTCCTTTGTGCACCAAGAAGCCATCCGTTGTCTCATCTCTGTTATTTGTTGCATTGGACACATTTCTAGAAATCCCGTGCTGGCCAGAAGCAGCTTTTCAGGAAGACTGTGTCACCAAAATGCCTGACAGTAAGAAAGCACGGCAGCTCCGTGATGATTAGGGTGTTTGTACTGCATTTACTTTGTCCTGCTGATGGATTTTCGTGATTGCATTAACTTGACCAAGATCTCACAAAGGTGAACAGTGTCTTGCAATAGAGTGGCAGTGTTTCTGAGAATAGCCTTTGGAATGGCTAACATGGCATGATATGGTTCTGGCTGTTTCCAGTCAGTCTCAACAAATGAACTGGAATCCTTTTTTGGAGGTTATTTCACTCTCTCACTGTTTTACTGTTCATACATAACTTAAAGAAATCAAAGAGGTATTTAGACTTAGATGGCATTCCCGTGGCAAGATTTGAGAAGTTGTGTTAGAAATGCTGAGCTGGTGCAGCCTGTATAGTGCCACTGATCACTAAGTCTGAGTCTCAGAATTTAAGCTTTAGCAATAATCCATGTGTCAAGGAGAGTACGGATGGAAATATTTACTTGACTGTTTTTCAGCCAATGTTGAGCAGTTCTGCTTTCTTCAGCCCAGCTCAAGTGTCTTGAGAGAGAGTGATTCTGCAGTATCCTTGGCGGGTGTTTTGTGGTGTAGGTGGCCTTGCCGTTCTGTAACTGCTTACCCTGGAGAATTGAAAAAACAAAATACTTGACAGTATTAACTGCAGATCTAAGTGGGTCATGCCGTGCAAATGTCTGATTAAAAGCACAAGAGATACTGCTATACTTTTAAAAAGCACTTTAAGGCAAGTACTAGAAACGTAAGTGTTAGAATATAAGAAGCACTTTTGTAAGCGAGTACAAGTGCTGAGCAAATGCCCACAAGGAAAGGGTTAGTAGAGTAAATCAATAGAGATTAAACATCTGCTCTTTCAAAACAGGACCGAAGTATAATATGTTGGATTATTATTTTTTTTAATGGAAAAAAGCTGGTCCTCATTTTCAGGTACTGAATATGTTCTGAAAGTGGATATTACATCTCTAGCTGCTCTGAATTTACATATTTTACGAATTCCCAAAGCAGATAATAAGAATCCTTTGTTCTTTTTGCTTTTCCACTGTTGTGGCCTGACTCCAGAGTCCTCTCTTCCTATTCTTTTTGACAATCGGTACTGGTAAGTGCTGCTCCCGTTCTGGTTGCATTTGTGAGAACAACCCAGTGATCTGTAGCTACCTCGATAAAGCTTGACAGAGTTATAAAAATGGCACCAATAGTTTGGAAGCTTCAGCAGCAAATGACCTGAAGGAAATTTATAAATAAAACTCAGAAACTTGTCTGACCTGACCACCAGCAGCAATTTTCCTTAGGTTAAGAGAGAGGTTTATGGGATAAATTCTTTCACGTTACGATGTTTTTCTAGCACAGACCATAGTTCCTTAATAATGGTTTATTAAAGTTTCAGTTTAGGGTAGAACATGAGAATCGGAGATACATATTTAGTGGCAGTTTATTCTTTTGCCTCATGCTAAGTTTCTCTGTAGTGCGCAAATGACTTTTTCAGAGACTCATCCGTCCTTCAGAGCAGGGTACTTATTGAGCTCTCTTCAGATGGATGAGGTGAGCTTTATGAGTGTTTTTTTTCAGTGCCTATGAGAAAAAGGATGACATGAGGTACCTGGTGGTACTTCCCAGATATTTTTGTGTGCTTTTGGTGTAAAATGGTGTTATGGAGCTACGTGGATTGTTCTGTAGATTTCCTCTTCAGGGGCGGTATCTTCAATTTTCCTTTAGATTTCCAATTGTTCCTTGCTGTGGTTGTGACAGTCATTGCAGTATGACAATAGCACAGTTACTGTGGTGTTTTATTTGCTGCAATTACCAGCATATTTTCCTGCATGCATTGGAATTCAGTTAGCGTGTGTTTTCGCTTCACTAAAGTCACTGTTATTAGCAGCTATTTTCCTAACAGTGTGTGTTACATCTCCTGCTGGTCGGCCAGAATATAAGGATGTCCCAAGATAGCAGGTAATGGATGAATCTAATGGATTAAATTAATGCCTGTTGTAGTCTGAACAGCTTCAGCTAGAATTATCTCAGAAATTAACTTGACCCAATATGCGAACAGAACTGTTATTATCAAGAGCACTAGTGATGTCTTCGCTTTTACTTCTATTATTAGAACTATAATACAAACTTCAGTCCTTGTGAGAGTGATCAAGGAGAGATCTGCCCTCACTGAAGTCAGCCAGATGTATTCTTCATACATCCAACCAGATCCTTGGCTAGTGTTATCAGTCCAGCTGATTTCAATGCCTCTGCAGAATCAAACACCATTCTCTAATGTCCTCCAACAAACCAATATTACAGTAGGTTTGCACAATGCTGTTGGCACATAACTGTACAATTTAATGTATAATCTGTTGGTTTGTGCTGTACAGGCCAGGATGGAAGCTAAGCGTCCAGGCTGCCTTGCTGATGGTATGAGGCCAAGACTAGTCATGATAATGTGACTCGGAAATCAATAAAAGCAGCAAAATTGCTTGACAACTGGTTAATAGTTAGATGCATGTCGTTCTGCCCAATTGATCAAATATCTGCCCTCCCCACCCCCACCCCCCTGCTTTCTTTTTTTCTTTCCATTGATTTTAATGGGCTTGGGGCAAATTCATTTTAGTAATGCAGCACTTACTAGCACAATATGAGAGGTTTGTCTCATACAAGTAAAATATATCAGGTGGTTGACTGCCACCAGGCTCTAAAAAACCAAAACAAAATAAAAAGCAACAAACAACCCCCCCCCAAAATAAACCAAACAAAAACGCAAACACATAAAAAACCTCCACAAAACAAACAAACAAAAAAACAAACCAAAACAAAAACTTTCTAGTTGTCTGAAGCAAATGGACTTATCTTTCTGATTTTTCCTGAACTATGAGTTGCTATCGTGCAACTGTTACTGTTGTAGTGCGTTTTGTTGATAAACTGCCACAGTATGAAGTTTGAGGAGTTAAGTAAAGTAACAACACGCTCTTTTGGCTTGCATTTTTTTCAGGATTAAGAAATGGAATATTTAGATTTCTTCTTTTCCAATTAGTGCAATGTATCTTGTTTGCTTGTTGTCTGAAAAAAAAAAAAATTAAAAAAAAAAAGAGAAGAAAAATTCTAATATTATGGGAGAAAATCTTCATTTCTACAGGTAATCTACTGTATTCTAAAGATCTTAGATCAGTACCAATATTTTAATGCTTTTCAAAGACTAATAGAGTGACCACTAGTGCAATCTCAAAGAGAGTGGAAATAGTCTAAGGAGATTTTCTTGCAATCTTTTTCTGCTTAGCAAAATAGCTCTTTCACTTTCCTGGTCAGTCTACCATGTCCTTAACCATCTTTACGATTTGGCAATAATGTAAGTGTCAAAACTGGTTCGATGTCTCAGTGAGAAGTCATCCCTAAAAGGGAAAACCATCAAATAAAAAATTAATAGACAAAAACCCCAATGATAACATTCATTGACTCATAACAAAAGAAGTCCTACCTTTTGAGCCCTATAAATCTTATTCTCCTTAACCTCATTCTAGGTAAAAATTGGCATAGGACCTGGCTTTCAAAACTGGGGTGTTAAAAAATATTGTACATTCAGACAGCATTTATCTTGCTATTCAGTGGAAAAAAAGGCTAATGAAGTACATGCTGTATCATTTTCCTGAACTGGGTCATTCTACAGTCTACTGTGTTGTACTTTAATAAGCTCCTTTCTAATTGCAGATCTACTTTCAGTTAGCACTGTCCACTCCAAGGGAGGCCCTGCAGTGTGTTTGCTTAAAGCTCTGAAGCATTTGAATGTTTTCCCCTAAAGAAGGGTCTTCATTTTAAGATAACCTTCAAAAACCAACAGCAGTCTAAGGTGTATATAAGAGGAACACAGATACTGAAGATAACAGATTCTAGCAGTCTCTGGGTCTCTTTTGTGCCCTTTGAAAATTAAGACTACCAGAGAAGGAGCTTTATCCCCAAGGCATTTCCCTAATGTTTTCCAAATGCTGCTTCATCAGAGCCAAATGGTTAGAGCCGCCTAAGAATCCTATTACAGATGAACAAAAAAAAAAATAAATAAAAATCTGTGCATTTCCAACATATTTAGCTGCATTCCTGAAGCTGTAACTGGGGTGAAGCATGTGTAAAGCCTTTGCTTACAGACTTCTCCACAGCTGAAGCTCAACCAATGTTCCTTCAAGATGCATTAGAAACAAAATGTTCCCAAGTGTTACTGATGCTGGTTGCTTTGTGTTATAAGCGGTTAACCTGGTTCATGTGAAACATTCCTTAATCAGCCAAGAAACACGCTTTCTGCATACCTTTGCACAAAATTCAGCAGGAGTTCAACAAATTGTCCTTCATCTGCTGAAGTATAGCCAGTTTGGACTGCTTTGGATATCTATATTTCACTTATTCCACTATCCGTTTTATTATCCCATAGACTCAACTAAAGCTGAAAAGAAAATTGGGAAAACAGAAGGAAAGGAGAACTCAACGGTTTTGTGAGACTAAAAGTGAGAGCCAGGAGCAGGTATGATAAAAATTAAAATTGTATATACTTAAACCAAATTGAAGCTCGAGTGTGTGTTGTATGTACGCCAAGCTTTCCATCTGAGGATCTCAATCATTTATACAAATGAGCTGACTGAAGGTATGAGTTCATGGTGTACTACACACCTGTTTACAAAAGTGCTTCAGATGCAATTTTTAGGCATGAGTAAGTAGTGCATAATTTCTTGATGTTTTTTCTGAACCCTTCCCTTTTTCTTTCACCAAGTTCTACAGCTCCTGTCTTTGTAGTCTCTTTGTTGAGAGGTTTGCCTGGATTTTTGCTTGAACCATTTGTGCCTGTCTTTTCTAGGATGGACATTTTATGGACAGTTCTCCACGGGATCCTGATTTTTGTTCCTAGGCCATTGAAACATGCATAGCATCATGGTTACACTGGGAAACACACTTCTATTCTTGCTTCCAACAGTATGTTTAAGACAACTGTTCTTCCATGACTAGACTGGCAGTAACAGGGCCTAGCAGCGAACTTAAATGGGCTATTACTGAAATGCAGCTTGAGAAATGCAGGAAATCAGTCTAAGCTTTCTGGTCATAATGAGCTGATTTTCTTCTTTTGTAGCAACAAATCAGTTGGTAATAGCAGATGATACCATATTAAAGAAAGAAGAGAGAAAAATGAGCTTTCCACACATAAGCTTTGTAATATTAAACACGGTTTCCTAGTGTGCAATGGGTTAATGTTTGCAACATGCAAACATGAGCCAGTTGGCTTCAATAACATCTTGGTAAGGAGAAAAGAAAAACATTGACAAAGTAGGCAACCAGGATAACACACAATGCTTGATTCATGAAATGTAGCTACTTCTTTTTTCTTTTTTTTTTTTTCTTTCTGTTTTGAGGAAACCCATGAAGGCAACTACAGTATTCACACATACCCTCTCCAAGCCCATTGTACATGTAGTTACTGATCCATATAATGGCTAATCCATGTGTATGCCTTTGACTATGCACACATTCGTCATTTATATACAATGCATAATTTGTCAATGTACATGTAGTCAGTATGTATTTAATCACAAGAGTACACATAGTGCATTGTCTTGCCCACATGAAATATTATATGCATCTGTTCAGAAACTTTAGCTTTATTAAAGAGATTATAATATTTAGAGCACGTTGTCCAAGGGACTCTTCAAAGCTAAGTCTCCATCCCAGGCTTCATTCCTATCAGTGACTACTGAATTTGTTTTGTGAGCAAGACCCTATCAGAAAACTGCTGAACCTAGAGGGGTGAACATCACCACGTGAGGGACCAGCATGCCCTTAGCAGAGGCCTGTTTGGTACTGTATCATATCAGGGCTCCCAGCATCAGGAGGGACGCAAGATTTAATAATGTCCTAGCAAATTTTCTGAGCTCTTCCTTTCTTACTGGGATCTCGAAAGAGCCGGCACCTCCCCTCTGCAAAACACCGACTTCATTTGTCATCACCAGGCTGAGCTGGGCAGCCAGGTTCACCAGTGCCTGACAGTGACTGGTGTAAGTATTGGTAGTTGGTCCGTGCTTTCTAGGCACTTCCATCTATCTTTTTTGTTCCGTACACCCATTTCTTCCTTCCTTCTGCTCTGCAGCATTGCTGAAGTAGCTCTTTTTTCAGGTCCTAGCGAGAAAGACTGGTCTTGCACATACGGGAGACTCCTAAATGGATTCTTGTATCTTGATTCTCAGGAGGCATCAAAAGCTTTTTGCACTAGACCGTTACAAGAGACATTTTAACAGAACCTCTTACTTTTTACTTTTCTAGGCTACCTTTGCACCTCAAGCCTGGAAATTGCTGTTCTAAAAGTAAATGCTCTGACCTCCATGACCAGTTTGGGCGTAGATAGTTTGCTCTGGTGTAAATTGCAGGGCTGCCCAAACTATGCAAGCAAAAGAAGTATCTCTGCTTAACGTTTTGTTAGTCCCTTTCATTCATCTCTCCTCACTATTACTGCAAAGCACTCTGGAGAGGGTGGGTGAGGCTCCACTCCAGATGTTTCAGGGGTAAAAAGCTTTCCTTCCCTTTTTGGCCTCAGACACTGATCTTAAACAAGGCTACTATTGCAAGACAGTGGCGGAGATTGAGACCAAACATAAAAGTTCCCAGACAGACTATTAAATCAGTATTGACCTGGTTTTAATAGCATGTAATATTTCCATGGATTGCAAGCCAATAAACAAGCTTTGACAAATACCTTGCATAAATGGACTTTGAAACAGAACAGGCCAACAAAGAGTCAGAAAGGGTGCAGAGGCCATTTTCTGGAGGAAAAATAAAAAAGAAAGAAAAAAAAAAAAAGAAGGAATGTGTTGTAGAACAGCATTTTACTGAGTTAGAAGCTCTTTGCATTGCTAATGTGCCGTTTCTTGTCTTGGACAGCTCTGCTATAAAATGCTACTGAGAAAGCTTTTTAAAAACCTTAGTGTCATACCTTGTTGGGATCAACTGGGGAAAAAACGTAGTTCAAAAATCATGTAAGTAACCTGAAAGAATAGTGGAAAGTTTGTTTTGGGTTTAGTCCTCCTCAGATGAGACGTGTGCCAACAGCTGCTAAAACCGAGGTACTCCATGTTACTCTTTTGCAGAGTCTTCATGATAAATACAGGAGGGAAATAGGAGTGCCTCTTCTAATAAATTATGTTTGGGATAACAATGTGAACTTCAAAACAACAAAGTTCAAGAACTGGTAATAGGGCAGTACTATGTAAACACCTTGCTTCTTTCAGAAGAATTACTACTTGATCTTGAGTCCGGTATTGTTGTTGAAGTGCCAAAAAGTGTCTGAAGTCCCAAGTGGGAAGTAACCAACCCATAATTTTCTGGATTTATCCCTTTTAAGTAAATCTTACCTTGCTTAGACAGCTACTTACTCCTTAGGGAGCAGTCTCTGTGGCACTTACTGCTGACAGCACGGCCAACCTTGGATTGTGAGTGTTTTGGCTCAGTGAAAGCCCAATGGAGAGATACTGTTATATGTTGAGAGTGTGCTTACAGTTCTACAGAGCCTTTAGCGCTGCATCTGGGGGTAGTGCTCGTCCCTGGAAACAGTGCCTGCTATGCCTGTCTGCTACAGTTAGTGAACTGCTCGGTTGTCGTTGTGCTATATCCAGTGCTACAACACGCACTGTCTCCGCGCGGTGCACTTGCGATGTTTTGCTGAGAGCAGACCACGTATCCACTTTATGTTGCAAAAGAATTGCTCCATGCCCAACAGCACAGATTATATCTACTTTTTCCGCCCGTGCGCACTTGCGTGTTTATCTACTCATGTACGTTATAGACCATTAGTTTCACACCAGTGCTGCTGTTCCTCAGACTCCTATTGGGGCACAGAACTGGTGCTGTAGTTGTTGAAAAGGATGTAATACTTCAAAATTGGTGTCTCGCTCATAGTGTGGTGTGGGGTTTCTTTTTTTTACTTTTTTTTTACAAATTCCAGTTCTTGAGTCTATTCTTACCTTACAGTATTCATTGTAAATCAATTGTTTTAAAAGCTTCACGAGTTGTGAAATTCTTATGCAATAGCTGAAGTCTTGTGAGTATATACTAAATAGCTCTTAGTTCCTCAAAGGATACCTAATGTTTAGGGGATTTCATTCCTGCTCAGCTGCAGCCTGTGCGAATATTCAGTCTAAAATTCCATTCCCAGCACATTTAATAATTGTCACACCTTTGCACCTTCTTTTTTGACCTCTCCTCTTTTCAGGTGGGAATGTTGTGATGTTTAAGACAATGAGTCTCTCTGGGCCTGGTTCAGTTGACATGGGGTCCCTTGGCAGGCAGCTGAAGTCCTGTCTTCCATTAATAATTGTACCTGGTGATGCGGCAAAGGTTTGAGCGTCTGATTTGTATCTTCTGTCACAGTAGAAACTCCGCCTGACGTTGCAGATGCCGCAGGTGTAGGAAGGTTTATTTGGTCAGGTTGAGTGACCTCAGTTATTTACGCTGCTCAGTGGTTTTGGGTTGACACCAGCTCTGGAGAAGAGGTATTTGTAACTAGCATTCGCTGCTAGTTTCAATGGCTCTTCTTTGCATCTCTGCCTGGGCTTGACCAACTTCCATGTTGTGAATCCTGTGCTTGGGCAGCCCATGCTGGTCTGACTGATAGACAAAGAGGGGTCTGCTTCTAAACTGAATCTGCTATCCTGGAGACAAGTTAGAAGGTTTTCCTTAAAATTATAGATGCTTTTTAGAGAGATCTTCTTTGTGAGAGAATAGAGACTTCCTGATTCTCTTCCACCTTGTATTTCAAATGGAATCTGGTACTTCATTCAGTATTCAAGCCTGTGGTTTGCCCTGCCCTGCTGGCCAGCTGCAATTGATATTCTGTACATCAGCCATAATATGTTTTAAATGATGGCATGACTTGCTTTTCTGAGTTTTCGTATTGGCCACTGCAATTGCTGTTTAGCCTCAAAATGAGGCTAATTCTTCCATCTAATTATCGAGTCTAATATTGCTGCTTTATCAGTGCTCCTGAGATTACATGTCAGCTGCAATCAGCTGCCCATTGTTTATACACCCTGGCTGCAAGAATGGCAGCCAGCTTCTGTAGCCTGTGCACATGTGAACTGAGTATCTTTGCAAGCATTAGTCACATCATGAACAACCTCCCCTTCATTATATTGCTTCGTAACATGAATTAGTGTTTTCTTTTCTTGAGGTAGCTGTGGTAACAGGCCCCAGAACTGCTGTTTCCCGTAACTCTTGCATCATTGCCTCTCAGCTGCATGTTTATCTTTTTATGAGGCATGATGTTTCCGTAGACTGTTTCCTGGCCCTTGACACATGCATCCTCAGTTTGCGTCCCTCTTTTCTGCTGGATCTCTTTTAGCTTTAGCCTGTGTACATGTTCCATCTTAGCTGTCCTTGCTGGGAAAAAGAGAAGGTGCACCACAAATTGCATTGAAACAAGCCCAGGGACAGAAGTTAAATGCTGTAAGAATGTCAGTAATGGGTTTAGCCATATGCTCATCCTTTTTCACCTTACTGGGTTTCTGTCTACTGCTGAGGCAAAAAGGAGAGGGGCTAGGGAAATTCCTGCTGTCATTGAAACATACTTCTCTACTGACGTAGTTAAGTAGCAGCATAGCGGGTGGCATGCAGTGCATTGAACAGATTCATTTTAAAGAGTTCAGCTGAGGCCATCTATTGATTATATAGTAAATCCAACTTTAGAACGTCTAAATTGGGATTGGAGAGGTTCTGGCTGCATGATGCACAGCAGTGATCCAGTGTAAGCTCACCCTGAAAATTCAGATTTGTTTAAAAGCAGTAGGTTCAACAGCTTAATGTTGTACTAGCATGCTTTATATCAGATCAAGTATTGCTTATTCTCACAAAACCATCATAAAAAGCACTCTGGTGTGTACCCTGGCTGACCTGCCAAAATTACCATGGCCTGATCCAGATCAAATTAGTACTGCTGGGTGATCATGCACAGCCCTGGCATTATTGGCTCTGGACATGCACTGACAAATATCTAATGGTAGGTGCTCTTGAGCTCTTGGCAGAGCTCATGAAGTAGGTGTTGCTATTTGGTCTGTCCAAGCCATGGCTAATGCCATATAGGGAGGCTGGAGAACCCCAAAAACCTCTGAGGCCACAGAACTAGCATTTTTCTTTTTCCACCTTAGCCAGCAGACTGTTTTGGCTCTGGCCTCTGTGGGAAATGATTCCCATTTGGTCCTTATTTTTTGTGTAGCTTTGACTGTTTCCAGCATTTGAAGACCAGGAGTCCACGCCAAGTCATGAGAATGGCCTCTGTTGCCGAGGTTTTCCCCTACAGCACTTACAAACATGTGAGGAGTAGACCAAAGTTAAGATGAGATTCTTACACTGTCCATAGGTGCAGTGCAGAGTGAAGAGTATCTCAAGACAACACAGAGGAGATAACATTGCTTAGGCACCTCCTTTTCTCATCCCCACATCACACAGTTCCATTTTGATGCACTGTGGGCTGCTGGATCTCTTACCAAAATAAGAACTATATTTTCGCATGGTAAATGTGCCCTGACTATATCCTTCAAGGAAAAGGGTGGGGTTTTTACTCTGATAAATTACCAATTTGCCTAGGGCTAACCCTCAGAGAAGGTCAGTGTTCTGAAGAAATTAAAAAAAAAAAAAAATAAAAAAAGAAAAAAAAAACAAAACCCTACAACCTATTCTGTGTTCAGAATTCCAATTTGCATGGGCTAGCAGTCGTTATCAGATGTCAGTGACAGGAGCTGTGATTTGAGTGCCATTGCGGAATGAAAATTTAGGCACTGTCCCTCCTCTGCTTGCTCCTTTGTTTATGAGGCACTCACGTGTTGGGAAGAGACATTTGAATCCACAAGACATAGCCACCCTGTTCTGTTAATCTTACAAAACCCGTAGTTTAGACTAAGCATTATTAAGTATCATCTCTTTGCACACCTGCTTGTAATTTGCTGTAGGCATTCAACTGCTTTGGACTGTTTCCTAAGCTGAGATGATAGCTATTCAGTTTCTCTCGTGCAGTTCAAATGCAGTGGGGCAGTGTCAGAGCAGGTCTGCTGAGTGAGTCCCACCTTCTGTAGGAGAAAGGGAACCACAAAAGTATTGGAAGGCTGCCTTGGATCTCAGCTGTGTATTCAGCTGAGATCTGTCTTACAGAGGCACGTCCTTCTCTCTCTCTAGGCACTCGAAGTGACGGAGGTCTGTCCAGTGGCTCTCTGGATACATGACTCGGAGGTTCAGAAAGGACGGCCTTTGAGTTTGAAAGTTGTTCTTGCAGTAAGAGAACTATCGCATGTTATTTAGGGTGGACCTGTTTCAAGCCCTTCCCACCTCTTTCTTTGCCTCTGCTTTGGATCCATCATAGCCCTGTCCACTGTGACGCATGGTGACTTTCTGTGTTGGATCTGCCAATACAAACCATAACGGAGAATGTATTTGCTGGTACACAGGTGCCTTGTCTGCCAGCAAAGCCTTGATTCCCGGTAAGACAGGTAAAACCTATATCCCAAGCAAAATAAAGAAGCTGCTTAATTCTCCCCTGAGCTGTTTGCAGGTGCTTCGTCCTGGCTGCATTCACTGCTGTGGAAAGAAGTGCAGGCCTGGAGCAGCCAGGTTTCTTCTGGCAATATCTAAGCCATCTTTTTTTCTGGGCTTTGCTTAAGCCACTGAATTCCCACGTGTGTGTATAAATGAGTCATCTGGTTTGTTTATCAGGCCTGGCCTGCGGTCGAGGTGGTGCGCAAAAAGTGGGGTAGAGGCGATTCAACTAAAGAGACCAAAATAAGGAATCTGGGATACTCCTTAGTTTCATTTCTCAACTTGCCTGCTATTGAGCTTTTTGGGTCGGGGGGGACTCTCAGACAGTCCCCAGGTCTTGATGTTCCCCAGTGCTCCATCTCGTATGAGGCTGTCACTCTCTTTTAATGATCATATCACTTTTAACAACCTCCTGGATAGCTCCGGGGGACAATTTGCAGTACATGGATTATACTGTATTAAAGCCTGTCTGTACTTTTAAGACGCCTGTCCTGGGTGACAGGCAAAATCAGAAAGCATGAGAAAAATATCGGTCAGAAGGGCTCCGCTGAAGCAACTCATGTCACTACTGGGGCTGTGCAGCTGATCTTTTTTACTGCTGTCTGCCTCTTGGCCATTCAGAGAATGAAAGAATACACAGTGGTACGTATCTTCCTGCATCGAAAGACCTAATGATAGCCACATTTTAAAATGGAAACCTCTCTCCAATTCAGCTGGTTTAAAAAAATGTGAGGGGGAGGGAAAAAAAAAAGAGCTCTAATTGTGAGAAAGAAATGCCAAGAAATGTCAGGGTTGATGCAGCCTTTAAAGGTAACCAGATAAAAGTGGGATTAACCATCCCTGATGCTGGAGTCCTCAGTCTGGGTCATGCAGCAGAGGGAATTCTGGAGGTGAGCTCTAGCGGACTGAAAAAAGATGACAAAAAGTGGTCTTGACCCCAGTGACTCCCAAATTTTGCCCAGTGTATGGTGCCTTGTTTTATGTGGAATGCTTCAGCAGCACAGCTACAGACTCTGCTCTCTGTGGAACGCGGAGGAGTAAATCTGCTGGCTAAGAAGAGCCCAACGCACAAAACCTGCCTGGGAACTGAGGTGTGCACCCAAGCGCTGCCCCTCAACCTGCCCTGGCTACGGGTCTCAGGCTATGCCTGGGGCAGCCCACACACTGCCATTAGTTGCCCCTTGGACTGCAGTACAAAGCACACGTGGATGCTTTCCATGCTGGCTGCTAACCTTAGAGCATCATAATTCAGGAAACATAAGTGATTGCACCAACCAGGCCCTGGGTGCTCAGCCATAGCTTGCCAGGCACCCAGCTTTTAAGTGTGTGAAGAGAAGACTGCACTTTTCCCTAAAAAATGACCTGAAATATTCTTTGATAAAGCCTTTGGAAAATTTCCATGCAATATTTTGTCATTTATTTTTATGTGAGAGAAAGAGGGGATCGTCAGAAATTCTATCTAGACATGAAAGGTAAAACTGAATGAAAAAAGATGATGTGGGAAAGGAGGTTTTCATAACAAAATCCTACAAATACTACCTATCCGTGACATTTGGGCTAATTTCATGAAGTACCATAGTGTTGTGTTTTGATTAGTGTTTAAATAATTGAAAGCAACAGATTTGTGGGAAATGGTAAACACTGGCCCAGATGTTTTGGAAAGAGGGAACACCCTTATAATGGGTTAAGACAGATGTTACCAAATTCACTGCTATAGAGATATGCTTGTTCTGAGCATGTCACATAATAAGGTCTTTGTTCTTCCTCAGTATTTATATGTTTAGCCTCATATTTTTTCCCTTATCAGCCTTCTTGTAGTTGCTTTCAGCAATCTCTCTGTGTGACTGTTTTCTATTAAACCTGTATTTGTATTATTTACAGATACCTCTGTATTATTCCCAAGAAATTTTTCATGTTGACTTCTTTATTTGTTGTAGTTTATATTTTTCTTTCATGGGTGGCTGTAGATTTTCCTGAAACGACATTCCAATTTTAACATTGCAATATAACGTCAGTGTTAAAATGTTCGTCAGGAAGAAACGCACTGCGATAATTTAAGTCTCAGAAAATGAAGAGGAGACCATTATAAATGAAGCGGCTCCTGTGAGGTCAGGCAGGATTCAGCACTGCCAGGGCTTGCTTCTGCCACCTTCACTCGCCCTGAGCAGCCCATGATTTCTGAGAGGCCGCGCTCTTTCAGATGATTCGGGCTGCTTGCCTGGTAAAAGGCCGTTCAGCAGGGACAAGGGGAGACAAGTCTAAGAGTCCGCTGCCTGGAAGCTTTCTGAAAAGATTAATTATTCCATGAAAGAGCCCAGTAATGAGAAATGATGTTACTTTAGTGGTAAGCCATTGGGTCCTGGATGGTCGTTCCCATTTTCCAGGGCTAATCTCTGAAGCAAACAGTTTTCTTTTTGTTGACTGTCAGCAGTGTGTCACTCTGCAGTGACCTGGATGTGCAAGTGCTGCGGACTAGAGATCTTGTGGCCTCTGCCAAATCTGTACAGGGCGTATCTCCCGCTCCCCAATGCCCCCTGCCATCCGTTCCTTTCAGTCTGAAAGGAAGGAGGTTGAGCAATTTGTCACCACTTGTTCAGAAGTGGCCTTTGCTGCTTGCTGGCCAAATCTTTGCTTGCTGGCCTTTCTTTTCTTATATCTAAACCTCTTTTTCATTTTGGCAATGATGCTTTGCTCCACTCCTCCTCCTGCATTTTTTTTGCCTTTTTCTTTTCTCTGCTTAACTTCACAGGATATGGCTTTACATGTGTGTGCATGCACGCACACACACACACAGAATTTAAGTGAATTGTAAAAAACAGCAACAGACCTTGCCATTTACCCAGCTTTTTCCTCCATGATTTCGTAGTGTTGTGTGGTCTACTGCCAGTCCCCGGCTAATTAGAATGATGATCACACCAAAGCAGCATACACGCACTCTTCCTAGTATTTTTGTCTTTAGTTGCATGTATTGGTTATTTCCTTTCTAAGAGAGAGGAGAGCACCTTGCATGGCACTGTTTCTTTGAAAATTACTGAGGTCAGTGAACGATGTATGGGCAGTGATTTCCTGTGTAGCTGCATTGAGTCTTCCACAAATAACGATGAGAATGTTTAAATTAAAAATCTTGGATTTCATTAGAAAACTTGCATTGGTCACGTGAGAACTTTCACCTGGTGACAAATTTGCCTATATATCTACTGCTAGCTCTTAATATGCACCCCAAAAGTTTGAAAAGACTGCAAAGGGAGGAGCTGAGGCTACGCAGAAGTCTGGTTCTCCCTGTCCCACAAAAGTCATTCTCTGTTCCTGCTGCCACACTCCACAGGCATGACCATCTCCCTCGGTGGCAAGATTGGTGACTGTGGTTTGGATCTGGGAAGAAAACCAGGTGCACAAACTCCATTCTGTGTACAGCTACATAACTATTTTATTTTTCAAGTGGTTACCTAAGACAATTCTTCATGAGTAAAAAGGTGCAATGAGGAGATTCTTATTGTGACGAACCGTGCAGCGCTTCGGCAGTGCCTCCACAGCTAATGACTGCAGGCAGTTCAGAGGAACCCAAACCTTGGGCGTATCAGCCTAGTAAAGTGGACTGTAACACAGCACTGTCACTTTTTGTCCCTGATCCTTTTAAAGACCTTAGTTCTTTCTTGTAGAATGATCCAAAAGGATATTAGCAGGTGCCTGCTCACAGACCTCTTCCTAACCTAGGGTATCACAGTGATCCGGTCCCACCTCCCCAAAGTAGCTGGCCAGGGAGAATATCACATTATCCTAGCTGAAGGGAAAAGCCGGGGATGTTTTCAAAACTAAATACAGGCTCAGCATTCTCTGGGGCACATGAGGAAGCTGGCTTTCAGCCATGTTTGTCCTAGGCTTTACAGGAGCTGAGATCTTGTGCATACGCCTGAGAGGCTTAACCTAAAGCAGTCACGTACTGTAGGAAACAAAGCCCAGCCCTCGCCTCACAGATCCTGTAACCTGAGTACGTGCTAAGAAAATCAGTTGAGCTTCAGAGTTTGGAAAAAGTATAAAGGGAGTAACAACAGCACAGGGGCAATGAGTCACAGTCAGGTGTTATATTGCATGGGAAGGTAGCAGTGAGTCTTAAGCAGAGATTTGAAGTAACTTTGTAGATTTTCTTTGTGGGAAGCTTTTCATTTGCAAAAGAAACGTGACAAAAGAGGAAGGAGCAGTACTGGGGAGCACCAGCAGCTGGAGAACCTCTCTCATCCTCTTGGTCAGCTGCAAGCCAGTACTGACCGGCTTGTGCTTTGAGAGAAGCGGATAGTAGCAAGGTATAGAGCTTGTCTGACGCATTAGGAGCAAGAGGTAGATGAGGGATGCAAAGTATGTGAAAATACAATAGAGGTGGTAAGTCAGCAAGATAATTTTTACTGCAATGTGTTAAATAGTTTTGCAAGGAGAGAAAGTATATTTGTTGAAACCGGGAAAAGGAAGCTTCAGTTGTGCACGTGTGAGACAATGAAGACCAGAAACCAGAGATTTACCAAAGAAAAAGGAGCCAGATTTTTAAGGCAGCATGCAGGAAGAATGAACATGATTTGTGTCGAACAGGTTGCCTTTTTCTTGCCAGCTGTGAGCGTTAATGTTGCTTTTGCCATTCACAGGTTACTTCTCTTCCAAAATTACTGAGCATTTCCATGCCTGTCGTTATTTAGAAATGGTTACAATGAAGCTAATCTAATTCTTTCAGTTCCCTCTGTTTTGGTTCCTCTGATTGTTGAAATTAGTTCCTCTGCTAGAATCTGCAAGCTTTTGCAACTTTTGTTTCGCTCCTTATTCCCGATGTTACCATTATATCAGCATAAAAGTCCTCCCAGCTTGCACAGTATTTTTGTATAGTTCTGTCCTAGGCCATATAAGCTGAAATCCTCTGAGAAGATTTTTGTTCAGGAACTTAAAACTTTAAGACTACCCAAACTGCATTCCTCAATTTTTATCCTCTTGTTTATTTCACTACTAAAAGCAAACGCTCACACAACTGTTGGGCTTTTTTAATTAACCCTGATCTAGCTCCCACTAACGTTCATAGAAAAACTTCCTTTCATGTCAGTGGCCCTGATCTGAGTAAAGTGAAAGCCTTGATAAAACCAAGCTTACTTCAAGAATCCTAAAGATGGGTGCAATATGAGCAAAGACTAATGCTTGCTGTGCACCATAATGATAATTTTGTTAAGGGACACTCTTTTCAAAAATGAAATAAAAATGAAAACTGGAATCTCTTATGTTCCTCCAGCTAATACCCAGGTTTGCTGGGGAAAAAAAAAGTTCTCTCTGGAACCATGAGAAATTGCTTAAGCTCTCAACTATAGAATCCCTATTTTACCTTACTGTACAGAAGAGAGGTTTTCCAGTAGAGCAGACATTACAGAGTGTTTTCCAAGTGTAGTTTTTACAATCTCTGTTTAGCATAAATTGTAGTTGTGTTGGATTCATCCTTGTAATGTGTAACCTACAATGAAAGAAATAACCCTTCTGGTTTGATAGCACAGGGGAGGCGATAGGACATGCCATGCCAGGGGGATATGATTAGCCAGAGGAACTGTAAGCCAGTAGTCTCTCCTGGAGGATGTCAGTGCTGAGAAGAGTCAACACGTGAGCTGTCCTAGGGAAGAAAAGTATGATGCTTTTGGCTTTTGTTTGGTTTAGTAATTTGTTTCCTTAACAAGATGAGAACACAAGTCAACTTTGGGCGAGGAATGAACAAAAAGGAGTATTTTGTGTTGCTTTTCATTCTCAGACAGAAAGGAAATTCCCCAGGTTGTGCCAATGTTTTTGTTGGTGAAAAGCATAGATCTGGAAACCCGGTGACTACAGGGGAAAAGGGAGTAATGTAGGGAAGGTACAAGATAGTACACGACAACCTTACTCCTCTTCTTGTGCCAGGGCCTGAGACTGAGGATCCAAATGACAATATTATGACACTATTCATAAAAATATTCAATAGGGCTGACACATGGGGCTCTGGAAGTGAAGGTAACATTATAAAGGCGTGCCCGCAAGCCAGGGTCAGAAGTTTCTCTTTTGTCTTCACCAGACAATACAAGTTTGGGGAAGATGAATAAAGGTGAGGCTGTGATTCTGCAGTCACTCTGTACCGAAGCAAGCACAGGCTGCTGCCCAAGAGACAGAGCCACACATTTTGACAACAGTCTGCCCTTATATTTGCTCAGGGTAACCAGGGATTGATGTCCTCAGTTAATTCAGCCTTACTTGTTGGTAGAAAATAGAGTGTTACTCTGTTGTTTGCATGTAAAAAGAAGTAAAAGCCACAAAGGTAACATTTTATAACTCCCGAAGAACATAGGTAAGATTTCTCTTCTAGGTTTAAATCTTTCAAAAGCACTAAGATGTTTGAGGCAATCTTATCTTACCTGCTACGCCCAGTTTTTACATAAATTTGATAGTGAACATCAGTCATCATAATAGCAAAAAAGGGTGAGGAAAAATGATACCAGCAGCTTCAATTAGCCATGGGAGCCTCTTGCTAATGGCACTGTGTTCACTGTGCCCATGAGGAGAGGAGTTTGTCCCCTGTGGTGTGTTGGAGCATGCTGGATGCCTGGGCATGTTGGTGGCACTGCCTGCCTCCGTCCCTGCTGTGCTCTGGCAGTAGGATCCAGCTGTGTGGCGAGCTCCAGCTTTTCTCACTTTCTTGGTACTAACACTCTGTCCACAGGAAACAGGGATGCGGAACAGCAGCTCCATTTGCTGCTGCTGGTTCCCAAGATGCTGTTCTGTCACTGCACTTACTCAAAAGGTCACATCTTCATGGGCATGGTGCCACCAGCTCAAACAGATGCACAGGCTTCAGGAGAGGTACAGAAATGAATTATTTTATAATTAGCAGAAGAGAGGTACAAATTCAGAGAAACCAGCCCAAGCCATTTCAGATTACTTGTGTTTATTCCTCTGCATGAGTTTTCCATCTACTTGTAGGGCATTCAGTAAACTTAAATCAAATGGAGGAAAATATTTGTTCTCCCGCTCCCTGCATGCACCGTTTCTTTTCTTTGTTTAAATGCAGTCTCTTTCTCCAGTTTTCTTCTTCCCTGCTAATCGTTCCCACACCAACCCTTTCTTTTTTCTTGCTAGCATCCAGTCCTCTCTGATGGTATCCCCTTGACAGCTTCTTCAGGCAAATGCCTGAAGTGATGCCTCCAGCTGATGTGCTCTTTTGGTAACAGCCTCTCAACATACAAAACATTCAAACAGCGTAAAGGACAGATGAAGGTGTACACACTATTGCTAACTAGCCAAAACGTACACAATCTGTGATTGGTTGGGGCTTTTTTTTCTGTTATCCCTCCTCCTACCATTCCATTTTATACGCGTCTGTATTTATCCATGTTAGATACTCTTCTTTCTTATCTGCCCAACACTTGTAGACAGAATCTATCTATAGCAGCACTATCCCTGATGGAAGCCTGTGCACGAAGTGGACTTGAGAAAGGAGCATGGGCAAAACAGACCTAAAACAAGCACAAGATTGGTTCTGTGTAACAGGCTGAAAGAGTGAGAGCCTGGGGGGTGTTTAATTCTGCAGGGCGATATCTATCCTAATGCAAAACCTTCCTAGTGCTTCTCTTTTCCCAAGAGAGGGATAGAGCTTGAAACAGTGGAACAGTATCATTAGGCACAACACCATCAATGTAAGCTAAATGGGTCACCACAAAGGAGTACAGGTCACTGGCTTTGAAGTTTGCAAGCACAGTACGTAGGAGAACCGTAGGCGCCTAGGTGTTCCCTGTTTGTGGTGGCTGACTTGGTGAGGATTCAGACAAAAGGGAACGCATCAGTGTTCTGTCTCTTCAGCTCTACTTCTCTACACAAAGTGACCCACAAAAGAGAATAAAACGTTTTGTCCCCCTTTAAAATTTTCTTTTGTGGTGATGCCTGAAAAAGCACTGATAGCAGGCCGGGTACCACGGAACTGCCTGCCTTACTGATCTCTGCTGTCTCTTGTTCTCACCATCTGCTGGTTTGTGTTTTACGGAAGGTGTGAAGCAGAGATTACCTCTGTACAAAACCCAGCAGAGTACAGCTTTGATCTGTGAACAGCAATTATTATCAAACTCATTAACAATGACGTGGAGTACCTTGAGCACAGGTTTTTGTGGAATACTGTCCCCAGGGAGAGTTAGCGCATAGTTTCCCCAGTGTCTAAAGAAGGCTGTCGCTCACCAAGTGCACCAATAGCATTCTTTTCTTCCTGACTACCTACTTTCATGGAACATAATGAAAGAAAACATACAAGAGACTTTTCCATCTCTTTCAAGTGTAATTGCAGCTGGCCAGAGTTTCAGAATGATGAAGGTGGGAAATGAGAAATACCAGAACAATGACTTGTGTCGTACCTTCGGATCTGCTAAGCTGAAATTGGGCTGCTTTATTTCCAATTAAGGAAAAACAATACTGTGATCGTACCATAGCAAGCACCGTGCAGAGCTAGTGTAAAACAGGCCACAGAGCTGAAGTAAGTTTAAATTGCTGAAGTTATTGTCTTCTAATAGAACTATTTCTGAGAAGCTGGGGAAAAAAGCAGAGACAGTGAGATCTCATTTTACTTCCTCTACATTTTTCTTCCAAGAGAGCTTAGTATGAAGACAGTGACTTGGTGTGGACTGAAGCAGGTTTGCACGAAGGACTTACCAGGCTGTAGCTTTAATGCTGCCTTGAGGTGTGGGACTCATTTTTTTTTTGTTTCATTTCATTTTTGTGTTGGTTTTTTTGAGTGCTGTGAGCATGACCGTTTGGAAATTTTTTAGCCCTAGGATGTAGGCACCTTCAGCTTTCCTGCACGATGTAATGCACTGCCAGTAACGCACCTTTCTGCTAGCAGAGGGCAATATAGAAAAGCAAACATGCACGTAGAAAGCCTACTCTTCTCTAAGTGTGAATTCACGCCGTTTTTACTTTGCTGCTTCATGTGAAGACAGGTCCATGTTCCTGGACTTCTTGTTCTTCCTATAAAATCTTGAACTATCTATAGCTGAATCTGTGATGAGGATACACCAAAACACAGTCCCTCGTGCAAAGCTGCTTCAGTCCATACCAAGTCACTGTCTTCATACCAAGCTCTCTTGGAAGAAAAATCTAGAGGAATTAAAACGGGATCTCACTGTCTCTGCTTTTTTCCCCAGCTCCTCAGAAATAGTTCTATTAGAAGACAATAACTTCAGCAATTTAAAACCTGGTTTTAGAGGTGGTTGAAGGATTTGCTTCTCTTCAAAAGAACGTGCTTCAGGTTCCTCATGCAGAGATGGGAGAAAAGTTACGCCGCCTCATAGTCTGCAGTGCTGATCAAGCAAATCCTGGGGAGCCAGGCCAGCGTTTTGTGCTTTCTGGCCAGTTAACCAGCAATGGGATAACGGGCCAAATAAATAAATAATAATAGTATTTTTTTTATCTTTGGTAGGGATTAAATAGGAAGCACCTGAGTATAACTTAAAGTGCGCAGCAGCCACTGATAGTCACATTCTGTGCGCTGGCTGAGAGAAAATTTCCCATTTGTCATTACTGCGGTAGCGCTTCTGTCGACGGAGCGGCTGCATCTCTTGGCCCTCTCCAGCAGTTGCAGCGTATGCAACAACAGCAGCCAGCAGCACTGCAACGTAAATATGTCCAAAATCATGCTTCAGTTTAATTACCTATAAAACTTATTCTATAAAAGAGGGAAAAATAATTCACTATTGCTTTCCTTAAAGAGATCAGATTTCAGTAATAATCTTGAAGGTTCCTTTACCTTTGATTTAACGAACGCAGGAAAGGC
Source organism: Alca torda (assembly GCA_008658365.1). NCBI lineage: Eukaryota > Metazoa > Chordata > Aves > Charadriiformes > Alcidae > Alca > Alca torda. The sequence goes on along the minus strand of CM018079.1, from coordinate 13,828,918 downwards.
CTGGATAGTCACTGAATCAGCTGTCCACTGGTAGAAGGAGCCTTGGTACTGCCGCAGAGATTCAATGCTCTAATTAAAAAGTCTCAAGCTATTAGTATTTTCCATTATGAAAACAGAACGTTTGTTTGCCTCACAATTATAATGTTATCATCTTGACTCATATATCACAGACGTGGAAATTAATTGGGGGGGACACAAATTTAGAATGTATTCTTTTATGCCGGTTTCTTTTGAGAAGGTAGGGGAAAAAAAAGACTGCTGACCCTTTAAAGGTCCTAAAGTCAGTTTCCAGTGCTTTTATATTGCATCCCGGTATCTGATTATTTTTTTTTCCACCATCAGAAAAATCTGGATTTGTTATCTTCCTTAAGAGGTGCAATCCTGTAGGAGCTATAAAGGGCTTAAAATCTCTATTTATACTACACATTCTTCCAATTTTCTGGGTACAGGGCTTTGTACCACTGCCTGTATTTTCTCCGAGCAACCTATTCCACGTTGGTTTTCATTTCAAAAGAACTTCTTTCATTTGAAAACACCGTTTCTTTCGTTCCTTTCTAAATATTTCTTGAAGGTCATATTTCTAAATTATGTTGGCAAAGCTCCACAAAAAAGGTAGATCCTACCAGGAATCAAAGTCGTGGAAACGTTATTCTCTGTGAAGTGGTAGCTGGGCATGTTACTATTTAATATAAAGGCAAGAAGGTAATACGTTCCCAAGTACTTAGGAAGTCCTGTTGAGAATAATGGCAGAACTGAAGAACGGAGAAGCCATTTGATGATTGTGTTTTCAGCTGCAATCTGCAGTACAAAATTCTCTTGCTGCATGTCTTCTTTTCAAAGTCTACTATAGTTATATATATATTATGTCTGTGTATATATATATATATATAAAAATTTGTAAGGTATTGTGCTAGGTAGCACCTGGTGATTTGACAGTAATGAATACTGCGATTCAGTAAATGAACACGTAAGAAGGTATTTTCACTCGTTTCTGAGCAAAGCTCCCTTTCTTAATTAACAGAGAGAGGGTCTTTTGTAAAGAGGAATAGAAACCACCCAGGCTAGACTCCTCTTCTGAATTACCTTTCAGAGGAACCCTTTTCTCCCTGCTTGAGAGCCCAGCCCCCTGATTTTGACATCACGATGAAGCCTCCAAAGTTGGAACACACCAGGATAAACATCTGTATAAACAGACGCTTAGGTGCGTAAGCCTGTGCATGTTGAAACTAATTCTGAAAATGAACTCTCCTGAAGCAGACGTTGCCTTTTCTAAAGCTTATTTCACACTTCACAGTTCACTTCACCTGAAACCACCTTTTTCACATCTTCTGTGTGGTTGTTATTCGCAGAATACTGCTACTGAACTAGGCTATATCTGAATGGTAGAACCTGGGCTCCTGTGCTCCCACACTTAGGTGCGCATCCAGTCACATCCCAACGTATAGCAACCTAGAGAGTGTGGATTTACTGTTTAGTTTCTGATGCAGGGTTTTTGGCAAGTTTATGATTTTAGAATAAATTTGCTAATATTTTTAGTCTGAAATAACTTGATCTGCACTTGTAACTTCTCAAAGGAAACAGTAAATATCTTTGTCATTAAATGTGGAGATATTAGACCATTAAATTTTCCCTGCATTGATTTTTTTTTTTTTTTTAAACATATGCCATTTCTTTTTTATCCTATATGAATTTTCTGTTTGGAAGAAAAAATCTCCTTTTGCCTGATACTTAACTGTCATGGAGCTCATTACCTCCAATGAGATGAGCAGCAGCGTGGAATAATTAAACTTACTTCTTGCTGGCGAGTGGAAAATCTTTCCACCCCGTTCCTTTTGATTTGACCTTTGACTAAACACATTTCTCTTTGCTACATGGGCGGTATTTCATCCCCTGGAAGCAGTGTGTTGCTTTATCCTGGATGAGGCAGTGATTTCTACAGCAATGTTTTCAAAACTACGTTTGCAAGAAAGAAAATGTGATCTTCTATATTGCTGAATGAAGAACAAATTTTGCCTGTGCAAATCCTTGTTAGATGGCAATAAAATCTTATTTTTCTGCCTATGTGAATTAATTTCCATAATGGAATTTCATTATTAATACCTTTTAATGAAGTTGTGCTGCTTTGTTTATACAGTGTAGTGTTTAATCATACAAGAATCTAAATCAGAGCTTTCTGGTGTAACTCGCCGTGTACAGATAGCTCTTGGGAGGCTTCACAGAGCCTTGTAAGTTTTTCCTTTGTTACCAGTAAGAAACATCTGACATCTTTAAAAAAAAAAAATGCAAAAACCCAAAGTGAAAAATTAAAAGGCTGCCTGTCAAAGTGAAACGTAGCCTACTTACAGTATGACATGAGTTTGATTTAGTGTTATGCAGTCATTGCCTGTGGGTAACTGGCATTTTCCTACAGTAATTTTTCCTTCTTTTATTTTTAGGTCATTTGAATGCTTATGAATATGAGCACCCTATAGACCTAAAGGTGTGAGAAACAATGCATGGGAACCATCAACACATTCTTACTCACACCATCCTCATAACATTGTCCAGCTGTATTTGGTCAGGAAGAAAAACAAGGGGAATGTCATTCCTCAGCCTGCTAGAGGCCAATTTCAGGGGACCTCTGGTTCTTTTACCCTGCTCTATTTTTGCTATTAGCTTTATATTAGTAAAAGCAGTCTTAGTATAGTATCTCCCCATCCCTAGGCAAGAAAGTAGTTTTCCCTTCCTTGACTTCTCACTCTGACCCTATTTTCTTCTTCTTGTTTTTCAGTGGCGAAACTTGCCTGCGAGGGATGATAGAGGAGAACGTGTGGTCTCGAGTCCCTCTGTAGCAGAGGAGGGAGGATTTAAACAAGGGTCTCCCTGCTCCTGAGGGTGTTATCTCACCCAGAACTGATGGGAACACTCCACTGCTTGCAATTCTCCACCCCCAGCTGAAAGAGACTTGTTTGCTGCTCAGTTCATGAAAGAAAGATACTGGCACCTTTCCCCTCTGGAGAACGGATGGAGGTATGTCCCTGAAAATCCCTGAGGAAAACCCTACTTCTGCATGCCACCTTTGGCTTCTGATGCCCGTAGGCATTTTCCTGGGGAGCATGGGGTACCACGCAGACCCTGCTCAGAGCTACAGACTCTAGCTCAGGTTGCCTCCCCACGTACCCTAGAGGCAACTTGCACAAGACAAAGCTGCCTGCGTGCTGTCTGGGCTTGACTTCCAGTATCACTGACAGGAACGCACCCACCAGCAAAGAGCCACCTCCCTGTCAGGTGGCAGTGTAAAGGCTGCGGAGCCAAGAACTTTGAGCCGAGTCTCTTGTCCCTTCACTGCTTACCCAGCACGGCCCAAATAGAGTTTTGGGGGAACCTGAAGCAGGTCTGGTATCAGCGTGTTGTGCAGAGCAGGTGAGCTGCTCTGCGCTCCACCCCTGCTCATTCGAGAAGGTCTTATTCGAGTTGGGAACAGCAAAATCCATCGTCAGCAGTTGTACCACTTTTTCTTTGCCTTTCTGTCCCAGTAGCTTCACTGAGCACCATGCAGCTGAAAATTTAGAAGGCTGACAGGGTCTAGCTTTCACCTACTGTGATATCACTGTTAGACCACGATGATAAATGAGGTATTTTATCTTGGGGAAGTTAACTTTTGCAGCTAGACCTTGTTACCCATTTCCTTCTCCATTACTGCATGCCAGGACAAATGCCCCCCTACTCATGTCCTCAAACTTCTTGGAAGTACCTAGAGACTATGCACACCTCTAGCTTCAGTGTAGATCTGAGAATAGGCAAGAAAACAGTCAAGGACAGAGCTGTGAAAGTTCTACCTCAACAAAATACGGTATCATCTTCTCAGACATCGTAATCAGAGGCTGGGGTTTTTTTTTTTTTTTAAATAGTTTCATTTTGTTTAAAATAAACCTTAAATAAGCTGAAGATTTCAACCTTACATAATCCTTAAGATTTCTGCGCATGTTTTCCTACAGAACTGCGTGGCTTTTGTCATTTTTCTAGGTAACAGGCCAAAGCGTAAGGTCAGTGAGAATATTTTGCTGTCGTTGGTGTAAGACTGTTCAGAAAGGCAAAAAGGGAGCTTGAAAAACAAGGTGGGTTAGGGTTATTCATTGGTTGATTCATGTAGAAATTTCCCTGTATTGAAATGATTCCAGCCAGCATGCAAGTTTATTGCTTACAAAATAAATCCCAATTGACTTCCAAAGTGTTATTGGCATGGGGCATAGTTGTTATTCCAATGCTCTTGGCTCAAACATCATTTTTGCACCACCAGGGAATCTATATGTAACATTCTTTTATTGCTCTTGACCTTCCAAAAACAACATGGGAAGATGACAAATGACAAATACAGTATCTCCCAGATATCAAAGATAAGTCCTTAAAATTTGAGCCAAGGCCTGCTTTTCAGTGAACAGCAGGACAGAGATAAGCAGAAAAGCAGAGTGTTGAAGAATTTTAATGAGGCTCATGCTGCCCCAAATGCTGGTTTTTGTTGTTGTCCCATAGTTTTGTGCCACAGAATATTTTGGAATTGGTGTTTCCAAATCAATAAAACGTGTAAGAAAACAGCAAATGCTGCTAACTATAGAGAGCTTTGTGAAATAATAAGTCAGCATGGACTGCAAGAGCCTTTTAACTAACAAAAGCATAGACATTTAAACACCCATTGACAATCAGGCAAGCTGTGGGCGATGCAAAGAGGACGTACCTTGCCACTGACCTGTTTGAGCTGCTGCTAGACTTCACGACTCACTCACTGAGCTATCTGAGCTGGATCTTCAAAACATTCTGCTCTCGGTGAAGTCCCAGCATGTTTTCTCTCAATTTCTGACTTTCACGGCCATAGAGATCGGAAAAACGCATTACTGAGTCTAGAGGAAAATCAAGAAAAGCACCATGTGAGCCCAAATTTTCACCGTTTCTCAAAACTAGATTTAATATTGAAGATTGCAGTTCTGAGTGATACCCGAACACCTTCAAAATGACAAAGTGCAGGAATAACATTAAAAGATTGTAAAAGGGAGGAAAGTTCAGGTGAAGCAGTGTCACTTAGACTGTTCTCCTCTTATGGAAATTCTTGTACAATTTTGGGAAATTGCTGACATGAGCAGCTGACAAGGTATTTAGCCAGTTTATATTTGATATGTTGCTTCTGCCAGGACAAATTTTATCATTTGTTATTTTTAAGTATTGACTGTACTGAACAGTGCATAAGAGGAGGGGGCATAACTCATAACTATGTGAGTTTAAAAACGAAGTGGAAAATCCAACAGCCAGTAATGTACATGTGTAATGTTGACTTGAAGGACCATTATTGTATAGAAATAAATTTCCCCACTTCCTAAAAATGTGTTCCAAAGCATATTAAAACGTATAACTTTGAAATTGAAGCAATAGAACTGAGGCAAAGTTAGCTAGTGTGGTATATCAGCGGAAGACACTAAAAGAACCTGGTAAATAGGACAGTGATGAATAACAGAATTCTGAGGAAAGTTAAGGATGAAATGTCCAACTTGCTAACCTTCCTCCTCAAAAAAAGAAACAAAATAACAATAAAAAAACCAAACCCCTTTTATTTGCAATCCTGCTACAGCTAGCTATTATTTACAAAAGGATTTTAGGCGTTCTTTTTGTTGTGCTTTGGGTGGTTTTCTTAATTAAAGTCACTGTAAATTGAAGATCAGTGAGCCTTGCTTCAATATAAAAGAAGTTAGATAAAATGATAATTAAATTTAGTTTTAAATAATGTAGTCCTGAGCGAGAGTGGCTTTTGAATGGAAAATAAAAGGGAGCTCAAAAGATCAGGAGTTAAAACTGTAAGAGAAGATAATCTTATGAGGAACACAAAGCACATCATTGACCTCTGACAGATATTCACTATTCAAAAAGATATGGATTAACTTAATTTACTAAACACTTAAAAGGGATATAAATTCTCATACTTCTTCTCTACTACTTAGCTCATACAGAGTTAAGCCCAATTTCTGATGAATGGGACAAAGAAAAGAAACTCCCACTGTATATACCTGTTATTCCTTCATTGCCTATAAGGTAATTTCTTGGGATGTTTCTCCAGATTTCTGTCAGGGGCAGGCTGGTTCTGGTTGGTGAGTCGAGTTACACTTCAGCCATGCGAGTAATTGCAAGGTGAAGCAGATACGGTGCAGAAACAGAAAAGATGGGAAAACGAAACAGAAATATTTCCCCCTTTGAGAAACTGATTACAGCACCAGCATGCCTTTTAGGAAATCTTTGTACCCCTGCTGTCCTCCTAAGATGCCCTAGTTCAGGCACCGGAAAGAAGACACATCCCATGTGACCCATTAGCAAAGAGAGGAGCTGGGAAGTACAAACAGAAGAAAATAGCATCCCACAGGCCCTTTTATATTTTCTGTGCTTTGTGCAGGATTCACATCAAAGGGAGTTTTGCTTTAAAAATACGCTTCTTGTTTCTATAAAACCTTCTTTGTGAGAATACTAATATTCTTTCCCTAGCAAAGAGGTGTGGGGTTTTTTTAAGCTTTGGCCAACAATCCATTTTTTTCCAGCTCCTTTCCAATAAAGTTAGTCTTCTGAAGTCCCCAAGTGCACAAACGAGATGGATTGTAGTAAACTCTCTTACAGCAGATTGTCATTTCACTGCAGTCACAAGCAATACATTTTTATCCGTATATCCATCACCAAAAGGCTCTGATATGGTAATTTTTACCTCCTTTACTTCCTTTTCTCCTCCTTCCTTTGTAGTGATCTCAATGTATGTAAAGCAAGAGACACACGGCTGTGTATATGCATTCATTCTGGAGAGCTGAAAAGCACATGTGCTACACCCACCAGAGAAAACCAGGGAGCGGGGCCGGCTTAGGATATGCTCAGGCTGATCTATTTTATCAGGAACAGCAGCTGAGAAGAGAACTGATCTAGAGAGGACCAGTCAGGCTGCTCTCGGCAGGATGGTCTGCTGGATTGGGCTTGCTGGTACCACCTTTTTTTTTTAATTGCCTACCTGCCTTATAAAAGGCACCCTCAGCTATCATGGACCCCTCATAGTCAGTTGAATAAGCACACTTTCTAGTTTTTAATGTGATTCCTTTCATAGAGTTTGAATTTCCGGTCCACTCTGAATTAATATTTTGGTAATACTTTCACGTACTCTCTTCCAGGGGCTCATACCCATTTCTTTTTTCAAAAGCTGCTGAGTCAAATTAAAATTCTAACAGGTTCCCTGGTACCTAAGTTGCTCTTGAAAACTTTAAGCTGTAACTTGTTACATTTAAAAAATTGCAAAGTTTATATGTGCAATTTTAGCAAAAAAAAAAAAAAAAAAAAAAAAAAAAAGGGGTGTTGAAACTGCAACTTTTGACATTCATCCTGCTCAATGAAGGAGGATTAAAACACAAATGGGCCTAAGATCTGCGTAAGCGTTGCAACCGGAACAGGCAACTCTTTGTAATTCAATCACAGCTATGGTGCAGAAAATTTCATCTCAAGGAAGAATGGGAATACTGAAGAAAGTATTTTAATTTTTCTAATACCTCATGTAACACAGAAGCAGCCCTGGGATGCTCATCTGAGACTGCATAATCTGGGAATTAGCTAAAGAGACAATGGCAGTAAAGATTCTTTAATTCAAAAAGCCGAGTGCTCCAACCACACAAAAACTGCTAAGAAAGTGCTACAAAAGATGAAGCGAACAAACTGCTGGCCATGTAATTATTCTCACAGCAGGCTCATCAACCAATTCCCAGCATGCCCTCCTGCCTCTTCTGGGGATGTTTTGACTAAATCTAACACAATAATAGCCGCAGTCGCCTCCTTTTACAGTCACTTGCGATACAAATTGGATGCAGTGTCAAATCCTTGAAGGAATTGATGGTTCTCAGCAGCAGCATTTGACTATCAGATGCAAACCACCTGGCAGACGTGCAAACCTTTTGAAGGCAATTGGAAAAAAACATCCATTTTTTTCTAGATTGAGAAATCCTCAGGGAGGAAATGTGCTGAAATATGCAGTTTTGATATGTTTCTTTTTAAGAGGAAAGGGATTTTTTTTTTTTTATATCATTTTCGGTTATTTTAGGAAAAGGGATCAATACTTTTGGAAACTTCTCAAGCAAATCACTCAGTTCACTCTTCCTTAGCACAGGCATCACCTTTGTCCTCATTAGGAATAAGCAAGTTGAGCAAACCTACCTTCAGAAGCTGTTTGAAGGCACTTGTCCATTCATTACATCTTTTAATCCTAGTCATAAATATTTGTTGTTTTAAGAATTTGCTTCCAAAAATTGAACTAGAACTCAAAGCTTAATTACCACAGTTCTTTAACATGCTAATGATTGTCGGCTTTAACACACCTAGGTGAGACCCGAACTGCTAATAGAAACGTTTCTTTCACCCTCTCCATGACAAACCTGGAAAGTGACCTAGAGCCAGAGCTTCACAGTTAGTTAGCTCTTTCACACCCCTTGACTTCACAGCACAGTTTTGATAACCACAGACATGTTTTATGTCTGAGTAGCATATAACAATGGCAGCAATTTTAGCAGCTTGTAGGTTTTAACTGTAGAAAAAGCTGTTAACATCTCCCAGAAGAATAACAGTGTGATAAAGTTCCAAGGTGAGGTGTGATTTCTCTGTGTTGTTTTGTACACTATCAGACATAAAAATAAAGCAGTCTTCCAACTTCTTTAGGTCATAAGAGGTTGAAAAAAATAGTCATTTGCCCTCCTTGATGTACAGAAGTCTCCACTAAAAGTCAGCAGTGGGAGTTCACACAGCTCGTAGTTGGATTTTCTGTATTTGAATGAGGAACGTCTTTGAAATCCGCTTTTACAGTTGGATGTGAGCTTCACAGCACCTCGCCTTTGTTGTCCCAAATACAAGGCTAGGTGCCTATCTGTTAGTGGGAGAGGAGAGGGCACCACCTAGACTATCTGAGTAAGATCGTGGTGGTCGAGACAGAGAGTTGATTGTCACAAGGAAGCTGCAAGGTTGCACTAGGCATCTGTGAGACTTCAGGGTAGAACCGCTAGGAGATCCCATTTAGGTTTGGAAGGTGACAGCAAGCGGCTTTAGCCCTAATTTATCATGAACCTGTCCACCACTGGAGATTTCTGCTAATGTTGGATAGGCAGCAAAATGCGTTTCTCCCTCTCCCTCTACAGACGTGGAGCTGAAGCAGTACTTGTGGCATAAGCCAAAATGGTCCTGTTGAAGCCAGTTGCCTCCGAGAGAAAAAAAACCACCCATGATTCCTACTGTGTGTGCTGTCTTCTATGTCTTGTCATACTTTTGTGGGGGAGAAAAGTTAATCATCTCTGGGTGTTTCTGATGGCTTCACAAATTCGTGTCCTTTAAGGTGAGAAAGGACCATTAGCCTCTCCCTCTCCTGACTGTGCCTCACATGGCTCACAGCACCTTGTTACCAGTGCAGCAAGGCACATGACTTGCAAGTGCGGAATAACGACGAAGTAAGTCGGTCGGAATGAAAGCCCTGGGGTGTTCCTCCTGCTGCGTCCTCAGAGGGCAGTGTGAGCGTGTTTGGTGACTGCCCATCCAGCGCTGGCAACGAGCCCATTCCTCTTCCAGCCCAGGAGAGAGGCCCTGGCTGCCCCATTCTAGGTAGTCCTAGGCAGGGAGGGAGCTATGCTTCTATAAATATTTGCTTGTGAAAAGATTATAAAGTGGAAAATGGTGTCCTAAAAGCCTGTTTAGATCACTGAATCCTCGTAAAGCAGAACGTTTTCTTGGTTGTTTTTTTTTTTCCTCGACTCTACATGGTTTACAAGCTTAGGATAGCTGAAAAATCCAGCTTGCCTTTGGAGAAAGCTGTTTTCACTGGTGACAATTCAGAATGTTAGACTTAATCAAAACATGACATTTGCACGTCTAAGTGGATAGATTTCAGCATGTGAGTTAGAAAGTCTGCTCTCATCTGTCATTGAGTTTATGGAAGCGTATGTTCTTGGAACCGGTTTATCTTTTTTTTTAAGGTCCTTACACACAAACTTCACCATCTCAAGTTACAAAATGAATACTCTGTTGACACAGTTTACCATGCTTTTTATAGTCTTTAGGGCATTATGTTGGATACTGAATTATTTGCTACAGATTTCCTTGTAAGATCAAGCTAACAACAGGGTCATCCAGAATATTCCTCCTTTACACTACTTGAATTGCAAACGTTCTTGCTATACTAACATGCAAATAGAAATATGATCCCTAGCCTTTGCGAAGCTAAATTCCGTGTGACATAACTGGCAATTTCCTGCATCTTATAGAAAGATTCCTTATCTTTTTCAGTCCTCAGGAGATCTCTTTCTCCTTCACCTGGCTTGCCCCACCACCTCTTCCTGGTCACATTTGCTATGTAAGGGTTGCTTCTGTCTCCACTGTCGCCTCTCGTTCTGGATCTAATAGAGCCAGCCCTGAGACCAAATTAATTAACTTGAGCATATGGCTGCAATGTTTCCCAGCTTTCCTGCCTCCAGCTTGCAGGAGCACAGGTCCTGCAGGACTTGCCTGCATGTCATGGTCAGAGCCAGCACAACTGCGCCACAGTCCCAGGCTTTTCGCTGTCTCCAAAATAGGACATTTTACTATTCCCACTAAATTCAGTAGAGCTGGGATTTGGCAGCTGCTCCTCATGCTCGGTCCCCAGAAACTTGTGTCTGTAGGTCTGGATATCACGGGTTCGGGCTGGACAATTTCTTACGTCAGGATGGCCGGGAGTGCAGCGACGATGAAGGGTGCGAGAAGACAAGTCCTCGCCACCTTCCTCGCACTCACAGGGACCCAGCCCCACTCCATCTCTGCCTGCTGCAGCTGAAGGCAAAGCCAATCCCTCCGTCTTCCCAGCCTTACGGACGTTCCTCTCGGGTCCCGAAGGCATTGACCCACTGTTTTGTCTGAAAACTTCTGGTTTAAGATGTGGCCTGAGAAAAAAAGAGCATTCCTTTCCTTTGGGGTATATATTTCCCCCTGCACATCTCATTACAGTCTGGTCTGTTTAAACATCAAAAGTGCTTGCGTAAATATATACAATGAGGCTGAGTGATTAGGATAATCTGATGCAAATTTCAAAGACTCTGAGCAGATCTGAGAAATCAACGCTGTCCTAAGTTTTATTTCCACAGCCTGAACGGAAATAATGTAACTAAAATACAGGTTGTACTTCAAAGAAAAGCAGTGTTGGAATTCTAATACGAGGATTGCTGAAAGGTGGGGAGGGGAACATGGGGGGGGAGAGGGGGCAATGCTCTTTCCCCAGCTGTAGATGCATTTTATTTGTTCATAAACGCCTTAAAAAAAATGTAATAACGTCTCCACCAGCGATGAGGCACTCTTTCTTTTCCATTAACTTGTGCCATACACTGTTTTCACACAGCCTCGTTCGCCCCCTGAGCCTGTCTTCCACCTTCACAGCCCCCCCCCGCTCCCTCCCCGCCCCCCTCCCTGCCCGGGCATCACCCCGTCCCGCTCCGCCGCACCGGCCGCCGCAAGCGCTGCGGCCGGGAGACACCTAAAGGCCTCCCGGGGAAGCGAAGCGCTCCCCCGGGCAGCACCCCCCGCCTTCGGCCACCCTGTCCCCGGGGGCAAGGGTCCCTGCTGGGCAAGGGGAAACCCAGCAGAAAAGCAAAATGCGGGGCCCGGGTTCGCTGGGGGCCAGAAAGGGCGGTGGTGGCCGAGCCCCCGCGGCACGCCACGAGTCTGGTGGCTTGAAGGGCTTGTGGTCCGAGCGTCCGTCCTGTCCGCCTCGCGTCCCCCCTGAAGGGGACGGTGGAGAAGGGAGTTAAGGCGCAGAGGTCTCCTGTTTGATGGGGGTGTGAGGGCGCCTCGTTAAAACACCGGCTTTGGGTTCAAACTTTGAGGAGGCTGCGCAGCTCGGCCCGCCGGCGGCGAGCAGCAAGTTGGAGAAAAAATGGTCCTGAGCAGGAGGGGCTGCCTGCCCGTGAGGGAAGTGTGGTGCGGAGCAGATCGCACGTCTGGTCCCTGAGCTGGGGCTGAGTCTTCCACCTCCTTCCCCTCCGCATCAGTTACCCACTGAGCAGCCCAAAGTGCTCGTATCCTCCATCGTCACCGCTTCCACCCAAAGTGCGGTGGGCACCTCATCAGGGAGCTGACGGAGAGGTGGCACAGCAAGGCCGTGTTTCTTATTAAATCTGAGTTCAGGCGTTTTCATGAGAAAAAAAAAACGGTACATTTTCAGATCAATACTAGGTGAAGAGTTCAGAAATAAAAGCCTTTCCCTCAGAAATGCAAATCATCTGGACTGCTCTAACACCTTCAGGGTTCTAATGATCTTAAAGCAATGTCCTCTTGCTGCCTGCAGACCAACCGTAGCTTGACCTGTGAAGGACAATTTCATTTCAAGTGACCTGGGGAAGCAATAAAAATGCAAAGGCAAAATGGAAAGAAATATTTATTTGAACACTCATGGTACTATTTTTATTTGCATCATACGGAGCATCGACCAGTTCTGTATGATCTTTCCACTCCCTGGAAATTGCAATATTCCGCTGTAGCAAGTGCACAGAGTTTAAGGTCAATGTCAAGTCATAAAACAGCTACAAGTACAATTTTAGCATTTGCAATTATGGGCAAAACAAGAAAAAAAGGTACTTTGTACTCCATCTGGAATTCAACTCACTCTGTACACAGTGTTAATAAAATACAGATGCAACTCAGGCCAGCGGTAATCGAAAGTCATTAACATCAGAAGCTGTTCAGTGGCCTGTATGAATTGTATTTTGTTGGTCTTAGCCCAGTGCCCGTTAGACAGACATCTACATTACAGCCGGAGCTTTTGTGTCATTGGCGAGGACCGAGGGCTGTAACGCATTTTGGGAAGTAGAGCTGATCACTTTTGGACACCGTGGGGTCCCTCCTCCCTGGCACCGCTTGTGCTCGTAACGCTCGTGGTCTCTGAGGGCAGAACGTCCATCTGCGGGGCTGCCGGGTAAATAACAGCCTGCAAATACGCACGGGCCAACCGAGAGAGCTGTGACTGGTGTAAGGGCAGCAAGTAAAACCGACCAGACTGTCTGTTTTACGGGGAGAGGGGTGGTACCTCTTCACCACCTGCCCATCCAGCACCAGTCCCCCCTGCTGCCTGCAGCCAAAGGCATTGCTGCAGACAAAAGACACGGTGTGCCTGCGAAGCGGCTTTGCTAATAGAACTCTAATCAATTAGACGAAAAAGCACCCCTCTCTTCTCCGCCACGCAACTTCTCCCTAACCTGTCAGTGACTTTTCTCCATGGGAGATTGCTAAATTCGGAGCTTAGTACTGCAGCAGCAGCAGCATCTCCCGTACCACTCTCTCCGGTTTGTCCTGTTCTCTGTAAACCAGCCTTTACTTGCACTTGGCATGAGGGAGACATCAGTTTCCAGTCCCGGATCGCCCTTTCTGAGAAACGTCATCATCCACTGCCAGCGGAGCGTGCCTTAGCCCTCCGCTCAGCCCAGCTTTCAAGCCTCGTTGGATCCATATGCTTCCAATGATCAGGGTGATTTTTCTCCTGGTTTCTGCCCCGGTATGACTTGTGGCCGTCTCATCCATGCAGCGATGGCCATATGCTCTCGGGTACCAGCAGGAGCATGAGAAAAAAGATTACGCTCTTCAGAGAACTGTGTCTGCCATTAGCGCAGCTGCCCCCGGAACAGCACAGGGCCGGTGAGCTTCGAGTTCTCCTCTTAAGACTCGCTGTTCTTCCACGATGTGGCCTTTTGTGCCCAGATTTGTCATGCACCTCACAGGTTGGAAACCATATCCTGAGCCATTAAATCCCCCGGTCCTATCTCGAATAATACGCTTTGTAGAAAAATTTCTTGAAGGCATTTCTGTGAAAATACAAGTAAATTTGGTTTTTAAGGCTGTGAAGATCTGGAAATATGTATTTCGTTCACTGAGATGCTTTATAAAGAGTACAAGGCTTAGCAAGCGAAAATAAAATAGGTCTGATTTATACAGTAATACAGTAAAAAGGCTGTGCGGGAAAAATGCAAACAATCATTTTATATGTGTTTATGCACATTAACTCTCTAAGTGATTATACAGTCTCTAACATCTAGATTTTCATGGGGTTTTGTAATGCTTCAAAGGAATATAGCTGCAAATAGACAAGTATAAGTTTCATCTCTCGTTTCAGTAACAGCAAGTGCATATTTTTGCTTTCAGAAGCTGCCTCTTCTGTCAGTTGTACTTACATTTTTCTGCTTTTATGCTGATCAAACTCCACTGACGTCAGCTATAGCAAACCTTCATGCTTGATAAATGTGTGAGCAAGAAGAGAATCAGGGTCATGCGAAATAAACAAATGTCAATCGTCAGGGAATCAGTGGGGTCCTCAGCCTGCTCAGAGGAAAGGTAAGCACAAGGGCCTTTGTATAACTCTTCCTCCATGCTCAAAGGTAATATGTGGATGGCTCTAGCTAAATAAAAGAGCTTTTTTTTTGCCTTCTTTTTTTCCTTGTGTGCTCTCGGAGGAAACAGCATTGAAAAGGCTAAAGCCACTGACATTTTGGCGTTGTGAAAGAGTGAGAATGTAAGCCAGAAATTAATGGAAATGCTCCCCTAAGTATATGATCCATTAAGTTGTTTTGCAACGCTGAGAAATGAAGCGTAGAGTATTTTGTTAAAGTCAACATCCCATGGGGATGAAAGCAAGATTATGATCTTTCACTGCAACGGGCCAAGCCCTGCCAGTGAGCACGTAGGTATAAATCCAGAATACCTCCAGTTTAGTTAAAGGAACCGCTCTGAATTCGCACTGATGCAGCTGAGGACTAACCCAGGGCCTGTATCCCCAGTTTGGGTGTCTCCAGGCCGGTGTGCCCAATTCTGTGAATCAGCTGGTGGCAGCCTGCTGGCCTGGGTACAGAGAACTTCAGCCAGATGTGTTAAAACGGGAGCAATGTAGGACACCACAGACTCTTCCTGCCCGCTTCCCAGTGAGGGATACCTTGTTCAGTGCTAGGATTTACTGTAGTTTTCTGAGTGACTTTTGATTCAGGGTAACGGTTTCAAACTGAAGGAGGGTAGATTTACATTGGATATTAGGAGGAAATTCTTTACTGTGAGGGTGGTGAGGCACTGGAACAGGTTGCCCAGAGAAGTTGTGGCTGCCCCATCCCTGGAGGTGTCCAAGGCCAGGCTGGATGGGGCTTTGAGCAGCCTGGTCTAGTGGGAGGTGTCCCTGCCCAGGGCAGGGGGTTGGAACTAGGTGATCTTAAGGTCCCGTCTAACCCAAACCATTCTATGATTTACATGTTTTTAATTTTGTGGGGGAATTCTGGTTGTACGAGATTCTATGGGTAACTGGTTTGCTTCTGTGCCTTCATTAGAGGGATAAGCGATACAAACACTGCAAACTAAAAAACAAGTTAATGAGTTAAGTGAAGAGCTTCAATTTCTTTTTGTTCCTGTTCTTGTGCATACACATCCAATCATGATGGAGAAGTGGAAAATAATGCGGTGATAGAGAAGACAGGGGCTCTCCTAGGATGCTGTAGGCCTATGCAATCACTAGCCAAAGATTTGCCTTCAACTGAGCTTGAAAGCTGTGGATGCCCCATCCCTGGAGGTGTCCAAGGCCAGGCTGGATGGGGCTTTGAGCAGCCTGGTCTAGTGGGAGATGCCCCTACCCAGGGCAGGAAGGTTGGAACTAGATCATCTTTAAGGTCCCTTCCAACCCAAACCATTCTATGATTCTGTGATTCTATGATTTATTCCGACTGCACAGAGTTGCTTACCCTTTCAAGAAAATACGATAGCCATTCAGTGGAAAAAGGAGGTTGCACTATTATTCTGCAAACAGCATTTATAAAATTCAGTCATTAGCACTTTGCCCACAGGTCTAGCACCGAAGGATGGCGTTTCGCTCTGTCCTGGCAGAACAGACGGATTACCAATTTTCACTGGTACGTATCTTGATGTGCTGCTGCCTTTTTCCTACATCTACCAACTACCTTGACTCCGTAGTTGCATTGCTCAACAGCTTCTGCTCACTCTGCCGGGCGTTTAGCTATTCAGTTGGTGTTCCAGCATATTTTCTTCTGCTTTGACCACAGACCTGAAGGGCAGGAAAAGGACCTCCCAGGCTTGGCCTGAGTTGGATCTGAATTGGTGCTTTCAGGGGTGCTCAGCTGCAGCAGGTTTCCTTTTCAAACAACTCAAAGGGTGAAATGAAGAAAAACAACTCTCTGGGGGTTTTCTTTACATTGTGTACCTGAAACATGAATAAAAAGAGAGACCAGGCATTAAAAAAGTGCCAGCTTCAAAAAGTTGTTGGCACCGACAGAACGTGGCTGATCAATGGTGTTTTGTTGCTACAAGGAGAGCTTTAACTGAAGCTGTTTCCCCTTGATCTGCTGCCAGGGACAGGAGCAGCGGTCTCTGAGGAGCTCAGGAGGGAAGGTAAAGGAGCCTGGAGCAATTCCTTTGTGGCAGTGACTACAGACCAAGAGAAACCTCTCAGCCAGGTACATTTTTTACAGCCAAAAGCTTAGCAAACATTAAAAGCAGGCAGTATGCGGCTGAAAAGGAAGGCAACCCAGTCCCCGAATCCCCTTTTCATAGCCTTCTGTCTTCAGGTTTTGTGAAATGGCAGGGGAAACGAAACACATCTGAAGAGCGTTTGGTACCTCTCCATCTTTCCCTCTGCATTTGGCACACTGGGGTCTAAAAAGCAGCAGAATTATGAAGCAGCGGTCGCCCAGAGTAAGGGCTCTCTCCTCATTGTCGCTTCAAGAAAAGGTCAGACCTCGGCGAGAGTTTTGCCCTAGTGAGGAGTCTTACCCAAGCACAGCAAGAAGTTTGTTTGTGAAGGTTACCGTGCCTTGACCTGGGATTTTCCGCATGACCTCCACTCTGGAGGTGCAGCAAGTCTGATGCTTCCAAAAACTGATGGGTGCAATGTGCTCTTGCAGCTCAAAACCGTGGGTCCCGCGCAGCGAGACCAACGCTCCCAGGGCACAGCAAACCCGCTCTCCTTCCCCCTGCGACCAGGCGCTGCGTGCTCAGCGAGCATGGGCCTTGCTCGGGCTCTTTTAGGGGAGGCTTCAGCCTCTGCTGTGAATAGGTCGGGAAGCCACGCCGTCAGACTTGCGACATCAGGCCAGATGTTGAGAGGCGATGTTGGCCCTACTGCACACAACGCGGCTTTAGGGCACCCTCGTACAGACGTACCCAGAGGAGCTTCGACCCACCCGGCTCGGGTGCTGGGTGCCGCCGAGGCACCTTGGGCTGGGGAGGCTGGGGGCTCATCCGCGGGCTTTGGGCTGGCTTTTTTGCCACTTCACAGCTCGATCAGGTTTCTTTGCACGAGCCAACCCGCCCCCGCCCAAGATGCGAACCGCGGAGCTGACGTACTCCAGTTAGTACCTCTCAGGCAGCAAAGGAGTTATGGCGAAGTCAGCAGGACTGCTGGTGTGGCCAACAAGCACATTTCGTAAGGGACAGAGGCAGGACTCCTGTCATTTCACAGGCTTAGAGTCACTCTGTCTTTCCAGTTCTGTCACACAGCTTTTGAAGCAATGATTTTTAGTTTTTCTTCTGGAAATAAAAGAGATGCTTTTAATAAACAAGCAGAGCCCTTGGGTGCTGCATCATTTTAACTAGATGATAGCGTGGCTAGAAACCATCTCTCAATATGATAACTTTTGCCTTATCTCTAAAGTAACACATTTTCCTGATCAATCAAATATAAAAATACAGTTTAAAATGGCTACATTTTGGTTTTCTGAAATTCACTACATCTTTTGGCTGTTACTCTTCTCCCCTAAGCTCCAATATAATTTTAATTACTAACCTTCTCTTTCACCTTACAGTATAGTCCCATCAAGGCTCCTTTCCTTTAAAAGCAACTGATTTTTTTTTTTTTGGCTGCTGGGAATGAGGAGAAGGGAAAACCGAGTTTGGAGAGGGAGCAGGATTGCTTTTGTGTTTTGCTTTTCTGTCTGTGCACATAAAATGTAGGCAATGAGTAAACCTCTCCCATCTGCGACTGTATGCAGAAGTAGGTTACGTTGCCTGGAGCAATTGCAATAACTCACTTGCCACTTTCATAGAACTCTCTGCTTTATTAGCTTTATGCCGATAACTTTATAGTTACTTTCCAGGCATATAAAGAGTAGGTAATTGAAATCACAAAGGTAGCTTAATACCCAAGTTACCGTGTAATCACCTGGGTGCATCGGAAACTAGATTAATACTGTGCGAGCTCTTTCAGCTGGCCAGTGATACGGTTCCTGTAGCAAGTAACCGACTGTTTTCCATGTAAATTGGACAAAGGGCCTCTTTTCCTGACAGCGCAAGTTCTGTAACATTTAGGAGCACAAATTTAAGACCATCTGGTCAGGCGCTACTCTTCTACCGATAAAGGAGCAATGGGATAAACCTGGAATCCTAATGTTTGGATTAGCGGCATGAGTAAAAGCAGAAAATTCTACGAAGCTGCTGGATCTTCAAAGTGCTAAAGGACTCGCATTTATTTATATCAAAAGCTAGTGCTTTCACGGCTCACAGGCACAGATGGAGAAACAGCTTTCACCATTTCGGCCATGATGAAACATTTCACAGTGGCTAACAGAACGCAAGAGTGAAATTAAAGACTTCTCTTTCCATGGCAGAAATAAGAATGAAGACCATGGATTTCTGGTGCAGCCGGATCTCAGGATTAATCTGAACTAAGGATTAATCTGAACTAGGGATGGCATGCAATTCCAACACCTCAAAATATATCGCAGTGTACCATAGACCTGGGAATTCCTTCTACTGGTACCTCTATTTAATCTTCCACGTCTTCAAAAGGTATTCCTTCAGTCGAGCGTCGTATCAGTTTCCTCTTCCCTGCAGAGTGTGACTGTAACCGCAAACAGTTCAGCCAGGGTGCCATAAATTTCCAGTTAAGATAGTAATAGAGGTCTCACGCTATGCGAAAGCTGAGTTTGGAAGAACCGCTTTCAGATTGGGCCCTTAGAAGCAATGTAAGGTATTTTGTTGCTCATATAGTAACGATGGGAAGTGGATACTTGGTATGTCGGCACATTTCTAACTTCCCCAGGATCAATTGCACAGCTCCCTTAATTTAAGTGACAGGAAATTATCGTTTGCTTATTTCCTACACCAAACACAGAGGCAACCTGACCTGAGCCTTAAGCGAGGCGTTTTTTAAACCACAGCCACTAATTCTACATTTACATATATTCATTAATTTGGGGTCTCCGAAGGTAGGAAAGTCCTGTCGTTAGCAGAAAACCAAAGCGCACAAACAGCTTTTTGTGCTGGTCTTTCTGTTCAGCTTCAGACAGGAATACCGTGTGCTGTTAGCTCCGGCTTGCGAGGCTCCGTGCAGAAGCATTGCTCGAGGGAGCGCGGGCTCCGCAAGCAGCTGGAGCTTGTGCTCTTTGCCTTGGTCCTTGATTAGACTCGATTCTTTAGGCAGAAATGGCTCCCTGGAAACCAGTGGCTGGTGCTGGGCTGAGATTCCCGAGAGAAGAATTGCCTTCTGCTCTTCCCAGCTGCCAGCTCTGGGTAAATGGAAGTGAGCTGCACTTGGGCTCTCCGTCACCGTACTGCAAAAGCAACTTAGGCGGCTTCAAATGTTTGATTTCACATACTAAGTGATCCATATTAGTGCCAGAAGGAACACTAACATTGGCAAAAGGGCAACACAAAGGTGCAGCCCCTGCCGCAGTTCAGAGAGGTCCGTCTGAGCCCAGCTGGGAGTGAGTGGGCAACCCTCCCCCCCCAGGTCCTGCAGGCTCAGGCAGAGGAGGAGGTTGTCCAAAGACCACATTCGCCCAGTCCCATTGGCACCAGCTCATCCTAACGCAGCCGCGGCTCACCGAGCGCTAGACATCAGCTCCTGCAGTTCAACTGAACCTGACGGTGAGAGGGCAGCAGGGGGGTCTTCGGCAGGAGGGAAGAGTGCAGAGATTGAGATGAGCAAAGGACCACAGCACATGGGGAGCTGAAGGGCTCGAAGAGACAGGTAGAGGAAAACCCTCCCTCAGGTTTATTAATGATGTGGTTTGGCAATATTCTGTATATTAGAACAAATTGCAGACACTAGAATTAGTCCCGTAAAGAACATGACAGATCGTTTGACTTCTGTTCTCACCTTAGCATATTTCACCAAAGGACCTGAGCTTAGTCGGAAACAAAATACCGCGTCCTGCAGCTTCACGGGTCAGATCGCTGCTTGGGCTGAACACTGCCTCTGTCAGCTCCAGCAACGCCTGTCATCCCGGGACACGCTCTCCTGCGGGGCTGCAGCTTCTGAGACCAGCAATGGCGCGAGTGGGAAGACCTCTTCACTTTCTCCGTGACGCTGGAAGGAAGCTGATTATCCGAGAACCAAACATCTCCAACAGGACAAAGACTTTCAGATATGCTTAAATGGCACTGTAGGGGCTGTGGCTCATTTTTGCTGTTAATAACCTGATACAGCTATAATGTGGGGTTTTTTAATACCCAAAGACAATTTACAGCATATAAAAGACCATGAGGTTATATTTTAGTTTTCTAGAAGCTGAGATAGTCATATAAATATATTATGAAGGTATTGTAACACGAGTGCTAGTATTTTAATGATAAAACATCCAGGGTCAGCAGAAAATATATATCATCATCTGCAAGTTCATTTTAGATATAATAAAATAGCATAGCATAGGAGATCTGTCATCTTTTAAATAGGATAAATGTTATTTATACTTTATGCTGCAACATTTTATCTTTTGAAGCAGCAGGAAGACGTAGCAGGGCTCAGCATCTGATCACGCAGCATCTGCAAAGGCACAGAGGGACCACGGCTGCTCATCTGACATCAACAGGCAACGGCTGCGGTAATTACCGGTCTGGCTGATGGCGAGGGCCGGCTGCAGAGAGAGGCCACGCTCACCTGTCCCGTCAGGGAGGGAACAGCTGGGCCCTGCTGATGTGGTGCAGGTGGGGAGGAAGGTTGTAAACATGGGAGTGGGGAGGGAGTTGGGAGCATCTATGGTGTGGAGGAGTGTTGGCTGGTACCCTGGTCTGCAGTCTTCTTGCCTGTGGGGTGAGTGAGAATTCAGCTTTGTCTACAAGGGAAGGGCGGTGGTTAGGTGCAGCCGGTGGCAAGGAGAGGAGATGGTTTGCAGGCCTGGAGAAGGGGGGGAAAGCGTGTGGTGGGGAGAGGTTTCCCCTGTGAGTGAGCTCTGGTGCTTTCAAGGGTGGCCACGCAGGGCTGTGAGGTGGTGTTGTGCCTGTGTCCTTGCACCCCGTAGCTGATCTCGGGGCAGGGTTTGAGCATCCGGTGGTGGGGCAGTGCTGATGGAGCCCAGGGGACGGCGGGTGTGTATCTGTGCTCTGGTACTGGCAGTATGTTGGGTGGAAGGTCCACACTCAGTTGACTAAAACTATCTGACCTAAACCAAGGTAAGAAACATTGCTTGCTGGGAAGGTTTCTTAAGCTGTTAATTTGCTGCTGGCTTTGTGAGGTGTCGGACAAGAGTAGTGTTCTTCTGAAGGTGCGATAAAACCTAGATGGTACCTGCTGTGCTTTATGTTGGCACTATTGGTGTAGAAACGATTTCTGACGGTAGATCAGAGGAGTGTGCTACTTCTGCAGTGTTATCATGTAAAAGTCATGATGGTGTCTTTGAAATATATGTAACATCAAGACAGCGCTGAGAACAGGCAAGGAATGCAATTTATCATCTAACTTCTAAATTATTCTTAACGTTCTAAATCTGGTCGCAGTGGTTGTGTGCACTAAATGCCTGGTAAGAAATCCTCTTGCTCCCTCTGAAGCTCCGTTGGAACTGTTAATGCCTTGGCAAACAAAGACCCCGAGGTTACACTCTGCGTAATGCTTTCTTGGCCAGCATTGCCAGGCTGAAAAGGAGGGGGGAGAAAAAGCCAACTGTGAGCATATGGCACTGTCTGTGCACCCCCCCCCTTCCAAAGCGCTCAGTATGGCTTTGTTGTTCAGCCCTTGGTAGGGTAACATCTTTATTATCTTTCTGTTGCTGTTTCTTTTTCTCACTGAAATACACACTCAACACAACATTATTTTTTTAATAAGGAAAAAACCCAGTAATAATAACTTCTGTATAAGCTTGTGGATACATTCTGTTATCCCTGAGGAAGAAGTAGGGGGAAAATACCTTTTTCAAGGGATTCAGCTTGGTAGTTGTTATTTTTCCAGCCGCTACAGATTTAAAGAGAGGTAGAGGCTGCAGTGTTTGGGTTTCTGCAGGCTTCCCAAGTAATCTAGTGAAAGGTCACGTTTCAGTTGTTAGCACCTTGAACTGGCAGGAGAGGACACCGCTTTGAATTGATGCCGACACCAAGGGTGAGGTCCTTGCGCATCTCTTCTGGTGGGAAAGTCTCAAAGGGGCTCATCCTTGTCTCTGCTGTCAAAATAAGGCGCTGAATTTAAATCAGACTGGAGGCCGCCCAAGGGTTTATGTGCCTGACTAGCAGTGATTCACTTTCAAAAGAGTCAACCGCTTTCTCTATGCCAAAAATAAAATAGTAGGAAGAGCAACGGGGACCTACAGCAGTAAAATGCCTGTATTACCTGCTAAAAAAAAATGGTGGGTCTTTGGCATTCTAACTCTCTAATAAAAAATTAAAATAAAACTTTAGTCAGTGGTTTTGTAAATCTACAACAGATGTCAAGAAACATCATGATGAAGTCGAACTATTACTCAGGCCCTGTAGGCCCTCAGTGCTTCTCGTTTCAGAAGGAAACAAAAGTGAATTTCCCATTAAGGTTAAGTTTGGGGAATGCTGTGGAAGAATCACTGGTATCAGGAGTGGGGTTAAAAAGAATGCAGCAAACATTTTAGTGTGGGAAAGGAATAGAGATAGGTATAAGAAGCTTTCTCGTGCTTCAATTAGTTTCTCGTTCATTTTCAAAAAATATTGTGCAGTGCTTAAAAATGGGATGGTTGTAAACTAACAGCAAAACTACATGCTTATTAGTAGTAGCTTAATTTGGTGAGAGACTGAAATGTGATTATTTTTAATTTTTTTTTCCTCCCCCCCTCCATATTGCACGAGTATCTAACCAAGTAAAGAAGACAGAGTAGAGGCTTGTGAGCCTATTCTTTGTTTAGCAAAGGGAAGCCAGTGGGTTTTCCATGGAATGATCCCCACATCTGTGATGTTCTCTTGCTGGTTTTTTTCCTGTCCTGGCTATGGAAGTTAAAAACTAGGCCCTGCTTCAAATTTCAGACGTGGTAGCTAATTACAGTAAACATAATCTTAATAAAGAAGTGTCACTAGTTATAAAACATGTTTACTCTAGAGTTCCATGGGTAGGAGATGGAGAGTCCAAGCTGCAGAGGGCTGTTGCCAACTGGCTGGCTCAGGCTGTGATTTTTGTCAATTACTTTGTTTTCTATTTATGTACCTACAAAGCCCAGATGATAAAACTTGTCTGTGTCCTAATTGCCTTGAGCTTTTAGCAAATATTTATGGACTACGTGCAGAATTTCAGGAGACGAGTAATTATATTTCTACATCTTGTTAAGTGTGTTTTGTAGAATCTTCTCTCTTCCTGCTTTAAACAGCTTCCTCTTTCAGTCCTGAGAGCAATTTCCAGTAGAATTGTTGAAATTTAGAACAAATATTTTTATGCTAATGCTAGCACATTAACCTCATGTTAAGCTTTGCTCCATTTTCTTCACTTCAGCTTATCCTCATGCTTTGTTCCATAACACCTCTTGACATTTTAAGGTGAACTGTAGGTACTAGATATTATTAAATTGCTCCCACTTGGATAAATTGGAGCTTTGCCATTGGTTCCTCTGGAAATAGGATCAGGACCTGGATAGATGCATGTAATGTCTTGTAAAGACAGGCTAATATGCTTTCTGCCTGAACAAATAGGGCTCTAAGCGCTTCTGAAGCTTGTCCTCTAGTTCTGGGCGATACGCATCCTGCTACTCCATCAACTGGCAAGCGAAGCTGTTCAGGACATCACAATGATCTTCATGTTAATTTGCTGGAAACAAAACCCAGCAACCCTGCAACAGGATTGACCAAAAGACTCCCAGTCACAGGTGCTAAATCACACCTGAGTGTGAAATGCATTAAATCCCCAGAAGCACCCAATGAATTCATCATGGGCTGGTGCTGTCACCATAACAAACTAATGCCAGAAAAGAGCTTACAGAGGTGGCCAGAGCTCTTCTGCCATAAATATTACTGTGATTTTGATTCAAATTCAACTTAAGCTTTATTTAAATGGTTATCAAGGAGGTGGAAAAAAACTAAAGGAAGTATAAAACTTTATCAAGATCTCAGTTTTCTGGAGTACTATATGGAACTCCCAAGTACTCCTGACTACATGTTGAAACTCAGCTCAGACTTTCCCTTAATCAGGCACAGGATTTTCAAAGGAAAAAGTCAATGTCACGTACAATCTCGTGATTATATTTATCTGACTCTTACCCAACCAGGAAGCGCACTCCACAGTACTGCACTCTTAAAAACATGCAGTTATGCCTGGGGGTTTGTTGTGTGCCAAGGCGCTAAGTCCCGGACTCCAGTGACTTGAAAAAATCATCTCCCCCTGAGAGAAGCAGCTCAGCAGTCACCTGAAAGTACCTGGTGGTTTGTGGCAGTGTCTGAATTAGCTGGAGATGCTGCGAGCTGTAAAACGTACATCATCAGTACCACAGCATCCCCACCTTCCGATTTAGCAACAGCTAGCTTGGCTGCTGAATTCAGAAAAACAAGTAAAGGGAGCACTAATTTATCTTTTAGGTGTAGAGATGCAATAGTGCCCTCCTAACGCTCCTCCAAGACACTTAAAAGTAGACTAATAGCGATGAAGAAAAATGGAGCAGAAAAGATTGAAGTTTGTCCCAGACCTGTTTTACAGTAAAGCCAGGATCCATGTTCATTCTCTGTTTCATCCTCTTCCTGCAATTCACCTTAAGACAACCAAAATGATGTACTTTCTGGGAAAGCAGAAAGGACCTATCCCCAAAAGACCACATCCTTTTAACTTTACTAAATAAGCAGAGAAGGATGAGAAAGGGCAACCCGTAGCATCGTATCCTGCCTGTCCTGTCACAAATTGACCAGCTCTGTTAGTAGAAAACTCGGTCATGTTTGTCCGTTCTAGCTTGAATCCACCGGATTACTACAAAGCAGCTTAAACTTGCTTGTGTTGACCCCTTGAAGACCAGCCACCGCCAGTCTCATACCTTGGCCCTATTTCCAGGCCTTTTCAGTGGCATGAGCAGCAGTATAAAGAAAAAGCAAATAAACGCCTCTGGCCATTGGGTGGTGACCTTGCGACATTACAGCAGGTATCCTGAGATGTTGTAGGGCAGTGCTGTGGCCTTCCTTTGTGACAGTATCATAGGAACATGCATTAGCTCCGGAGGATTGATATTGCACGGATCAGCGCGAGGACACTTCAATGAGAAAATGAATAATTCTCTCCTCTGATTATGGTGATTAATTCTGTTACGTCAGCAGCCTTTGGCACAGCCAGTGACAGCAGCAGACTTCATATGGGAAAAATCTAATTCAAGAGCCAAGAACCTTAAAGGGCACTTTTGTGCAGTTAAGTAATGATATTAATAAATGACACACAAACAGCTATAATTTTATGTATATGCAGAAACACACATACTTTCCTCAATCCCGTGTAAGACTTTGTACTGCTGTATACTTGTTTTGTATTTGAAATATCAGCCAAAATAAACTGGCACTGCTGCTGGAACTGACCAGCCACAGATTGGACTCAACTGTGGAAGTTTTTGGACTGTGTGAAGTTGAGCAGAAATTCTATCACAAGTGCCAATTTCACAAATAAGTAATTGCTATTGAACTGGCAGGCATCCTACTTCCCTCACTTCGAGTTTGCTTTTGCGAAAGACTAATCAAAGCATCTATCAGGTACATAATTTAAGATGGGTAGGTCTTTGCTAGGACATGAAACTGGATGGCCCTAGAGTTTCAGTTTTTGAAGGGGATTTGGCTTTCAGACAGTGCATTAACTGGTTTCCCCTCCAGTTCTGAAGGCAAGCACTGATCAGGTCATGTCCCTCCCTCCAGTAGCTTCTTCCCTCAGCTGCCATAACCAAGTTGCGGTTTATCAGTTTGGTTTTGTCTTGGATGCGTTCCAGCTCATGTCTTTCATGTGCTTGATGCGAGAGGCATTTAGGAGAGAAGTATCAAGGCCAGGTTCCTCAATCCTGTTTTGTTGGGAAATGCTCATTTGGCAATCCTAACATCATTAAAAATTATTCTCAATAGGGTATGTTCTGCCAGCGTATGACCTTTAGCTGTTAAGGAACAGTAGAGAAAGCACTGCAAAAGTAGATAATTCTATAATCAGCTCAGATATTTGACAGATAACAAGATATAGCGCTCTTGCATTTAAGCATGGCATTTAGAAAGCTGCAGTAACACTTCAGGTGCCTGCCCTTGAATCTTGATCCATCTGCTGCTAAAATCACTGGTCTCAACATTTCCCTTCAGGAGAAAACTAAATACTATCAGTCAGCTGTGTAGATTAGTAATTAACATGTTGATTTTCAAATTGGAATCACTGCAAACACTTCTGCAAGTGTTGCCTCCTCAGCTCAGATATGCTGAGCACCTGCCTTATACCAGCATGTTTGCACAGAACAGTATTTGAACCCTCTATTTTGAGCTCCCCTGTGTCTTCTTACTGTATCAATTCATATACAGGGGTTGTTAGGCAAAGAAGAAACCTGTCTCCTTTTGATCTAGTAAGAAATCGCCTTGCAGACTTTAGTGGCAGTGAGGATACACCAACATTTTTATTGCAATAAAATTTTTGATTATCTGGGGTGCACTTGTAATGACTGCATACAGCCCCATAGATTAGTATCTAATACCAAAAATGCTGGAAAAGTAATGTTCAAGTACCTAGAGAACTACATTGATCTGCCTTACCTAAGTAAACAAGGAAGTTATTTTGGGGTCAATTTACACTTCGTATACAGCCTGCTTTTCAACTATTCAAGGAGATCAATATTTATGCCAATTCATTAGAGAATGCAGTTTACTTTTATTGTGAAGAACAAAAAAAATGCAGTCACCAACCCACCATTACATTAATTTTATGAAATCGGTTAAAAAAATTATTGTAAAAAATAACTTTTGATGAGCAAATGGAAACAAGTCGTACAGCCCTTCCACCTTCCTGTATTGATAGGGGAAAATGGCATTGAACCATTATACTTAGTAACTCAAGGACAAAACCACCATAGTTGCTTAGGGCAACAAAAATATTCCTGTTTTCTCCCCCAGTCCCAAACCCAATACTGGTTTATACTTTAGACAAAAAAAAAAAAAAACAACCTCTCACCTGGAGTTACTGCAGAAGTCCCACACTCTATTCTAACTTTGATATGTAAGTACCTGATAGAGCTATCCTACTGGCACGCACACAACTCAAGTGAAGCACTGCTTGGCTCCTTCCAAGTGTTTTTAGCCTGCCAGCATACTAAGCTTAATCTTCTGGTTCCTCGTAATGTGCATACCCACTAGCATAGGTCCTTCCTAAATTCAAGTTGCTGAATACATCTGTTGTCTCAGTATCGGAATCCTTCCCTCCCTCGTCATTGTCATCTTCATCATCATCTTCTGCTTCATATTCATCGTATTCATCCTCACGGTCACCTGCATCTCCAGCCTTGCTGGAGGCGAGGTTCTTCCAGTAGGCATCATAACCAGAAGCTCCATCTGCATCTTCACCTCCTGTCTGTCGGCCAAACTTCAAAGAGCGTGCTGCAGGCAGAGAAAAATCATGATGTTCTCAACCCTCAACAGCAATTTGTGCAGAGCATCTGACACTTCTTTTCTGTCCTTTCTCACTACTCAGAGAAAAGCATACAATGTTAGACAACCTTTTTCCAAATCTGACACTTTCAGATTTAATCCTTACACTGATGGAACCTTTCCGCTACATGCAGTCTGTCCTTCTGCAACCAAGTCTGTCCAAACAATAACTGTCCCCAGAGTATGACAGGTTTTAGGACAAACCCTTAGTACTCTAGCCAATAAAAGTTTTAACTGGATGGGCTTCGCAGACACAATAAATACTGTATTCAAGAGTGGTTGAGGCAGACTGTATGCATGTTATCAAATTGCACTTTGAAACTCATTAACCGGCTTCTTGTAGATGAAATAAAGGCTTAAGCAATGATTTTTTTTTGCAATTTTTCCATAACTAAAATCTCAAACTAAACAAAAGTTTTCACCGTGTTGGAATCAACTAATGATTAAGAATGAGAGACTGCTCAATTCTAGGATGAAGAAATAAATTTTTTTTTTCCCCAAATGCACGCAGCAAAGCTTTGCCAAACAATTGAAAGCAATCGGACTTTACTCAATGTTCCTACGCAGAAAAGTAGTCACCAATGGTAGCTGTATAGCTTGTTAGCTAGAGAAGCAGGCTTACTTGACATGCTCAGATCCTTTGTCTGCTGAGTTTCATGGCCACACTTAGGGCAGGGAGGCTCTTTTCCTTTTTCCTGCTTGAAAACCTTACTTCGCACATGATCGTCACAAAAACAAGCCTACGGGGTGAACGGAGAATAAAAAGGCTAAATGTTTTAATCGCAGAGGCACACTCTTCAGCAAGGAGCAAGCAAAAAAGTATCTAACAGCAGCAGGATTGTTCTAGCTGGGATTAAAATTTAATGAGCTCTAACTGCAGTGGAACTGGAGTCTGTGCGCAGAGCAACCACTTTTGTGTTGAATGTAGTTTCATGGCTTCCTGGGGAAAAGGGTGGATAAAAGTGCAGATAAACAAGTGGAGAAAGTAACATACTCAAGGGCTGGACTTCTAGTGCTGCCACAAGGAGCTTGGCAAGCTTTGGTTTATGTTGACAAGCTTAAACAAAATACAATCAGAGATGTATGCCAGAACATAACTATGCAGTGACGTGGAGGCAAGAATTAGAGATTGTTCCGTTCTCCAGATATCTTCACTGGCACCCTGGTGCTCAACATATGAAATTTCAATTTGGAATATGAAATCAATGCCATGGGAGATTGCAGGGAAACATGTGGAGGGTAAGAAGAGTAAGAGCAGGCAATAAACCAGCACCTGCAGAAATCTGGGCGATGCTGACAATGAAGCAGGTGTAACTTTTTATACAAAATTACTTCTGAGTATGTAAAACCAAAGGCCTGACATCAACAAATTAGCCTGTGCATGTGTAAAACTGGATTAGCTGTGGAGATTATTTCTATTAGATCCAGGCTGCAATGTTTTCTGGTCAGATCATCACTTGACTGTTTTTTTTTTTAAAAAAAACAAACAAACCACAACTTTTTAAATTTTCTTAGTTCTATGCTGGATCAAAACTTATTCCAAAGCCTTGGATTCTGTTTGAGACCAGGGATTTGTTTTGGCTTTTTTTTTTTTTTTCCAAAAAGGCCCAAACATGGTAATGCCTCAATTAAAACACAGAGGGCTAGACAAAGTGAAGATCACCTCACCTGGCATAAGGATGCACAACACTGGCTTGTGGTTAACAGGCAAACACAGAAAAAAGCCCTTTGTCCCCCATAAGTCTGCCCGCAGGCTTCAGAAACTAATACAAAAGTATAAATATTTTTTTAATAATGTAGAGGAAGACAAGACAAGGCTTGATATCAGCCTTGGAAGCTAAGGAGAACAAGTCTAAAATCATAGCTACTTGCAACTGTCTTTACTCTTTACCTTACAGCGCAGGCACGAATGTTGCCCAAGCCTGTTACAGGAAACACCTGTTGGAGAAAATCAGTATGTAAAATTCAGTACTTGGAAACCGCAGATCTGTGATGTTTTTAAAACCTTGTAAAAATATGTAATAATGTAATTGAGGCATTTATTTCTAATTCCCTGACACAACTGCACTTTGGCAACATGCATCAGTCATTTTACCATACGGTACCATTTTACTAGATGTTTTTTTCCCAAGCCTAAACCTCATCACAGTAATGTAACTCGACACAAAGAGTAAAAGTTGAAGAGGGGAAAAGGTTTAACTATTTCTTGAGTTTCCAAACTTTTAAAAACAGACGTTTCAGAACCGATTTGGTATAAAGTGATCGCCTTGCTTTTCCTTTTCTCACAATGTCAGAAGAAGGGGCGCTAGCATTTTACAGTCACTTTAAACAATGCAATGGCAGCCTTTAATACCTGTATCTCACTTAAATGGCATGTGAGAACTTAAAGCTTGCAAACTTCCAAACCTAGAACAGTTGTTTTGTTCTGTATTTTCTGTCATTTCCTCTGTAAATGTACTTTATTGCACACGACTTCATATGAAAATCTACTCAACTGTGTTGAAGAATTGTAGCTGGCACATAAGCTGTAAAGAGCAGAATCAGTGCTCAAAATCTAACTTGTCTTGAAGCTTCAAACTGGTTTCTTTACTCCACTAGAGGGAGTACAGTAAAGGCAACCATACAGGAACTGGCAGCAACAGGAAGCTGGGTGAATAGTTACTCCTCAAGAAGCAGTAATACGTATTTTATCAGTCTGTGCAAGTACTCATTCCCTTCCACCTTGCCTTACCCCCGTGACAACAAAGTTCTTTAATTTGAAGTAATAAATATCACGAGGTTTCCACATGAGCAGGACAGCCACGGGATTTACTGGTCTGTCATGTGTTTAAAGATAGAATTGGAAATGCTAACACATACGTATCAAAACACTTCTGAAGTATCTCCACTTTAAAAAGAAAAACCTTTTTCACAGCTAGAATGGGATTTAGACTACAATTGCATGACTGCATCTAAGATCATGTATTCTGTAAAAGTTCAGGTTCATAATCTTGTTACCACACACTGACAAAAACCCTGACTCTATCAAGACTGCACTGTGCCATGAAACATTGAACACACTGAAAACCCTCAGAAAAGCAATTTCTCTATTCAGGGTGTGACATCACATCTGTGAATTAAAAGCTTCCAACAATCACTGAAAAAAACATTCTTGCGGAACAGCTGTTGCTGCTTCAATATTGCTATGCAGGAAGATATTCTGGCAGAATACATCAAGGGAAGCTAATCAAGGCTTAGAAAATAGCTGGCTGGGGAAAAAAAACAATGGGAGATGAAAAGGAGGTAAGAGATTTCTAAAGAGACAGACTATAACCCTGAAATCAAAAAATATTCTGAATTGAGGGAAATCAATAAGGACAAGAGATTAGTCAGTTCTGAAGAAAACAGGCTTATATGTGATAAAGAACACTTTGAGTTTCTATAATAAGGATTGAAAATGTTATAATAGTCAAAATAGATGCATACAAGTTTTGGAAAGGATAAACGCTTGCCCCATGGGATAAACCAAACCGTAGTTAATGGTGGGTAGAAAAGAAATACTACAAAAGATTAGTTATTTCAAATATGCATAGGCTTCGTTTGTTTGTGTTCTGGCGTTTATTTTTTTTAAATACCCTTGGAGTTTCTCTGTTTCAGCCAGAGATAAGTAGTGGACTAGCAAATTCAGGCATGGCCATCGTGTCCTTTTACAAATACCAGTTTTCAGTTTTGTCCACACAACTAATTGAAGTTCAAAAGGACATAAAGTCTTTCAGCTACCTGTGCTTCACTCAGTAAGTGGACATGTATCGGCGTTCGACACATTGACACACGTCCACAGTCAGTGAAGAAACCAACACTGAGTTCATGCTCTGGATGAACGCTGTTTTTTTGACTTCCTTCTGTGCTCACCCTGCCTCACTGAATGACTCACTGACTGCTTCCTGAGTCATGCCCTTCCTCAGGACTTGCTTCTTTTGCAAAAACAACAGATGCTAATCCTTCACCAACACACAGGCCATCCACAGCAATCTGGGAAAGTTTAGCCAGACTAACACAGGTTATTTAGGGCAGCTGTTTTCTGTGAGGAACAGGTATCTAGAAATAGCTCATCATATGGTCAGAAGAGTGGAAGAGAGCTCCTTCTCGCCTGCAGAGCTTTGTGGAGTTAAAAAGCAGCATCAGCAGTTCCAGGAGTTTTGCTGCAGTCCTGGCCACTGCCAACACTGAAAATTTAGAGACGGCTGGTTCTTGCAAAGGCAACTTCCCAGGGAAAACCTGGAACAGCCAGGCAGGAAAATGACTGCCATGTGCAATCTGGCATGGAGGAAGGTCAGAGAGAAAAGCTCCAGTCTAGATAACTGGATATCAAGAGTAAGCACATAAGAAACAAGAGGCCCCTTCCTCCAGTGGTGGCAAAAGCTATTTGGAAAAGGCAATGGAGAGTTTTCTAGACCACAGAGGAAGCAATTGGAGAGTCTGTTTAGCTGTGGTGAACAGGACTATGAATAACAAACTTACATTTAAATGTCTCTGCTTCCAGAACTTGGCAGCTGGCTTGGTGTTCAAACTGATCATCTTCACAGAGGAAATTGTGGCAAAAAGAGCAGGCGAATATTCTGCCTCCTAAAAGATTTATCAAGGCAAAATAATCATCAACAGGCATAGGCATCAAGTTCTGCTCTGCAAACAATTTTAGGCAGTAGTTTTGACTGAAGACCAGTTCTCCCCTCTGTCACAAATGCTTCAACAGAGTCCTAAATTAGACATTGACATCCATTATGACACTGAAAAATACCACATATCCTACAATACAAGACAGCATAAATATAAAGCAAGTATTACTTCTAGTCCTTTCCTTCATTTTAATTCAATATGGCACTAAGTATTTTTCTTAAATCACGTTCTCTCTCATCCAGTCTCCGTCCCTCCCACCCCCTTGCCTCTGATGCACACTTGAAACACTTTAAAGGATTCCACAAATGAAGATCAGTACAGTTTGCTAAGCAACTGGGAATCCAAATACCTGTACTAGTGCAGACTAAAACAGTCGGAATGACAGAAAATTACGTGTTGACAATCTGATGGCAGTGCTTAATTACGTTAAGCACTCAGCCGATAGGATAGTTAATACTTTACACAACCATCCTTGAGTTGAGCACGGTATGTTCTTGAGCAGGTTGTTTTCATTCCCCTCTGCATAAGGTCTATTCTGAAAATGGGGAAAAAGCCTTGAACAAACTTACTGCAAGGACTAATCAGTGAAGATTTAAAATGCTATGTTAAGACTATAGGTACAATAACTTAAGCAATGTGAGGAGAAAAGTATCATTTAGATTTTCCTACTTTAAGTGTAAGCAACCTACCGTGGTCCCAGACACTTCTTTCACATTCAATACATTCTGCATCTGCGAGAGGGCAGATACACGCGTGCGTGCTGAGACACTTCCTCCCGTGACACACCCAAGCTTCACAGAAATCGCAGATTGCACCCTGCAATTACAGAAAGATATCATCTTGGGACTTCTGCAATATCTAGAGCGAGACTCTTATTCTATAACCCTGAACATATGCAAGTGTCCATTCTCTCAGTAGGTTGATTCCAGTTAAGCGAGAGTATCAACTGCGTGTCTACTCCTATCAAGCTGCTCCACAGTTCACCTTCTTTGTTTGATATTCATTTCTGCAGGATTAAATACAATGCAAAATACCTTGTCTTACTCCTTTTCTGTTTTTTACAGTTCCTATCTTAAATCTTATACATGAAAACTCTGTCCTCCAGCTGAAACCTGAGATCCATAAATGATAATGTTCTGGCAAAAATTTCAAAAAAGACCTGAAAATGCCACTAGATTCTACAGCTGAAATCACTCATTTGGATTTTAAACCATGTTATATTAGAACACAAGCTCTGTAGGGAGAAAAGATGAAATAACTCATTAGAAAAAAGTTGGACTCTTTAAATTTCATTTTTATTAAACTAAAACTTAAACTAAAAATTAATTGTAGCATTTAAGAAGCCTCATCAGCCCATATGTAACAAGCTACCGTGTGCATTACATACACACAAAACTAAGAAAACAGTGATGAATCCAAACTAACTGTTGACGAAAATACTGCATCAGTGAACACATGGAATGAGTTTAGGAACTTCAGACTGGAAAGGTAGGCTGTGTTGCTGAGAAAAGCTGACTGCCAACTGGAGGCAGAAACAGGACAGGGGTTAGTCCATACAGGACTTAATCTGGAGGCTATGACATGTCCTACCTTGCTTCCAGGACAGAGTAATTAACTTGTCCTTCTAAGAACAAAAATTCAAAGGCCAGAAGCTATGACTATCTCTGCTAAGAGCCCAAATGGTTTTGTTTTTTTTAAATAAAATTCCCCCCTAATGCCATGGAACAGATCCTCTGTGATGCTGATGGTCTCTGCAATCCTGAAAAGACAGCAAAAATCCACTGGTTTCTACAGAATGATCCTAGATTTTAATGAAGACTGGGAATTGGCTATGGGGCATGTAAGCTCCAGCACTGTTAGCACATGTGCTTAGGGCCTGCCACCAACACAGATCTGTTAGCATCTAGGATGTGTTTCAGAGTTTGCAGGAGTTGAATCTAAAAATGCAAAATTTCGGTTTCTAGTATAAGGAAAAAGCAGTTTGTGATGGTAAGATGAGGAAAAAAAAATCTTGGCATGGTACATGCTATCGTTCAATTCTGTTTTATTTTTTTCAGAAAGATTGCACAGAATAACCTCATAGTGCAAAAAGGCTGTAATTTGTCTACATACCACCATTGCTAGTCCAGTACTGTACACACCGGCATGTTTTATAACACAGTCTGAAGACTTCATCATGCACTTGGTTTTTCCTGTTTTCAAAAAAAAAAAAAGGCAAGCAACCGGAAGAAAATTATATAAAATCAAACAATTCAGAATGAACATTCATGTAAGAACAGTACTCTTTAACCAAATGCCTGTACTTAATTGTAAATCTATGTAAAAATAATGCAAACGAATGTCTGGAACCCACAACCACCCTCACATCTCTGTTAGATCAAATTAATTATTGTCTGTTTTCAGGCAAAATCTCTTGCTCCAGTGCTGAGATAATGAGGCAATATGTTGTCTTGCTGTATGTTTTGAGGCATTGGCAAGAATTTCAAGTGTCAAAACAAACCAAAGAACAAAATTAAGGTGAAAGTCAAGCAATGACATCTTAAAAAGCTGCACTTAAAACTGCTGCTAGTTCTGTGCCACCATGAAACCAGCACGTGCTGTCTACAAGGCTGATGCCCTCTGGAAAAAAAACAACACACGCAACTGATGATTTAATTACTTACAGGTACTTGGATACTTGTTTGTTTGTTTGCTGTTGGTGTTGTGTTTTTTTCTTTTTTTAAAACCATATAAGAGATTACTTCCTAGACAAAATAATTCCCTTTAAATGCAGGTGACAGGTGGGAGAAAAAGCCACAGTCTGCACTTAAAAGTCATTCTGACACAAGCAAGCAGTAGGGTGACAACCTTCCCCTACTCCTTGCCTCTGACATAAATACCTTTACCAGCAAGATTCACACTCTCTATGCAGTTATACAAGAAAAAAAATAAATCTTGCAGCTAGCCCAGGTTACTGCAATGGAGTTTTATCACTGATTTAAGTTGCCGTGCCACAGACCCCTTTGGTGTCTCTGCTATTGCCTGCTTAGTGAAAACAACAAAAGGGAAAAGGGACTGGTGGTGGGCCGAGCTGGGCAACGTGAGGTGGTGGGAGTCTTATGGGGTCTGGAGCACTGCAGCACAGCTACCTTACTTAGGGACTTCTCCAAGAGAGATGCTGTTGGTTTATAGGAGCTATCCCCAATGCTTGATTAAGCACCAAACAGCCCTAATGGTCTTTGTCTTGGAAAACCCTGGGACTCAACATAATTTTCTGGCTGTTATTAGGAATGCTTTTCCTCCAGAAACATACTGCAGATTAAGATAAATTCGACACACAGGCGTTAACTTCAGATGTGTATTATAGTGTAAGATAGACAGCATGTTTTTAGTACTTCACTGCCTGATGACAGAAGGAAGACTTATGAAGGATGACATGCTGCCATCGCACACCAACAACCTGGCTTCCAGAAATGCTCAGTATCTGCAGGTCCCAATAAAGGCACTGGAAGCTGCAGGTGTCAGCAGCTCTGAAAGTCAACTACAAAACAGCCAAATTGCTTAATGACAAACTGAAAATCTGCAAGGTTGTTTTGAAACAGTAAAACAACAAACTTCACCTCAAAATATGAAATGATTATTACATCCCCTGCAAGCAAGCAGCTGTTTAAAAAAAAAAAAGAAAAAGCTGCCATTTTAGCCTGATTCAGAGCCAAGTTCTGTCACTAGGAGTCCTTCTCTTCTGACTTCAAAGCATCATCCCTCTAGCACATATAAGTTACATGAATAGCATATTACATTACAAAACCATGCAAGGTGAATAATGTGCTGTTGCTATAATTGATATTAAACTGATCAGAAATTGTATCATCCAAAAAAAAGCAGTATTTATTGTCACCTTGCTGGCAGTCAGAGCCTTTTGAAGTTTGCTGCTGTTATGAAAACAACACTCAACAGATGTTCTCAATCCTAAAAGGCAGCAAGACAAATTTTTCTGAAGAGCAGATACTGAAGACAAGCCCATGACCCAGACTTGCAAACCTCTGGGGGTCAGTGGCATACGCACTAGCGCATGATCAAGCAAGATCTCCTCTCAAGGAGGATATTCACAACAGTTTTAAAAGAGCCTATTCCAAAAATCACAGAGGAACTTTAAGACAAAGGTACTCTTAACTGCTGAGAGTTAACCCCCCAGATGGGACTGAGGATAGCATGTTTTACTTCATTATTTCTACTTACCGCATTGTGCACAAATGGGTAATTTTTGAACAGAGTTACAGAAGTAGCAAAAAGCTCTATTCTTCTGTCGTCTAGGCATATGGAGGGAAAAAAAAAAGGCAAGCAGGCATTAAAAAAAGACCTGTAAAATTTTGAAACCAATTAATATTAAACTACTGGTTTTAGAAGGGGAAAAATACTTACCTTTGGCACTTATCACATTCCTAAAGAAAAGAAATAAAATGCTGGTAATTATTTTTATTCTAGGCAAAATATATAAAATTTACAGACCCTGCAGGGACTCTGAATTAAGTTCTGATTAGGAACCAAATTCTTTTTTCAAGTATTATACTTCTGATGCAAGCGTAACCTTAAATACAAAGGAAAGATGGTAGGAAGAATGGCATTCTAGTGGCATTAAATACAGTCAATGTATTATCACTGGTTTTACATAATTTAAAATCAAGTATTGTAAGAAAAAATACTTTAGGTTATTTTACCATTGAAGCATTACAAGGATGTTTGGCTAAATCTATGTTGGCTCTTGAAGCCCTTATCTGCTTTTCACGTTCACGACGGTTCTCAGCTTTCTTACGAGCACCAGTCTTCTTTTTAGGCATTTTTCACTATCTGTGGGGGAAAAGAATAGGTGATGTAATGAACGCACACGCATCTTTGTAAATACATGGATACACGACGCATGCAGCACTAAAACCGGATGTTGGAGTTCCCATGTTAAATGTGCTTCATCTCCATTTATTTCCTTTTCTGAAAGTTTCGTTTCAAATGTAGAATAAGGAGACAGTCCCTTAGGAAGAATTATGTGATGAACCATGAAGAATCTTGTGATCTGGAAAGGACTTTGCTGTCTTAAACTTTATGCTTAACTATCTTTGAAGTGTTTTGTCTTAAAAAAAAAAAAAAAACAAAACCAAAAAAAAACAAACCAAAAACCAACCCAAAACTGCTATGTTTATTAAGTTTGTGATGGGTCCCTCTGATTTTGGTTTGCTTGTCTATTTAATCAGGACAATATTTGTCTCAGTTTCTCTTCTCTCCTCATGCTCACTAACTACTTCAATCACTCAAAAAGCATTTTTCAGGTAAGCAAATCGTGGTGTACTGCAAAAATGCAAATTTCACACTTCATGAAGGCTTAGAAAACAAAATGTCATTACATAGATTTTAGAGCTAGGAAAAAGGGATGTTTGTAGTGCTTATTTATCATTCTAGCACATTAGCAATAATGAAGAGAGAAGCATGCATTGCTCTGAAGATGCCACTGTTTTCCAAGATTACACTAATTTAATTCCATCTGGTTCAACGCATGGGTCTATTTTAACATTCAAGGAGGGAACCAACGCAATACAGTGGTGAGACCATCAGGCAATCAATCAGGCCGCTGTTCTCTCGTCATCTCTACAATGGACTGTGCAGTACTCACATACGCTTAGTTTATAATAAATTAGGCAAGTATTATCCCGACTTCATGAAATGAACAACTGAGAGATTAAAGGTGTGGCCTGATGTTAGAATTTCTCCTGTCAACACAGGCACTCAAGATAGACACCCTTCCTTATGCTCCATCTTTATCATCCGCCCATTTCTGATGATGTAGTTGTTGTTGGTGTCGCATTCTAAACCAGATAGAGGTTAAAACCACAACCAAAAAACCCAGCCCAACAAGCACCCCCAAGACTCAGATTAGCACAATCTGATGGGGGAAGACAGTGAAAGGGGTAGCAGGGGTATTTGCTTAGCAAGCATGGGAATAAGAAAGAAGCTAAGGAAGAGGCAAGGATCTCTCCACTACAAAAAAAAATGCTTTATTGAACATAGTTCTAAAAAAAACACTCCCTAGTCGATGGACCAGATGGACAAGCTTCTTCGAGCTGCGGCTACCAAACCATGCTTCCTTGCAGATGGCAAGATGGATGAATTTTTGGCAGTGTTTAGCTCTTATTTTGGTACCTCACCACAGTGCTTCCATTTTGAAAATCTGGCCTCTCTAGCAAGTTTCCCTAAGATATATTGCACTGTACAACTAACCCACAGTTCTTTTAGCTAAAAGTACACCTAACGGTGCTCCTTGCTCTGCCTCTGATTTCCCAAACTGCAGAAATATACTTTCAAACAATTGACAACTGATGCTCAAGTGTAATCTTAAAATCTCAATCCCCACTTATGGAATTTGAAGAAAATCACTACAGACTCGGGGCTTGGCAGAAACCAGCCCACGTGATGGGACAGCTCTGCCCAGGCAAGGTTCTGCTGATTCCAGTAGGTCTATGTGTGGCTACCGGGGCCACTGGCCAGAGGAAATGGGAGGTACCTGCTCTCCCCAGCTTCATCCCTAACTCCAAGCAGACATGTAGACACGAGTGCTGGCATGTGTAAGGAGAGCTGAAGCATCAACAGGCAGTGGATTGTAGCAGCTTAAGTTTGAAAGAAAGATTTTTGTTCAAAAGGTCTTATAAAATAAACCCAACAATCCTAACTTTCCCAAACAAAGAATTATATTATCCTGACCAAATACTAAAATTTGTTTTTGATTGCACACATAAATCAGTTTGCTCACCCTGTAGCATTTTGCACCATGTTTAAATTGTATTAGTGTCATATTTTGTAGTCAAAATTGTATTGCTGAGCTGCCTGCTGGCAACTGTCATTATTCTAGAGCGTGACATTTCTGACACTGGGAGTCCAATATGAGGTTGCACACTAATTTTCAAACTGCTCAAATGCCAATTTAACAACAGAATCTAATGGTTAGTATGACACCTTGACGACTTCACATTACCACATAATTGAAAACACCAAAATGACAAACTGTTTTCACGAAAAACACTGTCTCAATGACTACTGAGGACACAGATTATGAGAAATCTTTACGATGGTAGTTTTTAGAAAGTTGCACTAAAGTCAATAACTAAACTGCAATGTCGGGTCCTCTTAACAAAGCTATCAAGTCATCAGGCTTTCAAACGTCATCCAATAAATAACAACATCCTATACATCAATATTCTATCACTCTCTCCTTCTGAGCTTCCATTAAAGATGTTTGTTGTCTTTGCCCTGAGTTCTAAATGTTTAGGGAATTTACCATCTTTTTATTTTCTGACTAGAGCTTAATAGTGTTATGGTGCCAGAAATTACGATAGTAAAAACTTTGTTTACCTGCAGTTCCTTTCAAATCAGAGTATCGCACCTTTAAAGGCACTAATCAGTATTTAAAATGCCTCTGCAGCATGTTCTGCCTCCGCTTTTAGCAATGCTTCTGTAATCTGAGGCTGATGGATGACCCAAAAATGCATTTAGGCACTACAACACCGTTACCAAATGTTCAGACA
The DNA here is from genome assembly GCA_008658365.1 of Alca torda. NCBI lineage: Eukaryota > Metazoa > Chordata > Aves > Charadriiformes > Alcidae > Alca > Alca torda. Next base: position 13,788,896 of record CM018079.1, on the reverse strand, counting down.
GGAAAGACCCAGAGGAATCTGTCTGCAGTTCAGCTCCCCTGCAGGTGCATGGATAAGAAAAGTGCCTCTGCAGAACCTAAAACAACAGGTCCAGTTACCAAAGAAATGCCTACAGTGAGCTACTCACATAAGATCTACCCGCTGGAAAGACAGTGTGAACCTTTTGCTTAAACAGAGTCTTTTTGCTGAAGGCACAGACTTAGGGCCACGCTACCACCCTCCTTTTCACCTATGACGCTGTTGTAAAAGAAATTCCCCAGGACACAGTAAGTCCATGCCCAGTTCCCTCCTCAGCCCCAGAAGGTATGACCCTGCTGCCCTACAGAGCATCTGAACTCCAAAACTGGGACCAGCTCTGTGTGAGGGGTTTTTCACCATTTGAAGTTTTCTACTTTGGAGCAAATTGTCCCAGAGTGACTGGGTCAGAGCAGCAGCAGGAGTGAGTGTGACTCTCCAGCTTAATGGTTGATACTGTGGCAAAGAAAGCAGAGAGTTCAGGTATCGGGAGGCTGTGCAGAGGTAAGCAGCAGTTCAAAGGGAAAGTCCCAAAATGTGTTGTGTGCGTACTGTAAGTTTCACCTACTGTTCCTCGCTTGCTGCATTATTTGCTAAGGTAAACACAGGCAAGGACAGGAGAGTTCCCACCACAGCTCCAAAGGTTCCTTGTGTATTTTACCTGATGGTTGTGCTATATAAAATACATAAACAATGTCTGGCATCTAAATTCGTACCATGCCTATATCTTTTTTTCCCCCCTCTTGAAGCCTGTCCTTGATGAGTTCCCAAAGACACACACCAAGTTTTGCAGCAGACAGGAAAGCAGATTGCACCAGCAGATTTCTGGATCTTCTGTGCTGAGCACGACATTCCCTTGCGTCATATTATCTTGTCTTATGTGATATGCTAAGCACCCTGCTGTCACAAGTATAATGAACAGCTGTAACAAGCCATTCATTTGGGGGGCAGGGGAACTGTCCGCTTATTCTTGTCATGCCAAGCAAATACTAACACCCAAAAGAGGCTTTCTGTATTTTCAAGACTTCTTGTACTTGACCACAGAACACCTTCTAGCTTATGCATATTCATCACAAGAGGAATCGGGGTAAATTTGCTGGGTCACATCTGATTCCATTCAGAATTCAACATGACCTCTTTTACCACTTTGCAAGCATTAGACAAGATTACAATATTAAAGAAAAAGCTGCATTAGCAGTATTTCATGCTTATGTCTCTCCAGCCCATGATTCCTCCTGATGATGAAATGATTTTCACGGCAACGTGATTTCAATGACTTAGCCCCTCTTTTAGTAACAAGGTGGTGAAATACCCTGCGACTGCTGCGCTGATGAGGGCACAGATGCCCAGAAGTTTCCTCAGGCACGTCCCCGACTGAATCCCTCCTCTGGAAACGCACCTCGTCTCCGCCGGTAACGGCTGGTCCCACCACTAACGGCTGAGGCCCGGCCGGTAACGGCTGGTCCCGCCGGTAACGGCTGCCGCGCGTGAGGCCGACGCTCCCTCACGACCGGGTTCAAGGCTGTTCCGTGAAAGACCCACAGCAGGTCAGCTTTTGGAAAAACACGCGTATGGCGGATTTTCAGCTTTCGGTATTTTACCTTATTTCTAGCATTTTTACCTCGCCGCCCCTCCCCCGCAAACCGTGTCGCAACACGTTTCCAACCTGTCCCGCCGCGCTCCGCGTTTCTCGGCACTTATCTCTGAGGAAACCAGCGACCGCCGTCGGTTGCCCAGACGGGGAAGCCGCGGGCGGGGCCCGGGCCCGGGCCGGGGCCACCCCTCAGCGCCCCCCTCGCCCACCTGCCTCCCGCGGCCCTGCGGAAGCCGGAAGCGGCGCGGTGCGGTGCGGTGCGCTGCCCGCCCGGCCCCGCGCGGCGCGGCGGGAAGGTTCCGAGGGCGGCCGTGGGACGGGCCGGTCCCCTCAGGTCTCCGTCCACCTCAAACCCCCGGCGGGCAGCCGCCCTCTCCCCTCCTGCCTGACCCGTCCCGGCGGTGAGAAGCGCCGCACGCCGGGCAGGCAGCCGAGGGGTGAGGGGAGGCCGAAGGGGCAGAGCGGGAAGTAAGCGGGGATGGGGCTGCATGTGAGCCAGGTGTCCAAGAAGGCCAACAGCATCCTGGCTAAATATTAGTCTGGAGAAAAGGAGGCTGAGGGGAGACCTTATCGCACTCTGCAACTACCTGAAAGGAGGTTGTAGAGAGGTGGGGATCCGTCTCTTCTCCCTAGTAACAAGTGGTAGGACAAGAGGAAGTGGCCTCAGGTTGCTCCAGGGGAGGTTTAGATTGGATATTGGGGAAAATTTCTTCACCAAAAGGGTTTTAAAGCATTGGAACAGGCTGCCCAGGGAAGTGGTGGAGTTGCCATCCCTGCAGGTATTTAAAAGATGGGTAGACATGGTGCGTAGGGACATGGTTTAGTGGTGGTTTTGGCAGTGTTAGGTTGATCTCAAAGTGATAGATGATCTGAGAGGTCCCTTCCAACCTAGACAGTTCTGTGATTCTATGGGGACTCAGGGAGCCGGGAAGCGCGCTGGGGCTCTGTCTGACAGGAGTCAGGGAGAGAAGCCAGTGCCGAAATAGCAAATCTGCACTTTGTCCTTACAGAATTGCAATGGCCGTGGGTTGGATGTCGAATGGCTGGGAAGGGCACGATTTCCACTCTGCAGGGAAAGGTGTTGCCAGAGTTTTGGAAGGAGACATCATAACAAACGGTAAATACATAGATACTAAAGACAGCACTCTTAAGCAAGAGTAGTTAGCACCTGTGTGTTGTGTGCTACTAAGCACTTGGTGTTAGAACACAAAATGCATTTGCATGCACTTCCATCTTCTTTGATTTAAAAAAAAAAAAAGCCATAACTGTTATCGTCCCATGAATGCCTGTGTCCTGAAGAGAATGAGAGAATTACATAAAAAACAAAAAAAAAAAAAAAAAATTCCCTTATGGTGTTATTTTGGGGGTCCTAATTAATGTATTTTTTCTCCTCACTTAAAATACGCTGTGGGTTTCACTGTATTTGGGAAATCATTGAAAATTTTTTTATGTTTTGCATGGATGTTACTGTTCAGTCGTTGTTCCATCCTCAAATTTTGTTTGCTGTCATAGCGATTGCCCCACAGCTTTCACCTGACAGAAACCAAATGTTAGGGCATAGTAATTGCAACAAATAGTTGTGATTGTAGTTGCTACGGGTTAGCACCTGAAAAGTTATCTCTGAAATCTTTCATCAGTGGTTCCATATGTTCTCAAAACAGTATTTAATCTTAATGGTAGGAATACAATGTAGCTTAAAAGGGGAAATATTATCTGCACCATAAAAAAAAAAAAACCCTGTACACAGCTCTATCTCACCTGAGCTTATGCAAGTTGTGCTTTGTCACAGATGGACTTGCCTTTTGGAAGGAGAGTTCAGTCTGTTTCTCAGCAATTTCTCAATTTTCTGAGTTTCCCAACTCAGCCACCTAGAGGTCTGTAACCTAGTGGTGCTTGCCTGAGTTCTGCAAGAGCTGTGAGCTCTGGAGTGTGATTTGATTGGCACTCATGAAAAATACTACATAAGGTGTGAAGGAGTATGAAGTATGTGGTGAAGACAGCTGTATGGACTTGCTGGTCTGTTTTCTTTGTATATGCGATGCGTCCTTGCTTAACTCCTCCTCATAAATGGCATACAACGTAAGTAGAAACGTAAGCATGTCTTTGATTCATTTTAATATCAAAAGTTCTTTCTACAAGCATATTTATTGCTCTTGTGCATATTGCCTAGAAAACCCTCTGTGAAAATCATTAGATGATTTATCATATAGATATTTAAATGAAGATGAATGCAAGGATCACGAAGCAGTTACATTCCTGTGTAGTCTTTTGCCTCGGAAGTGTTTGATCCATATTTCATATAAATAAGTCCTAGGGCACTGTTTTATTTCTTGTGAGCTTTGATTATCCATTCACTCAGGTGAGGTGGTTGTATTGCTTCTTGTTGTACTTGATCATGCACTTCTTACTGAAGTTGGCTGCTACTTAAGGAATGTGAGCTGGGCTTAATGGGAGAGGCAGGTATTCTCTGGCCATTATTGCTTTTCCAGGAAAACTCTGGTAACTTTTGGGAGGCCAGGGTTGTATCTCCCACAACAAATTGTGTGCTTGTCATGCTTTTCCTTCAAGATGTAATCTTCACACCAGATTAGTGGGACACACAGAAAACAGCATTATTGTTTAAGACAAAAATTCATGATGAGTTCATGAGTTAAGCACTGGTCATTTCTCCATTGTAAGAAAGCATGTGGAGAAGTAATTTTTAACTATTGTTGGTAGCTGTGGCTACATGCTATTTAACTAACAACTTAAGTAGAAACTATGATCTTTTTTGAGACCTTAGAGCTTTTTTGTGTCATTCTTACTTTTCTTAATGAATGCAATTAATCATTAATATTCTTTTATTCTGGTTGTGACCATTCTAGTCTTTTTTAGGCAGCCATGAATGCAAGAACACAGTGAGAATAAGTGATATAGCATTGGAAAAAAATGCAAACAGAATGCTTTAATCTATTTTAGAATAATTATCCTAGTCAGCTAATCTACTTTAATGAATGAATGGAACTGTTGAAGAAAGAACTTATATACATACATGGCGAATTCATTTGAATGGACATTTTTACATAAACAAGCACGGGTGAAAAAAAGGGAAAAATATAGAAAAAACCCAATATTTTTATCTTAGTCTCACTTAAATGGCTTTTAAGCAGTTATTTTATTTTATTTTATTTTATCTGGTGAAACTGTTATCTGCCTTGATTATGTTCCGGAAACCCCCCTCTAGATGGCAGGAGTTAGTCACTTCACTCACGAGCACTAAAAGATCTTATTTTCAGAACCAGTAAAGTGGCCTAGGGCTGTAATATAGGTGAATAAAAAAAAAATTAGATGAGAATATCCAATTTAGAGCTTATAGAATTTCTGTTAGCAATACTGGGCTATTCTCTGGGGAACTATTGTGGGCTATTGTTGTTTGTCAAAGATACATGCAGAAAGTAGTGAGAGTCACCCTCATTTTTAAAGGTGTTTTCAGTGACCTTTGTAAAAGAAGCCATGGAAGGACAGTGTGTGTGTGTGTGTGTGTTTCTGAACTACCATCATTCCATATTACCTTACAGAGAATCGGAACTGTCATGTTTTTGTTTAATGGCTACTCTCTGTCTAGCTGAGAAAACAGCACAAGACTCCGTGAGGGCCTCCCTACATTGCCTGACAAAGGTATTTGTCTAGTCAGGAGTTTGCATGACAGCAGATATATTGGTGACTGTCTTAACCCTAAGCTGTGCTACCTGCAGAGTAAAAGCTGTAGACCAAAGAGAACTGGCAGTGAAAGTCACTCTTGTAAACTAAGTGATGCAATGACAGCCATCTCTGTTGATATTTACACATTAAAGGCATACCCTGCAGCGTGCATTGTTTTTCACTCCTGTTTTAGTCTGCTACACCACCGTGCATCTCATAAAGTTAGTTTCACTGTGCAAAGGGCCATGGGATGGTAATAAATCAGAAACCCTCAAAAATAAATTGCTGTCCAGGGTGCAGAATAACAAAACTTTGGGCAATCACTTTCCACCTTGCTCCCTTTTTTGTTCACGTCTTGGAGTCATGTGGTAGGGCAGAGCAGTAGCACTATGGATTACATACTGACTGCTGGTCAGAGAAACATTTTTAAGGCAGTAAATTTACAAACATTTTAAATGGGAATAATGCAGTGAAAAGAAGTGTTTGGAACAGTTGTCTGAGGGAAGGTGGGGGTTGCTTTTTCCAGTGACAAAGCTGAATAATACCACTGCAGCACAGTGTAGCAGCTCATGTGGACACTTAACTATCTTCAGAGTTGCCCTACTCACTCCTTCGCCTCCTCATCTCATAGAAAGTCTTCCTTTCCAGTGAGGGCGTGTTTCGGGGGTGGACGCTTATTTATTCCTACTACTCAAGTAATAACAAAGGATTCATGCCACCTCACTTCTATTGTTGAAAATTACTGAGATGAGAAAGGAAAATCAGGAAATTAAGTGTGTGCGCAGCCTATCCGAATGGCAGTATTCTGGGAGAGATAGGACCTTCATATGCAGTGACACTGGACTGTGCTGGATGACAATGAAACATTTTTACTACCTTTTGCTGTAATATCTCAGTCCCTTTAAAGATACAATAAAACTGACCTGAGTTGTTGTAATTTACTTTTAATTTAATACACTGCAATTTGTTTTTCTCTAAATAACATGCTTGTTCTGATCTAATTAAGCCCCTATTGCTACCTACCTATTACCATAATATCTTCATTATTGCAATGTCTCCTCACAGCATTCAATATGTTTCCCTCCCTGGGGGTTGCATTGTAAAATGGGTGCAGCATATACCTTTCTAACTGACCTTTGAAATGGCATACATCAAATTTAATTTGTTTTTAAATCCTGGCCTTGCAGCAACTGACCTTAAAAGTCATGTCAATATTTGTTTGATGTAAGATAATTTTGTCTGTAGACATTTATCCTTGCTGATTTAACTACATAAAGAAAAGAGAAACAAAGAAAAGAACTTGAGGCAAAAATCTTTACTGACGTCTACTGAATTGTCATGTTCAAATATAATATTTTAAAATAGGCCACCTTGAATTAAGTGTTGCAAAGATTTTTTGTGTGCATGTTTTCTTTTCCCCCTGCTATTATAAAGGATGCTTACAATCACTAGTGTTAGCCCTGGAAAATTACTGCCCATGGAATTTCTGAATTATTATTTTGTTTGGTCAACATTTGTGAAATGTATCAAAAGGGAAAAGGAAAAAAAAAAGAGAGAAAAGAAAAAGAGAGAATTTGCTGTTAAGTGATTAGAGTCCTGATTCAGGGACCGCACCCAATTGTCAACTTCTTTATTAAAATCTATTAATCTTTCCTATGATATTCAACTTGTATGTTTTCACATTTCTTCCATGACTTCAACAAAGAACGGACCGGCATTTTATCGTGATAGTTTGTTGGGGCTTTTTTGTTTTGTTTTTTAAGGTGAAAGAGGTGCAGTAAAACTAATGCTGGAATTTTGGTAATGCATTTAATGTGGTATCCTATGTTAATTATCATATGTTAATTAAGATTGCTGAGGTGAGGGGATAGTGCAAGACTAATCAGTTACTCATTTTCTAATGAAAGGGGTAAGCAATGGTTATTTGCGATGGAAAAAGGAATTGTTGGCTGGTAGCAAGTTATTAGTATTGCTTTTCCATTATGAGATTGTAATGTCATAAATTATCTTGTTTCTCTTCCCTGTGACCCCATCAAAAGGCTGGCACATGGTGATAAATTTGCTGCATATGTGACACTGGGAGGCTTTGTGTGTGAAGAAGAGGGAGATGCCTGATAGAAATAAATAGGAGCACCTGTGTGACAGAAATGGAAAAAGTAAAAAAAAAAAAACCAAGGTCAGAGAGCGGATGACTAATGACAAGAATTTCTCTTGTAGTGTTGGAGGCTTGTCAGATGGAAGTGACAGCGGAGAATGAAAAATGTGAATGCTTTAATTGGCGACAGGATATTAGACTGATTCACCTAACTTCAGCTGTGTGATGATGAGCTCGTGGGTCTGAGCTTGTTGTCTGGCCTGTCCCTCTAGAGAGATGGGCACCTGAAGGGGGTCAACCATCTCACTGAGGACAGAATGATGACTTTTTTTCAGACAGCTAAAGCTAGGTGCCATGACACCTGCCCAGGGTGCCTACCAGCTGTCAGTGCCAAAGAAAGTAAGGTTCGAGGGTATACCGAAGGAGGTGTTTCCACCAGGGCTAGGGAAGAGTGGTACCGAAAAGGTCTCACGACATTATCTAGAATGCTTGGTACAGTTACCTGAGTTCAGCCCTGATCTAAATTGGGGGCTGCACAGCTGCAGCTGTACCAGATGAGTTAAGAGATGTGTTACACTGGAGAATGCTAAAGCTGAGAGGAAGGAGAAAGAGGGGCTGAAGTTCCTGTGGACTTCCCACAAGTCCACCTATGAGCATGAACCAGTTAATACCTATTTATCCTTATTCAATGTAAAAAGTTCAGAAAGCCAGGTGGAAGGGAATTTTGTCAAGGTGATCAGGAAACTAAGAAGCCCGTCACATAGGAGGAAGCTAAAAAGATGTGCTGTATTTAGCAAAATAAAAGGTCAAAATGGGGTAGGGGCAGTTTCCATCAGTGTGGCAATGAGCAAAAAGCCCATTCTGGCACAAGAGCAAATGGGTATGAAAGTTTACAGCCTGGGACGACATGGTGTGAGGGAGATAACAACAGTGGGACAGTGTCAAGGTCCGGGGGCTGTAGTTGTGTGATGTATGAAGAGAGCTGAGGTTGTTTAATCTGGAGAAAGGAAGGCTGAAAAGATCTAACTGTTGTCTTCAAGGACCTAAAGGGAATTTATAGAAAAGACAGAGCCAGACTTTTCTCAAGGGTACACAGTGAAAGCATGAGAGGCAACAGTCACAAGCTGCAGCAAGGGGAATTATGACTGGTATAGGGGAAAAAAAGTGTTCGGAGTGAGAGTGGTTAAGCAATGGAAGAGCTGTGCTGGAGCCTCATACATTGACGACAAGAAACTCTCTTCTAATTTAGAATGGATATTATTAAAATAACACAATAAATTAGATTGGAAGGGACCTCTGGAGGTCACCTGGAGGTCCCCTGCTGAAAATTTCCACATCAAATAAGGTTGGCCAGGACCTCGTCTAGCTGAATCTTACATGTTGCCAAGGATAGATTGCACCACTGCTCTGGGCAACCTTTTCCCAGGCTTAACAACTCTCCCTGCAAAGATCCTAAATAGGAGGATCCTGTTGACTTCAAAGGCAGTTGGATTGTGGCCTAGATGAGGCAGAGAATTTGTTTGCTATCTTTTTTCTGAAATATCTGTGCTAACAAATTCAGCATTTCAGCTGTTCCTCGGTTTTCCTCAGTTATTGAGCTGTGTGACATTTTCCTCTTTTGTGTCACTTCTTATCTAGATAGCAATTTTTCTCCTTTAATTATGGCTTTTCCTTGTTCAGTAAAATTTGGTTGTAGAAATCTTATGCAAATATGAACTGAATGGTTTTCCTGTCTAATTATAGCTCCATTTAGATGAGACTAGTATCAGTGGTACTGAGCACTGGCTGGATTAAATACTGAATTTATTCAGCTAATGAAAGCTGAAGGACAGATTGTTTGCTTTATGGCACACAACATGGGTGGTTTAGCTGTCAGTTCAAAAGACTAAAAGAGAATTTTTGCATCACCAGTTCACTTCCCTGATATTGCAGGGAGCTCTCTCTTATCATCTCTTCCACAAACTTAACAAGCTCCCATCTTATTTGCCTTCACTGTGTTTTTGAAAAACATTATGGATAAAGAACAGAATTGCATTGTTTATGATAGCATCATGCAGCAGTTCATCACATACTGAACTTCATATTGTAGATGATGTACTACCTGTATTATAAATAAGATGTTTGAATGCAGGTAGTCAAGTGTCAAATCGTATGCTTACGGCTCTATGAATAACAAGACTTGGAACCATTTCTAGGCATGGGCGTCAGTCCTCAATATTCTGATTGATTTAGAAAACCCATTTGGTTATGTTCCACTGCTGTTAGTTGGTGTTCTGTCAATAGTTTCTATTCATTCTCATTTGTATTTCATTTGTTAGATTTCATTTATAGCACAAAGTTGTAATAACAGTTCTGTTGCTTCTCAAGTACCTGTACATTTAGAGATATTGAAGTGTTACTGTAAATAGTCATGTGCTTACAATGTTCACTAAACTCCTTATTTATATTTATTGTGGAGTAATGAATCTGTAGTCCTACTCCGAGCTAGAGCTTATCAACAGGTGATATTTTGTGAAATACATTTTCATTTTATAATAAGCATTCCAAGTGTGCTGGTGGTGTTAAAAAGCTGAGAAAAAGCATTTTTGATGGAATATAAGGGGGAATTGAAGAATTCGTTTCAATTATTTTATTGTATTTATCTATTATTTAAAACACTGGTGGAAACTCCAACACTGGTGTACCTAAGTTAAAACTGCAAAAGAAGGACGAGAAAAAAGCAAGCAGTTTCCGAAAACAACATCCTGGACTGGCATCTTGTTTCTTTGCTATTTTTTACTGGGTTATAGTGCTTTTTGACAAGATGGAGCTCTCTCTAACTCATTGTAGATGCGCAGTCTCTGCATTGAGAGCATGTCTGATGGGTCACTGGAAGTATCATCAAGGTGTTTGAGGAGTTGTTTGTTTGTTTTATTATATTTCTTGCTGCTGTCATGTCTGATGCCATCCGCACCTAGGATGCATCTATGTATTTTCTATGAAGTTCAATATTTGTCTACAAGGAATAAGGCCTTGAGGCTATGAATTTGCTATTTGCATGATGATGAGTGAAGTTAGATAGCAATAACTTTTGGTCACTGCTGACTTCTGTTGGTCTGACCCACTCTGAGCTTGAAGACCTTCCAGGCATCCTACAAAAGCTAGTTGTGTAACAGATTTGGGTTGGAAGATGGATGAGATGCCCCTGGCAGTCAATATGTTTCCAGAGCACTTCCATTTATATCATTACCCAGCTGAAGTAAAATGTTACTTCTATTTGTTTTTTTTTTTTTCAAGTGGCTGCTTGGTGGAGTTTATTTGCATAGTGGTATTTTTGGCACTGGTCAGTTCATTTTAAATCTAATTTGTTTTGGAGAGCTTTTAAGTGAGCACACTTTTTTCCCCGATGTTAAATCCAGCTAAAACAGCCTAGAATGAATTGGAGCACTGGCCTAGAAAGGAGAGGCTTCACAGCCCATTACCGATCCCCTGAGCCATCTCATCCCCTTGACTGTCATGTAATGTTTGTTTAATGTAAATTTCTCATATAAAACAAAACAAAATAAAACTGGAAAAGCAGAACAGCAGCTTTTTGGCATTAAGATATTAAAATGTGAAGGTAGTGAAAATGAGATTTCCTTTCATAAGTGCATTAGTAACCTTAGGGGAACCCTCAGCAGGGAAATGCCACAGTGGTGAGAAAAGGCTCAACTCTGAGAAGGAGGTGGATGAGCGTGTTTGGCAGCGTGGGCTGGAGTCGCTGGGGAGTTTTGTTTTCAGCTTCAAGGGAGAGGAGGCCCTTGTGAGAGCCGGTGAGAATTTCTAAAATAAGTGCTCTGGGCCAGTCTGTCACTGTGCATGTTACCAAGTATGTCTGGGCAGGAGTGTGTCAGTCTGTGAGTTACTGAGGATTGCTATGCATAAGTAAGCACATCGTTTCGTGAGTCACTGAGGATTTCTATGCATGAGTGACTGTTTCTGTGCTTGAATATGAATAAATAACATCCAGAGCCTCCAGTCATTCTAAAAAGGTTTAATCAAGGCTATCAAATAACTGGATTGTCGAAAAACATAGCTTGCTGAATTTATTCATGAGGTCCTAGGGACTAAAGTAAATTCAGCATCCCAGCAGTTTCTCCCAGGTCTTTTAAAGTTCCTGGGAAGATCAAAGACAGACCTGTAATTAAGATCCTTAAAAATGTAAAACCAAAATGGGATCGCTGGTGTGAAAGGTGGAAGTGATGTGTTCAGAGTCCTATGCGCATATCCCCTATTGTGGGATGCTCTCAAGCTCAACAAGTGTCTCCACGGTCACTGGTGGATCTGTCTAGCTTTGCATGATATCGGGTGTTGACTGTAATGTTCATCCATTGGTGGGTTGCGAATTCGAGGTACTTGGCAATGAGGAGAGTATGTGTAAAATGTGAGTGACAGCCTGCAAATACTTGCTGAAGGTACTGGGAGAATGCAAGGGAGAGAATTTCAGAGCTAACTCGCTGAGCATATGTTCACATTGCACTTTACCTAGTTGTGTTTTCACACAGGCCTACTGAGTCTGGCACTTTTCAGCAAGACGCTTGCCCAGTCTGCCCCTGCGCCCCACTGCCACCACCGTCATCCTGGCCTTGCCTTATATCCACCTCGCGTTGGGACCCAAGGGCACCTTTGTGTCACAGCCGCCCCCACTTGCAGGTCTGTCATTTCATCTTAATTTCTCGGGTGCCATCACTCCTACTCCCCCATGGCATGGCACAAATGAAGTTAAATGAGGTGAGCAGGCCATTCTGTAGATGAATATAAAGACATTCCAGGAATTAATACAATACAAAGAATTAAGCCACCTGCAGGCTGTCCACAGAGGTCAAGTTAGGAAGAAATGAATGGCTGAAAGGTTTATACAGTGGTCTTCAAACACAAGTTACCATGGTATCTGTGGAATCAGCAGAGACGGTTAGGTCCTGTGGCAGGGTGAGAGCCCGAGCGCCCAGCACCGCTGCAACACTTGCAGGCCGTACACAGGCCTGAGCACTGCAGCCAGCCCAGCTGTCCCCAGCAGGGCGTGCTGTGTCCCCTCTGTGTCCCCCCCTTTCCCACGGAGGGCTTTCACAATGGGAATCTGAGCTCTGAAGTCATCCTCTGCTCCCAGGGGAACTTCTGCACAGGTACTTCTGCGGTACGCTTGCAGCAGGCTGAGCTCTGAGTAAATGAACCTCTGCTATGAACTTACCAGACCTTTTCTAAAAGGCTATTTTTTTCATGGGTGTCATGAAGTTGATGAGCATGTCGGAGTTTGACCCTGAGAAGCCAAGATACAGGTTTTGAAGCAGTACTTGCTAGAGAATAGTATAATGTTTTTCCTTTCATAATTGGGTAGCCACAAGCGTTAAGTGAATATCTGTGCTGTGAATCTCTTTCTGAAAGAAAGTTAAAGAAATTATAAATTCTTTCCTTTCAGTAACCCCTTCTGATTACATCAGACTTCTTGGATTCAGTTTCAACAGTTGCTCTTCAGCCCGGTGCTGATCTCATCCAAATGTTTGAGTAGCTGGCAGATGGCATTGTTTGCATCTGAGGTGAAACTGATGTAAAGTTTTGAGTAATTTTCTTGTTGCTGATATTTTATCCTTCCTGTGTAGCAATGTACGCTAGAGGCTTACAGGGGACTCTGTGTGACACAGCCCATCTAAGAACAAAGCTGGAACTGAGGTGCTGAAGTGCTGAAATAAAAGCAGTTATTGAAAGCTAGTCAAATATCTGCAGAGAGTTTGCTGCTCTATCTCTGTTGTGCAGCTACGTGTCTTGTGGAGCAGCTAATAAATAGGGTGTGGGAATACTACAGACATCCTCGGAAAAGAAGGACGCAGAGATAAATGCAGATAAACATGAAATACAATTATCCAGCTTGGAAATGGGTTGCCACACAATTCTTATTGCTATTCCTTTGGGGAATTTTATACACACAGACCTTCCACTTTCATCCTCTGATAGAAGGTGGTGCTTCCCATAGCTTAATGCACATTAGCAGCCCTCTAAAGCTTTTGTTCATTATTGACTAAAAGATAACATCCTTGCTGCCTACCAAATCACTGACTGACAGCACTGAGAGGTTTTCCCTAGCTGAGGTTTGCTGGCAGTTGACTGATGAGCAAAACCTCTCGGCCGGCCGTGTAATCCCACGGGTGCCCCCGCTGTGACTGGCAGCGGGGGGGGGTTCTGCTCTTACAGGGCAGGCGAGAGAGGTCTTCTGGCTGGGCAGCAGCTGGAGCTTGTGGTGGCTGTGCCATGTCTGTTGGCTCACATCCTGGTTTCTGTCCTGAGCTCGTGGGACTTGACTGATATCTTGGTTTCTGTTTCTGGCCGTGGGTCCTTGGCGATGCAACCTTCCTCCAGCCCTTGGCCTTAACAAGTGCGCAAGATTGGTTGCGCAGCCTAAGGCTGGCACTTCAATCCCCTCTCAGTCCATGTAGTTATAGGATTGTAGTGGTGAATCCCTGGTTGCTTGTTGCTCTGCATGCCTAATCCTTTTTCTGCATTTTCATCTGCTAGCTGTGCTTGCCTTTCCTGTTGCAGCTTTTCATACCTTTCATGCGGATTTCAGAGCTGATTCCTACAATCTGGAGGAAAAGTAAAAATGCAGTTCTTCTTATGCAAGAAATTCAACTTGCTAAGTATCTTTTATTATTACTTTTTTGCTTTGAAATAGTACTCATTCAACAAAACTAAGCAAAGTGAAATTGTGGAAGAGAGAGAGAGAGAAAAGGAAGTCCCCCGAAAATGCTCAGTGTTTGAGTGCTTCTGTGAGCTGCGTGAAGAAAAGGGCAAGATATGCAGTCCCCTGTCATCTCGAGCTGGGGAATGTGTAAAGATCTCAGCTGTGGAAAGTCATCACACAGAAAGCAAGCAAGCAGGAGACTTCTTTTCCCTTTGTTTCTGAATACTTTGGATTAAATCTTTGTCACTAACAGATGGGACTTCCAACCCCTCCCTTTGCAATGGCTTCATGAAGTTGTATTTCTGAGTAACACGTCGCTGATGTAGCAGGCGCACCACTCAAAGCAGAGGCAACAGCCTAAAACCATGGTATGTGGCAGCCAGCTGGTACACCATGTACTGTGGTACAGCACGGCCTCATGTAGCATGTCTGCACTAGCCACATCCTGTAACAGAGGCATAAAGTAAGGCAGAAGAAGAAGAAACACAATTTCTTAAAGTGACTCTAGATAAACCAGGGTATGGTGTAGTCTCTATAGCACCCCTTCCCCTTGTCACTTGGGATTCTTTGCCACCTTCCCTGGTCTAGTTTTTATGCCTGTAAAACTTGATAATGCAGGGAAAGCTTGTGTGGCTTTAAGAGATAAACCCAGCTGCACTTTCTGGCTCCTTATCTAGCCATCTGCAGGGAATCAGCAGACAGAACAGATAACCTGAGAGAAGATGTGACAAAGGATTACTAGATACAGCTACAAGAAAGGCAGTTACTTTGGGTGGGAGGTGTTTGGGTTCAAGTGCTGGATTGAAGCAGAGAAATTTGGGGGTTCCCTTGAACACAGGAGGAACCAAGGTTTTGTATAGGACTTGTGTATAAAAAAAGAGTGAAAACTCTGTCATCAATTTTTCCTCATTTCATGAAATGTGCAGGGAATAGTGAACTTTGAACTACCTAAAAGGGCCTGGATTTACTACTGGCTGCAAAGCTGTGCTGGACTCATCTCTGACTATAAAATAACTGATTTATCAGAGTAATGAAAGCTAGAGTACTTTTGTAACACTTGGGCATTAATTAACAGAATATCTGTGCATACGCATAATATGATTTAGCAGACAATGTTCATTTGATGGAAGGTGGAAGATATGAAATCTTATGTTAAAGTTAATATTTGGTGTAAGAATTAAGAAAACTTTGCCTGTGTGAAGTATGGTGCAGTTTTCATGGGAAATACAATAAAGATGTAAAACAATTGGAGATGATTTTGTTACACTACAGGAAGTAGCCATAATAAGTTAGAAAATTTTAGACAGTATATTTTTTAGCACATCCCTCTTGATGTAACATAAAAATGTATTTTGTCAGGTCTAGTAATCTAGTTAGAGTATTCAGAGTAGTTGAGTGTTAGACTATGATTCATGTAGTGTAAAAAAATAACCAACTCTCTATGTGAGGAAAAAGTAATCTATTTGATAGAGCTAGTCGGTATATTACAGCTTTCAAATGTAAGCCACAATACTGTGTTTTTCTCATACATTAGTTGTATACAGTTATTCAGAATATCTAACACATTTTGTCTGTATTGTTTCCCCAACATAATTCTTTTTCAGTTTGAATCTCTGTTTCTCTAATGTTA
Source organism: Alca torda (assembly GCA_008658365.1). Classification (NCBI taxonomy): domain Eukaryota; kingdom Metazoa; phylum Chordata; class Aves; order Charadriiformes; family Alcidae; genus Alca; species Alca torda. Next base: position 13,773,190 of record CM018079.1, on the reverse strand, counting down.
GTTAACAGCAATGCTAGTTAGAAAAAGTGAGATGAGGACAGTCATGGATAAAATATGAAATAAATATTTATTGTGGAATTCTTTATTTAAACATAATTTTAAAGTACAATGAAAAATATACTCTATAGCTAGAAAATGTGCATGTTGTAATATATCCATGAAATTAATGAATTGGTTTTCTTTCCTTCTGCAGTATCTGCTCTGCAAGCTTTTAGTATTTCAATAAATCATAGCTGCTCATGAGAGTAGCCTGACACTGGTGCTAATTGAATGGTACCGGATTGTTAGCTTTGATCTGTGATGAGGTTTCCATGGTGATCTCAGCAGATGAGACTATGGCCACTACAACAATTTCTTTGTGCTGATGTGACTCTGAACTGCCTACCTAGCCAAGGATGAAATCCCAGCTCTGCTGAAAATCAGTGGGAGTTTGCTGTTGATTTCAGTGAATTTGATATTGTCTCTATCATGACTGGATTTGGAGACACGGTCTGGAGTCATAAAGGTCCCAAATGAAGGCAGTCTGTAGTCAAGACGATAATTTTGTTTTAAACTCTTCACTGTGTTGCTCGAAACCAGATGGAATTTGCAGACTTTTATACCCATTCCCAGACTGACCATGTCTCCACATTAAATAAGTTATGCAAGCCATTCCCCTCATAACTGAAACCCTTAATCTGTGCTTATTTGATTTCATTGCATAGGAGCTCTTAGAATGGAGTGGGACAACATTGCATAAGGGACCATAAAAATACAGAAGGATGGTTCACCTTCAAAGAGCTTACAGCTGGATACAGATGAGTTTGTGAGAAAAGAGTGGGAAAGAATGAGGTAAGGAGAATTGGCAGTGATCAAAGCAAAACAGTTGCCTGACTACATTGGATTTGATATTTTGCCATTTGAATAATTGACATTGTTTTTAAGGAGGCTTTTGATTCACTCTTCTGTGTGAAGCAGGTGGAATAAAGTGTGGCAGTGCTTTTTGGAAACTGAGTGGGCAGCAGAAACTGGCAGCATGGGTAGAGGGATGGCAAGGTGGGTGAGGATGCAGCAGTGAAAAACCCAAAAGAGATTGTGGTGCCCATCAAGGTAAAGTTGGTAGCAAAACTGTGGTGTGACAGTTAGTCACACTTAGTGGAGGAAAATAAAGAAAGGGTGGAAAAGGGCCAAGATAATCTTATTTTAGCAGTACTCGGAATTGTCCTAAATCTGGCAAGATTGCATTTGCCAGGACAAGACAAAAAGAAGCTCCTGTAAATATATGAGATGGGTGAAGCTCCTGTTAAGACATGAGATGGGTACCTAGATAGAATTTTCAGGTGCAAGTGTGGTTAAGAGAATCTGTAATTTTCAAGAGATAATGTGAAAAGAAATTGGCAAGCTTTAGATGTAATCAGGGGAAGAGAATCTCTGGAGGGCTCTGAGTATAAAACAGTTTTCAAACTTGTCTACCTCCTTATGTTAGTGAGACAGCCTCATATCAAATAAGTAGAAAAGAAGCATTTCTGTAATATTTCAACTGTTTTCTAAAGTTGAGAATGGGACACGGGACAGGGTTGATTGTAGAAGGTCAAAAGATCTCTTAAGGAAGGACATGAGCTGTCATTTTTTTACCATCCGTTATTTTGGACTGATAAGTAGCTGTTTCTCCTAGCAAGAAAAACATCCCAAATAATAGCCCCTTCCTTGATTTCTTGTGTTAAAGTTGAACTATGGGTGTGTGGAAAGGTTCAAGAAAGAAATTTAGGGAAAGTGAGAAAAGATGTATTAAAGATAAAGGTACATAGTTTAAGAAATTGCTTTACATTTATAGCAGGAACTTTTTTTTTTTTTAATGAAGAAGGCAAAACAATCTTAGTTGTGCCAGTTTTATGTTTAGTTCTTTAACTCGTGTAAATATTGAGTAAATCCTATACACTTGAGAAGGCACCAATGTTTTTCTTACTAGACTGGAGAGAAACTGTTCTAATGGAGCAGTGATGACCTCTTGTGGTTATCTAGTAAAGCTTCAGGTTTGCCCCATGCATAAAGGAGTTCGAATTTTTATTAAATTAGGGAGAGTCGCAACATTGGCTGCAACACTAACTATTCTTAAGTCCTTCACTTACGTGGGGAGTACAAACTTGCTCTGAGAGAGTATGGTTTTGCCTCTTTGCCGGAATTTCACTCATGTTGGGCTTAATGTTCTAAGTGAAATGGGATTTTTTTTTTTTAAATCCATAGAAGTGAAACAAAAACTCAAATGAACTTTGTGCAATTAAAGCCTTCTAGGTAAATGTTCCTATCAGTCTAAATGTGTGCAACCCAAAAGTTGTGGCACTGTGCTAGTATACAGGGAAGTACCATATTTTCCCTCTTTATGCTGACTGAAGTACAGAGACTAAACATTGTACATCAGCTGGTGAAAAATGTATTTCTGAAATTACTTTCTTGTAAATAATATAACTTAAATTCACATTGGCTAGCGTTTTTAATGATACTTCATGCTTGCAATTTTCCATTAGAGTTAAAAAATTACCTTTAATCATGCAAAAAGCTTGTATTATTTAAGTTGACATTGTTTGTGTTCAACCATGGTCTGAAAGTTTAAAATCTTTTGACTGACTTGAAATGTGATTTAAACCACCAGTGGGTTTGAGGAAGGAAACTATCTCTCTTTTGTATAGCATCAAAATTATTGCTAGACTTCCTTTCTGCCTCTGCTAGGTAGTGCAGTATGCTGTGAAATGCAATGTGTAAGTAGCCCTCAGTGGCTGCGTACAGGCCTAAGGTATGTCATTCTTTTCTTATGCGTTGACAACATTAATGTGAATTCTGTAGCTTGAAGTCTGGGAAGTCAATATAAAAAAATTCTAATCTCAGTATATCAGTGAAGGAGCACATCTAAACTTCTCAATAACCTTGGGAAGAAAGGCTTGATTAGAAACATACAGACTTCATTACCATGAGCTGTCATTGTCACTGAGAGTATTGGAAAACTCTGAGACTGGACTATGAGGTATTTCAGGGTGCATCTTTCTGGTGGTTGATGCTGGCACAAAACAAAGACCTTGTGCTTCAAGATTTAAGACAGTCATTTCTGGAAGGCAGTATACTATGAGCTAGAGGCAACGATGAGAGGTATCATAGGGCTATTTGTACCTTCCCATGTGTTTACTTGTTTTGACCGTTCAGAGGTGGGGTGCTGATTCACGTAGGTTGTATGTCTGCAAAAATACATCCATTTCCAAGGTCCTATGAATAAATCACTAGGTTGAGTATCAGAAAAAAAAATAGACCACCAGAAGAAAGCAGTCTTCTTTCTGCACAAATCACTCTGATAGGCATGAAGGCAACTCAAATATTTCCTAAATAGTGTTGAAATGATTGCAGCACACCAAGTATGCGATATGTTTGTTTTCCAGCTACCCTGGTTGCTGTATCTCCATGGTTAGTGGGCACAATATTCTAGTGGTGTTACCTGGCCTCTTGTCCAGGACTAATCAGTATCCCCAGGACGTGAGAACACCTGCAAGAAAACCAAATTTAGAAAGCACCACACGTGCACATTGCTTCACAGTCAATCAGGCATGAAGCAGTGCCTACATGCAAACATTGTCATGATCTGCTCCTAACCCATGTCAGCGACAGACGCCATTGTCCCTACTGTCAGGTGCCCGACAGGCATGGGACACAAATGATGGATTTTCTTCTTTTTTTTTTTCTTTTTTTCTCTTTTTTCCCAGGAGTCAGTGGCCCTCCAGTTCTGAAAGGCAGAGAAACATTGCACTGTGGCTACTGCTTGTAAGGCCCCATCTTTATTTAAAATACTGTGAGGGAACATTGGTCAAATCTCTGGGGTCAGCACCAGAAACACAAGAGCAGCCTGAAGTAACTTATATGAGGAGTCCATTCCTCAGGGGGCTGACCCACAGCCACAGATTAACTCCAATGATGTCTATTGAGGGCTTCCTTGTACTGGGGGATCACTAGCTACCAGGTACCACATAATTGCCCTAAAAGTTCTAAATATATTTAAAGAGGAAGTGGGACATTTTCATTTTGTGCGTTTTTCCTTCTGCTTTAAAATAGAGAAGGAAGATAAAAATGATTCCTGCTCAAAGAGAGAACACTCATCCAGAAGACCTTTCAGCAACATGAAAGGTGCCAAATGAATCCCCCAATTCCCCCTAAAAGATAATAATAAATAATGATTTTTTAAAAAAGCAGAACATTGGCAGAAAACTCTCAAGTATAGCTATCTGTAGTAATTGCACACACACACATTGCCAAATCATGTGATCTTCCACCACTCTTAAGAGTGTGTAGTAGCGTTTCTCAGTCACGTTCTTCCTTCCCTTCCCTTTGCCTCTGCGACGCAGAGCCCTAACTTGCCCCTGCAGGGTGAGGAGAGGAGGTTGTGAGGCTTCTCCTGCCTCAAGGTGGAGAGAAAGTCTCTGTTTGCTTTCTCTGACTACTTTGGAGGTCCTAACAGATAAAGGGTTGAGGGCTTCCTGACAAATCATTTCAGCCTCTTGTCTTTCAAACACTTCCCTAGAGGCTGATTTTCTGAAAGCTGGACTGTGGAAAGCTTGGTATTTGATAAATATAATAAAATATTTCTCTTCGACCTCTCCAGGCTATTTGGAAGCAAGCAGGCATTTGGGGAGTAAACTTCTTGTTAGCTCATAAGTGTCAGAACAGGTAGTTGCATTCAATTACAAAACCAAGCACTCCATTTAGGAACGAAGTATTCAAGGTAAAGAAACCAGGAAAAGGCTATACTATGCCTAGAGAAAAGAACCTTAGTCCTTTTCTAAATGCTTGTTTTGCATTTACATATACTTTTTGTCAGCTACAACATGAGTGGAGCAGCCTTACTGCCTATTGAAACATTTTGCTAGTTTTTATTGATGTTTTGGATAGCAAGAAGAAAATGATTTGTAGTGGAAGTAACTTTTACCTATGTTCATGGCTAGCTTAGGAGTCAACTAATGAATTTCTACAAACTTACTTTGAAGATCAAAAACTAGTTTGTAAAGTTTGAGAAGTATAATGGAATATAAAAGCCCCTATAAATTCTTGAAATGCTAACAAGTTGAAAAAATACTTTTTTTTCTTTAATGTCTCGTAAAACAGGGACCTAGGAATGATATCTGATATTAAAAACAATATTAGCAATTTAAATGTTAATAACATCATTAGCATTGTAGGAAATCAGAATAGGTGAGCATAATGGACTCTCTTACAGGAATCCTAATTAGTCTTTGCAATCTGTAACAAAAACAAACAAACCCATACTGACTCCAGAAAAACCTTTTCTTCTCCCAAGACGATGTTATAATGAACCATTACATTGACTTGTATGACAACAAAACTTTTAGTCGCTTCACAAAAAGAAGCTTTTAGACAAGATATTGACTAAGGCACGTGCCAAATAAAGGTGCAATGTAATAAAGGGATTTGAGCAATTTGAGTTTAACTCTGTCAGACAAAGAGCAGTGTTATTGCAAAATGCTGTGCTCAATTCTATATGAAAAAAAAACAACAAAACAAAAACACATCAGAGATTGGAACTAGAACTTGATGAGCAAACTTCCTTGAATGACTTTTTTGCTAAAGTACTTATAAATCGTTCATCAGTTCTTACCCTGCATGGACCATTTCTCTGTCGTTCTAGCATGGACCATTTCTCTGTTATTCTAACTGTAGTGGTAAACAGTTTATAAATGTATCAGATAAGAGGACAAGATACAAAGGATAGGGCTATTATCTAAACTCTAAATGCAATGTCTGAAGTATTTGAGAGATGAATTCAGAACACTCAATTTTTAAAGACTAGCCATATAGGAGGACAGAGTTCTAAAGCACAAAGAGGATGAGAAATGGTAATAGCCCAAAATTAATAAAACCCATCTGAGCTCTGTCAAATTTTTAAGTAACAACTATATGTACTTTTTCATTTAACTCGGTGTTCAAAATCTTCATAGGCTGTAGTCTAAGTCACAGTCCAGGTAACAAATATCCTTTCACTGTATTTAAAGAAAGATCCAACAAAGGAAGTAAGAAAATGAGACAGCAAAACCCTGGGCTCTCATCTTTTTCATGTGCTTGGCATCCACAGGATTCAGTGCAATTTTTATTTAAACCAGTAGTAAAAATACCATTTGAAGAGGAATTTTAATATCTACATATGAAATACTTCCTTTGAGCAGTAGCACTGCTTCTAAGAACCTGTTCAGTCACAGATTTGAGCCGCAAACAAACTTTAATAGCATATGCAGGAACATCATAAAATATGCTTAATGTGACACAGCTGCACAGCATTTCAGCCGTAACCTGGAAAAATGAAAGTCTGGGTGTACTGAACTTATAAAACTCTCTGTGACAGCACCATCTGGTGTCTTCCAATAATACTATTTATGGTATTTTTAGGGGAAGGAAAGGAAAGAAATATCCTGTCAACTTTTAAAGCTAAGTTTGGATGTAGACAAAGGGGATTTCCTTGATCATCTAGTCCAAACCTTGCTGTTGCATGCACTCATTTAATAATTCCTGCACGTCAGTTTATTGTGTCTTCTATAATTCCAGTTAGGTAATAGGAAATTTCACAGTTCTGTTAATTTAAAACTTTCCTTCGTTTTTTGTATATTCATTTATATATGATCAACTTGCAGTCTTTTTCTGAAGTGCCAAATCCTAAATTGCTATTTTCCTTTCATTGCATTTAGCCTTCCTGATATACCGACAGAGAGCAAACATATCCCCTTCAGCCTTTCCCTTGTTGCCAAGCTTTTAACTTTTTCATGAATAATTCTTCATCCCCTCACTCTCCTACCTGCTCTTCTTCAAGTGTGGTTCCTCTTATGTACAGCTCCAGGTGGGCTTTCTTGTGGTCTTGTGAGAAGATTAGTATGCCCCCCATCACTGCTGATCTGTCTGCTAGTGCATTTTAAGGCCACATTTGAAGGATGGGGGGGACAGTTAATGGGATCTTTGTGACATTCACATCCTCATCAACCAGTATCCCAATCAATGAGCTTCCAGTTAAGAGCAGAAATATGTATTTTTAGTCTGTAAATCCATGACCTGGCATTATGTACTATTGAATTTCATCACATCTCTCTCAGTCAGATCAATAAGGTTCTCCTGTATTCCATGCCTGCCTTTCCTTTGCCAATGGCAGCTTGTTTTAGGTCATCAATGAATTTCCCATTTTGTTTGCATGCACCATGCTCATTAATGATTATATTAAATATGATCAATCCCAGGAATGACTCTTGGAAAACCTCAGTTAGTAACCTCACACATCTGTTTTCAGCAGAATGTATTACTGTCTTCCATTTGGCCAAATGTCTGTATTTACTGCCTGCATGGCACTGTATAAATGCTCTATGGAAGTTTATCAGCAAGATGTATTAGTATAGAAGAACACCCAATTAATTCAGGTATATGCTTCCTGTCTCTCAAGCAAGACCAGGAATCTCTGTGTTTGTCTGAATTGGGCCATATAAACTTTCCTGTCATTATCCTGGGTATATGTATTTTTCATTATTACATTCAGAGGCTTGTTGGTGGAAGTCTTGGCAAACATTAGCATCTCAGCATCACTGTGTACACTCAACTTTTGATCCAAGCGTGGTAGCTTTACGGAATTGTAACACTGTGAAGGAAATATCACTTGTAGGCACAGTCTCTGAATCTTAGCTAGGATGTGCACGTGTAACTTGACCCTCTCACACACCTACTATGCTGGCAATTAATAGCTTCATTTCGGCAACGAAATGTCCTTTCAAAAGCTGAGCCTCCCACTAGAAAATCTTTCAGTGTGACTGTGCCAGAACTTGAGGTGTAGCCTTGGCGAGGTGAAGGTGTATTTTGTAGCTCTGCATGCTCTTCCGCTGGTGATTACTTAAGGAGCAAGGCACAGGATGTCTGTTGAGCAAGTGACTTTGTCCGTGTGAATAATACCTCTTCTGCAGCATATTCCCTGATATGTTTCAACCAAAATAATGTGAAGCAGGATTCTGCCACTAATTTGAAAACTGCAGTAATATTTAATATATCCTGTCCACAATAGACGGTGTCTTTTTCTGCACAGAGATTGAACTCTGTATTTCTTTTAGGCATTAGAGAATGACGTGTAGCTGGCAACCTCTACTTCCAAGATTTATCATTGTACCACAGAAGTTATGAGCCACCTGACTAGCACTTGGGATGACTCTCTTCATTCCAGATCACATGAACTTCCAGCATGAAGCACAGATGATCTCTAATCACACATTTTTGTGCAGCTTCTGCAGCAAGTTCCATTCTTCACACAGTCTTGTCTAATACATTTCCAATTTGTCTGGGTTTTTTTTGGAAAGAATCTCTATTATAAGTTACAGCTTCTTTTAGGTTCTTCACAATATTTCCCCAGGAAAATGATTAAAACACTAGGAACTGGCACTGTTTTGGAGCTTGAATTCTTGTGCGTTAAGAAATTCTGCCTCAGCAGAACTGCGCTTAATTCCATGTGTATCTGTCAGCACCAGAACAGCTAGCACAGATGCAGAGATACAAATTTGAGCCTTATCCCATACTTAAGCTAAAGGCTGTCTCCAGTCAGTCTGACTGACCGTTCAAGGAAGAAGATGGAGGTGCCTGGATCTGATGCTAGTGACAGTGGTTCCCTCCCTTCCCCCCCATGCTGTAGGCTCTGGAAGATGGTAAGCTTAATAACAGCAGCTTGTTAGGTCCTGGTAGACCTTTGATATATTTGGTTATAATGCTCGGCCTTAGAAGGAGACAGGTAGGAAAGGAGCAGTAAGTAAGGTGAGCACTTGTAATCAAGTTACTGGTGTACCGCCGGAGAAACCGTCCAGTTGGGATGGCAGCAAATGTCATCTGGCTCATCTTGCCTACCCCGCAGAGCTGGGGCTGCATTTTGTCAGTTCACTTTTTCTCCAGGTAAGACGTTTAAATAACTGCCTTTATAGGAGAGCAGGGAAAATAAACTAGTAACAGGAGAAAACTAACTTTTTGATATTTTTACGTTGCAGAGGAAAAGCCAATATTTTGACTGAGGGCTTAGTAAGCCTCTCCACGCGAGTAATGAGAAACATGGAAAATGCTGAAGGTTTAAGGGTGCTGAGTGAGCTATTACGGGAGAGAAAGAAATTGCAGAAAGGAGACATGTTTCTTTCAAATATTCTTTATTTTTAAGAAGCTGTAATAGAAGAAGGAAGAGGCAGAAAGATGTTCATCAGCATCAGTCTCCTGGGTTCTTGTAGTTTACCAAAAAATCTCTATAACAAAAGCAGACACTAAACAAACATGATAAGGCATGGCGATTTTTGCCTCTGGGACACAGGGAGCACCATCTCACTATGAAAACTTAATAAGGATCAAACAAGATAAAGCTCCTTTCTACTCTTTTCATAATTTTTAAATGAAAATGTCACTTTCCCTGTGAATTCTATTGAACCTTTCCTATAGCTCCCATGAGGAGTTTATCTTAGCTGGAACACAGTTGTTTTTTTTCCTGGAACTTTACTCTGAAGATTTCTTTAAAGCATCAGAGCATTATCAAGAATATTAAATTGACCTAAGTAAATGAAACCAGAACTACAGTAGCAACTGTAGTAATTCAAGCGATGTTACAGAAGAATGAAGCAGTATTCCAATCTAAGTCAGGATTCTGTAATAAAGCAAGCGACAGGCAATACAGCTATTAGCATATGAATAAGAAGATGGATGGAGTATTAACAATGTCAGGTCAAGAAAAGATGTATTGCTCAATTAACTCTCTAAATGAACAAACTTATTGGTTTTTTTTAACTCAAAGCACAGTATTGGCAGCAAATGGGTGAGGCGATGGGATTGCTTTAGCCTTTGTATGGTCTCCCAGTGTTAACATCTCTTCTGTTCTTCTCCGGCTGTAAACAAGAATCAATTTCAGTCTTGTAGCTAGGGAAGGCAAAAGAACTCGTTTTCCTGAGCACCTGCAGAGAGATTGTATTTCAGTCAACTTTCCCTGCTGTCCGTCAGCATCAAGAAACCTTCAGGCTGCATTGAAATTAGCACTGACCCCAAGTCTCTCCCAGCCGGCACCTGCTGGGGTCCTGCCCCTGTGGGGACTCATCACACTCAATGCAGAAGGAACTGAGCTGCTGACCGAAACCTCCTGAGAGTAGAGAGAGAGGTGGGATTTCTGACCTTCCCTGTAGTGTGTATTTTCCATAAGTTAGCTTTTGCTTGTGCCCAGCTCAACACAAAATCACTGACCTTTGGGGGTATCTAGGTCCTATATACAATAAGGCATCAAGTTTGCATGCTCTGAATTGCTTGCTGGAGGATCTTTCCATTAATGGTAAAGGCAGCCAATGCACCTAATTCAGGCTTTTTCAATACCATGTAATGCCATCTTCCATATTCTTCTGGATTAAGATTCTTAAATTCCAGGTAAATCCCTACTTCAGCAGAATTTAGGCAGCCTAGTCTTTAAAAGCCTAGCTTTTAAACCTCTTGCCATTTTACCTCTTGGCACCAATTGTCCCAACAGGCTGAGACAGAGATCACCATCAGATTCCATAGCAGAGGGGCTTAGCAACCTGGAGGAGATTCCTCATCTTTAACTGAAGCAATTTCTAGCCATGGCCTTTGAGATGGTTTGGAATTTTGGGTGCATAAACACAATCCAACAAAGTCTAAGCATAACAGGTTACTTTATAAACCAAAAAAGGGTATAAACTAATTAATTTTACCTTGTGAAAGGGCAATCTAACGAAGTGTTGTGGCACAAACTAGAGGTAGTCATATAGTGAATTTCCATGTGTCACTTGCTCGTTATCAGCTGTTACCTAAATCCAGCTTCCGAGCTTCTGTATATCAAGAATCTGGAGTTGGAGTTCCCCACGTGCTGCTTCTCTTCTACTTACTGACCACATTTCACACGCTGAAGTTTGAATGTGATGGTCTTGTAACTTTCTACAAGGTATAGTTCATCTGGAATTATTCTCCCTTCAGAAACATGGAAAACGGGGGGGATAATTTGCAATATGTTATTAAAGTCGTATATCACATCCAAAATTTGGAGACACGCCCCTTACCCCAATGCTGCAGACACTGTTATGTGATTTTCAATAGCATGTAGAAGTAGAGATTGTGCTTTTCACTGTAATCCAGGCAAGGTGATTTGTGATCAGGCTGGATGAGTGCCTTGTATGCTGCTGTGGAGGCTGGAGCGGGACAAAAGTCACAGGGTTTGGTTTTTATGAAGGAGAGAGCACAGGCTAGGGTAAGGTGGTGGCAAATGTCTTGCTGGCCCGAGAGGAAACGTGTTTACAGCTGCTTGGTTGTTCATTGAAAGTATGATGTTCTTGTGCCAGGACTAGAACAGAGCTCTGGGGAGCCAGGCAAAGGGAGAACCTCAGATGTTTCTGTGAACGGAAACAAATAATCTGGGAAGAACCACCATCGACTATTACACAAAGCTGGGTGATTTTAAGTCAAAGCATTGACCTAGTTAATTATAGTTCAGCTTTCAGCAACAAAAGTAATCAAATATTCCGTTGTTTTTATTCAGGAGTACTTTTAAGGTGAGAAGCAACCACTAGATTATAAATTAATTGTGAAGAATTTAATATCTTGCATTTAAATAAAGCATGCTTTCCAGCGGTTTTTTTTGTTTGTTTGTTTAATTTGAATATGAGTAGTTAGTCCTTCACTTCCCAGGAGAGTTTCACTTTTCTCCAATGGACAGTCACTGTTTAATTGGCTACTTTTGCTCTAAAGTTGCAACTAAAGTCTAAAGTTTCGTTCTTGTTATGTCTTTATCCACTAGTTTAAAGAGCCTATTAGTACCTGCTGTTACATCCCTGTGATGATACTTACGCAATGCCTCTTTTCTTGAAAAGCTGAATAGATTGGACACCTGAAATCTCTCCCCGGAGAGGAATTACTTCAAATTATTTTTAGGGTTCCTTTCTTAACCTTCTCTATTATTTCAATATCCTTTTTAAAATGCAGATACCAAAACCAGACACCTTCCGCTATCTGTCTCACTGATGCTTCATGCGGAGAGAAAATCACTTCCCTATTCCGACTTCTTACTCCTCAGAAACATCTTTAGGCCCTCTTTCCCTAGGAGTATAGCACAATTCCTGCCTACTCTGACCCCCACATCCTTCCCTGTGTGCAGAGTAAACCACACACTCCCCAGCTCTACTCTGGAGTGGCCGGCAGTTTTGGTCACCTGGAATCGTATTTTTGCCTTGAACTCTATTAAAACACGTTCTGTTTCAACTAAGCTCATCTTACCTGGTCCTTAATAGTTTACACGTGCAATGAGAATGTCATCTATCATTGAATACCACACCTTTACAAAAACCTGTTATGGCCATGGCTGTGTAACTTTACTAACCACACTGATAATTTCCTTGCAAAAACACAAATCATGTTTGCTTGGCAGGCCACTTTCCGTAAAAACAAACTTTATCCATAGATTGGATTTTTTCTCTCTTGTTTTTCTTGGGGATGGTTAACATTAGGCTAACTGGCCTGTAACTATCTGGTCACCGTCATTAGTTTTCCTGGATCTTACCAGGAAACCAAACACTCAGTCTTTCAAGATGTTCCTGTTATGGCAAGATTTACTTGTAGCATCAGGGAGCTGGTTATTCTCTCCACCCTCCCGCCCACTCTTTTGGGATTCATGTGTGCCATTTTTCTAGGTCTGCTGGCTTTTGTACATTCTTGGGAGATGCTTCTTAACCTTGCTTTTATGAGTCAATAATCTGGCAAACACATCCTCCCTTTCTTTCCAAATATAAACCTGAACTATTTATTGGTCATTTATACCTTTTTTGCCTTCTCTTCTAGTAATACTTCAAAATATACAAATGCTTTATTGCCCATAGCTCTTCCAGGCATGGATTTTCCCCGTAGGGTTTTTGCATCCCTTTATGAAATCTCAACACTTTCTAATAAATGTTGATTGCCATCAACTTTCACTTCTCAATGTTAGTCCTACATGGTAATTTTTTCTTCTTAGTTGCTGACTTCACTTCTCCAGGAATGGGCTTTCAATGAAGGTTATCCTCTTGCTTGATGATAGAATTTTTGGCAACATACCATATTTCCCTGTAAACATCTCTATTTTATTCCCCTATTCGCCTGTACATTTTTTTTCCCCCCAAATTCACTTTTTTCAACTTTGGGGAAATAACTTTTTCAAAGGAGCATGTGTGGGTGCAAAATATGGTTAAGGCTGTCATCTGTTTCCTTCAATGTTTCTTTCAGTGGGTCCTATGAACATAAACTGGGAACAGGCAAATACTGACACTAGCGAGATACTTACGCATCTCATCTAAATTAAAGGGAATGGTATTTCTAGTAGCAGATTTTAATAACAAGGGGGCTAAAATGGGCAATATATATATTAATCTTGTGAGACATCCTTCTGTTATTGAGCATAGTTATGGAAAAGCAGAATTTTTGCTACTCACTTGCACAAAGTAGAGTTTGAAATGCCTTTTGAAAGGCGTTTGAGCCTTGGCCAAAACTCTTTTTTTTTTTTTTGGGGGGGGGGGGGGGGGGGGCGTGTTTTAGTCATTAAAAATTCTCAAACGTGGGCTTTCACCGCGTCAAAATTAAACTCTTCTTTTCCACCCGTGTCCGTGGAGCCCGAGTGTTATCTCCCCGCTCCCCGCCCGCCGCCTCCCCCCCGCCTCTGCCGCCAGGTGGCGCCGCCGCCCCGCCCGCTCCTGCCGCCTCCGCCGCCGGCGGCTGCCCCCCGCCGCCCCGCACCCCCGGGGCGCCCGCGGGGGGGCCGAGCCCGGCGCCGCGCCTCTGTGCGTGTGCGTGTAAATCTCCCCCCCCTCGCCCCCCCCCTCCTCCTCCTCCTCCTCCTCCTCCTCCTCCTCCTCCTCCTCCCGCCCGGGCTGCCAGCAGCGGGGGTGGCAGCTGTGCGGGCAGGAGGAAGAGCGGCGGCGGGGGGGACCAAGGAGGGGGGGGGAGGGCGGAGACGGGGCCAGCCCAAGGAAAATCAAAGGGCCCCGCGATGAATTAGGCAGCGGGCTGCAGAGGGGAGGGCTCCCCCCTCCCCCGCCCTTCCCCGCACGGCGGCGGGAGCAGCGCCGCCCCGCACGGAGCCGGCGGCTCGGGGCACGCCACAGGCGCACGCAGGCACAGACGGGCGGCGGGGGCGGGCCGGGCCGGGCCGGGCCGGCCGGGGTGGGGGGGGCTCCGGCAGATGAAGATGGCAATGTCTGTGATCCAAGCGTGCCGCAGCCTGGCTCTCTCAACATGGCTGCTGTCCTTTTGTTTCGTGCATCTGCTGTGCCTGGACTTCACCGTTGCCGAGAAGGAGGAGTGGTACACGGCCTTCGTCAACATCACCTACGCCGACCCGGCGGCCGGCAGCGCCGAGCTCCGCAGCGAGAAGAGCGAGTGCGGGCGCTACGGCGAGCAGTCGCCCAAGCAGGACGCCCGCGGGCAGGTGGCCCTCTCCGCCTCCCCCGCCGACCGCTACGCCTGCGACCCCGGCACCCGCTTCAACGCCCCGGCGCCGGGCAAGAGCTGGGTGGCCCTCATCCCGCGGGGCAACTGCACCTACAAGGACAAGATCCGCCACGCCGCCGCCCAGAACGCCTCCGCCGTGGTCATCTACAACGTGGGCTCCAGCAATGCCAACGAGACCATCACTATGCCCCATGCAGGTGAGCCCCGGCACCCTGCCCGTATCTCGAGGTCTCTGCTGGCTGGGTAGCTGGGCCCCGTTTTTCCTGTGCGTGGCAGCCCGCTCTGCCATCCCGCATCCTTGGGGTGGGAGCTGCTGGGGTGGAAGGTGTCCTCACACCTCCTGGCAGGGAGCAGGGTGGGCTGTGGGCCTCGCCGGGCGGTGAGTGCCCATCCCAGGGGCCATGGAGCACCTCTCCATGCTCCCATGGCAAAGGATGGATGTGCAGCTAGCAGCAATGCATGCTGGAGCTCCAGGGGTGAAAAGTTTGGGAGAGGTAAAGTTTGAGTCTAGTCAGAGGAATGGGTGGGACCCTGAGCCCACTGTGGGGCACCGATGTTTTGTTGTGTCCTTTGGATCCTCTGGCAGGTGCTGTGTGGGATTGGATATGATTGAAACCTTTGGAAGAGAAGCAGCATAGTGTTTATGGTGCAGGCTTATCAGGAGGTGCAATAAAGTAGGGAACACAGTGTCTTGCCTGTGATAGTGTAAAAGCTGTGGGATCGAGTAGGAATGCCGAGTATCTGATTTGGTGAGAACACGAGATATTTTGTCCAAGACTGAGGGGGCTTTCACTCTCCCAGGTGAACGGACTGGTGGAGTTTGTGCTCGCAGTGTCAGCACATGGGTGCTCAGGTCCCAGCATGTACATGTCTACTAGAACTAAGCAGAAATCCAGTCATTGGAAACAACCCAAACCTCGGGTTATGCCCACAGAAGAAGCTGGTTTTGTACCAATGTTTGATCTGAAATAACGTTATTTTAAAAACGTATCACCACATTTATATTTGGGGATGGTGTTTTCTGCCAGGGGTCACTGGTCTTTTATACCAGCAGCCTATGCCATGGAGACTAAAATGCCACTTATTGTGAAATCTCAGTTTGGTTTGCATCCAGTAACTAATCATGCCCAGCTGTTTCATGCCAGTTGAATCTTAGCAGAGTTAGGGGTAAATTGAAACACAGAAAGGCTGCAAAAACAGGATGTTATTTTAATGACATTTTAAATTTCCACATTAAACTAGCTAGCATGGATGTGCTGAAAAAAATTTGTTGCCTAACTGTAACGCTGTAATGCTGCTGATGCAAAAGTAGTGCTTTTGGAACGTCTTGTGTGCAGTCCCTTTAAGAGATTAACCATTTACTTCGGCATATTCACATTTCTTTGGTAGGACTGGTGGAAGATGGGTTTTTTTTAGTATTTTCCATTGGTTTTGTGAGACAAGCAACTCATGACCTCCTGAGCTTTTTAAAACTGTGCTTTATAACCTGCACATGGTTTAGTAGCTGTTCAGATTATACTTCTTGGTACTTTAAGTATCACAGATTATATCCTAAACAGTGTAAAGTAGTAGGAGCTTGGCATACTTACGCACCCTTAGAGTAAAGCTCAGGCTGTTTCCAAACTTAAGATGCATTGCTTGTTCTTGTCTAGTAAGTTTCTCGAAAATTGCCAACATGTTGGATCAATTAATGGTTTGCCTGTTTTTAAAGTATGCGCTAAGCCGGTTTCCCACACAAATGGTGTTTTATTAAGAAACAGTGGGAGTAAAAAATGTGTCTAACCTTTTAAAATGTTAGAGCTTTTGTTTGTTTTAAAGTCTAAAATGAAGTAAGCAGGGAATCGTTCTTACTGAAAGTGGCCTCAGCCTTCAAAAATGCAAATACTGTATCACTTATCTTGGGGGCAGCTTCTTTTATGTCATATGACTCCTTACAGTTTATTCTGAGAATCCTTTTTGAGTACTGGATTGCTACCCAGCAGTGTGACTGTACAGTACCAGAGGCTGAAATGAAAGGAAACTCGCAGAAAATAATCTGGACTTGACTGATTGTATGAGGTTGTCTTCACTTTAAGGATTTTTGTTCTGTGAAGTTGAAAAATGGTTGTTGGCCTTACCATAGGGGAAACCTGCCCTCTGCGTACAGTCAAAACTCAGAGGAGTTTTAGAACGTAAGTCTGCTGGAACAGGAGGGAAAATAATTAAGCGTGTCTTAAATGCTTGACAAACTAGCAGGGATTCAGAACTGGATTTATCTTTACTCTTCCTCTTGTACCACCGTTATGCTGAGAAAAAGTGAATGTACAAACTGTGTAAAATTATCTTTCCGAGTTGCAGCCTTTGCCGTTTGCTCGGTCCCAGGCTACATGATAGCACAAGATTCAAGGGAAGAGGGAATCAGGCTCTTGGTTTCTGAGTTCAGCAGCATCTGCGGTGCTCTGCCCACGCCAAATCCTGGAGTGGGAAGAAGAAAATTCCATCCTGGAAAATACTTGGGGGGTGGGAGGGGAGGGTGAAATATGACCTAAAAAGCAATTTAAAAGTCGAAAGAAATATGATGTTACTCCCTCTTTTTTTTTTTTTTTTCTTTTCTCCCACAGATTTTTTTTGAGGTTTCATATAAGCTTAAATAAACTCCTTCTATACAGAAAACAGTATATCCTGTTGCGTAACCATGTGGCTCCTTTCCTTACTAAAGAACTATTACTCCTAAGAGAGATGTTTTTCCTTACATACGTTCTTCTCTTCTGTATGCTTTGCCTTCTTTCTTTTACTGTCATTTTACCGCCTTGTGCTGCTTTTTCGGCTCCTCTCACCCCCACACCCATTTCTTCATCTCTACTCCATGCTTCATTCCCCTTCTGGACCGCGTTACTGTGCTACTTCATAGTGCTTTGCCCTTGCCACTTTCTTCCCAAAGCTCACTCTCTCCTGCCAAAGATCTTACCTCACAGCTGTATGCTTAATTATATTTCCTGTTTTCTGCTACAGTGCATGCCAATGACCCTTTGCTAACGTGGTGCCTCCTGATTTTAAAATCTATAGGCAACTGTAGCAAAATACCATTCACTGAATTCGGAGGAAGGTTGGTAGACCTCCCACCCTGACAACCCCACTAACCCCAAATCAAAACCAGGGTGGAATTATATCGAAGCTTGTTGTGGAAGTCTTCAAATACAGCTTTCCAGGATTTATTTATAGTGCACCAGACAGAACAGACAAAGCGTGCGATTTGAACCAGTTCAGTCACCGTGTTTGAAAGCCTTTGCTTTCAGGGAGCTTGTACTTAGGTCACTGCTTGCAAATCCAGAAGAGTGAGGTAGAGTTGTGACATCTGCGTTGACAGGGAATGCAGAGCTCTGTGGTTCTCGTGCTAGGACACACTTTGCTTTTGCATCATCTGCTACAGCCTTTGCAAACCGGCATCTTTATTTTTATTGGCTTGAAGTATGGTATCAGAGCAGTGAGTCCAACTTTGTTTGCTTTTTGACTAAGTAGGTTTTAACCAGAGAAAGAAAAAAAGCATCTAGAATTTTTGTTTCAGATGCTTTTTATTTCTCCAAAATCAACTTTTCTAGTAGAAAAGTGCTCTACTAATATAGAGGATGTTCTTTTTCCTCCCAAAGAATAATCCATAGTGTTGCCTAGGGTTTCTGATTGGTATTTTTTCTTATTCAGAACCAATTAGCTCTTATTTTGGTTTGAAAAGGCTCTAGCCACTGTGTCTACATTTAATAACTTAGTATCAATTGGAAGTATTCTTACTATCTGTTGTAGCATAAGTCCTAACACTTCCTTCCAGGTCTGAACAGGTGGAGTAAGGGAGCCTTCCAGAAGATGAGTCAAGGTGAGAACTTCCCTCTCTCCAGCTCTTATTTGAGGGAACCTTGGTTGACCGCTTCTAACTTGGGCACCTATCAGGTGCCTGAGGCTAGGGAGGGATGGTAACTGCCACTGTACACATGATTCATATGTGGGTAAATGTCAAATCTTCAGTAGTCAGTACAGTTTGTAACATTCAGCTCGAATCCTGGGGTGCATCAGAGTATCTCGCGCAGAATGGATGTGATTATTATGCGAAGTAGATTGCATCCTGAGTATTTTGCACCAGAAGCATATGTGAGTCAGGCAGTTTTGCATTCTCCGTATTCTGCTTTTCCAGTGCATGCCATCACAAATTTCAATGCACGTGCTGCGTGTATGACAGCCCGTTTTCAATGAGGGGCAGATGCCTCATTTTTAGTAATGGCTTGTACAGACTGGCAGCAACTGTCAACTGTATCTTTGAGACATGAATCTTGCATGTGGTCTAAGATGACTCTGACTTCTTCCTTCCCTCTTTGGCCCTCAAGTGCAGTATGTGCGTGCCAGATCGCATGAGGAGGGCATGGCCATCCCACTGCGAAACCCAGTGTGTCCCTCCACATATACTCTGTGGCCAGCCTTGATCTATGCACATTCAGTTCAATAACAGTTTCTTCCCTTGTACTCAGGTTTTTGTTCCATGATCAATGACTTTGGGCTTGCCTTTTACATATTTTAAGGGCGTTGGTAGTAGTTTTGGCTTTGGGCTCCCCTGTAGATTTGTACTGATGTGCAAATTAAATACTGAAGTTGAAGATTTCTCTCTTTACAGACTTAATTCAGTACTGTAGCTACATTTGTTCCTTTACTAAAACAATTGTTTGCCTAAACTTTCGTTGAATTCTAATGAGGAGAATGTGCTGAGAGCATTCACACTGAATTTACATATGGATAAGTGTGAATTAATCAAGGGTTGAAGATTTCAGACTTCCAGGGCCTGCCATAATTATGTTCTGTTCCAGGCACCCAGGATTCATTCCTAATAGAAACCGACTCAATGGGGGAGGGAGATGGAGATTAGTGCATCTCTGAGCCTTATCCATCACGAAATTGAGGCGGAGGTATTACGAACTCAGAGGAGCTCCTGGATCCATCATGTAGGCCTGGCTTTTGGTAGTTTTTCAAAAACTGGTTCTCGATATTTATCAAAATCAAGGATTTATAACACTGGCTAGAGCCAGCAGTAGTGCTGACAAGCTGTCCCACTGCGTTTGCTAGTGAGCCATGCTTCTGCCTGCTAGTTCTGCTGTGGTTCAGTGCTGGACTTCACTTCTGCTGATGTGTTCAGTTATGCCAAGTGGTGGGAGGACTTTGTGATATTAGGTAACTGGTTTATCTTTAACTAAATTTAAAAGGATCAATTTGACCTATAGGAACTACAGCAACAAAATAACCTTAGTCTCCAGCACTTCTTGGGATAACCACTTCAGCACTGGGGCACTGAGTTTTGTCATTAGATGAGATGCTTTTTGCCTTGTTGAATCTCACATCTTCTTTCACCCTCACGACTGGCTTGCAGTCAGTGGAAAGACAGCAAGTCTACTGAGCTTTGGATCAAGTCATAAGGTACAGCTTTCCCTTCGAAGTGGTGAAGTATTGATTCATTGAAGATTGCATTGATGCTCCAAGTTTACTGATTATTGCAAAAGCAGTTAGATTTTTTGTATGCCCTTTGGTTATTGTCAGCATTTGTTTGCAACGATATTCATACAGGTGCTGTCTTCAGATCTCTGCAGTAGGAAGTGACACAGCAAGAAGAAAAGCTTCCTCAGAAACAAATCAGTATCAGCATTGATTCTCAGTGCTGCCCGTGAATCTGGAGCACCTCCTTTTGGTATGCTGTCCTTAGGAGAATGGCTTGCTTTTGATAAAGTGGTGGTTTGTTCTAGTGCCCTTGGTATTTTGGCTTTAAAATGGTATGTGTTAGCTTGTGTTCTTGGAATACTGTGGCAGCCTGTGGCTAGTGTGTTAACCCCATTGTAGCTCACTAATTCATGCAGATATATTTCTGTGCTGCCCCCATACATGGTACCTCACAGAGTACAGGAACATTTTCAGCAAAAGGGGAGAGAAACCTACGGTTAGTTCAGTATTGGCACTTTAAGAGTCACTTTTCCTGGTAAGAGATGAGGACACTTTCTACTTTTCTCATGTAAGCAAAGGACTAAAAGAACCCATTATTTTGCCGCACTTGTTTGATGGAGCTCATAGCGCACTGTCATGTGAGATGACTGAGTTTCAAGTGACCTCTGCCTCCTTACACCATGAGCCAGGCTGATGAAGAGTTAGGCCTTTATGAAGCCCAACGATTTCTCCACTTCCCAATAACTTCTGCATGGCTAACCTGCACAGAAACAGCATTCATTTCAAGACAAGCCCCACTTCTGCCCTTTCAGTTGAGTTTGAGTACTGGTCACTTAATGACTTCTTTGGTACAGAAGGGAGCGAACAATACAATCATTGACTCACAAAAATAAGATACATACAATCATTGACTCACAAAAATAAGATACAGAAAAGACTGAGTAGTCCATGTAATCTGTCACCTTACTAATGCAGTATTGCTTCCTACAGTGTTACCATCTAGTACCCTCACAGTGCTAGAACCTTTCACAAGAAAAGAACCTTTCACAGGAAAGAATCTTGGGGTGCCTCAGAACCAACTGCTGTCTATGTGAGTAGCAGAATGGTGCTGAGGCAAGAAATGTAAAATGTAAGAGGATATTAAATAGTAATACTATATCTTGAAATAATATTTAATTCTCATAACTTCCACAGTCATCTTGGCAGAGGCATAACTGCTAAAGGATAAGGTTTAAAACCAACTGTATCTGTGGTACCACACAATTTAGGGGAGTATATGGCAACTACAAGAAGAAAGAGGAGGCAAAATATTTTGTAACTTTATGTCCAAACAGGCTTACCCTGCTGTGTCTTGATTCCGTAGTGGGATGTGACCCAGGACTTCATTTGTGCCCAGCTCACTCCTCATTTCCCTCCATAGTCTTTTGGTTTCTCTGGAAAAGAAAACTAGATGGGTAGGCCACAGGTCAGCCACTGCACGGTTTGACCAGGTCCTGAATGTGGGTGAGCAGGGGTTAGAGACCCCCCAAGGTTTCCTGCTTGTTCATGACTACATTTAGATGTAGCATCTCAGAAGGTTCTATTGAGAACTACAGTTTTGTTATCTGGAGGAGAAAACCCAAATCACTTGGGTGAAACCTCAACTTTTAAAATTTACTATATTAAATCTACCAGCTTTATATCTACTGTCTGACCCGCTGCCCATATTAGTGATGCCAAGCTTCATAAACCTACAAGTTGGCGAATGAATCTGCTGTGAATTGAGGGTCATCGATAATAGGCTTACTGTTCTTCAGTGCATTTCGTGGACCCCTTAGAAGTAATTCCCCAGCCAGGATAGGTTGAAAATTACTGATTTAGGTTCTTACCATGCTGGTGGAAACAATGGTTTTTAGTTCAAAAAATGGATGAGTGGAAACACCTCTTCTTTCACTAGTTCTCGTAGGTAGAGAAAGGTTGTAAAGATTGTTTTGCTTATGAAACAAAACACAGCAGCTGTGTTTTACAGGAGAGGCTTAACAAGGGCATTATTTATTTTTTGGCTCCTCTTCAGTAAATTATTTGAGATAAACCTTAGAAAACTGAACTGAGGAGAAGTGAAGGAGACGATGAAAAGATTAACCTGTTTGTTTTATTGCTATTCTACATTGAAATATGAAAAGCTGGCATCTTTGATTCTTTGCTAAAGATATAATAGCTTTTTCAAATAATGGTTCATTTCTTTTCCCTCTCAAGAGTGACTTATAAATAACATCAATAAAGTGAAGTGCCTGTTCATTTGCTTCTGACAGTATAATCATAGTGATACTCAATTATACTGCTAGACCTAAGGGTCTGTCAGAGGTTCAGTCTCAAATTTGATGTGTTTAACTTTGTCTATGTATGTAATAGCCCCTGCTGTAAACTGGAAAGGTAGACCATTTATTTTAACCTTATTTTCAGTTTGAGACAAAACTGGAGGAAAAAAATGTTCATCTTTTTAGTTCCCAAAACACAGAAATGTAAATTGTGGCCTTGTAATTCTCTGGAGTCCTGGTTTGAGTGTATCTTGTATACTTCTTAAACATTACATCTGCGTAGGAATGTAGTTCCTCCAGGGATACATGGAATAGGATGAGTTGGCGAGTGCTCCCTTGTGCTACACACTTAATAAGACATAGCTTTTTAAAATTAATTTATATTCCATAGTGTCTTGAAGCCTTTATCATGGGAGAGGACCCCTGGCACTGGGGTGCTCCATAACAAAGTAGTTGTCTGTATGCTCTTCTGGCAAGACAGCCCCCTACTACTGACATATTTGTCTATGAACCATCATCGTTTGTCCCTGAACATGGGCTTAATTATATAGGATGTTATTCTTCCTCACAATTTGTTCCATCCATTGGGCTTCCTCCCTCTCTTTGGTTTGCTTCTTACTGTTGAAATCTCTCCTTACAAGGCATCTCATTTCTGTAAGTCATTGTAGGACTATCTCACCAGATAATGTATGTATTTTAAAGAGAATTATACATCACGTTAATCTCTGGCTTCCAGCTTTGTAAATCACACATCATTAAACTGTGCTCTTCTATTTATTGCTTCATCTTGCAGTCCTTGTCAAAAAAGTAATTTCTAGCACAGTCACTGTTACGTTGTGTTGAATGTGTCTGACATTACACGGCAGCACTAAGAATGAATCTACCTACCAGGCTCTTGAATCCACCTTTAATTGACATATATGTCTAATCTTAAGATTAGTGTAAAATGTGTTGATATTAGTTGAATTAGTGTTATGGGTTGGCTGGGTGCAGACCCAGTACAATAAGCTGTACGGTTTTATTGTTTTGCTTAAATTGATTTGTGGAGCACCTGAGAAGCTTTTACACCTAGTTGTTACTGTCATACTAGCAGAGCAATTCCAGTCCCTTATTATCAAAGCTCTGGGTGTCTAACAAGTTTCACTATAAAAGATTTCTTGGCTTTTCCAATTATGCAAGAGTTCTGTAGCAGTACCTGATAAAGATCTCTCTGATTTCACGTTCTGTGATGCTAGTTAAAATGTTAGTATGCTTTTTCCTTTTCCGTTTCAGTATTTTCTGTTAGAAGACAGAAATATATTTCTGGTCCTTTGCCCTTTCAGAAGACTCTGTAATAGAGATTCTTAAATCTTTGGCCATATTTCTGGGACATGTCTGTGTTTATACTAAAAAAAAAAAAAAATAAAATCCTTAAAACAGAACAGTCTGATGCTGCGGTCTCATTCATGATTGCTTCTTATCCTTGTACAGAATACGCTTTCCCCTCTTGTGCCTTTTTAAGCTTTTATTATATGCTCCCTGTCTCCTAGTTTTACCTGCCAGTGTCATGTTCCTTGAGTGAGGCAGCTTTGGCAAGATTGTGTAATCTCTGCCTGGTCTCTTATCGCTCTTTATATGTCCATGTGTTTGAAATAACATCTGGTTGTCCATGAAATTCATACCTTTACTAAATACTGTATCAAGACTCTTCACACTGGAGAAGAGGAGCTGTCTGAGTAAAATCCATTATGTCTTGTTATAATACTGCCTTTGATGTTTTTCTCTTGCCTTATTTTTCCTTCAATCCTCTAGCCTGTTCATTTTCTACTTAGTTTTCTCTCTTCTTTTTTTTTTTTTTTTTGCGGGGAGGTGTAATTTCTTTACGTTCCACACTTCCAATAAATCTTTCCCTTGGACTTCTCACACTTTTTTTTTTTTGTCTTC
This sequence comes from Alca torda, assembly GCA_008658365.1. Lineage (NCBI taxonomy): Eukaryota > Metazoa > Chordata > Aves > Charadriiformes > Alcidae > Alca > Alca torda. The sequence continues at coordinate 13,749,038 of CM018079.1, read as the reverse complement.
TTCACATCTCTTTTCATGTGCTCTGCACCTACGTCATCTCTTCTAGATTGTTTTTTTGTTTTTTTTTCCCTTTCTCCTCACCCCTTACCAGGTTGACAAAAATAGCCAAAGGCTATTGCTTTACATACAAAGTAAGGGGAAGCAGAGCAGGATTATGCTCTTTCTGACTGCGGGTTTAAAGAACATCTGCTGATTCCTGTCTGCTGCTCAGGGTCAGCTTGGAGAGGTGGGACACCAGCAATCGGAAAGTGTGGCAGTGTCGTTTATGAAGAGAAGACTGCCAGTCAGGCACGGCACATTTGCTATGCATAGAATGGCTTTGAGCTGAACTCTCCTAAGTCTTTTTCATGAATTCTTAAAAGACTAAATTATGGTCCCGTCCATGTAAAGAGGAAGATCCCGCTCTTTCATGCTTTTGCAGAAGAAGATTAAATTTCCACTGCTGGGTACTAGAAAACCTGACTGGGATTTTCTCCATCAAAACCGTTTTTTCTTTACTAGTGAAATGGTTTTTCAACAAAAAAAAACCCTGTTCTGGAAAGTTTTTGCTCTCCAGAAAAGATCTTGCAGTTCTGAGTTTGAAGAAAGTTTTTATTTTAGTAAACCTTTCATGTCTCAGAATTTCAGGTTCAGAAACAGTTTGGTTTCCCTTTCTTCTTTTGATGATATATTGCATTTTAATCAGCTTCTTCCAGCTTTGGACACTAGTTCCACCCTAGAGCACAGACTTGACCTCTTCCCAACTCGAATATTACACTTCTGCAGGAATCAATCCGTGCATTTGATGACAAGTATATTTAAAGAAATTTAACTTGGGTTTGCAATGCTGGATTCCTTCTTCCTGGGATAGTGTGCCAACAGATTTCTGTCTTCCCATAGTGTAGTCCCTAACCTATAAGATCTTTGGCCCTTGCTGTGTATATGCATGACTTTAGCACTGTGTCTAGATACACACGAAAATGGTACGTGGTATGAGATAAAGGTTGCTCTCACAGACAAAGATATAACAAGGATCAGTAGTTGTCAGTGGAAGTGACACAAATTCAGGCTTGCAGTAAGATGTGATTTCCTAAATGATTGCCTATAACTTAATGTTACTTGAATGGGCTTGGCTAGCTCTCTAAAAGTCATGTTCTGGAAAAATTACCCCATTTTCTGGGAAAATTGTGGTAGTATGTGTACAAGGAAGGTTAGAAAAGGTGATCATGGTAGTCCTTTATGGTTTTAGGGACGGTACCTCTCTGGAACTACCACCCAGCTCTTTTCCATACTTGGAAACTGTCAAAACAGCTCTGGCAGAAGCTCTGCACAGTAGGCAGAGGTAAACCCTATGGCCTGAAGCGTCAGCTTTCAAGACGGGATCTCTGCATGCCATGTCCTTTGTCACCTGGGAAGAACTTAGCTGGGTGACAGTGGTGAACCAATGTCAGTTTTTTTACTTTTTGTGACTGTTGCTTATAGAAGAGGAAGCCGCAAGAAAAGGCACTTGCGAGAAAAACGTAGTCTGAGCCACTTCTATTTTTTGTGCTGAAGATAGCCAACAAATGCAGAGAGCTGCCTGTAAGCCTCCACAAAACAAGCATTTGCTGGAGCATGTGTCTCACATCGTAAAAGAAGTTGAAAGTCTTTCTCTTCCAAAACTACTGTTTAAATGTTGAATGACAGCACAAGGGAATATCATGATTAAATGCAAGCCAGAGTGGCAAAGCTGTCACAGGTAGGGATGAAATACTTCAAAAGCCAATAGTACCATCATTGACTTTGTCAGAGAAATGGCTAAAATAGCCATTAGATGAAAGTCACATGAATGAACCTGAATCCTGGAGAGGTGAATTCATGTTGATAATAGCTGTGGAAGTAGCTTGTGACCCTTGTGGCGTCATCAGTGGGGAGACATTCTTCCTCTCAGAGACTATGAAACTTAATTGACTAATCCATATACCTTTATCCCCATCTCAGTTCTGCCCTGACACCCATTTCTCACTGGTACCCACTGTTATGATCTTTGAAATTTCTTTGTCTGTTGCCCCATTGCAGTTGGTTCCAGTCCTTCCTTGCTGCCTTTACAGGTGGTGGGAATGTTCCCTGAGATGATGAGGGTCTTGGTCACCTTGTGCTCAGGTCTGAGCTTGTACATTTGCTAGTTGCCTTTAGCAGTTTTGTTTGTTGCTTGGTGTTTGAGTATAGAGGATTGTATTGCTCACAGAGTATTGCCCAGCTAGATCCGTAGGTGAATTAGAGAAAGCTACCAGTCTACTGTATGGCAAAGTGAAAAGCTGTGTCTAAGGCAGTCGGGATCCTCTAGTGCATATGGATTCTTCAGGGAACTCATCTGTCCTTTTTACTTCCCTGGCCTGCTAACCCATGCTTAAGAAAGCACATAGGAAAATTTCATTGTTCTATGGTTTGGGTGTTTTTTTTTTTTCCTCTAGAGACATTCTCTTTTCTTTATCCATCTAAGTCTCAGTCAGTCTTTTTTTTTCCTTTTATTTTTCTGTCCTAGTCTACTAACCAGCACTTACTGAGATGGAAGTTACGAGAGCCCATAGCCTATTTTTAATAGAAAAATATGACTGTATAACTGTTTTTTTCTGAATTTGTAATTTCTAATTGTTAGCAGTTCAGTGGTAACAGATAATTGATATTATCTGGTTTCTAAATATGCATGATCTATCACTTCTTTCTCCAATAATTAAAGACTTCATTCCCATTAACTAATTTATATACCCATCTTTCTGCTATTAGACTTATGAAAAATAACAAAGCAAGGAATGAATTTTTAGTATAGAATATCTTCTATTGATTGTCTTGTACGTTCGATGTGTAGAATTCGTTCTTGGTTCTCGGCCAATTCAGTGTTGAGTCAGCCCAATGATTGCTGTTGGTCTTTTCTGGACAATTTATTTTGTGTCCGTAGACCAGAAATAGTTTTCGCCAATGCAAAGATAACTCTGCTAGCTTTATCACAAGGCTGTTATCTTTGGTTCTGACTAGCCCAATCTGTTGTGGATTAGCCTGCAAAACTGGAGCTGCTGTGCATGTGTAAAACAATAGACTGTTTGGTAGTAATGATAGCAAGGAGGCAAGTGTAACTGTGTCTCACCCTGTGCTTAGATCAATACGGCAACTCCTAAAATCTCGTATTTGCAAATGAGACTGATACTTAAAAATCAGTTTTTGCTTTACTAAGGTAGTGATTTTGCTGTCACAAAACTCACTAGTAGGTATTCTAAAATTTAGGATAGACATTATTTCTGATGTCTACATTATATTAAGGTAATTTGGAGAATGCTTCCTGTCCCAGCTTGGGATGATGTTTGCGCAAACGGTTATAGTTAAGATCATATTTAGTTCTTGCTGAGAATGGGCCAGAAGTTGAGCACTTTGACTAAATGTCATTGACAGTGGTTTTATGAGAAAATGTCATCTGTGAAAGAGGTAGAAGTGTCTGATGTAGCCCAGAGGTTTATTACTAAGAATGTTACTGTGGTAATCTTGTGGGATTTTATGCCCTCCTGTTGCACCGTGAATAGTCAAGGTCTTTACAATTATAAATAAAAATGCCTTATTGTAAATACAAGATATATACTTTATATGTTTCATAAAACAGGTGCTTCATAAATGCCTATTAAAAGAGATGCTTTCATTATTTTACGTTTCTCTGCGTAGACTGTCTTTTGCTTTCTGGGTTATCAGACGTGTCTGCGTCACAGCAAGAACCAAAGTCGCTTCTCTCAACTTTCAGTGAATACTGTTCCCCTTCCATCTGAGTTGACCACCCAAACCCTTTAAAACCCAGATGCTATCTGTTCTTAACTGTGTTTTATTTGATGTCTTTTACCAGTGCATGCAGAGGAACAATCACAGCTACGACAAGTGTGGACAGCTGGTTAGTTATTTGCAGATGGCTTAGAGACTTACAGCAACTAGTCAATCGTACTTGTTAGGTGAGCTAGAGGAGTTTCATGTAATTTAGAATAGCCACCCAACAGTTCTTGCTAATCAGGGAGTTGCCTAATTTGGAAATATGTACGTATCTAAGGCCTATCAGATACATAGCAGCCCCATACCTTACGCCCATTCCAGTTTGGGAGTAATTATTGTAATGTTTTGCAGATTTGGTTCCAGTAGATAAAATTTTGCATCCTCCCTTGTGGCCTTATCAGTCTGTGAGCTTCATTTTGCTTTGAGAAATTCAGGAGAGGTTTCCTTAATGTTCCCGATGGTATGTATCAGTTTTGAAGAGACCTTGCAGCCACTTGGGCAGTTGTTGAGTGTACGTTGAGAGGATGGGAAACTGTAACCAAGGAGGAAGGAAGTGTAAAATGAACAGATATGCCTCTGTTAGACATTCCTAACAAGTTAACTGCCATATTTAGTTAAAGAGATCTGCCTGGAAATAATACAGTACTTATTTTTATTAACCTTTTAAATATGTAAGGATGCCCCATGATTAAGTGTGTTAACATCACAGTAAGACTTGCCAGACCAAGGAAATACTAATGTATAATACACAAAGTATTAATGAATACCTGAGGTGACTCAGTAGTGTCTTCAGTGCTCTGCAAATCTGTATTTACCAGCACAAGCCTCATCCATCTCTGAGTGCTGTGCTTTTCACAGGCCTGGGCCCGAGTTTGTCTTCTCCTGTGTCTCCTTATTTAATAAAACAGAACTTGAATCCATCCATTGGAGAACTATTGCAGGTTTGATTAACTTGAAAATAAACCTGATGTTCATGCTGTTATCCAACAGTTGTCTCCACCTATTGGCAAGAGTTTCAGGATCTGAGAGGCATTAAGTCGAATTTGTTCAAGTGCACAAAATTCAGTCGGCTACAAAAAAAATAATTACAATTTCATTTTTGTTTTCCATCTTTAATTATGGCAATATTCCTATCACTGAAAGGGATAATATTCACAGCATGTCAGCACCCTCAGGCTATAGCAATGAAGAGATTGTACCTTTTTCTTGTGCAAGGATGCTATGCTGAGCGGACTTGGTGTCATGGAAACTGAAAGAATGTATGAAGTTTTAAATAGGCGGATGAATTTTAGATCCACTTCTCTAGCTACTTTGAAGAAGCACGCAAATGGTTTGGCTGGAAAAGTCACAAGAGTACACAGGGAAAAAAAAATTCTCCAGCACCAATATGATGGTCTCCATAGTTTTTACGTGGGGTATTGGGATTAGACTGGGCTTTAAACTGACTTTTCACAGGCCATATTTTCTTTATGTGGATGGCTTTCAGGCCAGCTCATGTGCTAATTTCTGAACTTTCAGGTTAGCCATGATTACTTTAAGAGTCTCCCAAGTCCCCATTTCATTTATTTAAATTTTTTTAATGTAATGAAGAGAAAACCAATAACCATCCTGTAAAATTCCAACTCTCAAATCTTTCCTTTAGAAAAAGCATTATAAGTTTGCTGATTGCCAGCAATGCACTTACCTATGCCGTTAATTTGTAACCTCTACTTCTGAAATCCTAACCCTGCTGGAGTCAATGCCAAAACTTCCTAAGGATTTCATTGCCAAGTAGTTAAAGCAAGAAAATAAATACCTGAACTCATTATATATCTTCTGCTGCCCCCATAGCATTTAACACATTGTTGTCAAGTACAGAAAAGCCCCGTTCATCGCAACCCAACAGAAATAATACGGTTCTTTCACCATCAATCTTGGTGAAGTATTAACAGTCTGCATTTCATGTGAATTGCACGCATCTATCAGATTCAAGTAACACAACAGACAACACCACGGCTTCATTAAGGTCATTTTATATTTGAGTAAAATTATGGCCTAGCCTGCAAGTGCCCTGAAGCTGTAAGTATTAACTTGCATGAGTTCTCCAGCACATTTAATAAAAGGTCCACCTGGCTTCGAGTGATTGTATAAATTATGTAGCCATTGTTGCATTTATGATATAGGGAGAAGTTAATTTTCTTACCTTTTGAAGTGGTTGAGAATAGTAGGTCATGTCTTGTGTGTGTTTCTGACAGTGGGCTTCAAAACAAACTTTTCTGGAATCTACTGACAGCTAAAATTTAGTTCTTGCGAGGCTTACGGCTTTTGTGTGAAATGAAAGGAATCTGAGGGGAGGGGGGTGCTGGTGTTAGAGCTGCGTTGCAGGAAGAGGCTGAAAAGCTTGGTTTGCAAGATCCACATGCCTGCTAGCTCATCTCCGAGAGCAGGGAGCAGCCGTGTCCACAAGAGCTGCAAGAGAGGTGTCTGCCTGACCAAAGTCATAGCTGAGATAAAAGCTTCTAAATCTCCAGCAAGTGCTGGCTGGACGCACTGCAAAAAGACCTGCTCTATATTTGGAGGGTGAGAGCAGTACGGTTTTCACACCTTTCTTCGACTAACTGGTATGCTAAGAAGGAATGGCAATGATGACAGCCTTATCACGAGGGGAATGCTTCAGTGCTGGTTGTTAGGAGAATGCTCAAAATTAGTATTTGCAATCTCCAGTGAAGGAGCGGAATCTATGTTTTATACCCTCCACCTATATACCAAACAGATGTGGGCAGTTGTCACAGAAATAGTTAGAGAAACAAAGTCTAGCCACATTAAGCCTACCAGAGGTCATTCCGTAACTGTTTTCAGGCTGACCAAGTTAGGATGGCATTTAATACAGACTGAATTTATTCTGAATAGAGGATTACTTACTAGATCTTGGAATATGTGGTTGGTTGGTGAATTTTTTTTTTCCTTTTTTCTTAATTTTCCTGGAAATACTGTTCAGCTGAAGAGACCACAATGCAGGCAATACTACATGGCAATTTCAGTGCCTTTGTTCTAACACGCATATTGTGTTTTGAGTGATGCTGGTGTGTTTTGAGAGCTTGTGGGATTTTCAAAACCACTGGTATGTTAATCTCATTTGGCTCCTGTAACATGCTTCAGATCACTCTCTCTTTTCAGGGTCTGATGACAAGATATTGAATAGTGTGATTTGTACTGCAAATGGTTTATTTTCAGTTTTCACTGCACCTTCATTTTGGGAATCTGTGACTGTTTAACCCCTTTGTAAGTCTTCAGTGTGCCTTACTACAGTCAATCTCTTTGCTAATAGAGATGTTTGCTAATGAGAGAATCTCTGTCTCTCAGTTAGTGTAGGCATTGCTGTGTCCTAAAGACACTTTGCCTTTTGATCTGTTTGATCCAAATTAATTGTAAGAGGCTAAATGCGGGACGGAAATATCAAATGTACAGCTATGCTTAACAGAAATGTTATAATTACATAAAAGTATCAGAAATCAAAGGAGAGATCCAGATAGGTGATTCAGCTTAGAAATAACAGGGTAGGTGAAGTTCATGATTTAAGCTGGTAGTTCTGATCTCCTTGTACTTAGGCACTGAGTCATCCAAGGCATAAAAGCTAAATGAAGAGAGAGAACATAAGCTGTCATACAAGAACCAAGGTAAATAGAATTACCCTCCTTTCACGTCCTCTCACATATGGGCAGAATTGGTCTCTGATGCAGTCTGAACATAGAAATATATGAGCAGCAGGAGTGTTACCAGCAGAGGGAAATTTCCAATAGTTACAACTGGTATTACTCCCTGGGAGCCTACATGTGTTTTGTTTGTTGTTAGGTTTTTTGGTTGTTGTTTGGGGGTTTTGTTTTGGTTTTTCTTTTTTTTTAAGGGGAGGGGAAACAGGCATATAAAATAGCGTGTAAATGTCCATAACAGCATGATACAGCATCTGAGTTGCATATTCAGAGAATAACTACAGATTATCATTGAACTGAAGATTGGCTTAAAACAAACCTTGGAGTCAACTGTATAACTTCAATACGTCCCCTTCATCTCTTCATCTGTGTCCTGTGTACTAAAATTTGCTAAATTTGATGCAAGATTTAGTTTATGAATGTCTTAGATCTGAAGCATTTCATATCAAATTCTTGTTTCAAGTAATTTAAAGAGTTATGAAATTCACATTCAGTCTAAGACTCTAATCTGAAATTTCTGGCCCTGGTACATGTTCAGATAATCAGATTTCAATAGGGGCATATAGCACTTACCTTATCTATTGCAGATAGATCCAGCATGGAAAAAAACCCTTATGATCAGCAGGTGCTATAAAGAGGGCTGCACTGGTATTCATTTGAGTATTAAAAATAAAGGATCTAATTAGCAATGTACTGTGGTATCAGCATTATGTTTCGTGCATTTGTTTTCATCATCCTCAAAGCTTACCTAAATCTCACAGAGAAATGGTGGAAACCGTGTAACAAACCGTGTAACAACATCAGTCACAGTTGTACAAAATGTAGCGTGGGCAAAAATGTGCAACCCGCAAATACTGACAGGTAACTCTGACAAATGCTTTGTTTTAGAAATATGAGCAAATGCAACACGCTGAAGGGATCGTTTCAGTAAAACATCGTGAATTTGCCTGAGAAGTGTGTGCTAAGAAGAATTTATTTCTGACTGAATTCCTATAAAAGGAACAGAACAGAGGAAGGACTCTGCCTCTCTGCCTGCTTAAAACAGATTTGGACCCATTTATGCACATAACTTCCATCTAGGTATCTAAATACCTTTTTTTTTTTTTTTTTTGGATACAGATGTGAGTGTATGTCTATGTCTCCTCATTCACACACATGTATCTATAAAAACAGTAACTTCCTCCAGGGAGATTGGCTACAGCAGATAACCCGCACCTGGTCTTGAACTCACAGATCAGCCAAGGCATGTAGATATCTGATATATATATTATTTTGCCAATTAATGTAGACATAAACAGCCCTATTTTGAGTCTACATGGCATGGTAGGAGTACTCTTGCTGGTTGCTTTGGGGTTCATTTCAACTGCAGTTGTGCAGAGCACAGAAAAAAATGAAAAAAAAAATAGATTTTTTTTTTTTTTTTTAAAAATGTCTAGACTCTTTTAAAGAAGTCCTTTTCCTGTGTGCTTTTCTGATTTGGGAGGAACTGAGGAGAGAGGGAGGAAGAAAAACTATGTCTCAGCCAGCTCTGGTCTTTAACCTTTCAGGTCTTAGAATTTAAATAAAATGTGTTATACAGTCAACTCATAATGCTATCCTGCAGCTTGTGTATGCACAGGTGTAACAGAAAGGGGATAGGAATTTGTCTTCTATTCATTAGCATTTCAGAGTACTAGAAGCAAGAGATTCCATCTGGAGATGAGTTTCTCATAGTTTCTGGGTACAAAAAATGAAATAAATGTTGTTCCCATATTGTTCCAACTGCTTGATTAGAAATGAGTCAGAAAGTGGTCTCTATGTTCTTCTCCATCTGGCCATGTATACTCTACGATAAGCTCAGATATGAAATTAAAAAATTCTGTTAAAGTGTTTAGCTTCTCAGCTAAAAAGACAAAGTTGTTTTTAGGAAAACTGTAGAGATTAGTTTAACAGTCTTGGGCCCTCATGCTGAAAATACTCATGTGGGCAAGTACCTCATGCATGTAATGAACTTGCTTGTTCTATTTATAGCTTTACACGGTGTATATTTGTACCTAGATGGTGCTCCTTAAATTTCCCTGGGCTGTGTGTGTGAGCAGCAGTTCACACAGCAGATCACAATGCAGGACAAGAATCCAGGTAGCAAACAAATATACTTAATTAAGTAGATGTTCGCAATTGTTAATGCAATACTTAAAGACTTTTTTTACTGGTATCTCTCTGCAAGAAGGATCTGTAACTAATAGAATCTTTCAGATTGCTTTTAATTACTTCTTTTTAAAATTTTGGATAATTTTCTTTACAAGGATAAATAAATTTCAATTTTAAGAATGGAGAAAACAACAAAAGGGGTTGAGTAGCCAAATCTTGCGGTGTGTCAGAAGCAGATTCCAACCTTCCAGAGTCCCCTTCTCTCAGCAGTAGTAGATCATTCCCATCCCCAGAGCACCTTGCTGCTTCAGGCTTGTTCTCTGCTAGTTGTGGTTCTCTAAGTTTACTCTTTCCATACGCTTGAACTCCCACCAAGATTGGTCTGGATTTCTTTTACAATAAGGCTCTTTGAAATTTTCCTCCATGCTTAACTGAAGTCTACTTGTATTTGCTTCTCCCATAAGCTATTCTTGTAATTCGATTTAAAAAAAAAATAAAATATCATTTTAATATATATTCTGAAATTCTACTTCATGCCTTTCCAGTTCATAGGTTTGTAAATCTCAAAAAAAAAAACCCAACCCCATAGCTGTGAAGGGGGAACACAATCCAGGCAATGAATGCTTACATTAAACTAGTGTGGGAGCAAATGCATTTCCCTGTGCCTCTCCCTTCCTATTGAAATAATAGATCTTATGTTAAATACAAAATTTGAATAATACACTTTTTTTTTTTTTGGACGCCTCCAGCAACTGAATGGTGTTTCATCTGCTGATATTCTGATACTTGTGAAAGGCATCTGGTACACACAAACACACCTAGAATGGCTAATTTTAAACGCTTGTAGGGGCAGATATTAGGACTGTGTAAGGATGCCTGCAGCCAGCTTTGGGAGGGTTACAAATGAAAGCTCGCTGCGAGTCCAGGCAGAAAGTACGGGGATTTTTGTTTTGTTTTGTTTTCCTGTGCAGCAAGTATCAGGAGGCGGACTTCTGTTGTGCAGTTTGCTACTTTTAAAAGCATTTGAAAAGACAGTGATTTATTTGGGCGCAATGATTGCAAAGTATTTTCTATGACTTTTAACAGGATAAATTACTAGATTGGGATTGCATCAAAGGAATGGTAGGATTATTAGCATTACAAATCTGCTGCTTGATCAGAACTATTTAGCACATTGATTCAGCACATTGAGTTCAAGGTGGGGGGATTAATATATTTCCGTGACATGAATGAAATCCATCTCAGGTTCTAATATAGCTCCTTGTGCACTGCATATAACTTGACTCTGCAATTAGCCAGATGCTATGAGATGCTGATTGCTGGTTTTAAGCTAATGGTAACTGACTGGTTCTAACTCAGGAGACACTAAAAGTTACAGGGAAGCAGTCAAAAAGGGAATACTGCCTCTTTAGTCATAGCACTCACAGCAGTGGCTCTGTCTGTATTGTAATTTCTATACATTTGTATAGAAAAAAATTTTTGTCACTGTTCTGAGAGGACAGAGTTGAAAGGGAAAATGTCCTTTGAAAAAAATCTGCAAGATGATTTTAATGAACTTTTAAATTTTTTCAAGACGTTCATATGTAAGCATGTGTTTTAATACTGTTAGAAGTTTTGCATAGTCTACTCTGTCTTTCTTGCTCTTCTGTCCATGGCACAGCCTCTGCTCTCTTGTGTTCATGAAGACCCCAGGTAGGACGTATTCCGCAGCTTGTCTGCAGAAAGCCTGAGACAACAGGAGAGTTAATGACCTAGCGTATTTTCTTCAGAAGCACAGATGTCTTACGGGTCTCTCCCCGTTTTCCCTTGATCTCTTCCTTCCTCGTCTTTCTCCAAGCTACTTTTTTCTCACTCCTATATTGCAGTTTTCTGCCCTCTTAGCTGTTCCAAAATGAGTTGGGCTTTAAAAAGATTTCTAAAAATTAAAAAAGAAATAAGTCTTGTTTGGTTTTTTAGATCATATCAGACACCTGATTGACCCTGCAGTCCCCTAGTATGGTGTTGGCCCAGCTGAAGCAACAGGTGAGTGGTGGGGCTGAGACAGGAACAAGCAGCTGTTGGCAAGGAGGGCCAATAACTTTGTAAAATGGCCTTGTTCCCAAAGAAAGTGCATGGTGGAACTGCATATGGATTACATCTTGAGTTGAGCATCAAGTGCAGCTGTGTTTATCACAGTCTGCAAAATAGAGCGGTAGTGTGCAGGCAAAGCTCAAAAGCCCCTTAGCGACTTCCTAATCTGAGGTCAGTCGAGAAAGGATTCCCCTGTTTCTGGATTCAACTTCCAGCTTAGAGAAACACCCTGTAGATAAATCTGCTGTATATTCAAAGGTCATTTGAAGTGGCTTGGGCTACAGAAAAGCAGCTGATAGCTTTGTTAGAGGACCACAGGACTGAAATTAGTGTAATTAACTTTCATGTCATATGTGGGTGTGGGACTGTCCATGTAACATATATGCCCCAGCTTCCTTGCCATACATCCTTAGGCTGTTCATGTTGGGTTTTTTTGATAGCGCTTCTATCACACCAGCGCAGCTTCCCGCTCCCCAGATCTTGGCATGCCCTGTGGTTTGGCTGGCTTGATGATATTCCCTGCTCCAGGAGAGCTGTCTCTTCCTGTAGAACATCTATCATATTCTTGATGACCTCCTGTCCCGTAGCAGTTCATCCTCACTTTCAGTCTCTTTCCTCTCTCTTCTGACTGTGATTTCAAGTCATGTCACATGCCACACTGTTACAGGGCATGTGTCTGCGCTCTTAGCCATGTGCTTGCCTGATCATGTTTAATTAATGCTTTTCCTAAGGGTGGTCACTAATATTCTTGCACAGTTTCAGTAGCTGCAGATTGTTGAAACAGCTGTAATATTCTGACATGGAGTAGAACTAAATGCAGAATACCTGTCTTTCTATCCAAAACATTTTAAGGGGCAGGGGGAGACTTTCAAAGAAAGGTAGCTGAGGTCAGGGAAGAGCAGTGACTTATGCTGGAAAATCTGTGAATGCATCTCAGGTAAATCTGCCTGTGGCTTCTTGGTGCTGGTGGGGATGTTAATAATTCCTAATAGCATGTACAAATGCAGGGTTCATGCTCATTTTTCACATGACGTGGCTGCATGGCTGTTCATCTCCTATCCATACTCAGTCAGATGTGTAGGAGCTATAAGTAAGTTGTATAGTAAGTGCAACTCTTTCCGAGTAAGCTTTCTGGTTGAGGCTAAAAATTGCATCTTTCTCCCTATGCGTCTTCCTGCTGTCCTTTATGACTTCAATGAAAAATTAGAAACAGTTTTCTTCAGCATTTTTTTTTGCGTACATAACAACTTACTCCCTTGTTTTAGCTTCAAGGAGCCATTATGATCTTCTGCTCCACCCTCCTATAGTCACCAGCCTCTATAGATCAGCAGATGCTCTTCAGACCTACCAGAAGTTCACTTAAATAGCAGAAACTGAACATTGTAAATCGTGTCAGGATTGTGAAAAGCTGCCAGAAACTCAAAGTCCAGGTCAGTCCTGACCTAGAGTTGTTGGCACTCTCTTCTGCGAAGACCTGAACTGTTCGAGGTATAGGTAATAATAAGGTAGACCATATTTTATGGAGATGTATCTCCATATTTTATGGAGATGTATCTGATCAGTCTAGTACCTGAGTACCCAGCTGCACATCTGTCACTAATGGCAATGTATTATCTGATGAAGTTTCTGTCTGTATCACACTGTCTACGTAGTGGACAGCATCTTCTCCTTATCATTCTTCACATCTCTGTGAGTTTTCTTGTAAGTTAACAGAACTGATATTAAATCATTGCAAACAAATAGAAAATCTAGTTCTAAAGGAGATATCCAACTTTGAATATCACTTGGTGACTAAATCTATCTTTGGTTAAGATTCTGGACATCTTTAAATGCATTTTAAATGATAAAATCCTTTTATAGACTCTATATTTAGTCCTGTGCTGTCTCGCTGTCACAGATGTACTATTAATTCATTAACATGATTTTTCTCTGTAATTTTGGCAAAGGTAAAAATTGTAGCCATTGAAAAGGGGAGATAAAAATGAAGGTATTCACTGACCGCAGTAAAGAGTGGAAAAGCATTTTTCTCAGAAAATGAAAAGGTTTTTATTTGATTTTGAAGATGAGAGATGTAATATGCTAAAAATGCAACTTAATACACTTCCACATCTCATTTGACGAGACATCAAGCAAAGCAGAAGACCTGTATAGCATCAGAGTACTTGGCCTCAGTATTGCGTAAACATGGATTGTTATTTTTTGGCTGTTTTGGACTCCCACAGAGTCCAGTACATCCTTTACATTTAACATATGTGCTTGCATTGCATTCGAGATGGGGTTTTTGTGTATTAGGAAAATTGACCAAAAGGTTTGTGATAGACAGCAGAGAATAGCAGCTACCTTCATTAAATATTGCTTTTAATACATCAAATGTTACAGAGTAGGTACAGATTAGGAGAGAAATATTTTGCCTCTTAAATCAGTGAGGATGGATGAGAGGTTAAAAAGCTGGTACTGGATTCTAGTATCAGTGTAGGCTTATTGTCAGGCTGTTTATCACCGGCTAGAAAGCAGTGTTAGTAAAAATATCTATTATCATAAAATCTTAAGAAGCTTGTACTCTGGCTGCGATCATTGTATCTTAATGGAAGAAGAATGCATTCCTTGTTTTTGGCTCCAGAATAAAAAGAATTCGTTACCACATTAAGAGACGAGAGGCGAACATAGTTAAATGGTATGGTGTGATCTTATTCCACTTCTGCTTCCAGTATTAGATTTCTAAGTGCCACATGTATCAAAGGCATCGCGTACACTGCTAATAACGCTGGTGGCCGCTCATAGGAGAGCGGCTTATGGCTCAAGGCAGTTGTTTATTTTGTTTGTTTAAACTTAATCACAATTACAGTTGACTGTCCCAATACGTAGCTCAGCTCAGTAAGGCTACCTGCAGCACAGCAGACTTTGAGCATTGAAATAGTCCTGTCTGAAGTCAGACACAACTTGTCTCAAAGGCTGGGCTTATGGTCAAGTACCCTGTTGTATCAGAGCCTATGACAGGGAGCCTTCTGAATAACAAGGGAGGCTAATAACAAGTTTCCAGGTTTCTTTATTGTGTAGCGCATTGTCTCAAAATTACATGTGCTGTGCCATCATTTCGCACAGTTTCATTGACTCATCAGCGGCTTGTTGCCAACACTGTGCTTCATCTGTTACTGCCAGGAGAACAAGCTCGTGAAAAGGCAGGCGTGCATGTTATGGAGCTATTCAGAGCTCCAAACAGGATGAGTGCTGAGAAAGAGGAAATAGAAATGGAAATGACAAAAAGCTACAGATGTTTGGAGAGCTAGAAGACCAACGCAGGAGTTGCCAAAGAAAGAACAGATAACAGCAAAAATAAGTGGAAGAGAAATACAGGAGTGTGGGATGTGGTAGAAATCCTTATGAAGGAAAAAGATTTGAAGTATTTGTCAAGACAGGAATCATTACCAGACCATGAGTGGATTATGGCATTTCCTTAGGTCTTTTCTGTTTCACCACAGTTTGGTGATTTGATTATATTTGATAAGGTGATTTTACATCTGTTTATACTCATTTTCCCAACTGAATGCTTGTGACCTAGCAGAAGTATCATAAGTTTATAGCCTTATATAGGATTATTTTATTGTAATGTTTGATAACATTCAGTAGAAAAGGAAAGCTGACGGTCTGGCGTATTTGAAATGTAATTTTCTACAAGTATTTTAAGTTGGGTTTTTAATCACTATTCTAAAAAAAAGCACCCGTTCTTCCCTAGACCTATGGAATTAAGTTCTGCTCTGCATACGCAGATGTAACACTACACAACGACAAATCAGGGCCAAGCTTCATCCCGCAAGCCAGTTTAAGGTTTGCTCACCTGCATTTATAACCACAGAGGCCAAGCAGTGTTACCCTGGACTGGAGATAACAGCAGTGAGTGCTCAAGAGCATCAGTAGTGCCTGCATCAGCAGGAAGACTGTGTACTGCCGGCCTCTCCTACTCTGTTTACTAATGCACACTAACGCCCACTCCCCGTATCTTCAGTGTTACTGTTATTTGTGCTAGCTGGTGTAAAGCCTGTCAAGTAGGCAGCTTCATGTCACTATGCAGGCCTACTTCTAGGCAACCTTTGTGGCTTGCCCAGCTGTGAGGTGGCAAAAGGAGGCCACTGCAGCAGCCACGGAGTGCCAGGGAGCACAGGTATCTGTTAGCCATCCTCTGCTCTTTAACCATATCTTCACGCTGTTGCTTCGTGCTATGAAATGGTCCCCCGGGTCGTGATTTAACACTGAGCAAGGTAAAGCACAAGTAATGGAACTGTGTGCATTGTGGATCCAGTCTTTAGTAATTTTAATTCAGTCCTGTCTGTACTTTTCATGCCAGTTGGAGAACCCTATCTAGTCCCTGCTGAAGCCTTTGTTGGGGACTGTGGTGCAGACAGGTCCTCTGATGCAGAAACCTTCGGAAGGCGTGCATTGCCCTCAGTGAGGAAGAAAATGCTGCAGGTTGCATTTCCATAAAGCTAGAGCAGAATCCTAAACAGCAGCCTCTTCAGGTTATTTCCTATCTCCTCTATGCAAAATAGCAGCGTAGGCCAATCACAAACTCCTCATTTTCTGCAGTGCGTATAACTATAACATTGTGCCTTTGTTAATAAGAAGAAAATGAGTTTGAATTTCCCTGTGAAATATGAAAAGGTAATCACACAATACTTCAGAGATGGAGGGCTCTGAGATGTGCTCTAATGCTACAGCTGTCAGCCTCTCTGTACATGCAAATGTCGTACTGTCAGAATTTAATAGGGTGAAATAGGTTTTCATTTTAGATGAACAAGAACTCCAATTATAACCTCTTACAATTCCAGTTACTGTACTCTGAGTGAATGTATTTAACAGCAATTCAGTATATGGCACAAAAAAAGTCCTTTGCCTGTTGGCTGGAATTACAGTGCTAGTTACAACACCATGCTGTCCGTACAATAGGGTAGACAAGGCACTTCCATTAATCTCCCTGTATTTGGTTTTTGTAACTTTTTTTAAATGTGTCTTTTAAGCTTCAAGTTGTCACTCTTATTCTTAGTCCAGAACTCAATTTCTCTTGATTGTTGGTTGAAGTCCCACCTGGCTAATTTAGAGCTCTCCTGGCTTTTAAAAATGGAAGTTTATGATTAGCTAAAGAATAATAGTCTTGTTCCGTGTTTTAACATTTCTGAAATAAGCAAGATTAGAGTACTTAATACCATGAAAGAATTGTGATATCCATAATTGTAAGCATAAAATTTCAGTTGGCATTTTTATTGTATTTCTGGAGGCAATTGCTTTGCTGAAAAAATGATGTAATTGGTAGCAAAGTCAGTAAACTGTTTCCTAAGTTGTATACGTGATCCTGAAAAATCTGTTTTGCAAATAGGGCCTCACAAGAAAATGTTCATTCATTGAAGTTAAAAAAACCTCTACCCAGGTTTTATGTATCCATTTGCATAGTGGGATAAAAATCACGATTCAAGTATTTTAAAGAATTCAGTTACTAAAAAGAAAAAATTTCCATTTTATTCCCTTTTTTGATAGTTTAGAACTGCAATTGAAGTTTATTATTTACATGAATTTATATTTACAACCTGATGCAACTTCCTGTACTACTTGCGTAAAAACAGCAATGCTTTTTAGCAAGATGGGCTAATTTGCTACATTCAAATCTATGCAATTTTAAGACACTAAGTTTGCATCTCAAAATCTATGCAGTTTTAAGATACTGAGATTCTATCTCTATTTAATCATAGTTCTGAGTTTGTAAAAACTGTTGCGGAGTCTTGGAAACACGCAGGTTGGTGTGTGAGGCAAGACAGGCAGAGAAAGTATTCCATTCTGCTTTTCCAAGGGAGCCTCTATTGTGTCAAGTAGCTTTGGTGCCACGTCTTCTTCTACTAAAGACATCTTCCCTGTATACAGTCAGATTAATTCATGCTTATAGTAGTTTTCTGTAAGGTTTTGAGAAATGAATGTAGCAGATAGTAATTGTCTGTGGTAGTAAGTTCACTTGGGGCTGCCTGTATGCTTAAGCCGGTGTATATTATTGTGGTGGTGAACAGTCAGTTGTCCTTTGAAGCCCCGTATGAAAACTGGAGAGTACTGAAAGTCTACCAAGACTTAACAGCTAGAAAAAAGCTTGACTTATCCATTTGCCTATTTACTAAACGTGAGATATAATTTTACTTGTAGATAAAGAACATTTGATATGCAAGTTATTGAAAAGAGCTAGTTAAAACTTCATGCGTCTCTTTTCTCTGAAATTCCTTGCAGGATAGAACTGTCTGTAAAAAAATAGTCTGTTACTGCAGTCTGAAATGTTAGTATTAGGATTAGTATATATTTATGTTGTAACTGCCAAAGAAAGCAATTTGCTTAGAAAATCCATGGACCTACCATGGGCTTTTCATTTGTATGTCCTAGCAGCCTTGGTGTGTTTGTGTAGGTCTGTGGTTGGTTTGCAGAGGGTTGGTTTTTTTTATTTAAAAATAAATAAATAAATAATGTCAACACTGTTTATTACATATATATCTATTTCATGATCTAATAACTTTTTTTAAAAAATACATGAAAGGCAGTACCTATAAAATAATACATAGCTATAATAGATTAAAGTATGTAAGAGTATTATTTATCAGACATTTCATCAAATTCAGACCTGAAAAAATATAATCCATATCTGGGCCCTGGGATAAAAATAACAGTGGGATATATTTTGATCACGAGCTAAAATGAAATTCGGCAGTCTGTCAACACTGTTGATCTATTTCTGAATGCCATTTAATCTGGTAATGAAAGCCACGGTATCTTCCCCCCCCTTCCCCCACCCGTTTCATGCTTAACTGGAACAATTTTTTCAGGTGCTAAGCACCTGTGGCTCCAAATCAAAGTGTAAGTGCCTTGTCTAGCATAAATTGAGAATTCTGCTTCAATCAGAAATGCTCTTCAACAAGTCCTTTTTATTGCAGCGGTGACCATCTGCCCTTGTACACTCTTGACAGTGCTATTTTAGGATGGTTTCACTAGTTAGCTCTGGAATGATCGGAACACATCTTAACAGCAACAAAAAAACCTGATCTAAACCAAGTGCACTTAAGTCTAGCTCTGACACGCTGGTAGACAATTCAAAATCATATTATATTTGCTTCAGAGGAAAAAACTTTGGAGAAAATAATGTGAACGAACAGTGGAAGTGGCATTTAAGGCACGCTCGCAGACTTTAATTCCAGATTAAGCTTTACTGTCTGAATGCCAGTGCACTCACTTCCTTGCCATAAAAAGATCCTGTCTATCTCTTCACTTTAGTTGATTGCTGGAATGTAGAGAAAATGTTCGCTGATGGAGTGAGATGCAAAATGAAGTGCTGCAGATTAGTGCAGTCAGAATTTGGAGTGCACGGTGACTTCTGTCTCTGAGAAATTATCCTTTTAGGCATTTAAATGGGGCTTGGGGCAAAGAGCTTGTTTTTTGGTTTGGTTTTGTTTGTTTATTTAATGGCAATATTCATTTTCTTGATAGAGAAATATGTTTGAGAGCAGGGTGTGCTTTTCATAAAATGAGTGTTTAACTTGTCGCATAGTAGTCGATGCCTGGCTTGACCATGTTGTGCTCACATCCAGTCTAAAATTACCAGGAAAAATGCAAGTGGAGCTGAGGGCAGAAACTTCTGCAGATTTACCCTCCCCCTTCCAGTCCCAACTGGGGCTCTCAAGTTAAGAAGGGAGCACACTTGGAGAATTTGAACACGAAATATTAAAGTAAGAGCCAATCAAGTGCAGAACGTGTCACAGAGAGTAACTGATGCTGTCTTTTAGGAATAGATAAAATATAGCAAGTTACCTCAGCGCAAATAGCTTGAGGAGAAAAATAATCCCCAAACCTGTATCATATACTTCATGACATAAATGTGAGCGTTTTTTCTAGTTATGCAGTAAGTTTTTTGCACAGGCCGTTCCTCACCAACTCCCATTGAAGAAGGAATTTACTCTTGAATCTCTTACAGAGAACGGGCAGAGTCAGGTAGGGCATGCTGTTCCGAAAGGATGCTGCAGTGCTCTTCAGCGATCACTTAGAAGAGGGTATGCAGAACAATGCGTGCAGCACAGCTTCTCACCACAGGTGACAAAATGGCACATTTTGGGGGCTGAAACCTGTTTGTGCTAATAACATAGGTCCTATTTTTGTTCAGTTCTGAACTGAATTATCAGGAATACTTTCTTGTGCTGAACTGCTCTGTCCTGCGGAACAGAAATCTAGTAATGACGTATTTGGAATAGTTTGGTTTTGCTGTGGCCAAGTTCAGGTTAAAAGTTTGGCAGTTTTCTCTGTGTGGTTTTTTTTCAGTACTGGCTGAAATAAATTAAAAAAAAAGTGCAATAAACTTTACATTTTAAGCACATATCCCTTTGCATAGGTGTGACTCTTCATTTGCTTGCTTTAACCACATTGAGCCATTGCAAGTTTGTTCTGTTGCATACCACTGCTCCAGATTGTGTCAGTTTTAATGAGAAGATTTACATTATTATGCACGCTCTAATTTGATATGAAAAGTTGCAAGTAGTTAACGGCTATGACCTCCAGTGATTTAACTTTGGATGCATGCATGGTCTTATTTGAGAGATGCTAAGCACTTGTAGCTCTTCTTTGCCTTTAGTGGAAACAGTGGCTACTCAGGCCATCGGAAAAGCGTGTCACAGATCTACTTGAAAATAGCCATGATCCTCAGAAGCCCATTTCTTGACATAATTCAGACCTATTAACAAAGTAAAGGTGATGATCTCTGTGCAAATGCTTCAGTGTACAATTAAGGGCATAGTTTTGAGTGTTTCAACAATCAGAATGATTTTGACCCTGAAATATGCTATAGCACATCCTCAGGCTGCCTTCTCCCAGAAAACATCACCATAAGTTTAATAATACCAAACCTTGAGCAGCAAAAGCATTTTAAACTTGAAGTTTTTCTAGCTAGTCCTTTGCACCATTTGGATCAAATGACTCCTTTTTCCCATCCCTGAGCATATTGTCCTTAGTGCTACTTATCTATAATGATATGCTCAGTGATTGAGGCCTATTAAGGAGGTTATTACAGCAATGGAATAATTTGAATTCAAACTTACTCAGAGGCGTATACAAATACCTATAAATAAGCAAAATTCACTTTCTTCACCTTTCATTGCAAAGGCAGCTAAAAGCCAAAAATACAAGCAAGAATGGATGACAGGCAAAAGATCTTTTTGTTTACTCAAATTCATGAGATTCTGCTTCACAGAGCATTGAAAATAAATTTTAAAAGGGGAGTGCAGTTAACAGGAGACCAGAATGGTGGTGAAAAGTTGGAAAATGAACTTGACTAGGGGCATGTTGTTGTTGGAAGAGTTTCTGTAAATCACTAAGTTATGGCCTCTTTGCGTCTTTGATTTATCCCTTTTCTTTAATTTTAGCATCGACCAAATAGCCTTTAGCAAGTCCAAGGGATGTGCAGTGCTTTTTGTTTCTGTGAGAGTTGTGATTTAAGATGTAACAAGGCTCGTTAGTAGTTTGGAGGCCTAGGTACCAAGAACACTTGTAACATCATAGCAGTCATAATGAATTGACCCGCAGTCCCTTAAGGGTAGAGCGAACACCAAGAGCTTCCCAATACTTATTGATCTGGTTTTGGAGAGTTTCCAGTGCAATAGCTTTGTCCCATTTTCAGAGTTCTTTCTGTTGCATGCTGAGGATTTGAATAACATGTAAAGTGCCTAAGTCATTGCAAGTCCCAGTGGGATAAAATTAAAACCTTGTAAGACTGAGCTCCCTCGTGAGATATCCCGTACTTTGAAATGGTAAGGATGAAGTTGAGGTAAAATGTCGAAGATTATCGACAGGGCACAGATGAGACGAGAACTTGGGCAAGAGATGTACAATATATTGATGGTCAGGAATAAAATGTCTTGGGTGTATTAAGAGTCTGCTTTTATAACACTCTTTAAACAGGATTAAAATGGAAAAAATGGAAGATAGAGGTAAAGGATCTAGCCTTCTCTAAAAACATCGAAGACATGCTCTCAGGTTTTTACTGGTGGGTAATTTGTTTGATGATAGTGATGGATCCTTGATACCCATTCATTTTGCTCTTTGATAATTCCTCTGAAAAGTTTGTGCAGTTCGGCTGTAGCCTGTAACCAGTAGGTCACAGAGCACCAAAATCAGGGAGAGGTGGACTCAGGAGAGCCGGTAATTCCCCATTTGGAGTTGTACTACACACACTCCCCAGTTGCCAGGGGAGAGTCTACAGTTGCCAGTGGTGAGGACTGGGAGGAAAATCAGAGATACAGTTTTATTTATTAAAATTTAAGTTAAAAAAAGTCACTCCATTACTTGTATTATTGGGAAATATGCTGGATACAGATCAGTCAGAAGACCTCAGTGCTGCTTAGCTCATGGGAACTAAGTACTGTAGGAGGGTGCCCAAGGAAAAGAAGAGATTTCAGGCTGGCAGCTACACAGATCTGCAGTCCAAAAATCCAGTTCGGATGATGTTGTTAAAGTGGGGTCTCTCGTATTGACCTCTGTTTTCATGTCAGAGCTTGCAGAGGCTCACAGAGCTTCTGGTACAATCAAGCGGCTCTCCTAGCAGGTCATAAGGTGGAACTGGGACAACAGACTCCAATACTGGCAGCGGTTTGCCTCCGTGTCTGTACTGTGATTTCAGTGCAGCTGGGAAACGTTTGAATTTCATTGTATTTTCTGCAATGCAATAGTATAGTTACTGGAATGTTTCATTAATCAGCCTTTAAAAACCTTTTTTTCAGTCTTCCCCTCTCCTGTTCTAAAAGCAGATGAAATATTTTTAACTACATCTGGCTTTTAAATTCTTGTGAAGGTGTATTTGGTTAAAGAAGAGGTTGCATTTCCCTCAGAAAGGTATCTCTTCAGATGAAGGTTTAATCTGAGTTCATAGAAGTAAACAGAGATTATTTAGTATTGCTTAACAAGCAAAGATTGAGTAGTCAGGTATAAAGGCACAGTACTCCTTTCTCTGAAAGCCTATTTCACATCAAATTCCTCAGTTCAGTGTAAAAGATTGCTTGATCAGCTTGTAGATGAGCTGTAGCTAAATTGTACGTAATGAGACAGGGAGTTGTGTGATGGAAGCATCTGTATGTGTGTATGAGTGAGGGGAAGGAGGGAGGGATTTTAGCTTGTTTAGAAAATAAAATGCATCATTAATCTAAATATGACAGTAGCATAAGCTGTGAGAACTGTCTTCCAAACAGCGTGCCATGAGCCTGCTTTGTTTGCTGCTCTCTGCCAGCTGCAATCACGTTTTTGCCTAACTGCTGCTTCGTCTCGTGGCGCTTGGATGGGCCAATTGCTGCCTCTGCCAGAAAAGAGCATTGCGGGGAAAGGCTGTCTGAAAAACATCCACTGGAAGAATAATCTGCTTGGATGCAGTGTACTGGGAATGAAGGGGCAGAGAAGAGAGATCCCAGTTCGTCACCGTTCCCAGCTAAATCTGAACACCGTGGAGAGGGACTTCATTCCCTCTGCCTGGGGTCTTAGAAAGAAATGAGCATGTTTGGTAGTGATGTGGCAAAGCTGGTGGGGGAAAAAAAGGATTTGATAAGAAAAATCTAGCTGCAAAAGCTGGGTTTGTTTCATTTTTACTCTTGTTGGGAGTGATCTTTAGAATGATCACCTTTCTGTTTTGCTGCTTTTCTTCAAACGCTAGTTAACAAAGGCAGTTACAGGACAGAGTACATAATAATTTCATGTATTTTTCACCGCACTGTTTTGCATACATGGCATTTTTTCGCCTGTCCATGAATAGATATTTTTCTTTTAAACACTCTGCAAGTTTTGGGTTTGGTTTTTTTGTTTGTTTGGTTGGTTTTTTTAAATAACAAAGAGGTCATGGTAAGGAGAGTGCAAAAGCTAACTAACATAAAGCAAACAGCAATTATGCATAAGAAATGCATGGAGAAATATACATAGACATACAGGAAGTTTTTAAATAAACTGAATATAAATACAGTGGAAGCAGAAGACGCTGAACTGCTGCCAGGAGGATACTTACATAATTGATGCGCTTGTCTATGGGACTGCTTTTTCTGTAGTTTGATATATAGCTCCACTAATAAGGTAGGTCTCAGTCCCAGAATTTGGTCTCCTGTTCCATGTATAAGCTTTAGATATACTTAGACAGTTCTATGAGGAACTGCAGCCTTTTGGAAACGAAACGCAGCTCTTCTAGGTAACGCTCACCGTGTCTTGCTGGTTGCTGGGCCATGCTATTTGCCCCTTTCCATTTGGGGAAAGATAGCAGTGGGAGTTGGTACAAACAGAAAATTAGAGTAATCTTGTGCATTGATTCGCCTCCCCTTTCCAACAGGAGTCATGCTTATTTACATGTATCTTCCTGGTTGCTTTTGTAACTGAGTTCTCACCGTGCCCTCTTTGCAACTCGGTCATACTCTTCATCTCATGCTTAAGCAGAAACCCATCTCACGGGCAGACTGATGTGCTGGTAAAGTCTGTGGAGCTCAGAAAAAAGGACGAGGTTCATAGGTGTGTGACTGGAAGAATCGGGCTCTTTGGCTGTTGTGCCACACCAAAGTACTGCTGTTCTGAAAAATAATTGAGTCTAAGCTGAATAATATGTTACCTGGGACCAATGAGATGACTGTGGTTGAAAATTTATTTTACTGTTCTGTTTCATTTGAAGATTATCAGATATCTTTTTTTTTCTTGTGCTCTCTCTCTCTTAGTTTTCTGCTATCTGAATTCTCCTTGTGTCTTTGTTCTCTCCTTGTAACTTTGTTCTCTCCTTGAGTGCACGCACACACACATGCATACACGCTTTGCAGAAGAATGTTGAGAAATCTCCAAGGTCCAGCACTCCATCATTTCCCTTTAGAGGGGCAGGAAGATGAGAGGTTCCTCAGGATTTTGATGTTAGAATTGCAGCAGCGTGCTGATGAGGGAAACTGTCTCTCAGACCCCCATTCCGTGAGCAGTGCATCTCTGGCACAGTTGCCTAACACCAACAGGCATGTCCTGATGAGTGTTTTTTCTGTAATTCTGAAGAGAATGATAATTAGTAACTAATAGCAAGACTCCAATATACTCCTGTTTCCTAGCATTCTGTCTCTTGAATGCCTGTATATTTGTGTGCTAACTTATGTTCTCAAGTGACAATTAGGAGGCTTCAGTTATGGAAATGCTGCATTTTAATAGGTAAGTTTACAATAATTGAAAGTGTTTTGCAATTGGTATGCTTTAGACAAAAGCACGGAGGAGATTAGTTTAAAGATAGAGACCAGAAGTTCCAGATGTACATCCCAGAGTTACGCATGGTTGTGTAATGCGTACCTGAAAAAGAGATCCCAATGAGATGGGACAGCATCTGTTCACTGAACCAAAAGGACCTGCTTTTCTGCTCTGCCAGGCTTTGCTTTGCTATTTACGCATCTGGAGTGTCATTTAAACCCTTACTGGTGGTACGATTCTGTAGTTTTGCAAAGGCACGGATCTTAAAAAAACAGGTGACAAACCATTAAAAGGGCATTGTACTGCCAGAAAACATGACTTCTATGTGTGCAGCCTCAGATGGAAAGCATGCCACCAGGGTCACTTAAGTGTCCGCTCTCCAAAGCAAAAATGCCTGGCTTTAAGAGGCAGATTCGGTCACTTAAACAGAGATTTCTAGTATCCTTGTGGGTGTTGTAGCATACTCTGCTGCCCACTAGGCTCCCAGAGGTCTTGTGTCGTACCTGCTGGCCCTGTGTAGGTTTGTCACATATGTAAAGACTGTAAAACGGCACTGGGCACCTCTCTTCAGGCTGTTGAATTTGGGGGCAGAAGGAAATGGCTTGGGGGGGGGGGGCTTCTTTAAGAAATGCCAGGAGCGTTGGGCAGCAATAAAAGCACAGCCAGAGCACGTGATAAGGGGGGATGTGAGTGAGGCAAATAGAAAGAAGAGTGTAGGTGCTGAGGAGCAGGCAGATAATTAAAGAAACTTAAAACATAGGAGCCTGATTTTTATACATTGACATGTGTTTCTTGACAGAAAATCACGTTAGCGACTTTCCTCCTGCAGTAACAGAAAAGTAGTTCAGGGTGGATTTGTCTTTGTGTAGATCTTTTCCTGGGTATAATACGTTGCTGTTCCGTGCATTAAGTTTAACAAAATTCCTTTCCCAAGGGTTTGCAGTCTGCACACTCACTTATTTGTCAATACTGTACATGTCTAATATGAACCAAATTGATGGTTCAAAATTGTTTTGCAGTAGATTGGTCTTGGCATAAAGAGAGATTTTTTCAAGGAAGTATAAAGCCAAAAATAGAGGTAAAGAAAATACATGCAGCAGAGCCATGACTGGAGAGTCATTAGCAATGATGTCACTAACTAGGCCATGCTTTAAAAAAAAAAAAAATCCAAATGAAAAGAAATCTAGCATATGTATGCTGCGGCGGGAAGAAATATCTAGATAAGCTACTGAGAAGTGAGTGCCAGGTTTATGAATTTAAAGAAGTTCATGCATTTAAAAATCTGGCTGTAGACAGGATGACCTGGGAGCAAGTCAGCTTCGTGGGCAGAAGCTGAAGGCAAGTGCTGCTCAGGCGGCAGCCGAGCCAGGTCAGCGCTGCTCAGCGTGGCTGGCAAAACTGAGCTTTGTGGCAGCCCAGCCTGGGCGAGGGGCCCCCAAAAGGAAGAGGCAAGAAGGGAGCAGGTGAAAACGAAGAGGCAAAGACCCCAGTGAGAGTGTTTTGCAGGGCCGTAGCTGCAAAAGGCTGGTGCTTGTGTAGCACTTGGCTGCCGAGCCACCGTGCAGCTGCCCTGGCTCTGCCCTTCCCTGACCTAACGCCGTCTTGGGCATCTGACTCGTTTGTCTAAGCCTAGAGCTCGCTCCAAGTTACTCATTATTACTCTTAATGAGTTGCCAAGAGCTAGGTTAGCTCGGATCTTATCCAGCAACACATGGTCAGTACATTTGAATTATTATTTTTAACTTCATAAAGAAGGCTGTTGAAGTTTTGCAGCTTTTTACACAATGGTGAGATGATGATTTCTTTCGCCAAAGGAGGCCATTGCAGTAGGAGCTGAATCCTCCTATTCCAATATCTGGAAATGAAAAATAAAACATGCCCATTTTGTTTTGTGAATGGTCCCTGGTCACTGGCATTCAGATGCTGCGGGATATGGCCAGGAGCTGACATCTCAGTGCCTGGAGAAGTGTCAAATCTCGTCCATGCGTGTGCAGTGAGTTGGTGTGCCGACACGGTGAGCAGGCACAGGGCAGCTGGAGAGGAGGTTGCTGAGTGATGGGGAGCAGGAGTACTCAAAGTCTCTCCAAGTCTGCATTTAGGTCCAGCTCTTTGCAGCCAGTGACTTTAGGAGCTCTTGTGAAAAGTATCAGTCATTTTGGCTGAAGGCAGTGTGGTATATGCTTGTACAAGGCCCCAGGGTCATAGAATCATAGAGTTACAGAATGGTTAGAGTTGGAAGGGACCTTAAAGCTCACCCAGTTCCAACCCCCCTGCCATGGGCAGGGACACCTCCCACTAGACCACGTTGTTCAAAGCCCCATCCAGCCTGGCCTTGGACACTTCCAGGGATGGGGCCTCCACCACCTCTCTGGGCAACCTGTTCCAGTGCCTCACCACCCTCACAGTAAAGAATTTCTTCCTAGTGTCTAATCTAACTCTCCCCTCTTTCAGTTTAAAACCATACGCCCTCGTCCTATCACTCCACTCCCTGATATCAGTCATTTTGAATCCCTCCCATCTTTCCTGTAGGTCCCCATGAGGTACTGAACGGCCACAATAAGGTCTCCCCAGAGCCTTCTCTTCTCCAGGCTGAACAGCCCCAACTGTCCTCATAGGAGAGGTGCTGCAGCCCTCGGCTCGTCTTTTTTTTCTTTTCCTAGCTCTAAATGGCAAAGTATATGGGGACACATACTTGAAACAGGTGTCACAAAGGCTGGTATTAGAAAGGTATCATGGCTGAAGAATAATTAAGACTTTGCCATGAGGAAGAAAGGTGGACTAAAACTTTTGCAATCAAATTAGCACACTGAATCAGCACACTGAATCAGCATCCAATCAAGATCCATAAATAAGTATGTCACAAAACTTATGCTAATTGTAGATCACAGAAAAAAATATTGTTGGGAATATTGCTTCATAATATAAAGACACTGTGACTGATTTTTGAGTCTGCTTTGCAAGGATAGTTTTGATATTGTTGAATGCTATTGTTTCTTGACAAAAAACGTGTATTAGATGGTGTCTAATATTTACATATCAGTGGCATTACTAACCTTGTGATACCATAAAAATTAGTTCTGCCTATGTAACCACTTTTCAAACCATGTTTCTTTAAATCTGTTGTGCTGTTATTCTTTCATTTTTTCATTAATACACTCCATATACCGCTTTTCCTAAACTTGCAGGGGATCAGCATGAAGCTGACCATACAATATTTATCCTTTCTAAATGGTCTTTTAAATTCACTCAACTTTGTTAATTTTGATAGGTAGGCCTTTTTTGTGTCATTTGTTACCCTCTTTGCCTGGTATTTAGGCCTCTTGTTTGTTCCAGGTATACACTGAGAGAAATCTTTAATATCCTTAGATGGCCATGGATGTTTGACTGATTTCATTACCTTCTCCAGTTTCCCCTTTTTCCCCCATTAAACACAAACATTATATTCACGCATATTCTTCCTAGTGGTTACCCTCACTTCCCTGCTTTGTTTGAGAAACCCTTGCAGAAGAGCTCGCTGTTGCAGCCACTGCCTCTCTGACATGTTATTTATGAACTTCAGGTTCTTTTTTGTGCTAATATTACAGTCATGGATAAATATCACTTACAAATTCTGTTCCTGTCCTTGACAAGGTGAAGTTATTAAGACTCATTTACGGCCTGTAAGAGAAGATGTCTGGAGATGAAGTCTAGCGCTACTAAAACATTAGTATATCTGTCTGCTTGTTACTGATCATTGCTGTCAGGTGAGAAGACCTGTGGTACATGCTCCTATCTCATCATCTGAGAATTTATTCACATGCATTTTAACCAGCATTAGTCTGAGCTGGAAGGAGGAGGGAGACATACACCTGCCACAACAAAGACATTCCTGGAAAGTTCATGGTGCAATTAAAGGTATGAAAGAATAAAAAAATCAAATCATGAATAGAAATGGTAGGCAGGTGTGAAGACAGGTTAACTAAACAGTGACCTCTCCAGTTTCCACTGGCAGAAACACAAGTATTTGCACAGAGGATGTTTTGCTTTTGTTTTCCTTTTGCTTTTTTAGTTTGGTTTGGTTTTTTTTTAAATAAGCTATTTTCTTGTTTTGTTCACTAGTTTTGAACTTTCCATTCCGGTGCTTTACAGAAGCCTTTTTTCACCCTCAGCACTGCTAAGGGAAGCTGCTGTAATGTCATCTTTTTAGAAACTAGAATCCATGTTGCAGAGGACAAAACTGTTGCAATAGTCCTCTGAACTTTGAGTGTTGAATATTCTCCCCAGATGGAAGAAGTAGTGGTGATACTAATTCACCCTCCTTAAAATACACTAAGAGCTCTGATTCCAATATAGTTAAGTTTGTTTAAATAAAGAAAAAGTTAAGGTATGATTTTACCTGGGGAATGACTGCACAGGGATGTCAGAAAGTAAAAGGAGAAAAGCTGAAAACTATTTTTTTAATGTTCCTCTCCCTTCCTTATCCACTGTGAGTAGTTCAGTCCCCTGTTATAAATTTTATTGTAATCCATTTATTGTGTCTATTTAAAAATATTCTTTTACCTAGACTCATACAGTTCACAGAATCATAGAATCGTCTAGATTGGGAGGGACCTTTAAGATCAAGTCCAACCATCAACTTAACACTGACAAAACCACCTCTAAACCATGTCCCTAGACATCCTCACATATTTCAGGCCTCCAACCTTTTGAAAATGCAGTGTTTTCAGTCCTCAGCGTTCAAATTTCCATCAGTTAAGTTCCCGTTTCCAATTCTGAGACAA
Organism: Alca torda; assembly: GCA_008658365.1. Classification (NCBI taxonomy): domain Eukaryota; kingdom Metazoa; phylum Chordata; class Aves; order Charadriiformes; family Alcidae; genus Alca; species Alca torda. Next base: position 13,719,388 of record CM018079.1, on the reverse strand, counting down.
AAAAGTGTGGTAGGTTTTTTCCTTGTCACTTTCTTGTGCGAGACTTCGAAGTGTAGTCATTTCAAGCTTTTGCTTTTTTTCTTAATCCTTTTTTTTCCCTCTTTTTTCACAGAAAAAGCTCTGAGGTTCAGAAACATTTTCTAAGGGAAGTTGAGGTTTTATTTAATTTTTCCTTCCTCCATAGTGTCTTCTCACCCCCTTAGCACTTTCATCTAGCTGCTTGACATCCAGATCATCTTTTATCTGAGGACTTACTTTTGGAGAAAAGATTGGATGGCTTCCCCTCAGCCCCATCACTGTCTTTGGACAAGCCCAGCACCGTCATTGTTTTAAGAGGTTGCTGGAGCATCCCATACCAGGAGCATCCCGCAACCGTTGATGCTTTGTCGTCCATCCCACAGGCACTACCCCGGGCTTCAACAAGGTGTGAGGATGTACAGCTTCTGAGGCAGGATACTAAAAAGGTGAGGTTTTATTTCAGGAAAGACTTGCAGAGCTGTGTGTCCTCTGGTCTGCTTTGTAATGACATTTGCAGGTGGAAGGGGTGGGCACGTATCAAAGTCAAGAGGGAGAAAGCAAAACCACCAGCTTGCTATATACTTTCATGAGTTTTCCAACCCTAATCAGACCTTCCATCACAATCGGGTTTTCCGGTTATGTTTATGAGAAGTTAATCGAGCCCCATACGTGGAATTTCTGGGTAAATTCTAGATTTTCATTACTTTTCCGCAATATGATTCAAGGTCATAAGACTAACTGTGCTTGTTACAGAATCCCAACAGAAATTTAAGACACTAACTGTACTGTGTTGTCAGCCTTGCCTTTTCCCTCTCAGTCATTTCATGTGTTTCTTCGAAGCTTTTTTTTTTTAAACCATCTTCTACATTGAAGAAATGAAACTTCCAAAATAGGTGTGAAATAGTCCTTTTTCAACAATAACTTATTACAGTTCTGCTGTCTTATGGATATATGTATTCTTTGAAAGATGAGCTGTTGTTTCTGCTCCGAAAACTCACTCTTTTGCACTTTGTATGTGCTAGAAAAAACTCTTGTACCTTTTTCCTTTCTTCTTTTTTCCCCAGTGGAGTATTAATGAATTATTCATCCAAAACTCTCTGAAAACAAGGCATAAAAAGGAAGAATACCTGAATTTCCCTAGACTTTCATTTTGCGCTGCTTTATACTAAAAAAAAAGTCCTGAAGTGATACATACATCCAAGTCTGTGAATAAGCACTATGGAATATATAATATGTGATCCTGGGAAGATCCATATGTGCTTTGAGTGCAGGAGCCATTGACTTCAAAAACACAGCTAGTGGTAATAAACATTCTATAGTAAGCTTTACATGTTGAATATAAAAGAGCCAACTCAGTGGAAAGAAGCTGAACTTTTTTATTTTGCTAACCTATAGTTGTCTTTTCTCTTTATTTTTTTATTCCCTTATTTGTCTTTTTTCTTATTTCCTGCTCTGTGGTGCTTGCGCGTAGAAACCTGTGATAGGTAATGATGGTAGTAGAAAGCAAATAACCATGCACACTTGAAATCTCTGTTCTGCTGCAACCACCTTTTCCAGTCCAGCGCTAACTTCAAAAGAGCTTGCTTGATGATTGAGAAGTCTTTTAGAATATTTACTTTGAGACTTTATGCTTGGTTTTGTCACATATGATGCCTCATGTTTTTAAGACTTCGTTAAAGCAGGAGAATTAGGAAATCAGGGAAGGGGGGGAGGGAACTTAAAGATTTTTTTTTTTTTTTTTCTTGTCTTGACTTACAGTATAGTTTCTGATGGCAACCTGACTTCTCTTAGTCTGAAGAGCTATTGTGGAAGAAAAGTCATCACTGAAAATAAAATAAACTGTGACGTTTTTGTCTTGGTGCAGGTTTTTTTGCATTTGTGTGTAAATTAGTCTCAAGGTTCAAATGTGATGCTTTAGAGAGTTGTCAGCATTTGTACCACCCTGCTTTTTTATTTTTTGTGTGTGTGTGCTTCAGAAATTAAAATAAAGGCACAGAGAATTTTATTTCTCCTAACAGAAAAACCCTGAAATCCTTTCAGCTCATAAATGATACATTTGGCCTTTTCAATTTTATGGCCCTTAACTATTATTCAAGCTGATCGTGAAGAAACTTCTGGTATCTGAGAGGGAGCCCTGTTGCTACTGAATCCTACTGCAAGTTACCTTGCCTTGCCTTTTTTTTTTTTTCTTCTTCTGCTGAAGAAGTGGTCCCATGGTAAATGTAGAAACATTGCTAGAGGACTTGATTCTAGACATTCCTTCTTAGTGTAATTTTACAACAAATGCTTTTTCTTCTCATTAATCTCATGAATTTTTTGGCTCAGTGTTTTCAGAGTACTTCAGTTACAAGACTCAAAATTCAGGAGAGATCTTCTGCCATTAGGGCATAATGCGATGAACCATTATAATATTAATTTGTATATTTAATGTGGCTCATATGTCCATTGTGAGTAGTGATCTTTGTAATTAGTGTTATAGTCCAGTTCCCATAATTGTTTGTCTGGATCCCCTCCTTGTTTGTCTGTCCTCCACTCTGAGAAGCCTGATCTAAGCTGGTATTAAAAGGCCAAGTTCTACTGCATCTTATTTTGAAGGCTAAATTATTTAGCAAAGATGGACTAATGTTCTTTTAATCTAGAACGTGGAAAACACTTTGTGGTTATTTTTAAGCAAAAAACACGTCAAATGCGGATTGATTTTTTGATAGGAAAATGCATGGAAATGGCAGAACATTTCATAGAACTTTTTGCAGAAAGTTTCATTTTTAATTCTCCAGTAATATTTCATTAATATTTTAAATAAAAATTAAAGTACTATTTTTTTCAATGTATGGATGATTCATTCTAGAGGGAACAATTTTTTAGTTGTCTGATCTGTCATCAGATCTATGAATCCTCATACCAGTTGTTTCTGCTCCTAGATTTGAGCCACATTTGGTTAGAGAAGAAGGAAGAATACTGTTCTTGTCAAAAAAAACCCTGTAATGATGATGATGGAAGTTCTAACGAATTTTATGAGATGGGCTGTAATGAAATTACTTACGTCTAAATGCAGTATGAGAACAGACATCAGAGAAGTAAATATACTAATACTTGAAATCTGCTTAGGAGAAAAAATGATGGTTTTACTTAAATACACCTATATGTTCCATTAACATGGAATATGATTCTAACGTAATGTAATTTGCTACACATGTACCAGTAGCTGAGTTAGGGGTTGCTTGTTGCCAGTTTTTTTTAGTGTAGTATTGCCCACAAAATGATGCTTTCTTTCTCCCATACTCTTTTATGGATGCAATAAGCTGTAACCCTGCAAAGCAGCCTTGATTTATAAATAGACTATGTCAAAAATGCCTGGATGATGCAGAAATGTTTGGTTTGTGCTTTGTCCCAACAGAGAAAACTGGCCTTTAAGTCCATCTTACTAATAACAGGATTGTGGGATGAAAGTAGTCAGAGAAATGGGAACTATGCAGGTTTTCTTTGTTCATTGTTTACTGGACATTGGAAAACTGATTTCTGTTGTTTGTATGGTAAATCTAGGAAAATAAACGTGTGCAGAACTACCTTCCATTACTCAGTTAATGATAGCGTAGCAGACAAAGAAACACAGAGATAGGATAAATTCCCACTTATTAGTCATACAATGTCATATTTTACCACCTGCTTCATGCTCAGTAGTTACTGTCAGGCAGGCTCCTCCTGGAGCACAGCAGAGGTGGCAGGATTAGGCCCAAAATTTGAATGACAACCTTATGCTCTGTTTAGCTGCAAGATTATGGTTTAAATGGAAGTTGATCCATCTGGTATTTTCAGCCTACATCACAAGTTCTTTCTTTAAAACTGTTTGTTATAAGAGAGAATAATTAGACTGTGTACTCTAATACAGGGTATTGAAATAGCAAACTCCACCGAATACTTACGTGGTTACAGAGGAGAACAAGGCTATTGATAGTGGCCAAAGTGACATGACAACGAGGTGATCTATCAAATGCAGCTTAGCAGAAGTTGGGAAAGTCTTTGCTGTGCACAGTCCTTTGGTTTTTTGCACTCTAGGGAACACTGGACCTCCTAAACCCCAGATTCCTAAACAGCACTGTAAGAAGCTTCAAAAAGTAAAACACAGAAAACACCATATTTATAGTGGATGTTTTTAGAGAGCATAGTGTAACACAGTGGAGTACAATGTGATGAAAAATGTCATTGAATGTACCCTTTCTGTCTCAGAACTTCTCTCAGCCTTCCATTTCCTGACTTTAACAAAACTTCATTTATTGATATCAGACCTCTGTGTGGAGGTAGTGGGCACAGAAGCAACCACCTGTTTTTTTTCTCCTGCCTCATGCATTTACTTATTTGAAACGCATTATGAAGAAGACCCACAAAAGATGAAAACGTAAGACATTTTGTATGAGGTGTGGTCCAAATTCTTTTTCAGTCCAGCTGCCTCTCATCTAATTACCTGCTTTGTCCTGCTAGGCGGTTCAGACAGGAGGAGGAAACTGAAGGAATGAGGTTGGGAAGCAGAGTGGGCTGCTCCCATTTTTCTCTTCTGTTGAACTAGTGCCCTGAGAGTGAGGGACTTAAACAATTTCCCTGAGACCTCATTAGAAGGACATGCTTCTTTGCTGTTGGGTTTTGCATCTCCCTTTGGCTTTCATCACATACAAGGAGCCTCAGCACTGAAAAGATCTTTATAGTGTGTTATAGAGGAAAAGTAACTTTTTATGGGGATGAAGAATCACATGCGCTAAATCTCTTTAGCTTAGAAGAGAAGAGGATGGCAGTTTTTCTACCTGTGGTGGTCCTGATTTCATTGAGAGTTTTGGCTGGTCAATCCCTTTATAAACAGGAAAAAAAATGCAATGCCTTAACCAGACTTGAGGTATCTGAGATGTTGCGTGCTAATGTTTTGAAGAAAACCCAGTATAGAAAACCTTGAAGGCCACACACATACACACAGATGTTGGAGGAGTCAAATGGCAACTTGTGCTTTTTGGCAATGGTGACTTACATATGGATCCTCAAATGCAGAATGCCCAAGTCCTTGTGCCTGAGGCGTGGTGTGTGACATGGCAGATGTGTAATAGGGGTTCATCCATGATTTCTCCTGGCTTAGACTGAAATTAGCATTAAAATCTTCCTTGTCCAAGAAGATGTTGGACTAGAACCCCAGCTAAAATTTCGGGGGGTCTACAGGTATGTCTAAAATGACATAAGAACATCTTGACTGCAGATGGCATTTGATCATAAAAAAGACTGTTTTGGACTAGCTTTTAAAATAAGTTTGGGGGATCTTTGGAAATTTGGCCCCATAGGTGGTATCTTTCCTTTCTGCTTAGATAAGGACTTAATCCTCAGAGGCTGATTGTGTTCAGATCCAAGGATTTGGCTCAGAACCCATTTTGTATGTTAATGATGCAAAAGTGCAGGAACTTTGCAGGTTCTTTGCATCCAGGAACAACTGAACTATATATTTATGGAGAAATCAGCCAGGCGCCCGCTAGTTAAACTGCAGTGGAAGAAAAGATGCACACGTGGAACTTGACTGTACTTCCATTGAAGTCAATGCATTTTCATTCCAAGAAGAATAGGATCTGTTTTGGTTTTCCTTTCAATGTTGGAAATGAGTGTCTCGCAGATTTTGAACTCTGTGAAACGTTGTTAGAGATTTTTTTTCCAGTTAGTATAATCTCTGCTTCCACTTTCTGAATCTTTTTGGGTTTTTTGTTCAAAATGATTATTGGCATAGTTAGAAAAAATATATATGCTACACTGGGTGGGGTGGTGATTAATTTTTAAAGAGCTGTTTAGTTGCCTGACATAATTCCAAGAATATATTTCTATATTACTAAAGGCATCAGAAAATTATTTACACAACTTTAGCTCGAACTAAAGAGAAGGTTGTTTTGATTTCAGAGCTGGTTTTATGACAGTATAAACTCATGGCTACCCTACCAAAAAAAACTGAAACTGTATTGTTTCATTGAATGTTGCCTGTAATTTTTGTGTGGCAAAGAACCAAAACATCCCTAGGAAGCTGTATGTTTGTTTGTCTTTTTATTAACAAGCCGTTGGCTAAATAAATTTCCATTGTTGAATGACTAAGACAGTCAAATATTTACGATGCAGACATAGGGCCGTTCCTCTTAAAGGCTGTGTGAGAAACATCTGGCCAAATGACTGGACATCTTTTGTAACAGGGAATTTCTGGGATTAATGTTCAAGGATTCTGACTAATTGCAGGCACTAACTCTTAATGAGTGCCAAATGTGCACCTGTTCACCTCTCTCTCTAGTCTCTTCATAAATATGTTGCATGGATGATGTTCTCATGGGCCGTTGTTTTGTACTCTAGCTTGAAGGTCGTTTTTCCTGCAGCTCCATTTTATTTCACACATCTGGGCGCATCATGCACACAACAGGATGTCAGCGCTATTATTCAGCTGTAACCTGGTGGCCCTGCGTATGCACTAAATCAGTTCCTTAGGCTGTACTTAAATTCTTCTTGTGCTTACTGCTCTGTATTAGACAATGTAGTCAACTGTTTTGTCAGTTTTTGTCAGTTCTTCAGAATTTCAGTGATTCTGTTCTGAGACGCCTTCCATGCCCTCCAGCATGTAACATTACAGGCTAAACAAAGGCAAATGAGTTTGCACTGACAATTTAGGGTCTGGATCACTACTTTTCTGGTTTTAGATGGACTTAATGCCACTTCAGGGAAGCAAGCTTGGGGAGGAGATGCTCTACAAATCACAGTCCGTGTCTGGAAACGAAATTTGCAGAGAATAGGCCTCAAATACCCCTTCCAAGCCAAGTCAGTGCAGATCTCACCCTTGTAACCTGCATAGATCATAGAATCATAGAATGGTTAGAGTTGGAAGGGACCTTAAAGATCATCTAGTTCCAACCCCCTGCCGTGGGCAGGGACACCTCCCACTAGACCAGGTTGCTCAAAGCCCCATCCAGCCTGGCCTTGGACACTTCCAGGGATGGGGCATCCACAGCTTCTCTGGGCAACCTGTGCCGGTGTCTCACCACCCTCACAGTGAAAAATTTCTTCTTGATATCTAATCTAAATCCCCCCTCTTTCAGTTTAAAGCCATTAGCCCTCATCCTATGGCTCCCCTCTCTGATAAAGAGTCCCTCTCCATCTTTCTGTAGGCCCCCTTTAAGTGCTGGAAGGGGCTATAAGGTCTCCCTGGAGCCTTCTCTTCTGTGGGCTGAACAACCCCAAGTCTCTCAGCCTGTCCTCATAGCATAGGTGCTCCAGCCCTCTCATCATCTTTGTGGCCCTCCTCTGGACCTGCTACAATAGGTCCATGTCCTGAGGACTCCAAAACACTGGATGCAGTACTCCAGGTGGGATCTCACCAGAGCCGAGTAGAGGGGTAGTATCACCTCCCTTGACCTGCTGGCCACGCTGCTTTTGATGCAACCCAGGATATGGTTGGCCTTCTGGGCTGCAAGTGCACGTTGCCTGCTCATGTTGAGCTTCTCGTCCACCAACACCCCAGAGTCCTTCTTCTCAGGGCTGTTCTCAATCCATTTTCTACCTAGCCATGATGATTAAGCTATCTGTGCTAAGCTGTGCCTTTGCCCTCAAGGTGCTGAACAAGCTTATAGAGTGAAATTCCCTCATTTCCACAGTTCCTGTGGACCAATTTAGTCTGGGGCTTTCCTAGGTGTTTGGGGGATTTCCAGCAAGTGTGCAGCTTTGTTGCACGGAGAACCTACATGTGCAGAGGTACAGAGAGTGTTGCCGTACAGAGAGAGCCAAGTGTCACGCTGTGCTGGCGATGCAGGCTCCTGTGCGCCTGCGTAGCAGTAGGTCTCCTGGCTGTAGGGATCTTCAAAGGTGAAGCCCCAGAATATTGGGTTGTGAAGACATCATTGTTTGAGTCCTCAGGACAGAGCCAGAGCAGGGCAGGACCTCTTACTGACAGCTTTCCTCAGGTGCAAAGCAGCAGGAAGGCAGTCCTGTGAAAATGTTTGGCTTTAATATTATAACACAGATATGCCAGAGAGATAAAAGTGAAACAAAGAAATCCAGGAAGCACAGCCTACGGGCAAGTCGCTTGCCGGTAAGGAAACTAATAAATGGGATATTTCGTGAGCTAAAAGTAGTGGCCCTTATCCTCAGTTTAGGATTACAATAAATGAGTTGTTGAAATAAAAATCAATAAGGTGAAACTTTCACTTAAATAATTCTGCAATGACTGCTTAAATCCATAAAAAGTTCTTCTGTTGTGAAATGTGGTATGGGGTAATCTGGGGTATGACTTTAAGAATCGGGTACTTCGCAGTATGTTTATGCACATCTCCTTTCCCTTTTGCACTTAGGAGTGTAGACCTTACTTTACTTTATAATACTTACAAAACACTTAAAGCCACACAGAATAATAGTTTGTTTCTGAAGCCAAGACAAAACAAATAAAGATTCTTAGCACCTGTGTAAATGTGATATATGGTGAGAAGCAAACTGAGGTCCTAATTTTGAAAAGCCAGTGGATTGCTGTGATGTTTTCCGCTTGTTGCTGTCCAGCTGCTCCGGAAAAGCGGCAGCTGCTCTGCTTCGTTGCCTGCTTCTTTCCTGGAAGGTGCTTTATGATTTAAATCACTTCTTTGGGTGGAGAAAAGCAGATCTCTCTAATTCAGCAACAGCCCTTTACACTGACTTGACACCAAGAAATAAAACCAATTGAAAAGGATCACTACAAGGATAGAGAAGAATAGGCTTAACTAATAAAAAGCTGCTGAAAACAAAATAAAAAAAAAAAAAAAAAAGAAGACATGCTACCGGGGTTTAACTCTATACTTCAGAACACAAAAAGCATACATGCAGTTTTATATATTTAAGAGTAAAGAAAAGTGTTGTTTGGTGGTTTGGTTTTGGCTCAGTGTTTTTGCTTTGGTATATTTTGGTTGGTTGGTTGGTTGGTTGTTTTTTTTAAGGCAGATTTTTATAATATGCATTGTTTATAGGTCTAGAATGATCTCTTAAATCAGAGAGCAGCACCCATGTGCTATGTGGGCATTTTAGGCAAAGAGCTGACTTGTCACCACATGAAATCCTTTTGCCTTTTTTGGCTGGAGAAGAAATGCTTCCAAACTCAGTGCAAAGGCAAGAAGAGGACCAGACTGTACAGCCTTATATTTCTGACTCTTTATGCCATGTGCTTTTAACAGAGTGTGGCATGGCTAGTGGGTAGTTCCCCCCCCCCCCCCCCCCCCCCCGTAAATCAGATTATCTAACAGTTAATCTGTTTTGTTGATGTGCTGAGCGACAGCGGCTCATTCAGGAACAGGCTCAGGATGGGCGGGGGGAGCACTTTTGAGAGCAAGCTGTTTCAACCAAACATTTTCCTTTCAGTGATCGTAGGATTAAATTTCAGGCTGTTGCCTATGGAACTTGGCATTAACAGCCAACGCGTTCATCACATTAGCTTTTCTCCTCAACTTCCCTTATGGAAAAAAAACAGAGCCGTAGTTTATCACCGTCAGTCTCCCTTGACCAGCTTGTAAGGCTGTGATTACCCTTTTTCATCACGTTTTAATACTGACCAAAACCTAGGTGGTTAAATTCACAATCCCCTTCCTTTTTTTTTCTTTGTATCTATGTGTGTTTCTTTTCAGCATATACAGAATAGTTCTGAAATGAGCTGGAATTGATCTATGGTACTGTTAACCCCTTTCCTTTCCAGACCAATTATTATTATTATTATTATTTCTCAGCATATGTGTGTATGTAACCATCCATATTCACACTATGCAGCAAGCCTATTTCCCCCTCACCTAGAGGCAAGATGGGAATACATGTCTTGTTTTGTCAAAATTTATTGCACTTCCCCTTGTTTCAGTTAAGTCCATTAGTCTGTAGATCTTGATATGGCTCCTGAGTACCAATTTATATAGTGCTTGGTAGTTTGTATAATATCTGAATGGTGGAGCCTCTTGTAGTCGTCTTTCTCTCTTTTCATGGCAATAGAGGGGGGCAGGGAAGACCTAAGTCTAATTAGAGTGAATGAATCTGTGTCTCCTACGCGCTGCTCAGAGGCTTTGCTGTCTCCTATCCATATTACTGTCGCAGCTGAGGAGCACATCACAAGGGCACCCTGGTGTGGACCCCGAGCGCTTTATCTGTATAGATTACTGCAGTGTGTTCGTGCAGGGTGAAGCCAGACTCTGCAGCTTCAGCTTTCACAAAGCCTCTTCACCAGGGGAAAACAAATTATGTTAGCTAACGTGTAGCGACTGTCAGGAGGTAGAAGCCTAATGAAATTAAGACAATGTGCAGTTCTCACAGGTTGCAGCGGGTGCTTCGGGGAAGCCGAGAGATAATCAGAACCTGGTAATAGGCACTAAAACTGCAGATACCTTGCCTTTTCCAGAACTGCATTTCATTTTAGTCTGTATGTAAATGGTATAAGAACATATTTTCACATCACAGAGGGGAGATTTCAGCCAGTACAGACAGGGCTGAACTAGTAACAGCATAGGGGACAAGTCAAGAACTAGGCAATCTTGCCAGGATAACAGGAAACCTCAGCGTGGAGTCACAGGGTCACAGTGTGTGTATTTTATTTGGGAATGCTGTGTTTACTTAGCTGGACCTGCTAAACTTGTCCTAACCACTGTAGGGAAGCATCCTGTCTCACTATATACCTATGTTATTTGCATCTGGATATTTCTGTCCATGGAGAGTGTACACACTGCATGATACTTCTCACCATGGTATTTAGAAGAACCTAAAGGCAATAGATTGAGAGAAGCCTTTTGAAAGGTCTCAGTGATGCAAAATGCCGGGAAAAGCTCTGTATCTGGTGGTGAAAGACAGGGCATAGTGTCCTGGTATGAACGTGATGGCTTCAGGGATTGTTTAGAGCTGTGAGTAATCTGGGAGCCTCCATAGTCAGAAAAGAGTCCCCTTGGACTACCGGATCAATACAGGTGGATTTTTACCTTCCAGATAAATAGCTAGAAAGGTCACAGAGAAACCTTCTCTGTCCGAGATCGAAGGTGGTGGTCTGCTATCTCCTCTCCATTCCATTTCCACAGGATGGCTAACAGCAGTGGCCTGAGCAGCCCAGGTTCTTGAATCTTCTATTTGTCCTCTCTGAGCTTGCTTTTTTCCCCCATGTTATTTTTCAGGTCTGCCCTATGTATGACTCTTGACTCCTGCCCCAACCCTTAGGCTTATTGTAAATGTAACCCTTTCACTCTTCTTTGGTTAGCATAGTCAATCAATCTGTTTCTAAGTCAGCATCTGTCATTTTGAAGTGTTCAACGCGGAGAGACACCTTGTGCAGTGCCACGTGGTATCCAGCCCCAGCCCTTGTTCCCTCCAATTTGGCAAGCTGCTCTGAAAACCCCACTGAAACAAAGCACCTCTTTGGCCCTGTGTGATTCAGGCACCAATCGTATTTCGTTTTGAAGCCCAGCATCAGTCTACCTTGGCCCAAGATCCAGGACTACAAAAGTTTTCTTTCTTTACAGTTCCAGATTTCTGCCTCTTCCGGGGCAGTTTCTGCAGTTCCTTCCAGTTAGACTTGTGTAACTCCAATAAAACCAGTAAGGTTTTGCCATCAGAGCATTTGGCTAATATGGTTGCCGAACAAAGACATTTTGAAGATTAACTATCGGCATGTCAGGAGAATGTAAATACTTACTATTTGCTTCTGTAACAGGTTCTTTTAAGTAGTGGCTTTTGACAGCTACAGTTCAATTTTACCAACTGTTTCTTTCTAAAAATGAAGAAAATAGAGGATGGCAAGAGCAGAAATGGTACTTTTTAATGTAAACAAGTTGGTTTTAGGGAGTTAATGAATGAAGCAAGTACTGAAAGATGTAAAAAGCATTGTATTTGTGACTAGAAATGTGAAGAGTCATGTATAATTCAAAATCAAATTCCCCAGGAAGGCTTCACATAATGTACAGGAACTGTTGAGTGGCTTAATAAATAAGGAAACTGAAAAGGGCAGCATTTGCTGTAATCCAGACATCTTGTTAATGCACACAGGTATTTGCAGCCAAGCGGAGAACACTGTATTTAACACTGAGGTGTATCTGAGGGAGAAATAAGGCAGGGAATTGATAATACCTCAGTGGTTAAGCACATTGGAGTAATACAGCGGTCCTCTATTCCTACAACGCAAGAAAGTTTTATCAAACCTCTGAAACCTTTTGGGATTCACTTTCCCAGTCAGGAGCAGTGATAGAAGAATCTCTAAACTGAACATCTGAACCCACTGTGCTGCAGCAGTGGTGTGTGTTGGCAACTACAGAAGCCGTTACCAATATACAACCTGACAGCATTTGGCTTATTTTCAATCAGCGTTGTAGATATAACATAATAGTGACATGAGAGTTCCAGTTCCTTCTAGGGTGACTTCTTCCCAGGATCTTGACAAAATGGAGAGCTCTAAAAACTTGACGTTGTAATCAAAGCTCCAGTGAACCAAACTTTGCTCCAAGTCCAAGAGTAATGTCATTGATCCGTGGAAGTCACTTTGCATCGTTTGGCCCAGTTGTTACCTTTTTCACAGCTAAATCTGAAATGGGAATCACCATGCCAGCAAAAACCGTTGATGTGGGTCTTCAATGTGATAGCTGAACTGCTTTCTTTTGTGAAAGGTCCTACTGGCCTTTAGTACTTTCGGTAGCCCTCTCAGTCAAGCTTTGTGTAGCAGCTATCACCAGCTTGCACCAGCTACAGCTTCCAGGCAGAGACAGGACTCCCTGCCTTGGGGTGACTGCTCTGCCCAGTTTCTCTGGGGCTACGTGAAAGTCAGCTTTTGTTTGTCCTTTTGTGCTCTGCTTTGTGCTGTCTAATCTGCCTGACATAGAACAACTGATTTAAAAGCTGTCTGCAATATTTCTTACTAGGACGAAGTCTGAAGAAATCAGACTGAAGAGAACCTTAAATTTTTGCATGCATTTTTTTGTATTTGTGTATTTCTGGATGGCTGTGTACCTCCACACGTACATGGAATAAAGATATAATGAACTGGCATAGATTTCAAACCTCTGGGTCAGTGCGGCTTGCTGTGGTAATTGCCCAGTGACCTCCCTTTTGGATCCTTGACAAAGCCAGTCTTTTTAACAACACGCACGTCTGCTTGACCTCTGATTACGGATATAAAAAAAGTATTCCATTCTGGGTCTTTCTCTCACTTCTTGTAAACAAATAGGTGTTGACTAGCATGGTCATTGTTCCCTGAGGGCTTTCTGTGACCACTTTTCAAATAAGTCTATGCTGAGATGAATGGCTTTGTAGTTCAGGGCAGCCTTCGGTGTGTGGAGATCGAGTTCCTTGGTCTCCCGCAGATTTTGTTTAATGACAGTGGGTGGATTGCTTTGGAGTTCATTCTTTTTTTTTTCTTTAACCAAAGTTATCTAAAAGTGAGGCCACTAACTGAATGAGTCAGGTGGGCTCCGTTTATTGTCGAAGAGGAGAGGAAGGCATCTGCAGAGGGTGAATATCTCATCTTTGTTGAGTGTAGGAAGAGCCGTGAGGTAGCTAACTTGTTACCAACTGAGTTGAGGTGACATTACTTCCATGTTGTGATTTTAAATCAGACCGCTCATTGATTTTGATGGGAGCACACCTGAGCACCCTTTTTTCCTTTTCTGGGAACTGACTCATCCAACCTGAGGCATCCCATGTTCGGAGTATTAGATTTAACTTTTCTGTGTTTTTTTATCTTTCCTCTAACATTTAGATTGCTGTATTCAGGTTTTCAGATGAAACTCACAAACAACTGATCTCCGGAAGTGTCTCAAGCAGAATGCATTGTTCCTGTGGGTTTTTTTTCTTACCTTTTTTTTTTTTTTTGGCAAGTACTTTTCCACTAAATATTTTTAGGAACTACCATGATGTCTGTGAGTGCTACAAAACAGTAACTGAGAGAATCATGTAAAAATAGCATTGGAAGGGATGTCAAAAAGTCATTTAGGCCATCTCTGTACACATTAAGGTGGAAGCAACTGTTCTTATGGGGCACAAGTGTTTGGTTTGCATCTTTATTAATTATTATTTATTAATTATTATTAATTTATGTTTGTAGATGGAATAAATGCTGTCTGAAGTGGCTGCGCCATATGTGTGGGACTCCATCTTATATTGTTAGTAACCTGACAGTGCTTCACAGAGCAAAGCAGTTGGCCATCTGCAGGGAGGAAAGAAGGTCTAAAAGAATGCACTAACAAACATGAAATCTTTGTTGATATAATTTGTTTGCATCTCAGTGCTGTGTTGAAAGAATATTTAAAAATGACCACTGAAAGTCTGGATAAGAGAAGAGTTTAGTTCAATTTTGGGTCTTTCTTATTCATTCTCTTTTGGCTTCTGGAAGTGGCTGTCCAGGTTTAAGTGTCTGGAGAATATTTTTGGTGTAGAAGACTTGTACGTGTTGACTTTGAATGTACCAATCTTTGAGACTGCCAGGCTTGCCTTCTGGGGAAATTTTATGTAATTGGAGTGTCACATAAAGCGTGTTGCTTTTTGACTAAATTCCTTTAAAGTTTTTGGTATTTCCCTCTTTTATTTCTGCAGTTCCTTCATTTCATGTCACAAATAACACTGAACTTGCTGAATCGCTGCCCAAGAATTGCTTCAAGACTGAGTGAACAGGAACAAAAAGGGAAGTGAGAGAGGATTTATTGCAAATTGACATTAACATGAGCAAGTGGCACTTTGAGGCACTGCCCTAAATACGAAGAACCCCAAAACATTTACAAGAATTATGGAACTGGTGGGCTACTTTAAAGCCATGCCTAACCTAAGCAGAATCGGGAAAAAATAGCAGGAAAGACTGAAGGTTAGCAGTACTGCTGTCTTATGACACAGATTTAAACACCAAAGCACACAGACAGCAACGTTATCATTGTTAAATGTGTGTATAATACACTAACTTTACATTTAAAAAAAAACGCCATATCCTTGTATTCTCAGAATTATCATCCTTTGGGAATGTGGACTCTCAGGAAATCGCTTTTGCTTTCCAGGAGCTTTGGCACCTCACGCAGGAGCAGCTTTGATGAAAAGTGACCACATGTTCCTGGTTTCTGCTGCCCTGGCCTTGCGTCACTGCTTGCACCAGTGGTACCCGATCCATTCTGCCGGCTCAGCAGCCACTCTGTGCTCCCACGCCTTGTGCGGGTGCAGAATGATGCCATAGAAGCCATATTTTTGAGCCTTTTACATTAACTGTCGGAATAATGCCGAGGTTTTTGCAGAGGATAATTGCAGACTTTGTTTTACATTTCCAAATGAAGTATGGAAGAATCATGTATATTCTTTGAGATTCTTGTATCTCTTCAAGTACTACGTGAGGACTAGGTGTTTCCTCCATGAGGTGATGACTCTTCTCGCGAAACGAAGCTAATCCCTGGTAGTAGATACAAGTGATGCAGTAATTGCCCGATTAGTCCAGAGTGCCTCCCCATGGGGCAGGAAATACAGTTTTATTTCTTGAGTTCATTTCTAGCCTTTGCTTTCTAAATATCTTGAGAGCTTCTGAATAAAGGTAATTCCAGGAGAAATGTACTAAAAATGTTTGCAAAGAAAAATGCTTGAAACAAAATTGTTGGCTGATATTTTCACTAAAGGAGATTACTCTTAGCTGCCCTAGTGTTATAAATAGTAGTTTTAAGAAACATAAGATTTTCTTTGCCCCATGTAGCATATACCAACAGAAATACACAGTTGTGTGTATATCCTGCGTATCCTAGCGTGGTTGGAGATATTTCAACTTGATTTGAATAGTGTGTTTTCTTAAATCTGCATTTCCAGTGAGAATACTTAAAAGGCTAAGAAGCATTGCGTATAAGCGTAAAGAAGATTAATTTCTCTGCATCATTCAATTATGAAGCATACAGCTCTATAGGATTTGATAACGGTGACATAAAAATAATGGTATCTTTAAAGAAATAGAGAGAGAGATGTTATATCTGAAAGGCACATCAGAGCTATAACCCTTTTCTTCTCATCATGCCCGCGTGCTTTTGACAGCGGAAAAAGGATTTGCTGAACAGATGAAGAGGGATTTCTTTGTCTGCGGGGGGAACTTTCTTCAATAATTATAACTCCTTTTAAGTAACTCTTTGGAAATAACATCTCTGAAATGAGATTGTGGAGTTGCTTTAGCCAGGGCATATATCTGGCAGTGATTCATTCAGATGCTGTTTAAAATGGCTTTTCATGAAGTCTGCAGTTCTACTTTGCTGACAATGACAACCCGTAAAATGCTGGGACGTACTGTAGTATTTTAAGAAAATGTTTTGCTCTTACACCTGCCAGGACATTTGGGGCCCTGTTCCCTTTCTCCAGGATGTCTGTAACTTCCATATATAATCAATAGGAATTGCTCATATCCTGTGCTAGGAAAATGGGGCCCGTGAGCCAGTCTTTTAAAACCTGTTGTCTAAAGAGCAGTGAGTAAATATCACCAGGTTTTTCAGTGATGGTAGATGTTTTTCCTTCTCTTATGTAGGCCTTAAGTACTGAAGGTCTGATTCTGCCTCATTTTAAGCCAGCTTGGGATTTAACTTTCATTTCATTGCAAGGAAAGCTGGCCTTACCGAGAAAAGGTGTGTGACTTCTGAATGGAAGCACGTACCTTTCGTCACTGGTTGTAAGGTGAGAAAATAAGGTTTATAAGACACTTGCTTTTCATATATTATAAGTGCGCTTTTGAGGTGTTTATATTACTGTCATAGTAAGGTGTGCATGGTAAAGATTTTTTAAAAGAAGCTGCATATCCAAGCTCCACATAGGTATAATAATCTTAAAGTCCCAGAGCATAATTGTTTCTGTATTGCATTAGAAAGCATTCCAGCGACTTTCTCCATGTGAAATCAGGAGAGATAAAGAGTGTGGCTCTGTAGAAGTATAAATATTTTTTTCTAAGACATTTGGAGTTTCACATGCTGTTGCGGGTTGTTTTTCTTTTTTCTGCTGTGAGAAGGCCTGCATGTTCAAAACATTTTCAGGCTTGATGTGTAGTTTTAGCTAAGGGTGGGTGTATCTTGCAGAGCTTGAGGTTTGGTTAACACTGCCAACTATTTCTGGGTTCACACGGTTCACGCGTCTAGTTGAAGCCTGAAAAAACACTTCTCCTGTGTTTCATTTGTGGAGTTTTTCCTCTTTTCAGTTTGTTTTTGTTTGTTCTCTTTCTTGTTTTGAATTAGGATTTCTGCTCTGTGCTCGAGTTGGAACATCACCTTATGAAAGGTCGTGTGTGTTTTGTAATGTGCAGCTTGTGATGCCTCTCTAGTCTCGCTCTGGAGCCAAGGATGACCAATTCAGTAATAAGTATTAAGGAATTCCTTAGGGAGACTGTCGCGTGTGAACAGCAACGTCTGGTGATCTTGAACTTCCCATCAAATGATTTCATTTTGGCACTCGAGTTACTTTAAGCCCAAATACAAATGGGATTTACAGTTGCCATGGCAGGTATTGGTGACTGTACTGAATAAACACACGCACATATGTGTCCTTGCAGGATGCTCGTTTGGACTTCTGTCCACGTGGAAAGAAACCCAGGAAAATTCAGATTTGGTCAAACTTTGTTCTCCTAATAGCTGAATGCGTTCAAAATTAGACCAGGTAAGTTTACCATCCCTAAGTTTCAAAGCTTCTGAGAAGCTGGGGCGCGCATCTGAGAAATGTCAGAGTGATTTTTACGTTTTTCACGTTTGATCTGTTTACTACAGAATCAAGTTTCAGTCAGTTTCTCCTACACTGCCTGAATCGGTTATTCAGCTCAAATGCACCCCCTCAAAAAATACTTTTTTTTTCCCCCTGTCTAAACACCCTCACAGTGTAAAAATTTGTGATTTATTTGTGATTTATTTCTGATTTGAAAAGATGACCTTAAGACTCCAGCTATTGATTCAAGCTATGCCTTTTTCCAGGTAGACAAAGGCCCTCTTACTAACCATTGTTTTCTCTCGTTCAAAGCATGTGTACAGAGCGAGAGAGAGATAGATGTGTATACATATAATCAAGTCACCTCCTGGTCCTGTTTTCAATAAACCAAGCTCCTGGCATTCTTCAGGTCTCCCCGAAAAGCTTTCTCTGCAGCTGTGAGCGATTGTGTTGTTCTACTGTTCTTCTCAGTTGCTCTTTGCTTCTGCTCACCGTTTCCTGTTTATAAATCCCAGGATCGTACTTTTTTATTGCCACGAGGTTACCCTTGAACTCCATCCTGATGTGGCACTTTTGTGTTTGGCTGGCTATCCTGCCAGAAGAACTGCTTTCCAGGTTTCAGTCTCTTTTTTTCTTTTTCTGTTTTTTTTTTTCTTTTTACCCCTTATTTGTTTGCCCAGTAGGGCTTCCTGGTGCCTAGAAACACTACCTCACTTGTAGGCGTGTATTAAGAAAAGTGTATTGCCTCAGGGGGCCAGGTGATCCCTAACAACTCTCCCCTGCCATTCAGTCTGCTTCATTACACTATTTCATGTAGGAAACAGGCTCTCTTTGGCCTGTTTTTGCTCGGCTGGGGTTTTCTGAGGAACACTACTAGGTATGTGTTAGGGAGTTTCACAAAGTAAATGTAAGACCTAACGTATCAGAAGATATTCCTTATTCTGCATTGAGTCATTCCTGAGTTGGATTGCTCTCTCCTGTGCTTTAGTGGAGCCAGAAAGTGGGACTTGCAGACTAGAGCATGGGTGAGTCAGAGAACCCAGAGCTACATTCCAGAGGAGGGCCAAGAAGATAATCAGAAGGCTGGAGCACCTCTCCTATGAAGACAGGCTGAGAGAGTTGGGGTTGTTCAGCCTGGAGAAGAGAAGGCTCAGGGGAGACCTCATAGCCCCTTCCAGTACCTAAAGGGGGCTACAGGAAGGATGGGGAGGGACTTTTCATCAGGGAGTGTAATGATAGGATGAGGGGTAACGGTTTTAAACTGGAAAAGGGGAGATTTAGATTAGATATTAGGAAGAAATTCTTTACTGTGAGGGTGGTGAGGCACTGGAACAGGTTGCCCAGGGAAGCTGTGGATGCCCCTTCCATGGAAATGTTCAAGGCCAGGCTGGATGGGGTTTGAACAACGTGGTCTAGTGGGAGGTGTCCCTGCCCAGGGCAGGGGGTTGGAACTAGGTGATCTTTAAGGTCCCTTCCAACCCGAACCATTCTATGATTCCCAGCTCCGCTGTGGATTTTCACTATGACTTGGGCACCTTGCCCCACTGTAAGCTGGTAATATTTACCCACTACGTTACAGCCACTGGAGGGATGATGGTGTTACAGCTGTGGAAAATAACATCCGACCTTCTGGTGGGATCAGAAGCAATCATTTCTAGACGGGGTCAAATGCAGAAAAGCAGAATCCATGGTGCTAGCCAGGTTAGTTCAACTTGTTGGTACTGCTAAACGCTGGCATACAGAGAGCTCAGTGGCTGTGATGGTAAAGAGAGAATTTTAGCTGCTTACAGACCTTATTTTGCGATGTGAGTCAGGGCTCAGGTTGGCTATTTACTTAGACTGAACAGTAGCAGACAAGGTTAAATCATCCGTACCCCAGACTATGGAGCTGACAGTTGAATCAGTCAGAGGAATATTAACTAACACCAAGATAGCTCACTTGGGCAAAAAAGCCCAAAACAAAACAAAAATCTAGAAGTCTACTTAAGCAAACCCCTCGCCACCCCAAAACAGCATTTTTACATGGCTTGTTCTCAGTTTCATCTCAATTGTTCTTAATTATGTCTCTATTCCTGTTATTCAGTTTCTTTTTTTTTTATCGTATAAACCCAACTGTTACTGAATTTTGTCTTTAGAAAACCCTGACACCGTATTTAAAAAGTGGAGTTTGTTGCCTGCAAGACCTTTTCTGTGATGTACGAAGAGGCCCTGGGAGTTTTATTTTACTCTAAAAGCTCTCATATTCTCTGAAGTTAATGTTCTTAAAAATTATTTTAACCTGGTTTGTACTGGTGTAGGCAATTTAACTATATAAGTTTAAAATCCAATTTTAATTAAGCTTATGTCTGTTAATAATGTAGGAAACACCTAACATTTATTTTCTACTTGATTTTTTTTTTTTCATTAGACATTTTAAGTGTTGTTTACCCTAAGGGATTGTAGGGACAGCTGGAGAATTGCAAAACTAACAGTGTTGGAGACTAAGGAAATAAAACTTGATTTCTTGAGAAAGGGGGTGAATTTTATTATCTGAATAATATGGTTTTGCCCTGATTTTTGTCTGATTTGTACTAGTTTTACCTTTTTGATTTCAGTATGGGGAATAGCTCTCCAGTTTTAAGTGGCTTTTAACCATACTACCTGAAAATGAAGGCCAAAGATTCAGCAGCTCTGCCCCATCCTAGGGATGGAAGGTTCCCCTGACAAGGCTCTTGAGCAAACAAGATCTCTCCAGCAAAAACAAGAGAGACTTTATTATTCCTGTTTATGTCTGAGGTAAAACGAAGTAAGACATGCCCCTCTCTCTTTTGAGGTGTTTGCTAGATTTTTGTTTCCCTATTTAATTCAGGAAGTCACTGGCATTTTAGTTTTTAATAGCTCATAAACAGAGGCTACAGATGTTCCCCTCTAATTGGTGTAAGGCCTTGACCAGGCTGGGGGCAGTGAAGAAACCTTCTGCCATCAAGTTGAGGGAAGCAGCTGGCACCGCGCTGCAGGTTTCCCCTCCTTTCCTTTCTCTGCCCCTCTCGCCTCAGCATGCAAAGGGTGATTTCTTTCCCATGCTCCCCAGACCTGGAAGATGTGCGGTGCTGGGTTGCTGGTGTGCAGAAAGGTGGCTTTGCAGGAGAGACGTGAGGCTGTTGCTGGACCCGTAGGAGTGTATGTTTTACCAAGGGGTTACTTGAACTGAGAAATAAGGACACCTCCACATTTTTTGCAGTTTTCTGAATGATTTTGTTATCACTGATCAAAAACAAATGAGGGCTAATTCTACATGAAAGCTAGACTCCCACTTTAGCATAAGGTATGAAGGCTTGTGTCATTGGTCATCCCTATGACGCTAACATGAGGTGACAAAAGAAGAAGGTTCAGGCTTGTGGGTACAACTTACCTTGAGCGTAATGACTGAAGCCTTTTTTCTTCCTGGGAAAGTCTTTAAGATGCCAAACTTAAAAAGCGTTGGCAAACATTCCACTATTAATCAAACCTATCCATCCCCTATATGGGAAAGTATGTTCAAAGGTATGGAATGGCTTCCATATGAGGAGCGGCTGAGTAAGATGGGGATCATTCAACTTGGAAAAAGAGATGACTAAGGGCACATATTGTAGAGGTCGACAAAACTCCCACAAAAATCTAACGGCACTGAGGGATGTTCAGCAGTTTTGGAGAGTTTGGCAATGTGTTGGTGATACTCTGCCTCAAACTGGGCTTGTTTCATGCTGCTGATGTGTTCCTGGCCCTCTGCCTGAGATTTGGTTTATTTGACCTTTTGTTTTGTTTTTACCATTCGTTTTCACTGTTGTGTGTGTCTTTCTCCATTTTAATTTGTTGTTCTTATCAGTTATTTTTAATCCCATCCCCCTGCAGAGAGTGATAAAAGCAGTTAGTGGTTTTGTACCTTGGGGGAAGTTTTATCTGAGTGAGGAGAGTGGAAATCCCCTGAAGTAATTTCACAAAGTTCCCAGATTGCTGCTCCAAACCTGTTCCTTGCCCAGCTAATTTGGGGTCACTTGAACTGGAACATGCCCAGCAATGTTGCTTAAAACCACACCAGATGTGCTGTGCTGTTTTCTAGCTCTTTACTCTTTCAGTCATCTGTGGTTTTTAAACCACAAACCGGTACAGCCCACGCGGAGCCACTGGGGTTGTAGTATGTGACTTCAACCGGAGTTGTCTTAATCTTTTGGTTTGGGGATTTTCTGTGTTGGATTTGTAGGCGAGGGTGTCCGAGGGCCGCTTCTGTGAAGCTTCATCTTCTCTGGAGAAAAGATGTGTAAGGCTGCTCTGACTGGCAGGCTTGATGGTGCGGGAGGAGGACGTTCACTGTGGTGCCTCTCCAAGCAGCAGACAGTGTCGCCATGTCCCTTTTCCTCCAGCCTGCAGCCTGTGGTGCCCAGTCCTTGACTCAGCATGAACAGGGGGAGATGGGGATTGCAGAGAAATGAAGGCAGCGTCGAGCTGTCCCTGCCTAATAATTCGAGTGCTGAGGTGGAAGAAATTCAGTAGGAGCTCTGCTAAATGGCAGGGTGACCTGCTGCACTGCTGGGGTAGGTGGGGAGGAGACATCGAGGGTCAGAGCGGCACCATTTTGGGGGTTCTGCAGTGCCCTGGAGGCCTTCACCACCCCACAGGTACCTCAGAACCTTTGAAGCTCCTCAGACTTGCGCTGGGAATGGATACAGTCCCAGGCATGGGGACCAGTGATGAGAACCGGTGATTAAGAAAACCTCATCTGGTCCCTATCTAGTTCCTTTAATGAATAGTTTTCAGCAAGAGTTGCAGATGAAGCCTCATGGGTTTAAGAGGTATTTTCAGCTGTGTTGAAAGTGTTCGAAACATCATCTTAAAACTCAGGCATTTCAGTTGAAATGAGATTTCTGCATATGTGTCTTTCGCTACCTCTCTTTTTTTCCTTTTTTAATGGCTTTGAAAGTTCCTAATGACACTTTACTCTCTAGGGTCAAATGTTGTTTATTTTGCATATAGCACTAATACTTTTTTAATGCCTTCTCTGACATTATGAGTAAATGGGCAGAATTTGTCAGTACATCAAAAAAATCAATGATTCTGTCTCTAAATACAGGTGAAAAGCTGTAAGTAATCTGCATAATAATGACTACATTTTTCCTGTGTATAATTTCATGCTTATTTCCTAATTTTCTGTGTGTTTTCAATATTTTTTGTTCATGAAGTTTGCAAAATGCAAACAGCACATAACTCTATTAGCAGGACATAATTCCACCCAGGTTATTTAATTATGCAAACAGCAGCTCCAGTTGCTTCCGGTGTCATTAATTTGTTTCCCTCATCTTATCTTTGAGTATTCCCTGCATCTTTGCACAACTCGAAGTTGCATTTCTGCCAAACATGTTCATATATTGCCAAGGTATATGGGGTTGGCATATCCCATCTATAGTTTGGAAAGAGGAATTGCGGGTCCTTGCTGCAGTTAGCTGTGCTTGGAGGCAGCTGGCCTGGTGTTTGCAACTGGAAGCAACTGCAAACTGGAAGTTTGCAACAGGAAGGCTCTCCTGCCGCCGGCACTTCCCCATGCGGTGTGTTCTGGGAGCAGTCACAGACTGCGAGGGGTACTGCATTCCTAAGCCATTCCAGTATGATCCGCCAACTGGTTGTATGCCATATTCTGTGCAAGCATCCTGATTCACCTAAAACTGGGCTTACTAGGGGAGGGATCCATAGTTTGAAGGGGGGAGGGTTTAAATCAGGGGATACAGTGACAAACTCAGCATGCGTGTCCCCATGTGGGGAGTGGACAATAACAGCATCTACCAGCTCTTGATGAATTGCCCCGCTAGCAGAGGGAAGGGCACCTCAGGCAGGCAGGGCTGTGCTGAACCCTGCCCCTGTTTCCAAGGAAGATGTGAGCTGCTCCAGCCCTTCTGTTTATTCATCCGGCCTTTTTGGAGAAGCATTGGCACTGCTTGCCTGTCGGGGATGAGGCTGGGATTTAGATGCTCTGCCCTTATCTTTCATGAACCTTTATTGAGTTGTTCAACGCACTTGCCCTAGTTTCCCCATTTGTAAATGACAATATATTTATACATGTTCTAAGAGCGCCAGGCACAGTAACTAGCTTGTGTTTGCATTGTACTCTACCCTGACTACGTAAGGTGCTATTTAAGACATATTTTCTTTTGGCACAATTCCTCTGCAGATAGCAAAGCAGCTTCTGCTTTAGATAGTGGGTGTGTTTTGCCACAACTCTGAAATACTAATAAATTATCCCTGTAGCATATTTTGCTATGAGTTGGAGCATATCTTAGCTGTAAGGCCTCCATGAAGGAATCTGGCCACCTTGTACGTGAAGAGATCCTAAAGCATTGCAGTGCATGTTCCAGAACAGAGAATGTATAACAAGTGGCATATGCCTTTAACAGTATATATTGTTTAGAAACCAAGGGAGATTTCTGGGGAGGTCTTCATCATGAATGATTAGCACTTATAATGAAATACTATCCTGGTTATGATAAGGGAGTCTCAAAAATTTGTGCCTTGGGTTGGGTTGGGGTCTGAGGAAACCTCTCAGAGAACCGCCCGTATTCTGTAATTAAGTGCGAATAAGTAACACCATGTTGGTTCATTAGCACTGGTTGGTTCAGCAGATTGATGAGCTGACACTGTGGGAACCAAGCCCAGGAAAAATGCAGCTATCATGCTGAATTGGATTTTGTGAGGTTTGTAGCTTTCTACTTCTTTTTCCTTTGCTGCAGTTTCTGCATAAAATCAGAGGAAGTCAATATATTCTGAGCTCTTACAGCCTTGGCAAGATCAGCATTGATTACAAAAACATGAACAGAAATTTCTTTGTCCCAAAACAGTAATAAACAGTGGCTGAGCCTGCTTTTCACAGGAAAGATCACAGCCAGAAGCATCTTGCCTCTCCTGGTTTTAGCATCGAAAGAAATGAACCGAGAGCAGCTCTGCTGGAGGTTATTGTTGTTCGCTTCAGGACCAAATAGAAAACTTTTGTATCTGTTACTTAAGTACTGTAGCCAGTCATTAACATCAATAGGTCTTTTTTTCTTTCCAGCTTACTTAATTATCCTACTAGATATTTGTGCCTCTGCAATGAAAAGTGTTTCATGACAATAAGGTTGTGTTAAGGAAAAAAAAAAAATAGTTTGCGTAAAAGAGTTTCCTTCTTTTACAAATGGGAAAAGTGCTGTAGGGAAAAGGTGTCGCCCCTCTCTCCGTGGTTGCTGCATTTGCCTTTTAAGGAAACCTGATTTACAGTTAAATGTTTTGGAAGATGGGCAAAGGACCAAGGCAAGTGCTAATGGTGCCAAGGAGAAGCGGGAAATGAGGGAGAGGATAAGTTGAAGGAAATATCTCTCTGCTTTTAAACAGAGAATGAAAACAAATTGGAAATGTGGGCGGGGGGAGATGAAAGCACCTACGTCATTGCAAACCAAGGGCTCTAGAGTGAAAAAGATCATATGGTGAAAACTCGTGTTCTGATAACTTCAGTAGCTTGATAGCCACAAAACCGGGGCTACGTGCTGCTGCGCTGTCTTTGCTTCTGGCCTTCCACTGCATTTTTTTTCCTCTCAGGCTGGGCACCCTAGAAGGGGCGTAGCTCTGCTTGCCTGGTGTGTCTCAGTTTGAGCGGCAGGGACAGGGAACAGTCACATTCCCGCTTTCCTTTCTTGGCTCCAGCCCTCCTCCTCCACCTGGCAGGGTGGGAGTGCAGAGGGATGCTGCTGCCTGGGGGGCACCTGGGGGCAGGCAGTGCCCACGGGCACCACGAGTGGGTGGGCAAAGACTTCTGCATCCCGCTCTGCAGCCTTCCCTCACTGTAGGGTGAAATCCTGCCCAAAACCTCGCCGATCCCCTGCCCGTGGTGACCAGTGATACCTTTCCAGGGTGGGCACTGAGAGAAGAGGTGGAGGGGCCCATCTGCAGGACCCAGGTGTTGTGGAGGGTGATGCAGTCCATCTCTCTAGGCTGGCAGAGGCATCTCCCATCTTGCTGCTGCTTTCCTCTGCTTTGTGCATGTGTTCATACCCCTGCGGTGGCAGCTGAACACTTGATGCTCACATATGTGGTGCACAGCTCTGAGCCACCAAACCACCCTTCTACCTTGGGTCAAGCCGTAGCTGGGGCTTTGAGAAGCAAGAGGCACCAACTGCCTCAGCCCCAGTCCTTTCTTGTTCATTACTGGTCACAGAAATGGGTACGGTTTCCCCACTCCAACTCAGAGAGGGACTTTTTGGCATAATCAGACCTCTGACTTTGGCCCTGTTGTTTCACTGTCATGACTTGACTTAATCTTCTCTCTAGGGGAGATACAACTTTCAGTTCCCAGTTAATATAAAAGCAAGTCTATGGTTTAAGACCAAAGGTCCATTTGTCCCAGCATCGTGTCTCTCATAGTGGCAAACAACAGCTGTGTGGGAAAGAGTAGAGGTGCGGGGTGAATGTTTAGTCCTGTCTCCCCAGGATCGCTCTCCCAGCCTCCAGCAGTCTGTGGTCCCTGGCTGTCTTTTGTGTTCGGTGGCTTTCTGATGTTTTGTAACACCAAGATCCTGTGTTTTAACCCCTTATTTTCTCACGTGAGACCCTTCCTGTTTCATTCAGAGGCACCTTTTTAGCTTAAGAGTCTTTGATGAGAAACCTCACTGAATAACTTTGGACAACCTGATGTGTAGTTGCCCATATCTGTTATGAAAGCTCATTAGAAATCCGTGTCCTTTCTAGTCCTCTGGCATTGAGACAGTTTGTGCAAGAGGTTATAGATGACAGTCTGTAGTCATTTCACCTATGATATATGACATGATGACTATGTATTACTGTTACTTACTATGTATTGGTCTTGTCTTTGCCATTTTTTTCTATATTCTCATTTACTGATACTTCAATTTGAGAGCAATGCCATGAATGCCCCATAAAGGAGAATCCCTGCAGGGAACAGTCCTTTTACCCAGTTTGATTTCTTATCAGTAATGCTTCCCAGTTGGCCTGTGTAAGAGTCTAGGATGTTTAAACAATATTACACTGCTGCTTCTCTGAAATGGGTGAAGCTCAGGAGTCAGCTTTTCTAAAATACTGCTTTGGTTTCCAAAAGTAATTTTTGAGTTCAAATAAAATGTAATTTAAGCCTATGTTTATTGTTAAAGGAGAAAAACAGGTAACGGCTGATACTCCGGTCAATTTATATTTGTACCATACGGAACAGAAGAACTGAGACTGAACTCTCGTTGGAATCCATCTTAAAGACTTGGAACCCTTGTTGCGACTATGAAGATATTAGAACAATTTACATGGCATTAAAATTCAATTGAAATGCCATCTGAGTAACCTTTATACCATTTCCCATATAATTTCATGGGGCATGGGACGGCTATGGAATTGGTTAGGTCTGTATTTGGGTTGCTTCTTTCCAGTAGCTGGTAGTTATTGAAATTGAGTCCTAAAAATGAAATTATTTCTTCAGGAAGTAAAGGAAGACTTGCTTAGGTTCTCTCACCCTCCTGCGAGGGTTCTATTCCTGGCCTCTGAGCGGGACTGAACACTGTTTTATCAGGGCAGTTTTTGAACTCTATTTTAGATTAAAATAGTGTTTGAGTTTTCAGTTACAAAACCCGTAAAAGGAAATACTTTAGTACTAGAATTTGATATACAACGTAAGAGAAATCCTTACTTACATCCTGATAGGGTATCTTGGAGAAGACTGTGTCTCAAAAATAGAATTCTACTCAAATAATTCAATTAATTATTTCTCTAACTGATTTCTGGCAGTTGCCAAGCATGAAGAATTAAATCGTCTCTTCTAAGATGTGTCAGAAACACCACTTTTTAGAGCCTCCATCAAAACTTGACAAAGCATTAAAGCATCAGCCTGTCACTGTGGGGTCCGACTGCTAATTAGGAGAACAGAGGACCGTTTTCAGTATTATCCCTGAAACGCCCAGAGCAGAATCAAGAAATATCACAGGTTTGTCAGCACAGCCTGTGGCCAAGGTGGAGAATTTATGTACATCTTCTGGCTGTAAAATCAGCTCATTTCTTCTACAAAAGCTACTGTCACAGAACTTAAAGGCTTTCTTTTCCCATTGTCACCAGTGAATAGATTGTTACACTTGAAAAAGTTCGCAACTTGGCCTAGAAGGCATCCCAGCTGAAGTGTATTTCCATAGTCAAGCACTGTGGGGAGGATGAGGGTTTGGAGAGGGTCTTCCAGGTCTTTTTCCCCGAAGTGTGCATCTTGCCATTGGAAACGCTCTCTCACTTCATCACTGCTCCGCAACTCTGCCGTCCACTGCCATGTGTAGGTGTCAGCGGGCAGCTGGTGCCTGCTGGAGACTCACTCTCCATCTCCCCTCGCTCCACGGTTCCTCCTGCTATTGGCAGTTTGTTAGGGGATGGGGCTCCTTCTCCTGCAGACTGAGGTGAGGAAGAGCCCAGGATGACCCACATGGGAAGGTGTAGTGCTTGGGAGATTCAGTATATCAAGAACTATTAATTCCAGAGCAAACAAAGTAGCCACAGCTTGGTGCAGCCGTTTGGCAGTCAATGGATTGGCCACAGGGCTACATGTTTAGCGCTGTGACTGGGAAACAAGCTGAGCATGTCCACAGCTCCTTGCCATGGCCCCTCTGGAGCCACCAATGGCCAGGATGGTCCAACGCCCACCGATGACTGTGCTGATGGCCCTCCTGCACAGTGCCATGGGGTGCAGAGCCCAGAAGCTGAATAGGCTCTTGAAGAGGAGCAGCACATTTTCTCCACACAGAAATATTTGACTAGGTGAATACGCTT
This sequence comes from Alca torda, assembly GCA_008658365.1. Taxonomy (NCBI): domain Eukaryota; kingdom Metazoa; phylum Chordata; class Aves; order Charadriiformes; family Alcidae; genus Alca; species Alca torda. Next base: position 13,690,939 of record CM018079.1, on the reverse strand, counting down.
CAGCAAGTTAAAGTGACTTAAGTCATCCCAAATGCCTCTAAGTTCTACCTTACTTGTTTTGTTATTGGCTTGTTAGGAGAGAGTGCTGATATGTTAAATGTTTCCTAAGCCAAAAAAGAAGGAAAAAAATCCATTCACTGCAGCCTGAATACCTTTGATTTATGAATCTCTGATTCATCCTGACAGCTACTTAAAAATTCATGTCAAACTCGGTGTTAATCTTGGCCAGAAAAAGAAATGTGTTAGGTAACAAGAGTGCCACAAAATGCAGTTACCGTTGTGGGTGTGTTTAATGAAAGGCATCGTTAGCATTTAACTCGCCAGGGAAACATCAGTACAGATTACCAGATACTTTCTTTTTTGAAGTCTGTTGAACAAATGTGTACTTGGGCATAGAAATGCATCTCTAACATTGATGTCTCATTACATTATTTCTTGTCTTTAATGTGTATAGTTTTCATGTATGTCGGAGCTTCTTGTGTGTCATTAGATACTGAAACTGAGATAATACAAACATTTTGTTGTATAAGGGAGGAAAGAGAAGTAAATTACTTTCTCTTTCTTTGGTGGTTTTTTTTTAAATTTTCTTCCCAATATTGAGCGTATGTGAGATTCAAAACATAGCTTAATGACTTGATTGATCAAATAGCATTCTCTATAGTGCCTTGGAGAAATCATCATAAACTCAATAAAATGTTTAAAAAATAATTCATGGTTAGTATTTGTTGCCGATTTGGTTATTTTTTTCCAAGAATGCTTCATTACAAATGGTAATGTTTTCTAAGAAAATAACCGGATAGCCTGAAATTTGAATACATTAAGGGTTTGAATAAATAAAAGCAGCTGCTTTCCTCTTGCAATAGCTGTGTCTTCTGCTTTACCTTTCTAAACACAGTTTTACTTAACATATATCCATGGCAATTGACTTAGTATCTTGTGCTTTTTAAAGTGTCTGAGAAGGCCCCGAGCCCAGGGTGGCAGTAGACCATCCTGGCAGAGAGATGTAAGGAAGAGAGAGCGGAGAAGGGAGACATGTGGCTGCACACTTATTCAAAACCAGTTATGTTTGCACCATGAATTGATGCCAGAATGCTGCACTGGAGCTTAATCGGAAAGGCAGGTGATGAAAAACAGGAATGACGTTAAATTTATGCAGGAGATCACAAAATTTTTTCTCCCTTTTTCATTACTTTACTGTTAAAGAAAGTTAGGACATTGCTGTGGGGTGCCTGTCTTATTATAAAGATATTAATTTCATAATTGAATAATGAATGTGATTTTTTTTATTATTTGCAACATGTAATACCTGGCCTGTGCCCATTACTTACAGTTTTCCAGAAATATACTAAGCTATATTCTGTTGAATTAAACATAATTAAACACGTTAAAGTTTTAAAGACATTTTAAGATTCAAGATAATTAAACAGTTAAGATACTACCTATATTTTCTACTGAAAATGTTTTTGTCTGTATCTCCCAGTGTCCCAGGTTGTGCTGAAGATGATGTTAGAGGTCCGTACTGGACGAGTGAGGGGTCAGAATGGTGGCTTTTGAGAGGAGTTGAAGTATTTGTGGCTGTGGGCCTTTTCACTACGGGTTCTTTTTGGCTATGTTTGAGGGGTTTGCTTTGGTTTTCTTGTAGAGTGATTTTAAAATTTTAATTTTCTTTAAAGAAAGAGAAGAGAACAAAGGCAGGCATGTGAACAGCTAAGCACTGCTCCAGACAATTTGTCTTATTGACTGCAGGAAAATTACTGGCATGGCACTAGTGCCCTTCTCAGCCACTTTGGGACTTGGCAATTTCTCCCTAGGCTGTTAGGGTAATGTTTGCATTAGCCTTTTGTAATAAACAGGTAGCAGAAGAGTTGCAAAGGTGGATTTATCTTGGCTGCTGAAGGTGAGCTCTTACTAGATGAATAAAGGGAAATAGCTGAAAATTATTAATGCTTTATGGAATAGTATCAGCAGAAAGGTTAAGTTTCCTATCATGGTAATCCAAAACTCCCCCTCTTCATTGACTGGCCTGCTCATAATCAGGAAGATGCTATGATGGAAAGCCTCACGAGAAGAAGAGTGGTGGCATTTGCACTTCTGCTCTAAAACTTGAGAGAGGAGGGTTCAGTTCCCAGCTTTGCAGCAGATTTTGTGTGCGAGTAGCAGCAGTCTGTCACAGCTATTTTAGTACCTCCAATTGATCCAGGCTCCCAGCAGAATTTGGTAAATTTTCCACCACGGTTAGTGTTTTCCATTGAATGCAACCCACCTGTCTGCTTTAGTATATCTGAAGTCATACTAGAGACCTCCAGGTCTTCAGCATCTTAAATGCCTTTGAAAACCTGGCTTATAACTCTCAGGGGTTTTTGGTGGAGAAATGTCTGAGCTGGACCATGAGGAGCAGGGCACAGTGCTGCACTGGTGAAGCTCAGGTTGGATATCAGCTTGGAGGGGAATGCCGTTGGAAACGCAAGTCGGCCTCTCACGTCTCCATTCGTGGCTGAGCAATCCCTTCCCACCTCCATGAATGTCCCAAGGTGAGCAACACTTTGTTCTCCTGCCACAATCAAAATGCAGGTAGTCATGGGATTAACAACAGGCTGGCTGATTTTCTGGGATTTCAGCTGAAATTCTGAAATCCCACCCCAGCGTCGTCTCTCTGACTTCAGATACCCCCAGTTTGTACCTTTCTTTGTAAATGCCAGTTTATGATCATTTCAAATGCTGCTGTTTTTAGCGTGTTTCTAGATTAAACTACATCCTGTTTGTTCTTAGTTGCTTAGTACAATTCCGGATTTGATTATTGCAAAACATATCTTAGGTATACAAGTTGTCTATGTACTTGTTTTGTGAGTGGAAGAAGAGAATATCCCTAATATTAAACCATAAAGCAGTGATAGTTTATTTATAAAGACAGAAAAGGCATTTAACAAGCTGCCCAATCCCAGGTAATTTCAGACTATATATGTCACGTACGTAGGGGACATAAAATTATGAAAGAAAAATAGTTTCAGCAGTGCATGATGCAAGTAAAATGAAGCGGCACTGTACAGAAAGGAAAGCTGGTGCAGTGTTGAGGCTTGATAGATTGGTGGAGGGCCCATCTCACAGGGTCGTAGCTTCAGAAGGGTTGACAGGACTGTAGGAGGTCCCTGTCCCATGCCATTAGTGGACACTCCTTTGCCACCTTGGCTATACTGACTCACATCCTTGTGGGGCCATGCTGCAAATTGTGTCAGGGGCTGATCTGGGCTGCAGTAACGTTTTTTTTCACAGAATCACACACACACACACCCCCCAAAACAAACAAACCACAAAACAAACCACACCCTGGACTCTCTGCCCCTAGAGCATGCCCCGAAGTGCCAAATCCAGACACCTCTTAAATACCTCTAGGGATGGTGACTCAACCACCTCCCTGGGCAGGCTGTTCCAGTGCCTGACCACTCTTTCAGTAAAATAATTCTTCCTAATCTCCAATCTAAACCTCCCCTGCTGCAACTTCAGGCCATTTCCTCTGGTCCTCTCATTATTCACCTGGGAGAAGAGGCCAACACCCTCCTCTCTACACCCTCCTTTCAGGTAGTTGTAGAGGGCAATGAGGTCTCCCCTCAGCCTCCTCTTCTCCAAACTAAACATGCCCAGCTCCCTCAGCCTCTCCTCATGCGACTTGGTCTCCAGACCCCTCACCAGCTTGGTAGCTCTCCTCTGGACCCGCTCCAGCACCTCAATGTCCCTCTTGTACAGAGGGGCCCAGAACTGAACACAGTACTCGTGTTTTGTGGAATAAAACTCTGCTTCAGACCTTAAACTTGGATCAATTGGTGAGTCCAGCTCCCAGGAGGGGCTCCCAGATGTCTGCATGGGTTTGAGCTGTGGGGAACCTTGGGTGGCATGGGGCAGCGGGTGAGCTGGGAATGTGTTGAGCTGCTCTTGTCCCTGCAGGCTGCTTCTGTTGCCAGCCCCGGATGAGGGCAGTGATGCTTTGGCTCCTTGGGGCCATGAAACCATGGGGGGATCTGTGATTGAAAGTATTTCCAATCTGAATGCGAGGTTTGGAGGGGCTTCTCTGACAGACTCGTGACCCTGCAAAATGGGCCATGATAAATGTATATGGAGTGTTGGATGGAAGGATGCTGGCTGCAGCATGTCTCCTTTTCTGCAGTGCTTACAGCAATATCGTCTAGATAAGCCTCAGTAGTCCTGGAAATCTGTGTTTATGTCAACCCACGAAACATGCTTTACGTATCTCACCAAGGTTAGTTTACAGGAACACATTGTGTAACTGGTTCCACATTGAAACATTCACCACATCCATCTGACTTACCTCTTGGTAAGCAGGAGGGAAAAGCAGGAGGGAAAATCAGGAGAAAAGAGAGGGTTTTTTGTTACTGTTTTGCTTTTTGGCATTCGCTTGTTTTAGAATCATAGAATGGTTAGAGTTGGAAGGGACCTTAAAGATCATCTAGTACTAAGCCCCCTGCCATGGGCAGGGATACTTCCCTCTAGACCAAGCTGCTAAAAAAATTCAAAGCCCCATCGAGCCTGGTCTTGAACACTTCCAGGGATTGAGGCATCCACAACTTCTCTGGGAAGTTTACTTACTTACTGGCAGTTTACTTCACTTAAGGTTTCTTTATCTCTCTCTCCTGTCTGATAGGCCTAGAAGATGTTGTAGCAATAATGATCCCTGAACCCAAAGGAAAAGAGATAGTGAGCCTCCTGGAGAGGAACATTACTGTGATGATGTACATAACCATCGGGACACGCAACTTGCAGAAGTACGTCAGCCGGACCTCGGTGGTGTTCGTTTCCATCTCCTTCATTGTCCTGATGATCATCTCGCTGGCATGGCTGGTCTTCTATTACATTCAGCGATTCCGCTACGCAAATGCCAGAGACAGAAATCAGGTGAGCAGCGTTGGAATGGCTGTTTGTGTTTCCAAAAAATCACCACGGGCTTCAGCTTGAAACTAAAAGTTGAGGAAATTGTGAACGTGTGGTAAAAAAAGATAAACCAAAACAAAACCCCAAGAAAGTTAAAAGAATGGGGATATAAAAATGCCTGTGGTTGGGAAATTCCAAGACTTGTGTCAATAAAGATGGGATTTGGGAAAAAATAAATTAATAAATACAGTGTATATATATTACGGGGTTTTTCTCCCATGCAAAACACACAAGAAATAAACAGAAAGTTGATAATGTTTATTAGTGAAAAGGTTGCCTTGGTACATATAGCCAAGTGACGTAGAAATATATGTAACTAATGACCCTTGAGATTAAAACGATGATGAAAATATAGTGAGGTATGTGAATGTCTGTGTGTGAAACCAAGGTTCGCAATAAGAAAGAAAAAAAGAACAGAAAGTATTTTCGGTTTAATATTTCTTTAGAAGGGTCTTGGGCTTGGAAGGCAAACATGTCCCTGTTCATTTGACAATGATCACTGAACATAAAAGTGCTGTAGCAATAGCCACCAATATTATTAAACCATTGCTTTTGGTTTTGGCATCTTGTCTGACCCCTTTGCAAGAGATGCAAAACCTATAGAGCTGGAGAGAAGTCAACAGCAGTGGGAATGAGCCCTAGGTCCCGAGGCCCTCTGGGTTTATAAAGCACTGTGCATCTTTATGGTAGTTCAGCAATGAATAATAACAGCAATGATAATAATAAATTTAATCTTTTCTTGTCTGGATGCAACTATCTCGGCATCAGCAGAACTGAAGCTTCTACATTTCATTCTAATGGTACAGTAGAAAATGTTATCAATGTATGAAATCTGAGGAGATAACCATTTTACTGCAGGGGAAAAAAAAATGCAGTGTAATTCAGAGATGTTTCTGGACCCTTAATAAATTACTGTGGGGGCAGGGGGAGGGTTGCCTTGCTTGCTCTGCAGAAAAGGTAAAACTGAGAGTGTTAATAATCATCTTGTAGAGAAAAGTACTGCCACACGCTCTGTAATGTATACTCAACGGATAAGGATCCCTCACCCTCCCCAGTGAAATTCAGGCATCCTCTGAGATAGACAGCAGCTGCTCTGTATTTACAGACAGAAAGAATGTATTTTCCTTTTAAATACACAGTATGAAATTTTGGATAGCAAGAATGAGACTATCCCAGCTGGAATTTAAACATCACTGGCAGCAGATTCGCTGTGACTGTGACGGCTGTGGTAATTTTTAGATGCTTTGGCTGCAAAAGCACATGTGTGCCTAATTTACGTATGTGAGTACCGTAAGTGTGCTTTCAATCAAGTAATTATACAGGCAGATTAGCAGTGTAAATAGACACATATAAACATGAAACCCAGCAAAATAAGGAGCTTGTTCAGGTTCTGTGCTATAGTTTGGAACTGGTAGGTTTATATGTTCAAGCAGATTTCCGTATTTTCTTTCCAAAGTTTGAACAAGACTAACATGTGCGCTAGCAGTTGTCCCACGCAGAGGTTTTAATAACTTTGTTATTATACTAGTTCTGTTCTTCAGAAGAGTAAGAAAGCATGCCTCCTCAGCAATTATTTATTATACATTTTTTGCTGAAGCTATAATAATGATGTGGGCCAAACTAGAATTTCTTCATGTACTTTCCTCATCCAGTTTTGCCTGACATCTCTAATCTTTTTATTAACTCTTTTCATATGAAAAATGGTAGCGATATACCGAAAAAGCTCGACCATTTGTGTTAATGAGTTACGGTTGTTTGTTGTTTTTTTCTTTTTGGAATATATGGAATTATATGGAATATAATGATGTTCGGAAGAGCTCATCTTCTTCTTACCCTTTCCATGAGGGTTCCTTTCTGTTTCCCCTAAAGCTCGGCTTGCTTGTTTGTTTGTTTTTTTCTTTGACACATTTTCTTGTAGCACAAGGATGGGATCACAAGGTTTTATATTAATATCTTGGATATTCAGATATGTATAAGAAAAACTGTGTTGCTTTGCTGGAGCAAGATTCTTTTGTCATTGCGCTCAAAAGCTTTTGGCACTATAACTTGCATGTGGCCATTTGTATGAAGGGATTGTGCTTACTTGTTGGAAAGCCTTTTATGTGTTGTAAGCACCTTCATTGCTGGCCAGCCTGAGGAAGGATGCTTCCTTCTGTTTGTATTTGATGTACTCAAGCTAAAGTTTATCGAAAGGTTGAAGTGTTTGGATAAAAAGAGCATCAGATGACCTATTCAGAGAAAGCTGTGCTATCAGTTGCTACCCCACAATGCAGTAAAATCTAACTGTGCAGACTGACTGCCCTGTTCTGAAAGTGCAAAAAACTGTGACTCCTTTATTAGACTTCAGTTAAAAATAATAAAAAAAAAGTAAACGCTTAAATAAATTTTGACCTCTGAATGGTTTAAAATCCCACAGTTTTAAAGCAAAGGCTGTGAGGGCCTGTGTTTTCTGTGTCAATTAAGAACCTATGCCTACCTCTTTGTTAACCTCTGTCATGCGTGCCCTTTTTAGGTTTGGCTGATACTGGAGTTGCTACCAGGAGCAGTTCAGGCTCCTCTGGGTTGGTAGTCTGGGGACTGTGCTGAGGGAATGGGACAATGTGGCTGACTGCAAAATATGATTGGCAGAAAAAGCCATTATCTCCGAGCAAGGAGGGGTGTCGTACAGTTACGTCAAAGCAAGATTTCTGAACATATTTCCTTGGTCATCCAAGTCCCCTTAAGTCATCTTCCATTTTGCCCCTTCCAAGGTGACCCATTGCAACTTCTTTTCATGAAAAACATCATGTGTCCTTTTGTCAAGCCTCATAACCACCTTTGTCTCCTTGTCCTCTTTTATATGGTGACCATCCATCACAGATCTCTTTGCCTTCTTGCACACAGCATAAGTTGTTGAGTAAGCAGTATGCCCAGAAGGAACTGATTTAATTATCCATCAAGAAAGTAACAAGTCCAGCTAGTAAGAGGCAAATAGAAAGACTGAAGAATCTCCTGGAATCATTTCCCGTGACTCCCCAGTGAGATGTAACCTGGACATACAGCACCTACATCTTCAGCCACCACTTTTCCTCACCATGTGTGCAAATCCAGGTTCATGTGCCAAAAGGAAGAGACACAGCTCACTCCAGTTAGGTGCCTGATTTTGATGAGCAGAGAATCAGGACTTCAAGGATTCTTGCTGAATGCCCTGGCTCCAACACGGCTGGAGTTTAATGCAGTGGAGCACAAAACTGTCTTCCATTATGGGCTTATGCACCTGCAGCCAGGGTGTCAGCTACCAATATGGTTAGATTTCAATTTTGATTTTAATACATTTAATTTTTAAGAGTATCTCTAGCACAGACAACTGTACGGTACATGTGGAAGTAGAAAATAGGTAGTAATATTCATGTGGGTGAAAATCCAAGGCCGCCTCTTTTTTTCCCCACCTAACAAGATGTCCAGGAAGTAGGTGGTTGCCCTGATGATGCCCCTTTTTGATATGAAGAGGATAAATTAGTGTAAGGAAAGCATAGACAATGTGCTTTCTCAGCAGCTTGTTCCTGGAGCCCTCCTGAAGATGAGAGAGTTTCTCTGTGGAAGACCGTGGGAATTTTTTGCATCAAGAGATATCAGGTTGCAGAACTAATTGAAAACAGTTTGGAATTACATGAGAAGTTAAGTCCTGGAGATAATTCAGCAAAATGTGACTTGCTGTCTCAGCCCTGTAGCAGCCAGGACACCCTGTCAGTGTGTCAGATTTCATATTTCACAAGTAATAGTAGAGTTCTCTTTTTGTCGTCCATGAGACGGGAAGATGGCAAGGGGATGATGTGTAAGTGCCAGACCTGTTGACCATATTTCTTCCATGTCATTTCTTCCCATTGGTTTCTTGTTAAGTTTTCCGTAAAGCCGTTTTGAAAGCTGGTGGGGCCTGTGGGTTTTGCAGCATAGCAAAAGCCAAAGCAGGCAGTGATCGCACTGGGGCTGAGGAGCGTCCTGTGCATCCTGGGTTAACCTGCAGTGAAGGATTTACTTTAGTATGTGACTGGCAGCATGCGGAGTGTCAAGAAGTTACCTGAGAAGGAAGACTGTTGGCTGTGGCTTTGAATGAGAGTTTTGGGCCATTGAATAGAGGCGTCAATCTTTGAAGCAGCCTTGGGAAGATGCTTCCCATGATAGAGTCCAGAAATTTTACCTGTGGTACAGGAGACATGTGTGATATATCATCCTGATGGTGCACTCATTCTGTGAAGGCACAAGGCCATCTCCTCCCTGCAAAGATGTCGGTTTAGTAAGGCCATTAAGAGAGAAGCACTTACCATAATTTCTCTTCCACAGCATGTACGGTCATTTACTTGCTCAGGAAGAGGCAAGTGATGCTTTCCGTGCTACTGTCCTTTCTTTTTAACTAGTATCACCATCTCCACAGGACCACTGTATCTGATATGCTTAACTCCTTCCAGTCCAGTACTGAATGTTGCAGCCTTGCTAATGAGATTATGAGATTTATGATTGTAAATCTCTAAGCCTCACTTTAAACCCTTTAACTATTGTAATGCCTCTTATCTTTTAGGGGAAATCACTGGTTGGTGATAGCATACCTTTCATTCAAATGGAAGAACGCTCTGAAAGTATGACTTTACTCCAAGATGTTCCTGTTCTTTCAAAAACTAAATTATGCTCATTTGCATATAAGTCATGAATTTGTCTATTTAAGATAGATAAGAGAAAGCAAACATGAAAACAAGCAGATCAAAGATGTACACGAGTCTTTAATCTTGTCCTTTCCCCTTGAAGAACATGTAAAAAAGAACTGAGACATTTCATTAGTTTAAGTAATAATAATGATAAAAAGGAATCGCAAGCAATTCCTGAAGCAGGACATAATGCCTCTTGTCTTTCTGTATGTTATCAGTCTATCTTTGATTTACATTAAAGAAACAAATAGCTGGCAAGAAATGTTTCCAGCTCTTGTCTGATCCCTTTATTTAAGGGAGACTGTGAGAAAAATGTACCACAGAAAAGATGTTGTATAACTACAAGATACTCCCTCACATGTAATTATTAGTTATGCTGGAGAGTTCATATGTAACTCTCATGTGATGGCCAAGATCGTTTTCACCTCCTTAGCCAGATCTGAAATTGCTCTCTGCTTTGCACGCATTTTGTCAGTCTTCCATGTCTTTCCAATCCAATCAGCTTACTCTCTAAATTTAATTCAGTGATTTTAATTGAATCTGAAGAACAAAGTGGTAATTTATTAATCGTATCTGTATGGTGATTAGGTCTCAATTTACAGACTACATCCAACTTCCTTCCATTTTTGGCTTCATGCTCTCACCCCCTCCAGCTGGAAACCCTTCCCGCTGACAGGCCCCTCTGAACTCCAGCAGAGGCAGTGTTCCCAGCCCAAGAAGTTGAATGTCTTCTGAGTCACCCTCAGCTCCCTCCTATCTAACAACACATGGCTGGAAACATGGATGGGGAGGGGGGGTGGTGAAAAAAAGAGTTTAAGTCATTTATTGGTGGCAAATTGGGACACACTGTATCATGAACTGTTGTAAAACTGATGGTACAAGAAAGGCATGTAAAAACTGGAGAGAGCCCAGAGGACGGTCACCAGTATGGTCTGGGGACAGGAGCACGCGACATCTGCAGAGAGGCGGAGGGAGCTCAGCTTGCTAAGCCAGGAGGGGAGCAGAAGAGGAGGAGGAAGGGCTCTGCTTGCAGCCTTCAGCTGCATAACGAACATGTGGTTGGAGAGGAGGCAGAGTCAGACTCTTCTTGGAGGTGCACAGAGAAAGGACAAGGGCAATGGTCACAAATTACAAGGGAAATTCCATTTGTATGTTTTAAAAAAAAAAAAAAAGGACTGTGAGAGTGGTTAAGCACTGGAACAAATTATCCACAGAGGTTGTGAAATCTCCCTTCCTGGAGATATTAGAAACTTGACTGGACACAGCTCTGCCTTTGAAGTTTTTGAAGTTGACCCAGCCTTGAGCAGGGGGTGGGAGCACATGACCTCTCAAAGACCTTTCCAGCCCGTGAGTCTGTCTCCAGATCGCCTCGATGTTGGGTTAGCACAAGTGAGCGGCCAAGTCCTTGGAGAACAGATACAGGCACAAGCCCAGTAGCACAGGGTGCAGAGGTAGCTCTGCTGAACAGTGGTTGTGGGAACTGCCCCATAATGTCCTCAGCCTCTCGCAAGAGGCAGGCATCTCCATCTTCAGCATTTGAAAACAGGGTGTTTTGCGTCAGGCTGTTATTACATACTTTAATCCTGAGTGTCTGTGACCCTGCCAGCACAGTAACAGTGTTTTGGAAATATGGGAGAGCAGTCATCACGTGGTAAGCAGTTCATGGTCCACTGCAGGGAAAGATAGAAAGGCAAAGAACAAGCAAATGGCTATGTATGGATAGGATGTTACTGCAGGACTATATAGTGCTTTACCTGTAAGAAACTGCAGATGCTTTCGCCTCATTTTTATACCTTACGCGGCTCCTATAAAGTAGACAACTCTGTATTGCAGGAAAAGAGAACAGCAAAGAAGATTATTTATGTTTTTTGTGGTTAACAAATTAACAGCTCACTTTCAGCACTTATGTCTTGCTGAAGATCATTAACTAGTTCTGGAACAATGTAAGAATAAAGATCTTCTGAATACTAAATCTAGTGTTCACTCTGCTTACTATCCCAGGCCTCATTTAATAATGTATATTTTACAAGTGTCATTAAAAAAAGAGAGGGTAGGATACCCAAATAGCGGACTTGTTACATACATTGCTACTCACTGGAATAGTAAAGGCAGTGTAGCATCATGATGAGCTCACACGCAGTCTCCACTGGAGCTCCATTGGAGTAGCTTTCCCTTATCGGCCGTGGGTTGCCAGCGAGCCTAGAATACCTACTGTGCCCTTCTTGTGAATAACAGTATGACTGACCTCATCTGTTTATATTTATACAGCACTGTCCTGTTTCATGCACAGTCACTTCAGATTATTAAGAAGCCTAGGGAGAAAAGGTGATGATTTCTGCATGAAGAGATTCTCTTTGCTTAAGAGCAAATTTTCTGTTACAGCGCCGGCTTGGAGATGCTGCAAAGAAAGCAATCAGCAAGCTGCAAGTCAGAACAATCAGGAAAGGTGATAAGGTAATGTTTCAAATTGCTCATTACCAAATGAAACTCTGTGCTGAGGATTCCTTCAGACCACTGGGACAATGAGGCAGTTGCTTATTTAGCTACTTATGTGTCCTTCAGGCACATAGTGGGGGGAGGAATGCTGGTAAGCAATTTATAGATGGAATGGAGTGGAGAAGGTGATTCTGTGTAGACAGAGAAAATCCTGAAAGTTAAAACATGCTAACTAAATCCACATGCTTCCCAGGGCAAGTTTCCAATTGGAAGCGTTGGCAAATCTGATGTGCTTGTCTTGAAATGCATTATTGGATTTCCAGCATGCATCGGTGACTGTTTTACTTTGTCGCATAGGCTCTTGTATGAAGAAATTACCTGACAAAATCAAAACATGAAAATGATGAATGTTCTCTTCCCTGTAGGAAACTGAGCCAGACTTTGATAACTGCGCTGTTTGTATTGAAGGCTACAAGCCCAATGATGTTGTCAGAATTTTGCCTTGCAGGTAAGTTGAAGGCTGAAGGTGCTTTTAGCTCTGATTGATAGTCTCTGTGCTTCAAGACAGGCTCTGTTCTCGCACTGTCACACTGATGAGATCACCTGAGAGCTTGGGTGAGTTTATCATTTTGATTTATTCAAAATCTGTTGGTAAAGATATCTGAAATGCCTCTTCATTCAACCTGAAGTGAAAGTAGTATTAATGGTAGCGAGAACCTGAGCTTAGCATGATAATCAGAAATTTTGTCTGATCTGGACCTATTACAAAGTCTTCAGTAGGATTTTTAAACTAAAGGTTTTGATTCCTCTGTCTTCCTCACTGGTGTTATATCAGTCCAGAATAAATGCCTTAGAAGAATTCGCCCCTGACTTCAAGGTGAGCCCTGGGCGCAGCAGCCAGGGATAGAGCAGGCTCCTGCTCCCCATGGAGCTGCTTCTTTTGCTTTCCTGGGCCATGTTCAGGCACTGAGGAAGGAATGACTTCTATCCCAAAAAAAACCCCAGCCATAAAAAGAGATTTGCTGAGTAGAAACAGTAAAGCAAAAAGGAAATGTTACAAAGACCATGTTATCTATTGCTGCCATGAAGATATTCTCAGCCATGTGGGACATGGAAGTGACAAGAAGAGCTTCTGGGCTTGTTCTTTCCCTTTTTTGCCCTCGTGTGAATGTGCCCTGTGCAGCACATGTGATGTGACACAGGAGCGTAGCCTCTTGCCACTCGTAATGGCTCTATTCATCTCTCTCTGTCATTGTATTGTCATCTGCGAAGTGCTAGCTAATGAAGGATTTCTCTAAGGAAATCAATTTCTGAGGAAATTTCCTTGGAACACTGGTTCCCCTAGGAGAGCAAGAACAAGTGTTTCATTTCCCTAGAAATAGGAATCTCAAGTTCTGTACATACAGAACAGAGATTTATTTTTTCTTTCACTAGAGTTTCTTTCTTCTCCTGCAGACATGTTCACTGGCTTGAGAAACTGAAATGTTTGTTTCTTTTCCTGCTATGTTGTTCCCTCCTAGATATTTGAATGTTACAAGCTGTCCATTTCTGTTCATTCATGTGACTCATTAAATCTGTTTACTGCCATCACTAAATGGCAAACAAAAAGCAAGAGATTAATCATAAATTTGACCTACTGTAAATCCCCCACAATGACAAATTGCCTTTTTTTTCCTGTGAACAGACACAAACGCATCACTTCATGAAGCAGAAATACAGAAAAATGAGAAATTACCAGAAAATGTGGACCTTGGTTTGACATCAAGCCCGTTTTCATAGAAGCATAATAAAGCTTGGAAATTTTGCATGATAGAGACAGGCAGTTTTTGGAGGTAGTTATACAACAGCAAAAAATATGTCTGAGCTCTAGCTTTCACTTGGGTCTCGCCTCGTAATTCAATGAGGCTCCAGTCAGACTTTGTCATCCACAGCGTTGAGTCAAGCAGAGTGAATAGGAAACACATAGTTAACAGGTGATGTTCAGTTCTTGGCTGACTTAAAAGGTCGCCTAGAAAATGACTCATGCTAAAAGGGTAGCAGCAGCAGAACTGTCTTGTAAAATACTCACAGTTTGAGCCTCAGCAGTTTTGAATTATAAGAACTCAAAGATCTTTCTCAAGCGGCTACTTCACAAACCCTGGCTTTCCCGCTACACAAATTGTGAGGGCAGTATTTTACACATTCGCATGGGTTTGGAATTCCAAAACAGGAAATGGTAGTCATGATTCGTTCTGCTGTTGTAAGTCTCATCTCCTCATCCAAAAAAAAAAAAAATTAATTTCTGTTTCTGTTAAGTGAGTAGGAGAGTGTTATATCTTGATAAAGACCTACAGACTCCGTAGGTTTCTTCCTCCAGCATCCTCAGTTAAACTGTATGCAGTTTCTAGTGTGGGAACCTCATCAGACTGGTGTTTAATAAGAGCCTGGCATTTCACCAAGCCTTACAGAAGCCAGCACCGTATGACTCCGGTGCTGGCTGACCTTAGCGTTTCTATCCAGGAGGTGCTCAAGACGTAGAACTTCTTACCTGCAAAGCCAAATGTGCCCCAAGAGCTGCATGTGAAAGATGCTGCTTTGTACTACAGGCAGTACTGGGAAAACCGGTGCTAGCAGGCACACTCTGTATAAAGCCCTGCATTTCTTGAGATTTCTTTTTAAGGCTGGTGGAGCCTGAGTCACCTAAGAAATTGGGGCCAAAAATCCACCAGCCAATATTGCAGTGGGTGAGCTCTGAAGTCATATAGGTACATTTAAGAAGGACATGGACCTGTTGGAGTGGGTCCAGAGGAGGGCCACGAAGATAATCCCAGGGCTGGAGCACCTCTCCTATGAGTACAGGCTGAGAGAGTTGGGGTTGTTCAGCCTGGAGAAGAGAAGGCTCCAGGGAGACCTTATAGCGGCCTTCCAGTACCTGAAGGGGGCCTATAAGAAAGCTGGGGAGGGGCTGTTTGCAAGGGCATGTAGCGATAGGATGAGGGGCAACGGTTTTAAACTAGAGCAGGGTAGGTTTAGATCAGACATTAGGAAGAAGTTCTTTACAATGAGGGTGGTGAGACAGTGGAACAGGTTGCCCAGAGATGTGGTGGAGGCCCCATCCCTGGAGACATTCAAGGCCAGGCTTGATGATGCTCTGAGCAACCTGATCTAATTGAAGATGTCCCTGCTTACTGCAGGGGGGTTGGACTAGATGACCTTTAAAGGTCCCTTCCAACCCAACACATCCTACGATTCTGTGTCTACTAGTACTTGTGATGTTTCCCCAAATGTCCTCTCTTTTCTGTTGGCAGAGGGCAGGCAGTGGGATAGCCTGTTGTTACGTATCCTGCTCTGGAGAGCTAAGAAGAGAATTCCAGTTAACTTGTGCTTCTTCCTCTCTGTCCTCTTTAGCCAGCTCCCACAACTGACTGAATTAACTTCACTCTACAGAATGTATTGAATAAATAAGGACTGACACTTGATAAAAAAACCGTTGGCTTGCAGCTGGTTTTATGTTTAATGGTAGCAAGCATCACTGAAGTTATCTTTGAGGGCACTGACACAACATCAAATGTAACCAAGTTCATTGTTCCCAGAGTGACATCTCTTGTCATAGCCCTAGTTCCTTCTGCTTGTCCTCTATCTCTAGCTTCAGAATGCCTTTGTCTTTTCTGCTCTGTCTTTGGACAAGTTACTGGTGCTGCTGCTCCCAGTGTGTACCTTTTACTAAACTTTTACTAACTTTACTAAACTTCCACAGAGAAGCAAAATAATTCTTTCAACCTCATCTCTACCGAGTTCTTCATAAGCTCTTTTTTTGGTTGTTTCATTTCTGTCACCAATAAATGTGCTTTCTGACCCCATTCCAGCTCGTTCCCTTCCCCTGAAGCTTCATTCCATGAATAACTCTGATTTCAGAGACTGCTTCATTCCTTCTTTCTCTTTTCATTAGGTTCCTGTGAAAATTATTTCATCACACACATTCATCCCTTTGATTCCTTCCTCTCACTTGCCCTCGTTGTTTCTTTTGTCCTTCCTTCTTCCTCAAAAATAAACAAATAATACCATACGTGCACCCCCAAAAGCCCAAACCTTCTTGTTGGATACCACAGTGCTGCTCAGTCTCTCACCAAAACCCTTCTCAGTCCTCTGCTGCAGCCCTATGTCTGATCCAGGCAACTGATGCTCTTACTCAGGGTCCCTAGGGATGTACCTCTTTCTGCTTTTGCCTTATTCTCTCTTAGCTCGCACTTTTCTTCTGAGCAAAATGACATGACTGCTAGGTTTGCGTGCAGTTGGGGAAGTTGGGATTAGGAGCAGAAGGTGGGAGGAGAACAGTTTCCCTGAACCTGGAAAAAAAAGCTTCTCAAAGTTGATGGCAAGCTGAAAGCTTTACAATAGTTTTACAACAATCCAATTATTATTATAATAATTTTGGTCTAAGCCTGAAATGAAAAATTTTTTTCTTGTGTGTTTAAAACTTCAGCTTTAAAGAAAATTTAAACACCTTTCAAACAAAAGTAATCTCCAGTTAAAAAATATGAAGCGCTATTTAGGTAATAGTAGATGAAAGACTCTGGGATTTAGAGGTTCTTTTTCTTTCTTTGTGTTCTGTGAGCTTTACACCGCCATGCGCAGTCACAGAAGAGCGCAGGAGGAATCCCAGGAGGCCACCACCTCTGATCGGCACAGGGGCACTGGCCGTGCACGTGTCGTCGTTGGGAGTTTTTTCCAACACACTCTGCACTCTCCCGGGATGAAAACTCTGCAAATTCCCCTGATAATTTATTGCAGTGCTTCGCTACCCTGACTGTGGTGAAGCTTTTCCTGTTGCGTAACCTGGATCTCGCTTGCTGCAGTTTAAACTCATCATTGTGTTGCTTATCCCTAGGAGAGGTGAAGAACAGTTGTTTCCTTTCTCCATATGGAAGCCTTTGTTTTGTATGAGGATTGTTACAACATCGCCTCTCCTCTTGCCTTCCTCTCCTTCAACTAATCAAGTGCAGTTCTTTTGAGAAACTTTTCAACCCCTCCAAATCTATGTAGTTTTGCAATGCACGTGGTTGCACACAACAGGAAAAAAAAGGCCATATTTTTTCTAGCTCTGACTTTTAATTGTCAAAGCCATGTCCTGAGCCTGTGCTTGAAACATCTCTCTTACTGTCTCCCTGTATGGGTCATTTCTTCTGAACTCATCCATGATGCCTCTACCCCCTCCTTCCTTTTAAAACTTGCATCAGGCAGAACTGCAGGAGGAGAGGGGACTTTTGTTGCAGTTGATCTTTTCCCATCTTTGTCTTACCATGTGACAGCGAAATACTGCGGTTGCTCTCTCGTCTTACTTTGTGCTGACCCTTATTTTGCCTGAATTCGGATGATAAACTTATCAGGACATCAAACAATTCGAAATTTGTTGAAAGCCATAAGCATGTATATAGTGCTGTAGCTAATAAGGAATAAAATAAACTTTCAAATCCAAATCTGCAAGGCCAGCCATCTCACTTCTCTGCACAAATGTTTACATGTTCAAAAATAGATATTATGAGCATTCCAATTGTAGAATGCAGTACAAAAATTTGAAAATGCAAATCTTCATCTGACTTTCAATAACATTCCATTTTTCTGTAGATTTCTGTCGAATAATCAAGTTCCTTCTGTTGTACATATTAAATCTGAAATTAATAGAGCCATAATACACTGTGCTAATTTAGTATTGAGAAGTGCAAAGTGACATGATCTGTCATTTATTTAAATTACTCAACATTGGTAGGATTTATTTTAGAATATTTTTTTTTGAAGCCAACTTTAGGAACACTAAACTTCAGTTTTTAAAGTCTTTTAAGGCATGGAAGTTCCAAGCTTTTGGTGATTAACAAACATTATGAAATGCTGTAATACGAACCACAGCTTGACTGAGGCTTGCAAAGCTTGAACTTGAAAACAAAAGGAGGCTTTCTAGTCTATGATAAAATGGCTTGATAGAAGTTACGTATTTTTTTATCATCCAAAACAGATTTTGCAAATCTGTTTTCTTCAAGGGAATAATAAATCTCTCAGATTTTGTAAAGGTACGATTATTTTGGCATAAATGTGCTTCAGATGTTTGCAGTTAAACATACTTCTTTATGATTTTGAGTATATAATTAAAGAAAACCAATCACTATCGAGAATTTCATAGTTATTTCAAATGGCTGAAAAGCAAGTCATTGACTTTTTGGTACGCTCTGTGAATTAACACACCCAAGGAATTCTGTTGGTTAGACTTCTAAATGTAAAATTACATATGCCTGAGGACTGTATCTTTATGCTTTCACCTGTTGAGAAAGCTTGCCTCATGATGTACTGAACATGTCCCTCCCGAGATAAAAGGAAGGAGGAATTATGCAGGACGGAGACCGAAATTTGGTGCATTGTGTTTTTATCTAGTAAGACAAGTCTTGTTTGGAAGGGGGGTTGTGAACTTCAGTAGCCTTAGTATAGCAGTGGTTTAAACTTGCAATATCACGATACTTCATTTGCGTTAATCATGTTGACATACAGGATCAGATGAGGTTTGACAAAGTTTGGTATTGCAGCCAACTGATATAATTAGACTAGGTCCAACTTCCAAGAACAGATATGCCCTTTCTCATAGTTGTGTGAAGTCAGACCAAGTAGAGGAATGCGATAATTTGCCATGGAGCTTTGTTTCACAAAGGACTCGTTTCTTCTAGAAGTAATGAGAAAAAAACATTGCAGTGAAAAGAATAAGATTCTGTGATTTCACACAGTTTTGGCTTTGAATTTCTAGCGTTATTTAGGACTGAAGCCAGCTAGTAAGCCAGCCAGCTAGTATGTGGGCCGATATCATGTTAGTGAGAGCCAGGGTTGCAAATCGATATTGGTGAAAGTGCACCTCAGTATCTTCCATCAAGTTGAAAAGCCGTGTGTACCTTGTTGTGCGAGAGAGGCAGCAACACAGTACAGCAGCCAACCCATTCAGCTGAATACGTACCACTTAAATATTTAAAATTATTTTGGTGCATTAAGTGATTCTTAAGTGATTAAGTGGTGCATTAAGTGAGAAGAGAAGGCTGAGAGGGGATCTCATCAATGCGTATAAATATCTAAAGGGCAGGTGTCAAGAGGGTGGGCCAGACACTTCAGTGGTGCCCAGCGACAGGACAAGGGGCAACGGGCACAGACTGGAACACAGGAAATTCCATCTCAACATGAGGAAAAACTTCTTTGCCTTGAGGGTGCCAGAGCACTGGAACAGGCTGCCCAGAGAGGTGGTGGAGTCTCCTTCTCTGGAGATATTCAAAACCCGCCTGGACGCGATACTGTGCAATCTGCTCTAGGTGAACCTGCTTTGGCAGGAGGGTTGGACTAGGTGATCTCCAGAGGTCCCTTCCAACCCCTACCATTCTGCGATTCTGGCTTTCTCAGAGGTTGCATTTCCTTGTGGAGCGGAGCCTTGGGCAGCCGTGAGCTGTATCCACCTGTGGTGACCGGGTGGGTTTGTATGGCTGTGCTGTACAAACGATGCACGTGGGGCAGTGGCAGCACAGGCAAAGGCAGGCTGAGGACTGCTCAAATGTAGAAGTTGAAGCAGACTGAAACGTGACTTTCAGGCTCTGCCAAGTAAAATGTGGGTCACCTGTTGCAAGCCTTAGAAAGGAAATTTAGAACTGATCTATGGGGTGTTTCAAAACAAGCAAATTAGTCTCCAAGACTCTATATCGAGCCTCATATTTCAGAATGAAATACTCTCTTCCAATTTTAAGTTATTATTATTATTATCATTAAGTTATATCAGGCAGTTAGACTAAGGTCCCTTCTAACTGAACTATTCTATTCTAGTCAATTAATTGATGAAAAAGTTGTTTAGGAAGGCTAATCAGCTTTCAGTTTCCTAGATGCCAGTATAATTTCTGAGGCTGCGTACATGGTAGGCAACTTTCCTCCTTTTCTTCAGAAGGAGTGGGGCTGAACAAACTTCACTGCCTTGGGCTGAGTCCTGACTGCTCTACTTGGCCCACTCAACAGCATTGCTTAAATCCCAAGCCCCACATTCCAGTGTTTTATAACATTTGTCCTGTATAACCACAGGGTAACAGAATACGTTCACAAGAGAAAATACAGTCTGTCAGTCAGGTACACATACTGAATATCTCTGTTCAATCTCAGTTTGTGTCAGGCGAAGCTAGGCAAGAAGCTTTCAGTTCCTTCACCTGGATAATGTCTAAGAAAACTGGCCCCCAGCAGCCACAGGGCTCAGGCAGTTGCTTAGTGGTCACTTCAGACCGAGCACAGGATTGGCAAAAACCCCTTCAGGGCTGGAATTGTTTAGGAGCTCACGCTGATGGGCTACTTCTAAAGAGCAGAAAAGTCAGGGAGAACGTTCTAAAAAGTGTCATCCTGTTTCTTTCCATTTAAATAAAAAGTAGCATGATTTTTTTTTTAATTCACTTTATCTCCTTATGCCTAAAAATACCAGACCCCCACTGGCTTCACATTCAAATTATGTGTAATCATGTTTGTCTGTAGAACCATCATGAAACACTAATGTGATTTTTACCTTTACCAGCAAGCAGGTTTTGTTTACTGGCAGCCTTTAGCATTTAAAGAATATGGGTTTTGCTGATGCATTTTTGTGTATTTTTCCTAATTCTGTAATTATGTACATGTTGTCTTTTCCAAACTGAGTTGAGTAACACTGTGCTTGAAATGCTGCAGAAATAATTTTAGCTTTGTGCGCATAGGATGTAGTTTTGCAGTCCTTGCAGAGGTCACATTTGAAATACTCTCACTTTGCTGGATTCAGAAGAAGCGTTTGGTATTAAGTGTTAAATTGGGCCATGGTGGATTTGAATTAAAATATCCTGTTTTTCATTGCAGGCATCTTTTCCACAAGTCCTGTGTAGACCCCTGGCTGTTAGACCATCGTACCTGCCCAATGTGTAAAATGAATATTCTAAAAGCTCTAGGGATCCCGGTAAGCACTCGCAGAGCAGCCGCTCAGGGCAGGAGGGAAACACCAGCCACCTGGATGTATCCCCAGCCCTTTGCCTGTCTGTTCTCATCCTACTCTTCTTGCCATGATATTGATTTATTTATTGATTTATTAAGGGGAGAACAAGCTGAAATCTTTGACTCTACCTTTCTCCTGCACCCTGCTTTTATTAGTAAGGAAGAGTGTGTGTGTATGGGGATCAGTTGGGTGTTGGGATTTGTGGGTCTGGTTGCTTGCTTTGTGGAACAGAGGATTGTTTACTGGTGTTCTGGTGGATCTATAGATTCTTTTAAATAGCTTTTGTTTGTGTTTTAAATCGGAACTGGATTTATTTTTTTAATCATGTTCTTAGTTCAAATCTCAAAGCAGAAGGTCTGCAAATAATATTTTCCCTGCTATACTAGTTGAGGACAACTAATTGCTCATTCTGGGGAGCCAGATGTTTTTCCTGTCAGATTTGTCTGAAAAGTCTATCTGTAGCAAGCTCTGTACTCCTAATTCCAATTAGGGAGCCCTTCTCCCAGTAACTAAGTGTGTGGCGGACCACATGACATATAAGAAATTGTTAAGCTCTTTGTTATTTGGAACATTCAGATGTGGTTAGAAGCTGCCAAAGCAATTGATCTTTTTAGGTTGCATGTTTACATTCAGATAGTGCATGTCCTGGCTGCCATACAGTTTCTGAACCAGAGGGGCTTCTCCAGGAAGAAGTGAGTCACTTTCTCACACCGTGTGAGGCTTGCCACGTGATAGCGAAGCTCAATACTGCAACACCACCGGTCCGTGTGTTAACAGGTGCTGTAAATATCCTCCCCAGTTACAGATGGTGACATGCCAGCTCACATATGAAAGAGCTATATAAAGTAAAATAGCTCATGTGAACATATTAGGGGAGATGATGCAGCCATTCCCCAAGAGTTCATTTTTATGGAGACTAGGAAGCCAAGCAGGTTGCTGCAGAAGAGGTTCCACAGCAGGTGATGAAGTATTTTTTTACTGAAGTAGGCAAATACGTTAATCAACCTAATCTAAGCTAAAAATATGCTATGGGAAGAATGAAGTAGGAGCCTTGTGGTTAGGGTAACACGTCATTACAGTTGGGCTACTTTTTCTGATAAGCATGTATATTATCTTTAGAATATTAAAAGACGATACAACTGTGAAATCAGTATTTGAGATGTCAGGAACGGCTGGAATGAAGGCTGGCTCTGTCATTCAGCCTCTCCGCGCCTAGGTTTAAATACAGAAATTTTTCCCCAGGTTCCATGTCTCAGTTCACAGGCCTGCCAGTGGGCAGTTACCCAGGATTTTGACACTTCTCCATACCCGGTGTATTGTTCCATGGCTTTCTCCTGCACCATGCAGGACCACACGATTTCTGCTCTCTCACTGGTCCATTCCCATTTTCACCCAAGCACTTCATTAACATGCTCTTCATCCAGCTTCATAATCAGGAGATATTGACAAATCAGACCTCTGCTTTTTGGAGGCCTGTGGTTAGATATTAAGGTCTTTCCAGAAAGTTTAGTACTGTCTGACAGTATTTACATCCCAAATACAGCTCTCACTGACTACACTGACAGCTGATGAAGGCTCAGCGTGTCCACAGGCTGTCTGAGGCTGGGTACCTCGAGGGGAAGGGATAACACACCCAGAGGCCATGTGTAAAGGTTTTGGTTTACATGATTGGCTTTTACTACATATGAACAGCTCTGTAATGGCAAGTATAGGACCTAATTGCCAGGAATAATTAAAAGTGCCATTCAGTTTCCTCAGCCATCGTTTCTCTTCTCACAGCTCCCTGTCTCATTCTCTCTGTACTGCGTAGCAGAAGGGGGATCCATTCTGCTCCCCCCACTGAGAGCTTTCCGCATGGAGCTTCTGTGGAAATAATTGTACTGGGCATGTAATTAAAGATACTGCTGTAACCAACATAAACAACTGGGTCAAATTAAGATTTCAGAATCAGCCTTAGTGCTGGTCTGCCTTAACACTAAAAATCAAGCACTTGGATGTTAATGGTTCACTGGCAAAGTTTGTTTAGAGGATTTTATTGTATGAATTCCTGTAAAAATCTCCCTAGATTGTCGAAGACAACAAACTGAAAACAGCCCACTCTGTCATTTGGAGGAAGCATACTGGCTCCCACTAGTGCAGATCATCAGTTAGGTTCATGAAGGGCGAGTGGCATGGTAGAGCCTTACCCCTCGAGGTGACTTACAGTGGGAGCTGTTGTCCATGGGAACTGGGAGCAGATGGTAGCCTTCGTGTCAGGGCTTTCCTCTGGCTGACAGCAAAGGAAATGGGAGTCTGGGAGCATCTGGTAGCTTGGGGGTTAAATATTCTTATACTGCTATCAGTTGCTCCTCTTCCTCTGTTTTTTCTGCCTTCTCTTTCTAAAATATGTCTCAGCTCCTGACTCTCCCTGTCCTACCTCATCCCCTTTCCTGCGTCTCCTCTACATAACCCCTCCTGCCCAACCTTTATTTTATCCTTTTGAGCTCCTGCTCTGGTGTCACTGCTCGTGCTCCCTGCTCAGCTCACAGGACCCATTCTCCACCCATCCAGAAATTATGTGTCCTCACCTTCTCGCTGCCCAGCACCAGCTGGGGGCAACCCAGGGTGAGCATCGGTCCTGTGGGGTGCTTTCTGGTGCCACCGTGAGCTTCCCGGCAGCACGCAAAGCTCTTTGGGGAGTGTGGTTGTCAGTCCCAAATAAGCCACCAGCCTCTATCAGCACACATAAAGTGCTATTTCCAGAGGCTCATAATTTAGTCAGATGTCAGTAGGCTCTTGTGGGAAAGGACATTTCCCTGGAAGAAGCTGTAAAGCTCTAGGGCTTCTCAGTGAGAGGTGGCAGACATATCTGTAGAGTGGATAAAGCAAAATGCCATTCCCTAATCATAATCTTGAGTCTTGCTGAGCCATCTTAGCTGAAATTTCCACACACAGGAAAGCAGCCTTAGGCAGGCAGCAGTCTCTGATGGGAGACTCGAGCGCAAATTTGCCAAAGTCCTTTTGCAGACTTTTACAATGGAAGGAATGAGGAAATCTTACCATAGGCAGGGCTAATATGTTTTTTTTTTTTCATGCCAGCTGCATCTTTGTCCTATGGTTGTTATTAAAGAGCTGGCTCGTGTGACAGCGGATATATTGTGCTTCATCTAGCAGGAAGAGTCGGGATTGTCCAGGAGACGGTTGGTTAAAACCCAAATATCTAAATGTTTCAATTCAGTTCACATCTAAACTCTCCATTTACTTTGTAACAGAGACTTCAAATATTATCTGCCCTAAAACCAGATTCCCCAGGCTGCCGTGAGGCACCAAAATGACTGCACTCATTTTCACGGTAGCTGAGCACCCCAGCGTCTCCGCTTTTTGCCGTGGCTCTCTGCAGCTACAGAGGATTATTAACTAGCTATCTATCAGCAAACGGTTGATGTAACCTTTTCCACTGTGTCTTTGCTGATGAATTCAGCTCAGACTGTTACCTCTTTCGGCTGTAATATTTGAGTGAAAGTGTCTTTCACTTTCAAAAAGCTGCATTGCTATTGGGATGATCGTATCACATAAAATAGTTTCCTCTCTGCTTCTCCCCCTTTTCTGCAAATATCTGCTGGATATGCAGACGGCTGCATTTTTGGCAGCAGATTGGGTGACTTGAAGCTATTCACTAAGAGCCTTAGCCAAGCCCTCAGAAGTCAATACAAAGCCTTCCCTTGACTTTAGTGGAATTGTGCCCTCAAAGCACTTATACGCAGGGAATGAGTGAAACCAATATAATTAAACTTAGCAAATGTATCTGGGTCACTCTGACAGCAAAAGCCATAATGTATTTTTTTCGATCAGTGTTTCATATCATTAGTTTTATAGTATGCTGCTTAGTTTGGGGTATTTTTTCCAACTAAAATAATTCAGGGGGAAAGGGATTAATTATATCGAGCATTGCTATTTTTGCATCTTTAATGTTTGGTTTGGCTTTCGGTTATAATCCCCCATTTTTAAAGGTTTAAAAGTCAAAAAAACCAAAACAAACCCATTCTAGGAATAACTGGAATCAGTGCAAAGGACAGACAACTGGTCCCCTGAAAAAAATTTGAAATAGTTTTTTCTAGAGTAGAAAAGAAAAAAAACAGCCTTTTTTCTTTAAGATACACTGCCATCAAAGCCAAATTTCAGTTAAAAATGAAATTCTGAAAGCATTTGTTATAACTACTAAGGGTAAGGGAAAGAGTGGTAGATCTAAGGAATAATTTTGCATCCAAGTCCTACAGATAAATGATTGGTATTTCACTTAGAAAAGTACAGATTCAATGAGTTTCATTAAAACCTCGTATAGCCGAATGTGCCTTTATCCCAGTTCTGAGCAGCTCTCGCTGCTTGTGTATTAGACTGGAGCCAAACAACAACAATTCTGATTTTCATACCGAACTTCAGTTTGTGGATACAAGTCCCCCGAGGATTGTTTAAAACGCCTGCCTTTTTCATCAGGAACATTTGTGCAAAAAATATTTATGAGGTGGCAACAATCAGACAGGAAATATATGGGAAAAGAGAAAACATGCTAAATTCCTGGTTCTGCAAAAAAAATGTAAGCATATGGTAACCTTTTATGCCCGAGTTCAAAGGGATTACTCCTGTGCTTAAAGCTAAGCCTCTGTTTAAGTCCTCACTGTATCATATTTTGCTTAGTTTCTAGGTGCCTGCTGTTGGAGATAGGCAGTCAGTAAGGTTTCAAAACTGCCTTAACAGGTGAGACAACTAAGCATAGTAAAAATCAGATCCACACAGCAGAGTACATCTCCTCCGACTTTAGCCATCCGGACCTTGGATTTCCAGTCTAGCAGCTTAAGCCCCATCTCTGCTTAGTGCTGAGCAGTGGGAAGGCAGAGGGGGCAATTCACACCACTTGCCTTAGGGTGGGATGAATCACACAGAGAAATTGTCTCCAGCCGTTGAAGTTAGAGGAAAACCTAAGTGACTAATCCCTATTAGCTGTGTGACTTCTAGACAATAAAGATAAATGGGATCAACTTACCTTCGTATTTCCTGACTTAACAAGTTATCTGCGTAATTGCAGCTCAACCTTGCTATGCCCCTGTGTCATTTTGGAAGCTTTGCACCCTGAAAACCAGCATCCTCATTTCTGATTTAGCCTTGTTTTTGTTACAATATGTTAAAACTTCAAAACCCAGTTCTTGGAATAGTTATGCAAACAATTTTTCTCCATGCTTTGGGGAGAACTACACCTGGTTCTACAGGCAAATGGTACAAGAATTTATTTCTTCTCAGAGGAAAAAGCGCTTTTTTACTCCCGTTTGTCACCAATGTTCATGGGGAGCTCCATAGAAATCACTGCTGTATGAACGGGAGCATCTTGCTTAAAACAGGCCCAGAGAAATCAAGGCTAGAAACTAGTCTTGGATATAGCGTCTCTGGTCAAACAATCCTCTTTGGTGCCCAGTGCCCACTTGAAGTCTCAGTGCTCTTCGTGAACAGGTGCCGAATGCTAAGGATACTGTGCGAAAGGTAGGCACCGCAGCCCCCTCCCGTTGCTTCCCTGTAAGGTCAATGGAAAGGCAGACACTGGGCTTGAAGAGCTTGGCTCGTTCTGGAATCACTATGTAACTGCAAGAGAGAAGTGCCTAAATACCCCAGGACTAGGTTCCGTCCTTGGTCTCCCTGAATTAGAAAGCAAGAAAGACTATTAATCAAATCATACTCTTCAAATACACATTATTACTTGTTTCTTTCTTTTCTCATAATTTTATTTTGTAGGAAATATAGCATCAATTCTAGCTATTAGCTATATGATGTGAAAAGACTTGTCTTATAAACAGCTTTAGCTTCTATTTTTTGCACCTCACACATAGATGCACCCCCACAGGCAGTTCCCTTGAATTCCTCTTCCTGAAAGCTCTGATATTAGCTCTATAAAATGTATATTTAGGGAAAAGATAATCATTGCCCTTCAGCTACTGTCTCTGTTTACATTTGTAATCTGACTCAGCAATCTGCCTATGTCGAGCAGATCATATCAATAAGTGAGTGAGGTTTTTTTTTTTAATGTGCACTCTCCCAAACACTTTAGAAAGTATAAATAAGAATATTTAGAGTTTGTAGGTGACACGGTTTAATACTGACTATTTCCAGTGCATGCTTTGGGTCTCTCTTGCAACAGATTGTATAAAGAATGCACATGAAAACAAACAAGCTGTGCATGTTTATTCATCATATGTTGCCATTTTCAGTACTGAAAGAAAGTGGAAAAACCCCTAAAGAAGTCGGAAGGGGTAAATTAAGTCTTTTTATCAGGTAAAAGCTCAGTTTTCTTCTTTTTCTTCCCACTAGCCAAATGCAGATTGCATGGATGATATACCTCCAGACTTGGAAGCGTCCATAGGAGGACCGCCAACCAACCAGATAACGGGAGCCAGCGATATAACAGTGAACGAGAGCTCTGTAACCCTGGATCCCCCGGTGCGGACTGTGGGAGTACTACAAGTCATCCAAGACATAGACTCCTTTCCCCAGGTTGGGGAGGGGAACTTCACAACAAGCAGTAAGTTCCTCTTTCTGGCAGAATTTGCACTGAAATAAATGTGTAGAAACCCGAATCACAAACCAATCTCTAGTGCGGGGAAAAATGGCCTTTGAAGGCTTTTTCACTGGAGCAATGGCCTTACTTTAAGCCCAGCGGAAATCTACAGGGTAAGTAAATTTAAGCATCATGTTGTTCTGCTGTACGCAAACACTTCCAGCCTGGGTGCAAATCAGTGTGTTGACTAGAAAACTCTGATTAGAGTCCCCTTTGTGGACAGAACAAGCTATTTCAGTCAACACTAAACAATATAAACTTACAGTTGTCTTCAGATTGATTGTTTATAGTAAATGATGGCATTCACCATGATAACCACCCATGTATCACCTGGATTCTTTGTGAAGCAAATTGGTGCATGTTTTTTGGCCTGTCTTTCCTCACTGTGCTACCTCTTACCATGTGGAAGTTATTCTTTTGGGCTTATCATAATATAAAAAGTGAACACAGCAACTGCTTTTACTGACTTCAGTCAAGAGAAAAAGAATGTTGAGTTCTGGTTTTGCCTTTCCTTTATCTTCTAACATCAGCTGAAGCTCATATGGTTATTTAATCACACTTGAACTTCTCATTTCAGAAGGACTGATGGTCAGAGTTCATGTACTTGAAAACCTGAGCGTAGTGAAATAACGCTGACAATTTGTGCAAAAAGAGAATTTTGGATGTTTTCAAAGTGTTTAGTTTTCACTTGTTTAAGGGGCACCATTTGAACCAGTAACTCTCAAAATGTCTGCATGTCTCTCTGTTCCTGAAAATGTTCTTTGTTGAAAATCTACTTCTGACAGCTTAAAAAGAATGTTGTCAGATGTTTTGAGTGAGGATTGTACTAATCTAAAATTCTCATTTTTAGGTAAAATAGCAGATCAGTAGAAAATACATTTCTGTTTGATACTGGTTGGTGTATTAGTATTGACAAGACTATTGTAGAAAATCATCAGATATACTTGAAGGGAGGTAGAACAATGTGATAAAATATAGGTTTGCATATGGAGTCAGCATAGGTCCTGGAAAAAATTATACATTTTCAACCATTTCTAGGTACTACTCTGGGCCTGGGCGTGAAAAAGAAGGCAAGTAATAATATGATGTGTAAAAGTTAGGAGAGAGATGAGGGGACTAGGCTGAAATGATTTTACAGTAGTCTCCTTACTCCGTGGAGAGACTTGATAATCACATTTTCCCTCATATTGCAGCCAGTGTCGTGGCAGTGAAAATAACTTCTAGAAATGCTGGACTTGCAACTTTAGCTCCAAGTGACCCAGCAGTGGATTTTTAAGATCTTTCTTTGTGGATTAGGTACTGGCTGCAGGTTTGGTCCTTTTACAGTCTAAGTCCTGGATCCAGCAAGGGGTGGGCAGCAAAGTTATAGGCCCAGCTGTCATCTGTGGCCAGCCCGTCAGCTGGTGGCATACAACTTTCTCAAGCCTCCTTGAGTGCTGGCAAGAGCTGTTCAAAATGAGATGTTATTTTGTTCCTTCCAGTAATTGTTTTTAAATGCATTTGAGGCTGATTTAAACCATGATTTTGCTTCATGGTACCACAATGTGACTAAAGACTGGGCTGTACCCTCTTAACGCTCCTGAAGCGCGTAGCTCCTCTGGCGGATAATTATCCTTGTCCTGCTGTTCTTTACAAGGTCCGCTATTGAAGTTGGGAAGGAGGGCCGTGGTGTGCCCTTTACACCCACAGCTGCATGGCACATGCTGAGAGGAGCCGGCAGCCTGGTGCAAAGCCCAGTGCTAGGGGTAGTCCGTGCTTTTCATCCCAGGATCTTGGCACACCAAGAAGCAGTTCTTCTGGTTTGTCATCGGGGGTAACAATGGTGTTGAGGCAGCCAGGGAGCACAAGAGCTCAGTAACTCTCCAGCCACTCTCCTCCCTTCCAGTTTTGTTTCTAGAGTCTGTGGAAGGATCAGTGTCAGTCCAAACACATTTGTTCTTCATTTTCCAAGTTGCCAGCCAAGTGACTGGGTGAAAACTTGCTCTGAGCCAGCAGAGTACTGCAGAGATGCTTTATTTTGCCTTTGTGCCATCTGTTTTTCCCCTTACTTTTAGTGACATTGGGCAATAGTTCCTAATGCCAGGCAATCCTGTGGGCTGACAGCGGAGCCCATGGACAAGAGACTCGCACCAAGACCAGTGGTCAGTCTAGGCACACGGGTAATGAGTCAGCAAACCATGGAGCTTCAGGAGATGTCCATCACCTGAAGAGGCTGGCCACGTGGTCTGGGGAAGGACTGTGAAAAAGGGGGTTTCCCTGGTTATGTGAGAGAGAGAGGGAGAAGAAAGCAGGGAGAGGAAACTCGCAGATGGCCTGAGCTCTGTGAAAGTTGTGACCCTCACGCCATCACAGGAGCGGCTGGGACCCACTGCCTAAAACAGAACTTTCCCGTTATTTTGTGAGGAAAGAGGAGTCCTGAGGAAAGCTCAAAGGACCTTGGGAGCTTCCAAACCCTGGTGTGCGCCTGCCTACACTGTGCCTGTCACACACAGCCACTCAGGGAACACTGGTTTAATACTTGGTTAGCTGTTGTCACTCACCCATCATTGATAGGTAGACATGAATCTTCATCTGGATTTCTCTTCTCAAAGTGGAATACAGTACTTGAATATTAGTCAGTGGTAGGTAGGTGCGCAAGTCTACATGCTGTCATCACCACATCCAAAGTGGTCTAGTTCGCAGTAGTTCCCAGAAACAGTGCCGTTTGTTCCCTTTTTGCGTGAGACCTGCAGCAAAGAGGTCTTTGGTTGGGAGTTAGGGGCTGAGTTCTGTCAGTGATGGGTATTTGTCCCTCCAGCTGCCTTACGTGGATTTGGGGTGTTCAGGCACTCCGAAAGGTAGGACTTAGCATCTTAGGCAGCCTGAACACTTAAGCCAGTGAAAGGGGAACATCCAGCACCACTGTATAGTTGTGGTATGAAACCAAATGCTAACTAAATCAGAGAGCAACTGTAGGTTAAGTAACTGAGTCATAGCTGTCATATAGATGGGGCTTTATATGCATTGTGTCTGTTTATTGTATTCAGACATTGTATTTCTCATTTCCAGAATCCTCAATAGTTACACAACTGCCAGAGCTTGCTGAGCGTGTCCTTTCTGTGAACTAGCCTGCCTGGGAATTTGTGAGCGATGACGCTGATTGCTCCTAGGAATCTTTGCTGAAGTTGCTAGGTTCTGGCCTCTTTATATAGCATTAGTGACGGGAGCATACTCCAAGGCTGAATTTGTGCTAGAGGTTTTTCTTCCTCTTGATATTGAATCTGTGCAGACTGCCTCCAGTGCAGTCTTGACGTGGCACACTGTACCCAGCACCACGAGTCCTTGCATCCCTCCTTATTCCTGGCTAAGTTCAGTGGTTGAGGAGGTAAAGGACTTGCCGCCTTCTTTCCGCCCACTTCTGCAATACTTTTTGCTTAATTGTTGTTACATCCTTTTTATTTGTTGATTAATCATTCTGGTATTGTTGTCCTGTTTTGGGTTTAATTTCCCTTTCTGAGTTTCCAGTGCGTATTCAGAGCCAGAAGAGCTCCCACAGTGTGTCTGGAGGGCAGATATTTCCAGAGTACTGTTCACATCGGCTGAAATCCTGTCTCCATTGAAATCTGGTGGCAAACCTCCCATCTACTTCAGTGGGGCCAGATTTTCATTTCTGGAACTCGGCCAGTGCTTTTCTTTTTATTTCCGTGTGTATGCTCAGCAGACATTTCCTTGCTCTCCCTCCCTTCTTCTCCCCATGCTCCTGAATAAATAATGTCTTACGTGGGACCCTTGGCGACATGGTGTACTGTGAACATCTGGATGGGACTTCATTTGGAGGCCCATCCCTAGGGTTCCTTGCTAAACCAAGCATCTCCTGTGCAGTAGGACTCAGCGCTTAAAAATGGACCAGCAGTTTCTCTCAGCTGGCTTCTACCAAGCCTTCATCATGTCCCTTGGGCATATCTACAGCCCAAAGTCTGTTCAGTATTTAGTCCTAGTGACTGTTTGCTCTCTGTGGTGGGATTTTGTGCAGGATCCTGGGATAGTATCTTGTAATTTGATATTTCTGTAATCAGTTGCTGAAAATGGATGGATGGAAAAATTGAAAAACTGGAGTTGGAAAAAAAGAAAGGGGGAGCGGGGTGAAAAAATTGTGTGAAATACATGAGTTCATCTCAGCTTTGACCCTATTCATTTTCAGCTCTCCAGAGGGTATGAAAGAAGATAAGCTAAGGATCTTTTTCCCACAGTAATGCATCATAGCAATCTGTGTTGCCTGATTTTTAGTAGTGAGTTATACAAAATACTAACATCTTTGGAAATTTCAGTGCAGGTGGAATTTCCTGCTCTGCAGATGATGTGAGCGTGAGCTGGACTTTGCTAGATTTGAGCCTGAAGAAGCTCTGAGCTGCACCAGCTTTGGAAGAGTGGAAGGTGGATTTGGGATTTGAGGAGGACATTGCAATATTCTTTGGGTCAGGCTCAGCTGGGGTTGAATGATATGGTTTAAAAAGGTAGTCTGCTGAAAAGTAGCACCTAGGGATTTTATAGGTTGTATGATAACACTTGCAAGGGAAAAAGTAGTTACTACTTTTTTTAATCTTGTATAGCACCCATGGCCATTCATCTCCCTCAGCCCATGTGACAATTGCTGATTTCTGCATCAGATAACGTGCACTGCCTGAGTCTTTGCTCTCTGTTGGTTAATACCTCTAGTTTTTCAATTTAGACAAGCTTTTATATTCTCTTCAGCGGGATGTCTCATCACACTGCGTAAGGCCTCAGAAATCCCACCAGCACTGTCTCTGTAGCTGGAGGAAGATCCATAAATAATCCTGCTGCAAACATGGGCAGGAGTTTTACTATGAAAAACCACAAACTCTCACCTAAGGTGTCATGTCGCCTGCAAAGTCCACCAAGTTTGGCTGGCTGTACGGCAGTGTGGGTAGTCTAGATAATACTGGCGGTTCCTTTTCTGCCTCTCATTTTCTTCTTTCCATAAAACCCTGTCAACGTATAGCTCATTGCGACTGTTAGGACACTTTGAAGTCTCTTTGATAGCTCTTCATTAAATCTATTAATATAACTTATCAAGTAATTATTTTGATCTGTATATGTCTAGAATGTCTTTGTGGAGAATAATGAGCCTTTGGAAGTGGATGAAAGTGCATGATAAGAATCTGATCCACTGATGTCTTGCAACCACTTAACTGTTCCTCCTTGCTATTAATAGGGTTTTTTTAGGCAGAGTATGAAGGGGGAGGAAAAGGTGGAAAAACTCCCTAGACAGTAGTTAATACGGAAAGTTATTAACACTTGCATTAGCACCTAACACTGTCCTGGAGACAGAATACTGTTGGGACCTAGTTAAAGATTGAGCAGATTGGGTCCCATGTGCCTGGAGTATGACATAAGTCCTGGTGGCTCTATTAAAAGCCTGTGCGGATGTTGCATTAAATAGTTATCATGGACTGAAAATTCCAGTGAGCTGAGGTCCTGGATTTGTCTTGAGACTCACACCAGTGCCAACATAGCATTGGTGGTTTGAAAGGCCAGCAGCGGTTTCAAAGAGTCACAAAGTGAAACCTAACTGGCACTAAAAATATGTTCCGGATTATTACATGTACCTACATGACTCCTGCCAGGCTCTGAACGGACAGTGAAGTTTTCCTGTTATAAAACCGTTCTTCTTTTCCATATGTTAAGATGTGAAATACGGGCGAGGTGTTTCTGTACGGCAAATTGCAAAAAGGGATGTACAAAACCACTGTGAAACAAGGAGCAAATTTAAAGTCTAAATTTGTTTGTTTTCTGTTTCACGTCGGCTATGTACATTGACATTTTGTACAGAGCAAAGATGAAACCATCGGTTCCCTAGTCTTCCTCCCTCCCTGCAGACACACTGAGCTGTATCTATGGCCCTGTCAGGGGACACAGTGGGTACACGCCTTACCTAGGGTGCCAAAAAGGCTGCAGATCTTAAGAAACTTGCTTAATAATTGACTCTAGGGAGAGACTTAGAAGAAAATGTTCTCCTTCAGTAGTGGAAACTCCGTTTATAAGTCTGTCTCTACATAGAATGTTTGGCAGTTACCAGCTTGCCCCTCTCTGTCCTGGGTGACTTGTTCCTGTTGTGCAGCTACCGTGTGAGTCCAGAACCTAACCAATTTCTTCCTGGGTTTTTTTTTTTTTTTTTGTATTCTTTCATTTGGATCAGTTCCCTGATCCAGAAATCCAGAAGTAGTTGTGCCAGTACAACAGGAGGAAAGAAATACGGAGCACAAGCGAAGAGAGGGACGTATAAGCCAGCTTTCACAACACTATCGCCAAAAGCAAGCGCACTATCTCAAGCACAACTAGACCCTACACAGCTGTCTGTTTTGCCCAGAAATGAGGATAAACGAATAGGCAAAGTAAGCATGAAGTTTCAAATCTGATTTGAATGCTCATATCTGAGCATACAGGCATTTTATTAACGGTCGGTGAATATGAGAGACATAAGGGGTTTATTATCTATGATGATGAAACTCAGTAAGGAAAAGTGCTGTTGTAAAAGCTGTGATGGTACACAAGCGTGTCCTTAGATATATCATTCCCAATTGCTCTGAATGTGCATTGCACGCATGCAGGGGAAAAGGGGATCTGAGGACTAGGATCGCTGATAACATAGCTTATATCTTCCGTTACACTTCACTGCCTTAAGCAGACAGCAGGATAAAACATTGAACAAGAAATCTTTTAAAGCAAAATGAACAAATAATGTAGAATAAAATACAAATCTGAACTGCAGAGAGACCAGTTGACTTAATACTAGCTAATCGCTTTGATTTATGCTTGAGAATGAAAGCCTTGCCTTGTGAGAGATGTTCAGCATCTTGCATACAATCTGCTTGATTATTTAGGACTCATTCTCACATCTCTGATGTCTGTGGAGTTTTTATTCTCATCAGTTTTTACACAAAAGCCTCCACCAAAATTGTCAAGAAGTGCTGTTTAAGATACAATGTGCTACTATGATTCTGAATCTTTTTCTGACCAATCTGGGAACAAAGGCAAATGGGAGACATGAGGATCCAGCTTGGATCAGCACCTGAGAGTAACAATTAAGACGTAAGGCTGAGCAACAGCTCTCTAGTCAGGCAGGCAGAGGAAAGGCAGGAGTCCAGGGTCAGTGATGCTGGTTGCTTGTTTCAGACAGATAAGCGATGCCAAAGTAAGACTCGCCTGTACTGCGCAGACCCCAGAGGCCCCTACCAGGGTCAGGCTCTGCTGTACCAGTCGTCACATACACAGATAGTAATGGATGGACCCACTTCTGAAAAATTCACAGACTATAGCAAGCAAACAAATCCAATCAATTTAGCAGGAAGACAGTGAAAAGGCAGCTGTGCCTACGGAAGGGTAAAACACGAGTCTGAGATACAGGAGATGCTCACAGAAAGAAGTGCCGTTTCTGCAGCAGTCGCCCTTGATTCTGCTTGCATGGATTTTGTTCTGGTTGCATTGCTTCAGAACAGAGCGTACGTTTGCCTTAGTGCTCCCGTAGTGTCATGACCGCTCTGAAGGTAACTCAAATGAAAGAAGTAAGCCAGGCAAAAGCTCTATTTGATGTACTGTTTCCAGTTATCGGTATATACGGGTTTCTCCTTATTCATCTGGGCTTTGAGTCTGTGAACCTGTAAGAGAATCATTTGCACATGGAAGCCATCTGGTTTCTCACAAGTATTGAAAAGTACACCTGTACCTCTTGTGTTGTAACCAGCACTTTTGATTTCTCAAAAAGCATGAGAGTTGCACTTAGAGGCAGGAAAGGTGAAAGAGGTTTGTGCCTGTGTGATGTTTTTGGTTTGATAGATAAATGCAGGAGATGTTTGGCCTGCAAGAAGCATCCAGAACTGCTCTGCTTCAGTTTTCTCCAGCTCCTTCTAGGGGCCACAGCTCAGATTTCCACACACAGTGTCTAGTACTTAGGATTTCAGCCTGGACAAAAATATTTGGTGGTAGTGTTTGCTCATAAAATACCGGTCATGTCCCAGTGTGTTTTTGAAACGACTCTTTCGTTACTTACCTCCGACTTCAGTAGAAATTAGGGTGCTTCAGGGCTCCTTTAGGGTTACCACAGTAACCAGGTCACTTTGTCTAGAAGTGAGAGTTCTCACTAAATCTTTAGTAGTTGAACTTACCTCTTTATTATGCTGCATGTGGGCAGTTTCAAGTGAAGATATTGCCAGAAACTGGTGCTTTGAAACTGGTAGGCCAGATGGAGAAACTGGCTTATGAGTGTTTATAGAAAACATGAATGATGAGAAGAAAAGTAGGTAACGGGTCAAGCCCAACATCCAAGAGGAAATATCCAACTACTGGCCATGAGTGTTAGGAGAAGATTTTCTCCTGCCTCAGAGCCTGTGAGGGACAGGAGAGGTGGGTAAGCCCTTGCATTTTGGGATGTTGAAAATAGGACCCACGTGGTAATAATCTAACCCAACTAGATGCCATCTTTGCCACTCCAGTGACAAGGCTGATATCCTGAGGAATATACTCAGGCTGTACTCAGCACAGTGCGCAGTAGCATCAGAGTTGCATTAATGAATATCTGGGTTTCCAAAGCGCCCAGAAGATATATGATGGAGTATCCACCCAACTTGGCCTTTTCTTGTGACTATCTTTTGCAAGTGACAATACTTTTGACTGTTCTTTTCATTTTAACTCATGTTAACGTATCTGAGGCACTCAGAGAGTAGGCAAGAACGTATGCTCTGTTGTAGCAATAATTAAACCCTATGTTAATGAACATATTAATGTGTAAAACAACTTACCTGGAGATCTCTGTGGTCAATTTCTCCACTGTCTAGGTAGCATAGTGCTATAAGACAATGAAAAACCATACTCCTGCAGGAAAATTGCATAGAAAATGTATAGAACAAAGATACCAGTGGTGAAGTCAGGATATGAAAAGCACTTAGGTAAAATAGCTTTATTAAATTGTAGCATCTCAGTGGGGGACAAAAAAATCACACAAAGGAGGTTTAAAATCTGCCAGTTCCTTATGCAGATAGTGAAATAACACGTTTTCAGCTGCTAAGGTTTCTTTGGGACACAGCCAGCAAATGTGGTCTGTCAAGTACATATGGCACAACTTGCTTCAGATTTTGCCCTCATGTGCATGGGATATCGAATTCAACTGAGATGTTGCTAAACTTTATTACTTCTTTATAATTGCTTTTTGAAAAGGCAGTGGCGCCAGCAACTTATCCTTCTGTGCATGAAAAGCTATCAGTCTGTAAGACCAAAATAGTTTCGGAGTAGGTGATTTTTAGAAAAATGACCCTCTGCCAGGCTGCTCTGGGAGATGTAACTTGTGCTCCCAACTGCCGGGTAACCTGGAGCCTAAAGATACACTTCAAAGGAAACAGTTTTGAAGAAAAGCTATCATAGAGAGATTGTATTTTCAGTCGTTCACCCTCAAAAGTGCCTTGTTCAACTACTGTAATGGCTGCATATTCCACAGGGTGGAAACAATTACATTTGTTTGCAGTAATTCATTCCTTCTGTCTCTTTTTTTTTCTTTTTTTAATTAATCCTTTAGGTTTTGCCTGATTATGACTGAAAGACGTAAGTCCACTTCCCTTGTAAAAACTGAAAATTTGCTGTAAATTTATATTCAGCTTCTAAAAGCCCTTTTTCCAGTCTAGATAACTGATGTAACAATATTTTAATCTTTAATTTTTAATAAAAGCTCCTGAGGTCTGAATATTCTGGAACTGCCTTGGGAACCTTCTGGAAACTACCACTTTTCGACGAGAGGAGTTGAAAGTGAAGAACTTGAATGGAAAAGGAAAAGCAGAGGGGTTAAAACCGAACTTAATGTCACAAAATTTTGAATCTAACTTTACAGTAGTGTTCCCCAGGGAAATAATAATGAACCACTGCGAAGTCATTTACATTTTTTTGAAGTCGTACTGTTGGTTTCCAGGTTTTCAGAGAGCTTTTGTTATTTTTACTTTTCCAGGTACGTATTGGTGCACAGGGTAGTATCTCTTCTGCCTCTCTGAAGAGTACGAATGCTCAGAACTCAAAAGAAGGTGGAATGGGAGTATATATTCACTGAAAACATTGAAACAGAGACAAAATGTTTTAGCGCAGAGAAACAGTGTTTTAAAATAACTGTTCCAATTTGAGCTTCACTTGTAGAGTGTTAGGGAGGTCTTGATGGTAGTGGCGGTGTCCAAGCGACCTAATGAGGATATTTTCTAGTAAAATTGCAATTTGCTGAAAGTTAAATTGCACACGCACGCTTTCCCCCCACACTGGACCGAGAAGAAACTCTGAAAACAGATGCCTTGATCTTGGCCTTTCTCATGTTCTCGTGAGCGTTTCAGCAGGAGTCCCTGATAAAAGCAGTGGCTTGGAGGGGATTTTCTGATGCCAGAAGTTGTTCACTTGAAACTAGACTATGACTGCAAGCTTATTTGAAAGGAAATGCTAAAGGGCCCTAGATTTATATAGCCTAAGACCAGTTTCTATGGATGTCCCTACTGGGTTTCCTGCCAGCCCGACCCAGGCCTTCAAGGGCAGAAATTGTCCTGGGTGCAAGGGCTGAGGTGCCCTTTAGGGGCCTTCAGTGGCATTTAAGTGAGATTGAGTTCCCTCTGTAGTTTAACCCTGCTGCTTATTGTCCTGGTTGCCCCTCTCTGGGTTTGAATTGTCACATTTTGTAAGCAAGTAAACGGAGCTCACCTTTTGTCTGATGTTACTTGTGTGAACCACGAGCAAGGGAAGCAAAAGGAGCTAGTTAAATACGGAGGGAGCATCTTGCACTCTTGCTTTAGGCTGGTGAGACAAAACTCCTGGTTTCACATCAAGGAGTCAGGTCAAGTAAAAAAACTGTGCTATGTTCTTTTTCATAAAGGCTCATTTGGGGCAGAAAGGGAGACAGGCAGGAAGGAGACGGGATCAGAGGGAGACTCACATTAAATTAAAATCTTTAACTCAAAATGCTTGTTAGTTTGGTTTCAGTCTTAAAAAGGTCTGATTTTTTTTCTTCTTTACATAAGCCATTTTTATAAACGTATTTTCAGACAAGATTTGAATGTAGCAGGCCTGGCCTGGTAGATCAAAGATTTATTTTTTAATGGGGAAAAAAACCCAAAACTGTTGAGCTATTGCAGCATTGTCAAAGAAATGTTCCAATTAAAAGGAGATTGGCATCAACTGATTTAAAATGTCTTAAATGAACATAACAAGAGAGAAACTGTTGACCTTTTTTCTTTAGGAATGCTTTGCTCTCAGTTGTTGTTCTGTACTTATTGTTTATCTGTGAATGTGCATTAATATACACAGCCTAGCTTGTTAGAATTTTATCTGGTGCACTAGCCCTGCTGCAAGAAACAATACCATTTCGGACGTTTCTGTTCCAAACAAACAGTTCTAGGAAGGAGGTTCTGGGTACCTCCTAGTCATATTTTAATCCCCATTTCATGTGCTTGTGATGAGTTTTAAATGCGCTTATTTTTCTTTACTATAGAAAGCTTTTGGTTACAGCAAAAATATTGCTAAATCCTTTACGCAAACTGTGAAAGCAACCTAAAGGAGGTCCAAAGGACATTGGAGAGGTTTTATTTTTCCAACAAGAAAAGGTTTTGATACAGTCTCTGTTTGGGTTTGTTTTTTTCCCCCCCTGATTTCTAAGCTAAAAAAGCCACGTTTCTCATAAAAGCAATATGCATAGACAGATTAAATCAGTTTGCAGGAAGTCCTGGGAAATGTTCCTGCTGGAAACTGTGGGCTGTTTCTGGCTGCGTAGATCTACTTTACTCTTCCTGCTAGTACTCAGTCACAGTTAAAGATTTATAGATTGCACCAGCGCTGACAATGTCATATCCCACCTGCTAATTCATGAACGTCCGCAGCGGTTTGAGGGTGCAAAATGCCGACCCACAGCCTGGCAGAAGGTACGTTCTGCTTACAACTGCCTGGTGGCACACAAGGACCTTCCTGGTGTATAAGAGCATCCGAATAGTGGGAAGCTCTCATTTTAGGAAGTCTTAAGTACAAAAGTTCACATTTTTGTTTGTGGCTGTGGTGAGATTCACTTCTCAATCAGAAAACCGGCCACAACCATAGGCAGAAAATGTTACTGATAGTGAAACTATTGAGTAGGCTGCGGGGAAGATCAGTGCTGGAATAAAAATAATTCCTGTTCAAAAACTGTATAATTACACTGGAATGTAAAACGCGTTGCAAGGTTTGATAGGCTTGTTGAGGTTTAAGAGAAAGGAGCGTTAGCAGCAGAACTCATCTGTCATCGTAGGATGTAAAAAAAAAAATAAATATAATTTAAATCTCTGTGGGTTGGTGTTGCATGAAGGGTTCTTTTGAAAACCGGGTACTACTGCTTTTAACTGACATCCAGCTGCGGTTCTGCACTGGCAAAGCGATGAACTAAGTAGCTGGGGACCTTGTACAGTGAATGATGCTAATTGCTAGCAAATCTGAAAGGGATTATGTCGTGCAGCCACTACAATCGTGGAGAGTCCAGTGCAAGTTTCTTAAGGCTTCCTCCTTAAGTAAAGAGAAATACTCCATGTGTTAAATTAATTGTCCTACTGAAGCTATTGTGAAGCGTGGTTTCTGCACTATCCGCCCTTTCTTGCTATTGTTTTAAAGCAGCAGCATCACTTAGACTACAGAGAAGATGAAAAATCTGAAAACAGGGAAGCATTTCAGGTTGCTGATTTTAAAGGAGGCATTTGTGGTAGCTCCAGCAGTTGGTAGTGACTCATCTTATGTGTTTCCCAGCGCTCAGTGAAGGTCAGGGCTGTCCTTTGTGTGTATGAGGGAGGATCAGACACGAGTACCTACCAAGAGTACATCTGAACACAGGGCACTAGAAATGAAGCGGACACTGTTGTCAATTAGGGTAAAATTTCCTTATGTAAAGGTTCTGCGAAACTGGATATTAAAGAAAGCTTTCTTGCAGAATTTTTAAATTATCCTAGGCTCCTCAGTAGAGAAGTGTATGAATGCTGTAAGAAGCCCGTAGGAAGGAGATTCAAATTAGTAGAATATGTTACTTTGAAAGCATCTAGAATTTGTTTAAAAAAAACTGCTGCAATTCTAATGAAATTAAGGAGTGACACTTCAGCTTCTCACGTTATTTTTCTTCATTGCTAATGCACATATAAATGGCTAAAATTGTTTCCTCTGTGTGGAAAACTGGATGTTCTTATTTAATTGCTCATTCTAGTAATTCTTAAATGCTTTGTGTAGACATAAAAAACGCCTGGCTAACCAGTTGAACCATCCACTCCATGTAGACAGAAAAATGTCTGTTTACCCATGCGCCCATCTTGGCATAGCAGAAATGGTATAACTATAGGGTATGGCTGTAGTCGTCTGTTCAGGTTCTTACTTTGTTCCAATACATGCATCAGACCTGTCTGCAGAATATTGTGCTATTGCTGATGCCACGCCATCAGGAACGCCTACATCTTCCAGTACCTGGTGGAGTTTGTGAGACTGAAAAGCGTGTGCTTTGCCTTTAAATGAGGGATTTCTTACAGAGTCGCTGAGAAACTGTATGGTTGAGGCTCCATGATTCGACTTTTTGTTTGTTTGTTAAAAGACATTTTTCTACAGTTGAATTGCTTTTAAATCAATCTTTATCTTTTGAACGACAGTAAGTAGATAAGCCATGGCCTGTGAAAAAGCATATAATTAAGCTGTCCAATTTAAATCAGGTTAGACAGTGCTGTAAAGCTCAAGAACATATGTTCTCTGGGTTGTTGCGCTGTTTCTGTCCTGTATTCTGGTTTTTATGGACTTGTGACAATTGATCTTTAACCTAAGCAGTGTTACTTCGGTCAAATGTCTCCCAGTTTTCTGGGGGCATGTACCTGACAGTCCTGTCAGAGTGTGAGCATGTGACAGGAGACTAGAAAGGGTCAAATCCTGCAAGTCCACATGTGGCTGGTGGGAGGCAAAACACTGATTTCACTGCAAGGTGTCGGCGGGGGCCGGGGAGGGGGGAAGTGTGACACACAATGTTATGGTCTCTGCACATGTCTGTTGTTTGTGGGCAGCCCTTGGGGAGCGTGGAGGATGCTGAAGCTGTGTGGATGGGTGACCACTGAATGCCGGACTGATCTGCCCAGACTTGGCAGGCACAGTGGTCCCACAGCTGTGCCCTGCTTCAGGCGTTGGAGCTGTTGCTGCAGCAGAGCCAGGCCGGTTCTCAGGCTTGTTGTTTCCTTCTACTGAACAAAAAGGAAGACTGTTTTCCCCTTAAGCTAAAAGTTACACTGTTAAAAGTTGTATTTTTGCTAGTGACAGCAGTAAAAGGGACATATCCAATACGCAGGTTCCTCTACCACCACGGTGGGATTTTTCTCTTTTTGCTTCATTACTGTGTGCATTATTTTTTTTTTATATCTAATGAGAAGCCATCCCTGGGTGAAATTTTTGTTGTGGACATTTCTAATGGAATTCAATTTCAGCCAAGCATCACCATCACCAGATGCAAGGTGAGGAAGGGGTTCCTAACGACATGCGCAGAATTCAAGAGCCCAGGAATGCTGGGCTAATGACTTGTCCCTTTATCCTGCAAACGTCCTGGAGATCTCAGATGGGGCCCAGTGTTAGCAGCCTTGGAAAGAAAGGCAGGACCGTGTGTGAAAGAGAGGGAGAGAAGATGCTCCATCCCTAGAAGTGTTCAAGGCCAGGCTGGATGGGGCTTTGAGCAGCCTGGTCTAGTGGGAGGTGTCCCTGCCCACGGCAGGGGGGTTGGAACTAGATGGTCTTTAAGGTCCCTTCAAACTCTAACCATTCTATGATTCTCTGAAGACACACATGCACTTTATTCAAGTAATTCCACTACTGTCGAGCTTTTCAGCCCCCTCCTTCTCATTAAATTGTCTAATACGTGCACAGGTATTTTTGTGATGTCTTTGCACAAGGATGTTCATTCTAACTGCTCATGAAGGTTCAGTTTATGATTCCTCAGTACTGTGCTTTGCCAGTGACGTAGGTTTTTTGAGAGCTTATGCAGTAAAAGGCATTTAAAGAGACAGATTTGAAAATCATGCCCATGCTGCCATGACAGTCAAACTCAGCCAGACTCACATGAGCTTTTCCAACCCCCTCATTCAAAAATTAGCAGGAGTTGTCTTTAAAGCAAGCTGTTGTTTACTGTTACAGCTGTGTGCATACTCGTAATTGAGGAAGCAGTTCATAGTGATTAGGCAGAAATGGTTTTCTTTCTGCTTGTCACAGCAGCCTATGTTTCACATCAGGTTCCCAGAATTAATTGCCCCCGTGCAGATTCTCACTGGCTAGTAGCCACCTTTCACATGAGCTGAAGCAGGAATGAGAAGCTTTGGCCACCACCCAGCCGCAGGTGCTG
Source organism: Alca torda (assembly GCA_008658365.1). Classification (NCBI taxonomy): domain Eukaryota; kingdom Metazoa; phylum Chordata; class Aves; order Charadriiformes; family Alcidae; genus Alca; species Alca torda. The sequence goes on along the minus strand of CM018079.1, from coordinate 13,647,935 downwards.
TGGGAAGGGCTCTTCAGTTGCCACCGAGGGAAGGAGGATGCGTGTGGGTTGAGCATCCCTTTTTTCATTCTTCCTGGTCAGGAGTAGGGTGCAAAGCAGGAGGACAAAGCAGAGCTGCTGTGCAGGTGGGGTCAACAGGGATCTCCAGTCCTGAGAAGGAGCCATCTCAGGTGGCTTTGTGCAGCTGGTTCTGCCGTGGAGTTCCCCTCTGCGACGTGACCAGACCAGAGAAAAAGGTTTTGGAAACGACTAGCTTACATTCTGATTTAATATTGTATCATGCTTGGGGGTATTGCGATACCTCTCCAGTTGTGACTGCTCTGAGGGATTTGTGTGGTGTTGGCCAGTACATCTCTAAATCACCCCGTGAAAGGACATTTCTTCCTTATGTTCCTTAAGAACAGAACTGAAGTTTCTCTTACCATTACACTCTCGGTCGTTCAATCCAGCGCATTATGTGGCTGAGTCAGGCTGTAATTTCCTTCTCCTTTCAGGCTTGCAGGAAGCAGAGCACACTGCTGACACGGGTTTTTCAAATATAAATAAGAAAGTTCAGTCATAATAGCAGTCACCGGTATAGCCTATGGAAACTGAGATGCAGATGATTAAGTTATGTGATTATACTTCTTGGATGTAAAGGCCTCTTTATTACGACAGCCTGCCGATAGGCCATGTAGCGTGTAACACATGCTAGTACAGACAGCATTTAACTCGACTTTTGTCACATACCTGCTATCCCTTCAGACTTTTAAATGGCTGGCGGTGTGATTAAAGCTGTTTGCTCGCTGCTCAAAGGGTGTATGTCTCTCACACATCTCACCTGGAAGAATCCTTGCAGTATCCCTTACGCACCATTAATACGATGAAGCATGAGTGTTTTTAACTTCATCGCTTCATGCTATTTGTTTTGCAGTAACACCGAGGAGACTCTAAGCACCAAGCAGCTGCTAAGAAAAGCAAGTAAAAAAGCAGTCCCCGCGCCACACCTGACGTTTTAGACGTAGGACATCATGGTGCCGCAGGGACAGCTTGCAGATGTTGAACGCAAGGCAGGAGGGGGGTGGGGTGGGGGGTGGTGGTCCCTTTACCCTTCCCTCTTTCTGAATGCTTCATTCCTGAAGTTGGCTGCAATACTCGCCTTGTGACTGAGCCAGCCCGTTCAGCTGCTAGCCTAGCAAAAAGCGTTGCCAAGGTAGTTTGCAGACATTTTTTAAAATTAAGTCAACTCCCTGGGCAATTAAAGGAATAGCAGAGCTGACTCAGGATGGGTGGCAGGAGGGTGAGCTGCGGTGGGGGGGGTTGGACTTCCGCCGCTTGGCTCTGTCGTGCTGCTGGTACACGGAGCTGAACTTCAGCTAAGTCAGAAACTTGGTCTGCATACCGAGAAATGAAATGGAAGAATAATAGAAATGATCAGAGAATAATACCTGCCCATGAAAGCAGTGCTTGGGACTGCACAATAATAGTGATTTTAGTTCAGTCTTGGGCCTAAGACACTTTTTTGTGAGTGAATTTAGCGAGGAGTTGAATTAGACTTTTTGTTTAACATGAAATGGAAAACTTAATTTAATGTTCCTTAGGATTCTTAGAGTAGTGTAGGGAATAGAAAGATGTTACCGAAAGTAGCTAAATTCTTTCAGAATTAAAGATCTTTGATTGTTTAATATATTACCAAAGGTAACTAAGGTACTTGAGAATCAAAACTGTCATGTAGTTACAGCCCCGTGCTTCAGTATTTTTGAATCTTTTCTCTTTTTATGGGAGATCTCATTTTCTGATTTTCAATCAAATTCATGAATAATTCTGCATGCTCTAAATAGTAATTATTTCTAACAGGCTGTACATTGAATGAAATCCATTCAGATTTATTTCTGAAACTTACTGTGGGCTCAGAAGACCATGCTGTCCTGACCAGAGGTGCACCTGGGGCAGTATTTGGGCACTGAGGATGACCAGTGGTGAAGGGTAAGGAGGGCGTGCAGCAGCATCCCGCTGTTGCTCTCCCCTTCCAGACAGTGGGAAGGCCTGGAGGGAGAAAGGAAAAGCAGCCTGGCAAAGGTTTAAGGGGCTGGATGTCCTATTGTGAAGGAAGTAGGGTGGTTCTTGTCTGGTGATCAAACAAGGGGAGAGTGTGGGACTGAAGAATGGGGTCAGCCAAAGATGGAAGAAAATACTTTGTAGTGAATAAGACCAGATGTACAGATAAACTGTGAAAGACCTTGAGTATGGGGATTAGCTGGTACGAGAGCGTAGAGATTGGTGCAAGAGACCTTAGTGTGATGACTCCCTTGACTGTTCAGGTAACCCTTCTGATTATATTTTAACTGAGTTTCCAATAGGAAAGAGGAAAGACTAGTCATGGGAAGAGAAAAAGATATTGCAGCATCTAGGCCAGAGAAGGAGTTTCCCTGCTGGTCCCAGGGCAGGAACATGATGAGCTTGACCCGTAAGAGTAAGGAGAAAGAGGAAAGTATACTGAAAGCAAAAATACTAGGTTTTCTTGTGTCATACTTGGCAGAGGCATGTTCACTGTATCACAGAGAGGGTTGGCAGCTCCCTGCTAAGACAGCTGATCAAGAGTTCCCAAAACGTCGGCCAGGCTCTCATAGAGACAAGTCAGATCTCCAAAGTGTTGACTCCTAAAATAATGTTTAATACGTGCTGTGAATTTCAAAGGCCTTGCGTTCTGACTCATGGGCAAAATCCCAAGGATCTAGTATATACTCATTAGAGATAGATATAGATATAAATGTAAAATGAAAAAAATGCTTTGCTTTTCCAGCCAATCAGGTCCAACTGTCTCCATGCAATAACATCTGGTATGCGTTCTTCCCCTTTTGCTCAGCTTTCTGCAAATGTGTTTGCTATCGGCTCCATGTGTTTTATATCATATGTCCTTAGTTGGACAGATATTTTTTTTCCTATTTTGGATAGAGCATTTCGGTGCTGTTTATGAAAATGAGTTTATTGGTCTCGCCAAAACATAAAATGTCTTCTCAGGTAACTGGCGTTAAAGTTTATTGCTTAAGTGCAAAGTGTTCCAAATTTAGGCTTCAGAAAATTGGTTGTATTACTAATAATTTCCCTTTCGTTTTTTGATGCTTGACTTGAGGTATTGGGATATGATTTCCAGAGGTGCTGAGTACTTACAGCTGTGGCTGAAGTTAGTAGAAGACATGCTTGAGGCATACAATGTGCAGGTTAATGCTGTAACTGAAAAATCAGGTTTACGGTGTCTTAACTGGGTACCCAGAATCAGTGAATGCCATGAAGAGTCGCGACTCTCCATCTCAGTAGCTCGTGTCTAGAATGATGATGATGTTACCCCTTCATACTGCAGGATGCTTGAAGACAATGAACTACGTCTTTGGCTGTTTTCCATTAAGAGATGCTGTATGTTCTCTGAAAACATATATCCTAGAGAAAGATGAAGGGAAGAAAGTTTGTTGCCTTTTCACTCAATAAGAAGAAAACAAATTTGCTTTGGGAGGTACTCTAGTCTTTTGTGTCATATCCAGGCCCATCTATCAAGTCTCTCAACCGCTTAGGGGTTTGATCCAGTTAAACGCATTTTTGAAATGTTGTCTTGAATGAATCTTGCCAGGTCATGGCATTTAGTTCTTCCTGGTGTGATGATGTTTGGGCATTCTTCGCAACATGCTTCAGACGTTGTCTGCCTTATCCTCTGGATGAAGCCCTGTTGCTGTTAGTACGTTCACAGAGCTCTGGCTTGTTATTTATGGAAAAGACTCTAACCTTTTCTTCCAAAAGCAGTTACCATGCTCAAGTACTTTTTCCCCTTGCTGCTCAGATAAGTCTCTCTCTGATGCTAAGGAACAGCAATAAAATATTTCCCCAGTCCTTTGTTCTCAATTGAAGCCAGCCAGACTTCTTCATCCATTTTATTAGCCTCTGTGTACAAAAGGACCGTGCTAGTAACAGGTTTTTATAACCCTTTCTCCTCAAACATATTCCCACTGCTTCTTTTGCATTAGAGGTTTTATAGGCATTTTTTTCCGTGTGCTTTATTTCAGTTGTTTTGTTAGTGCAGTTATGGCCTGTTCTAAAGTGTTACGATCATCAAGATGATATGGAAGGAATTTGAGACTTACTTATAAAATGATCCAACAAGAAGTGTTGGATGGTTAATTTGAGAATAATTTTAAGAGTTGGTAGGTTTCTCTTAAAGAAGAGGGTCTTAGCGATAAAATAAATTTGATTGGTACTCTTGTGGAAGGAGCTGCCATTTGAGGTATGAACTTCATAGGATCATGCTCCTCCTCCTAGACTATAAGCAGCAAAGTGATGCTGTGACAAGGCTGCAATGGGAGGGAGCAATAAATTCCGTAATGGCAAAGTGCATTCTTGGGCAGACAAAGACAAATAGAGGGCTCTAGAAATGTCTCTCCCTGTCATAAATCAAATGTGATGAATAGTGTTCTGGTTGTTCTGATACTGGAAACAAAATCTGAGTAACACTGCTTGCCTTGGCAGTTCGCTGTGGCTTCCTGCTGAACAGAATCCGTTTTGATAAAGGTCCTGTATCAATGCCTCTAATGACCCTGGATAGATTTTCTTCTCAGGTCCTCAGAGCTCCAGGAGATGGTCATATTTCTGTTTTTTTCTGGAGCTAAATGCTTCTAGACACATCTGACTGGGGGCAATATTTGTTTAGTAGAAGTGAGTCCCAGACTGGAATAATGTTCACACCAACACATAAATTTTCGATATTTGTCTAGATCTGAGAGCATACCAGTTACAGGGGATTTCATGTTTTTGGCTTAGTTCTGTCTTCAGAAAATGAAGAGTTCTGAAATAAGGTATATTTCACAGCAGTGAGAATGTGAAACGAATAGTGAAATCAAGTCCAAGTTTTGTTGTATATTTATTGTCAAAACGAGGTTTTAGGCAGAGTCCCATTGTCTGCGGTACAATTTCTGCCAGCTAAGGATGGGATAATAACCGATAAATTTTTCCCAGCATTTCGTTAGATGAAGAAATCCAAGATTATTCATTTCTCCTCAAAGCTGGGCATCTACCATCAAGAACGGAAGATCTGCACATAACAAGACTTGCTTTTTGTGCCAAATGCTCAACTTTATAGGTTGGCAAAAGGTTACACCTAAGTCAACAGCACAGTAGCAGCTTTTTCTTACCCTCTGATTCCTGGTGTCTCTCATAAGGTGAAGAAAACCATTAGCAGCTGCACAGCTCTGTTCAACAGTTTAATTGTGTGTGGAGCAGGACTGAGTATCCTGAATTATTTCATGGAGAGCTGATAATAAATGAAGGAAGGGAGACTGACTCCCAACTGAATAGTTCATTGCTGCGGCCCGTGTTTTTAATCCACAAGAATAGGAGGTTACTGGCTTTAGTTACACTCTCAGTAGATGAATTACACACTTGGTGGCAGCTCTCATTTGACATGTAACGATCGATACTTCTCTGCTTACTCACAAGTGGCCGTAATAGCAGAGAGGTACCTGAAGGTCCAGAGAAGGAAAAAGGTCTGTCATCTTAGACAAACATTACATGCATTCAATGCTGAGAAGCTTCTGCTGTATAACATTCCAGTGTACTCTTATTTTTCTGCTGATTTCCTGGGTGCAAACTGCTTGTGGAACTTTCAGGGCAATGATGGGGTTCTGCAGCTTTTCCAGCTCCGTGAGCTTGGGGGAAATCTCAGCCTCTGGGGCAAGCAGGAGCAATTTTAGGAAAGCCCTGTGGCACTGCCCATGTCCTAGGGACATCAGAGCACAGATGTGGCCTTCTTGGGAGGAGCACGGGGGTGAGCAGGAGTGAGGCCTCCATGAGTCCAAAACCCACCACAGTTACATCAGCTTGTTCCTCATCCTTGAGCAGGTCATTACAAGTATATCTCGATTTGTGCCCTGCCTGTATGCTTACCTGTGCATGGCAGATGAATGTTTTTGTAAATGCACTTTTCACTCACTGTTGAACGCTTAGATCCCTCCCAAGACTCCTGCGAACAGTATCAAATTCTTAGAAACCCATCGTCTGACCTTTTCCTTTTGGAATATTTATTAGTGTACAACAGCTCCAGACTTACTCAAAGCGTCAGGAGTAGCAGCAGCAGTAGATAACTATTACTAGTGTGCAATCTTACTGTTTCTAAAGCACCAGAGTAATTAGCTATTTTCATCCTTGTTTGATTGCAATTATAGTCAAATATAAACATCACTTAATGAACTTTGCAGCAAGTAAGGGCTGTAACACTATTACGTAGGGCAGTTCCATATCTACGCGGTGATACTCTTCCTGCATCAGCATAATTAAATTTAAAGTAATAGCGGCTAGAGAAGGAGTTTCTTTTATTGCGCCTCTCAAATGAATGTGTGTCAGGGAATATAAGCGAGTGGAAAAAGTCTGTCTGGAAGTGGGCAGCGGTGGTGTATTGCGTTTCGCTGACATGAGAGGAATGTGGCAGCGTGGTCTACAGTTGCCTGCTGTAGGCACTAATACTCAGGCTGAAAAGCAGCTTGGGATGTGCCTTTTGCTTCATTAAGCAAAAGGCTTTATGCCTGTGGCATGAAGTGCTATGAAACACGGTGGAAGTATTACAGTGTGTGTTGGTAGACAGGATTGCCAGTCTCAAACATCTAAAATCACAAGTCAGATATTCCCACATGAAATCTCTCTAGAAATTAGGGATATGTTTTTATAAACTCTTTATTACCTTTTTAGTTCCTGAGAGTCATCTATTTTTAAGTGAAAACTGAGATCTTCGCTGAAAGTTGAGATCCTCACCTTCCTTCAGGGCTTTAAGAAAAACAGCAAATTTCATAAAACTTGCAAAAAGGTGGTAAAAGTTCTTAAGAGTGAGTCAGGCATCTTCTGTAGTAGCTGTGTGATTGTATAAGCTTTGCCATTGTAAATAGGATCGAAAAAGCAGGGATGCAACGTGCAGGCTAAGCTCCTGGCACTTGCAGTTTAGTTGAGGCTTGCTAGCCTTTAACAAATGTCACTAACTGTGCTGGCTCACGTTATTGAGCAGCCAGCCAAAAGAATTAAAAAAAAAAAAAAAAAAAAAAAAAAAAGCCATCACAGTCTAGAAAGCCTGTGCTGTGTGTGGGAGCCACGGCGAGGCAGTTTGTAGACCTTACAGACAGAGTTACCTACAGCTTATCCGTACCTGGTGTCACTTCTGCAGCTTCCCAGGGTTTCATCCTGTGCATCCTGGGGTCAGCAGTAGGACTCCTGTTCACAAGAGCAGGCAGGTAGTGCTGAGGGATGCATTCATTTCCTTGTGCTGTTCGCAGCTTCCAAAGAAATGTCAATGCTGACCCTTTCCCTGAAAGGGAAGGTGTAAAGGGCAGGGATGTCCAAGTTTTTCTCCCCACTCCGCTGAAGCAGCAGGCCGTAGCTTTAGGATTTGGAACCGCCGCACTGTTAGCAAGAAAGAAAGGTGGAGCGTTCATGTTTCCAGGCACTTTTGCAGCACTGGAAAAGCAATGCCAGGGCATAGGCATGGGCATTTTTAGGATCCTGTGTTCATTGTTCCTACTGACCTAAACTTCAGTCCCAAAGAAGACAAACTACAAAGCCTACACTTTGGAAAGACTGAGGTCCAAGAATTTGAATAATTGTATAGGATTTTAATGTAAAACTCAGGTTCACTAGTTTGGAAAGCGGGTGCTGCTGTACCTGGGTTAGACAGCTGGTAGGTGAGCTCTAAATCTGCTTCTGTTCTATCTGCCTCTCTTGAACTCAGCTGAGATTTTTTTTTCTGCTGTGCAACCCTAGAAGAAACAGCGATTCTTGAAATACCATTTCAGCACCATAAAGGCTTTTCATTTGACGCTCTGACATTTGGCATTGGCAGCTCAGCCTGCCTCTTCGGCATGCGTGTGGCTGTCACCATTCAGCCAGTCCTCCTTCCCCACACAGCTACTTCGGAGGAACATCACCTTTCTCTCAAGAGTGCTCCAAGCGGTTGTTTAACGTGGCTAAGCCTCAGGAACTGTGTCACGCAAATATAAATTTGCTCTTAGGTCAACATTTAAAGCATCATTTTCATTGTTTTTAAGAATCCTGTTAGTTATAGAGGAATGATAAATAATGCAGTGGTCTGGAACCACATCGTTCTGGCTCGGGGAGCTGTTACCACCACAGACGACATTTTAGGTCTTGGAGGTGTATGTGGTGCACTGTTGTACTCTTGGATCTAGCAGTTCACTTGATGGTTCAATGTAATTGAAGCCCACTGAAGCCCGCAGGAGATACTCGGTTCGTACTTCCTCCGCCACCAGTGGAAACATTTATAGTCAGAAGCAATGCCTTGAAATGTTTTACTACTGTCACATTGATAGGGGGAAAAAATATACAGATATAAAGAGTCTGTGTGCATTATTTATTTATCTTGCAATCAAGAGAGTATAAAAATAATCCAGGGCTGTAAAGGAAAGCACTGGCTCTTTCAGTTTGAATAATGCAGACCCCACTCATTCTCTGCAGAACATGAGGTCTAATCCCAGCACAAGTAAATAGATGTTTTTTTTCTGTAAAACGGATTTAAAAATCATGCAGCTCTTGAGAGGAGACTAATTGTGCTCACTTAGCTTCAAGTGAATAATTAAACTGTGAGGAGTTATTATTTTCCTGGCTCCTCTGTAATGTTTCTTATTAATTCTTAGATATTCAACTTTTAGACTTTTTAGCATCAATCAAGCTCTGCTTCTATTGTCTGAAAAATAAAATATGTAAAGGAAAAACTGCCACGCATTTAAATACATTGTATTGTTACAGTATAAATATCGTCATTGTAATTAAGCCACTTGAAAATATGAACTGTCAACTTTTTCTCTCAGGGACTCAGCCACCTATGGGATTTTTGTGCCTTTGAAAATCTCCCCAGAGATCCACTGTGCTTTGTTTCTTCTGATTGTTCTTGAAAGAAAATTAGCTTTTAGTCCTTTAAAATCTGTTGGCTTTATCTGCTACTAAATACATATATAGTAAGGGCTGTGGGATCAAAACAAAAACAAGTTGTTACTCCTACGCTTGTAGTTTTGGTGGGATTTGCAGTTTGGCAAAAGTCAATAATCTGACTCTTACTGTATTTGGGATCATGGTGGATTAAGGTGGATCCCTTCGGCCTGGATCAAGAACCTTCAAGGTATCTTCAAATCAGAGGAAAGGGTGAATAGAAAAGAGACTGGAAAAGGATGAGAGAAGGCACTTGAGAAGGCAGGTAGCCTGGTCCTGAGTCCTGGGGCAGAACTAACGACACCCATGTTGCTTAAAAGTCTCCGCTAACAGAGATTCTGTCACCTAATGAGAGTTTGGGCAGATTTTTTTCCCATTAGAAATGTTTTCCTGATGGAAATGTTTTCCTGTTTTCCACCAGGTGCCTGTGACTTTGTCCTTAACTTGCTGCCTTTGTGGGCAGAGTAGGATGATGCCATGTTGAGGGACTGAAAGGGGATGGGGAGGAAAGTGCTCAGGCAGTGGGAGGAAGGTCGTGGAGATGAAGAGCCTGGATGGAGAGCCCCGGGAGGATTAGGAGGAGAAGAAAGTGTTACCCATCCAGGCTCCTTGTCATCACGTTTCTCGCTAATGATGGCTTGAACTTTCTGATATTTTTTAAATGCTTTAGGCAGATATTGAGTAAGAGCAAAGTTCAGAATCTAAGCACTACCTCAGTGGTGGAGAAACCTCTCATCTGCAGAACTATTAAATAGTAATAAGTTGACATCAAGATGTGACCGTAATGCCCTTTTCCTGTCTTTTCTACCCTCACAGATGAACAGGAGCCAGCAGTCAGCAGTGATTCAGATATTTCATTGATTATGGCAATGGAGGTTGGACTGTCCGATGTGGAGCTTTCCACTGATCAAGACTGCGAAGAGGTGAAGTCTTGAAAAACAAACAGAGATCCAACACTAAACTACAGGGGAGGGTCACAGGGAGGGACCGAGTCAGCTTTCTAGGATTTGGACCAGTCATGCACGTGCCTCCAGAGCACTGTCACTCCTGCACACTCCATTCTGAGATGGTCACGAAAAGCAATAGCAACAGTTGTGTCTGCCTGGATGCGGTTTCATCATCTACATACGTTCATTTTGTTCACATGGGAGATGAACGCTTCCAGTTTACCCACGTGCTTGAGAGCAGTCATGTAACTCTTCAGTGGCTCGTAAATACGCAACTGAAATGACAGCTTGAGTGTTTTCTACACTTGTTCGATTGGGGGTTTGTTTCTTTTTTTTGAAAAGACGTATGTTTGTTATGTTTGTTGGTTTGTTTGTTTATGGTTTGTTATGGATGGACGCTCTGTTTTTGTTGACTGACCCCAGCTTTTTCAAGAGTTCAATCCAGAAATCTGAATTTCCGTTCACTGGTCACTTCATGATCTGACTCCAGGATTTATCATTGCCTTGTTGTTTCTGCATGAAGTACACGTGGCTTCAGAAGGATGGTGCACCAGCACCCTGCATTAATGTGAAGCCTGCTCCCATTAAGTGGGAGCCTTGGAAATGGTGCATTCTGAAGGCCTTTATTTGTAAAAGAGCTATGAATTAACAGAGATTGCTGAGATTTGGGTTAAAACTTCATTATGTTGGCTTTTACTTAGAGCTCTGTTATAGACAAGTATTGTACAGCGGGAAAGAGAGAAAGAAAAGCTTAAAGCTTCACTCCGTCCTTGTAGTCCTTTGCTATATTTTATGCTATTATCAGTTGTCAGGACATTAATGGCCTTCCTTCAAGTCACCGTTCAGCAGCTGGAAAAGAAGATCTAGTGTAACATTGTGTCTTTTCCTAATTTTACAGACCAAAATCTGACCGGTAGGCTAAAGGAGCGCCTAAGAGGTTTCCAGAGGCTGCTTGTTGACAGCTGTGCGTTACACGGATGACAAGAATATTCTTAGGAAGGGTCTGGCAATGCTGAGATCAGTGTCAGAAATCGCTAATGAAGCAGGAGGCAGCTGGTTGGAATGTTTACTTCCTGGTTTGTTTGGGGTTTTCTTCGTAGTGCATTTCACTTCTTATGTTTTGATGGCACTTTTTGCCCGCTTGTTATCCAACACAAGAGTTCAGGTGGTTCCTCGCCCTCCAGCATCCCTGTCAACATTGTCACAAGCATAATGGCATACTTGCAATTTGTATATAGGTATATGTACCAAAATATTTTGGATAGAGGGGAGGGAATTTGAAAATAAACAGAACTAACAAATCGGAACACTTAAACAATAATGACCTGTGATGATTATTTTAGTTCAGCCTGAGCTCTGCTTTCCAGGGAAAAGCTTATTGTTACTTGTTCACTGTATGATTTCGTTCTTCAGTCAAAATACTCAACTGTGGAGAAGCATTTTTAGCTTACTGTTATACAAGAGTAAACGGTTTCTGTTGACAGTCAGATGATTTGAATCACATTACTGCCTCCTGAGTAAGTCCATAGAACCAACAATTCATCTTACATCGAAATTTCTTGGAGAGGTCAAACATTTTGACTTGATGGTGTCATGGCAGCGTCTCAAAATGCAACTATTAGGGTTCTTGCTGCATTTGATCTCCTTGTGGATTTACTCGTTAGATGCGGAAACCAACTTCCAGCCAGAATTGGGTTTGTCAGACCTTATTCAGGAACAAATGTGTTTAGAACTATCCCTAAAATTTAGGCCAACTTGCTTCTTTAGTACAGGAAGAAGGAAAAATTATATTCCATGCTTTTTGGTCCAGTTAGAACTCAGTTCATTTTATAGCTTTTTTTTTTTATGTTCTTAGGGATGTTCTAAATTGCAGGGTAACTTTGAGGCAAAGGAGCACAGCCTAATCATCCTTCAAAATCACGATCTGGAAATGTGCCGTTACATTTTTAAAAGCCGTTTGAAAGGACATCTCTTTTTAATTAAAGAGATACAGGCAGCTGGAAATCTGCTTGGTTTAAAAAGAAAGTTAGAGATTGTTCCAGAGGGCGCAGCTAGGTCAGTCTTGCCAATATTTGTGGCTCTGTAATTATTTTTTCCTTATTCTTTAATGTTTTCTCTATTCTTGGCTGCTATGGGAAAGGCCCACAACGTCAAGGGAACCGATGCTGAAATTCACCCTTACACAAGAGAGTTTGCACAAGGTACCGCATCAGCTCCACCTAAGCTCTGGAAATAATGCTGAAGTGGGATTTAAGTGATGTTTACACCAAATACTGTCCCTTCGACACGGGAATGAATTTAATCTCAAATGACTGCAGGGGAAAGAGCGAAGCTGCTTATACACAGTCAGGTCTCCCTATGGAAAGTACACACACTGGTACAATTTCTTCTCCAGCGCTGGAGGCTGGGTGCTACATGTCACAGGAACATCACGAACACGATGTCCGAGTTGTCGGTGATCCTTTAACATCCGTCCACCGCGGCCCAGCACAGACAGACAAAAAACTCCTGGCCAAACTGTTTGGGTTTCGGAGGAGCTGTCGCAAAGCCTTCATTTTATTTCACAAACTTAAATAAGTTAATCTCAATGGATAGATTGACCGATTATCTGCTGCTATAGCGGAGTCACCCACAGCACAGCAGAGCAAGCGAGGTCTGCGGAAAAGCAAGGCGGGAGGTGAAACGTCCAGCAGAATCATTAACGGGAGCTGTGCTCAAAGGGGCATCACATAGGTGGAAACCCTGCCTGTACTTCTAGGAGTTAGTGAAGGATTTTGCACTGTGCATGCTCTTTTCTGAAGTATCCCATAGTAGATGGGGTCCCTCGGGGTCCACAGGTGGCCACTGGCAGAGGCGGGGTGCTAGGCTGGTTTTATGTATCACCATACTGCGGTCTTTCAAAAGAGGCCTCCCGGCAAAGCCAAGTCAGGAGTCTGTCTGCTTTTGTTTACCCAGTTCTACCTGCAGGTTCGCTCAGGAAAGATGTTTTTCCGTCCCTGTCCTCAGGTGTTCTACAGCTCTGAGCACTGTTAAGCGATAACGAGTGCAAAGCCAGGTTACACATCACTGAAGCCAGAACCTGGGAAAGCACTTAAGTAAATGTTTTATTCCGTCCTTCTTCAGAAAAGCACTTTGGACTTGTACCAAAACCATGTTATTTTCAACAAGTCTTCTATGAGCGTAATTAAGCCCCTGTGTCAAATGGAAATGTTTTCCTAAAGCAGGACCTGGCTGACAATATTCTTTGTATACATAATCTGTGAAATGCCTTGGGAATTTGAGGTGCTTCATAAATATTAAGGCCCCTAGATGTATGTTTGTAACATGTATGAAAGCCTTAATTCTGCAGATTTGCATGCCCATGCCCATTTTTGCTTATGTAAGTCTCTCCACTGAGATTCCCCACAGGGTAAAATTAAACTTCCCAATTTGCAGCTTTGGGCAACGTCAGTCCCATCCTGAGCGCGGTGCGAGTCCTCGGTGCTGCTGCCCACTGAGCTTGGGCTCCGGCATTAAATATGTGGGATTCAGATGCTGGGGACACAGCACACTGCCTGTTCAGAAGGGAAAGCAGCCTTTAGTGTACAGCCAGGAAAAAACCAAAATCCTCTGGTGCCCTCTGACGAACAAGTGCGTGCTCATGCACGTAATTCTGCGGGCTCAGGCTGTGATTGCCCACCCACGGTGCTGGTGGTGGGGCAGAGGGACACCTCCTGCACAGGGCCGGTGGGCCGGGGACGGTGCAGCTCTCTCAGAAAGATGCTCTCATCACTAAGCTGATCTTGTGTCTTTCCGAACTCCTCCTCTCCTGTCGTTTGAGGCTCTTTTCTCTTCTTTTCCATGAGCGAGTAGTTGGTGGGAGAAGCATTCGCTCATCTTTGCTCAGGCGGGGTTGCAGGATGAAACTTGGACAGATGGAGGCTGCGCTCTCAGTGTCCTTTGATTTTCATGGGCTTCACTAAACTGCCTTCCCAACGGTCTGTTCAATAGGTAGGACACATTAAAAGTTACACAGGCAGAATTTTGCGCCCACAAATGACCTGACGTTTGCATGCAGGTGTGCAAGGCACCACCTCTGCATCCCTCCCCCACGGCTGACCCGTTCTGGTGGGTTTACAGATCTGTCACTTGCTGAGGATTTGGTGGTGGGGTTTTTTTTTTATTTTGTGACTGCTTTAGAGCCTCAAAACCAGGATCAGGACAATCATAGCACCGCAGTTAATTCTTTCAGCATTCCATAGAATTAAATTGCCATGTATGCATGTAAAAGTACATTGATACGACTATGGAAACTGTATTGTAGTGGAAACAGAAGCAGCTGCCAATTCTAGACTTTTTATAGGAGGGAGATTGTGGAACTAAAGAAAAAGGCAATTTGGAAAAAAAAATTATTGAAATCACATATGATAAGAGGTCCCTCGGATCTCACTGCTTTAATGACCCCTGGATCAGGTCCAGAGGAAGTCATTGCAAGAAGGGCAGTACTTTGTCTCTTGCCGAATGACTCGTTTGGGATACATTCTTACTTTGTTAACAAAATGAACCCAAGCACCAGAGGACGGATCCAGCTCTTGAATTTAATCTTTCTCAAAGAATATGCATTTTGTGATCCAAAGGTTTTGTTGTCACACCCGTTAACCCACCTTCTTTCCCCCCCCCCCGCTGAATAAAAAGAAATGCTTGTCCAATTGGAAAAATGTCTAAGTCAGAAGACCTTTGCCTATGGACGGGTTGCCCTGGCAGGTACCTGCAGATCGCTTAACAATTCTATGTACTTACAGTCACCGGTGCAACACAGTTACACATTTTCCATAAAGCCTGTTTTATTTGCCATTCTTGTTAAACCTGGAGTGCAGTCGTCATATAGATTTTCCAGACTTTTGCCTTACAAACTTTTTCCCTTTGAATGTATGCCCCGGCCCTTTGAGCGGGTTCTGTGGTTAAAAGGCAAAGATCAGGGCACAAGTCTTTATAGATAAACCTCTGGACTGCGGGTCCTTGCTGTGGCAATTGGTCTGCGCTGAAATGAGGATGGGGGCTATGCCTAACAGTGGGAAATGCCTTTCAGCCCAGGCAGCTGGGAATCTCCCAGGCTTTGTTTGCAAGAGGCTCATTCCTTCATGGTCTCTCGTCTGTAGAAAAGCTCATGACTAAGCATATAGTTTGAAATAAGCCAGGAATAGGAATTTATACGCTGTGCAAACCAAGGAAACCAACGGTCATTTATTGATTTCTGTTCATTAGCAATAATGGACTTTTTTTAACCATTTGTTGTTCTTGTAGATTGCTGTTGCAGGGCCAAAGTTCCCAGTCTGCTAGGAATAGGGGCCAGGACAAGCCGAGTCTCTAAACAGAAGAGGGAGGGCTTGGTTTGCTGTTGGGATGCATCCATTTCACAGGAGAGAAAAGGCAGAGAAACCCAGCCGGTTCCTCCCCAGCCCCTCTCACAAATGTTTGCTGCAGGGGAAGGGGATCGTGGGATCTAACGCTGTGCCGCCTCCTCTCTTGCGTTTCGTGCTGCCTTGTAGCAGGTTGGACTGCTCTGGGTCAGCACGGAGGAAAGGAGCCAGCTGAAGTTCGGCTTAAGGGCTTAATGAAAGATATAGGCTGGGACTTTGGCAGATTTAGGGCAGCCGAGCTGCTCCATAACCAGCGCTGAGCGGGGCTGCTGCCTCATTGAAGAGCACCGAGCACTGACTCATTTGTTTTATAGAATCACAGAATGGTTCGGCTTGGAAGGGACCTTAAAGATCATCTAGTTCCAACCCCCTGCCCTGGGCAGGGACACCTCCCACCAGACCAGGCTCATCCAGCCTGGCCTTGGACACATCCAGGGTTGGGGCACCCACAGCTTCCCTGGGCAACCTGTTCCAGTGCCTCACCACCCACAGAGTGAAAAATTCCTTCCTAATATCTAATCTAAATCTCCCCTCTTCCAGTTTGAAGCCAAATATAGATGCAAAATGTGTAAGCGTATATGGGGCAACTGGCATGTCAGAAATGAATGGGCTTGGTTAACGCAAGTGGGGAAAAACAATGTCGCGAAATATTTTAGAGGCGAGGGAAAATGAGGGTGGAGGTGGTGTTTTAGCCAACTTTTTAAACAGGGACAATTGATCCAACACAAGCGCTTCTTTTATTTTACCAAGCTGTTACCTGAACTAATTGATAGTTTCGCAGTTGAAAGAGGAACGCCAGATGGACTTTTTAGCCTGGATTTGTTTGCGTAGCAGATGGCAGCGGTGGGCTGGGACGGCGAGCGAGGGAGACGGCTGCCCTCTGCCGCACGCTTCCCCCGCCGGGCTGGAAACCCGCTCCGTTCCTCTTCCCTTCCTTGGCACTTCTTTCTCAAGAAAAAAAAACAAAACAAAACAAAACAAAACCCCAACCTTCTGAGCTGCAGCTATATTTCAAAGGGAGAAATAGAGACGAAAGATGAATGAAAGATGTTGCGGATTCTGAATGTAAAGCCAACGGGTGAATTTTCCATCTGAAATTAATCTTGTCTCTCTCAACTATTTTAATTGTGAATCGGTGGAAGTTATTTCTTCCTGGAGTGAATGGAAAGAAAAAAAAAAAAAGGAGAGGAAAAAAAAAGGAAATAGCATTTTCCCTTTCTTGTTTATTTCTTGAGTCTTCAGTCCTGTGTAGCATTAAAAACAATAGCAAGATCCAGACACTCATTTGCTCTGAATGTATACAGTTATTTCAGATGTCAAATATCTAAATGTTTTGTATGTGTGCGTAATACCATCGTTACTTCTTGTTTCATGTTAGGAACCTGAAATGACTGTACCGTTTTATAATTAGAAATGTAAAGAGGGGACAGGGGGTGGGAGGGTCTGTTATTTTTATAGCAAGATGTTCCTTGTATTTAGTGAACATTTAAAATGGTTTTGTACTTGTCAAAATATACATTCCATCCATTTCCAAAAGAGAATTATTTTTATTTAGAGTAGTTTCTAAGCAAACCGAAAAAAATGTGGCATCCCATTTGTAGGCAGTTCATGAACAGAGCAGAAGTATCCTGGTTTTCAGTGATGGCTCCAGAGCTTTTTTCCAGCCGGGTCCCTTCTCAGCCGCTGCAGAGCCGCACCAGCAAATGCCGATGTTAAAAAGGGAAGAAAAATCCCGTATGAAACAAATACCACATGGATCAGTGCAGAGCTTACCGAAATAACTTCCAGTTCGGAGACAATGGTCTGTCCCAGTGAAATTCTCCGAGTTGGTCAGCGCTGCTGTGGGTTTGCTGGGAGGCCGCCAGCCCTGCCCCTGCCTGGGGGGGTGACGGGGTTGTCACGCTCGGGCACTGCGGCTCTGGCCGTGCTGCGGCTCCCTCAGGATGGCAGCCTGGTTTTGACGGGATGTGTTTTGCTGGTAAGGCGGTGGGTTTCTGCAGGCCGACCACCTTGTGTTTCCTCTGACGGGGGAAACGACCCTTCATCTCCACGTATAAAGAAAAGACACTAAATTTCTTTCTCCAGCCGGCTGCGCTTTGGCTTGTGAAAAACCTACCGAAAGACCATGGCAAAATCACACAGTGGCATTTGCACAGGCGCTTCTTTTTCTTGGAGTTAGCTTATTTCCCCCCCCCCCCCGCCCCCCGCTACCTGTGACTTGCTGCCAAAACAGCGCGGTAGCAGTTTGTGAAGCGAGCCTTTTTTTTTTTTTCCTAGTGTTACTTTCTGTACGGTATTGCAAACATACTTTAACTCTTCGCTGATATTTTATAACGTACACATCTTCCCCTCCAATGCACTTTATCTCTCTTGAAAACCGTGGGAGTCGGAGAACTACCATCCTAAAGGGATTTGCCTGAAATCATGAGGCACACACTTTTTATTAATTTTTTTTTTTTTCCTTCTTGCTTCGTTATATACTGTAAATGCTAAAGAGCATGGACAGTGACTCAGCTGGGGGAAGCACCGAAATGTTGAGGCTAATATTTGGAAGCATTATTCAGTAGTACAACATGGCTATTTTTGTTATATAGAGGATTATAATGTAAATATGTGAGACCGTGTTATTATGTACTAGTAAAATACTGCAACTCTCAAAGTTAAGGTGGTGAATTCCAAGGAATTTTATTGCAAGTTTTTTAATAAAACGAATCTGATTACTGTGGCGTACATGTTTTCTAACAGGCTGTGTAAAACTGGCATTTCCCGATGTGTGAAACTTGCGGATTGTTTCTTCCTGAACTCGGCCGCTGCAGACTTTGGCAGTCACCGGCGGCAGAAGCTACAGCGGGAAGGGACCCGAGTGGCAGCCTGGCCTCCGTGCCACCGCTCCAGCCTGTCGCTGCTCTGGTCCCCTCCTGTCCTTCAGCTTCTTTTGATGAGAAAGCAGCGGCTGGGGTGGGGGGGGGTAAAAGTTTTTCCCTAAGGGAAAGCTGCAGCCTCATCCCAGACACTGGGCATGATGGGTTAAAATAGCTTTAAAGGGTGAAGGACGGCTCTGCCATGCCTCGGTAGGAATGGCACCGCCGTTCCGAGGGGTCCGAGGGGTCGTCTGCCTGCTCTTTGATCGGCCATTGCTCCATGTCCCTGGGAGCGAGGGGACATGGGAGAACCCCAGGGGTTGTCGCGCCATCCGGCATAGGTGTGCTGCTTACAAGAGCTTCGAGGCACAGTGAAAATCCTGCCTAAACGAAATTTAAGAGACTTAAAGTTTTCCAGCAGAGGCAGAAGGCGGCAGACAGGAATCCCTGAAGGAGGGCCAAATCCTGGCCCCAGCTGCAGCGCCACCGCGGGAGCCCGGCCAGCCCCATCCTGGCCCACGTTTCGTGCTTGCTGGCCGGTGCCTCCAGCGTGGATGCCTCTCTCCCAGCCGCAGCGATGTGATTGAGGCACTGAGGTGCCAAATCAGCTGGGGCCCTAACTCAGATTTCACCCGGGAGCGAGGAAGGCAGCAGCCATGGGATGGATCGCGCCCGCCTCCCCCAAACCCCCTTGCTCCCGTGCGCCCACCCTCCCGCTGGGCTTTGCTCTGGCTGTTCATGATGGAGGGGCAGCAACGTGGCTCAGAGCTGGAAAACCGCGTGTGACTTAACGTGGCTTTATCAGCAACGCTGGGAATTATTTTTCCCCTCCCAACCCGCGGCACAGCCTGGAGCTCCCTGTCCCACCACCCCTGCTCCGAGAGCAGAAGCCCTCCGCACCGCAGCCAACCCTGGGCTGCTTGTGGAGGGAGATTTTAGGTATTTCTAGCCAAGGAATCTGGTCTCGCTCTTCCCCACACGGCTCCCCCCCTGCCCGCCGCTTTGTTCTCTGCCTTCATTTAATAACGGAGCGAGGGAGCGGGGCGGGTTTTCCTTGGCAGGCAGCTGCGCGCGGTTGCGATGCGATCCGCACACACAACACAGCTGCCGCCCGCGCTGCGGATCCGGCGGGAGGCAGCAGAAGGAACGCAGCCTGGAGCTGCTGGGAAGGGCAGCAGGGCTATAAATAACGAGGGGCGTAAGGCAATTAATTCCAGGATGCAAGCGCATACTTAGGGCTTGGGTTACGTCACTCTCTGCTGTATATGGGATTCACTTCTGGGCGAAATACACAAATAAAGCTGGGCTGCTCTATGCTGGTTTTTGCTTTTTTTTTCTCCAGAAGGAATAAGGCAAATATGTGATTCAAGGAGGTGACCCTCACACCGGTCACAGTCAATGGAGAGGACTCAGGATTCAAAGGGAATTTATCCCGATTTGCATTGCGCGATGATTTGCACGACCCAGGGTCACTTCTGTCCTGTGATCTCCAAACCGCGCGAGGAAAGAAAGCAAGCTTTGTGCTGCACGCTGCGGGGTGCCCGAAGGGGAGACACGGTCGTCTGTGCCGAGTCTTGGGGAGACACTCTGGAAAAATCACTCTGAGAAGAGAGTTCTGTAACACGGGGAGATCTGGTGCGATCCCAGAGGGAAGAAGAGGACTTCACGGGCCAAAGGAAAGCTGATGGGTTGGTGTATTTACCGTAGGTAAACCATAGGAAATCAGTGCTCAGTAAGTGAGGGTGTAGTTTTGCAACACGCCTGTTCCTCAGCTTTTGATCCCGGTGCAAACAAGCTGCCGGCAAGCCCTGACAGCGGCAGAGGCGGGCAAAGTGTCACCGCCCTCACGTGCCTGGGCCACCCTCTGCTGCAGGCTGCCACATTGCTCCTCTGGACATCCTCCTGGACATCTCAGCAGCTTGGCTTTATGGTCCATCCTCTCACCTGAGAGCAAAGGCAGGCTTGCACGGGGAGGCCGGCAGTGACTCATGATGGCTGAAGCCCAGGCAGATGTCCCTCCTCCTGCTCCAGCTAGGAAGCATGGTAGCTCCTGGCGGAGGGACAGAGCAGCCATCTGGGAGCGGTAACGCCTTAGATGTGTTGGCAGAGCCCCAGAGCTCGTCTGCCAGAGCCTGTAGCTCAGATGAAGTTGTTCCTCAGTCCCTGCTTGGGACAGCTGTGCAGGCTCCGACCAGCAGCCCGACGAGCCTGTGCCTGATTCAACTGAGACCAGGTGCCCACAAAGGAGTAACACCAGGGCAGTCGCCCCCCTCCACATCGCTCCTGGTTTTACAGAGGTCTGTTGCATCCCGGTGGTGTCAATGCTTCCCAGCTGCAGGGGCCGAGCTCGCTCTGTCGTGTTTTGTGGGATGCTGCTCTGTGCCTTGGCATAGAATCACAGAACGGTTCGGGTTGGAAGGGACCTTAAAGACCATCTAGTTCTAACCCCCTGCCATGGGCAGGGACACCTCCCACTAGACCAGGCTGCTCAAAGCCCCATCCAGCCTGGCCTTGGACACTTCCAGGGATTGCGCATCCACAGCTTCTCTGGGCAACCTGTTCCAGTGCCTCACCACCCTCACAGTAAAGAATTTCTTCCTAATATGTAATCTAAATCTACCCTTTTTCAGTTTAAAACCGTAATCCCTCGTCCTATCTAGCCTGATCTAGTTGAAGATGTCCCTGCTTACTGCAGGGGGGTTGGACTAAATGACCTTTAAAGGTCCCTTCCAACCCAACACATTCTATGATTCTGTGATTCTACCGCTCCACTCCCTCATAAAGAGTCCCCTCCCCATCTTTCCTGTAGCCCCCTTTAGGTACTGGAGGGCTGCAATAAGGTCTCCCCGGAGCCCTCTTTTCTCCATGTTCTTGCTGCCTTTCTCCAGACGCCACTGCCCTTTCCTTAACCGGACAGTGTGGGGGTTCCCAGCCGGAGCACCACACCAGGAAGGAAGGATGAAGACAAGCCCCGTGGCGGGGATGTAGCCAAGGTATCCCCCAGCGCTGTGATGGGAAACACTCCCAGCTCCCACGGGCTTTCGGACGGTCCCGCCGCAGAGTGCAAACGGTGCGCCCCAGCCCCGGAGGCCGGGGGTCCCAGCCCACCCCCTTGTCTGTCGCGATGGTTGTGATATCCCGCGTTCTCTGCCCAGCCTCCGCTTCTGGAGGCAGAGGAGAGAGAGTTAGAGGGGAGGGAGGAGGGGGAGGCAGGGCGGCAGCCCCCATGGCTGAGGTGGAAATGTCCCCCCGCCCCCCCCCCAAAAAAAAATAAAAAAAGAGTGAGGAAGGACGTTTATCCCTGCCGGCAGGGAGGAGGGCGCTGCTGCATCCACGCCTTCCCCTGCCCGGGTCTTTCCAGCAGGAGGCGCCCCCGCCTCGACAATCCATCGCCCGCCCCGACACCCGGGGGCTTCCCTCCCCCCGGGGGGGGGGCCGTGTGTGTGGGGAAAAGCGCTCTGCCCTTCCCAGCAGGCGTGAGGAACCCCGGGGCGGGGGGAGGGAGTCGTCCCCCTAAAAACCCCCGAGCCCCTCCAGGTTTGGGGCGCAGCACAGCACCCTGCCGGACGGGGACCGAGGGCCACGGGTCGCTTAATTAAAAGGCTGCAATTAGCCCTTGACAGCCACTTGGAGAGGTGTGTGTGTGTGTCCCCGTCCCCCCCCCGCTCCCCCAGGGGGTTTTTGCAGGAAAGCCCAGGAAAGATGTAAGGGCAACGGGGTTTGCGGCTGCTGGCACATCCGTCCGGCCCGGTGGCCAGCAGATTCGGCAGATGGGAGCGGGGCTCCTGCCCCGGTTCGTGGAGAGGGAAAACGAAGCGAAACCCAGCAAGGACGTCTGGTGAGGGTGACTTTAGCAGCAGGACAGGGACACGAGTGGGGCTGGAGGCCAGCGCTGCGGCCCCCACCACAGCCCACCCCCCTGGGTGAAGGAGGTGACACGCTTCAGCCACGCTTCAGCTAAAGGAGTGGTTTTTAAAGCAAAACTGCTGTTCGTGCACACACACCTACACCATTTAAAAGGGTTATTTTGGCATGGCTTTGGCTACGGATCGGTCTGTGGAGGAACAGACCCAGGCACGAATTGCCAGAGTCACCGTGACAGAGTCACCATGCGCTTGAACTTGCAGGGCTTTGGGTGGGGGAAAAAAAAACCCCAAACTGAAGCATGATGCCTGTTGTAGGGTGCTGGATCTCACGTCCTATTCCAGCCCAACCAGGAGAAACCCCTATTTGTACACAGACACCTTTAACTGGACACAATTCAAGCGAAATCCAGGTCGGCTTCAGTACCGTTCATCACCTCGGGCCGCCATCCTCACCTATCCAGGCTGGTTTGTGCCTGCGAGGTACAACACAGGCTGGCGGTACAGCCTCAGGGTGGGAATTACTTCATTCCCCCCCCCAAGCCTGGTGTGTATTCACCTGCAGAGAGATGCTGGGGAGCTGCTCCCTTCTCCCAGCAGCGCTGCCGGGGAGCGAGGGGGGTTTGTTCACACTCCGGTGGCTCCGGAGGAGCTTTGGGGAGGCAGGAGATGAGTTTTGCTTTCAGCCTGGCTTGGGAGTGAGAGTCAGAAAATAGCGAAGAGTGGATGAGGAGAATCGCACAAAGGTGCGATACTTATTGGTGAGGGTGGCGTTTTTAAATTAATAGTCCTAAAGGACAATAGAGAAGGGGGTTTTCTTATGGAAAATTGACCCTGACTGGCTTCCAGCTGTGAAGCTGCTCTGAAAAGGGTTGTTAGGGTCAAGGGAAAAAACTTCTCTATTTGCTTTTGCTCAGAGAAGCCCTAAATACACGCAGCTGCCAAAGCTCCCTGGCTGCCTGTGGTTACTCATTTGCAATGCCCAGCCCAGGCCATTCCCGCTGAGCCAGGTGTGCGGGAGGGGGGATGCAGGGAAGGCAATTGCAGGACGCTGGGGCTGGGGGGCTGGTGGTATAAAGCAAACCCACTGAGCCTGTAAAAATGCTGCTGGTTTGGTTTCCTTTCACTTGCTGCGCCTTAGGAGTTTTCTTTGCCTTTTTTGGGGGGAAGAAAGGGGCTCAGAGCAAGGCTGGGGAGCTGCTCTTCAGGGTGTGAAGAAAGGACGCGCCTGCGCTTTGAGTGGTAGGAAAATGTGGGTTTTTTTTTTTCCTTGAAGCTGGTTGTCCCTTGCTGGAGTGGTTTGCCCAGGTCGTGGTCTAAAGTGCTCCGTGAGTGCACCTGGTGTATTGCTGCCAGGGACCCCTCGCTCTGCCTGGGTTGGTCGTGCACCCCTTATTCAAAGGGAAAACTTTCTTCACCCAAAATAACTTGGGGTGGGGGGGGGGTGGGTGGGGTCCCCGGTGGCCAGCTCCTTGTCAGGGCGAGAAGGGAGCGTTTCTCTGAGCTGGGATCCTGCTCGGCAGCAGGACTCCGCGGGGCTGAGCTGTGCCTCCCCGGCCCCCCCTGCGGAGGAGGGCTGTGGGGGCAGGTGGGTTTCACTCCCGTTTCTGTGAAGCCTGATGAATTCCCCCGAGCCCTCCCGCTCCCCAAGAGGGAGGCATCCACCTCTGGAGGTGGTCCGGCTGATGAAGTCCCCAGCAGAAATGTCCGCTCAGCGGCGGCCATGCCTTAAGTGCCCTTGGGTGTGATGCTCCCGCTACAGGTGGGCGATGCGGGAGGGCTGCGTGGGGCGAGAGCCACATTGCTTTTCCCAGGCAGATCGGTGTTAAAAGGCCCTGAGGGCATCAAACCCGTCTCAATTTGGGGTCTGTAGGACCTCTGACGATCCTTGCGTAATGTGGGCTTAATTCGGGCAGATTGCTGACGGAGCGTTGTGTGAACTGACTGAGCGCATCCTCAGATAAAGGGCACAGAAGCAGATAATGTCCTGGGGGGGAGGAGTGGGTTATTGTTTGAGCACCGTACGCGTGTGTTATTGGCAGCCAGGCTCCGTCAGTGGCGAAGCAGCTTCGCTCTGACCGCGAGAGTTCCTCTCTCCCGCGTTGAAGGTGCCGATCTTACACAGCGGTGAGATCATCTCCCTCGAGATGGAACTTCGCCGGCGAAGGCGCGAGCCCACGCTGCTGAATCTCGCTCCTCCAGCAGCTGAGATGTCAAACGGAGCATTTCAGAAACGCATCCGACCATCTCTGAGACGTGAAGTCTGACTCCACACAAGCGACACGTTAAATACAAACTGCATGGGGGGCTATAAATATGATTTTTATTTTTTTTTTACTTTCTAGCAGAAGAGTGTTAGCTTGCTTTGGTTTGCCCTTGATTGTAATTCCAGAAATATTCCTAAATACCGTTACTCTTGCTGGTGTTAGGAAATATTATCTGTCTTGTTTATTTTCTAATTTGGATGGAAACAGAGATTACTCCTGCCTTTTTGTTTATGGAATGCTTGCTGACAGGCCAGGGAGTCAAATGCTTTTCTTCTGCTTTAAATACTGTACTGTAAACGTGGTCATCCTTGTTGCTCCTTTCTCGCTAACTTTGTTGCCCCCTTTCAAAGGGCTGTGGTCCTCTGACACCAATCGGGGGGTGCAGAAACTGCAGTTATCCCAAGGACCTGATTGAGAGCTTGTATTAAAGTGTTTAAAGCTCAAACAGCACCCCTGCTTCCATTTTCTCCCCTTCAGAAGGAGGTGACGCTGCTGACCCTCCTCTTTTTTTTTTTAAAAAAAAAAAATAAAAAAAGAAAAAAATCACTTTGGAAAGCGACATGTTACAATAGTTCATTTTTTTTATAAAGATCTCAGGGGTTCAGCTGGCTGGAGGGAGGATTCAGTGTTGTGCATGTTGTGTGTGTGTGTTAAGGAAAAAGTGTTTGTTTGGGATATTTTTTTTTTTTTAATGGAAACCATTGGAGCTGGGAATGGATGATCTTGGACCGCTGGCGTGAGCGGTGAGAGCACAAGCTCAGCAGGGCTGTGTGGGAGGCGCCGTTCGGGACTTTCCTGCTGGAGGGACGCTGGTGGCTGAAGGAGAAGACCAGTGTCACAGGCTGGGGCAGCATCTCGGTGGGAGACCCACAGGACAGGACACGTTGAGTTTGATGGAGGAGCGGGCAGCCGGAGCCAGACCTACGAGCTGCTGGCAGCCCTGCTGATGCCTTTGTCTCCCACCCATGTAAGACACGACAGTAGAACTTAAGGGAACCTAAACTTCCCTTCCTTTTCATGATTTTTCAGCCTGGAGCCTCTGGGTCAGACCCAGTTTGCTGTTACAGCCCCATAGGTGTTGATGGCTTTATTCCTGACTCTTTCTCAGTGAGGTTGCAACCCAGCCTTCCGTTCCTCCAGTTATGCTTGTATTTCCTTTACTGCTCACTTCCCATCCCTGGAGACGTTCAAGGCTTGATGAGGCTGTGAGCAACCTGATCTAGTTGAAGATGCC
Source organism: Alca torda (assembly GCA_008658365.1). Lineage (NCBI taxonomy): Eukaryota > Metazoa > Chordata > Aves > Charadriiformes > Alcidae > Alca > Alca torda. Next base: position 13,622,418 of record CM018079.1, on the reverse strand, counting down.
CCTGCTCACTGCAGGGGGGTTGGACTAGATGACCTTTAAGGGTCCCTTCCGACCCAACGCATTCCATGATTCTGCAGAAGTCTTGATGCTCAGGAGCGTTTCCCCTCCTCCCCTGCCTTTTCTCCATTGGTGCTGTAACTTAGTAACTCAGATTAATGTAAATATGAATGTAATGTAAATGCTGTAATTCAGGTTGACCTGACTTTGAGCTTATCCTGTGGCAACAAATTATGGCATGGAAACAGCCGCAAACGAGTTCGGCCTTGGAGAAAGGCCCCTTAAAAATAACTACAAGGGAGTGGGATACTTGGAAAAATCTGATCTATGCAGTGCCTTTCCTGACGTAGTCCAGCTCTCAAAGCGGAAGAAATGAGGAGGAAGGAAGGGGGCAGGATGTGCAAATGGCAGAGAGGTGATGCTGCTGCACGGGAACTGACTGGGGAGGGAGAAGAGGCTGCAGGGTTGTTCGTCAGGGCAGTGGTTTGGATTAGGGCCAGGGGCAGAAAGCCCCGGCCATGGTGGGTTGAGCCCACAGCAGCAGCAGAGCCACGTGCTCATCTCGGGCAAGTGCTTGGCTTCGTGTACGCAAGGGACTCCAGAGCATTTTCGGGTGCGTGCATTCATGGGACAGTTATGAAAAGAAAATTAGGAAAGGAGCTTAGAAAATGTAACCAAATAACAGTAGCTTTACAGCACCCACACTTGCAAGTTCATAGAATCATAGAATGGTTTGGGTTGGAAGGGACCTTAAAGATCATCTAGTTCCAACCCGCTGCCATGGGCAGGGACACCTCCCGCTAGACCAGGCTGCTCAGCCTGGCCTTGGACACCTCCAGGGATGGGGCATCCACAGCTTTCAAGCTCAGCTGAAGGCAAATCTTTGGCTAGTGGTTGCATAGGCCTACAGCATCCTAGGAGAGCCCCTGTCTTCTCTATCACTGTGTTATTTTCCTCTTCTCCATCATGATTGGATGTGTACGCACAAGAACAGGAACAAAAAGAAATTGAAGCTCTTCACTTAACTCATTAACTTGTTTTTTAGTTTGCAGTGTTTGTATCGCTTATCCCTCTAATGAAGGCACAGAAGCAAACCAGTTACCCATAGAATCTCGTACAACCAGAATTCCCCCACAAAATTAAAAACATGTAAATCATAGAATGGTTTGGGTTAGACGGGACCTTAAAGATCACCTAGTTCCAACCCCCTGCCATGGGCAGGGACACCTCCCACTAGACCAGGCTGCTCAAAGCCCCGTCCAGCCTGGCCTTGGACACCTCCAGGGATGGGGCATCCACAGCTTCTCTGGGCAACCTGTTCCAGTGGCTCACCACCCTCACAGTAAAGAATTTCTTCCTAATATCTAATCTAAATCTCCCCTTTTCCAGTTTAAACCGTTACCCCTCGTCCTATTGCTCCACTCCCTGACAAAGAGTCCCTCCCCATCTCTCCTGTAGCCCCCTTTAGGTACTGGAAGGGGCTATAAGGTCTCCCCTGAGCCTTCTCTTCTCCAGGCTGAGAAGCTGCTGCATCCCAGGAAGCTGCCTGGCTTCTTCCCTGTGCCCCAGAGGAGCTGCACTGCTGGGCCCGGGGCTGGCGCGAATGTTAATTTAAGATCCTGCACGACTTTAAGGTAGCACCAGTTTAAGATTTATTAAGACAGGATTAGGTTGCATGACTTTTAACAATACTTAATCATCAGCCAATTATGGGAGTGATTTAACAAAATTTGCTATAATCAACGCAGTAACTTGGTTAAAGATTTTTAGAATGGTGAGGTTCACACGAGACTTACGACAGAGTTCACTAAATCAGATCGCACACATGACAGAGAGATATAGAGGTTAACCTATGATTAAGATGTTTCCTTTTCAGCAGATTATAGTATATTTTGGTACCCAATGATTGAAATTGAACTATACTCGTTCTCTTCCCTTCATCTCCTGACAGCGGACAGTTTGAAACGCCTAAATCTTATTCCTTCATCAGCTTCTACCGGTGGGTGGTCTGAATCATGTTGTGAAATACGGGATAGCAGCCTGCTGCGATCTCGGAAAGCTCCAAAGGGCCTCACTATAGGATTGATATTTATAGGGTTGCAAGATGATTGACTTTGGTCAGTGCTGTTCCATTGTGGCCATGATTCTTGGCAACTTTCTGAGTGGACTTGTGCTCCGGGCAGGAGGGGTCTTGGGTACGCTTCCCTGGCAGCAGGACTTCCAGGGGTGGTGAGGGAGTGCCTGGTCGTCCCAGCTTGCACCGGGACAAGAAGGCACCAGATTGTCTTGACTCACTGCCCCGGTAGGCAAGGTCGGAAAGTGCCAGATTGTCCCAGCTCGCTGCGCTTGCAACTGAAACAAGAGCAATGTTGGGTTCGCCGCTCTTGTAACTGAAGCAATGTTGGCTGGTGTTGACATTGCAACGTGGCCCCGGGATAAGGTCTGCACCACCACACAGCCCCAGCCCATCCCAGAGGCTGGAGTCCATGCGGAGGGAGAGCTCAGCGCTGGGGAGCAATGGCCGTGAAATCCAGGAGGCTCAACCGGTGGCCTCAGCCCTGCCCCAGGGCAGGGAGGGAAGCCCCTGGGTGTCACTGACCCCCTGTGGCGCTGGGGGAAGGCAAACCCCTCTTTCCACGCACCATGGAGCAAGGAGGCTGTGACAGACAGCTCTTACCAAAGAGCCCAGCGGCGTCACCCAGGACATGGCCGCCGTGGTTCGGGGACACCCCTCTCCCTTTGTGGCAGCGCTGATGGGCGCAGCAGGTGCTGGTCCTCCAGGACAGGGCACGTGAAGGTGGCCTCCCTCGGTCTCTGCTGCTGGTGCCGCTTCAGCATCTGTGCTGGGCGTGCAACCAGTGAGGCTGGAAGGGGACAGCCACCTCCTCCGTGCAGGTCCTGGGCATGCCGGATGACACAGCCTCCTTGTTTCTTTACACCCCAGCAGTACTGATGCGTGCGCGACAGCTTCAGCAGGGAAGATGCCCCAGCTGGTGGTCAGGCTTGAGCCCTGAATAAGTTGCTCACCCACCCTTTGGGGATGCTTGAAGCCCCATGTGGAAGGATTCATCTTCCTCCCCACGTCCCAGCCTGAGGAAAAATGTCCCCCTTGAGTCGGGCTTCCTGATGATGATGCCCAGGTCTGGGAAACCAGATAAACGTGAGCATCATCCAAACCAGTCCAACAGGGCATGTCAGGCACTGTACAGGCCTCCCGGTGCCTTTCCCAGTCCCTTTTCCTTTGCGGGGAGCAATCCCTAGAAAGCGTTTTGGGCGGTACGTGAAGGGGGAGGGCAGGAGTCCTCTCTGCAGTGTCCCTCTGAGGGATCCCGGGCCAGGAGTTGGCGGAAAATTGCCGATAAAAGGCAGCGGTGGTCACTTTGATGCATTTTTGCAGCGCGTTTTTCTTTTCCTTCTATCCTTTTAGCGCAAGTTTTCAGCTGTTTGTATTCTGGTCACACAGGAGGAGCTATTTTCTGCAGCAACAGCTTTCCGTGTCGGCTGTGCTCACGCAACCCTGGCCTGGTTCTTGCTGATCACAAGGTGGTTCTCTGTTTGGGATGTATTTGAATGAGCTTGAAATGTGGTGGGTGATTTTTTTTTTTTTTTTGTTTGTGATTTTATTATTATTTCCCACCCATGCCCCACCCACCCCCCAAAAGCTTTGCTCTTTGGCTATGGGGAATCTCTCTACAGTTTGTACCTGCTGAAATTCAGGCCCAGCTGAGATAACCATCTCGCAGCGATGGTTATCACCCACCTTCACTTACCATCTGCTTGCCTGCACCCTCAGAGCACCGCAAGCCCCGGGTTCCGGGGCAACGTGATGGTGGGGAAGTTTGCCCTACAGGGATACAACACAAACCCCCCATTGTTGATGCACGTTCCCAAGGGAAGTAGCTCGCTGGATGCGGAGGGTTGTGCCTCTTGCAGGCTGTTTTTGGGAGGTACCATGGCTGCCTGCCAACCCAGCTGCCTGGGGAGGCTGGAAATCACACCGGGGTTCATGTTTGCTGGTGTTCCGTCCTGCGTCTGCTTTGGGCACTTTTAGTCAGTCCTCGGAAAACTGATACCTGCCGTAAGAAGCACCCCGAGAGTCGTAAATTTTGTAGGAGGCAAAGCACTTTCGACCCCCATGAAAGACAGGTATCAAAATGTGTGTTACTCGGCTTGTGCAGGAAGCTGAAGGGATGTGTAAAATACCATTGCACAAAACAATCCTGTGGTTATTTACTCCTGGCCTAGAGATAAAAGGCATGAAAGACACGAAACCTAAAAGCAATGAAAGGAAATACCATAATGCAACGTCCTATTGATCTGTGGGATTTGCTGCCGCTTAAGATGACGGTGCCACAAGTAACGTTTGTAGTTGTGCTAACTAGAATTAAAATAATTACAGGATGGAAACAAACGAAAACACAAGCTCCTTGGGCTTAAAGCTTTCTGCTGCTCGCTTGTTGGCTGGTGGGGCCCAGGCGAAATGCTTTCTGCCATCCGTGCGTTATTTCTGCAGTGCCTAGTTACACGTGCTATGAATGTTTTATGTCTCGATAGAGCGTTGCTGGTAACGTCTCCTCGGGAAGGCTGAGTGCCAGGCCCTCGGCTGATAGAAATCGATGCAGCGCCACTGACTTTGGAGGCAGGCTCCTCCGAAGGCCAGACGCCGGGGCTGGCCACGGGCTCAGCCAGCTCCCTCCCTCCCTCCCAGCCCAGCACCGGTAGGGATCTCACGCATGCTATAAGAGCGGAAGATGCCCAAGAAATGAAGTAAGAAATTAAGGCAAGCCCTGCTTTTGCTCGGAGGGGGAAAAAACAACAGACTGGCTTCTCGAAGCAAGCAGGGGAGCAGGCACTAGAGACGTGGTTTAGTGATGGTTTTTGGCAGTGTCGGGTTGATGGTTGGACTCAATCTGAAAGGTCCCTTCCGACCTAGACAATTCTGAGTAGCGGGGAAGGTGCCTCGCGTGGCCGTGCAGGCTGGGAAGGCAGCAGGAGGGACGATATTTTTAACAGCCCCTCTCCTGCCGGTGCCTCTACCCCCCCAAAGCGGCAGGATGGCTGCGATGGCTCAGCAGCTGCCTGGATGTGTACAGGTGACACCCATTTGCAGTCAGGGGGTAATCAGGAGCAGCGTGGCACTAAGGAAATGATTAATTTTAATTGCGGTGTGTTACAGAGCTGCATTTGAAAGCATTTTTCTTAATTTCAAGCCCTAGTTAATACATGGCTGCAATGACTAGCCCAGCAAACCCAGGTGATGGATACAAGCAGGCTGAGCGAGCGTGAGAGCCGGGGGACAGGCGATAGGAAGGAGAAAAGCTCGACCTTTCCCTAAGCACCGTTTCTGCCTACATCATAGCAGCTTAGTACTGTGGATGCTGCTACAATAGTTTTTATTTCTTCCTATTTCAGACTACAGAGAGGGTCAGGCTCTTCAGGAGCTGGGGTGTGGGCTCCTGGCCCCACCGCCCCCACGGAGCTTCCTGGCTACACAAAGATACCTCGCTGCCTGCTCGCACTCAGGTCAGATACGCTCCTGAGGGCATTTGTGCCAAGCAATAGGTAACTGCTTAGGTGATTTCTTTCCAGCACGCAGCCAGAGTTTCCATCGCGCTTCAGACCAAATACACTTTCTGCTAGCAGAAAGGAGGGGAGGAGGGGGGCGGGGAGGGAATTAAAAATAAAACCCAGGGACTGCAGGAACCAGGGATTTGATTCTTGGAGAGTTTTAGCTGCTTTTGCCTTGCGTTAAAGCCCATCAATGGAGGCTCAGGTGTCATCATCCTTAAGAGAAACCCAGCTCGCAGGAATAGCTTCTTCTCCGGTGATGTGCTGCTTCAACAGGCAGGTCTCAGGGATCACACAGGGATTTAAAAAGGTGCAAGATCTGCTCTCCAAGGATATCCCCATCAGCCCGCTCCCAAGTGATGCATAACAAAGTTACGCATGAGAACAAGGCGGTTCAGAAAAGCCTTTCCTCCCACCCAACCCCAATAGCTCCTGTATCCTTGGACCCCACCAGAGTCACTAATTGGGTCTGTGGGTCTTCTCTTCATGACAACAACTCGTAGGGAGACCGGGTGGGAGCTGAGACTTGAGCAATGGACTTTCATCCAGGCAGGGAGGAAGGGGCTTAGGTTACCCATAGGGCTGCCTGTGGGGGGGAAAAAAACCCCAAATCAACCCTCAAATTTTCTCTTCTGGGTTTTCAGCTGCACATCTAGGAGCAGGGACTCACAATGCTCCGGTTTGGTTTCCACCAGCTCAATAATTTGTGATGGAAATGTTCCTTTGATAGCCATGTAAGAGGATTTCCCTTCCAGTTCCTAATATCCCATTATGTTGCCGTAGCGCCTTGTTTCCCATGTTTACTTGCCTTTCCAAAGAGACCCCCCCCAAAGGCGGGCAAACAAAAGCCTTTGCCCGCTTTGACTCTCCCTTTCCCTCTCGCGTGATGCTTCAGCACAGCTTTGAATGAGGCTCCGGTATCAGCCCACAGGGATTTTGCAGGCTCCGTAGCGCAGTGTCTGAGTCATGCTCTAAAAATAGCCGGGAAAATGTCAGCCCAGCCAAAGTCACCGGCTGATTAACAATGAAGTTTCATGATTCCAGCTACCTCCAGGTACGCTCCTGACCTTAACTATGTATCTGAGCTTTAAAAAATAAAAAAGGAAATTATGGTAGGGATTTCATATTTAAAGAAAAAAAGAAATGTTAGAGGTAATGCAGAAACAGCTTTCCTCACCACGAAGATATATGATTAACACAGTGATTAGGTAGCAAAGGGCTAGAGGGACTGGCTGGCTGGGAGGGTGGCATGTCCCTTCTAGCAAGAAGAATGAGGAAGAAATTAAAAACTGGACAGGACTGAAGATGAAGCAAATCTTTGGTCCTTGGAAGCAATGCGGTACTGTGGCCGTGGTCTCCCGTGGGAGTAGGAGAAGGTCTGAGATGGTCTGTGGACAAGCAGAGGCCAGGCTCTGGGTCGGACGGTCTGTGGACAACCAACCGGAGGCCAGGCTCTGGGTCGGACGGTCTGTGGACAACCAACCGGAGGCCAGGCTCTGGGTCGGACGGTCTGTGGACAACCAACCGGAGGCCAGGCTCTGGGTCGGACGGTCTGTGGACAACCAACCGGAGGCCAGGCTCTGGGTCGGATGGTCTGTGGACAAGCCAGGCTCTGGGACATGGTGGAAGAGCAGCCACAGTGCCTGTCCCTCAGCCCTGGGGGCTGCTGAGGCGGGTGGGAAGCCCCCTCGTCAGGAGGAGCTGGGCCTGCCCAAGAAGGCAGCTCTGCTTTACAAAGACCAATCCAGTTAAAGTCCCCCTCCACCAGCACTGGTGTGCGGTGTCATCGTGGTGTCTGTGGGTGAGCGGCCAGTCTCTGAGCTGTGGTTAGACACGGGAGCTTGGCCAGAGCTGCTGATGGAGGCAGGAGAGAAGACCCCAACACCAGAAACATCCATGTGCTGCAAGGGCTGAGGGCATGCCTGAAAGAGCATCTGGCAACAGCTCCTTGAGGAGCCTTGGAAAATAAATAAGATGAAACTAATCACTCTGAAAGCTAACGTGGTGCCAGTGTAGGGGCTGCAAATGCTGCAGCAGCACCTTGTGATGGCCGCGTGTCCCTTGAGCCACTGAATGGCTCTCAATCCAAACGTGGTACGGACAGAGACCCCGAGGAAAGGAGCTGAAATGCCTCATCTGGAGAAGACATGGGAATGAATCAACAGCGAGCAGATCGGGCACCGGTGCCTGGCAGCTATTGCCAGACAGTGGATGCTTTGCTGGCCGAGTTACCTGTTCCTGTGTTAATTCTGGAAAAGTCTTTGCTCCTGCTTGCTGAGTTCTTACGCAGGGGCTCAACCAAAGGCTGCTGCTCACGTGGTCAAAGGGAGAAGATGAGGGATGCTCAGATGTAACCGAACTGCTGGAAACGGCAAGGATAAGGGTGGTGACGCTGACACCCTGTCCAGTAACTGGTCTGCTTTGTGTGCCGGGGAGGGAGCCATATTTCACTGCAGCTTTGGCAGTCCCATCACATCCCTCCGTGAGCTCATCACCAGTACGGCGCCCAGGCGTGTTATACTGGGAGTCAGGACCGTAGTAACAAAAGTATGAATGGGCATGCTGCCCCCACATACGGTCCTTAAGCCATCCTGGCAAGTAAATGAGCTTTTCTACAGCTTATTTTCAGGCAGTGAGTATGTTAAGTTACGTGAAAAGATGTCCACCTAGGGTGAACAGCTAAACAAAATTGCTGTTAATGGCCAGGAAGGGAGGGGGGAAAGCTTTTAGCCTGATATTTCTGAGGCTCTTTCCCTCAAAAGAGGAAGGAGATGCGACTCCCTGCCAGACCTCATCACGCTTGAGGCAGCACAGCAGGATGCTTTCTGCAGGCACATGCTGCAAATAGCTTTTCCACCTCAGAAGTCATCACCTCCCCCCACCCCATCACAGCTCTGGCAGGCCCGTGAGGGTGAAACCACATAAAAGAAATGATGCTGGAGTGGGGTCACCCTGTGAGAGGCCCGGGTGCCTCCGTGGCGTGGATGTGCCTCTGCATCCACCCAAGCGGATGCTGGTGGGAGAGCTGCTGACACCCCTGGCATCACCCTTTAAAGATGGACCCGCAGCATTGCCTGTCCAAGCCAGTGGGTGGGAGGGCTGGGATGCACCCATCAGGGAGGAGGTGACATTTGCCACCCCATGGCGCTGCAGGGGTGTCCCAGCAAGGCCACAATGGCCAGGCTGCAAGTGCTAGTCTATCCCTTGAGCTGATGGCTCTGCTCCCATCACAGGATCTTCGTGTTCCTCCTGAGCTCACTGCCTCACTCCTTTTAAATTTAAGGTCACTGACACGTGGAGGAGCTACCTTCTTTCAGCTTGCTGTGCCTCATGGATGAACCAGCGCTGCCCCCAAGGCCGATGCTCAGCTGCTGGGCGTGTGAAACAGCGAGGACGGGCAACTTGCTCTGCTGGGTCCCTCCTTTGCCAGGTAAAAGTTTCCATTCCTTGCAGAGGCAGCCTGACTCCTCTCCAATAGCATCTGCCTCCCGCTGCACTGCAAAAGGCTTCGTGCGCCCCAGTGAGGGAGAGCTTGGTTGTCTCTGTTACGGGATTTTAAATCTGTACCCCTTGTTTGCAGTGCCATAGAAAGGTATATTTTCACGATAAGTGGGGTGATCGCCCTTTCCCAGCTCCTATCCAGGCCCAGCTGCTATTGGAGGTTAAAGAGAGGTGGGAGAGCAGCATCTGCTTCACCAAGAGGATGCAGAGGTGGGGGTGGGTGGATTGCTTGATGCACTCTGAAATCCAGATCCGCTAGAATCTGGCTGGGGATCTGGATTGAGCCATCCAGGAAAGCCTGTGGAAGTGGCCTGGGTGGTATCTGAACTAACATAGTTATTAGAAAGAGGTTTAAACGCTCAAAGGGATGAAATGTTTAAAACTCTCACTGGTGCTGCTTGCCCCTGAAATGTATGCTATGAAAAAGAAAATATTTCTGCCAAGGGACTTGTAAATAAGTATTCTTCATGACCTCTGAGCTTTAGTAGATACATTTTTATAAGCTGAATAAATGCAAATTAGCAATAATGTTTCCCTGATTTGGCAGCCCTTCCTCGTGCACTGATGACAGTGGAGAGGCAGCAGGTAACGGGGTGTGTTTAGCTATGCTGGGAGAGGCCTCTTCCTTCTCAGTAATCAAAGAATAATTATTTTATGCTATCTTGGCACGGTAATATGCTCTCATCATGTATCAGTCTTCCCCTGCACTGTAACCCCATCTGTCATCCCTCATAAACTAGTTTGAAAGATGTGATTGGTTAAGCAGGCGGCGCAGCCTTATCAAATAAATATTTCAGGGGCACAGACAATAAAGAGGACCGAGGCAGGGGGAAAGATGGTCTCCTCCATCATGGGCCTTGCCAGTCTGGCTATTCCCAGACCACCTTCCAGCTGGACATGTGGGTGAACATCTAGAAACAAACATGTGGGCACCCCGACTACCCGGGCTGTCAGCATAAAGGGAGAGTGACCAAGTTGGGGTGCGTTGGAAACAAAATCCCAAATCATTAAATACAGATCCCGATAGTCTGCAGACACGTCTGAAATACGTCAGTATAAATCTGTCAATGTGCTGCTCTGCACCACGTGAAAGCTGCTGTTGCCTCCCCCGTGGTGTCACTCCGGTTTCCCCCTGGTCTGAGTCTGCTGAACTAAGAGATGGTCGGCAACCGATGGAAAATCCCCAAGCCTCCAAATTATCCCCACCGCCATGCTCATTAACTAAAATGCAGACACTAAAGTATAATTTGAAAATGTTTATAACAGCAGCAATCGCTTCTCATTTTGTCCTCCGCAAAGCACAGATCTACATATGAAAATTAAGGTAGGTTGCGGATTTATACGGCAATATTTGCATCTGGATGATTCCTCGGAGCATAACCTTATTCTGGGGGAAGGGAGGAAAAGAAGTCCCTTAATCCCGGTCAGTATAAACCACTTCCAGTTTTATGCTTGATGAAAGCAAAATTATTCTTAAATAAATGTGTCTGAACATGGAGTTATTTTGGAATGATTACGCAGGTTATTCATTATATTGGAGTTTTGTTCTTTGAACCCCAATCCCACTGACTTTTATTTATTCCACCACCACTTATTTTTCTCCTCCTCCTTCTCCGGTTACTTTTATACTCAGCTGCTAAAGAGCACATGGGAGATGCTGAGAGACTGACTTGGACCTGACAGCCAGCCCGTGAAACCCTCACCAGGTCACAACAACTTTTCTTTAGCTCTGGTTTGTTGGGTTTTTTTCCTGCTTTTTGAAACTAGTAGTGGCACTCTATTATCAAGACTATCTGAGGACAAATGCCCCTCTACAAATCAGCTGGGTTTGGGTTTGCTGGTTTTGGGGTTTGGGTTTTTTTTTTTTTTTACAGGAAAGCTGGAGGAAATAGGTGTGTAACTATTTTGCACGTTCTCCACCCGTGACTGGTCACCCTCTTCTTTGTCTATGGTAAATGTCGTGGACTGACTATGTTACCCTCTCGTTATCCCGATAAGGGCCTGCACAGAAGGGCGTTCTTGAGGTCCTTCTGCATTAGGAAGGCACATTTCTGCGTCTTCTGAGCCAAGCAAGAGACAACTCTAAGTTTAAACAGAATTTAGCTTGTTGATGGTCACCTATTACGGGCAATCACCGACAAAGGAGATGGTAATTTATGGGTCCCTTCAGTGCTGTTCTTGCCTTGGTTTGTCTTTGATGTCTGAAGACGTGAGAAATTCCCTTTATATTTTCAGGGACACTTAACGCTCTCTCAGAGTTGAACCAAGGGTGTGGGATACTTTTGCAGTCACAATCAGAGGGTTGGGATCTAAAGCAAGTGGCAAAGCCGTATTCAACCGATAGTGCATTTAGTGTTACAGGCAGCGAAACTGTTGAAACTTGCAAGGTTGGCTCCAAAAGGCATTTTTGACTATGATGTCATCAGTTTTTTACAAAAACAATCAGAACGAGAAGAAAACACTACAAAAATGTGGATGGGCAAGAAAGCCTGTGGCTGCTTTGCCGAAACATGCATGCAACAACAGGACCTTTGGTTACCCAAAATTCATCTGTGTACGCGTTTGTGGGAGCCTGTCTTCATCTTCTAGAGCAATTTCCTTCTGTCTGAAGAGTTTGCTCCCCCCCCCCCCCCCCCCCCCCCCGTTTTTTTTCCTTGCTTGTTTAGGGAAGGGAAAAAAAAAATTAATGTGTGACCAAGACACACAAGACTTCCCAGTCTCTGAAAAGCTCTGTGTCTTTTCTTGCCTTGAGAGCAATTACGCTTCATCTTTTCAGAGCAAACCACAAACAAAATAATCCGTGAAGTTGTACAGAGAATGGAAAGTATTCCTGGCTGCTTCTCTCCGATTTCAACAAATTGACTTCCGAGTTTTTTTCCAAAATCTCTCCCTACATATATACACATGTACATTTTGAAATATGTTAGGACCATAACTATTTTAATGATTATTTTATGTAAAATTGAATCAATCTTCTCTTTTCTGAAGTGGCTGTGCCAAAATACCTTCAGTACTCTTCAATCCAAAGTTGTCCGACTAACTTCCTTGATTTTCCACAGCTGGTTTTCATGGCTGCAGAAATATCACTTCTGTGCATAGGTAAGCTGCTGGAAAAACTGAGTTCTGAGATATAAAGTAGTTATTTCTCCTAAATTACTTGCAAAGTTTTGGAGATTGAATGCTCGAGGCTCCATCCCACACCTCAAAACCGATATATGCAACGACACGGACTTTGATCTTTATGTGGAAGCTATCTGTGCTTCCATAGGAGAGAAAAAAACAAAAAAAAGGTACAATATTTTATGATCACTATTTTCAACCTTAATTTTCTGTTCCCTGCAGTTGCTGAGTTGTAAAGAGCTATGAGCTATGGACTTTTGAGATAGCTGCTGTACGTGAATGTTTCCGAGCGGGGAAGAGAGGTGTTTGTCCGCTTCCCTGCCCACACAAACACCGGGCTTATTGCACGGGCTGAGATATCGGCTGCATCACCAACATCTCTGAGGACTGGAGTCACAGACAAGGTAAAGATACTTTAGACGCAAGAAATCCACAGGTCGTCGGGTATTTCATTGGCGTTTGGCAGCTTCTGGAAAGGGACAAAGTCATTAGCACGGGTTTACAAAGCTGTTAATAATGCATATGCATACGATACACGTAAAAATACATAATAGATTAATCCTACAGAGAAACTAATGAAGTTTATCAGCGGGGGACATTTAGAATAGTACAGAGAGTTATTTCAGAGTTTCTAGTTGGTAAAAATGTTCACTTGTTAAAACACTGTGGGCTGCTGTTAATAGAAAATTTTAATGTTTTGTACCTAAACTCGTTTCAGCCTTGGAATTGGTTTATGATAGATACTGCGTTACTAAGAAAGGAGCTTTATCTTTTTGTATGTTGGTATGTTTATGGACTGCTCTGTATAATTCATAGCTACTTTTTTATGGGATAGTGTTTTCATAGAATCATAGAATTGCCTAGGTTGGAAGGGATCTTTAAGATCATTGAGTCCAGTCATCAACTTAACTGACAAAAACCACCACTAAACCATATCTCTAAGCACCACATCTACCCGTCTTTTAAATATCTCCAGGGATGGTGCCACAACTACTTCCCTGAGCAGCCTGTTCCAATGCTTATTAACCCTTTCAGTGTAAAAATTTTTTCTAATATCCAGTCTAAACCTCCCCTGGCGCAACTTGAGGCTGTTCCTCTTGTCCTTTTTTTTATTATTATTTATTTTTTTTCAAAAAAGATGTTATATTTCCAAAAACATGCTTAACTGCTCAGCATAGCTGAAGACTAAGTAACGCCTCTGGGTGCTCTACCTGTTGTGAAAGAATTTCACACTTAGTCAGACATAGAAAAATTAGTGAAAGTGGTTTCCTGTTGTGGTTATGTGCCGCAACAACTCTGCTTCTGGGATGCTGTATAGAAAAAAAAAAAAAAAAAACCAAACCCAACAACAAAAACACAGAAGCAGGAGGGTTGTGTTTTAATGGAGCATATAATAATACTTAAAATGTGTATTTCTTGACAAATTATTTTGAAAGATTCATTAACACATCCTCTTTTTTTCCCCTAGCCTTTCTTTACATGTCAAGATAGCAGAAATTTCAAGAGCAATTAATTTCAGCAAGACAGCTATGGTGTGCACATTGATATAGTTACTGGCTGTGAGATAATGACTCTTCTCCACGAGTCTGTTAAGTAAATTATTCCACTGTCAATCTTAGGTACTGTCATGTTTTACTTCCTTCCTTTTTCATCGTTGTTGTCATCTTTCATTTATTCTCTGTCGCCTTTGGTTTGTTAACTGTTTTCCTCTTTGTCTGTCCAGCAGTACTTTTGTTCCTCCTGATATGAAACCCTTTCTCCACTGGTTCCTTTAATTCTTTGTTCTTCTGGTGCCTCATCACCATGTTCAGTCATCCTTAAGCCCTCATCCGATCTGTTTTCCTTTCCCACTTTAATCAAATGACTCCTCCTTCAACTTTTGAATTATTTATGTTCTCCAGATCACATTGGTTTTGCCACTCTTGGTGGGTTGGTTTGTTTTTCCCTTAGCCAGTAGCATGTCTCTTCTTCTTTTCTCTGTAATGGGCAAATGATTATGTTGCTCAAATTGGGCTGGTGCTAAGCAGCAGGATTAATTCTTCCTGTGAAGCGATCTCTCTCATCAGAAGCTCTTTGGGGTTTTGGGGTGTTTTTTTTTACCTTGCGATTGTGCGCTGAAAGTAGGCAATTTAATTCTGTGGTGGGGGCGGGAGCCTGACCCTGCCCAACAGGCAGCGGAGCCTTTTGAGCTGCCTGTTGAGGCTGTTCCCCCGGTTTCAGTGGCGCTCCCAGGGCAGTACAGTATTTGGATGCCTCACTGATAAATCCAGACAATTCAGCCCTCATGCATACCTAGGACTGGTACGCGGCTTATACAGGCACAAAAAATTTGGGTGATCCACAGCTGTATTGACATTGGCAATAACCTTGTCTAAGAACAAACACATTGGTTTGTGATTTTTCTATGATAAATTACCATTTTTTTTTATTACCTAACATTCCTTTCCATGCTACCTCCAGCCCCTATATGAAAAGGTGATGTGCAGGTGAAGTTTGTTGCCCCTGTGCCTCCATAGGCAATTTTCAGAATCCCCCATTTACCCCCTTAAAATAACCACAAGCAAATGCTGTCTTTGGGGATGCAGTTCAACAATGTGGTTCTTGTAACTTAGGGCTCTGTACTGGATCAGATCATTTGGAACATCTGATTCTTTAAATCCTGTCCAAAACCTGCGACTGATTGACTTGCTGACAGGCCTGGGGCTGGATCAAATATTTTGTCCTTTGGCACCAGCACAGGGCTGGCATTATTACCGTGCTGTGACTAATTTGATGGCGATACGATGCTGTGTGGATCAGATCGATGCTGCTGGGTGGCCTGGTATTGCCAGACCTACAGTTATTGATCTGGGGAGTGCAGCGCCTGAGTGATGCTCATGTTAATTGCAAGCTCCATTTCACAGGCAGGAATGCTCCGCACGGAGGTAGCTGCCTGCGAACAGCCTCGGGTTTCCATAGTCTGCCAGGTGGAGAAACTGCTCCCAAACTGGGCAGAGGATTTTTAACACTTCTGTGTGCTGCTTCAATGTCTTCTAGTTGTCTAGGAAGGCAAAGACAGGTCAGGCTATGCAGCGCATACTGATGTGGAAGTAAGAGTACATGGACCCAGAAAAATGAGACGTTACCTTCTGGAGCACCTCTGCTGTGAGGACAGGCTGAGAGAGCTGGGGTTGTTCAGCCTGGAGAAGAGAAGGCTCCGGGGAGACCTTATAGCCCCTTCCAGTACCTAAAGGGGGGGCTACAGGAGAGATGGGGAGGGACTCTATCAGGGAGGGGAGCGATAGGGTGAGGGGTAACAGTTTTAAACTGGAAAAGGGGAGATTTAGATTAGATATTAGGAAGAAATTCTTTACTGTGAGGGTGGTGAGCCACTGGAACAGGTTGCCCAGAGAAGCTGTGGATGCCCCTTCCATGGAAGTGCCCGAGGCCAGGCTGGATGGGGCTTTGAGCAGCCTGGTCTAGTGGGAGGTGTCCCTGCCCAGGGCAGGGGGTTGGGACTAGGTGATCTTAAGGTCCCGTCTAACCCAAACCATTCTATGATTTACATGTTTTTAATTTTGTGGGGGAATTCTGGTTGTACGAGATTCTATGGGTAACTGGTTTGCTTCTGTGCCTTCATTAGAGGGATAAGCGATACAAACACTGCAAACTAAAAAACAAGTTAATGAGTTAAGTGAAGAGCTTCAATTTCTTTTTGTTCCTGTTCTTGTGCGTACACATCCAATCATGATGGAGAAGTGGAAAATAATGCGGTGATAGAGAAGACAGGGGCTCTCCTAGGATGCTGTAGGCCTATGCAACCACTAGCCAAAGATTTGCCTTCAGCTGAGCTTGAAAGCCCCAGCTGGAAAAATAAAACAAACACCCCTGACAAGAGGGAGCTGCCTAGAGGAGCTAGAAAAGGAGACAGTCTGAGCAGAAAGCGAGGCACTGGCACTGCAAAGCACAGGACACATCGCTCTGGTAGCACTTGCCAGGATCCAGCAGAGCTGGCTTTGCATACACCTAGGCATGAAGTGCCATGATGTTTTTGCTGGCTGAATTCCCCTGTGATGCAAGAAAGCAGGTACCAAGGCAATGAAAGAATCTGCTAATGTTAAAATGCTGTCATAGTTTGATGTGCTGCCTTAGTCCTTATTTTTATTTCTTCCTTCTTGTCTTTCCATTCTTCTGCACCCCTTCTTCCACGCACTTGTATTAGTTGCTTTTCTCCTTATCTGCTTTTTATTTCTATTTTTGTGTATCTTTTGCTCTTCTTTTTCCTTCAACGTTAAGCCATTTCCTTCTGCATTCTCCTTCTTCCATTTCTCTCCTCCCTTTCTTTCACTTCCATCTGACAAGAGCCAAGAATGGGTTGAAGAATGATGCATCTTCCTCTCTTAGCCCCCGGCAGAGATTACGGGAATGGCTCAAAGGCATGGTTTTGCCCTGAACTCTGATGTTATCAAGCAATGACTTATGAGGGTGTCACCAGTGATAGCAAATATTTTGCGTACTTGCATCCAGACAGGGTATGAGCCTCCATCAAGCACATCTTTGTCGGGTTTAACAGCACTTTTGCTGTTTCTGCATATGTATATGGGAGTAGGTACCCTGGTGCTTTATACTAATAAGTTTTGATCCAATGCCACGAATTAGGGAAAGCTTGTCTTTGCCTCGGGGGGGAATTGTGGGAAGACATTAGGACCTTTATGGATGCCTGGAAAGCGGGCAAGTGCTGAGCCGAATGAACCTGGTGCCTGGGTTGCCATGCAGCTTACAGCCGCTTAGGCTAGGCTAGCTCTAGCTCGAAACACCTCTGGTACCAGGGGCTGAGCTGTGTGATGATGAGGATGCTGGTGGAGAAGCTGGCCCAGTGGGCGGGCTAGCACTGCGGCCAGTTAAAGTAGGCATTTTGTGCAGAGACAGAAACCCTGATCCCAGATTCTCAGCAGCTGCTTGGTGGGCAGCCAGGAGGAGCGGGATGGAGCAGCAGCAGCAGCAGCCGGGAGCCTGCCAAAGAGCTGCTTTTGTCTGCGCTGCTAAAATTGTCTGTGACTTACTGGGGCTTAATTAACAAAGAAACCCAAATGA
This sequence comes from Alca torda, assembly GCA_008658365.1. NCBI lineage: Eukaryota > Metazoa > Chordata > Aves > Charadriiformes > Alcidae > Alca > Alca torda. Next base: position 13,605,159 of record CM018079.1, on the reverse strand, counting down.
AGACAAGCTTTTCCCAGCTGGGCCGCATCAGCAGGCCTTTTCCATCATGAGAAACAATAGTGGGAGCTGGTTTTTCCTGGGGTGGCAGGGTAAGGTAGCAGAGACTGAAGGTGTGCTGCTTATAAGCAGAACGAAATGACAGATATTAGCCTTTTAATTGGATATTACTTTAAAATGAGTGCTTTAATTTTATCCTGGAGGTACCTCAGTTACATCAGTTGCATACATGGCTCGGAAGTCTCCCAATTCTTTACGACTTGGGTCTGAACTTTGAGCTTCCTGTTTGTTTCAGTTTTCTGAGACATCTAAAACTGCAAGTTTCTCCAAAGGGTTGCGATTCAGGACTGCTGGAAATTCTGTCATGTGAATATGGCCATAGTATGTATACTGATAAATTCCTTTAAAAACAAAATTAGCAAATGGTTAACCAGATATTAACTGTCACCCTTTATTATTGGCAAATGCATTTTATACGTTATATATAAATGCATACATATAGATGAATAAAATGTATAGCCATACATTTTACAAATGTTCACATTATTTCAGTGTTATTTTTTCCTTTGCATAAGTTGTTATAATTTTCATGAGCCCAAAATCCATACCATAAACAGGGCTATTTGTGGGTTGTTTGCCCCTCCCTCCCCCCCTCCCCAAAGTGTCATGTGTAAAATTAAAGTTTAAATCGATATATAAGGTTCTGCAGATACAGCTTAACTTGCAGTGGCAAGCAGGGTGGCGGTTCATCTGAAAGTACATATAATATACTAGATTTCTGAAAAGGTTAAGAATGGATTTGGGTATGATGTGTGGTAGAAAGCACGGGCATCCTCTCTGCTGCAGGCAGATTTAATTTCTCTATGTCCTAAAGGCTTTCTCTAGAAAAAAACCACCCTGACTCTAACACAAATTTCCACCAAAAAAAAAAAAATTAGAAGTAAAGCTCTTCATACAGAGATACTTCTTCCTGACTAATCATTTCCAACATCTCTCTGATGTGTCACCCTCTAAATTATAGCAAAAATGTCCTGGGTTTTTTGAACAAAAGCAATTTTAAACCTTACGACATGTTTAAACCTATTTAACAGAAGTTTCATTTCTGATGGAGGTCAACTTTTAGATATCCTTTCTGCTACATCAGGGTAAGTGAGCAGAGAAGAGTAAAAAGATGCCAGAATTACTATAGGACATTTAACAAAACTATACAAATCACTACAAACGCTGTTGTCAGGACCATCTGGGACATAATAGTCCATGCGAATTGCAAATCAAACTAACAGCAAAATAAAATATTAATCATACTGAAAGCTCTTGGCATCGCCCATGTTGTAGTTCAGGTTGTAATCCAATTGCCACAGCTCTGCGTGTCCATGACGTGTCAGATATGCGTGACTTTCTCAACAGATTTCTTTTACAGCGGGTTATTTTTCCATGACTGTTCTCAAGCAAAAGAGAAAGATCTGAAGAAATTCCTCTTCCAAGTTTTTGAGGTCTGCACCGCTGGGAATATCCACCTGAAAATGATCCGAACCGTACTTTTCTACGGGAAGCTACTGCTGATACAGGTAGTCAACTGCAAGATTTGATTTACTGTAGATAGATTTTCCTAGGCAGTGGGATGGAAGGGAAATTGCTATAAATGAATGAAGAATCATTCTTAAGTATGCTCGAGGGTCAGCTTATTATTATTAGCACCTACAGGTCCCTTATTCGCCTCACTCCCAAATTCTTCCTCACTCCAAATTCTTCCCGTACAGCTCTGTCAGCACAAGGAATATGGAGCAGCTCCTTCCATAGGAGCCACTAGCAAACACATGAAGGAATCGCCCGGCCCGCAGCAGCCATTTCTTCCGGGGGGGTGGGAAATGGTGGTATGAGTTGTTGTATTCTGCAATATACCACTAGTTTTACATTTTTATTTTCAAACAATTGACTTCTGTATTTTTTCCATAACTTGCACAATGGAAGGTGTGTGCTGGTAATGTGTTCCTCGGCCAGCAGGGAGCCGTGCAGAAATTGCACCAACTGTGTTGGTTTCTACGTTCATTTGGGTACACCCTTATTTGAGCTGTTCACTATGGAGGTATTGTCATACCAAACTAAACTGCCATGCTCTTCTGCCTACGAGGAGAAGAGGTGGTTGGAAGAAGTAAAGAGGATCCTAATGAAGAAATACCAAATTTTACAAGCTAGAACTAGAGAGGTGAGAATGACCAAATTACACAAAAAGGCGGAAGGGTGAGTTGTGACTAGATCCCCTCCTTAACATTCACCAAAGCCCTCTGTAATCACCCCCAGTATTGAGCACTGCAACTCCAGATAGCTCAGGAGGCAGCCGCGGGTGTGAGGTTGATGGAGGAGCATGCCTGTGGCCAGGCATATTTCAACTCACTTCCCCTCGGGTACCGCCTTGGAGTGAGGAAGATTAAATCTGGTCATTGAATGGAGACGGAGTAATTCTGAACTTCAGGTCAGGGTTGGGGGGCAGTTGGATTTTCTCATTTCTTTGTTTTGAGAAGAATCAGAGTGGGCCTTCCACGCTTCTTCACAAAATTGTTTCACACCTTTTCTCTTCCCGTGGTAATCAAAGACTTTTTATCTCCACCTAAATATCCTCTTCCAAATTTCCTAAGAATTAAAGATTTACTATGAGTACTGTTGGTATCACCTTGTCTTACACGGAGTACCACCTCACCCCGCAGTAATAGGCATGCATTTCAAAGCATGCCACACGCATGTCCCTTTGGCCACACTTTTTGGTGAATGCTGAAATGTATGTTTTCTTTTTTGATCTACAAACCCAGTAATAATAACAACAATAAAAACTTGCATGCTTTCTTTTTCTTTTAGGTTTCAGAGAGCTTAACGTAAGATGTAGTTTTGTCAGCTCATGATTACATGCACTCTAACAAACTGAAAAATATTTCAACATTATGCAGGTCAGTGTTTCTTCACGCGGATCATTCAGGAAATTAGCACAAACCAATTAATGTATTTGGGTTTGCAAGGTTATGTGGATCAAGTGTTACGGCAAATCTGGCCTTCTGGGTTACACCAGGTACGATGACATTAATTATCGGGTATTTTAATGTGTTCAACTGGAACTGATGGGATGTTTTCAAAGAAAGTCAGCTCTTCAGATTTCAGTAGCTTAACTCATCTTGGTGTGTCTATGTTATTTTCAAAAAGCAGGCAAGTAACTGGTAAACAGTTTATTACATGTCATTTAGATGTCAAATTAAGCATATTTTATCAGGATTTCAGGAAACATCCAGTCCCTTTAAGATATATAACAGAAATTTGTAAGTAGTAATTCAGATACCAGCTGCCACATAGTAAACTATAAAGCATTTAGTAACATAAAGCAAGAGTCTTGATGCATCTTTACTGACTGCACTAGAGTTGTATTACAAATTTGTTTGGTGTACACTACATATTCTTATCTTTAAGTAAGTAGATATTTGTGTATTTTATAAGTAGAGGACATCTCCGAGGCACTTAAAAAGAAACAGACAAAAATAAAGGTAAAAGGAAACAAAAATACACTGCACAATAATTTGTGAAATACTTAAGGTAGTGATTATTCAACTACACCCTATTTACCTAAACTTTTTTTTATAAAGGGCCCCGGTAAGATCAGCAAGGAGTTCAATCTAAAAATTATGTCCCCTGTTTGAACCATATTCAAAAGACTATCATACACGTGGCACTGGATCAGAAATAAGTATCAGAGAAAATTTGCTTTTTCTGAAGAGCCTGTTTGACGAGAGAGACCCTAGTAGAACCCAGAGCACAAATTTATATTAAGCTCTTCTTTATAAAACAGAAACAAAAAAAAACACCAAGCCCCCACAAATAATCAAAACGCCACCCCCATTTATACACTCACTCTGAGCAGAAACATCCACACCCGCAAATCCTGTTAGCATCTCTGTGCCAGCACTTGCCAAATCAACATCTTTGTTGACTCCCTCCATAATCACATCAAAATATTTGGTAAAGGGTAAGGGTCATCATAATTAAACCAAAGAATTGCAACTATTAGAATACATTACTGTGATTCTTATTTATTATCTCTGAGTTTGTAAAGGCGAAAATTCTGCATTCTGCTTTATGATGTTTCTGTGCCCAGTTATGCTTTGGAGATCCCTGAGCCAGTTTTCAGGTTTCTGGTTTCAGTAACCAGAAACGTTGCTGGAGACCCCAGATTAAAGCAAGGAAAGCACTAGAGTAAACGAACTGCAAATTAAATTAACTCTGTAAATCATTAAATACACAAATGAGGAAATGGACAGACCAGTACCCTGGCTTTTCCCTGTATTTCCATAGGTCTAGTGTAGGTTCAGTCCCCATCTCTGATGGAATGTTGCTTCTCTAAATAATCTCAAATCTGATGTGCATCTGATTTTAGCATAACACAGATAACAAAAACAATGCATAGAAAAGCAAGGAATACCATCAGAAAGTAAACAAAACTTATTCTGCATTTAAGGGTAAACAAACTTAACCAGTTTATGAATGGGCAAAGTTAATTAAGTCTTATGATACTTAATAATGTATTTAAATTCAGGTACCTAGCATAAGTGAGTAATGAAGAGGCTCTGGGGTAAGTAATTACTGAGTATTAGCACTCAGACAAATTAAGTCCAGCATTTCTTTGTTGTTCAACATAACTTACGTTGTCCCTCAAGAAATCGAACATCTCCAACTGGTTCAAGTTATTCATTACAAGAGCATGTAATGAAACCATTAAACTCTTTAAAAGAAACCTCATTCCTTGCCTGTGTTTTTCTTCAAACCTTCTCCCTCCTGTGATGCTGAAGAAGCAGTGCCAGTGAAGCTGCCTGCTGAACTGGTTCAGTGGCTTCTCATCTGCTGGTGGCCCCCAAAGGTGCTAACAGCAAAGTGTGAGATGAAGTTGGATCTGAGAATCTGAGAGGAAGGGGCAGATCATGCTGTTACCAAGATGTTGTTACCCTCCCCCCTTTTTTTTTCCTAGCATTTTTCTGAAATACGGTAACAGTGCCTTGTTCAGGGCACTGTTGCATTTAAAATAATCAGCTACTGTCGAATGTTTGTTGGCTTTCCACTAATGACAGTAACATTAGCTCAGCAGCGTGCAACCTCCTAAGGCATATTCAAAAGGGATGTTGTTTTTCTGTTTTATGATTATGATAGGTTTGTTTTGTTGTAGGAAATGTTAAAAACTTCTTTGGAGCTTTAATTCATAAGCTTTTTCTGTTTTCATTCCACTGGACAATAGCAGATGTTGACATTTTGATACGCTCCTCCTCACACTGGTGTAGTTCCCATCCCACTGATGTAAAAAGAACAAGCTTTGTTAATTAGTTAGTTAGACCTAACAAACTATGGACTAGTTAGTCTACCACTGAACTCTGTTACAATAATAGAATGATTAATAGTAATTAACAATTATAATATTATTAACAATTATAATGCTATTAACAACTAGTTACTGGATGAGACTATAATTGTATTTTATCTTGAACAGTATCGACTGTATTGATATGGTCTTATGGAAGTAGGTCCTGTCAAACAAAGCTTGTACCTTTTTTGGCAGGGTAAAAGCTTTGGTCAATAGAGACAGTAGAGTTGGTATCATATGTCTGGGTTTTCCCAAAGTGATTTTAATTGTAAAGACAGATTATACATGAAATTAACTTGGTCATAACGTCTGGGTGTAAAAAGAACCCACAGAGCTATTTCAGAACAAGGGGATAACAGTGAATGGGATGGTTTGTAGCAGTCCATATATAATTTTCATATTCTATGTGATCAATACTGTGCTAAAAGATCTTTAATGACAATGTTTCCAAATGACATAGGAATTGACAAGATAAAAATACTGATGAAAGGTCACTGCTATATCAGGACCCAGATTGTTCTACGACTGCCCAGTGCTTATGTTCATAAACCAGATATAAGGCAGACTGCCAGTTATATCCAAAATAGGGGTGGCTGCTTTAGAAAGCTCTTCCCGCATGAAGATTTTAGATCAAGTGCTCATTGTGTTCCCAGTGCTGTGTCAGAAAAGGACGATTCAGACAGAGAATCTCCAAAGTAGCAAAGACCTTGCTTCTGTGAAAACAACAACAACAAAAATTGGTAAATCTCTGTTAAAATACCGTGTTCAGTTCTGATACCTACACTTCAGAAATTATCAAAGGATAGTACAGACGTGACAGGAGAGCTGGAAACTGAGTCTTATCTGGCACACCTCGTGAAGCAAGGCAGGCCACAAACGGACAGGTGGGTTGTGGGCAGGCAGCTGCCTTACCTGTGAAGAGCCTGGTACACCAACAGTGCTTTATAAAGAGTAAAGTAGTCGTTATGATACCTAAGGGCAGTTAAATATAACGTCTTGCCAGAAAGTAGGGAACAGCTTTTTATCAGCCTGCAACAACTTGTCCCTTTGCCGCGGGAGACTGGCAGAATCTCACAAAAGACTGGCCTTAAAAAAGCTGCCATTCACAATGAGAGAAAAAAGTAGGAAGCAGCATATTCAGGAAGAGCTGTCAGAATTATAGGGAAGTGCAAAAAATGCCTGGTAGAATATGAAACTGTTTTATTTAACCTTCCTTGGAAATGTAGGTTCCTCATCCAGACTGAAAGCTTGCAGGCAGTTGGTTTGTCCTGCATTTTGATAGTCTTCCCAGGCAATGAAAATGTTCTGGGAAGAGAAACAGGCAACTGGGTATTACCTTTAAAACTGATGTTTCCTGTCAGATATGCAAACACAATAGAATTTAGCTGTAACAGACCCCCTGGTAGGTAGGTAGCTTTAGTAAAAACCTCTTGTTGAATATGGTAAAGTAGAGAGTCACTGTTGAAAGCTCCTGAGGCAGGGTCAGGCGCTTTCCCTGCCAATAAATGTTTTCATTTATGGTGCATAAGACAGGCGGGAAAGGTTACAGAAAGGAAAATGGTTAAAAAAAAGAGATTTGTTCTTCTGCAAAGCAGCAAATACAGAAATTTTCTGTCAGCATCCTTTTAATGGGGTGCAGATGCTCAGCTAGCCTATGCAGTTAGGGCACACGTTGTCTTCTCACATTGCTTTCATGCTGATAAACATGCCCCCACCTTTTGCTGCAAAATCCTGGGGCTTGTTTGGGATTCTTTCTGATTCCTTCTCTCTCCTTGACCTTGAAATATTTTGTTTCCGGATTCCCTCGAGAGACATTTTGACATCGTCCTCCTGGGATAGTAAATGATATTTCTGGTGGCCTGGTACTGAATAGCTCCCTCAATCCTACAGAAATTAACCCTCTGCTGTCAGGCAGGTCATGTTCCAGTTTGGAGTAAAGACTTAACACACGTCACGTCTTATACTTCATACAAAACGTACATGTTACAGCAGCTGTAACAGACAACAGAAAATGTACATCTTACAGGCAATCGACACAAATGGGACTTGTGTATGCAGTCAACCCATTAATGGCGTTTGAGACTAGACCCAAGGAGTATAAAATTAATCTGGGATGACAACGGGCTTGAGAGTGACTAACCTTAGTCCTGCCTTTGAAGGGTACTGCGGTCGCAGCTGGGCAGCGGGGAATTGCAGGTAGCGGATGCTGTGATTTCATTCCTTTTACTCGCAGACCTGCTGGACGACCCAAAGCAAGAATTACTTTGTATGATTCAGTTTGCTCACCTGTAAAAGTGCTCATAATATGTACTTGCAGGAGCGTGATAAAAGTGACATCATTTTTGAATGCTTTGAGCTTCTTCAATACAGAGTGTTATGACCATATAAACACTAAAGTTTGGCACTTGAGTTGACCGCACACTAAGAAACATCAGATACCTTTTTTTCCCCCCACTTTCTGTTTCATCCCACCTCCCACCTAAAGCAATGTCCTCCAGTCTTGTAAAGCTTTAATACTGTTTATAAAATAAAACACTTCTCACAAAAATCTAAACACCCACCTCTCCATGTACAAATAAGGTATTGATTTGCAGCAGTTGAAGGCTCTGAGCTTCTAGAAACCGATGGCTAGGTGCTTCTCTGTGCTCAGGTAAGTCCTCATGCAGGACCTGTAGGGCCGTGGTTCCAACCTGAACAACGTGTGTATTTCTCAAAGGTAATTTTTGATATTCTGATATTTTATCTTTGCTCCGACTCAACGGCTGTCCTGAACCACTAGAAAATGCTAGTTGGCTGCATCTGAAAAAGAGATCCACTGTAAGAAGGTCTTCTGGGGAATAAATGGGAAAATATCTGCTTTATTTCATCTTTTTCCTGCTTGACTACAGTTATTGTCCGTTGGTCCGATGACATTGCACAGAATGGTTGCCCTTCTAGAATCATTGTTTTCTTCCCTGAGAGGTTTATAATACAGCATTACAAAAAATAAGTCCTTAGTTTGTACTGGTATCTGCTCTTGATTTCTTGAATTTGTTTTTCAAAGTTGCATGGCACATGTTGAAGTTTTAAATCTAACGGCACAGAGATCTTTAAACAGTCCCAATCAGTGTTAAAACCACACTGATTTTCCAACATGGGATGTTTTTTCAACAAAATATTACAAAGCAAGCTGGAGCAATTATTCCTTTATTTGTATCTAAGATTTTTTTTTTTTTTTTTAATTCCTATTATAACTCACAGGACTGGCCGAAAGTTCTTTGTTTTGTTCTCAAACTACATGATGAAAAATAAACTTTTAAATGGAGCACTAAGACACAAAAAAATACACTTAAGACAAGCATTTTACATGAGGGATAAATATATCCGATGGGCATACAGGAGAAAATATTTGCATTGATTTCAATGAAAAGGTCAGCCGTGATAGCACAACACCTGTTTTTCATTACTGTGAAAGCAGATCAGGTTCCCATTTAAAAATGCCTTGATACTGTCTACATCACAGCAACAAAAAGACAGAATATAAGCTCATTTTTAAACGCCATTTACTTGAAGTGATGGCATTTTATTTCTTTGTAGCTTTATTCAAATGTTCTAGAATGCTTAATGGAAAATAAATAGGAAGGATGTTAGAAATTATGATTTTGCTGTTCTTTAAGCCATGAATATATGTCACCTTACTTGCATCTAAAACAGACAAATTGGCACTAATAAGGCCCGGCAGCTGTTTTTAGTGCTTGCAGTTTTGCATGTAAACTGCCTGTGCCCACTGTTGAAATGAAAGTCAGGAATGGGAAGCAGGAGTTCCCAGCTTCTGATAATGCTCTTTTCCTTCTTGAGGTCAACTGCACTCTTGACAAAGAAAATGAACTTCATCACTGGCTCTGACTGCAGCAGAATATCATTCGGTTATCCTTTCCGAAAATGTTGGTGTGGCTTTAGTAGTTCTACTGCAGGTTGTTGGCAGTGATGACATCACTACTGTGTGATGACATCACTACTGTGTAATGCCATCCCTACTCCTGTGACAACAAGGGAGCATTGATGAGCCATGTGTGTTTGTGTGTGTGTGTGACATCCTGCCTTTACTAAAAAGAAGCTACTAGGAATTTTTGCCACTACTTTTAGCCAGAATTTAACTTTCAGTCTGCTCGGCATGAAGGTTTTAACTAGAGCTGGCTTTAAAAAAAAAAAAAAAAATCCTGAAATTCCTTCTCAAAGCTATAAGCAATTTGCTTGTTCAGAATTTTTCTTTAAAAATACTACGCCTAAAAAAAAACCAACCTTCCAGTTAAAAGGGTGAGGTTATTTTAACAATACTAAAATTCAAAATAATCTGAATCTGTGCTAAATTCGGAAGGGTGAAGAAGCTCTTCTGCATTGCCATTTAGATTGCAGTCTAACCCTTAGTGACAATGACAAATATTCCCCACGGTGCAGCGTGACCGACAGCACTATGAATTAAACGTTCATCAGAGACAGTCACTTCCCTCTCCTGAACTTTTTACCTACACAGTAACAGCCGCATGACCTCAGACGAAGTCACTTCTCCCATGACCGTGTGTCCATCTCCACATGAGCATTGGGTAACCAGCTCCACACCAGCACCAGGCGATGAAAGGCTAAAAACTCCACTGTGTATGGCCTGCGTATGAAACGTTTGTGCTTGGAATGCAGTTTTAATATTTTTCCTTGGGGTTTAATTTACTCAACACCTATAGTAAACCAAAGATAAGTATATGATCAGAGAATAACAGTTTTCTGACTAAAGGGAGGCCAGCACGTCAAACTTGGGAAAAAAAATTTAAAAAAAAAAAATAAAATTCCCTGCCTATGGCAGGGGGGTTGGAACGAGCTGATCTTTAAGGTCCCTTACAACCCAAACCATCCTATGATTCTATAAAACATGTTATCTATACATACTACTATACCATCCAAGTGTGCTTGGCATACCTGCCAAATATACCGGTTTATTTTAGGGCTTTTCCGACCCTCAGAAACTCCCCCCAGCCTTAGGCGGCAGGCACGATGTGGCCTCCAGCGGCAGAGGCGAGCCTCGAAAGCGGTGTTGGCCGCGGCAGAGAAGGGGTAACATCAGAAGGGGTTGCGGCAAGATGCCAGCCCCGTTGCCTGCTGTGTGTGGATGGCCTCCTCCACAGCCGAGGCCGTAGCCCTCTCTTCCTTTCGATACCGAGACTGCGACGCGGGGCCGCCGTGCCGCCGCCACCCGCAGGCAGGCCGTGGCGACGGCCCCCTTAGGCGACGGTCCCCCCCCGCGAGGCGACAGCCCCCCTTGAGGCAACGGTCCGCCCCTGAGGCGACGACCCTGCCTGGAGGCGACAGCCAAGCTGAGGGGACGGATCCCCCTGAGGCGACAGCCGCCCTGAGGCGATGACCACCCTTGAAGCAACGGCCGCCCTGAGGCGACGACACCCCCTCTGAAGCGACGTCCGCCGCCGCGCGCACGCCGCAGCCCCGCCCCGCTTGCCCGGCGCGCCGCGGCCCCGCCCCACCGCGCGCGCAGGTGCGGGCAGCGGGGAGCGCGCCCCCGCCCCGCCCCGCCCCGGTCCGCCCCGCCCGGCAGCGCGAGCGGCGGCGCGCGGGGTGCGGGTGCCCGGCGGCTGCGTGAGGCGCGGGCGGGCAGCGGGGCGGCCGCCGCTGATGCCGCTGCTGCTCTCGGCGCTGCGGGCGGTGCTGCTGGGGTCGCCGCCGCCCTTGGCCGCCCCTCCGCGCCCGGCGGTGGGCGGGTAGGTAGCGGCGGCGGGGGCCGCGGGGGCATGCGGCTGCCGCCCCTCCCTCCCTCCCTGCGCCCGCCGGTGCCCGCGGGGCTGCGCCGTCCGCCGCCCCGGCGGCCGGGCATGGTGGTGGTGGTGGCGGCGGCGGTGGTGGTGGCGGCGGCGTCTGATGCGGACGGTGCGTGCGTGAGTCACCGCGCCCCGCAGGCGGCCGGCCGGTGGGGCCGGCCTTTGTCTGTGCCGGGAGCATGTGGGTGAACCCCGAGGAGGTGCTGCTGGCGAACGCCCTGTGGGTGACGGAGCGCGCCAACCCCTACTTCATCCTCCAGAGGAGGAAGGGGCACGGAGGCGATGGCGGCGGCGGGGGACTTGCAGGTAAGGGCGGCAGCGGCCGGTGTCCCGGGGAGGGCGGGGCGGGGCCGTGTTTCGCTCCCTCTGCCTCAGCGACTCCCCCGGAGTGGCGGTGGGTCCCCGCGGTGTAACGGCCCTCGCGGGGGGTACAGCCGCTGTGGGGCGCGGGGGGCTGCGACGGGCCCCCCCCTCCCCGAGGCGACGGATACCCCCCGAGGCGACGGCCTCCCTGAGGTGACGGATCCCCCCCCTGAGGCGACGGCCTCCCTGAGGTGACGGATCCCCCCCCGAGGCGACGGCCGCCCTGAGGTGACGGATCCCCCCCCTGAGGCGACGGCCTCCCTGAGGTGACGGATCCCCCCCCCGAGGCGACGGCCGCCCTGAGGTGACGGATCCCCCCCCTGAGGTGACGGATCCCCCCCCCGAGGCGACGGCCGCCCTGAGGTGACGGATCCCCCCCCTGAGGCGACGGCCTCCCTGAGGTGACGGATCCCCCCCCTGAGGCGACGGCCGCCCTGAGGTGACGGATCCCCCCCCGAGGCGACGGCCGCCCTGAGGTGACGGATCCCCCCCGAGGCGACGGCCGATGCCAGCTCTGGACGGCGCTGCAGGGCAGCGGGGGCCTCGGGCGCCTTGTTGGCGTTCAGGTGCTGCTGGGCTGTGTGGAATTACGCCGAGGTTTCCCTGGGGATTTACATGCTCCGGTGCGCGATGGCATCGCGCGTCAGGGTGTGACTTGCCCGGGTCCTCGGAGGGCTTTATTTTTGAACCCCCACCTCGTGTTGTTTCAAATGAGACCAAATTGTAATTCACAAACGCACACTGTGAGAACGGATCTGCTTCTCCGTGTTCTTCGGGATGTCCTTGTAAAGTATGTTCCCTGAATGCTTCGTTTTCGATTGCTGGCAACTGGAGATGCTTTTGTAGATGTTTGGGTCATATGCATCTTGGTCTCTGTAATACTGTGGGTATATATTTGTCGAGACCTTTCATCATTTCTAGGCAACGCGTATGCATTTCTATGAAATTGTTGATACAGAACCCAATGGTGTTACCACTGGTCCTTCTTCAATTGACATAAAATAATCAAACTCATTCTTTGAAAAGCTGTGGTTTCTTCCTTACCCACTTGTATTGCAACTAGTTCTTCAAACTAATCAAAATAAACATATGGACTACATTGATGTTTGATTCAAGGTCCTGTGCATATTTACCAGGAGATTGTTTTTTCAGCCTTCCAGTGCTCTATGGACTTGTAAACAATTTATAATCTAAACTAACGCACCACCATAAAGTGTGTTTTCATGTAGGCTCTTGAGATCTTCAGTCTTTTTCAGTGCTGTATGTTGATAAACCACCTCATTCTTTCATGGAAAGTGACCAGCAGCCACTCCACATTGGCTGTAGATTTTTTAAAATATTTTTTTTTTAATCTTTTGAATTATGGACAGTGTTGGCAAATCCATATAAAGCATGTCTTGCCGCAGAAGTTCACCCCTGCTGTATTTACTGAGAAATTCTTTGCAGACTCTCCTTTCATGGATTACCCCCTGGCCTCCTAAGGATTTCTTCCTCTTTCTTACTGCAGGTGATCTGACAAGGCGTTCTTGTACATTTCTGACTTTTTTATCTTTGAAATAGAGATTGTTTGAGATGTCCAGTCAATTTACCAGACATTTCTCAGTTATTGGGGGAACATTTTGAGAATTTGGGCTTTTCTCTTTAACTTACTTGCACAGTGCATGTATATGTAAGCCTTCTTGCAGATGTATGTATAATAGTCTGATTGATGATACCACTGTACATATGGAGAGATCACTTCTGAAGATTTAGTCCTTGGGTGTGAGTAGGATTCATAAACGTGCACTCCTTTGTGAAGGTCAGATAATCAGGCAGCATTTGGTAGGAGTTTAGAATACAGAAATAGTTCTGACTTTGTTTCTGCATTTTTTCACCTCCTTGGAATTTAGGGGGTTTTTTTGCACTGTCCTGTTATTTTACTATGTGAATGCAAGTCTGTACAGTGAATATGATTTAGAACACAAAAGTTCTGTGTGTATTTTGAAAGCTGCTTTCCACGTAGCTTTTACTAGTGTCTGTGCTTTACCTGCAATTCCAGCTGCTGTGGCATTGAGGTAATAGCAACAAGTAGCTAAACAATTTCTGGGGGGTTGTTTGTCTGTATTGGGAAGGGCTGGAAAAAAGTTGTAGCTTTTTTCAGTATGTTGCCAGAACTGTAACTAAACACCCATTGCTGGCATGCAGAAAGTTATTAGTGCTGGCAGTATTTAAAGGGCTGTACGGCAACTTGTCAGACCTTGCCATTTTATCACGTGGGATTTTGACACAGTGGTCAACAAAAGGTGGGAGAGCAAGGAAGAAAGGGATGTAGAGTGTTTAGGCCACTCCCAGATAGGGCACCGTAATAAGTGGAACTTATGATTATTTGTTTTTCATGGAAATACTGGAATTTTACGCCGGTTGTTGTAACACCTGTCATCTGCCTATTGAGGGACAAGGCAGGTGAAGGAAGTCAATGGATTGTTCGTGGTAGGTAAAACTGGTATTAAGGGATCAGAATAAATAAATCTGCTGAAACAGTCAACAGGGTACATCATTTGCAATAATGATAGCATTTTTGATGACCCTGTGGAAGTTCTATAGATGATAATGATTCAGCTCCTGTGACAGAGGTGGAGGTTATCTGATCAAAAGTAAAGAAACAGAAAAGAAGAACCTTTTGTGGATTTTTGACTTGTTTTGTTTTCTTAATTTCCCTTTCTGTAGTGACATAATGCTGAAGTTTCCTCAGATATAATCTAAAAAGTTATCCACCCATGAATGTGCTATAAAATTTGGCATGGTTGCTCTGTGGGAAACTAAATTATTTGTCCTTAAAGTTGACTAGAAATATTGTATACAAGATTCTTGTGGTGGCAGTGGTCTGAATTTATATGTGCAAGAGAGGATGTAAATACAGCTGTGACTTTTTTTTCATAGAATAGTTCAGATCAAAAGGGACCTTAAAGATCATCTAGTTCCAACCCCCTGCCATGGGCAGGGACACCTCGCACGAGACCAGGCTGCTCAAAGCCCCATCCAGCCTGGTCTTGAACACTTCCAGGGATGAGGCACCCACAGCCCCTGTGGGCAACCTGTTCCAGTGCCTCACCACCCTCACAGTAAAGAATTTCTTCATAATATCTAATCTAAATCTTCCCTCTTTCAGTTTAAAACTGTTACCCCTCATCCTATCGCTCCACTTCCTCACAAAGAGTCCCCACCCATCTTTCCTTTAGCTCCCTTCAGGTACTGGAAGGCTGCTATAAGGTCTCCCCGGAGCCTTCTCTTCTCCAGGCTGAACAACCCCAACTCTCTCAGCCTGTCCTCATAGGAGAGGTGCTCCAGCCCTCTGATCATCTTTGTGGGCCTCCACTGGGGGGCTGATCTTTTGTGATCTAACTTTTGCTGACTTGTACTCCCGCATTATTGACTCTTGAAGTCATTTGTCTTAAATTGTAGAATGACAATTGACTTTCACATTGATGAGACTATGGGCTTGATGACATGAGATGGCTTCACTATGTAACTTAAGCAGTGATTGGAGAATGAGAAGCATTGATTCTCTGGCATTGCCCTCAAATCTAGGTTTGCTGTGAAACTAACCAGGCAGTAAACTGATCAGGGTTAAGTGCAATGCCCTTCTCTCCATCTGTGAACATGTCAAACTTCTAAGAACTTTAGCTGGGGCAACACTGTAATCCAATTGTGTTGGTCTGGTTGAAGGAAGAGGTAGAATACTTTGCCGTGGGTGAACAGGAATGGAGGGGGAAGGCTGGGGACGGACCTCTTCAGACAGCACTTGGCTGGATGCTGTGGCTGTGAAAATGTGGCTGAAGGCTGATGATCACCCTCAAAGTGGCTGCCAGGGTCTCCATGTTACCTGTCCTCCATCACTTACTAGCATCCTGCGGACGGAGGTTACCATCACCAGAACAAAGTCCAGAAGACCGGATCTTTTGACACATCTTATTCTAAAAAACAAGTAGTTTATATAGCCTTGGGGGTGGATGAAAGTAATTCTTGGTGGCTTTATGTTGAAGCAGAAGAGCAGTACTCGTGTTACCTGTTTTCCTCCATCCACTCTGAGTGCAGCAGCCCTTGGCAGGAAAAGGAATATCAGTCACTTTGGGGGAAGGGCTGAAAAATCAGCTCTTTCTGCACTGATTCTCTCCTCTTGGCCTTGATTTATGTAGCTTTGATGAACAGAGAAAACCCTCATTTAAATACTGGTTTGGACATTAGAGACATTTTCTGCACTTAAATTTTAATACTGGATTGTAACTATTTAGAAGCATGATGGTCTTCTTGTTATGTGTTAGGGCAGTGCCTAATTAGTGAGTCCCTAGAAGTCATCTCTGCTAACAAAATGTATCTGATTAATAGTTTACTTAAGAGATACAGCTTTTACTACTACTCAGCAGTATGGATCCATTTTTATACTGAGTTAAGGCCTGGACTCTTTTAAATGATTGTGTCTATGTCAGTACCAGTCACATTAATGTGACTTTCCTTTGTAAGCATGCCTTAGTTGAAGGGTTGCTTGGGTTTTGTTTTCCTTTTTAACAGAAGAAAAAGTGTGAAAGACTTGTAAATTGGATTTTAAATTGGATTTTCATAGCTGTTCTGCAGACTTGCGTTATCTTGCATCACTGCATTAATATTCCAGGATGAAGCCAAAAAATGTACTTTTCTGCTTTAAAAGTATTTGATGGTTGGTAAGCTTTCTCTATAGTGAAATTGTTTCATGCCTTGCACATAATGCCATGCCTGTATTTTGCCTCACTCAAGAGTTTAATCTTCCTTTTGTTCACCAACAGGGGAAAAAGTCTTTGGTTTCCTCTTATTAGTTTTCTCAAAGGTGCTGGATGTTTCTAACCCTCTCTCCTTCATACATGTTCTGCTTCCTGCTTGTCAGCTCCCTTCCCTGGGCAGCCTGGGAGTTTGGCCTGTATGAAATACTTCCCTTTCCAGAGGGATCCAGTGTGTTACACGGCAACCTGCATCATGGAGAGAACATGAACCCGGATCTCTCGCATCATTTGGGCACTGTGCCCTGTGTGACCATATTACTTTCATGGATGTAAGGGTCTATAGATAACTAGAAGACTCATGTTTTTGTGTTACTAAGTATATCTTGCATTCTGATGCAACAAATAGGTTAAAAAATCTCTCTAACTGCTTTCTGCTACACTGTGGTAGTGCTTGCCAAACTCTTTTATTTGGCAATAATATGGCAAGGAGTTAGTGCGACTAACAGTCGATGGCAGTGATGTATTCACATAGACCTTATAGGAGGGTGTGGTATGATTAGCTTGTGACTACTGTGCTCCTTTTGCATGTGTACATTTGTGTGTGGAGAGGAAATTCTAAGTAATTTTGTTTAAAATGTTATTGTAAGATCTCTGAATCCTGAGGCAAATAAATTGTTCTTAGTTTGCAAGAACTGTTTTTAGGAGTGAATTATTTCACAGCTAGGTTATTTATGCTTACAGCTGGGACAGTGCATGTGTGAGAGATTGAGAGATTCAGTATGAGTTTGTAAGTCCATGAGATGTTGCCAAAGATGATTCAAATGCTTGAGCAGATGGAAATTTGCTGACTTCTGGTGATAAAAGAAATTGATGAAGTACTATCCTTCTCCCCAGATATTTTTGCAGAAGGGGTTATCACATAATTTCCACGTTGGAAAGGCAGAAAGGAGAGGTTCTGAGCTCGGCTGGCTGATGCAAACCTTCAATGTCAAATCTAATGTAATTTTTAATACTGTGACAGTGTTCTAATTCAGAACACTTTTCTGCAGCCTTGCTGGGACAGCTCAATTAGTAGCTTAAATTTGGAGATAAAATTCTGTCTTGCTCTCAACCTCTCAATTCAGAGAGTTGAGGAAGAGGTTGCTTGAAAACCTCTTTATACTTAAGATTTAGAAAAGCTTTTGACCAGTATATCATCTGCCTGATGAAAGCATGGTACGTACTTTTAACAAAATTGACTCTTTCTGGCCTTGTTGACTGAAGCAGTTAGAATTTTGCATGTCAAACTTGGTGCACTTGAGTAGAAAGCATGTGATTCCTGATACTTGAAATACAGTGTTTATCGAAATGCATGCAATTAGCATAACTGACATGAGTGGTCAGTCTGTCCATCAGCTTTCCATGTTCATTTTGACTCATGGGGTGGAAAATAGTCTCTTTGGCTCTGCTCTGTCATTTGGTGTTACACCAAATCTGCTCTGATGCTGCCGAGCTTCTCGTTAGGATCTGCTGTGGGTGTGTTTGCTTCTTCACACTAGTAGATTTCCACTTCAAGAGGACATGCAGATGTCTAGGGTTGAAATGCTGATTGATTCTCCTGATTGACTCACAAGTCTTTCTGTTGAATTCCCAGATGCTTTCACGGGTGCTTGACTGGAAGGTGTCTCATTTCCTGCCCAGTGCTTCTCTTGATCTCTGGTTCTTACAGGCAATGCACTGTTTGCACAGATACAGTGCCTGAGATGTTGCTTGGTGTAGCTCTGGTTTCTGTACTGTAATGCTTCTTGGTCAAAGACTTTCCTTTATGTTAATTCATCTTTCACACTTTGAGTAGCGTGACCCATCAAGGCCCCTGAGCTGAGCTGTCATTTGCCGTTTTTGCCTTCTGACATAATGTTGTTGCTTGACACGTGGAATTCAAGGATGGCCTGCTGTTTCTCCTGAGATCTCTCTTTGTATGAAACCCTGTTGGAAATGTCACGTGGAATCCCAATATAGTAAGCAATAAATGTCTATGCCTCTTAGTAACTTTCTGCATTATACCAGAGTTTGTATTGGCTTACAGGTTTTTTGGTGTTACTTTCTGGTCCCATGCTGAAAGGTATAGAGAAAATAGCACTTCTTCACATCAGTTTCCATATTTCCATCACTCCACTGTCCAGTTATGTGTCCTTGTAAGAATATATCATATTTCACAGAGGTTTGGGCCCTTGACAGTTTCAGTCAGAGTTCTATAGAATTAAAAAGGTTCCACAAGGGGTATGCTGGTATATACTCTCAAGCGCTTTTGAAAGTTAATTAAAACTTATGTATTCTTATATGATTGTTCTTGTAAATATTTGGTATAGGCAGAATCCATTCAGCTTTCTCTGTTCTTCCCTGAGATTTGCAACCTCTGCTTTTTTTAATCCCGCATAGTATCACACTGTGTACAGCTTTTTCCTGTAATAGACAGGAGTTGTTGCTGCCACCGACTTTGCTAAAGTATGACAATACAAGGTGTATAAAGGGCTGTAAGCATTTGACTGAAATCTTGCTTTTCTTTATCTCTTTGATCACTAATCATACTTCTGATGTTTGATCAATGTTGATATTCAGTAATCTATGTTTGCATTTTGCCTTTAAATCTGGTGCTGAGGTGGGCTTAGGTTCTGGAGGACTTCTTCAAAATCTTTCCATTTGTTTTCTTTTCAAAAGAAAGGTTGTAAGCATTTTCTAGGCCTGATTTCCAATTGTTCTTTTTTTTCTTTTCCTCAAGTTTCCAGATAGGGATGTATGAATTCCTACTACGTTATCAGTCTTGGTTTCAGTTTAATGTAGTTTTGGTTCTTTCCTCACAGTCCTGTCTTGTGCTTCCCCTCAGTATTTTCCAGTATTTCACTAGTCAAAGTTCTTGGGATTTTCTGTTCAGCATCATTGCTTTCCCTGGTAAAGTGCCTCCTCTGATAGCTTATTGAAATTTGATCTGTCTGCAGGTATTCAGTCAGAACAGTTAGAATTTGAATATTTTTTTTCTGAAAATATTGCTTCTCTTCATATTTAGCTTGTATTTGACCATGCTGTGCTTCAGGACTGTTCTTTAGTTCAAGCTGAATTTACTGTGCACACCAGTTCTCAATTTGTACCATTGATTTTGTTGGCTAGATTCAGTTTACAATTGTTTTTCTTAGCTTAATGGTGGTGGTTGTTGGTCCTTGTTTTGTTTTCTTCAATTGCTCATACTTCCTTGATTTCTTCTTTAGACTTAAATAGTTTATATAAATCTTACGTTCATGCAGATGTAGTTGATTTAAACTTTGCTCTTGGATGAAATCTGTTTAATTTGCTTATGCTACTCAGAGAATGGGATACTTAGAATTAGTTTTGAGTGAAATTCAGTAACTTCCCTGCTGTTTTGGTCAATGGTACCTGATCATGCTTTTCCTAAGTGTTTTGTTGGTTTTTTTTTAACAAATTTATGAGTAAATGCTTATACCATACCTTGAAGGCATTTGTTAACTCCATCTATAATCTTCTCACTGATTCTCCGTCATTTCATGTAGTCTGGTGTGATTGACATGTGGTATAAAATTTATTTTCTTCGGGTGTGTGAGATTATTTGTTTGGGCTTTTGTCCAAATATCATTTTCCTCTGTGATGTAAGCATTCACATACCTGTAGCTGTCTGTCATGTCCTGTCAGTTTTCATCTCTCTACTCAGCCTTTTCCTACTTCTGCTAGGTTTTTGGTTTAGGTCAAGTTTAGTGGGTTTGTTTCTGGGAACTTATTATTTGGATGTATTATTGTGTGAGTTCCTGCACCTGAATGTTTCATGATCTACAAACTGGTCCTCGGTGGAAATAAAGGCAATTCTATTACTCCATGTGTATGTGTTGATATGTAGTGATAGATACAGATTGTAATGCACATTCTGGTAATGCTGATGAATGTGGTTACATCCTACAAAGATTAGGGCCCTTCATCTTAGCAGACTGAAGTTACAGAAAGTTCTAAAAGCTGAAAGTCTAAAGCCAGTCAGTTTTAGGTTTGAGTTAAGATATAGATTTTTACAGGGATGGTCACGAGTTTGTTCAGACACCTTGACAAGTGCTGTAGTAGACAAATTAAGATATTTGGATATTTGGAAGGTAATCTAATTCCATCAGAATTGTTAAACTTGAAGGGAGGATGAAAGCTTTATCCCTTGTTACTGCTTTATCCTGCAGTAGTCAAGCCAGATCATCACATAAGCCCTTCCTGAGCTTTTTTTAAAAGATTAGTGATTAGGTTTTCAATTGTCTCATTTTTATTCATCAGCCTGAAGACAGAAAAAGCGAGTACTGTTTTTGCTGCTTGTCTTGCTAAATGTCAGTAGAGTGACAGTACTTCCTCAAAGTCAGTTTCATTGAACATGTTTGAAAACTGTTGTGCAAATTAAATGGTGGCTGGGCAAATCAGTGCTCTGTAAAACTGCCTTGGTAGAAAGAGAGAGCAACAAAGGCAGGTGTTGGGGAAGACAACAGATCTTAGGCCTTAATTTCAGAGGAAGAATTAGTTTTTCTTGATACTGCAGTACATGTCCATACAAGCCAATGCTATATAACCCACATGGGAAGACAGTTATCAAGTAAGTATTTACGGGTTATTTTGCTTTTGTTTATATGAATGAACACCTATAAAACAAAACTGTATAGCCTTTCATAAAGTTCCAAGGGTGGTGTTCACAACTAAGAGGTTATTTTCATACTTCTGTGAATACTATTACCAGGATTGGTATTTTAACATTGTAAATTTTTTTGAATGGTGTATAATACTTATTGTTCATTTAGGCCCTCCCATGAAATGAAATCAAATAGAATCGACCTTCCTCTTTAAAAGCATTTGTCCATAGTATTACCCATAGAGTTCAGACTGTTGCTCTACGTTGAATTTTGACAGGCAAGTAATTGGATGACCTCATCCTGTAATAACAAATGAGAGGGATAATCACATAAACACACGGACTGCCTTCAGAAAGAATGGAAGAGTGATGATTCATTATAGTTACTAGGAAAAACAATAGCTTATGCTGTACACTTTAGCTGTGTGTTGTTATGAGTTATTGTTTTTATAGTCCAGGAAGTAACACTTAAACGTTAGGAAGAGTTTATTCATTGTCCATGAATTCAATATAAAACTGAATGCTCAGGGTGCAAATATGACTTAAGTCGACCCTATTGATCAAAGCTTTCTCAGAAATCAGCTGACATCTACAATCCAGATAGGTCCCTTGGATGTTTCATGTTTATGACCGGATCTTGTTATGTGTCCATCTTACTTTAGTGCAAAGAGAAGGGGTCATTGGCATGCTTTAAAGATTGGGAACCATTTAAGCAGTATGTGTTTCATTAAGTGTTGGAATGTCACAACGCCTGTTTTGAGAAATTCTTACTAATGACACATGTGACATTGCAAGTCTTCCTAATTGTGGTGTTGAGCTCATACACAAACGGACTGCTTACATCCATGGGACTATTTGAGTGATAGCTCATGAGCATGACTCCAAGAGTCACGGTCTGACCTGTATTAAATCTTAGCTCTTTTGGAGGGTATATATTTGCTCTACATGCTAAAAAGACATATGCTGTTTGTTTAGGCATTTTTGAGATAAAAATCTCTTAACAGAAGGTGTCTTGAGAGACTGTCAGGCTGTAGATTATATTAGTGTAGAGCTGGGAGAAGGATGTGTCACGGCAGGGCTTGGCTCTCAGGTAACACATGCTTGTCATCTGGCAAACTGGAGGAGGGGAGGGTGTCCCTGGGTGGAAGTGGCACCAACTGTGGAATGACCTCCTTCCAGTTCTAGGCAAAGTTTGATGCAAGTTGCCTGTGACACTGAAAAATTGATGTATCACAGGTCACCGGTGTGTGCTGCAAGCACCTCGAGTCTGAGGACTGTGTGGTTAAAGCTGAATGGGAAGTGTCACTGTCTGGTACTCTCCCAAGCCTTTTGATTGTGTTTGCTGTGCAACAAATCCATGGCTGCTGGTAATTTTTAAGGTCTGGGTGTCATTATTTATTCTGATTCACAAACATTAAATAGATTTGCTTCGGTGTTTTAATAAGGGGGTCTAGAGTTAATATATAATCCAGGTCTTCATTCCTGATCGGGTAATCCAATTTAGTTTGAGAACCCTGTGTATTTTAGCAGGTAAAGCACTACAGACTTACAAACATAATCATAAGATTGCTGTCAGGGAGACTGTAGAAAGGTGATAAAGACTACTTGATCTTTGTACGTGTTTTATTTAAATCAAAGCATGACATTTTGTGAAAGAGGGTTACTGTTTGTCAGCAAGAAAATCCTTTTGTAATAAAAAAGATTGTTTATGCGTAAGGTGCATAAACTTGTTTTTCCTTTAAAAACACCAGTAACTGGTGTTTTGCAAAGAAACTTGCAAATTCTTATGAAAGATAAAAAAATAATCATTAGTTATATTTTAAAGGAAAGAAAAGAAAGAGGGAGAAATATTCCTGCAGCAAAGATCTATGCCACAGATATCCAAACAGCTGAAAGCACTGTGGTTTATTACAGGTATTTGAGTCCATATACTCTATAAAGTGTGTGTGTTTTCAATGGTGGTAACTTACAGTGTACTAAGTTGATTCTGCTGCAGGTCATTCCTTGATTTCATTATCGTTTGTGGGCAATTTGTAATCAGTCAGGACTGTAAACCATCTGGAATGCTGGTCTCCAAAGAGCAGAGAGTCCAGTGGTGCTTGGAAGAGTCTTAACTGGCTGAATCAATTGGCTTAGTTTTCAAATCAAGATGACCTGCCTTTCTGGAAAATAACCTTTGTGCAGGTAGAAATCACTTGGCTTAAAGAGGGTCTGTGTTATGCAGGAGATCAGGCTGCATGTGGTCATAATCCCTTCTAGCAAAAAAAAAATAAAATTGAAAGTTGGTTGCTAGTGTAGATATAAGTACAGTAAATCATAATTTAATGCATGAATACAGACTACTAATCTGTATGCTTTGTGCAGTGCTTATAGGCTCCCCCTCCAGTTTACGACTAAATGTGAGGCACAGTGGTCAGATAAGTAAAATGTAGTATGATTTCTTCCTTCAGCATAAGTTGCATCAGGTAACTGAACCCCTTTCCAGTAATACCCTCTAGTGCCCTGTATGTCCTTCCAGTAACATGATGCAAGAGCAATTGCCCAGGCCCCTTAGCCAGTTGTGGCTTTGTATTTCCTAGTTTCAGATATTACACTTCACTGCTGTTCCTCCTATATTTTACAGAAAAGAAATAAAATATTGAACAGTTTTATGGACCTTTGCTTTAGAATTCAAGTTTGCAAAAGAGGAAGCTGACTTTATTCAAAAAGTTGTATTAAACAAAGCGAAGGCATTATCCTTCCTTTTTCCCCCCTCCTGCCCCACGCGGATAGGTATGGTTGCTCTAGACATTTGGCATGCATGTCTGATGGGACTGTTCCTCGATATAAGGTTACTTGTGCTTGAGTGCCTTCAGGATTGGGGCTGTCATCAGTTATCCAGACGCTAATCCCACAGACTTTAACACGTGCTTTAAACCTTTGCTTATGAAAACTGCTCGCTTGAACAAGGGCTTGCAGATTTAGTATTCTTACATTGGAAATTTCTTCCCTTGTTTCACTATGTAGTCAGAAACCTGATGAAATAATGGGAAAAAAAATTGCAATGGGTGTAGTCACATGGTTTGATGCCTGGATAATTCACTGGCTCTTGCCCAAGGACTAGTCTAATCTAAGGAGTGTGATTCTTTGTTGCCTGTTCTGTTTCTATGGAAACTTTTGGTTACTTATTTCTTAATCATGTCTCAAAAGGTACTTGCTATATGAAGAATTAATGAACAGTATTAAAAGAAATTGTTGGGTTTTTTCTTTCTATTTTTTTTTTTTTTAATTTTGTTGTGATCACTTCATGTAGAAATTCCTCAGAGAGATTATCAGTTTGAACTGCTGTGATTTCATTCTGGTTGCATCACGTCTGCCTTACAAAAAAAAAAAAAAAAAAACAAAACCAAAAAGAAACCAAACCAAAAACTGAACAAAAAAACCCACACCAAAAAACCACACAAACGCAAAAAACCAGCATTGACCTATGATGTCCTGAAGGACAGCAACTGGGGGTAGTTGCCTGATTGCAAGAGTAAATATTAATTGTCTTTAATGTATATAAGAACACATAAATTATTTTTTAAATATCACATGTATCATCTATCAAAACAGCTATTTCATGATATAAGTAAATTTTAGTGTGTGTTATAATTGCCTTGGTAAGCTAGACTTTGAATTTCCTTTGGGTCTTCTGGAGTTCTGTGAATACTCTTCCTTTAACCTCACTGCATGGATATTTCTACAACCTGTTTCCATTGCTGAAAAGGCACTGGGCAACTCCTACTTACTGCACCAGTGGAAAGTATTCTGTTCTTTTCTTTTTCTTACCTACCTCCCATCTGTTGTTTCAGTGCTGGCTGGTCTCTTTTGGTTGGTTTGTTGCTTGTTTTTTTTTTATAGTGCTCTCCATATTTCTTGAATACACTGCTCTATCTTATGTTTATTCTGTTTGGTGGGACAGGGGGATGTTCCTCTCCTATCTCCTGTATCTCGGGGAGAAGGAGGTAGGATGGGAAGCTCCTCGTAGCTTGCTGTTGCTGCACAAGTCACTAGGTTTGTTCTAACTCCCTGACCCTACCTGTGTATCCCAGTTTTTACAGCTGCAGTGCCCTCCTGGAACTAGCGGCATAACTGGTTGGCAGGACCACCCACACACCAACAGATTTGGAAGTACAGCAGGAGGAGAGAAACAAGCATATTTTTAAAGATTACAGGGACTTAACAGTGTATCTGTACCTCACAGAGAAGATCACATTTGGCTAACATACAATTTTATTTAGATATTACATCATGCCTATTGCTTATTTAGCACTGTCAGTAGACACGTGAAGCTGGAAAGCATGAGGAATCTTTGGCATAAGCCCTGCTATGTGTTTGCAGCAAACCCAGATGATTAATGCAGTGTAGTGTCTGGCTTGGTCTGCACTCCATTTCAGCAGTACTCTTGAGCCCCATAGTAGCTTTAAGCATTTGAGGCTCTTTGCCCATGGTTGAAGCACACATGTGCTTTCTGGACCAGGGCCGTACTAGTTTTGTGAAGCTAGAATAGAGAATACATTTAACAGAAAAAGAAAGTTTAAAGGAACGTTATAACCTTCTTCAGTCTCTTGAGCTTGAAAGGAGTCAAGGTGTATCTAGGAGGGATGATGGAGGTTTGATCAGGGGCAGCTTGTCAGTGTACACCAGTAATCAAAATGCATGAGAGATGAAGGTTTAAGATGGCACTAGGAACACCTAAAGCTAGTTAGACTAATGAACATTGGGATATTTTACATCAATGTTCTGTGTCCATAAGTTAACACTGCTTACTAGTGACCTGATGTTGTGTTCAGACTTGTTTCTCCTGTATTTCAGAATGCTAGGATTAAAAAGCGGTGGGTATTAATGCATCAGGCAGGAAGAGATTACATTTAATCTGGCCTGTGAAGATCTGTATAAAAAAAAAAAAAAAAAAATCGAAAATGTAGAATAGCGGAATACAAAATCACTGATAGTTGGGGTAATTCCAAATAGTAGTTTCAGTTCAGATTTAAGGGGTCCACTAAGATGGAAAATAGGTAGTGCATTTATGTCGTTGTGATGCATAAAGCAAATCTGAAAGAAGAACAGCAAGGGAAGCAGTCTTCTGTACCAGTTATGACAGTGCAGAATGAGGAACTAATGAAACTATGACAGTAAATGATGAAAACAGCCACTTGAAACAAGAACGGGATTTTAACAGGAGTGTTTTAGAATGGTGTGGGGGCGGTTTTGTGCATGCCGTTTATTTCAGCTGTTAAAAAAAAAAACCAAGTAATTTCCACCCCAATAAATATTTGCAGGAAAAAAATAATCTTTGAAAGTTCATCCGTTTTCAATATGTGAATTTGCTGAGAACTTCAATATGAGAATTTAAATCTGACATCTCTGGAGGGGAGATAAAAATTCTCTGTGAAGGTGAAAAGGGGGAAAACTTTTACATCTTTTAAAAATAAATAGTGCTTCTTGTGGGAGATGGTTTAGGGGGGCTAGAGTTTTGGTTTGTGTGTAATAGGATCTAGACTTTGTGGAAATACAGTTAGGAATTATTGGTAGCATTTGGTATGCAACTGTTGATGTCCCCCTCAGTAGCAAAGAATTTTCAAAGCTGCTTTGGGAAAACAGTATGGCTTTGTCTTTTTCCATATCCTGTCAACTGAGAAAAAGCTTGACTTTTAGGCATTTTGATCCTTTCTACCCTAAAGAATCAGACCATTAAGTAGCATAATTATTTTTGCTGAAAGTCTTAGTTTTTCCTAGCTGATGTTTGAGTTTTGAACTCTTCTGGGGTTTATTGTCTGGGGGGTTTTTTTGGTGGTGTGGTGGGGGTCTTTTGGTTGGTGTTTTGTGGTTTCCCTCTCCTCACCCCCCGAGCTTTAACAGTATATGAAACACAGGAAAGAATTAAATAACTTTTAAACATGGTTTTATAAAACAGCTACCTTCTGCTTTGCTTCAATTTGTCTGCCTTTATGCTAGAATCAGTGTATAGTTAAAGGCTGAAGTCTTGTTGAGTCACTTTCCCTCTTTACAACATGAGGGGAACAAGTGTGGGGATGAATAGGTCTGCATTTTGCTGTGGAAGGTGAAATGGAGGGGTGGGAGGGAGCTTGCTAAGCCCCCTCCTGCAGGATCTTGGATGATCCATCACTGTGTATTCATCAGAATTTCCTGTTCCATAGGTCTCCTTGTGGGTACTTTGGATGTCGTGTTGGACTCCAGTGCCAGAGTGGCACCATATCGAATTCTCTACCAAGCACCAGACTCCTTGGTCTATTGGACTATTGCCTGTGGTAAGGACAAACATACTGACGTGTGGATTTTTATTCTTCCTGGATGTTGTGTCACATAACTAATAGAGCATCCTGCCTGCTGAGCACAGTCATTTCAGGACAAATAAATGGGTCAGGATGAAAACCTGCTCTAGTGGTTAAATTAAGAAGCTCTGTAACTTCTAATATTCAGACCTTGAATGCCAGCATATGCATGCGTGTTATGCACAATAGCAGAGCAAAACTAGAGATGGCCATGGAGCAGGGACAGAAGCTTCTGTTATTTCCCACCCTTCATCTCCCAAAAACGTTCCCAGACAAGCAGTCTAGTATCAGTCCCTCCTCCCTGCATGATCTTCTCCATGCCCATGCCTCACTCCTACAGCACTTCTTAGTGCTTAGAAATTCAGCAAGGGGGTAGCTAGGTTAGAGTTAAATACAGAAGCATATGTTCTTACACAGATGCAACAACTCTTAAGAGTTTTGGTCTTTAAGGCTCAAACTTTGACAGATCCAACTGTAAGACTTTCTTCTGACACTATAGTAGTTGGTGAGGTCAATGAAGTAGACATTTTGGTACATTAAATAGGATTTTTGCATCCATCAGATCCTGTAAATAATAAATGTTTATTTCTGTGGTCAAGTGCCTATTGCAAGTAGGATAAAGCAATGTGTAGTTAGTCTCTGGTTCTGTTTGCTGGCTCTGAAAATAGTGTCTGAAGCTGAATACAGAAGGTCGAGGTTATTTAGCTTTGATTCGCCAAGTTTATGAGGTCAGATTCCTCAGTTAGTATTGCTTTTTGGTCTTAGCAAATGAAAACTTTTGAATGCAACTCCTCTAGCTCTAAAGTTTCAAACACCATTTTAGGCAGCAGCCAGAACTCTGTTCATTTGAAAGAAAATTGAAAAAGAGGACAAATGAGAAGTGCATACATGCCTGTCATGTCTTTAATAGACTGGTAACTTCCAGCACACCCAATGCTGCCTGATATTCAAAAATGCTAGTTAGTGAAGCTGTAGACTTCTGGCCTAACAGTGCCCTCTCATCTGTGCCCATTCTCCCAAATAAAATTTGACATTTACGTTATTTGGATAACTTTTCCTCTAGACAAATCCTCTCTCTTGGGAAGGGGAGGAGGAATGGATGAAGGTTTGCCATAGATCTAATAATTTTAGCAGTTCAAAGCAGGCTCTATTCTTATGAGCATATGATTTGTGTGTCTGACAAAGGTGGTATCAAAGCTGTGTCATGTTCTGAATCCAATAGGACATTTTTTAATAGCTCATTTTAGCACAAGTATTTCTTGCTACTTTTGATGGTATCAGACCTAAAAAAGGCATAAACAGCCGTTTTTCCCTCTACTCCTATTACTACCAACTCACTGAAGATTTTAAAATTCATATAACACTATTAGCTGTCACTAAAGGCAAATTATAAAAACAGATATTAATGAAGTTGTCAATATTGTGAAGGTCATTTCCAAATCTTCATTTAACTGCTTGCTTTGTACTGTCACCTGCTCTACTGTGACCAGGAGTAACGAGACCTTGCATGTCAGCTTTCCATGGATCTCAGTCACGAGAAAGAAGGATAAAATTGCCAGTATGTTTAGTTACACTATTTGTGCACAAACAGAGGTAGTTGCAAGTGCATATACAATCCCTTCTTCCCTTCATCCAAATGTCAGTGCGCAGCAATTTGTAACCACCTCTGTCCCATAAATTTGAAAGGGGCCAGCTGAGGGCACAAATTTTCTGCTGTTTGCAGACTCCTTTCCAAAGAAAATAACATATCATGAAGCTCTCAACAAAATAGTGTTTCTTCAAAGATACTTGTACTGTGCACACATTCAGAAATGATTTTTTTAAGACTTTGGAAATAGGCCAAGTGACTTTTCTGTAAGTGCAGTGGCAGGTTTTTTGCATGAAACCTATAGATAATTACTATAATTTTATACTTTCAGTGTGTGTCCTCAGATAACCAGAGGCACAAAATCCAAGGCAGATGAGTTACAGCCCCGCAATGAACAAATGTACCGTATGTGTAGAAATGTATGATGTTGATGAACTGTGAGGATTTTGTTTCTCTTCTGTGACAGATATTGCAGGTTATATGTAGAAATACGGTACTGTGCTTATATTTAAGCATGCTCTTCAATTATGAATCTTAACTCTAATTGAAATTGCTAAAGTGGTTAACGTATATATCTGTGCTTCCATTTTGTGGCATGTTTCTTGAATTTTTAGCCTGCTAATATATAGCTGGTCGATTGGCTTAGTTCTTCTTGTTAAATTGTAAGACTGCCCAAGCTTAGTCTCGTCACCTGAGGGGAATAGTGTGGCTCTTACAGGGAGGTAAAATTTTACAGAGACCAAATTATTTATCTATGCAACCTTGAAGCTGAGCAGTCCAGTGTTGCCTAAGGCTCTGCGCTGTGGTTATTTTATGAATTTGCAACTAAAACAATTCCTTCTGAACTGATCAAGGGCTGTTACTGTTATACAGGTTACTAAGGGATTTGGCTACGTTTAGCTATGCAACTCTGATTTGTCCTGCATCGTACAGCTGTCCCTCCCTGTTGCTTAGGGGTAGACTGCGTGTTGTTTGGTACTTGTAATCTCTTATTTTTACAGAAATTTGTCATATTCTCCTCTGCCTTCCATAAAGCAATAATCTCTGTCTTCAGTAAGTAGCTATACAGAGTGACTAGAAGCGTGATTATTTCCAGGTTCATTTGGTCTTGTTCTGTACAAGACTATTCGGAGGGTAAGAAATAATCCAAGGGGTTTTGTTTGCTCTAAAATGACTATGACTGTTTAGGTTATGTTTAGACCCCAAATTTGTTTATAATTCATTTTGCATATGAATTTTCTTGGGTATTAACTCTACTGACCTATGCTGTATGAGAACTCTAACTGGTAGATCTGAGGCTTTACAGCTTTGTAAAGGAGGCTTGTTAACAGCACTTTCTCCAGTGCAGTGTTGTGTTGAACATGTCACAGGTTAGACTTCTGTCTACTGAACTATACTGGAAAGAACGAGATGGGTTGTTACAGGTTGAGAATAACCAACGGAAGCTGTTTCATCAGAAGTGATGAAAAATAATTGATGAACGGCAAACAAGAAATAGACAGCTTTAAGAAATAGTTCATCATGATAGCATGACTGCGCTGCTTGTCACTGCTTTTCAAAAGATGAGTGATTTTTCTGATGACAGTCTAGTTTTATATACATAACTCATGTATTTCATCATTGCTTTTTACAGCAGTGTAAAAGCTAAGAAGAAATAAATTAGTGTCCAGACTGCCTCCTGAGTTCTAGAAAGGTCTGGTTGCATCCAGTAGTTTTAAGGAGAAGCAGCAGTGGTGATCACACGTGGTTCTGAAATATTAGTTACATATGCAGGCTATTCTGCAACATGATTTATGTATCCATGCTACAACTAGAATTGTGAAATTCCCCTGGGAGTTGCACAGGATGTTGCATTCTCTTGCTTTCATTGGAGTTGTGTAAAGCTCTGATTGTATACTGTAGAAAGAATATTTTTTTTCCCCATCATTTGTTGCTGAACAACAAGGAAAGCGATTGTTTGGTATGTATTCAAGATGGTTGCATTGAGTTCTACAAACCATAGAAACACTTACGCACAGGCATGTAACAGTTTGTGGCTATAGTGAAGCTGAAGAAGTTATTAGCAACCGCTTGTTGTAATTTAGCATCTTTCTAATGGTTACTTCACATGAGCCCTTCACTTTGTTGGGTTCCCTAGGCATTAGTTAGCAGGCAGGTACATTTACTTGCTAGTTCTGAGTAAAATGAGCCAAATCTGTGATTTGAACAAAAAGATGACGTAGTATTGATGCTATTTTCTACCTGGATTAAGATACTTTTAATCAAGCTTCAGGTACAGATTTTCCTGTGTGAACACGTAATGTTTGTTTTCTGAAAATACTTACTTAAAAGTCCCAGTTTTGACGTAATTCCCTCAATATCCTTTTTTGGGGGAACAATTTTTTTGTGCGTACTTGAATTTATTCTTCCTTCAGGGTGGGCACAGAGAGATCCTGGAGAGCACCAACATTGCAAGATGTTGAGAATGGGGTCAAAATGGAAGTTATATTTATTACAATCCATCTTAAGTAAAATAGAAGCTAAAATTTGCCTATATAAACTCTAGTTCATACAGAAAGCTTTTTCATTCGTGTTACATACTACTTCACAGACTACATGTATGCTGGTTCCTCAGTATCAAAGATATCTCACTTGACCCCTTTTCCTAAGGAAATTCGGGTCATTGAACTTTAGTTTATCCTTTCATCATTAGAAGTATATCACCTCTGACAACCCTCTTCCACTAAAAAGGTACAGCTTTCTTAGAGGTCTTTCAGCACTGTTCCTTGGAGGAAGAGATGTTGTAACAGACTTGTCAGGAAAATGGTCCTTTTCAGCTTTTACGCTTGAAATTTTATCATTGTTTCATAATTTATAGATGTATATAATGGTGAAGAATTAGGAACTGATGGTAGAATATACAGCTCTTGGGGTTTTTCGTCAGTTCTGAACAGATGCGGGTAGTACCTTTGCTAACTCTTTAATGGGATGTTGGGCAGCTCAGTGTTATTGTGGTTAGAATTCTAAATGTAGGGGTTTTTTTGCTCATGCTGGACATAAGTAGCTTGTGCTTCTCTCAGAATAATCTTGAAGATTGCTATCTATTTGTTATGAAACTAAAGACTATGGGAGAAAATTCTGGAATTTCCAGGGACATGGCATGTGGTGACGTATCGCATCTCCAGTTACTGGAGAGTTTTATTAGAGTCTTTTGCTTATGATTAAGAGGACATTGACATTGGTGAATTAATTATTTTGTGAGGTTTTGTGATGTGGTTTTTTTTTTCATATACAGGTTGCTCAAGGAAGGAAATCACTGAACACTGGGAATGGCTTGAACAGAATTTGTTGCAAACTCTTTCAATCTTTGAAAATGAGAATGACATAAATACATTTGTCAGAGGAAAAATACAGGTAGTTAAATATATTATTATAAATGTGGTTAACGATAAATGTGACTGTGGGAGGAAAACTGACATGAATCGTAAACAAATTTGACCTGGTAGTCCCCAGGCTGCTCCACCTTTTTGAAGGAAAACCAGATTCTAAGTAGCAACATGTGTGTAAAATTAGGGAAACTGGGATTAACACATATAACTATAGGAGTGTGATTAAAAAAAAAAAAAAAAAAAAAAAAAGGCAGGACTTCAAGGCAGGACTTCAAACATTATATGTTCTAAAATTAATTGCACTATTGCTTCTGTCTTAAACTTTAGCATTTTTCTATGTAACTGCTTTTCCAGTGCAAAGCTTTAATTTTTTTTCATGCACTCATTGTATAACGTCTCCTTACGCTCTTCTGTGTAGTTAAATCCTGTAGTGTTGGCATTTACATTTCATATAGATGTTGGGGGTTGCAGGTTGATTGATTTTTTTGTTTTTTTGTTTTTTTGGTTTTTTTGGGGTTTTTTGGTGGGTTTTTTTGTCGGTTTGACCATAATTTTTTTTTCCTTATAGGAGAGATAGTAGCTATACTGTTAAAAAGGATTTTATCCACACGAAGAATTATCTAAGAATAAATATTTTGGTAAAAGATTGATTGTAAGCAAAATTACTGCACTTACTTGGTGTGTATTGTAAGCATTGGCTTTGTCTCATTCCTTTTCTAACATTTCATGTAGTAAGTCAACTGTCTTAAGAATCTTTAGACCAGAACTTCAGTATAGAACAGAAGGAGCAGTAGTCTTTGAGATATCATACAGCAGCTTTAGACCAGACTGCTGCCACTTCAAATTTGATGAAGGTCTTCTGCACCTTAAAGTGTGAATTATTTTTTTTCATCCTGCCAGTTAATCTAATAGGAGATATTTATTTTTTTTCCTTGTGCTCTTCACTTCGGCTCAAGGTCTGTTACGAGGGGTCATAAAAGACATTTGATATTTCCCCTAATGAATAGCAGATCCTTTTTTTCCTTTTACTTTTTTCCTTGCTTTTAGAAGAAAATTTTCTGGTGAAATCCTATCCCAGTCTCCTCAAGGAGCATTTTTATGTGGAAGGGGAAAACACTACAAATCGTAGGTGCTTTACAGAGTTGTTAGGAGTATTTGAGATAGGCTGGTTAATTTAAAACAGAGTACTGGCAAGTGGCTGGTATTTGGTTGCTTTTGACATAGGTATGGTAGGGAGCAAGGTCATCAGAAAGACAGCCTTGCATAAAGTAAATAACTATGTAAGCAAACGAATGAGCAGAAGAGTAACAGATAAGCAAAAGACTTTCTTGACGTTGCAGAACTGTTGTGGCCTCTGGCCCAGGCAGCAATGGTAATAAGGATATTTGATACCCCATGGCAACTAACATGCTGTATACTTCTTTCACTCCTTACTAGGGCATCATCGCTGAATACAACAAAATCAATGGCATCAAGGAGGATGATGATACAGAAAAATTTAAGGAAGCCATAGTGAAATTTCACAAGCTATTTGGGATGCCGGAAGAAGAGAAATTAGTGAACTACTACTCCTGCAGTTACTGGAAGGGGAAGGTTCCCCGTCAGGGCTGGGTGTATCTCAGCATTAATCACCTTTGCTTTTACTCTTTCCTCATGGGCAGGGAAGGTACGTTTTACAGTGGAATAGTGGTCTATGCATCTAAGAATTGTTAGGAAATCTTCTGTAGTTTGTTACTCTTCACCTGCTGAACCGCTGGGGTGCAAAGACACTGCTGAGGAAAAGAGGAGCCGGGAGCAGTTCACCAATTGTCACACTGCTCAACTGCGTGCTTGTTCCCTTGTTTGTTTTGTATTTCTCAAAGTAGTTCTCTGTAAAATAGTACCTGGGCATCCTTTAGAGGCCTGGCTTACTTCAGGGACTGTGCCCAAAAGGGAGTAGGGATGAGATCGCACTAGCTTTGGCTCCTTCTACTCTTACACAATCCTCCAGTACTACTCTGGCAAACTTTGCAACCTCAAATGCCACATTTACTCTTGTACAACACCAGAGCATCACAAAGGGCTCAGAGGAGACCTAGGATCAAGAACTACGTAGTGTGGATGCAACCAGTCTGCTCTAGAGGGAGTTAATTCTAAGCAGTTTGGAGGTGAGCAAGTCTGCAGTACTTGGTTATGTGCAATGGATCATTCCCTACACATTTCTGTCGAGCTGTGCAGACATACCTCAGTGAATGACTGGATTTATTTTTTTTGGCAAAAAATAAATGTAGATTTAGTCCCTCTTTTAAGGACAATATCCTAACCTGTAGTGGTGTTGGAAGAAAAGCCAAGGATCTGTCACTACTGTAATATTTGAAACTTTTTTAATGCAGGCCTGTCTGATATGTTTAGACTATGTTTCTTTGCTTCCATAGGAAAAGAGGACATCAGAGTCTGAGCAAGTGCTGTGATAAATTATGTTAGCCCACCTAGCTTTGTAATACTTTTGTGTAGTGTTTTGTACAGAAGTAAATTATATTTAAACTCCTTTATCTGCTGTTTGTCAGGTGATCATAGTTTGTTTATACAAGCTGGGTCTATTTATGCTGTCCTCACAACTCTTCAAGATGCAAGAAAATTTCAGCTGAATATATTTTATAGGAAGAGGAAGATAAATGCTTTTGAATATGCTAATTTGTGTACTGAATCTTTTTGTTTGTTTGTTTGTTTGCTTCTGTTCAGCAAAGTTAGTTATCCGCTGGGTCGATATCACTCAACTTGAGAAGAACGCTACACTGCTCTTCCCTGATATGATCAAAGTGAGCACAAGGTCAAGTGAACATTTCTTCTCAGTATTCCTTAATATCGGTGAGACATTTAAACTAATGGAACAGCTTGCAAATATAGCTATGCGACAGCTTTTGGACAATGAAGGATTTGAACAAGACAGGTCATTACCCAAGCTGAAAAAGAAATCCCCCAAAAAAGTATCTGCACTAAAACGGTAGGTAGCACTGGCTCTTAGTCATTTGTTTCTACTCAGTCCTTTTGCTTGCAGCATTTTGTTGAAGTTTTCTAATGTTGTTGGCATTTACTGTGACTCCAAAAGGAATGATTGATTCCACCAGTTGCAAAATGTGAATAATTATTTAAATATAATTACCTGGTCTCCCGTTGAAATAGGAAAGGGAAAACATTTGAATATGAACATGTTGCAAAAATAAAAGAAACATTTGAGCCAAATTCCCATTTGTTCAGAAGCTCTTTAACATATCTCTTGATGCTGTATCTGTTGTAAAGCCCTTTTATCTTACCAGGAGAAGGTAATAAAGCAATTTAAGTGTTATTAAGAAATATGCCTAACATTCATACTTGGTCCTATAACTGGAGTTGAAAAAATGACTCTACATAATGAATTCTATCTAGAACTTATTTTAGGTAACAGAGATACAAAAAATAACAGGGACAAAAAATTATCTGGAAAATATTTCTCCTTCTTTATAGATATCATACTGCAATTTGATAGTTTCTTGTTATTTTTTCATTATTTTATATGTCCGTCATGTTAGTGAACCATACAGAATTGTAACCATATAAAAATATAAACAAGATATTGCTTATATTTCTCATTACTTAGTGATGTCTGACATGCATTATATCACTTAGGTTTGTCTTTTTAATGCATTACCAAGGCTAAGTCTTGAAATAGTTAACAAACTCTAGCCCTAAGGGCTCCATCATGTTAATAAATAAGCCTCAAAGAAGCCTTTTTGGTGTAATATTACATGGGGTAATGTGTTACTTAATAATAAATGGATTCACTGTATGTATTCTCAGAAAGTAGGGATGAATGTGAAAAGATCACCTAGCTTGTCCCCTCTAAGAAATCAGGATCAATGTATCCTGAGTCATTCATAGCAGAATTATTTTTTTTCATATAGTTTTAGAATCTTCCAGCAGCAGAGACTATACATCCCCTATATGCAAACTATTTCCACTGTTTTGCTGTACTTTCAGGACTTAATTGAGTTGTATGTTGCAGGTAACTTGCAATGATTTGTATAAAATATATCTTAAATTTTATTATGTATTTCTTAAAACAAGAAAAGCTTTCTGTGGTTTTTTTTTTTTTAGGGATCTTGATGCCAGAGCAAAGAGTGAGAGATACCGTGCATTGTTCCGACTTCCCAAGGATGAGAAATTAGATGGACACACAGACTGTACTCTCTGGACTCCATTCAACAAAATGCATATTTTGGGTCAGATGTTTGTTTCTACAAACTACATTTGCTTTACTAGTAAAGAAGAGAACTTGTGCAGCCTTATTATCCCTCTTCGAGAGGTAAATATTTGTATTTGTAAATTTATAGGGCAAATAATAAAGCAATATCTTATTGGAAATTGCAACCTAGCTTTGATGTTTTTTTCATTATTGGAGAAAAGCCTATTTTCATCCCTTTAATCTCTTGTGAGCATACTATCCTGATGTGTTCTAAGTAATATTTAATGTCTGTGTATCTTAGTTGAAAGTTCCTACTGCTAAAATTCACAGGGAGTTTTCTACGTCAGTATTCACAACCCTCATGAGTCCTTCCTCTCCCGTAATTTATATTCTGATTTACAGCCCCATTTCTGTGCCTCATAGGGAGGGATAGACAACAAAACTTCCTAGATTGATGAGTGGATCTTCTGTTAAGGAATCTGTCAGATAATATTTGCTTTTGTCAGATGTAAAAAGATTCACAATCCTAAAGATTTGAATTGTCTCTTCACACAGACTTGCAATTATTTATTCCTGTGTATGGAAAATATTTGTCAGCATTTTACAAATAGTTGTGCTTCCCTTTTTAAAGCTGTCTGCTTAAAGTGGATGTTCAGTAAAAAGAATTTAAGTTTGATGCAATAAGAAGTTGGGGAGCTTTTATGTGATTGACTTGAATTGTGGGTTAATGGAAAAATGTGTAAAGTAAGTCTTGGAAATAATAGCAAAGCAGATGTAGCTGTGGACAGTTTGGCTTGACTGGACGTCCATGGAATATTTCAAGGCACTGCTTTCCCCCACAAATCATTAAGAATAAAAACAAAGGTATTTGTTTGGAAACTTTGAAGTGCAGCTTCTCCACAGTGTGTTGCAATGACTTTGGTTATTTGAAAAGAGACCTTCGATTATGGTTGCACTGTTTGTCTAGATATCCAAGGGAACAACAGTCCTCCAGGTAGTGGGGGAGGAGGAGAGCAAAGTCTGCATTTAACAGGACCTCTTTTCCTGGATGCAGATTCAGCAACTGCTTTTGATAACCACAGCTGGGATTCAAAGCAGCTCTAAAGCTTTAAGAGAAAGAAGTAGTTGAAGGAATAAGTGCTTTTGTGTGAGCAGGTTAAGTCTCAGCACCAGCAAGGAGAACAGTAACGCAGTGGGTAGCACTAGTCCTCAGAACAACTGATCAGTACCCTTAATAATTAAAGGAAGGCTTTCTGTTTAATTAAAGCTTTGGGTCAGACCCTAGCCTAATTCCAGTATTCTGCAATATCCTGGAGATGTTTTAACAGATGAGACAATAACAAAGCATTGATTCAGAAATGATGATCAGAAAAGATGGCTTTCAGTGGCTGACTGCACTGCTCACTGCACCCAGAAGGTGCAGTCTCCAAGATCAGCACTTCAGATACGTGTATGTCTCTACTTTAGTAGGAAATAAGTGGACATTTGCTCTCATTATAGCAGAGCATACTTGCTATAATGGCTGTCCTGTGCCTCTAGAACTTGTCTGTCTTTTGTGCTGATTACACTCAAACAGTTTTTAAGTGGAACAGAAAAATGATGTAGGAACTATTTTAGTTAATTTCAGTGTGCTGTTAGTGAAGATCCTTTAAGTTAATGAAAAACTAATAGATTTGTAGTTAGCAGAAAAAAAAAAAGGAAGTTGGAAGGATAGAGAAGTGATTTAGAAGCTGGGCACTGTGTATTGCAGTCTTTAAATACATCTTCAAAGAAAATGTTGTGTGGAAAATGGTTATTCTGTCCTTTCAGCTAGAGAGATATTAATATTATAGCACTAATGTCTTACCGTTGATTTCTGTTTTAAAAAGGGTTTAAAAAAATAGAGCAAAAGTAAAAGGTCCTAGCAAACTAAAATGTGCTGTCTTCTATTCTGAAGTGAGTAAGAGAGTTTTCATTGCCTAGGAAATGGTTTAAAGTCATAAAAGCAGTGGTTAAAGTACTTAAAATTGTGATTTGTCTTTTTTTCAATGTATGAACTGCACAAACTTGATTGGTTTATTTGTTTTTAAGGCTAATAATTGGTAATATTTATGACACGCTGTTCTATAATTCAACCACAGTGTATGACTTAACCCTGAGATTTCTTTGTGTTAACGTGCTTTACCAAAATCTCAGGGAACCTAGTGCCCTGTACTCAGTAGATTGTGGTGTGAGTGCTGTTTGCAGGTTGGAGTTCAGTTAGATTAGTGACCATTTCACTAACAGTTGAAGGCCAAACAGAAACCTCCACCTCACAGGGTTTTCCTTTGTAAGGAAAGACATGGGATTAGTTTACCTTTGTTGCAGGTTTCTGTGTACTGCAAAAATACAGTTGTGATAACAGTTGTTATCACAATATGCAGCTATAATATTGTAGAACAGGAGTGTTACCCCAAAAAAAGGCTTATTTGCATATATTAGCAATAAAAACTAAGCAAAAGTCTTTGTTGATTCAGCTGGTACTGGTGTTGGGGAGCAGGAGAGGGATTCAGAGGTCCTACAAAAAAGCCTGTAGATCTGTATCCCACAGAAAAAAAAATTGTTTTACTGATTCTTTTTTTTTATAACCTAAGCTGTACAAAGGAGTTTTGCTGGAGAATGTACTGAAACCGCTTGTTTAAGGGGTGACAGTCTTCATCTTTCAGACTTCTAAGTCCTTGTTTCAAAATCCTGTATTCCTGCAGAGGGAATATGGACAGTGATTTGATGAAAGGGGGGAAGGGGCATGAATTTATTGTATTAAGACGGTTTCTTAGACCAAGCAACTTGATTTAGTAAAGATCTCAAGCCATAGCTACTGCTTCTCCGTAGGTGACAATAGTGGAAAAGGCAGACAGCTCCAGTGTGTTGCCCAGCCCATTATCAATCAGCACGAAAAACAGAATGACATTCCTCTTTGCCAACTTGAAAGACAGAGACTTTCTTGTACAGAGAATCTCAGACTTTCTGCAACAAACCACTTCAAAAATATACTTGGAAAGAAATATTTCTGGAAGTTATATCAGCTCAGATGATGAGGTACGTGGAGGAACATGAATCATTTACTGGAAGGGTATATTAACTGGTGCGGGGAGAGAAAAGCTGGGAAAAACCTTTGAGTTTTTGTAAAGATAAACCTTTGTACACAGAAACGTTACCTCTTTTGCGTTAATGCCTTCAGCTTCCTTAAGCTGCACAGTTAAAATGTTATGATTACGATATCTATTTTTTTCATGTTAAACCTAAGAGAAATCGCCATTGTTGGGGAAGAGCTACTCTAACTCCTGCTGCCACATTCTTGTTAGAAAGTGTCAAAGTTAACTAACTGGTTCATTAAATAATACTGTTTAATATCTACCGACTTGTCCAAGTCAAAATCTAATTGTGGAACTTTAATAATTTGAAGAAATTATCAGTTGATATGAAACTCTCTTTAATCAAGACTTTCCACGTCTGTACTAAGCTTACCTTGGTATTGCGCTGAGTAGTCCTACCCTGTTTGCCATGTAAATCTTAGAAGTCAGGTTGTTTTTCTTGTTTGGTTGATGGTGAGGTATAATTAGTGTGCTGTTGTAGTTGTATACCAGAGCACATACGCATATATGTACAATGCTGAAACTTTGTCTTGCCTTTTGTCCTAAATGGATCTACATATTCTACCTACTGAATTATAAACACAAATTAATAATTGCAAGCATTATTACTACATTTAGTAAAATGACTACGTATGTAGACATGCATGACTTCTAATTTTCATGAGGCATTTGCTGTGAATTGCTGCATGAGATCTTACTGTGATAAATTTTCAAAGCTGTTTAAGAAGTCAGAAAATTCTTCAAAATATTTCACAATCTGACTGTTGCATTTTCTGTAGAACTTTTAATTGGTGGCAATAAAATAATTTGTGTTTATCTGTATAAGTATATATACTGATATACGTGTATGTGTGTACACACGCATATAATACGTGTGATATATAAATCTTACATTCTGGACAGTCAAGGAGCCACCAGGCCAGTCAACAATACTATGATGTTGATGGGATACCAAGGGAGCTGGTTCGATTGCCCAGGGCTACTTGAAGTTCACACTACCTTAGCAATTCTAATTATAGGATTTGATTACCTGGGGGAGGGGGAGCTGTTGAGAGACTGGAAATGATTTCATTATTCTACCCTGATTTAATTTCTGCTCTCATATGCTCAGCCTGTGAATGTACTTGAGTGATTTAATTTGCTCATTTTTTGTTAGCTGTTTGTGTATACAAATTTTGAAGTATAACGAAGTGAAAAGTCCAGACTCTGGCTCAGCCCCATGACTGTATTGCTTGTGACTGCTTTCTACAGGTGTTTACAAGATCAAGTAGTTTAATTTCTGCCAGCCCTCATAAAAGCCTCAGCTCTGAGTCAGAGGGAGAGCGACAGTTCAACCTCAATGACAATGGCATTCCAACAGCAACTCAAGCTTTAATGACAATGTATCGGCGGAGGTCACCTGAGGAGTTCAACCCCAAGCTGGTAAAATGCACCTCAGAGTGCTGTACCTGACTGAAAAAGTTGTTAAATTATGTTTTCCTTAAAATGTATGTTTTCCTTAAAATCCATGTTTCCGACCCAGAAGACTTTCATTCTGCCACAGACAGTTAAGAGGCATCATTTTTTACAGAAATAAAGCGTTGAACATGCTGTTGTTTTACCAATAGAAACAACTTCACTGCATTAAAAAGCAAAGTTGGATGTAAATCAAGGAGAGGTTGTATGCCTGCTCTTAAGTACAACTGCTTCAACAATATTCTTTTAACAGCAAGTTCTACTGGAATAGAAACTAAGAGAAGAGAGGAGGCAGCCCATTAAGAAGACAATTGGACTGTAGCCAAGTTATTTCTTGCCCACTTGGAAAGTTAGGATGTTGCAGGCTTTTTCACACTCAGCATTTCAGTGGGGCAAAGTGTTAGAAAGAGAAGCTGCATCTTTATGCCTGCCTTTCTTTGCTTTTAGGCTAAAGAGTTTCTGAAGGAACAGGCCTGGAAGATTCACTTTGCTGAATATGGCCAAGGAGTCTGCATGTATCGTACAGAGAAAACCAGAGACCTTGTGCTGAAGGGCATTCCAGAAAGCATGAGAGGGGAACTTTGGCTGCTGTTTTCAGGTAGGTATTAATTTGAACGTGACTGTGGGATATAAGCAAAAACATGAGGGAAGAAAGGATTTCAGAGATGCTTAACGGCACAGATAATAAGCATCTAAAAGTATTTGGAGCAAGTAAGGCTGTG
Source organism: Alca torda (assembly GCA_008658365.1). Classification (NCBI taxonomy): domain Eukaryota; kingdom Metazoa; phylum Chordata; class Aves; order Charadriiformes; family Alcidae; genus Alca; species Alca torda. Next base: position 13,563,473 of record CM018079.1, on the reverse strand, counting down.
ATAGTTAGCAGGTGCCAGACTGGTTTAGACAAGAGTTCTGTTTAGACCAGTAAATACCCTTTCTCAGACAGACTCAAATAATTAGGGAAGAATGTAAAAAAGCAGGACGCACACTCTGTTACCAGAAGCCTGCAGTCCAGAGCCTTCCAGATGTTTAACAACCACCAGCAGGTGTACTTCACATTTGTTTAGTCATTTCTGAATCCAGTTAAGCTTTTGGCCTTCGCAGCAAGTTGTTGCAAGGAATTCCAAAGTTTAAGCATGTTGCATGCAACCACTATTTTTCCTTTTTTTTTTTTCTAAATAATAAAAAAAAAGTTACTTCATCATTTTATTATGTGCCCCCAGCATTTGAAAAGTGGTGAGAAAATATTTCTGTCCATCTTCTGTGCTATCAAGGATTCTCTAGATCTGTGTCCCCTTAAATTTTTTTTTTTAAAGTTGAAGAATTTTATTCATTTTATTACTAGTTATGTGGAAATTAGTCCATACCTCAGGCTTTCTTCGTAACGTTTTTTTTTTACTTACTGTATGCCTTCTCTAGCTCTGCCCCTCCCCGAGATAGTGACCACAGTTCTGCACACCATTTAGGATATGAGCACACTGGGGACTTTGTATGATGATGTAATGATGCTGTCTGGTTTGTTTTCTATTTCTTCCCTAATAATGCTTAATCCTGTACATCTTCTCTTTGCTGCTGGGCATCAAACGAATGTTTTCAGAAGATACATACAGGAATGCACAGATCTGTCCTGTGTCTAATTAGTAGCTACTTTGGACCAATTTTCATGGTGTATGTACGATTAGTATTTTCCACATGCATTACTTTGTGCTACTGATACTTGATCTCCTTTGCTGCTGAGATTTTAATTTCCAGGGAAGTTTTTAAAGTCAACAGTGAAATCTCATAGCAAGGCTCTGAGCATGCTATAGTATCCCTAAGACAGGGTAGGTGCCTTGCCAAAGATGACAGAATCATTTTCAGAAGCAGGAATAGAGCTCAGGAGTTCTTGCTTTTGGCTGAGATACCATACTTTCTGCAACCAAGCATTCATCTACTCCCTCCCCAGGGCAAGTAGCTTTCTCAAAGGCACATGTTTTGAGTTACTCAGAATAATCAAACTCACAGCCAGCTGCAGAGAGAGCTCATGATACCATGTGACTGCACAGCTGGTTTGTTTTTCATGCCCCCTGTTTCTTTCTGGCTGAAAGAGAGGGAGGCTTTATCTTCTTTCCTTTTTTTTTTTTTTTTTTAAATCTCATTATAAAATGCCTCTAGAGGAGAAGACAAGATGGGATGAAACCTCAATCACCTAAGCACATCCTTTTTTTTTTTTTTCTCCTTTTAATCACCTTTACAAAAATAACAATTTATATTTGCTTTCAAAGTGCTTGTTGGTGACTTTCAAGATGAAAGGGTGGTGGAAGATCATCATGTTGGGCTACTGTATCTGCTAACTCTTGCCTTTTTCTTCTGGTTTTAATACTGTTTTCCCACTCCCAGGAGCCATTAATGAAATGGCCACTCATCCTGGCTATTATGAGGACCTAGTGGAGAAATCGATGGGGAAGTATAATCTTGCTACAGAAGAGATAGAGAGGGATCTGCACCGCTCCCTTCCGGAACACCCTGCATTCCAGAATGAGATGGGTATTGCTGCTCTAAGGAGAGTCTTGACAGCTTATGCTTTTAGGAATCCAAACATAGGATATTGTCAGGTAATTGAAATACCTTGACACTCCTTCAGTTTCTGGAATTCCTGTTCTTTCCTTGAACTTCTATTTCTTCAGTGATGTACACGAGTATTTGGCTATGTAAACTACACCAATACATGTATAATGCTGTGAGGTAAAGCCTCAGCGCTGCAGAACTACAGTAGTGCTGAGGTCAGAGGAGTGTTGAGGTCCTTGACACAAGGACCTACTCTAACAGAAGTATTAGCAGTGCATGCTGAGAGATGTGCATAGCTTTCTGTAAGCGTATTTTCTGCCCATAAATCTAGAGGCTGGACAGAGGATAAGAACAGAGCTGTCCTGAAGTGCATCTGCAGGAGATGACAAATGGACCCTGAAGAAAGGTTCTTTTCTTCTAAGCAGATTAAAAAAAAAAACCAAAACCTTTAATTGTTCAGCCTTAAATTTTTGTCTACTTGTTCAATGTATTAATTGTAAATAACGCTCCAGAACATCCTTTACTTTTTTCAATGATGCCATTCCATCATTCAGACCAAAATTTAAAAAAAAAAAAAAAAAGCACCCTGGAAGGTATCTTATCACTGTGCGTCACAACCATGTATCGGAGAGTTAATGCTGACTGGTGCATGGTTTTGGAGTTCTTATGCCTATGATTCAGGTCACTTTAGTTTCTGGTCCCAAATCATTCTTTCTTGCTTTGCCACTTTGACTTATCACCTGGGCCCTTTTTTTGCCTTCCTACCTATTTTTGCAAAAAGGAAACTTGAAGTCATGAGTATTAAGAAGCCTAATAAATGGCTGACTGATAAGACTCCTAGACACAACATGAGTAAGTGAAAGTGCAAGCAGTTCTAACAGATACCATCATAAATTATTTAATAACAAATATAATACTAAGTAATAGCTACAATAACTTTTTGTAAAGGTTGTTTAACAGAGGAACAGTAGAAAGACACTGTGATTCTGGTTCCTAAAATTGTCGCAGTAATTGTTAATAGCCTTGGGACTTGGTCCATGGCATTCAGAATGCTGATTCACAGTTAGAGTGAGAATTCAGGCACTGAAGTGTTTCATGCATGGTTGACAAGATAAAAAGGAATAACATAGACTTTGACAGAGCTGTAACGTTGTTCTGAGTTTCAGTTGAAACCCTAGTTGCTGTTCCAAACAGGTAATGATCAGCTTAAAATGTTACAGGATAAGAAATGAGCAGCTAATTCCTCAGGAGGCACACTGTGAAGAAAATGGTAGCGAAATATTTCATTTCTGCAGACTAACAGAGGTCTAGTAAGGCTGTAAGCAAACAATTCAGAGGTCATTGTACAATGCTGTGATATTTGAAATGGTGTGAAACAGGCCATAAAAAAACTGTCATCTACACCGTCAAATATGGAGAGTGAGCACCAGCAAGAGACTTCCGTTTCACTGTGCTCTGGTTGTTCGTTACAGGCATTTGCCTCAGCTCACAGATGCTGTGTCTTGACCTTTTCATTGAAGCAAAAAGAATGGGGAGTGCAGCCTGCCTCTGCGAGGGGTAGTACAGCAGCGGCCAGCATTAGTGCTGTGGGAGGCATTTTGTCTGCGTCAGACCCAGATTCCCCCAGAGCACCTATTGGCAGAGTATCAGTACCAGTGTAACTGGATGCTTGCAGACCCGAGTAGGTCCTTGATTATGAAAAGAAATCTTGATTTATTTTTCATTTAAAAAACAAAAACAAACTAAAAAAAACCAAGAAAACCCCAAATGATTTTCTGTTGTTTATTTGAGGCTCTCTTAAGTCTTCCTTTGAGCACTGGGCAAACACTGCCTGTTTCAAGGAAAATACTTGAACAGTTTGGGGTCTGGAGGGGGTGATGTAGTTAATTTCCTAACAGTAGTAAACACTTATCTGCCAGTTACTGTGCTAGATAATGAAAAAATGGGTCTAGCAATTTATATTTCTTATTCTTTTAGGCTATGAATATTGTGACGTCAGTACTCCTACTTTATGCAAAAGAGGAGGAAGCTTTCTGGCTGCTGGTGGCTCTCTGTGAACGTATGCTACCTGACTACTACAACACAAGAGTTGTTGGTACGTTATGGGGAAATTTTGTAAAATGACAGTGTAAAAATTAAACAAATTAATTTATATTATTTGTATTGAAACAAGTATATGGGTAGATGTATGCGTGGCATAGATACAACTGTGAATGCTAGTGGCAAGACAGGTTGCTCAGGAGCATAGAAGCAACTCCCTAAACAGATACTGTGATAGCAGTTTTTCACTTACTTAGGATTAGATGGCGTTCTAAAGTGGGCTTAAACAAAGTAAATGAAAAAGAGACGGGAGACTAACATTTGAATTTTAGGTGATCAAATTATCTAACTAAGTTAAGGTGGAAACAGGAGCTTTGGCAATTTGTGGTAGAAGTCTTTGTGCCTGTTTACCTCTGATTTGAAAGAAGGGTACGAGTATCTCAAAGCTGATGTTGTCAGATGACAGTTTCCTTGTGGGTGTGGAAGTGAATGGCTCTTCAGTTTATCATGGAAACTCTTGTCTTTGCTGTAGCTCACAAATGCTTGAGATCCTCATTCAGCCTCAGGAAGTATTCTTCCTGGCCTCCTTAAGACACTGATGTCATGGCATAGATATGTATCACACAGGGTTCTTTTGTAATAAATCCAAACCCTCACAGACAGGTGGTGCTGAGAAGTCTTATTCTAATTAGTAATGGTAAGTACTAAGCCATCATATAGCTTCTGTAGGTGCTAGACCAAATTGACCCCTTGTTAGTTCTCATGAAGCGTATAATTAAAACGGAAAAAAAAAACCTTATTACAGTTCAATTTGCATGTGCAGCTCAGTAGTGGAATAGAATCTGTTATTTATCTGACAGTATCATGTAGAATATTCTTAGGTTTTGTATTTACATATACATAGAATATATGTACTTGCTCTGGAATTAACGGACATCCAACCTTACTTATTTTCAACAGGAGCATTGGTGGATCAGGGTGTCTTTGAAGAGTTGGCTCGTGACTATGTTCCACAGCTTTATGACTGCATGCAGGACTTGGGTGTAATATCCACCATTTCCCTGTCCTGGTTCCTCACTCTTTTCCTCAGCGTAATGCCATTTGAAAGCGCAGTGGTGGTTGTGGATTGTTTCTTCTGTGAAGGAATAAAGGTGATATTTCAATTAGCGCTCGCTGTCCTCGATGCTAATGTAGACAAGCTGCTTAACTGTAAAGATGATGGAGAAGCCATGACGGTCTTGGGAAGGTATTTATTACAGAAAACAAAGTCTCTTCATTTTATTTTACTTTTTGCTTGCTTAGTTTTCTGATTTGTGTTCTTCTATGTTGCAATACTCAATTTAAGCCAGTACCATATATGTAAATCTTTTCCACGCTTATAGTCCCCTTTCACCCGTATAAGGTACTCTTTATATTATCTTAAAATAATGTTAAGTGACCAAAAAGATATAAATTCTGTTTTCAAGACGTTCAAATAAACTTCCCAAACCTGGTTATTTAAACTTATTTTGGTTGATTATTTTAGTTGATTACATGGGTATTATTACTTCATCTGTTGCCTGCTACCTTTTAAATGCTGCTAAGGAAAAGCTTTGATCTCAAGGGCAATTCTTTTGGGAACAGACTGAACAGAACTCAGAAGAATTAGGTAGGCTCTTGAATGAATGGATTTCAGTGAAACAGGAGGCTGAAAAATAGACTGCATTGAGTCATTTAATACAAATTAAATTACTGCTGAGTGTAACTTCTGATTTCCTTGTGTTTGGTAGTAGCATTTAGTTTTCAAGATGGTGATGAAACTTTGGAAATTTTTTTCCTAATAAGTTTCATTAGTATAGCCTTACAGAAGTCTGGTTTTAAATTTCTTTGAGATTAGAGAAGACTGGTTGTGTTGTCTCTGAAGTAAGCCCCAGTGCTTGCTGAGGATTTAAGTGTTCTGCAGCTGCAGGGTAGAAGATAGATTATCTATCTGCACTGGTGGGAGGAACAAGCCCTTAAAGCCCCTTGCAGCAAGGTTGGGCAGTAGTAGGGCAGGGGAGCACGTAGACTGAAGCACACTGACCCGTGGTGTCAAAAATCATGTAGTTCATTAGTAGAGAGCGGCTTGATCATTTTTATGTTTAATACTGTATACGTAACCCTTATTCTATTAACCCTCAGAAGGGAGGGGGTGCAAATGAACCTTGGGTTTCTCATTTCTTTTTCTTTTTTTTTTTTTCCCCCACCAGATATTTGGACAGCGTAACTAATAAGGACAGCACTCTTCCACCCATTCCTCATCTTCACTCGCTGCTCAGCGATGATGTCGAGCCTTATCCTGAGGTGGATATCTTCAGACTAATCAGGTCTTCCTATGAGGTAGGATAAGATTTCTTAACAGGAACTTGCCAACCCACACTAGTTCTGCTTTACAGGGGAATTTGATAGTCTGTAGTTTGGCTTTGCTTGGAACCGAAAGAACATAAAAGAAATACAGACTCATCTCAGAAGTCTGACATGGCGCAGGGGAGAGGGGTTAGTCTTTCTTTCTCTTTTAACCAAAACTTTAAATTGGAGCTGTTTTCTATAGAAGCCTGCAGCATCAAAGGAGAGCAGCCCGCAACAAAAAAGTGGTTTACAAACATAAGGCTGAACTTCTAATTCAAAAAAGGTTAATTGTCACCTAAGCTTTTTCATGCTTTTCCAAACTGAAACGTTAGTGAAATCTATGTGATTTCAGAATACTTTCTATTATCAGTGGAAGTTTGTTCCTTTTACCTTTCTCTTTCAGCAAGTGCTGAGTACGACCATGGGCCACTAGCTTCTGTATTATCACCAAAGCTAAAAAAAAAAATGTCCAGTTATTACCAGATAGGTAATAACTAGTATCTGTAAAGCACAGGACAAAGCCTGCAAAAAATCTAAAATTTGCAAACCAGTTTCATTGTCCTTAAATTTTAAAAATAAGCCATCAGTTAAAACACCCCTGATGATTACACTGACATACTAATTTTTTTTAATAAAAATTAAATAACTTTATAGAGTTATTCTCCTTGATTTCCTGTTCTCTTTCCATTGACATGTAGGGTAAATTAGTATTTTTAGTTCAAGATGCAAGTTCAGACTTAACGATATGACAGCTGTTTCAGAGGCACTTCCTGCGTCCCTAAAACCTCCTTGCTTTAATAACATGATATCTATTTAACAAGGAAGTATGTAGTCCTCAGCATATTCTACACAGAAGGGCAAACTGAAGTTAGATGTATAGTTCTTCTCCTTCACACAATATTAGAATGGGGAGAAGGAAGTTTATACAAAATTCTGTTTCCCGTGTATTTTTGTGATTTCCTCATCACAAAGACAGCTTGCATTGGCTTGACTGCTTTTAGATGAATAACCTGACTCCATGCAGAGCCCGTCTTGTCTTTTTTGGGGCTTATGCAGCACAGAACCTTATAGCTCCTTCTAGATAAATAACCAGCTGTACCCCAGCAAAATTAGGCAAAACAAATAGCATGGAGAGTGAAGAACTGTGAGGAAAACGGGAGTTGGTTGCAAAGAGAGAATTAGTTTCAGGACAGTCATTGTTGTTCATTGATTTGATTATTTAAAAAAAACCCCAACAATTCAATGGTAAACTATCAAGATAACAGATGCCTTGAAGTTTTTTTTATTCAATGACTGTTATGTTCCTCAATTAGTTATGTGCAGTTAGGGCTGAGAGCTCACTGCTAGCTTTGTTGCAGCTACAAAGAGCAAAATACCAAGTGAGTGAGTGTATCTTTGCTACTTTTAGAATTTAAGCTGTTAAAGATACTTACTGGGTAACCATCTATCCTTATTCTTCTAGATATTTATTGTTTATGAAAAAATAGGAAGACCTACAGATGAAAAAAAATGCTTTTTCTTGATGTCCTTTGCCCTCACTGAAACACACAACCACCACCTCCAAGGGGGGGGAAAGCCTTGTCACTTGCAGACTGTCCTATGATATTTGTCATGGGAGCGTGATAAGTCTGAGAACTTACTGAAGGCGCAGCCCTGGCAAAAGCACAATATTGGATTGTTTTGTGAAGCGCTACTTTCCATCACGCTCTGATCCTGTCCAGCTCTTAGGTAATCGTGTCAGATGTATATATGAGAAGTCTCTAGTGATAGCTGAAGTGATGCAGAGGAATTTGTTGGTAATTAAGCGATTAGCACCCCTCTCTATGATGATGTTGAACTGACTTTCTGCTTTTTTAAAAGAGAAACATTCTTGAAATAAGAGAATATACATAACAAGTACGTTTTACCCTGCCAGTAATTTTTGCATTTACTGAAAATACTTTTTCGTAACAAATCTCTTTGCATTCAATTTTGCAATCAATTAAGAAGCCACAGAGCTTGGCATTATAATAATTACAATAGAAATGACTGAAATAATGCATAATCACTACAGCTTTAAAAGCCTGACTAGCTGTCCATGGAGTGTAGACTCAGATGTTCAGAGCCGTTATGTGCCTAACTGCTTTGATTTATGTGTTCATTAATGTGGGGGGAAAAAAAAGGCCTTAGACACTTAAGCTACATCTAACAGTAGTATCTGGATCTTGACTAAACAACTGACACTCAAATGTCTGATACAGTTTTGACATAGAAGTGACACGCTGCCAACAATTCCTTGTATGATTTGAAAGTTAACATGGGCAAGGGACCATTCCCAAAAGGTAATTGCATGCAGCCTTCCTTTTCTGTAGGCTACATGAGTTTTAGTTGTATGGATGCGAACAGACCATCTCATTTGGCCTCTGGACCAGAGAATAAGACCTGATTACTGGAATAGATGTGGCCTCAGAGCCACAAAAGACCTCTCTTTTCCAGGTTTTGTTACCTCTGTGGTGCTTGATATTCATGGATATTTATCTAGATTCCATTTTTTTCAAAAGACTTCTTTATTTGCAAAATGCTCCAAGTACATGAAACGCCTTTTTATTCCTGAGCTTTACAGATTGCTTTACAGATAAACGCAGCTTTAGTGTTAATTTGATCACACAAGAATGTGCTGCCAAATTATGACCTGCTTATGCAGATGCGCTTACATTGGAAATATAAATCTATTCTGTGTGAAAGTGTCCAACCCTTTTGAGTTTTACATGTGGCATACTTCATGTCTCTCATTATCATTCCTGATGGTCATCTGTGCATTTCTCAGTATGTTACAAGTGTTTTCTTAATGGGAAAAAAACTTCTACTTAACAGTTCACAGAAATAAATCTTAGGGATTAGGCATTCATCTACATACGAAAACATGGAATATTATTCCTAATAGGTTTTCCCATAGGATGCTTCAGAGTATATAGAGGAGCTCTCTGAGACTATGTGCATTGTGGGGAAAAAAATCCACTTACGAAAATAAGACTTGGGCACTTTAGAGAATCTTCTTCCTAATGGAAATTGCATTCTTGATACTTGGTTTCAGATTCTCATGAACGTCAGGACTGCTATACTATCTATCTCAGCTGTTAGAGATCCAGTTAGTCTAAATATCTTCTCTCTCTGTAGCAATTAAGAGATATTCCAGGGCAAGCTGAAATAAAACCCCAAGGAAGGAGTTACGAAACAACCTATTCATAGAGATTTGCCAAGCAAGAAATTTCTAACTACTGAGATTATGGTTTGAAATGTGAGGATTTGTAACTTAATAAAGGCCTCTCAAATTAAATGAAAACAAGTTCTTGGGAAAAATAAAGTCTGGTGATGTATTCCTAAAGTCTTTGTAACTTTTTCATGTGTTAGAAAAATGCCTTAGCAGCAGTTTTTTAAATATACTATTTGTGGTATATCACATAATTAAATTAATTTCTCAAATACATTAAAGGCAAGCTAAGTATTCCAAATATTAATACACAGACTATCCTGTACTTCTTTTTCTCTTTAAGAAATTTGGAAGTATCCGAGCAGATTTAATTGAACAAATGAGATTCAAACAAAGGCTGAAAGTTATCCAAACCCTTGAAGATACTACAAAGCGCAATGTGGTAAGTACGGAAATAATGTTCTTTGCAAAGATTAAGGTCAGTCAGTTTCTGAAATTTAAATTAGCTTTTCAATGAGACATGGATTTCAAATCCGTAACTGTTATTGTTATGTTTCAAAAGGTACGAACTATTGTGACAGAGACTTCTTTTACTATCGATGAACTGGAGGAACTGTATGCTCTTTTCAAGGTAAAGTTGAGTGCAAATACTCATTTTTGATATGGGACCGTGTGTCTTTTCTAAAGACCAGGTTGAGTCTGTGAGTTAGTTACTGTCAGGTATCTTAATACAAACTTGAATTAGCTACTGTATTATTGAATATACAAAAAAATAAACCAACCAGTTTTTAAAATAGGTCAGGAAATAAGTCATTCACTAAATGATTTGTCCATGGGGAAAAACTGAATAAACTGATGAAAACTATCATAGTGAAAAAGTGAATAGATAGAGGCTTTTGATCAGTCTGTAGAAACTTATCTATGTCTCTCTGTACCTGACCCAAATTTTGGAATGTAGCACAGAAATACCTTTATTCTATTATCTCAGACAGTTAATACTTTCATATCACAATAGCTGATTTTTGCCATTGTTATTGCTTTAATGTATACTGTATTGCATTGAAACTTAGTGTCACAAAGTGATGCGTCTTTGCAAGTTGATTGTACAGCAATACCATTAGATCCACAAATTTAAAGGTGAGCAATTAAAGTGCTTTAGCTTCACTTTCACGCACAGTGCCTTAAAACAAGATACTTTCTTCCTCTCGTTTGTTATACCAGAGATTTTTTGGTATACCATGAAGAATTTCTTTCCTTTTGATTTCCCATGTGTAATACCAGGTCTTACAACTGTCCAAATCCTGCAGTGCCTTCTTTCAGTCTTCCATGGAATCAGTGGGACGAAGTCAGACAGTCCACCCCAGCTGATCACTGGGCAGTGCTAGGATCAATTTCTCTAAGCTTCTGAATCATTTTAAATTAGATGTTAGCAAAGCCAGCTTCAGGACTTTCACTGTCTTCAGTAAGACTGAAAGCACAGGACTTAATGCAGTATTTTTGAGCCTATGCAGTTGAACAAAAAATAGTCCAAATAAACAGCTATTTTCATATGCTCTGAAATTAGAGTTCATGAGAGTCCCCTTTCTGACTTGACTACGTGGTGGGGTTGAAGGGGGTGACTAAGCACAGCAAGCCTGTGTATATATGCAAGTCACAGCTGCTTACTGCTCTGCTCAAAACAGGTATTTCGTGTTTCATCTGCCTGGCAAGCAGAAAAAGTTTTGCTTTATCGTCTTTTTACGTAGAGGGATGATTTTTTGTGCTGGTTAGAGGAGAAACCTCTTGGAGAAGTATAAGGGCTAGGTAGATGGAAATACATCTGCTAGTCTTGTGTTGTTTTAAGAATGTGTACGTATGAGTTGTTTGGATTTATCTGTTTTTTTTATCACTGATAGCGACAAGTTGTTTACAGAGGTGATGACAGTCTCACAGAGTTTGCCTTCTGTTCAGGCAGAACATCTGACCAGCTGCTACTGGGGAGGAAACAGCAATGCTATTGACCGGCATGATCCCAGCCTGCCTTATCTGGAGCAGTACCGTATTGACTTTGAGCAGTTCAAGGGGATGTTCGCTCTCCTCTTTCCTTGGGCATGTGGAACTCATTCAGATGTATTAGCTGCACGCTTATTCAGGCTTCTTGATGAAAATGGAGATCTGCTCATCAACTTCCGTGAATTCGTCTCTGGGCTAAGTAAGGAGAATTCACAGCACTCAAAATAATCTGACCAAAGTGGTTTGTTTCTAAAGGTGACCTAGTCCTTCAGAAACACAAATGTTATGTTAGCTATCAGATAATGAGTTTGAGTTTGATGTATGCCATTCTGTTCATTTTATCATGCCTGTGACAATGGTTCCGACTGAGGTTTAGGCTGGTCTCACTAGGTGCATCTACATTAGCCAGTGGTGTATGACACTGGGAGAAGGACCACACATGAACTACACATCCATTAGGGTCTGAGGATTTCCCTGATTGCTAACTTAATGCAAAAATGACCTGCAACTTGTGTGCTTAATGGTGGGATTACTTCTAATCAAAGCATTTCCTTTGGGAAAGTCTTTTGTATGTTCTTCTGTAGCGTTCCTCTCTCAGTGACACTGCATTTTGTTATCTGCTCCTTAAACTTTCCCTGAAAGTTGGGAATTTATACCTTTTGTCAGTGCTACCATCTCTGGAAAGGGGAGAGAGGCAGCATTTGCTCCCTTGGCTGTTCAGGAAGAAGACTTTTGAGAAATTTATGTGCACATAAAAGGGGCAGGGGAAGGATAGAGTGAGGATGTTAGTGTTGTTTGCCCCTGAATAAAAGTGCTTCTCTTTAGAAGTCTGCTGACACCCCACATACGTGTGTCCCTGTGTGAGGGGAAGATATCGCACCTCACAGTATATGCAGTGAAAGGTACTACCTGTATTACTTCTGAAATCTATAACCAGGAGTGCAGACTAAGAGAGAGAGAAGGATGGAAGTCACCTGAGAAGGTGGAGGTGCAGGTCAGATAGGGAGGATGAATGTTGTTAATGGAGATTATGGCCCATGCAAGTCTTGAAAAAGCAAGATTTCAGGACATGAAAGTCAATATTGCAACAAAGGGAATGTGGAAACCTCAGGATTAACATGAAGAAGCAAAGATGAGGCAGGAGATGGCCACGCCTTTTTTTGAATATAGCAGGAATTAGTCCCTGTAAGTGACCACCATCTCACCACCTATCGTGTTATTTCATGGCAGCCTGACATTTCCTCCAGCTTTACATTTTGATCCTTTTTGAGAGAGAAAAGGTTTCCCCCTCTGGCTTTCAGCAACGCTTTGCAACAGTATTTTTAAGCATTAGGGCTCCAAATGCAGCCTTACATTAAAACCTCTGTACAGCAATGTTCTCTCGCAGGTGCAAAATAGCTATGTGACAGTAAAACTGTCTGCACACCTCCCCCTCACACCACCCAAAATAACCCAGTGCTTCCTATGGTGCAGTTCTGAATTGTATTTGAGGGACTGTTTGCCAGGTAACACTTAATGGCCTTTTGAGACATGACCCATGGATTGACTGCTCTTCCTGCTTACAGGATGCTGTTAATAACAATCAACCAGTTATTGGTTGAATCAGCATTTTTTAGAACCAATAACGAGTAAAAATAAGAAGGAACAGTGTTGAGCACTGTGAACAGAAATGAATGTAAAATGCGCGAATGTGGCTATAAGCCAACATGACTGAACGAAAATCTTCAATGGTCCAAACAATCAAAACTGCTCATTCTGCAAAACCACATTTTTTCAGAAACTAAGCCCAATGCAGTATAGCTTGAAAACTTTGTTTTTTAAGAAAAAGTCAACCCCCTTGACCCCTTTTCTGTTTAAGCAGCATATGAATGGTAGCAAGGACAGCACAGTAAACAAAAACAACATGGGATTTGTTTGAGCATATTTCACCATGCCCCAGGACTTTTAAAAATTCCACAAACATCAGCTGCTTCAGTCTGCCTCACCAACCCAATATGCCTTGGCTAGGAAAAATCTCCTAAATGAGGAATATCAACAGGGGATGCTCAACAGAAAGCATGGTCAGAGGATGGGCAATCTGGAGGTGACCTGTGGGCACTGTCCTCTCTCTTCTTACTGTGTCCAAACAGCAGTATTGGACTCTGGCCCTGGTTACTCAAGTCTGTCTTTCCTAAAGGCAGCATCCTATTCAAGTACATCCTAGGCATGGCCCATCTCAGAGGCTGCTTGTTGACAGCTGAAGCAGCCGTAGCACCTGGAGCATTTCCATTTCACAGCTCTCACTTTCAACAGCCTTATTCCCTGTGGCCATAAGGATTTGTTCCCTCGAAGCCTCTGATGACACGGACTCCTTCTAGGAGCTCTGTGAAGAGGAGGTAAAAAGGGCTGCTGTGTGTCACAGCATGGGCTCATGGCCCTTTCTTCTGCCTCAGCGTGAAATCCTCGGACCTGAGATTGCTGTAATTGCAGTTGGGATTCTCCATTTCCTTTTCATAGCCCCTGCAGCAAATAGCTTAAGAACCTCCTACTTCAGGTGTCTCTTGGGCCTCTGCTGAGCAAGGGTGGAACAACCTGGCATATTCTGCACATTTACTCTGTGTCCTTACTGCAAGTTCAAATAAAGGAGTGATCTCCATTAGTTTGCTTTAGGAGTTGCGCTGCTCAGAAGGGGTTGTCAGCCCTGGTTGTGAGCTGCTTGGGGTATTCACTCATGAAGAAGCTCACCTGCACCACCCTGTCACATTGGATTATAGTATGTCAGTGTTTGACTCCAGATCCCAGTAAGCTAGAGAGATTTCCACATAGATTCAAAGTGGCCCCTTGCTTCCCACCATGTTTTTGCAATACTCCCTTCTCAGAGCATGCAGCTCTTCCACCTCTCCAGTGACTGCTGGTGACTGCAGCACTCGCCACAGCCTTGTGCAAAAGTCAGCACCATGAAAAGTGTGTCAAGAAATACCTGAGTGTATAGGGTTTTTTTTTTTCTGAAAACAGCTTTTCTCCAAGAATGGGTTGCAGGAGGATGTTCAGAGAGCAACGTGTTAACCTCACCACTCCTCCAATCCTTTCAGGGAGCTAAATACTGTACAAACACTCCGTACCTCTCCACCTCTGTTCAAGAGTGGGGCAACTGAAGCCAACACTTTTATGTTGCTACTAAGTTTTATATTAACAGAATAAAGTTCTAACCTGTTTAATCATTTTGTTAACGGCCTCACAGAAGACAGGGGGGGAAAATGTACACATATGACATTATGGCTAGAAAAGACCTGACACCTGCATAGTGTTGACAGAAAAACAGTCAGAAAGGGGGCTCAGGGAAGGTTGTTCCTTGTCATGCCATGAGAAGGCGTGTGGCGGTCAAGGCCTTAAAAGGGAAGAGCAGGTCTGTGTGATGGAAGACATTGGCTGCAGTGTGAAGGTGACAGCTGTCACTGTTGCTGTTTCAGGTAGAAAGATTCAAAAGGTGTAGTCATGTACTCTTCCAAACACAATTTCTTCTCTCACCACAAGATAAATTTAAAACTTCTGGACGAAAACTGGCGATGCATCATCCGAGACTTGTACTGCAAAAAGACAAGACTTGTTGAAAGTTGTTGAAGGTTTTAAGACCTGTGACTCCAGAGTGCCAGGAAGGAAGTATTTCAGGTTGGGACTAAGAATCCCTCCAGCGCTGTGCACAGGCCCTCAGCAGGGCCATCTGCTTTGCTGTTCGGGGATGCAGGGGCCGTGCAGGATGCCACTGAATCCTCTGGGCTCTCCTATGAAATTATCCCTGTACTGCACTGTGCAGGTCACAATGGTGGCCTGAACTGAGGTATCCACCCATACAAAACTCTCCCCTAACCTTTCATAAGAGGGGCACATCTACCTCTTCTGTTGTCTTTATGAATGTAGTCTGATTGGGTTTTTTTATTGTTTAATACAGCATCAGTCCTCAGTTCTTGGGTAGCCCACTGCAGCTAACTGTCAGGCAGTTCCTGCAAATTGCCAGTAGCTTGTTCTTCCCTTTGTAAAACTTTCTGACCTCTCTTGCGGGAGACCCAGAGGGTTGCCTCATGAGAGAGTAAAGATAACATCTTTGGTAGACTTGTCTCACATTGTGTCGTCTTCATTCCCGTCCATTCTGAGGGGAAAAAGGGCCTGGCATTAGGAAGCACACACAGGTTCATCTCAGGCAAAAAGCAGACAGCAGTTGAGCTTTTTCAGTTCTCTCCACATCTGGGGACAGGGAGAGGAACAATCCTACATGTGTCACCAGATAGCCTGTGCTCTGAATCCTGTTTTGGTGAATGCACCCCTGGCCGTTGCTGGAGGGCACAGAACTGCAGCCCATTCTGTGCTTTAGTCATTTCACGTCACCTTTAGCAGTGGGGCACTTCACGCGGTACCTGGGTGCATAACCCAAGATACAGTTTCACTAGAAGAGAAAGCGTTATCTGCACGGTGTGGTACCCCAGATAAGAACATAAGGAGGTTTTGTGCTTAAAAAAGACCAAGTTGAAAGCAAAATGGCTGCTGTAATGTACTCAATTGTTTGGGCTAACATCTGTATTTATTGTAGTCTTAAGCTTTACAGTAGACTGTTAGTATTTGCCAAGCCACACTTTGTAGTTTGCATAGCAGAGTAAGTTGACACGGTAACCTGTAAGGTAAAATAAATCTCTGTGTGACCTAATTAATTTGTTTATAAATTACATGTCATGGCAAGTAAGATTTATGAAGAAGTCTGATTATTGGTTATTTCTGTACTTTAAAATTAACTAATATCCATTTAATTAATTGGAAGGAGGGGCTACTATAGACTGCTTGGATTTCAGACAGCTAATTGTAGTGTAGGCCAGAAACGAATAGGGGTTGAGGTGGATAAAACAATAGAAAGTATTGCCTGAACATCAATTTAGCCTGTGGCTAAGTTGTGATAAATGCTACTTACTTGAATTTCTCTCCCTTTTTTTGATAAATATCTTCTTATTCCAAATCATGTGATGTTATTATTGGATCTTCAGATCAGAAAGTTTAAAGTCCGTACAAAAAGGTCTTCTTAACTTTCAGCTGGAGGCCTTTCTGGGTGGTAATGCGATGACCATAGATTATTTTTTAGCATTATAAAATGGGATTTTAATGAAGGACCCAAGGCTGAAGGACAAAATTCAGATAAGGTGATCTGTGTTCTCTTGCTATTTCTGCTGCAGACCATATGATCTTAGAAGTCAAGTGACTACCTTATGATTTAGGGCTGTAAAGGGAGTACAGTGCTTCCCAGGGCGAATGCAGCAGCTTCTAAAATGAAATATTGTAGCGATAATAAATAGAATGTTGTTGAATGCTGAATATTAACATACTGTATGTAATGCTGTTTAGGTGCAGCATGCCATGGAGATCTTACAGAGAAGCTGAAGCTTCTGTATAAAATGCATGTTTTGCCTGGTAAGTAAGTGATGTTAAAATAGCTGTTGTCTTGTTGAGGACAGAAATTTGGAGCAGAGTTGTTTATGACTGGCTTTCCCAATTAAAAATTGATTTGTGGGAATTATTGTAGCTGTTTATGCAGCAGTAAAATGAGAGAGCTTCTACCATAACCAGACACAGATTTGGAAAGTCTGAAAGCACCCATGCAGCCCTCTATTGCTCCAGCCATAAACAGGCCATTTATACGTGTGTCTCGCCTGGTGACTTTCCCCTGGGCATAAAAAATACAGTATTTTTCAGCATTTGTAACCATAATGCACTTTATTTAACAGTGGAACTAGCTTAAGATGTTCCTGCATGCCCTGGCTACTTGTTTCTGTCCCCAGGCTTTCTTCTTGGTTTCCCTTCTGGGCTGATACAGCTGTTTGCAGAGGGAAGCTCCAGATCGTTTCCTAGATGTGTTTTCCAGGGAGCTGTACAAACTGTTGGGCTCGGCTAAGTGAGAAAGGCAGTTCAGGGTAGAGAGGGGATGGAAACATCGCAAAACCGTTTTGCCCCTGAAGAAAATTATGTCCTGGAACTATATCCTCTCTGGCTTGTCACACATGTGCCATAAAGAACCTTTTGCTGTCCTCACTGCATCTGCGATTTAAGTACATTGCAACTGTTTGGGTAGTTAAATTCTTGTGCACATTTACATCGTCTGGTAAAGACATCTAAAAGCTTTGAGAGGACATTCATCTTCATGTGTTTTGACCATGTGTCCCTGATGGCTCCCAGCTGGCTTTGCTGGAGGTAGGCTTGAGTGATTCACTAATTTAACTGGAAAAAATTACAATTTTATTGAACTATAACAGAAGAGATCCATTTTTAAGAATACAGCTTCTGCTATTCAGGGACTGGTAAGCTCGTACCAAATCATGACAGACTGTTTCCAGCTCATACTCTGGGTTCATACTCTGCTTAGGACACGCTGAGCTGCACAGAAGAACTTAATGGACGTAGACATGGGAAGATGGGCAAGCCGGGCTCTGAAGGCAAACAGCTACTTGTTAGTCAGACAGAATGGGGTATCGGGGAGGAGACACTACAGCACACGTCCAGTTGTTCATCTCCTGTGAGCTGGAGAGAGATGATTCCTGACCCATCGCATCCTCGCACTTTTACTTCTAGAAACTGACATTCTAAATGTATCAATAGAAATGTGTTCTAGTTTTTAATAAAAGGGTGGAATTTTTAATGAAAGAATTTCATTATATTGCTTAGATCCATCCCCTGAACAAGAAGAGCCAGACTCTGCTTTTGAAGCTACTCAGTACTTTTTTGAAGACATCACACCGGAATGTACACACGGTAGGCATCTTTTGTCTCAGGCATGAAAAGATGAGGTAACACATTTCAGGCAACATGTCTTTTTAGAAAGCTACTTTTTTATTGGATTAAATTCTGTAAGTGAAGTTTTCTCTGTAAAACGAAGCATGTAATCTTTGTCTTTATTTTGATATCATTAGAGGTACAGGCGGGTGTACACTAAGAACTCCCCTGGACTGTGTATTGCAGGAGCACTCTCAGAATAACGTCATCAGTGTGTAGCGGTAGAATTGATTTTTTGATAAGCGCAGCATATATGTCTTGGTGGAGAATAAGAATAAATGTATTGGCTTTCAAGATCTGTTTGGATCGTAATTTAAAATATTCTAAAAAACTAAAGCCAAAAGATAGATCAAAATGTAATTCAGCAGTTTGAAATCTTTTTGTGCCCTAATGAGAACCTGAGTCTCATCATCGTTGTCTTAAATGGCATTCCCTTTCCTGAGATACTTGATGTTAAGTTTCTCTCTGATTCAAGAAAAATACTGCCCATCCTTCAGGATTACAGGGGGAAGGAAGGAAGGTTTGAAAATACAGATAAGAATTAATAGACTAGAGGTGGCAGTTTGAAGTCCTGATAGACAAAAGAAGAAGATGCACTGATATAATCACCAAACATCTATCGTGCTAGAAGCTGTTTGTGTTGTGGTAACACAGGCTAATCGTTGTACTACACAAACAAAACCTAAGATGGTCCCTGTCTTAGTATTTATATTATTTATTATATGGAATTGGTCAGCAGACTTAAGAATAAGCCGAAATCACCATTTGGTCCTATCCTTTGTCCTCTGCATTTTCTGCAGTGTACACATTTTTATTTTGCACTGTACACATGAAAAGTATGTATGTATCTGAAACCACACTGATCTCTCTCTCCCCCCGCCCCTCCACTTCCTAGTTGTTGGCCTAGACAGCAGGAACAAACAAGGAGTAGATGATGGGTTTGTTACAGTGAGTCTGAAAACAGACAAAGGTATGCATGGTGTCTCCATTCAAATTACATTTTTCATTTCTTGTAAAGATGCTCCTTTTGAAAATGGAAAAAAAAAAAGTATTAATTAAAGTTTCTTCATGGACTTTTCCTGCATCTCTGGGTAATTTGTTGACAATAGGCAAGAAGAGCTCACAAGAGAATCGAAATTATCTGAGAATGTGGAGCCAAGAGAATAAATCCAAAGCAAAAAACACAAAGGACTTGCCCAAACTGAATCAGGTACTTCCGCTGACACTTCCTTATTTTTCATTAACTTTAAACTTTCTTCACATACCTATAAATACTCAATAAATTAACACTGAATAAAGGTTTTATTTTGAGGCAGATACTTTTTTACCAGAGCAGCAGTCGCCTGATTACAGAAGTTAGTTGTTTTCAACATACTGTAACTGGCATTCAGCTCCCAAAACATCCTAAAAATGAGATACACACATATAGGAATGATAACATATTATTTGGATCTCTAGACAAATGGTGATATGACGCTGATATCACCAGCTAGCTCATAATGTCCAATACACATTACCTGAAAGAAGCATTTTATATTTCGTAATTTATCCAATATCAGTCTCATTCCCCTTAGATCCATAGCTGCTGAGGAGGGGGAGACCCACTGGGACAGCTGTTCCCTCCAGACCGTATAGGGAAGGTTTATTCCCTGAAGAATGATGCTTCTTACTTGAGGTTGCCCTAAGCAAATCTCCTTCCTATTTAACTCGTGAGTTTTGAATTCCAGGAGGCTCGCATCCAACTGAGTTACCGCTGTCAATTACAGGAGTGCTGCAGGTCTCTTATTTCGTTTTTCATTAGTTCTCATTAATTTTATCAGACCCCTAGTTATACTTAGCATCGTTCCTACAAGAATATCCAGCAAAATGCACGCTAAGTGTCTCAGCGTGCACCCTCTGTTGCCCTCCTGTGGCTGCAGAGAAATAAATTTGTCACATGTTGGAAGAAACATCCAACAGTTTATTCTAAATAGCTTTGAGAGGGGCAATGCGTCTGGGTGCCCAGTCATCGAAGATGCTTTCTAGACCACACCTAGGTTATTTCCAGCTTCAGTTTAATCATGTAAACGAATGTGTCGTACCTCCGTTCCAGACTTTTTAAACCGATTTAGTAGATCTCAGCCTGATTTGTTTCCTGCTCTCTCATTAGTGTTTCCTCCGTCTGTGTTTAGGGACAGTTCATTGAGCTGTGCAAGACAATGTACAATATGTTCAGTGAAGACCCCAACGAACAAGATCTGTACCATGCCACGGCTGCTGTGACAAGCTTGCTTTTGGAGATAGGTGAGGTGGGTAAGCTCTTCAGCGTGCAGCCCAGCAAAGAGGCAGACAGCAGCGGTAACAACTGCAGCAAAACTATTCAGAGCGAGCTGTTTCCAAAGAAAGAGCACCAGCAGTACCCCCTCGAACAGCACAAGCCGTTCCAAAGCAGCCTCGTCGCCAACGACGAGGAGGCCGTTTGCACCGACAGCACCCTGGGCATGCAGATGGAAGACATTAAGCTCGAAGACTCTTCTCCCAGGGACAACGGAGCCTGTTCTTCCATGCTCATTTCCGATGACGATACGAAAGATGATAGTTCCATGTCCTCCTACTCGGTACTGAGTGCAGGTTCGCACGAAGAAGAAAAGCTGCACTGTGAGGACATCGGTGAAGACACTGTTTTGGTACGGAGCAACCACGCCACTTCTCTTCGTAGAAGCACGAGCATTGACAGAGACTGGGCCATTACCTTCGAACAATTTTTAGCCTCCCTTTTGACTGAGCCAGCGCTGGTTAGGTACTTTGACAAGCCTGTGTCCATGATGGCTAGGATTACTAATGCTAAAAACGTAAGGATGATGGGTAAACCGATAACCTCGGCCAGTGACTATGAAATCTCGACTATGTCGGGATAAAAGGCAGTCGGGTTTTTTATTTATTTTTTTTATTCTGTATTTATTAGTACCTGGCACAGGCCCTGGTATTTTCGAAACAGGATTGTTTTCACTAATGTGAAAATGTTGGGGTGCAAACTTAACTATCTTGAAGTATAATCACTCTTTCTGTGGGAAATGTTACACAAATGCAAATTTTATTCAAAATGCAGAAAAAAAAATTAAGACTTGTCAGTGAAGTGTGTGTATTATTAACCTTGCTGTCAATATACAATGGTAAAGATTAGTTCTTAATTTCTAAATGTAATCTTAATGCCGACATTTATGTGCATTTTTAAAATAGGCATTATATAGAGATCTGATTCTTGGGGAAAAAGATGAACAAAACGAGAAGCAACCTAAAATTCAAAGGGACGCTGTCAACCTGAATAGGACCTCAGGTGAAATTAAGTTCCAGGCAACATCCCTGAAGGATAATTTGATTTCATTTTAATACTTTTTTTTCCAAAGAGAATCATGGATTTTAACGTCTGCTTCAATGTTATTTTTTTGAATACGTGAAAGATGACTTCAGTGACCCCTGCCTGGCTCCTAACTTCTTCTGCTTCAGACTGGTACGCTCAAATAACAGCGAGAAGTCCATCCCAAGCCTAGCTGGCACATCAGGCAAACGGGGTGAAATGGGATGATTTCTGCTCCGCCAGAAGGCAGAGCCCGTTTGCCTTTCCCCGGGTTCAGCGGCCTCTGGCTGCACCAGACCCTCTCCCAGCTGCGGCCACCACGGAGTGATCTCCAGCGTGACCCTGCCTGGAGCTGTGTTACTAACCAGTGGACTTGAAAGCTTTGCTGGTATGCTCCAAAGACAGGGTCTGCAGGTCCCAGAACAGATTGGTAGAGTCTCTTTTTAAAAATGGAAAGCCGTTTTTAAAAGTTAAATATATATATAAATATACTTCTAAGTCTGGATCTACGGCATATATAGCTTAGCTCTTAAAACTAACCTTTACCACCAACCTATTATATCCTTGTTAGATTAAGAAAATAAAAACCTGTATTGCATAAGTCTTCATTTACAACAGTGTAAAGTAGCAGTAATGAAAAAAGTCTGCAAGATAATGTAACTGAATGTTTAAGTCTTACTGAGAACACTGTCACTTTATATAAAATGAATAGTATCCTGTATCAACTTACTGAATAATATGTTAAAATGAAAACTGGAGCACCTGCACTTTGAATCCTTGCTTCTTTTATACAGGTATTCAGGATTTTTTTTTTTAATTTTGTTAGCTATTTTTTAATTCCTATTTGTTCAGTTCGGGATCATGCCTACATGCCTAATCTTTATTTGCTCTTTTGAGAATATTTTCTGTAGAATACCGTTGATTTTTTTATACTCCTGTATATTGCATCCATGTAACTTGCGGATTTTTTAGCGGAAGCCATGTTTAATTCTTTTGTTTTAAAAGAATGCTTTTAAACTGTCAGATTAAGTGGTTTTTAACCACAAATAGGTAATGTGAACAAATAAAGTACACTCTGCACAGATTTGGTTTTTAACTATTAAAGTCATGCTAGAGGGAAAAGTAGGTGATGGTGGTTTATTACACAGACAAGTCACTTGGGATCTTCAGCACCAGGTTTCAGAAGAAACACGGGAGTTGTTCCCACGCCTGGTTTTGTTTAACACTTGAACGGGTTTAATTCCATCTGCAACAAGCAGCCCACGCAGGCTTCTCTCACACCGCCGCATCTCAGGAAGCGGTTTTCCCTGCTGTGCTCACATTTGGTGACAGCAGTTGTTACGACACTTTTTAAGACCCCCAGATATTTTACGACCCGTCTGCGCCTTGCTGTAGCTCACTCGGCCTACTCGTAAGGCTTTACGTAGAAGAACGTTTTTTACGGGGTCCTGGTAGGCTGGGATGTCAGCCTCAAACCCATGGCAGTGACACAACAGACCAGGGTGTGCTCTAGTCAGTGAATTACATTTTTGAAACTTAGCCGTCTATTTGTGTGTATGTAAAGTTAATTTGCAAAACACAGCTGTTAATTTCTGAGCGCTGCTCATATATCCCTTATCCTGTCAGTTTACTGTTGATTTTCTTTTGTCGGGAGTAGAGTTTTATCTTCAAATTCTTGATAATTTACCCATATGTAGACTGCATATAACAGTATGAAAAAGCAATAGAGTCTTTCCGCATATGAGACTATGCGGATGGGTTAACATGCGTATCAAATAATGATACTCATTTGCAGCTGTAATCACCCTTTTGAAGACTATGACTTTGTTTTAATTTAAGATGCCAAGGCCAGAGCAGAGTGCTTTATTGTAACGCCTGGCAGCTGAGTAAGTCATCACTGCACTCTTCAGCACTGAGGGTTAACATCCTTAAGTAGCCTGTGGGATCTTTTAAAGTCTGCAGATCCCTAAAATGTTTCTCTTTTAGGTGTCTGTCATGGTAAAATGAATTTAAGCCTGTCGGCAATCTTCTACGCACCCCTAGAGATGCACAGATCACCCATGAAAATCTTTTTTTTATCTTAAAAGGGCTTGCCAGCTTTTCTCCGCACCCCACCCATGGGGCTGGGGGTACAGCGCGTCATGAAAATGATTTTGCTGTTACAGCTCCCGTAACAAGAGGCACCGCAAGTGCAACTCTGGGGTAACAGGAGCCATTTTACAAGCCAACTTCTTTTAGTTTTCCTACAGTAACTTTCCTTACCTTCCAGATCACATCACCAGAGCTCCTAAGTATAAGCCAGGTCACCTTTAAGAACGGCTTTGCTACAGGTAGAAGCCAGGTGAGCTGATTTTTCTCCAGATTTTTGGGGTGAGGCTGTTCACCTGATTAGGGCCACACCAAATGGCCACCTGGCAGTTGCCTGTTTGATGACAAGATCTGATGTTACCTGTTCTTTAGTAGCTGTGTGGAAGCTGAGGAGAGGAAAGCTCCAGAGGAGTTTGACTGACCAGCACATGGTGATGTGAAACCTTTGAGAAAATGTGAGTGAATATCTTTGAAGTCTTACCTGTGTGTGTAGTTACGCTGACACAACTAAGTCATTATGGCTTTAGAAGTGTCTTTTGCTTTGTGTGCTTTGAGGTGGAGTCTCTTTAATCTGTGGACTCTAGAGGTTAGTTGGGGCTGTTAGTCTCACAGCTGGGGAAAAAATATAAAGATCTCTTTCCTCTCCAGAGCTGAAATCTGGGCTGGACACTGGTGTGTGCTGCTTTTGTAGCTTGGTAGGAGCCTGGTGGCAGCAGGGTGCCGCCTGCCAAGAGACAGAGAGCAGATGATGGAGGAGTGAGAGGTTATTTTTGTAGAATTTTCTCTATTTTTAAAAAAAAAAAAAGCCATAAAGAAACATTCTTCTCAAGTTTTTTTCCAGTCTGTTTTTCAATTTATTCAGATGCTGAGAGCAAATGAAAGTTCAATGGTGCTTATTTCCTTCACTGTAACATCTTACAGCTCCTGAATTCTAGGCGTTAAGAGTTGAGGGTTGTGTTCTGAGACTTGTAAAGGTTTGTGTTACACGAGTTTTGGGCAAGCAGACAAAAAAGCTTGTTAAGGGATGTATTAAATCTACTGAAAACTTGGTATCAAAACTGTGGTAAAGAGAAAAGCGCGTCAGGGGTTCTTAAACAGTGATGCTGGAGCTTGTGTTATAGCAGATATCAGGTGTTGTGTCATAAATGAAGATGGCAGAGGCCGGTATGGTCTATATGGTGTGGTATGTAAAGGGGCTGTGGGAGAGAAAGGGAGGAACCTTAAAGCAGTTGGTCAAGCAAAGAGATGGTGCTTTTCCTGGGAAAGCCGTGCAGCTGGTCAGGTTTCTCAGCTGGGTGCTCTCCACGCTTCTGCATCCCTCCCATTGCGGGGTCTTCATTATTAATCTTGCAGCAGCATTTTGAAACGGTGGTAATTGGGTCTCTCGACAGCAGATACAGTCAACCAACAGATACAGAAACCAACAAGAAACTGTTGGGAAGAGTTTGAATTCCATCAGGTTACTCAGAGCAGCAAACCAAAGCTGTAAGGCTACAACCTGCCTACATGGAAAAGCAATAGGTGGGAGAAGGCACCCGTGGCTGCACCAGTGTAGTACTGGTGGGGAGCGTGGCTTGCCAAGTCCACACCAGTTTGGGCTGGGCGCACGTTGATGAGTTCCAGTGCTGTTACTCTCCAAACTTCTGGCCTCCCTGTGAGTGATTTAACCATAATCTCGTGTCTGTTCCAGTTCTTGGTAATTCAGCAATAACGAGGTATGATATAGCTAGAAAATGCCTTTTATCAGAAACGAAATATTAACAGTAAAAAATATTTGATGCTGTTGTATCTATTTTTGTAAGAAAAATGGACTCGTTGGGCTTAGACTAAAACATCTGGGGAAAAAATAAGGAAATCCCGAGGAACAGCGTACGGGCCGGTAGGTGAGCTCAGCCTACGGTGGAGCGTGCCTTAGTACCCTGTCTCGTTGCTCAGCTGGAGCACGAGCTCCCAATATCCGGGGCCTTCCTCCAGACCCTGGCACCGACGCCTGCTGCTGTGGGAGAGGGCTGGCCGGGACTGGAGCTCACCGGCTCGGACACACGCCGAGGCATAACCTTATAGCGAGAATGGAAGCACAGCAGTCACGTCTGTTACTGAGCGTTATCCTCGGTTGGAAGAAAACATTTCTTTTTTGTTATTCCTGTTTCTTTCTGCTAGAAGATAGTCTCGACCCAGATGTTACGTACTCCAAGCAGCCATTGTGACTTCTAACGCTCATTTGAAATGCTGATTTATTCAATGGTGAAAATATAAATTAGCCCGGCAGCAAATAATTAGAACAAAACTGTGGCAGTGAATGTTAAGTTGGAATATGGCTAATAATAGAAATGCGTGACACGTGGTGGTCGCTGTGTAACTGTTTCAGTGCTGGGAGCACAAGGGATGAAACATAGGACCTTAGTCTTAAACTGCAGTGCAAGATGCTCCCGATAAACGGTGGCAGAGAACATCTCAAAGCACGTTCGCTCGGGAGATAATTTAACTCTGGTTCTTTTTCCTGCGGTACTCAGTATCTCAATTTACATTTCCTGAATAGCTGCTTCCTCGTTCCATTTTCTACAATAACTGGTATTTGCATAATTGACCAACTTGACGTTGCGGGTCTGGAGGAGTGGGATGTTTCTGTAGCGCAGGGCCTGTTCTAGGCTTCTGCAGAAATAAATATTGCTACAGGTGAGGTCCTGTCCTTCTCATGTAGTAGCACTTTGGAGACCAAATACTTCTATTAATGTACCAAAACTCAGGAGTAGAAACAAAGGCTACCTGAGAAATACAAATGGAACTGAAAAACGGCATAAATTACTTGACATAGTTTTATGGAGGTGAAGGCACGGTGGAAGACGCAGAGGTAAAAGTATTTTCTTGGTTTAAAAAAAAGAAAAGGACATTAAAACACATCAGGGCTTCTCTTTCTTTCTCCAGAAAAGTTCTCCAGAGTTCTTCTCTAAATCTCAGTTTTGTTCCTGGAGTTTTGCTCTCCTGAACAAAAAAGCCTGCACTTCAAGTTAATTATGAGTTCATTTCCAGGTCCTTCAAACAAAATCCTTCTGGTTTTGGGGGGGTTTTGTTGGGTTTTTGTGTTGTTTTTCTTTTTAAAGCTTAAAACGGAGCTTCTTTTAAAGCGAGGATTTCAAGAGCTACTGACATAAAGCAGTAATAAATCTCTACCAGTTGCAGCAGAGTGTGGCAGCCTACCTGTGTAATATTCTCTTACGTCCCATAATCAAAATTCCGGTCCATCACTGAAGAGAGCACATCACTGCTAAAGAAACTCAGCAAAGCTACTCTCTGCCTCCTTCCAACCCAGTAAGCTTTTCATAAGGGCTGTGTATCAAGGAAGTGAGGTCTACTTTCTGTGGTGTGGACCAAAAGAACTTGAGAAAAGGGATGCTGCCACCTTTCAGGTCAGGTGTGGAACAAAGTGAGGTGATGGGCGAGAAGCCCCTCAGCTAGCAAAGTCTACCCAACTGAAAAAAAAACCCAGCCCAAAATGAAGAAAAAAAAAAAAAAAAGTTGGTAGGATAAAGCTTTCTCTCATGTCACAGAGAATTTCTAAGCATGGCTAACTGGAAATTGTTAACGTTTCCTAGCAGGCCAGAACACACTGATGTTGACAATGTTTTGGAGTAACTCGTTCTTTATTTGCTACCATTGTAAACATCTCTTTCCATTACACAGACAGCACAGTTTACATTATTGCTTTTATATTGTGGTAAACAGAAATTTCTATTAGTACGCAGCTACCTAAGCACAGGGTGATAAGAAGAAACTGCCCTCAAGGTGTCTTGGGCTGGTTTTTTCTTCCCTAGAGAAAGACAATATATAGACTGGCACAAGGAACATCGGGCCAAAGACTGATCACCATTGTACTACAGCAACACAAAACCAGTATGACAGAAAGAAACAACAGGTTACATCTCTACCACGCATACACTAGCAGTATTTTAAAGAACACTGACTGCTGAACTCCCACCTAACTAAATACAAACTTTTTCATCACGGTAATTCTTAAAACAAGGCTAACCAATATTCTTTTGTAAAATGATTGTTATTTAAACTAGGCTAGACAATCTGGAACATGAATGCTTGGAGCTTTGTGTGTGTGTATTTAATTTTTTGTTTGCCTTTTTTTTTTTTTTGTTTTGCTTTTCAAAGAGTGAAAATCCCAAAGTATTTATCTGAGGTGCTTAAATCGGAGCCTTTTCCTCTTGTCCTTTGGGACAAAATGCCCTATTCTTTACACTGCTGCATCAGATGACAGAAGCACAACCAGTTTAAAAACACTCTCAGTTTCTTTCTTCCTAAGTAGCACTGTCTTCAAATCGCTTTCCAGTCAAGTTGGTTACTTAAGAAGCAATGTGTTTACTTGAAAGATTAGATTTTTACTTTTGCTTATGGTGAACTTCTACTTATCTTCAGATTAATTTGTTCATGTAGTGGCACCATGTTTCAAGCATACTCTGAACAACAAAAGTGGAGGTAGTTTGTTAAACAGTTGCTACAGGAACAACATCAACAAAAAATTTAGAGAACCACCTTGTTGTCTTCAGTTTTATTTTTTTTTCTAAAATTACTATTGCATATAAGCTTTCACGTAGTGAATGCTTTAAAGAGGCAGCAAGTTAGAAAACTAACAGTACTTTCAAATTCTAGTAAGACAATACATACTTTAAAACATGACAGTTAATAAATAATAAGAGAATTTACCAAGGTTTTAAGACTCTTAGAATAAACCACGAGCAACAGATTCTGATGTTAAACAAATTGATCGCGTCAACTTGCAGAAAGGTGCCCTACTTCCATTTTGAATCTTCCATAACCTTAGCACTGCCACCCTACAACAGAGTTAGGATAAAATACCACTGACTAGCAGGACGTTAGTCTTCCCTTCCCTAAACACAAATTTACCTTTTTTCCATATATTTTCTAGCTACCACCATAATACAATTAGCCTACCGCTGGTGCAAAACAGGGACACCCAGTACTAGTCTACATATGGTGAGCGACTCCTACACAGAAGGACTGGGCTACTTGATCGTACAAAACTACATGCAAATTCTGTTTATGAGGAGGGGGGTACTGCAGCCTAACATAAATATTCACCTTAATTACTACATGCAAACTAATGCATTCCCATATATTTCACTCATTTGATGACGGTTGGGTTTTTTTCCCTTGTATACCGCCACAGTTTACTCCCAGCTCACACCTTGATTTAAAAAAAAAAAAAAAAAGCTAATGAAGATACCTCTTCGTCAGGCTCAATCTACATTCTACGATAAAACATCTTAGGTGTGTAACAGGAAATCTGAAACTTGATGGTTGGGCTTTAAAAGCCTCAGCAGTAGTCAAATGTCAGTCTCCTCGTGAACAAGGAGCTGAGCGAAAGTTTCAAGGCTGGCAAGGCTGTAGACTCTAGTGCAGGGGAGTGTTTTAGAGATGGCTCAAGCAATTTTGTTACTTGCTAGCAAGCAGTAGGTGAAAATAAAGAATGGGATCTCCTTTCCTGCTGCTGCTAAACATGTTGGGGTCACTTCTGAAATTCAAAAAGTCAGTCTCCTGTTGCTTGCAAAGGAGATCTACAAGCAATAGCAAAAATTATTAACGAAGACAAACACGACAGAAGCTGGGGCTAGAAAGTAACAGACAACTAACCTCTCAGCCACTGGGAAAGAGTCCTCTTTCCACTTCCTCAGATTTTAGGAATGTCCGGTATCTACAAAGGTCAGAGAAATGGAGCTCTGCTGCAGGACCTGAATCCCAGAACACTCTCCACAGGATCTCAGCTTTTTCAGTGCTGAGAATTACAGGACCCAAGTACCTGGGAGTAGCAAAAGAACTAGGCTTCCCCTGGTCAGTTTTGTATCTAATCTCGTTGGTTCAGCTCGCAAGCCATGGCATAACTGTAAATACTCTCCCTACAAACATCTTCACGTTATTTTTTTTTTTTAGTAGACTAGTATCAGCACAACACAGATGAGACAAACCCTTCTCCAGCCTGCGCATGTTAAACTTATGAACTGTTTAATTCTTGTCTATACCTAAAGTATCATAAAGAGAAAACAGAAGTGCACTACCTCTTACGTACATACTGTCTACCCTGATCAGAAGCTTTCCCACAAATGAGAGATCACCAACATTTAAGGGATCAAGAGCAACTGGGTGGATGCAGTGCAAGAAGTCGCTAGGTACACAATGCAGACTTGCAGAATTACAGAGGTGGGAAGGCACCTCTTGGAGATCAACTAGTCCAACCCCTGCCCAAGGCAGGGTCACCTAAAGCAGGCTGCTTAGGACCATGTCCAGTTGGGTTTTGATTATCTCCAAGGAGATGTAATTTTACATATTATAATAATACATTTAATACTTGTGTAGTGTAACATCACTCATTACAAAAAAGGGTTAGTGTTGGTTTTTTTTTTTTTTGTGGGTTTTTTTTTTTTTCTGCTCTTCAGGAAGTTGCTCCTGCATTCTCATAGTAAAAGTTAACAGAGAGCAACAATCCCTCTCTCCTTCCCTGTACCAACAGGGAAACCTAAATGGTATCCTGAGGTGTTTGAGACTCAGGGACATCAAGTCTAGAAGTTAACTAATTTACCTGAGATGATTTTAAAAAAAAAAAAAAGCATGAAAGCTTCTACCAGTATACAAATTTTGTGCCACTGTGTGCTGTTTAGGTATATACTGAAAGAATCTTTCCCAAATAACTCAAGCTTCTAAGGCTATGATCTGGTTACAGAATCAAACTAAAACACTGATTGAATAAAGCAGAAGGCACTTATTTAACAGTAGGTTTTAGAAAAAGAAGTGATGGTCATACCAAATCTCTTTAAAGTTGCTTTAAGCAATAATTAGTCACAATATAGATATGAAGTCCTATTGACTAGATTGTCTGAGGATGCCAAGATTAAGGAACGTGTGGCAGCTGCGTCCCTTCCATGGAAAATACATCTTTGTTAGAGACTTGTACTCGGGTGTGAATTTATTTTCACAAAATAGGGACTGCAGTTTTTAATGAGTGAACTTTAGCA
Source organism: Alca torda (assembly GCA_008658365.1). Lineage (NCBI taxonomy): Eukaryota > Metazoa > Chordata > Aves > Charadriiformes > Alcidae > Alca > Alca torda. The sequence goes on along the minus strand of CM018079.1, from coordinate 13,532,967 downwards.
AGGGGCTAAACTAACTCTCTTGTACTTCCCACTTAGAATGCCCCATTAGCTGCTAAAAGGACGGACTGACAACAGATACAAAGTCAAGCAGCCTGAGCAGCTGAAGGCAGGTTAGAAAGAATTGAAAATTTTTACAGTAGGAATATTTTTAGGAGTAGCTTTAGTCTGAAGATCTTATCCTCACACTGACGATTTGTGGTTCTTTTTGTCTGTTAGTAAACTAAGCTTTTTTCCAAGCATAGGAATTTGCTGGTACAAATCCATAGATTCAAAAAAACTTCCTTAGCCAGAAGTAGTTTCTAGTAAGTATGTTACTATGTTGATGGATTAAGCCTCTTCTCCAAAATCATAAGCAACCAAATACATCCCCTTCATGGACGTCTTCATTATAGAGAAATTTAACATTGAGTGAACGATCAACTACATATACAGAACTAGAACACAAAAAGTCTAAAACCAGAGAAATTTCAACTAAAAGAAGTTTTAAAAAGACACTTAATTTAAAAATTAACAGTCAAACCTATTCATGGAAAACATGATGCGGCATAAATACCTGCTTCATGTTCCTGCACCAAGAAGAATAAAAGAAATTGTGAAAGCAAGTGATCCAGAGGCTCTTGAGATTTGTGGGTTGTTTTTTGTGTTGGTTTGTTTGTTGTTTTGTTTTTTTTTTAAAAAAAAGCTGTCCTTTGGAGAATAGCATATAAAGACCTGTAAACAGAGGCTGATTGTCCAAGCTTTCTTAACTGAATTTTGATTATTTTTTTTAAATGTAGAAAAAAGAAAAGTTCTACTGTTAAACAGTTTTTGGTGAAACATGCAAAACTTCCATCCAAATGCATAATTCCATTTTTGATGCAGAACCTCACAGACTGCAGAGGAGTTAAGGTTTCTTTGTATTTTGTAAGGTTAGTATCACATCACAATGCAGTAGAAGTCCCTTAATTTTTTCATGGAATTTCTCTCTGTACTGGTTGAAGTGCATAATGCTTTCTGGTTCTTCTTCAAACCAGAACTTGTCAAACTCATAAACCAGATAACCTGTGAAGAAAATAAAATACTGATCTGCAAAAATGACTCCACAGTAATCTGCCTTGATCTAGCTAGAGCTGGAATGATCCTTTAGACTCTATTCAATCCCTTAAAATAGGGAGTATCCCACCCTGGTTAATAGCAAACTACTGGACACTGTAATAATGAATAAAATAAAAAAAATCTGCAAATACTCAGTTTTCAGACTGCAGTCTCTAATATATAGAAAGCCACGCAAATTTATCCCTTAAACATATATTTCTGTAGCACAATGTTTAAGCATCAGGCGCATTTCTAATACCTGATCCAGAAAATAAACAGCTTGCTCTGGCTAATGAGAAAAGAGTGGAAACTCAATGCAAAAACCCTAAACTCTAAGTTGTAGGCACCCCGCTGGTGGTCTGTATTAAAGAAGCTACAGGTACTTACAGTAAAACTGATGGAAGTGGTCCATCTGTGGCGATCCAGAGACCATGTTGTACAGATGAGACTTTAAAGCACCGTTCTTAAGTAAGCTGTACGCCATTTCTGTCAGATTGATTCCAACTATTGCATAGGAATATCTGCAATGCCAATCATAGGTCACGTTTTACCTTGTGGGTCAGAGGACTTAAAAGCTTCCCTGAAACAGTCTGCATTAGGATAATGATAAGAGTCAGATTTTGCTGTGATACTTGTTGACAAGCTGACTCTGGCCTACAGACCACTCTTTCCATTCCCTTGTGCATCCAACCATGTAAAAGTTCTTTAAAAACACTAGTTTCCTATACAATAGTATGGCAAATGCCTTCATTAGGCAATAACGAGATGGTAAGGCGTTGACCTCAGTTTGCTCATTTGACATCATTAAATCTGATGGAATATTAAAAACCAAACATCAAAAATGTCACTGCAGTATAAATGGAATGGCCGCCTCAAACTGTTATTCAAGCTGAAAAAAATCTGTTTTTCTGTTGCATGGTATAGAAAGCACTACAATAGAAACTCTTAAAGGACTGTTAAATATTTTGGGGGGAAGGGGAAAAAAAGAATTCATTTGTGTCAATGATATGGGATTTAATTGATCTGAATGTCTCTGATATCCCATTCATGACCTGCTTGCAAGAGGTAATATGATTTACAATTGAAGCCATGAAAGCCTCCCATTTTTGGTAGGTGATTGAGTTAACTGGGGACTAGATGGATCGGATGATATACACAGGCTTACCAGCTTTCCTCTGCATCTGACTGCTTTTAGAGGATATTTTGCTGTAAAGTGAGCTAAATCTTTTAATACGCAAAGTTTTTCAAAAACAAAGTTAAAGCTGAACAACCACAAAGCATCTATTTGTATATATTTAGTACAGAGCAGAAAACTAGCAAAAAAAAGGAATTTAAGAGATAATCTACACCATCCCAACACAGGATCAGTTAAGGAGGAGAAAAATAAGTATTCATTTCTAAATTTAATCTAAGCCTATTACAAGTAAAGCTAACTATGATGTTAAAGGTGTTCACTGTGTTAACCAAAGTCAGTATTTTGCAGTATTTTTGTCCCAACAAGTCTATTCTGGGGGAAAAAAAAACAAAACAGCTGCACATAGTTCCCAGCCTGAAACCGATTTCTGTGTTCAGTTTCTCATGCCTTTCTACTTTGGCCCTTTTTTCATCCTTTAATGGAAAAAAAAACCACAAATGTTTCCCCTCTTTACTTTCAGGACACATATTTGGCAGTCTTCACATGAGCTCTTACACAGAACAAGACAGAAAAAGTTATATAGTGACTTACCCCAGCTTGGGGTGATTTGAACGAGAAAGGATCTGACGAGCTTCATTGGTGTAATGCTTACTGAAATACCTGTCAGTGTAAAACAGGATCTTCCATTATTTTTTTAAGTTCATATAAAAAACTTCATGTATTCAACATCAGAATGTGTAGCTTTAAACTAAAGTTGAATACTACTCTGTACTGAAAAATGGCACAAACTGAAGACCAAGGAAAAGGTAGCCAATTAAATTATATTCAGCATGAACTAATACAGTAAAAAAAAAAAAAAAATTGTTGTGATCTGAACATCAAATATGAAGTTCCCCCAAGTCCACAAATTAGCTCAGTAAAGTTATGCAAACCTGCTTATTTTTCATTACAGTCATTAATTCAGGAGTTTTAAAAGCTTTTGACAAGTTATTTTCTAAGTTATAACCTATCAAATCTATAATATGAGAACAGAACGCTAAGGTGTCTTGGGCAACTTTCTGTTCCTCCCCTCGCTTGTTGGCCTCTACCCAACCACATGTTTACAAATGTGGAGCCACTAGAAATGTTGACTTATTTAGAAAATACTGATTTTTTTTTTTTTCACTGTCCAGAAGCCACTGTTTCTATTTGCTTCTATTTGGTCTTTATTAGAAATAGCACTAACTAGAGAAAATACATAGATACTGAAAATTAGTTACAACAGAAATTAAATAGTTCTTTTCACTTACACCAGATTCACTAATCCCAGCAGGCCCATTCCTCTGAAGTCTGTTTTGGGATCATCACCTTGGAAGCCAATGTCACACCACTGCTTGGTGATCCTGGCCTTCAGATTCTCATGAGGCATCAACAAATTCCAAAGCTGCACAAATATGCTTCCATGTTATGCACAGCTGCTAAAGTATTCCAAGTCACATAATTCAGAACGCTTGCTGCCGCACACTAGAAACCATTCACCAAGGAACAGGATACAACCTGCATGCTGTTCTTTTCTGTTAGTGGCAATTTGCAGTCATACTACAATGGCTTACTTCAGCAATTATGAAAATTATTACATGTAACATTAAACAGGATAGTTTTCCTTCATAGACAAAGCCACTGTATCAATACTAAAGAAACAAAGACTTGTTTCACTTCAGAAGCTAAATTTATGCATCATTTTCTGATAGGACAGCTATAAACTGAAACAGAAATTCTCAATGAATGCTTATTCAACACATTAATGTTGGGACTTGCGTAGCAAGCGGAGATAATTATGGAAACGCTAAGAAAATGACATGCTAATATATTTGCACAGTAGAAGCTATTTAAAAAAGCCTCAAGCAGTATTATATTATTTGCTTGCTATTATTTATTGTTACCTAAAATACATTACTGATAGTTTTTCTCTTCCAGCATTAAACTATCCTCTTTGACATTGACTGGGATGCAGTAATAAGAAAACACTAGTGTCTTTTTTTTAGTAATTATTGGTTTACAAAGTTAGACATGTGCATAAGGTTAAATATCATTTTAGTTACAATCCTTCACGGATCTGTTACAAAATTACTTTGCTACTTCTATGTTGTTGTTATGTCTGATCTCACACAAAATAATCCCAGTGCAAGTAATTCTAGTTTATTGATTTGTTTGGCTTTGATGTTGTGTTTTAATGTATCACTTCTATAATGGCTTAGCAGTTCACAAGCAGAAAAGAGCTTTAAATAGGCCACCTGGTAAGAATACTACCAACAAATTAAGTTCATTCAAGCTCTTGGACTTTAAATACAAATAGCTTTTGTATTTAAAAGATTATTTTCACCTCAATTAACTGTTCCTCATGTTCTTCATTATCCGAATCATACGGGACCTTCCTCAGACTTTCCACATTCAGATAAAGCTTTTTATAACCTGATATCTGCAGTAAGGATATATGCAGATTTGTCTTAAACCTGAAATAATAACAAAACACCACACACAGTTGCTTATAAAGAGGCATAGTTAACCATAAATTCTTGCTTGAACTACCAGCTAAGGCCTTTCTTACGTTAATTTAACATAAACACTAGAATAAGGAAGTGCTTTATGTTTACCTTTCAAACTACAGCATATTGATTAAGTATACTGTTTTATGGATCTTATTTCTACTTTAAAAAAAAAAAAAAAAAAAAACAAACCACCAAACCTCTAGCTGATTCTAGTGCTGCACAGCCAGGTTCTATTCACTTAAATTATGGAAATAAAAAATAACTTAGCTAAAAACCTGCGATGACACAAGAAAACTCCATATGTCACCCTGGCCCCTGTACCTTCACCTACCCCCAAACTTTTTGTAAGTCTTAAAGTGAAACTTTGTCAGAAATACTTCTAGCTTCAAAGAAGCATTTAAGTTTTGACTGTTCACAATTTTTCCTCTCAATTGCTCATAATTACTTATGCAGATGAATGCAAAGATTAATCAGGCATCACTATACTCTCTCAAATATATCTAAGCAATTACATAGTTCATGTAATCAACCTATGCGATAATCACATTACTTAGAAATAAGGAGTAAGAGAAGGGAACTACAAGATAGAGTCGCAGTTATCCCAAATCCACGTCAATTAGAACTTTGCAATTTACTTTCTAGAACTGAAGAGGACATAACCGTACCTTATTTTCTAATTTCGTTCTAAAGATTTGTGCCGAATGGCCTAAATACTGTACCAGATTTGTCTTAAATCTGTGTTTAATTTAAGTTTTGTCTTAAAACATGCCAAGAAATGAAAATTATCTGCCATGAAGAACTTATGTTTGGGTTCTAAACATACCCTGTATCCTTCTGTTCAATTTTCTTTTCTTTCATTACATCTCTGACGCACTTCTCCACTTCAGCTTCCTCAACATGTACAGCATTTCTTAAAACCTAGGAAGTTAACACAGTAAAAGACCTCATGGGGAATGCAGAAATCTATTATCTGCTTTATTCTTATTTCTCAGCTTCTGCATACCTGCCATGTATGCATTCTTTACTATAAAAGGAGAACAGTCGATTTATTGCAAATGGTTACAATAAATGGACTCCGATTGCATATAAAATATTTGCAACAATTACATAAAAGCACAACTTGTAACTTTGTCAGACTGTAAACAACAATCTTTACCCAGGAGTGCCATAAAGAATAAATAAAAAGTGCAAGAGTTGCTAAGTCTAGGTTGTTGTTTGCTTTCAAATGCTGAACTGAAACATGTTCTTCCTAATCCATTTGAAACAAATGCAGCTATCGAGTAGCAAAAGGGATAAAACTTCAATAAGGAAATAATGCTTCAGAATCAGGAGACAGTGAACTAACAAACTTGAGGTTTCAATGCTGGGATGAAACAAAAGAACTTCATGTTCTGCTATTCTTCTTCTGCTGGTCTTCTAGAGTAAAGAGCAAATACTAGTAATCATAATTATACACTGCCCACCTAAAATCACAATAATTTAACTTCGTCTTATCAACTTTTTATGGTCACAATGCATTCTTTAGTACAATTTATGCTAATACCAAAGCTGCTTCATTTCAGTAAAGCAAAATGTTAACTCTTTTAAAACTGAATATTAATCTATTTGATATAATCATTTCATTAAGAGATGCTAAAAGACCCACCTATACTGTGCTCTACTGCAACAAAGATGCTTGTGGCAGTTAGTAATTCTCTCTCAACAAACATCACGTTGCAGTGATCAGCTAGAAAACGGGAGAATGCAGCCCCCTCAGTGTCTAAAGAAGAAAAGTTTTGTTCAAGATGCACAAATTTGAGGGTTTAAAGTGTTAGCTTATGTCTAACCACCGCAGAACAATTAGACAAACTTGTCAGTTAAATGCCCACCTGCAAACTTGCCTTAGACTTTTTTAAACAATTCCAAGCATTACTGTATACGCTGCATTTAATCGCTTTATCCGTATCATCTCTCTGTATCACACTTCTGGTTTCTACAAAAACAGCAAAAGAGATTGCCGTGACAGGGAGAACTGACCCTCTCCAAGAACGGAAGCTCTGTGTAACAGCTTGTATGACTGGCTGCTAAGGAGCAGGTAATCTTTCACAGAGATGGAAACAAACCCTTGAAGGGCCATAGGGTTATTTTTGAGAAACCTTGACCAACCCTAGCATACAGTACCCAAAATGCTGTTCTCTCCTCTCTGCCTTTTATTCCTCTACTTTCCTCCACCCTCAAAAAGTAAATGCACCTGTTCTTTTCTGGGATCTGTCTCTGAAAGAAGGTTTTATTACAGTTTAATCTCTGGTATCTTTTACCTTATTCTTTGATGATGCCAGTGAATGTTCTGCAATGCAAAAAAAAGTAAATGTCACAGTTAAATTGAACTGAATTGTTTCAAAAAACTGACAAGAGGTGTTCCCGTGGCATGTAAGTATTATAAAATTTTGCATGCCTTTTATTCAAGTAGTTAATAAAAAAATTTACTCAGTCTTAAAATCAACAGGTATCAGGTAACTGGAAGTCTTAATTTAGATAGATATTTTTTTTATATAACCCCTGAGTACAATCCTGAAAATAGACTTGGATTTTTTTAAAACATTAATTACATGTACAAACACAAAGATAAATTTGAAAAGGTGCCAAGACAAAAATATGACTGATATTTTTCCATTCTTAGAAATGTTTTTGTGTTTATTACTGAAGCAAAGTCACTTCCTCAAGCTACTGTTAAAACAGCAAAAGCTATCAATAGTTTCTTAAATTACTGTTTTAGATCAAAATTCTGCATCAAGCAGAATTGTGCATTTAATCATTCTTCCTCCTTCCCCTCCCACCCCAAATGCATTCATGTCTGTTTAGTAAGAGGAAAGTAAGAACATACACAAAGTGGTGGGAAGGCTCAGAGAAAAGATCAGATTTCTGATGCAGTTTTTGAAGCTAAGTGGAAGCAGGCAAGGAAACTACATCTGGCATTCCGATTTAAAGTTCTAACAGAATAGCCAAGAAGGGAACTGTGAAAACATGATTGAGGGGATGCACCCTGCGCTTGGGAGAGGTACTGGTTTCCAACGATTGCTTTTCACGACTGTTCTAAAGATCTAAACCAGTCCTAGGGGAGAACTTACAGCCCCTTACAGTACCTAAAGGGGGCTACAGGAAAGATGGGGAGGGACTCTTGATCAGGGAGTGTAGTGATAGGATTGAGGGGTAATGGTTTTAAACTGAAAGAGGCAGATTTAGATTAGGTATTAGGAAGAAATGTTTCACTGTGAGGGTGGTGAGGCACTGGAACAGGTTGCCCAGAGAAGCTGTGGATGCCCCATCCCTGGAAGTGCCCGAGGCCAGGCTGGATGGGGCTTTGAGCAGCCTGGTCTAGTGGGAGGTGTCCCTGCCCAGGGCAGGGAGGTTGGAGGTATTTAAGAGACGTGTAGATGTGGCGATTAGGGACGTGGTTTAGTGGCGGACTTGGCAGTGTTAGGTTTACGGTCAGACTCGAAAATCTTAAAGCCCTTTTCCAACCTAAATGAATCTATGATTGATTCTATCTGTCTTCGATGTCCCTTCCAACCCGAGCCACTCTATGATTCTGTGATTACCTATGCTCAGCGTCCGCTGCGCCCCTGCCTTCGAGCCATCAAAGACACGCTGCAATTCGCATTTCCGAGTCAGCAGCCGCAAGATCCACTTCAGCCAAAACCGAACGTAGTTGCTGTACAGGAACCCCCACAAGTACACCAACATCTTCTGCGGGAGGAAAGCCCGGCGTTAGCAGCGGGGTCGCGGCGCCGGCAGCCCCTACCCCTCCCCTCAGCCCCGGTACCGCCGCCCGAAAACACCCTCCCCTCCGGGGGGCAGCACCGCCCGACCCGGGCCGGCTCCCCCTCAGTCGCGCGCCGCCCTCGCGAGCCGTTAACGGTCGGCGCCGCCCCCCCCCCCCCTACCCCGCGCGAGGCCGGGCAGCCGTTGGGCGGCAGCCGTTGCGCGGCCCTGCTGCGGCGCGGCCGCCCGGCGCCCACCGTGGCGGCCAGCTAGCGGCGCCCGGCCGCCCCCCGCATCCTCCCGCCGGAAGCCGCCTTCCCCCCACCGGGAAGTGACGGCGGGGCGGAAGTGCCGGTTGGGAGGCGCCTTCCCCGGCTCGGCGGCCGTTAACGGCACGGCCGCGCGCTCCTCAGAGGGCCGTAACAGCTCCGCTCCCTCAGCTGCCCGGCCGCCGCCTGCGGAGGGGGCCCCGGGCAGCGGTGTGCCAGCGGGCGGCCTCGCTCGGGTAAAGCGTCTCCTGCCCCGAGAGCCCAGGGGCCTGGGCTGCTAGCCAGGTGTGGGAGGCGCAGGCCCAGGTGGCAGGTGTGGTGCCGCCCTAGGTGGTGGCACAGAGGCCCTCACCCGACACGTTAGTCGGTCAGTCATGGCCTGCCAGCTGGGGCACGCCACTCGCTTCAGGGCTGACCCCGGTGCTAACCGGGGAGCTGGTACTCCCCAGCCAGGCGGCCTGGCTCGTACCTGGGCCAAAAATCAATGTCCCGTTTCCCTAGTTAACGCTATGGCCTCGTGCGTGATGCCTCACAAAATACAGTCGGGGATCGCGTGTGCTTGTTGAGGTGTTTACAAAACTGCTTGAGGACTTGTTGCTTGCCTCCGCTATAGCTGGAGGCAACGCTGATCAGAAAGATGGTATGAATTTACTTAAGCTAAATGCTTTTAAGGAGGAGTGCTTTGCCATGGATCCTGCTTTGCCATTGCTGTACGGAGGTTTCAGCCTGTTTCATTTACTTCCCGTCACTACTTCCACTGTATTATTTCAGTAAACACGGGTTGAACAGTTCCTTTGAGGACAGCAGGGGGAATTCCTACTGCTCAAAATTGTATGCAAAATTCGGAGTGTTGAAAGGGAGCTGATGGACTTGCTTGACCACATTCTGGTACGTTTTTTTTAATATGAGGAAATTGAAGTACCTTTTACAGAGAATCAAAAGCCACGCAGCAGGTCTGGTGGCCTGTGTCCCACAGAGGATTTCAGAGGATGGACCAACACATTTGGCATCCTCCCTTTGGATTTTTACACTCGTAGGGGTGCAGAGTTTCAGGTGGGAGAATCATTGATACGTGAACTTCAGTTATTTGCGGATCTGGCTCCTACTCTTAAACACTATGAGGAGAGCTGGTGCATGTTAGGCAACAGGTGGTCATTTTTTTCAGTGTAACTTCTTAAGTGAGTAAACTGACATTTAAAGCGTCGGAGTGCTACTGGATGAAAATAAACATATTTCTCTTTATTAAAAAGTATTTTTACTTAGTGGCAGGATGGCGTGATGGTTCTACCACATCACCTACATATGAGTCAGTCCAAGATAGCCAAAAACTACAAAGTATCTTCAATAAATGCCAAATATCCATTACTCCAAAAGAAATTGGAAGAAAGAAACTTGTCCGCGTTGCAGGACCTGGGTAAACTACAGCTCCCAACTCACTTGTACGGGAAACAACTCTGAGCAAATAATCCAGATCAGGAAAAAAAGATTGCGCTGCACCTCCCATCTGATGATTTGGCAGAGCACTGCTGCCGCTGCGGTGTTTAAACCCAGCGAGGCTGAAAGCTTGTCGTCAGGAGAATCCTGGCCTCAGCAGCAGCTGGGTGTTACAGTTTGATGTTGGGAAGGCGGAGGAGTTGTAACAACACGAAGAAATGGGAGGGTGGTCAGGTCCTTGCTGCCAGTCTTTATGCCCACGCATGGATTCCTCTAAGATAGTTCATGAGCTACCGGAATTACTTAGGAAGTCCAGCAGGTGCATCCTTAAAGTGTGGGCCTGTGCAAAGAACACTGAGAGAAATTTGTAGCTGATGAGGCTTTTGTTGATGTATACCAAAATAAAACCTTCCTACTGCTTCAAGAGTTTCACTTTCCATTGCATCTTTTAATTGATTAAACAGCTTCATATCATAGAATCATAGGATAGTTTGTGTCGGAAGGGAACTTGAAAGGTCATCTAGTCCAACCCCCCTGCAACGAGCAGGGACGTCTTCAACTAGATCGGGTTGCTCAGAGCCCCGTCCAACTTGACCTTGAACATTTCCAGGGATGAGGCATCTACCACCTCTCCAGGCAACCTGTGCCAGTGTTTTACCACCCTCGTTGTGAGAAATTTCTTCCTTATATCTGGTCTAAATCTTCTCTCTTTTAGTTTAAAACCATTACCCCTTGTCCTGTCGCAACAGGCCCTGCTAAAAAGTTTGTCCCTGTCTTTCCTGTAGGCCCTCTTTAAGTACTGAAAGGCCACAATAAGGTCTCTCTAAAGCCTTCTTGTCTCCAGGCTGAACAACCCCAAGTCTCTCAGCCTGTACTCACAGGAGAGCTGTTCCATCCTTCTGATCTTCTTTGTGGTCCTCCTCTGGACCAGCTCCCACAGGTCCATGTTTTTCCTGTGCTGAGGGCTCTAGAGCTGGACACAGTACTCCAGGTGGGGTCTCACCAGAGCAGAGTAGAGAGGCAGAATCACCTCCCTCGACCTGCTGGCCACGCTTCTTTTGATGCAGCCCCAGATGCAGTTGGCTTTCTGGGCTGTGAGCCCATATTGCTGGCTCATGTCCAGCTTTTCATCCATCAGTACGCCCAAGTCCTTCTCAGCAGGGCTGCTCTCAATCTCTTTGTCCCCCTGTCTCTATCAGTACCGGGGGTTGCCCCGACCCAGGTGCAGGACCTTGCACTTGGCCTTGTTGAACCTCATGAGGTTCACACAGGCCCACTTTTCAAGCCTGTCCAAGTCCCTCTGGATGAATCCCTTCCCTCAGGCATGTCAGCTGCACCACTTGGCTTGGTGTCATCTGCAAACTTGCTGAGGGTGCGCTGGACCTCATTGTCCATGTCATTGATGAAGATATTAAATGGTACTGGTCCCAATATGGACCCCTGAGGGACACCCCTTGTCACTGATGTCCATCTGGACGTTGAGCCATCATATTAATCCTATCAATATCATTAATTTTTTTTCCGTGTTATTTATACCTAAATAGAAAATCCTTTTTGCATGGATTGTTAAGAACCAAAGTGACTTCTTTTACTACAGGTTTTGGAATTTGTTCCACTTCCTGTTTTGGTTTATGACATTCTTAAACTTTACCGTAACAATAAATACGTGCAATACGTGATCGTTGTTTTCTCAGTCGATTCTTTTTGCTTCCAGTTTCCAGGACTGATGTGTAGAGTATCCGACGTTGACAATACATTGCAAAATACTTCTCTGTTTTATAATTAGACTTTCTGAGGTAAGCTTGAAAATTTTTAAGGTCTTGTTTTAAAGCACTTCTGAAATGTGAGAGTTTAAAAGATGCAAGTTTTAACCTAGCTTATGCTTTTTTTTTTTTGCTCATACAATGTTTTCTTTACTTAAATCTGTATTTTAAAGTAAGATCTGTAACCAATTACATTTATTTATTTAAAAATATTAAGGCACGCATTTTTGACCGTTGTTTTTCACAGCTTTTTATAACTTGTTATTAAAAAGATGTAGAGCTTACTTACTGTAAATAAGGCAGGAGATAAAGGTGATTATACCAAACTTGGTAATTTCAGGTGTATTCATTTCTCTTTAGGTTCCAAACTTGGTCATCTTTTTCGATGTAAATCAAGTAAGCCTAAACACTTGACTGGAAGCTTCACTGAGTTCTTTACAGAACCGAGCGATCCAGTTGCAAGCAGGTTTGATTTTACGCAAATGTCAGCACTTGAATCGTGCAAGATGCTTCTGTATCATCATGTTCAGTCAATTCGTAAATTATATTAGGTCAAAAATATAAAGCGGTAGAAAAAAAAGTTATAGCTTCCTCATTTGCGTTCAGTAGTTGCCTTCCAGCACTACCTTCACAGAGACTTTGGTTGAAGGAAAGATAACGACCTACTGTTTACCTTTTAAAATTACATTGCTTAGGTGACAGCAGGGCATATAAAAGGTGACTTTAACCAGCAATATCAGTTGGATCTCGACGCAATCAGAAAACTTTCCATGGCAGCGACTATTACCCATTGTTACTGGTAGTTATTTGTTCGTGTGCCCTTGTGGATGAAGGACAGCTGCAACCCACATGCAAAATAATCCATTACTTGTTTCGCCTGTGACCCTGCATTTTGTCAAATATTTATTTTAATGTTTCTTATCTCTCCTCTTGCATACGCACAGATGTGCGAGAACGGCATCGAAAACGTGAGACAGTCATCTTAGGAAGAAAAGACATTCAGGTACAAAGCATGAGGACACGCCTGGAAACTCTTTATTGCAGGTAAGCTGCCTCGATGGAACTCGTCCATTGAGTGACTTGCGTAGCGCAGGTATTAGAGATTACTCAGCCACATGTTCTACACGGTATTGTTAAAGATGATCGATATCCCAAAAATGCAGAAAGTCTGCTGCTGGGAGGTAGAACTGGTCTGAAACATTTAACCTCCCCCCCCACAAAAAAAAAAACCCAAAACCCTGCACATCTTATCCCAGTTGTACAGTTCTTGGTCATATGAAATAACATGTGAGGACAACGCTGAGAGGAAGATATTAGGCAAGTATGAAGCAAGAAGGAGGGCCTATTTGCAAATAGGTCCCAAGGCAGTGGAGGTTTATGACATTTTCAGTGATTTGGTCTTTTGATTTGTTTTTTTTTTTTTTTTGAGGAACAGTTAATGCACTACCTCATCGTAAGTTAATGTGCTAGTCTAAGAAGTCAGCATCAAGTAAATGATCCCCACAGCTCAGCACGGCTGAGTAACCGCTTCTGCTTTAGCGTCAGCCTTAATAAATAACATCTAATGCATTCAGTGGTAGTCTCCGCAGACATTCCCAGTGTGGAGGTCTGTTATAAGTTTCTGGAAATATGTGATGGGTTTGCATGATTATTTTTTTTTACTGGCTCTGAAAAGAAGCTAAAATTGAGTGTGTGTTACCTTTCTGTTATTCTTATCTTCGGTAGCCCTCATGCTTGACCACATCATTTACACATTCGCTTTCGCTTTGTAACAGATAAAACGCTTAGTTCTAAAGCTCTATTTTACTGCAAACGTGCCAAAATCTACACTGATCCTCCAATAAAAGTAGTGCCTTGAGCTTTTAGTTTGTTAACTTGGAGAGGGAAATGGTGATGAGGAGGCAGCAGCGTTAAGAGGATTGAGTCGTAATCATATTGGTTAATATGAAAAATTACAAGTACGTAGTCAAAGTGTAGCTTAAAGAAGATTCGTCAGTAAAAATGTCAAAGATACAGCCAGAAACAGGAGGGAGAGGGCAGTTTCGAGTGAATGAGTACAGATCAGGAATAGTAAGGTCTAACTCAAGGTTTCACAGTGATTCATGGAGCCATACTCAGATTTTTAGCTCTCCATTTGTATGCTGATGCAGGCTATTAGCAGTCTCCTGCATTATTAATGAATAATGACATTTCTAATTCAAAGTAATTAGTAAACAGGGAAGTAAACCCATCCATATCACCGTTCAAAAGCGGGAAGGTTACGCCAACCTCTCAAAAGCAGCAACGTACAGTTCGGGGAGGCCCAGATTAACTTTCAAAAAAGGAGGCAGTTATATTGTCGGGCAGTATAAGGAGTGGCGTGTGAAGGTGGCGTTCACATTAGGACCCCAGCACGCTTGTGTCTGGGCACCGGCGTTCGGTTTGCTTGACACGACGCTGTTCCAAATGATTCAGGGTTTTGGTGTAAGACGAGATGCAGTAAGAAAAAAAAAAAAAAAAAAGGAAAATAGAGAAAAGGAGGGAGGAGATATTGTGTTAATAATACGAGAATAATTTTATAGACTAGATTATACTACATCCTTTGGGTAAATAAATTACATATGCTAGGAATAAATTAAGGAAATAGGTAACAGATTAGATAGATAGCCGTCAGTTTACTGCTTTTTTAGCAGCTGGCCAACTCCGGTATGATTTCAGACGTCAGATCTTTGCAACACAGAAGGGGAAACCGTATTTTCTTTATCGCAGGTGCGGAATTTGGGAGCTGTTACGTTTGTGAGCAGGTAGCGACCGCGTCACCCCATCAGGTATGAAAACGAGGGCTTTTTTCCCCCCCCCCCTCCCTCATTCTCTTAAAGTTCTGTTAAAAACCATGTGCCTGTAACAGATTTTCTTTTTACCTGCCTCTGCCCCAGGCGCGGGTTTTAATTCCGCGCTACGGCTTGGCTTCCTGATACAATCTTATAAGCAATATGCAAATAAAGGCATCATTAGCTTTGCCTCGAGGGGAATTGGGGGGACAGGGGCGACGGGGGGTGGGGGGCACGTCTCCGGGCCGGGGCGACGGGGCACGTCCCCGGGCCGGGGCGACGGGGGAGGGCATGCCCCGGGCCGGGGCATGCCCTCCCCCGTCGCCCCGGCCCGGGGACGTGCCCCGTCGCCCCGGAGGCGGGCAGGTTAGCGCGGCACGGACACGCCCGACCGGCAGTTGCCCGGGAGCCGGCGGCTGGGGCGAGTAGCCAACCGCGGGGGGCGAGCGGGCTAAAACCCCCGCCGGGAGATGCGGTTCCGGCTCGGCCCCCTCCTGACGGTGCTGTGTCTCGGTGCCGCCTTCCCCCTCCTCTGGTACGCGGCGTGGAGGGGGACAAGAGGTGAGAGGGGACACCGGGGGAGGGACCGAGGGGACCCGAGGTGAGAGCGGGCACCGGGCGAGGCGAGAAGGGCGAGCGACCCGGCGGCACCTGCTCGCCACCCTTCCGACGGCCGGGATCCGCTCGCCCGGAGCGGCCGCTTGACGGCGGTACCGGCTTGCGGCAGCGTCCGGCCCTCCCCCGTCCCTTCCCGGTGCTCCGGTTCCCCCATCCCGGGGACGGGGGGGACCGGTAACGGAGAGCCGGTGCCCGCGCTCCGCGGCTCTCAGCCTCCCGGGTCGGGGCGTTAGTCCGGGTTGCCCCGCTAGCCCTCGGCTCCGCGGCAGCCCCGGGGAAAGAGGAACCGGGCGAGGTGGGAGGCTCGTCCCCGCGAAGGGCAGAGGGTGCGGGGCTCGCTTGTCCCCCAGGGTCGTGGCTTACAGGCACCGAGTTACCGGATTGCCTAACAGCTGACAGGACTGGATCCTTGGCTCAAACCTGTCCACTTCTAAAAAAACCCCACCCAAATTTACGAAAATAATACTACTAAAAGTTACCAACAACCATCCTGTGTTAGGATGGAAAGAGCAAGTCTAAAGGTTATCGCCGTGGCTGTCACTTCTGAAGTGTTCTTGTTCTGAGTATTACTCGGGGAGGACCATTATCCTTTTTGCAGTTGTATTTGTGCCTCGTGTACAGTCACTTTTCCGCTTTTCGGGCGCCAGAACGCAGTGTTCAATCTAGAGAAAAAAACACCCGAGTTTTCATATTTTTATTTATAAACTTTGAAATTACATAACATCTTTTTAATAGGTTACGTAGGTGGCATACGGTGGATAGATCTACAGAAAGCCAGGTCTAAGATTCTTTGAGTCTACATAGGAAAGATAAAACTGATGTTATTTTCTGGAAATAAGTGAGAAGATCCTTCCAAGTAGTACCTGTGAGGCCTGCGGACGCAGCTTGTTACGTGGCAGTTTGTTTGGGGTGAGAGAGTGGATCCTTATGTGCTTCCTGTGTACACCGTTACCAAAGGTCTGGTTTTGTAGATGCAGAAGGATTAGAATAAGCCGATGAGGAACTTCTGGGATGAAGACAGAACTCCGACTAGCTGTTAATTTATTTATCTTAATTTTCTCTGTAACAAATAGAAGCGGCAGTAGAACTCGTGGCCCCTCAAGGGAGTATTGAATAGAGTGGAGACAGCGCTGATCCTCCTGCCTTTATCATTTCTTGCCAGCTACGTGGTGGTTTATCCTTTTCCTTCATCCTTTTCTCAGTGGCAGTCCTGCTCGGAGTGGGGGAAGAGAAACAGAAATAAAAGCAGGGTGTGTCTTAAGAAACTAAGATCCAAGAGATGATAGAATGAAAGCGTTTGTCCCATCCGCAGTTACCACCCCTATCACCATGTTATCTTCTGACTCGTATTTTGTGACTCCTCGTTGCTGAAATTCCATTTTCATTCTGCTTTCTTTTGGGCTTTTCTCTGCTGGTGTTCCATGCTGGGGTGTTTTGCTTTGTGGTTTTTTTTTTATTGTTGGGGCTTTTTTTAGGGGGGGAGGTAATATGTGTGGTGGTAAATATGTATAGGTGTTGTTTCAACTTTTCTCTTTCCACAGTTGTCTCCTCCTCCACAGTAAACAGAGTAACTAATTCTTCTCAGATGGTATCATTTTCCTAATTATTATTATTAGCACCTGTTTTTTTAACAAGCTTTTCACCATGAAAAATGTACATACGTAGTTTTCAGGGACACATTCTCTCCAAAGCTTGGTAAATCTCACAGATGTGTAAATAGAGTTGAACTAAAGGAGGAGGTAACAGCATGTGGTGAATGACTTTGTATTAAGTTTATTTTGCTGGAAAGATAGTCTTTGCTCCCGGGCGGAGTTAGAAGGCAAAAGCCTTCTACCCATCTAGAAAATTCGAGTAACAGCCCAATGTTGTTACCTTTTTCCATGGAGAGAGAATCATTGGGAGTAAACGAACTAATGGTCTATTGTTGTCACAGAGTGCCTGCTTAAGAAGGTGGTTTGAAATTAATCTTTTTCTCTGAGAACAGACAGATACCTTTGCTTATTGTTAAACCTCTCTTCCCTTCCGCGCTGTTGAACTTGCCTCTCCACTGGCATGCCTAGAGCCCTCCAGGAGGTCCCACTTTTCTCGCATCTCAAAACTGCCATGTTTATTTTCTTTTCTAATGCCCTTTTCACTTACCCCACCTGTCACTGAGAGGTCAAGGGCTGTCTCAGCTTGTCAGCTCCCATCTCTTTCACTCATTTGTCAGATGTTCTTCTCTGGCTCATTTTCTTCCACGCCTTGGGTAAATCTTTTATTTCAGTTTCCTCCTCCGCTTTGCACGTTAAAACATTTACGCTGCTCTTGATCTTTGACTACAGCACAGCGCACTAAGCAGCAGCAGTCCGGAGTGTTCCCTCCGGTTTCTATCCAGTTATTGTTTCTTGGATTATAGTGACGTTGGGGTAGCAAATAATCTTCTTTTTGTTTGTTGTGCAACTAGGACAGGGCATCCTAGCTCACGACTTAAGTACTTCCATAATATGAGAAGTATCTGATAGCCCTGTAAAATACTGGTCATTCTGCCTGCAGTCTCAGAGCCTTTCAGCCACTGAAGTATAAATTGGGTATTGGCTCTGTCCCCATTTCTGTGCAAATAAAAATCAATAGCTTAAGCCAGCGACCTTTAAACACCTTATACTAAGGGGCTAGTGAGCTTCAGAGATTTGAGTTGAAAGGTGTTTGCTGCCAATGACAGCAGTGGATAATTGGCTGTTTGGTACTGCTTCTAACTACTCGGGGCAGCCCGAGTGTTGACTTGCAGTTGTGAGACTGAACTCGAGGACGGGTAAGTTGAACTGGGATGGCAGGGAGGGTGCTCCCGCGTCGCTCACGCACTTAAAAATGGAAGTTCAGAATTACCAAAGTCACTAGACTTCAGCTGTTGTGGATAACATTATATATTTTTAACTATCCTTATAAAGATGTTTTCATAGTCACTTCTTCCATTGCTTTATAAATATAAGCAGGGGTTTCATTTTAAATAGGCTGATATTTTTGTGGCAAAACCCAAGAGGAGATAAAATTACGGTGACAATTGGTAATGTTCAGCAAAGCCTAATACTGTCTAAACTTGCACGGTGATTCCTCCGACATCCTCTAGAGTGTTTGCGAACGCAGGCTGCTATTAGCAAGTAATCAGACGGACTGCGGCAGCAATACCTGTTCCACGTCCTGCATGGTTTTGCTCTGAGCTTTTTTGGTCCCTCCCCTGGCCCCAAGCAAAACCCGTCTGAAGCAAACAGTTTGCATCTGGGGATAGGAAGGGCTGCTGTCAGGAATGATGCAGATGTTCCCACTGTTGTGCAACTGAATTACAATCCACTTGTTAATTCACCTGACCAAAAGCATTTGCTCTCATGTAAATACTCTTCGTATAGATTTGTAGTTATGGACAGTCCAACTATACAATACATGCGGTGATCTTCTCACGCAGTTTTAGCTGTCGTTTTCCATGTACATATTAATCAAGAAGAAATATAGGTATACAAAAATACAAAAGTAAACGTAAGGAGGTAGCAAATCTTGAAAAGCAGTAAGAGAGGAGGCAAGAGTGCATTATAAACTCATTACGAACTTAGATAAAGTTTCTTCAGAGGAAAGACTATTCCTGAATAAAAAGAAACTTTGGTGCCTTGGCTGAATAACAATGAATTTTTTAGGAGTCACAGCAATGAGGTAAATCAGATCATCTCACATGGCAGCGCTTCTTCATGTTGCTTGTAAAGGGGTACAAGATTAGATCTCTTTGAATTGATTTGTAACGTCGCTGCCCTCTTCGCCTAAATTTGTAGGATACTTTATCCAAGTAAATTAAAACTAAGCTTTGCCTGGAAGCTAGGAGAAAGCGATGCTAAAATACAATGTCACAGGAACATGAGTATGTTAATATATACATGTTGAGTCAAACATTGTGAAACATGGATTTCTTTATTCCTTTGAGGTGGGGTGAAGAAGAGAGAAACTGTTTGTACTTAATTGCATTCACAGAAGTATACTTAAGGTTTATCAAATTGTTTAACATATTGATTTTGCACTATTTCACAAAACTTTTCATCAAAAAAGGGGTACAAAGGGTTAAAAAGGTATTTCTGATGAAAGTAATTTTTTTGCAGTTAGAATTATAGTAATACACGTGCTAGCCCAAACAGCATTTTTATTTTTTAGCATTTATTTTATTTCCAATCGTCTTCTGCGCACGGTGTGATGCTTTGGCTTCGGCTGGCCAACCCCTGCTCCTGCTGGGCACCCAAGCCACGTCCCCAGGAGAGTCTGTCATTTGTGATGGGGTTCTTTGCAGGCTTCCTCTCCAGACCCAACTGGCAGACTCTGGCTCAAAGCTTCAATTAAATACTGGCAAATGGACAGATTTGATAAGGAGCCTCGAATTACGCCGTTCTCATTTCAGCCAATACAGCCTATCCGGATTTATGAATATGCAGAAGCCAATTTTCCTGCCTCCTCTAGCCCTGTTAGGCTGTGTTTAACCACCGTTTTCCCCAGTCGTCCCAGTTGACTGGTGTAGGCTACATCTTCCCTCCTTGCCTTTGTGCATACGTTTCCTTCCAGGGGAACCGAGAGCATGCAGGGCTCATTGCACCCTGGGTTTTGTTCCAGCCTGCAGTCAGGATGTGTGGCCAAAATGCACAGTGTGGTAAGGGGAGAGTTTCTCCAGTCCCCTGATTGCTTACTCAGTTTCTTTGTGTAGTTCTGCATTTATGTATTAAAAAAAAAAAAAACAAAAAACCAAAAAAAACCAAACAAACCAAAAACCTACAAAAACCTCAAATGGGATCTAAGACTTAATATTTACTGGTCCCAAATTTTATATCAAAATTCACATCCAAGCCTTAGAAAAGCTGTATAGTTTTACTGGCTTCTAAATGTGTAATTTACTGAACTGAGTCTGCTGCTTCTTGCAGTTACTTCAGGCGGAATAGTGGCTGCCTTGTCCTCAAAAGTAGAGGAACCGAGTCATAAATCCTATAAAGATTCAGGTACAAAATGAGACCAGTTACTGTTGGTTTTCGTAGGGATAGGGAGCATTTCAGACCTCTCTTTGTTTGCTGTGCAGTGTCTCATCACAACCTGTACTTAAACAAGTGTAAATGTACGACCTTCACGTGTTCGTAATGTTGCACAGAGTCTTGAGGAGCACAGTTTTATCCAGAAATACTTCAGTTAGTGGCTAGGCATTTAATTAAACGTGTGTATAAATGAGTGATTGTTGCTACATCAGGCAGAACAGTAAAAATATTCAAAATACTAACCAGAACGAAGCAATAACCATTGCTTGAAGTGAATGGGTACTTTTTATTTATCTGATAAAGGCCATATTCAAATCAGAACTTTCCACTGCCATTAAGAACCTGTACTGTGTTACTGGCATTACTATGTTGAAAACAAAGTATACCAATTATGGGCAAACACCGTGCAATACCCATCCAATTTATACATTTTCCCACTTATTTTAATACCATTGCTTTCCTGTGGAGTGATGTTCTGACTGTATGTTTTAAGATCACTTTTCACCACATTCTAATATAGGAAAAAACTCAGATGTAAAATGAGGATTGTTTGACAGCATTTAAGAAAATATTAGAACTTAGGTTGTAGTTTCTTTGAAACAAGTTTGCTGATCTATTTTCAGTTAGATACAGTATGTAAAGGGTTCCGTAAAAAGTCATAGAATCATAGAATTCCTGAGGTTGGAAGGGACCTTCAAGATCATCAAGTCCAACCATTAACCTACCCTGACAAAAACCACGTCCCTAAGCACCACATCTACCCTTTTTTTAAACACCTCCAGGGATGGTGAATCCACCACCTCCCCGGGCAGCCTGTTCCAATGTTTAATAACCCTTTCAGTGAAAAAATGTTTCCTAATATCCAATCTAAACCTCCCCTGATGTAACTTGAACCCGTTTCCTCTTGTCCTATCACTTGTCACCAGCGAGAAGAGGTCAGCCACCACCTCTCTACAACCTCCTTTCAGGTAGTTGTGGAGGGTGAGAAGGTCTCCCCTCAGTCTTCTATGCCAAACCCAATAGCGAGTCCGTGTTTGTTGTACAGTTGAACGTGTTTTTTAAAATTCAGTTATTAACTTTGATCTGCCTTTAACTTTGTAAGGTTTTTGTTCATTTTAATACTGGAACGTGATTCTGATTCTCTTCCTAGTATATCCTCTGTATGGGCACAGAGGAACCCTAACTTCCCGCACGAAATTGCTGGCACACAGCTTTTCTTTCATTCTACTGGGTTAATGCAGCGTCCGTCCGCTGGCCTCCACTGTCTGGAAGCTCCTGATGTGGATGCTGTCAAAGACGAGTTCTGCACTGTCAGAACATCCTGCTGCCTGGTTCCTTAGCTTGCCTAGATGCCCACCTAGAGAGCTATCAAAACTTGGGGAGAGAGTCCTCGCTGCGTGTTAAGCCCCGTGCTTTGCCTCCCCAAGCCTGCACGTTGGATACTGCTGCGTCGCAGCCGGGCAGTGGTTTCAGCCTGGCTGAAGTTAATATTTTGCCTCCTGCTCGCAGCCTCCGCCATCCACCGTAGCAATAGCGCCCGCAGCCCAGTTGCCATCAGGGCATGGACAGGACAGATGAGTAGAACCAAACAGAAGCTTCGTAACCTGCTCACTTAACCTCCCCTTTTCAACTGTGTAAAATAAGCCAACCTCAGCACTGACTGACTTCAGAGGGACTTTGAGCAACCTGGTCTAGTGGGAGGTGTCCCGGCCCACGGCAGGGGGGTTGGAACTAGGTGATCTTTAAGGTCCCTTCCAACCTGAACCATTCTATGATTAAGATATGCATTAAGACACGCTGCGTCCTATGCGTAAAGCTCAACAATTGAAACTTCCCCAGTTATGACGAACATTAAACGTAATGGGTGAATGTGCCCAGTGCAGGTGAAGCAGCTTCTGACTTTATGGTAGTTTTTCTTGGCGGTCTCCTAACAGGTTAGGAGACACAAATAATTCTGTGCTGTAATGCTATAAACAAAATACTTAAAGATCATACACAAATTCAGGAAGGCGTCCTTACCTGGAAAGGTGCTTAAATACACTTCGACTTTAGCACATTGTTGAATTTAAGTGTTTGTGTAAGGACTGGCTGTTCTGAACTAAGACAAAGGCATTGTTTGGGGGATTTTTTTCCTCCTCACTTTGAGAGAACACGGCCCAATCTTGCAGAGCGTGTAACAAGATTTAGAAAGGTCTCTCTATTTTAGATCAGTGACAGGAAGATAACAAAACGCCACAGTTACTAGCGCAATGCATGCCTCAATGGCTTCATATGCTTCATTAACCTGAACAGCGAGCAGTGGTTCCAAGCGCGGGGTATGACAAGATCTTTTGCAGTTAATGTGCTTATATAGTTTTCATTTAAAGAGGGCATTAACCAGAATTCAGTTTCTACAAAAAAGTGTGGTTAGATATGATAAGCAGTGTAGCCTGTAATCAAGAAATAGGAACAAGAGTCACTGCTGACACTGCGGTGTTTTCTTCCTGCCTTTATGCCACTCCCAATTTTCCTTTTATTTTCTTTTTTCTTTGAATGCTAGGAGGAGATAGTGATGAATTGTTCCACGGCTCTTAGATGTTGCCAGAAATCCATTGTTAATAAAACTGGAAGCATTTATGATAATAGGAACTATGCGTGTGTAGAGCTAAGAGAAATAATAAGTTGACTTTCAGAATGAGTATTTGCTTTAGAGATTAGTATTGTTTCTAAACAGTTTCGGTTTCCGGTGCAGTAAGTTACATCTATTTATCTATTAGGAGATAACACAAGATTGCATGTAAAACTATTTTAAGTATTGCCATCTTAGAATTACAGTAGCCGTAAGTATATATTACAATGTGTAGTAAACAATCAAAGGAAATGCTGTAGTAGAGCTGAAAATTCGCTGCAAAGGCTTTGAGTGCTATCACGGAGTCTGGTTTGCTGTTGTCTTGGGTTTTTTTTCTCGCCTGCCTTGTAGCCAGTATAACCCCATTGAAATTTCCTAGGAGGTTTTCCTTAGCCCAGCAGAGTGGTTCATCTTCAGCTCACCAAGGGGAAAAAGAAGCCTTTACTTTTAATTTACTTTTTGTACTTTTGCCATAGGTCTCCTCATCTCGCTATTTTCCCGTTTTATCTTGACACTCCCCATTGCTGATAGAAGGGCTGGTAGACAGGTGTTGCTGAGTCAGGCTATCGCTGGGGTCAGAGGGTGTTTTGTGTTACAGCCAGAGGTCCTTTCTCCTGGCGCTCCTTGCCGGAGTGAGCTGGAGTTGTGAAAACGCCCTGTCTGCTTCTTTCCAACCGAGCAATTTTAGCTGGTTTTAGTTCTGTGTGGATCCTGAGATACTTAAAGAGCAACACTTTCCATGCACACCCTAAAATCCATTGAAACTTAATGACTATTTAAATATTTAGAGTATTTAGCTTCATAATGCTTCTAATTTTTTCTTCTTAGCTTGCTACAATTATATCAGTAATTAATACTCTTCATGCCAGTAGCTTATTGCACAGCAGAATACAAAGCGTTCAGTACTGCTTTCCAACCACACATTTTTTACCAAAGGTTTACTAACAGTTAATATTGCACGTTTACATATGGTCTGATAACACTTAGAACACTTCATGTTCTTTTTCGAACTATATATGTTTATAATAACAAACTCTTGCGAATACTGCTTGCCTTTTGTCAAACTCTTACTTCCCCAGCTGACAAAGTGGAATGAGATAAGCAATTACGAAGAGTCTTGTTCCTACTAACGGAACAGAGGCTTCAATTCCGAAAGGCTCAAAAATGTGGTTTCTCTCTTCTGGCCTGAAGAAATAGATAATGCCGATTACAAATGCCAGCTTCTTTGGGTGCGCTCAGTGATAGCCGAGTATTGACCTTTTATTTGCCAGTGGCATCTATGATATTTTGGTAGGCTCACCTGTGAGTAAGCAAATAAAACCACAATTACTCGGTTCTTGCCAAAATGTCAACGCGGTAGTGACACAGGTAGTTTTGAGTCACGCTGACACTGGATAGCTGAAAGAATTGTAAAGAGAGGGACTACAATGTTATTATTCATCTGCAATTTCTTTACCGATTCCTCCTACAATATACTTGTACTGAGGGGATTTTTAGTTTGGTTTAGCAAAATCTGACGCTATTACATCACTGGAAATGCCACTGGAAATGCCAGTGGAACAACACTTTCCAGCATTTAATTATGAAACACCTCCATTACACAATGATCGATTCCCTTTGCAGAAGCAG
Organism: Alca torda; assembly: GCA_008658365.1. Lineage (NCBI taxonomy): Eukaryota > Metazoa > Chordata > Aves > Charadriiformes > Alcidae > Alca > Alca torda. Next base: position 13,508,331 of record CM018079.1, on the reverse strand, counting down.
TAAGTTGCATCCTGGGATAATGTGTATTTATCCGGAGATTGTGGGCTTGCTCTTTGCTGTTGTCACAGGCTAGAATCCCTGGAAATTCACCTTTGCTGAGAAACAATGGTGGGTCCTAGCAAATGAGTCCTGCCAAGGATGGAACCCAGCACACTCCACAAATAGAATGGGAGAAATGTTTAAATAACAGGATTTAACTAAAAAAAAAAAAACCCAAACCAAACAAAAAAACCCCACAACCCAATAAAAAAGCAGTATTATAAAACATTTTTTTAAAGGAAGTAGAAGGTCCCTTTCTGCCTTCTGCTTTCTTTACTTCCTATTGCACAGTGAGTGCCAATATTCAAGTGTTGCCTTACATTAATTTTAATAAGTCTAACAATCTTTATTCACGTGGCAGCGAGGCAGTGGAGGCACTGAGAGGTATGAGTCTTGTATACCATCTGTGATGACTGGGAAGTTCTGACAGTACCTGCTTCTTAGGAAAGTGGATACGTAACATTGTAAACGTAACGTAACATTGACATTACCTGAGAATACTACGCAGAACAGCAGAGGTGTCTGATAACCATGACTGAGAGTACAGCGTTTCTAACATCGATATGGCTGTAGAGTATTTCATCAGAGGTGGGGTATATATTATGAAGGTATCCTTCAATCCAGAGCACAGTTTGAGTTGTTATCTAATGAAATATATCCAGGAGTTCAAACAACCATCTTTACTAATAGTTCTTAATATACTCCAGGCATTTTTCAACTCATAGATGAAGACGGAATACCCTAATATCTGTATTTTAATCTTAATAGTGTTTTATACAAACTACAAGCCATTACGTAATTACACTCTTCAATGTGACAAGGGTCATCACGATTTGTCACTCAGTGAAAAATGCTTTCCTGGATAGCACCTTCCCCTGAAACTCATAATCTTTCCCTGACTCTTCCCATGTTATGGATGTCAGGTTCTTGTTTTTGTCTTCAATTGCAGGCCTTTGCCCAGCTCTGCTCTGAAAACTCTACTTCTTAATACTTTTCCAGACCTCTTCATTCAGTGAATAAACTTTGAGTGGCCTCTTTTATTATTGTTTATACACTTCTGGTCACATCTTCTTCTGGACTGTCTCCTGTTCTTAGAGTTTCTCTTTATTCTATCATATAATTCACCTCTTTGAAAAGAAATTACGTTCTCGTTGCAGGAAATGACTTTGACATGTACCAAAGCCAGTTTCTGGAACTTCGGCAAAGACTACTGTACGCTGAAAAGGAAAATAAAAGAAGATCACAGGAACTGAGCAGTGCCCTAGATGAAATTAAACGTGTAGTCGCAAAAAGTCGCAAAAACTTGACAGCAAATCTGACAGGTTTGTGTGTATAAAAATGTTAATGCTTCAAAGTTTTGTGTGCTCATGTTTCTTTATCACTGGTGTGGGGAGAAAAATCATTGGTTTGGTTATCTTAGCATATAGGTAGAGGTTTCTACTTAAAAAAAAAAAGGTGGGGAAGTAATCTGTAGCCCCTCTTTAAATAGGATCCATTAGTAACTAAACAGATAAGGAGAGAAAAAAAAGGGGACACAATAGACTGCAGCGGTGTCATGGTGACAAAGCTGTACATATTGCTAATCAAGTTCCTTACATTGCTTATCCCTCTCTTGCTGCCAACTACAGAGCCTTGAACAAGCTAATTTTACCAGCTTTTACTGTGCTACTACACCCTGATAAATACCGGGGCTGTGCCTAACCTGGAGGGCAAGCACACCTCCTCGGGCGTTCCGTAGTCTTGGTCCCCCTCCTGTCCAGGTGGAGTGACTTTCTGGGAACACTTTTTTTTTTTTTTTAAACTGTTTTCTGTAGAGTGGGGAATCTCTCTCAAGTCCTACTATTCTGTAGGAATATCTTTTGGAAGTTGAAAAACTTCAAACAAATGTTGCCCATTCAGTAAGCCCCTGTCTCCATTGACTTAAGGCGAATGAATAAAGCTGATGCTGGTCATTTGTAAGACTTGTTTTAAGTAACTTTGAAGGCTGGTAAACTTGGGGAGTTCTCTCAGATGCATTTCTTAGGAAAAATAACTTTCCATTTAAGTCAATAAACCTTCTGTTGCTTTGCTGACTGTGAGTTTTCAAGTTGTCTGCAGCTTGGCAGGCTGTGAGCATGATTTTGTTGGCTAAAACTGTTCTGATATCGGGAAGCGCCCCAGCACCAGCCTCTTTGCACAACTGATAAAGTGTCTGGGGGTGGCACCCACTGAAGTATGAACTACCTTAGATAAATTCACAGGAGCTTTATTTTTCTTTCCGGGCAAAAAGACATACACGTAGTAGGTAGCTAGTACGGAACAGAAAAATTCAGCGAGAGAGAATGACAGACAAAATTCTGGTATGAGAGCCATATGCTGCCTGTGTCAGGGAAGTAAGATTTAAGCCTGTAGGCAACTGGTAAAAGATCACTGGAGTGATCTTCAGTTTTGTTTCTAAGCAGTTGTCTTAAATATTAGAAAGACCATTTGCTATTCTTTGGAAATATCATCTTCATTTTAATCTATTTAAATACCTTTTTTAAAATTGCACGGTGTTTATCATCTCTGACCCTCTGAGTATCTTACATTAAGCGCATTTTTTTGCAAGCTTATAATTGGTTTTAGAATGGTTTTAGAATTAAGTTGTTAAAGTTTATATTACATTAATTTTAAAGAATTTTTACCACCACTGGAACATTCAGAAATGTTTTTATCAAGGAAGATAAATTAGTAAATTAATGGTATCTGTTTTTCATATGGCTCATTTTTAAAAAATAGGATCATTTCTGTAAGGTCACACTTGAGTTATTTCAACATGAATAAGTATTCCAATTATTTTCATCTTTATTTTAAACTAGTAAAGCAAAAATAAATATTCCGTACTTTTCTCTTAACTGCTACAGTCTTTTGTTTCTTGACTAGTTTCTAAAGGCCTGGGTCTGGTTGTCCTTTTTTGCCTTAGGACTTTTGATAACCTGAGAACTTCTTAGAGCCCTGAAAACCACCATGTGTTACATTTTGAGGAAAGCATTTAAGTTTGTTAAGTAATTAAGGAAGTTATTAATCAGAATCTGTGTTTCTTTTCATTTAAATGTTGCTTGCCAACTGTGCAAAAAAAAAAAAAACCAACAAATTTTTCCTTGCTGCTTTTAAAATAACTGCTTATTTTCTTTTAAGATGGCTCCATCCTGCAAGTGATTAGGCACAGGGAAAGGCAGGTGGAGTTCCCAGGGCGTTCAGGCTTGGAGCTTTGCACCTTCACTGGGGTGGGGTGGGTCATACTGGACAATTCTCAGTTTATTACTGGAGGAGGGTAATATATATATGACATATAATCACTTCTGAGGAAAAGTTCTGATTGAATAACTGTGTGTGTGGTAATCTGCTAATATTCAGTTGAGGAAAACGGTTGAAATAATAGGCTTCACTGCTGGCTTTTTAATTTATGTGTATATCTATGTTTGTTTTTTCTTGCAGATGATATGAAGTGGAAAGTGTTAAACCTCACCAGGAAACTCCCCATGCATCTTACAAACATGTACTACTATCTACCTCACCTTCGAGAATATGAAGATGCCATTTTTCCAAATGTTATTTTTGGGCGACAGAGAACTGGAGGTAGGAAATAAAGTTTGGCTTATATTTTCTGTATGTTTATATTTTATATTAAGTTCTACCAATGAAGCATACTCAAAGTTTGGAGGGGGTTTTCCCCCTAAACTTTATAATGTTGCCGAACTGAATAAATTTTAATGGGGATGGCAAAAGCACTTTTCCCACTCCCATCCCAACTTCAAGTCTTCCCCAAAGTATTCTTATAAACCTTTTAAAGTATCAACAAAAAATAGTCATAACTGAAAAGCAATATTATTTTTGTTCTTAGTCACAGACTCATGCGGCAAAGATGCCGTAGCTGACACGTTTTCCGCACAAAATTAGTATGACTAAGGAAACCAGGGAGAATTTACAATTCACACAGTTTGCTAGAGTTAGAAGCAAATGGAAAGGTGATGTGATCATTTGAAGGATATTAATAAATCTTCAGTGTAACTTTTTCATCCACGTGAGAAATCAGCTGACCACTGCACAAATCATAATCAAATCCAGTGAACTATAATGCAAATGGTTAAGTTACATCATCTCCTAATTGTTGTGTGATAGGTAAAGAGAACATCCAAAAGTAATAAGCAAACAAGGAACCAGTCAGCTGTTTTGCTGGGGTTTGTATTTTCTTGAAATTTGACTTTTCTCTAGGGTGATTGGTGATTTATATAAAGAAACGTTGGCAGCACTTTTGATATAACAAAAAATAACGTGGCAGTGCCCATGACATGGGCTAGTGGTTCTACTGGTGTGGTGCTGTGGTTCTCACTGGAGTGAGATCTGTGCACCCGTAGATCAGTCTGAGTATGCAAAAGACCCCACGGGTAGTCAGCAAAATGATTTGCAAAAAACCCTCAGAAAACCAGATACATTTGCAAGCAAGCAAGCAAGCAAAAAAAAAAAAAGTAAGAAAAGTAATAAAAGAATGCTGCATTTGCTGCATGTTTAATTTTCATTTATTTGTACATGAAAATACAATAGCAAAACCATACTTTAACAAGTACAGGTTGACCTTCAGTGTGTAAAACTAAACAAAACCCCAGTGGCCCAGTGGTTTAGCAGGTTATGTGCTGGGAAGGAAAGCTGGGACTTTGACATTTTTAAGCTGATGCTGGCACAAATGATGAAGTCTGGAGCAAGTCACTAACTGCACCTACTCCTTTCCTTCAAAATCTGGTGTTTCCTTACCAGCCTCATGAGTTTCTTGTGAATAGGAATCTTCTGCAAGGACTAAGAATTCTGTGGGTTTACTGAGCCATAGTAGGTCACTGCATTCAGTAATGCCCTCGCCAGTGCTATAGGAATATTAACTGTCACCAAGCCTCATGGTCGCGTCAAATCAAAATTAAAATGTAATTTCAGTTCCCTTTTACCTGATTTGAAATTACGTGGCTTGTGGACTTCTTTCTTTGCAGTCTCACTGGTGATGGGTATTCCCACTGTGAAAAGGGAAAAACAACATTATCTGATGAATACACTGCATTCCCTACTGTACGAACTTTCTGAAGAGCAAAAGAACGACTGCGTAATAATCATCTTTGTAGCAGAGGTAAGTCTGCATGGAAAGGTGCGCTGTGCTGATAGAAAGACAATATGGAGACTTATGTCTTAGTGTAGTAGTGGAGGAGAGGCTGCAAAATACTGTTAGCTTGGCCTTTGGGAGGGATTTCTTCAGGGTCGGAGGAGGTAGTGAATAGTTACCGCCTCAGTGTTCCTGTGTGGGAAAAACCCTGTAATTCAGGTGATTGAAGGGTAAAAAGTCATAGTACATTTACAAACACAGTTGTTGCAGTCAGATTTTCAAATAAAACCATATGAACTCATTAATTATCTCTGAAAGTAAAATATTCTACTTCAAGAATGAAATGTAAATCCTCCACAAAAAAGTTACGTAGAACCAGAAAAAAAAAAACCCTTAGTCTAACAACATTTCAGATTATTTATCTGCTGGTTTGATAACATATATCTTGGAAGGTACCTTGCCATGCTGGAGCCTTGCCTTCTGCATGTGTATTGGCATTTCTTGTGAAAAAGTAAACTGTTCAGAGACTTTAACAGTTCCACATCTGGGAAAGTAAACAGTGCTGAAGGTAAAACATTAGAGGTAAATGAATTTTTTTCTTGATCACATTGGAAAAAAGCTACAGAAGGGAATTAGCTAGTGATAGTTACTTATAGGTTGAAAGACTGCGCAGTTATTCAGACTTCATATTTATTCATATTTCTTTGTCCTTCCATAAACAACCCATATTTCATACCTGTATTCGCTAACAGTTAAAGTTCACTTTTTTAGTTCAGTCATCACTTAAGAGCAGCTTTTGCAACTGAAATAGTGTCAAACAGAACACAGGTCACTTTATTATATAGGTCAGACTTCTGCCTCTCTGTTTGGATCACAACGATAAGTAGCTAGGCCCAATTTTGCTGGCTTTATTTCTCTTCAGCATAAGTTTCAGGAGCCGAACTGATTTTACGGTTGCTATTTCCCAGTGAAGAGCCCTGGCAATGATGAGCTTTGCCTAGCTGCCATTCAGATAAACCTTCTATTGCAGGGCTTCTGCAAGTTCTTTGAGTTTTTAAGGGTTCTTCTGAATGGTACATTTTTCCTCCTGTGGATAGCCCTAACATGGCACTCTTAACAAACGGTAGCTTTGGTTGTGGTCATAGTCTGTTTCAGCCAATTTATGATTAAACTGCCATTGTAAGAATCGGTCTCTCCCCTTTCTCCTGTCCCCACAGTCACGTTCTTGCAGCTTCCATTGTTCAGCCATGCTGTAAATTAGAGGAGATTGATCATGCTGATAAGGGAGGTGATAAGAACATTTAATTATGAGAGGGGGCCAGGTGTGTTCGCTGATCATGAATCCACACCTTCCTTTTTCCCAGAAAGTTTCAGAAGATCAAGTTAAATGTTTACATCATGGATTAAGTCAGAGTAACTTATTGACTGAAAGTGAGTTTCAAAGTTGTCGGTGTTTTTTTTTCTTATCACAGTTCTTTACTTATCGCATTGCATCTTTGTTACTCATTACAAATTTAATGAGCGGCTGGTAACAATTATTTGTGTATTCAAAAAAAATCTGAACTGCTAAGACAGGTATTGTATTGCTTTCAAAATCCATAAAACTTAGCACTGTTTAATATAGTTAAAGATGTGTTTTGTACACTAAAACTGTTATTTTTAGGAAACGGCAGCAATGAGTAAGTACGCCCTCAAAATTTCCAGACCAAGAGCCGTAAGTTTGTTAAATTAGGAAGAAACTCTAAATAAAATGTTTAAGTCTTGCTAGCTTTAGAAAATTTTGCTTAGGTGACTTTTCTCAACAGCCTCAGGCCTCTCTTGTGATTTTTGGATGATTAACCTGAAACGGCACTTTTTACAGTTACATGAGTGTGCTTTTCTAGCATAAGTGAAAGCTGTAGAACAGAACTTTATGCAGAAAATGGCCTGGCCTCCTGCAGAAGCGGTGGAAAAACAAAATGCAGAAACCGTAGCTGGAGATAGTTCAGTTCTACTTTCAATTACGTTGAAAGTTCAGTTGGCTTGAAATCCCCATACTGTCCTTTAGTAGAAATGCTGCTCTAACACATTGCTTTTGTTTGGAATGAAAAGAATTGGAGAATAAAAATGAAGTTTTTGCTTGTAAATATTCCCTACAAAATTTTACTTAATACAAAAATGGGTGACTTGAAATGAACCCCCCCTTCTTTTCTTTAGGTGAATGCAGAATATGTTAACAGCATTGCAGAAAGTGTTAAAACCAGGTAAGTCCCATAGTGTAACACTGAACAGCTATTTTGAGCTTTTATGGAAAGAATTAGAGCATTTCAGCAATAAATTACAACTACCATACTGAAGTGGAACTGCTAAGAAGTGAGGCAAAGGTGCACTCGTAATATGTGTATTGTAACACACTGAAATTCAGAACGGAAGGATGTATATCAGTTTGTTTTCCTTTTCTTATTTTGTAAATTGGCTTTAACTAATCAGGCAACGTCTCAACTTAAGGCTCTGATAAATATTTACTTGAACTTCAGTCTTTTCCCCATGAAATTAATGATGCAATTCAAGGCACCTGTGGCTACATGTGTTAGGTCCCCACTGACTTCAGGGCCCTGCAATGTATTCTGATGCCTGTCATGTTTTCTAGGTGTTTTTGTTTCCTCATTTGCCTCTTTTTCAGGAAGGCAACGGATTTTGGACAGCTAGCTGATTCTATTTATAATGTTAAATACTACTGTATGATGGGTAACGTGAGATGGGTATTCTTGCTGTGCCAAATTAATATAGGAGTTATCAAATGAAGGCTTGAGTGCCGCTGCAGTTTTGCTTGCTCTTACCATTCTTTCCCATAGACATTTATGGTATCATGTGCACGTGAAAAACCTCAAGGCTAAAGGCCCTGAAGCGCAGCTGACTGAAAGAAGCAAGAGTTGAAATCTGCGTGGTGCTGCAGTACTGGTGTTGCTGGTTTCTTTGGTGCACAAGCTCATTTGTGAATTAGTCACTCTGACAGAACCTCACTTTGGCCAGTATTTGAAGTGAAACAACCGTTCCCCTCTCTCCTTCTTTTAAATGACTACAAGAGAGGTCTTAGTCCAAGATGCAGGAGATGCCCAGAGAGGTTGCCCTTTTGAAGCTTTGTCGCACGTCCTACTATACTCACAGGGTTTCCCAGAGTGTATTTTGGGTGCAGGTTTCCCCGAGAAGGCTCCCCAGGCTGAGCCTGCTACCGAAGTCATAGCAGTAGCCTCCTGCCTCCAGAGGGTTTAGCTCGGCTGGGAGTACAAGGCGAGGACAAGGTGGTCCCCCTCAGGACCACTGAGCACCACAAGGTACAATACATATAGCAACTTAAGCACTTAGATAATTTTTATGATTTTTGTTACGGTTTTTGAAAACACTGCTGCAGCGTAGATGCTCTGTCAGTCTTACACAGTAAGACTGAGCTTCTTTTTTATAAGCATGCTTGTACTGGGATGTGCTTAATTTTTAATGGTAGCCTTTTTTCATTAGTCATAGGAAATGGGGAGCTCAGTTCTGACCACTTATGTCAGTGATCCTATACCTATCCAAAACTGACGATTTTTTTTTTTTTTTCATATTCTGGAGGAAGGGAGAGATTGGTCTTCCAGGTTTGGCTCTCAAAGCTGATTACACATTTTTTCAATTACTTTTTAAATGGAAAATTGAATCCTTGGAGAGAGAGTAGATCCAGACTCCCCATGCCAAACCTCCACCCACTCCAGGACAGTATCATTTTGGCTAGAATGTAGAATTAGAGCAAGTGAAAGGAAGCTAGGAGCTCTCATGCAAGGGGGAACGGTTGTGTGTGGTTCTAGATACTGGATTTGACTGTGAGTTACTGCTGTGTTTTGGCAACCATCTCAGGATTACGAGTAAGCATCCACAGATGCAGGAGGGGCAGGATTTCTGAGACACACTTCTCTCCAGTGTTTTCTGTGACTTTGATGAGTTACCGTCTTGCCTGTTGTGACTGTTGTCAAAGACCTCTTCTTGGTTCCTAATTTACAATCTATGTGACTAAGTTTCTTTGCTAGAGCTGTGAATTCCACTTAAGGAGGAGCAGACCTAACTCTGGGGAGCTGCTTTCCGTGGTTGCCCTCAAAAATCTTTTTGAGGAATGGAGTCTCACTAAGCTTTGCTTCACAGCTTCCCCAGAGAAATCCAGTCTGGAGTCCTAGAGGTTATTTCTCCTCCTGCTTCTTATTATCCAGATCTTTCCAACCTGAAGAAAACATTTGGGGATTCAGAGGACAGAGTAAGGTAAGATAGCTGTATAAAAGCTAAGAACTTTTGCTAAGAGTATAAAATGGAAAATTCTGCAAAAGTCAACATTGTTGGAGCTGATAATGTTTTCATATTTCAGAGCTAATGGACCTCAAGTGTGCTTTTTTAAAAAATTATTACACAGGGGGATCTTGAGAAAAGCTATGCTGCACATCAGCTTGAGGGTGAGAGCCAAGGCTTCTCCTTTGGGTCTTGACTCTAGGCCGCATGGATAATGAGGAGAAGGGGATAGGCCAGATGATCTGGTCATAAAGGAAAAAATAGGAAAATGTTTTATGTGACAGGTAAGGGAGGCTCTGTGAACACACAACAGAAACCCCACGTGGCCCCTTAGCAAACTAATAACAGCTGCTGTGGGTTTAATTAATGACCTAACTTTTGGCGATCATGGACTTTTTGTACTACCGACAATAATATGTCCTATCTGGTGATTTCATTTGCTCATGTGCCCCAAATTCACTGAGACAGAGATTATAACCTCATAAAATTGATTTACTGGAGGAAAGTAATCTTCTTTTGATCAACAACAACTATTTATCAGAAGTTACCTCAGCAATGCAGCAAGAGAGCTGCAGCACCCAGAGTTTAGCTTGAAGGAAATCAGCAAGTGTACGTATGCATGTATATTGGGTTTATAGACAAGCCTTACATCTTTCAGAGCACAAACATGTTTATGTACTTATACTTAAGTTCCAGATATGATTAGATTTGAATCAGATATACTTATGTTAATTAAATACTGATAAATTACTGTCTAATCTTTGAGCACCGATTATCAAACATCAGCTTCATCCTCTGGTAAAATGAGAGGCTGTACTTCGTAGAAAAAAAAATCTGTGTTTACATTTAAACCTGAAAATGAAGTTTATCAACCTGTTTTCTGTGCTGTTCATCATCAAAAGCACTTAATTTTAGATCTTTAAACAATCGCAGTGTGTTGATCTCTACTGTTCATAATATAATGAGTAGAATCTTTAAGTCATTTGACATGAATATACTTGTTAGGTGCTTTGTTTCAGGCTGCATTGATACAGATCAAATTTTTTGCTTAGTTAATGTTAACTTTTATGGGAAAGGCAAATAATTTACAGATGTTACACTGATTATAGCGGAATTTTTATTCGCTTGATGAGTTAGAATACTCAACCTTACAATATTACTGTAGAGAAAAAACTGCAGAGCATTAGAAATGCTTTTATTATAGAAATAACTCTTGCAATCCCGCCAAAAAGCTTATCAGAATTTGCTGCTTATGTTTAGGTGGAGAACTAAACAGAATTTGGATTATAGCTTTTTAATGCTATATGCCCAACCTAAGGGAACATATTATTTACAGGTATGTTCACATTATCATTAAGTAGCTGCAATAGATCTGTACTGATTATTAGCTTTGGCAATTTTAATTTGTTTCAAAGGCCTCAATAAAAACAGCGATCTGTTGTCATTTTCTGTGTATTTTTCCTGTGCTCTTTACAAGCATCCACATATTTCTGTGTTTGTATACATCTTGCAGCCAGGTACTGTTTGATTAAACCCACCTGTACCTTCCTGCCATTTGTGAGGTTGAATAACAAGGTAACTGAAGCATGACACCCTTATTTGATTAGGTGAAGAAAGTCAGAATTTAATGTGTTTTCACTTGGTGCAGCAAGACCGAATAGTGGTGGTAGGTGCAGATTACAGCCCAGATCACAATGAACCAAAAACCCCTTATAGATAGGGAAGCATACCGAGACAAGGTTAAACTGCAAGTTGGTACAGATCCTAAATTCTTCAGATTTAGAGTGTTAGAATGTAAGAAGATCATAATGCATTCAGGCTTAGGGTTTAGCCATCATTCTATATTTGTGCTAGTTTACATTCCATAAAGACGATAAGCAGGACCAGAGATTCCAAAATTGATCATGACTGTTCAATAATGGAACAGATCCATAAAACTTCACATAGCTCGTGAATGTCAGCAGTTTTTAAAAAAGCTCAGAAGAGCGTTTTGCTTAGTTCTTAGTTTTCCTGGGTCTTCTCCTGCTTGAACCGGCCTCAGACTCTGTATCACATAAGTATATCACAAGATTCCCAGAAGCAGAAGACCACACGAGCCAGCATCTTGTACAGTTCTGTTCAGCATTTAGCACAAACGCATTTGAGCTGGGCTACTCAAGAGTCTATGCTCTGTTCTCAAATTTGGCATAGGCAAAGAAAAATGTAGTCTATTGCATAGTTAAGGTTTACTGGAAAATGAAGTATTTTCCCATGACTTTTGTATATTTTTAAGAACGGTACCCAAGTTTACTAAGTGCAGTAGAGCATTAAGGCATGGGAAACATGGTGAAGGCAAATGTTAAGCGTGCTGCCAGACACCTAATGTCCTTTTCTATTATAAAGTTCTCCAAGCAGGCATGTTTGTATGGAAATGACTTATGTATTTGTATTTTTAAAGAAATTTGTGAATATGTGTTTTCTTATCTGGGACATTATATAAGGACTGAACTGTGCTATTCAGAATAAAGCCTGGATGGTGATTGTCTGGTGATAGTTATAGCTATATTCAGGATTTTCTTAGAAAGAACCTATGCTTTCCTCATATCCTTATCTAGTATATCCACTTCTCCATTTGTGTGTCCAGCCTGCAGCTATTTCTCTAGCACAGACGCTGGACTGCCCAGGAAAATTCTCCATAGAGTATGGCTGAAAAGAAGGAAGACATGCTGCCATAAAGATAGTTATCATCTACCTCTGTTTGGAAGCCCTATGCTAATGAAAGCAAATAACCTAAAAATCCCTTTCTTCAGCCTGGTACAAAGATTTACTTCAGTAATCTTAGGGGAAACTTGAAATAGATTAGATTTTATTTACTGTTTTGTCAGGAAGCTGTGAATGCCCCATCCCTGGAAGTGTTCAAGGCCAGGCTGGATGGGGCTTTGGCCAGCCTGGTCTGGTGGGAGGTGTCCCTGCCCATGGCAGGGGGTTGGAACTAGATGATCTTTAAGGTCCCTTCCAACCTGAACCATTCTATGATTTGGGTGACTGATATTAACCTCTGAATTTTGAAAGAAGATAAACATATGTAATTACTCTTGATGTCTACATGATATCATGAGCCAGGCAATATCTTAGCTGAATAAACACGTAAACACTCATTCTAGGACACTGCTGAATCAGGATTTAAGCAAGTAGCTTGTGAAGTCCGCTGAAGCTAACAGGGTTATGCTGTGGATGAACCTTACCTACTGATCACACATAAACTTTGAAAAAAGACAATAAATCACATCAGTCATCTCATCACTTCAACTTGAAGCATCTCTTCTTCTTTGCCTGTCTTTTTTTCTATTTTCTTTTTTTTTTTTTTTCCTTTCCTTAATCAGCTATTGCTTCTTTGGGGCTTTTTTGTGAAGTTTTCTTAATCAATAAAAAACCTAAGAGAACTTTGAAATACTTGTTCCCACTTTTGCTATACTTCCTGGAGTCCCCCAGTGCTCCTTGAGACACTTGTAATAATGTCAGAAACAAGATAATGGGATCTTAACATAGCCATAAAAGCAAGCATTTGAATCCCAGCCTAATAGTGAGGAGATGCTTTTGTTCTTTGTGTCCACAGAGACTTAGTTCATTCTGAAGTGGTTAAACATTTCAAATCTGAAAGCATCTTTGAGAAACTCAGATACAGCAGTTTTTGGGAAGTGTTTTCTATTAGCGCTCAGGCGAACCAAAAATAAGCCATTAAATAAATCTTTTAGTATCTTCAGTTAAAATCTGTGATAAACTTCAAACTTAGTTAACTGAACTACTGATATGTTTTTTTTTACCTCATGAGTTTTTTCCTTGTGGAGGCTGGGGGAGCTTTGTGTGTTTATATATAACTTATATGTATATACTGGTAATATATATTGCCAGCAGCACTTATCTGTACACCATTACAATTTCTCTAGTGTGTTCCTCTAATGGGTTTAAGGCCTGAGCAATAGCTCAGTGAAGTCATTAGGAGTCTTTGTATTGACTGACTCCAGATCAAACCTGTTAGGTGGTAGTGTTCCTGAAAGGAATAACTTTCATGAAAGTGCATTTTTAGCTGAAATTTTCTTTATGCTTGTACTAAAAAAAAAAAAAAAAAAAAAAAAGTATCTTTATGGAATGAACTGTTGGAGGTTTGTTTTCAGTGGAAAATGAGAGAATACTTTTTTTTCAGCTTAACAGTCTTCACATATTTGTTAAATGGTGATTCAAAATATAAAAATACCCTAATATAATTTAGAAAGGAAGATACTTCCCAGTCTGATGCTTACACTTCCATTGTATGCTACAACTTTTTTGTTGCTTCTTCATTGTTACTTCTCTTAGATAACCCACAAAAGAAAATTAATGGAAACCCATTTATTCTCTATCATTTAGGAAATTTACATAGCCTTGCTATTGTGCTGTATCTTTTTTCATCCCAAAGTACTCACGCGTGAAGGGAAATTAGCTGCGATCACGTGTTCTGCTGGCCTTCTCATGGCAATGGGGCAAATGGACTAGACACTTCGTATCTTAAACTTCCTGATCCAGCTGTGTACAGCCACTGCATAATCTCCTTTGGTAGATAAGAGCATACAGTGGCTGTAAACTGAAGTCAGAAAAATTCAAATCAGAATTTGGGTACCACATACTAAATGTTCAGGATAATTACACATAGTATAACTTACTGAAAAAGAAAAGCTCTTAATACTGAAATCTCTAAGCAATGGCAGATGCTCTTCAAGATGTGCTTTAGTTGAATACAAATGATGGGGCTCGGCACAGGGTTAAACAAACAACCTTTAATGGCCTGTGCTACATAGGATATCAGACTTCATTCTCCAGTATTCACTTTTAGCTGTCAGCTTCAGAAAAGACTGTTTCAGACTTCTCGCTATGCAAAACTACTTTCAGTTCATAACCACATTCACACCCACTTTGCATCACAGCCTCTATATTTTTCATCTTTACTACTTTTGTGCACTTTCTTCTAATGTTTCTTGATATGGTGGTCTCACTAGGTTTTGGAGATACTCCCCTCTCCTTTCGTCCTTTTTTGGGTGCCCCTCAATTTCTCTTTAAGGGTTCTCTGAAACTTTCTGATTCCTTGCTCTTCTCCCTTTACACCTAGCTATGGGGATGATAGTCTTAGCTCATGTAATTTTATGCAAGATTTCTTGTAAGTTGATGTTTTGGGTTTGTTTTTTTTTTTGTTGTTCTCTTCTGCATAACCGTTGCCTCAACTCAATCCCCCAGATCTCAGAATCTGTTAATAAGCATTTGTTTTGATCAGTTTGTCTCCATCTGTCTATTTTTTATTATCTTTACCATCAGCAAAAGCTGACAGGGTCAAGACAGAGCTCTTAATCTTGTCTTTCAAACTTCATTCTACTTCCTCCTGGGTTCACTGTTGACAGGGCATTTCTCCCCCGCCTGCTCTACGCTTGTAGTAATGGCTGCATTCAGCTGAAAGCTGGGGGCCAGCTCTCTCATGCTGTTGCTGCTGACTCTGCATCGAGTCAGCTGATGATGCACAACCAGCAGGAAATCATGCATTTATTTCTTTTTTTCCTCATAGCATTCATTTTCTACTTATTTAGCTTTCTGAATCAGATTCCAGTGCCACCAGACAAGCACCAGGGCCAAGAAAGTGCAGCAGTTTAGATAACTCCGTCATTATGCTGCACCCAAACATTCTCCTGGAGGCGTAGTCTCCTCTTCCTGTGTGTTTTCACACCCATACCAAATTCAAAGCTTGAATTACTTGCTCCTTAATTATTTCTGGAATTTATTTATTTCCTTTGTGTCATTACCTCTAAACTTGTTTTGGACTCATTATCCTCAGCTTTAGTAACTGGAACAGCTTCTGGCTTTTCAGATCTCCCATTCTTCTCTGAAAGCCATGCAAAAATGCAGCCAAGGCCTTTCCCGTTTCCTTGATGGATGTCAGTCTCCTTTTCCAGGTATCCTTTAGCTGGCTCTACCGCTGTATTCAGTGTCAGCCTTTACAACACCTCGGAAGCTCTATGTATGCCTGTCCTTCACAGCGTGTTTCTTCTTTCATGACTAGTATTCCCTGAAACAACTTGCTTTCTACTAGCATCTCAGTAATCACCCGCAGCTCTTCTCAGTCACCTTTTACATATGACAAAGTTTGCCCAGGATACTCTACAGAGCTTGTAACCATCTGGTTTGGACGCTTCTCTTTTCAAAGTTTGCTCCCGCTGCTTATCAATGCTTATACAACTTCAGTACAAACTATCTACTGTCTTATTCCTTAATCTCTATCTTTTTGCTTAATGCGAGATCTCTTTAAGGTAGGAAATCGCCCTTACTTGAAAAAGTGAGAAGCACGCATGGTGTTATAGTCGCTCCTGTAAATAAATATTTAATGACTGTTACTGAAACAGAGATATATGTAGAAGCTAAACAGCCATGCACTGTATTTTGGCACAGCTTCAGTACACGCTGTACAGCAATCAAACACAATGCAGTTATCACTTACATGTGGCAACACCACCACCCCCTCTGCAAGCAATAAAACCACCACTTGCCTTCTCTTTTTTTGTTGCTTTTTTTTCCTCCCCAGCTGGAAGATGATATTTTAGCCAAATCTGATTATTTTCAAAGTATAAAAGACTTTGCTGCTCAACAGTCCCAAGAGTGGATGATTCTCGAGTTCTCCCAGCTTGGATTTATTGGTAAGTATTAGGACCTCAGCAGGGTCAACTGGCTTTGGAGCTGTGTAGGTCGAGTAGGTCTCCCTCGGAATTACATCCCAAAGCATGGCAGGACTTGCATATCAAAACTTCCTTGGTTCTGCAGGAAAGCTCCCACTGAAAGTCTTTTACTTTTTGTGTTCTTTAAAACTGTCTTTTTAATGCAGAGTCTCCTCAGCATAGGATCTAGTAGTTGGGTTCCCATAAGAAACAGATTGTTCCATGTCAGGGCACCATATGCCTCTGTAGCATGTAGTTTTCCTTTCAAGAATGGAATTTGAACAATCTATAAAAAAGTCTTCTTCCTTTGTGGAGCAAAACATGCATCCCATATCATAGGGAAGGTGTTTTATTATTTTTAGTAGTAAGTTTCTTTTTATATTTTTTCTTTGATTCTAATACAATTTACTTGTGGTAACACCATATAAGTGTTAGGTCAAACAAAGAGATCTAACGGAATCTGCTAATACAAATAGCAAGAGAACTAAATGAACAGCAATAGTCTTTAAAAGCAACATTTTTCATATCTGGGTCTTAATTTAAAGATATTCAGTGTAGTATTGCCAGTGAAATTGCGTATCTAGCATTTTGAGGAATTATCCAGACTTCATTTCATCTGTCACACTGATACAGGTGACTGGCAGATTTGTGTTTGGAACTAGGATGTAACTGCATGCTTTATTAGTCAGCTGGTTGGCTATCGGGGAATATCTCCAGGCATGGATTAGAAACCTTTTCAAAACCCCAACAAGATGGAAGATAACCAAATCTCCGAAGTCGGAGTCTGTGTGAAATTTCCGCTAAGTATCAGAATTACGTCCATGTGTTTCAGGCTGGAGTAAACATAAAGCTGGTGATTTTTGGACAGCAATAAAAATATCTGAATATGCAATTTCTTATCTTGCTTTCAGGAAAATTGTTTAAATCGGAAGACCTCCCTCTCATAGTGGAATTTTTTCTCATGTTCTACAAAGATAAGCCCATAGACTGGCTTATAGACCACCTGCTCTGGGTTAAAGTGTGCAATCCAGAAAAGGATGCAGTAAGTATGTCTATGAATTTATGAACGTAAGTAATATTCAAACAGTCCCAGTGACAAAATAATTTATTTTCAAAAAGCGGAATAGAAATCTCTCAAACCTGACTTACTTTGGAATTTGTGGGGAAAGATCTGCTGCAGATCTGCATAGAGTAGCATGGTGTTTGAGCCCACTAGGGCACGCAGAGAGGCCTGACTCACAGAAATTCGGATTTCCCCACAAGAGCTGTTTTGCCTCTGTCAGCTCAGAACATGGACAGCACAAGCTCACATCTAGTCACGTAGGCAACCCCGCAGCACCAAAGAAAAGTTTGAATATGTAAGCCTATGTGGACTATCACTTCTCATAACTTTCTGCTGACCATTTAATATGAAGGTCAGTAAAGTATACAGTTTTACAGTCACAGTTGTTCTGCATTTTGCATACCGATTCCTCTCTTTCAGGAAGCAGAACTTAAGTGTTTTGCTTTAAATCTGTTACTACCTGGGGGAAAAAAAATGACTGTTTGCCTGAAAAAAATAATGCAGGGAAACGTGTAGGTTGAATGAACTAAATGATACTTTTCACTGAAAATGAAAGAAATGGGTGCCATTTCTAGCACTACAGGTGAGCCCAATGAAATATTAAGTACTTCTTTATGTCCTTTTGCATTCTTTCTCTCACCAGTCTTTGGTGCTGGTCACCACTCACACTCTTCTTGTGTAACAGACTGTGCCACGGAGGACTGACCAGAGTTTCTGCTCCTTCTTGGTTTTTGAGGTTCAAGAGTTGTATTTGATTGGTGTAGCCAGTCCCCACTCGAGGTGTTTGCACGTATTCCTTCTGTGTTGATAAAGAAGGAAGAAGATCTGCCCAGCAGGAGACTGAGGGCAGCGGAACAAACAAACTTCAAGTTTTACTGTGTAGCAGAGGTGACCCCTGGGGATGGCAGAAGGCCCCTGGTTTTACCCTTAATAATGCCACCGAGGAGTCTCGTTCCCACTTCATACAGATAGTAAGCTTTGAGATCCTACTCCATGGGTTAGGCTGGCTCATAGGAGTTACAGTGAGCATCAAGCACCTTTAATTTAGGTTCTGGCCTGCCTGTGATAACATAATAAAAAAAAAAAGATACCGTTATGTTAACATCACCAATTCCAAATCTGTCTAAGGTGTGCCAACTTCCATCTGATAGATGAAACATTTTATTTTTTAAATGACTGTTCTAGCTTCTAAGACCTGATTAATACCTAAAATGATGCTGTGTTCCTGAAAGGCAGGCAGGCAGCTTATGCGAGTCCACTCTGGCCAAGCCAAAGCAAAGTGGCATCAGCAAGTTTCTAGTGAGTTTCACTTCTGCAATTGCAGTTTCGATTGCTGTGGGTAGCAAAAACCTAAGGAGACAAGTCAGTCTCACACTGGACGTGGGTGGCAACGACCAGTGGTGCAACCTACTGGGACTACTGCTGAGAATGCAGAAAATGGAGGCTGGAGGAAGGACGGAGATCCCAGTTGCTGCTCCTCCTCTGCTTGACAGATTAAAGTGGTGGACTTTGTACAGGTGCCAGAGAAGGCAAGCTGACAGAAATCTTCACACTTCCGCCTTTCCAAGCAACTAGGAGTGTCACTAAGTGATCACACGCTGTGTCTCGCGGGAGGGTCAACAGGGCACCTCTTTGTGGCTTTTCTGTGCCATCCTGTGGTGATGGGTGTGTGGCACATGAGTATTAACATACCAAGGTTCAGCTACATCTGCTCACCGAGTTGGAAAAGACAGTTTGTGATGATCAGAGCCATCACATCTCTGCATGGTTCAGAAACTTCGTCATGTTTACCTCCTGTGAACCATCATCCAGTTCTGGGGTCTCCAATGCAAAAAAGACATGGACCTGTTGGAGCAGGTCCAGAGAAGGGCCCCAAAAATGATCAGAGTGATGGAACACCTCTGCTATGGAGACAGGCTGAGAGAGTTGAGGCTGTTCAGTCTGGAGAAGAGAAGGCTCCCAGGAGACCATATTGTAGCCTTTCAGTACTTAAAGGCTTATAAGAAAGACGGAGAAAGACTTTCTACCAGGGCCCTGTCGTGACAGGACAAGGGGCAACAGTCTTAAATTGAAGGAGGGTAGATTTAGATTGAACATAAGGAAGGCATTTTTTTATGGTGAGGGTGGTAAGGCACTGGAACAGGTTGCTTGGAGAAGCTGTGGATGCCCCATCCCTGGAAGTGTTGAAAGTCAGGTTGGATGGGGCTTTGACCAACCTGGTCTAGTGGGAGGTGTCCCTGGCCAGGGCAGGGGAGTTGGAACTAGGTGATCTTTAAAGGTCCGTTCCAACTCAAAACATTGTATGGTTCTGTGATCATGTGCAGTGGTATGTATCTATCAAGTATAGTGGGGACTAGCACGCTGCAAAGATGGGAGCCCTGACTCAACGAGGAGCCTTATCTCAGTTTCTGCACAAATGACCACACCAGTCTTCTGCTACTGATTATTCTCAGCTGCTACCATAAGTAGCTGTTTTGGTAGTGCTGCCATAGCATGAGAGGAGACCTGCTAGGGACTACATTATTATAGAGAATGAACTGCAAACCCTGTCAGTAGAAAGTTCACAAATTTTCTCATAATGATTTTTTTTCTAGCAAAAGTATAGCATGCTTTTCAAAGAAACATCTGCCAATAAATCAATTTGCACGTATTGTGTTTTTGCATTGTTTTGCTGAACATCTGCTGTGGACAAACATAAAAATACATAGTTCTTTTTATAGACTTCCAGTTGGTTTTGAACTTTTAATTAGTACTTCTGCAGAAACCATAAATCCCCCATGAGTTTTGGTGTTTAAGCCAGCTGAGTGAAGACTTAATCACTTCTAGCTTTAGAGGGCATTGATATAGTTTACATAACATTTTTCTTTTATAGAACTGAAAGCACTTGATTGAAGAGGTAAACATATTACCCTCTCAAATCTAAAGATGTGAGACCTGGGATACAGAGAAGTTAAATGATCTTCCAACCTCATACAATAATTCTGTGGCAGAACTGAGAGTAGAACCCAGGGAGTCCCATTTTAGCTCTTTGCTCTGTTCTGTGCCATTATGCTTCATTATGTCTCATTAATTACTGTAACGTTTGCTTCATTGTATCAAACTATGATGCTCTATACATATAGAGCAAAAATGACACTTAAAGAAGTAATTTGCTATCATTCAAAAATCAAGAAACTTGGAAATTAGTACCAATTACAGTTATTTAATTCCCTGGTATACGCCATGTTACAAAGTGTACTAAACTGGAAAATCACAATTGAAATAGAGTATCTAAGGGCTTTATAGAATTATAAGATAAAAGACACATAACATAGTATAGTATAGTACATTATAAGCCTCTCAAACATAGCAGACAGAGCCAAAATGATAAATATTGAAATGTAACCAGAATCTATCTCGAGAAAGTCAGTTTTGGTCAAAATACTTTTTTTAGAATGATATGGCAAGGCCAAGAGTTGAAATGAAATTTGCCAGAAACAGTTAAAAAAATCAGTTTCAGATTTGAGGTCCATTTTTGTCACTCTGAGGGGTGACTGATGGTATACAGTACTGAAGTCCCTGAATTAGTGGTGATTGAGCCTTGAAATCTACATAGCACCACAACTGGAATTACAAGTTTAGGTCTAGAAACAATGTATTTAAAATAAGGTGACTGTTAATCTAAGGATTACTCATTTAAATACGGATAAAAAACCTGGACCCATACCCTCAACTGCATAATGAAATTGCCTTATGGAACTTCGTTTGTCTCTCCTGTATTTAAATTAAAACTTAACTCCCTTTTACTTTCTTTGCAGATACACTGTGAAAAGGAAAAAGTAAAGTTACGTATCCGTGCAAAACCATCTCTCTTTCAGCACATGGGAATTTATTCATCATTGGCTGGGAAGATACAGAATTTGAAAGTAAGGATAAGTAATTAATGTCATATTTCCATATTACATTCTTGTGTTCTGACTTGTTTGTCAAAGCAGTTTCAGGCATTGCATCTGTGGCTTTAGATGGTGTTTCCATATCCAAGAACGCTGGTTTACAGATTGGGGGGAGAATAGTAATCTGGCGTCTACACTGCAGATTGGGCACACTGCTTCTGCACAAACATCTCTGAATCTCTAATCTGAATGCTCGTACCATAGTAGCATTTCATGGGATGTAGGAATCCTCTTCACAGAACAAGGTTTCATGTGCTCTGCCCAGTACAAACACAAACAGCTATGATGGGTTGTTTTGGCCAAATAGGGACATCGTTTAGTGGTGGACTTGGCAGTGCTAGGTTAGTGGTTGGATTTGATGATCTTAAAGGTCTCTTCCAACCAAAACGATTCTATGATTCTGTAATAGTCCACAATCCCAATATGAGGGACTATTAAGAAGAAGGTATACTGGTAGGACAAGGGTGTGGCTGTTGTGATGGCCATAGACTTTTTAGGGAGAGTTTGGAGGGCAAACAGTGGATCTACCACATACTTGATGAGGACAAGAGCAGTGAAGCACCAGACTTCAGGGATGTCCTGATGGTGCCGTTTAGACTAGTCATAAGATCATTCAAATTCCTGTATTGGGTCAGACTGGAGGTTCATATAGCGTTTAGCAGAGACCAATATCAGATGTCGTAGCAGAAGGCATAGTAGAGAACTATGAAATAGCCTAGTGTGGAGAAATTTATTTTTAAATCTAGGTAACTGAGAAATAATCAGTACAGCTCTGTCTACAAACTGTAACGTTGATTACATGGAAATGAATATTCTATTTCCATTAGAAAATCTATTATAACATTTTTCTAAATCTATTAAAAGTAGATTGTAGATTTTCTGACACTGAGGTAATTATTTTTTGGAATAGCTTCCTGTAGTAAGTCAAGATATTAGAGCACTTTTTTTTAATTGTATGAATGAAATTACACTTCTTTATATCCAACAGGATAAAGATTTTGGCAAAAATGTGCTACATAAAGCACATAATAATCCTCCTGCAAAAGTGGATACAAGCCTAAGAATATACCAGCAATACACCTTGGATAAAATTTATAAAGGAGAAGACTGTTTTTGGGCTTCAGCTCCAGTGGCAGGGGACTACATCCGCTTCACCTTTTTAAATCCATTAAAAGTTGAAAAGTAAGTATTACATGATATGGAATATGGAAGCCTACGTGTATCCAGTTTGGAAAGGACTTGAGTGTGTTCACAATCACCAGTGCTCAACTGTTCACATAAACCATAGCCTCGTTACTGACCAAAAAATCCATGATTTGCTATTTATCTTCTCCCCCTCTTGAATTCCCCTTCTGAAATACATTTCTTCATTGGTAATTAGAGAGCTTCTTAATTTTTTTTCCTTTTACTTCTTCAGTTAAATATTTTACGTTCTCTTATGATAATTCTCAAAGGAATTTGTTTTTAACTAATGAATTTCATCAATGGAGTCAGTGAAAGTTGTATTTCTATAGTTGTCGACAGAAAGGCTGTTTGCATGATGTCAATCAAGTCAAAGGCCATGTCCTAGACCTGACATTTATCAGTGTAGGTGAAAGCGAAGAGAAAATATCACTATTGCGGGGAAATAATGAAGAGTGAATTAATGAAGGTAGGATTCAGTTGAAGATTCAGTCTTCAATGTAGGTATTTACAGTAGAGATGTCTACGTAAGGTAGGTGTGTAAGCTTCTCCTGCACATGACAGATGGAGACCTACTTGGTAGACTCAGTGGAAGGGAGAGAGCTATTCATATATCTCCATTGCCTGTAATGAGAGCTTGAACACCTCGCTCACAGCCAGACTTCTCACTTCACATGTTTGGATCTACAGCCAAGTCCCACCTTGAATGTTTTTCTGATTCTAAAAGATGAAACTGTCTTCTCTGTTCTTGCATCATTCAACTTGGGTTTCTTTGAAAGGAAGAGACACCTGTAGCTTAAGATAGGGAAGCATTTTTCAGAAGGACTTACTCTATGAAAAGTACAAACTGAGATTGGCACCAAAAGAAGCAAAATTTCTTCTTCTCTCTGTGTCAGTGGAGAACAGATCTGAATTAAAAGTAACCTAGCAGGAAATATGGTTCCAGGAGAATGTCTCTGACACCAATTACCATAATTACCATATGTCTGTAATGACATTCAGAGAGAAGACTCCTCCACTGTTGTTACACTTCCTCCCAAAACTGGTCACAAAACTAAGACAATTCCATTTCTGCAAAGATTGTAGATTTCTCATTTATTTCAAAAAGAATCTAAGAAAGCAAGTCTGTATCTCCATCTAGTGAGCTGCACTAAATGAGAGTTGTTATAATAACAACTGGTGTTCTGTAATGAACACTGCTAATTAACTGGTTTATGCTTTGGGAAACTTGGGTAGCCTCTATTTTTGCATTTTGCTGTTAGTGGGAAGCCGTACTGGATGAAGCTAACTTATACATGGTATTGCCTAATGGCTGGTGCCAGCCCCATCCCACTGCTAACCTGTGAAAATGTATAGTTAATCCTACAATATCTGGTGGTCTTAGGTCTTGATCGTTTGATGCCTGAGGAGGGAGGCTGATGCTTTAAATTTCCTTAGCTCTTTTTGGATCTAAAAAGCTAAGAACTCTAATGCCAGAAATTCAAAACCAAACAGGCATTTGTCTTTTTAAAATCTCATAGTTGTTTTTGCTTGGATTCTTGCTTTGATGATGCTGTTGCTCATTGGCTATAAAGGAGGTTATTTAGAAGCACCTGAATTGATCAGTACTGATAAAAAGGGGAATTCTCTTGGCATGTAGCGTATGGTCTGGTAGAAACCAGGATTTTTGCTGCCATTGCATTCCTGCAGCCCATCTCACCTCGGCCTTAGGATGATCGGAACAGATCAGAGGGCAGATCTTCCTTAGCCATTTCAACCTGGAAAGTTAACTTATTTGGAACTTGAGCACTGAAAAGTGGGGACACTTGGATTTGCGGTTCCAGAGGAAGATGTTTTTAATGCTTGTCCGGTTTAAAATAAAAAGCCTCTAGAATGGATTGGTGACACATTGGAAGGTTTCAATGCCTATTTCTGTTCTCTATAGCCCACAACTAATTAAAGAAAAGGTATATGAAACTTTCTTTCAAAACTGAAAAGAATTACTTCCCTAGAACGTTTTACCTGGAAATAATACACATTTATCACCAGGTACTTCTTCAGAAGTGGAAACATGGAGCACCCGGGTGATAAACTGTTTAACACAACCGTGGAAGTGTTGCCAGCTGAGGTAAGTCTCTCATTTCCAGTTGTAATACACACTGCTATTTCATTTTGAGAATGATGTTGACGCCCTAAAAAATATTTCTGGAGATTTTGTTGTTTTATTTTTTTACAGGAAATGCTAAGAAAAGAACTGATTGACAATGGAAGTAAATTTAACTACCCAGCAACCAAAGACGGATATTTAAAAATAGGTAAATTGGTTATTGTCACTTCAAAACCAAAAGTTTTGTTCTTATGTATAAAATGTTTCTGCATTTGAGAATTTCATTAACTCTGTAATAAATGCAACATTCCAAGGTGAACTAGTAAGGAAAAGAAACCCTTTGCGCTACTGCATATCATAGTATGTGATGTTTGACCAATTACTATCTTATTTTGTTTTAAATAATGAAGAGCCCTACCAGCAGTGGCCAAAGCCAAGACATCTAATTAGAAGAAAGACTAACTGAAGTCTCTGCAAGGTCTTAATAGAATAATTGATTCTGGTTTGGATTTTGCAGCCTTAGCTGAAGACAAGGATTTCTTATGATTATGAGAGCCTTAACTTGTGCTCTAACCCGAAATAAAGCATCATGCCATGCACCTTCCCCCCTTTTTTGCCCCCAGCCCTCCTTCCCCCCTTTTTTGTCCCCAGCCCTCCTTCCCCTTCTCCCTTCCCCAGGGTGGTGCAAGACTTCTTTTCAATGACCTGCAGGTTCTCCAAACACTTGCCAAGGCCTGGTTTCTACCATTACCTAAACTAAAACACCACTACATGAACAAAAACGGACCGTTGGGAGATCTGCTTTGCTTCCCACTTTCTTCTGCCTCTTCCACCACAGAATTGCTCTTTTCTCCCAGTGAACCACTTTCACCTCGCCAACGCTTCTCGTTTTCTTTGATTTGCATCTCTCTCCCACCTCCTCCTGGCTCTTGCTCTAATTAGAGATCCAAACCGAAATGCTGTCAACTCACAGTTGCACATGAAAGTTGATAGGAAATAAGTATCATACATGGGATGACCGTTTTTCATTTGTCTGCAGTGATTTTATGCCAGTTTAACAAGGTTAGTTAAAAAGCATTGAACTAGTGAAGAAATGTGTAGGAATTGGTCCATGATTCCTAATACAGCTTTTTAAAAATAATCATACTTCTCTTTTAGAGAAGCTAAAAAGCTCCTAGAGAAGCTAAAGCTCTTCTAGATTATTTAACGTGACCATGTGTGCCATATGTATATCGTCACTGCTAACATATTTGCATTTATTTTTTAACATTTGTAGCTATATGTTCTTTATTTTCTTGTATTCTTCTCCAGCTCCTAGTTGCTGTAACTGAAGGAACACATCCTTCTTCTTGTTTACAGTTTTATCTTTCAGTTATTGTTTGACTTTTACCAAAAGGTTATTTTTCCTTAACGTTGTATCCCTGGAGTTAATTTATAATTTGTAATTCAGAGCTTTTGAGGAAGTTTACTTGGAAGCATATTTCATTCTCATATATGTTTGTATGGGTCTAATTTGTTTTATTTTATTTAGGGGCTTTTGAAAATGGAATTGCAGAAGGCAGTATCAATCAGTCAATAGGAAAAATACAGGCTATTCGTTTATCAGTCAATTCTGATTCCCCTGTATGGGCAATACTTAGTGAGGTAAGCATGTTAATAAAAGCATTTTAATTAAACCTTTATTCAATGAGCTTCAATTCTTCCTACCATATAGTATTGATAATCATTAATTTTTATTTAATTTTGAATGGAATTTTGTGTGGGAAAAACTCACACAAGTAGAGAATTATATTAATTATTCAGGGGAGAAATTAATTTAATAGAAAAAGTGCTGGAAATGCTCAAATGGGATGATTCTCCAGTTTTGCAGTGCT
The DNA here is from genome assembly GCA_008658365.1 of Alca torda. Taxonomy (NCBI): domain Eukaryota; kingdom Metazoa; phylum Chordata; class Aves; order Charadriiformes; family Alcidae; genus Alca; species Alca torda. The sequence goes on along the minus strand of CM018079.1, from coordinate 13,482,051 downwards.
GTAAGTACAGCCACTAGAATTTGAGTCATGATAAACAAACCAACCAAAGGAGACAGGGAGGCTTTTCCAGCTTTTGCCAGTCACCATCTTGGATATTAATTATAATATGCAAACATTTTCAGATTAACATGATTTTTTTTATTCCTCAAGTTTCTCCCAAGTGTCTGAATGTGTGTGAACCCATAAGTAGAAGGTATTCATCAGAAGTTACTGAAGAGAATTACTACAGCCTAAAATTATAGCTGTAGTTGGAAGGAGGGAAAAGCTAATGTCTTAGGCCATGCTTCTGCCTCAGATTTTTGAAAATAATATATTTTGGGTTTTTTTCAGGTACTTATCAAGACCTCTGAAAACTGAAAAAAACCCCCATTTTTGACATCTCACGTGTTACAGATTGTTTGAAAACGAGGCTAACAGCAACAAAAAACTGCCTGGATAAAAAGAACAAATCCAAACCCATTTAATTCTTAATACTGTGTATTAGGAAAGAGTTGTGATAACTATTAAATCTTTATATAAAGAATATTAAAAGCTATGAAGAACCTATGTTATTAATTTCTAGAAAATGTTCTTGAGTAAGGTGTCACATATAAAAATCTCCCCTTAGCTTGGCAATATTTAATATATATTATTATAAACAATTGATAAAAGCATTACAGGCTGTCTCAGGGACTAAAGCACAAAAGTATGGTTTCACCAGAAGTAAAAATATGGACATTTTTGAAAAATATAAAGGACCCAGTTTTCAACTGCACTAAGAACACTGGTCCGTTTTGGACGGAAAGTAGAACTGAAGGAAAGTTGTCAATATGCATTGCAAGGATTTAGAGCAGTCCACAGAGGTAGGAACCACTTAACAATATGAAAATGGATCTCAAACTTAACAGAAGGAATGTGTTTCAGCATTAATGTAGCATAAGTTATGTTTAATATTTTTTTAATGGGAAGTGCCTACAAGTTACCATTTGAATAACTTGAAACTTAGACAGATATTGTTCAGATGATTGTAAAACTTTTCAGTGAATTCTGCATTTAATTAAGTACAGGAAATAATAAGGGTATTATGTATAACTATATTTTTGTAGAAAGAAAATCTATTTTAAAAAGGTTTGGCTCCTGTAGTTTGATAATCAGTATGTACTGATACTGAAATCCTGGTCACAAAGCAAAACTCAATAAAAATTTGAAAATAAAAGGTAAGCCACAGTAGTCTCATTTGAAATGTTTTGGGGAAATAACAATCCACCTTGGACATCCACCTGTTAATGTGCAGGATTCCTCTATCACTTCCTTAGCACTTGAAGCACAACTGCGCCCTCATTCTCCTGCACATGCATTGCATCTGCACAGCAGACAGCGAGAAATAAGCTGCACTGTACACTGTTGCAGGGATTTGTATTAAATGGGTTACATTAATGAAGAATTGTATTCCTAATGCAAAAGTTTTTTAATTTAGAATAAGATGAAATTAATTTGCTTACATTAAAACAGTTCAGAAGGGTGTTTTTTCAAAGACCACCTCCAATAATATTTTAATCATTTATGGTATTGTTTGTATACTGTGGTGCAATATATATGTGCATGTAGATATATATATACGTACATATGTATACATGTATTTCTCGGACCAAATATTGCAGCCTACATTAGGATAAGAGTTTAATGTGGGTTAAGAATTAATGCAGTAATCCAGAGATGCACAGAGGGACACCTTTATCCATCAGCACTTCCAGTAAAAAGGGCTGAGTGAAACTGAGACCAGTGGATCATTAAAAAGCAGTGGCTAAAACTGCAACTAGGGAAAGAAAGGAAATAAAGTGGCTCCGCATCGAACTTACCTGGCACAAGAAGGGCAGAGCTGCCTCCCGCTGACCTTGCTCAGAATCACCTTCCCGATCATCTTTTTCTCTGCCGATGCAGGAGTCTGAGACAAAAACTTGTACTAGGGAATAAAAAACAAATTAGATTGCATTAAGGGAGACAAAATTGAGTTCTCTGAAGTCATTCTCTCTCTTAACCTGAAGTGCTTTAGCATCTTTGGGGAAAACCAACTTGAAATGAATAGGGCCCTCTACCCAAAAAGGCGAAGCCACAGATAACCTACAGAACAAGGGGTTTTTTTCCTGCAGAGCTTTAGAAACTTGTAGAGGTATGAAAATGATTAAAGTGTGGGACCTCTCCTGACGCCTTAGTTCAGTTCTTAGCATGTCATGGCTTTTAATACTGTCATTGAAATCACATCATGTCATGGGGATTATCTTCAGGATCTTGTCAAACGCTTCAGAACAGCAAGTTCTTGTAAATGTACTGCAACTGTATAGTCTGAATTGACCTCTTATAAGGCTTTTCACCTGCCATCAAAAGATGAAAACAGCAGAAATCAAAGTAGAAAGAGCTTTTATTGTAGAACATGTTACTAATTAGGTGTGTGATCTAGTAAAAACTTAAAATCTTGTTTTGCCATTGCTTTCACTGCAACAGAGTCCCAGGCTGGGAGCAGTGTCTGCATTCAGGCTGCCTTACACTCACTTGTTACAGGGAAGCGTTGCCGTTAAGGAGGACGTTTCAGAACAATTGTTAGTGAGTGAAAACACAGAAAATACTAAGGGAATAGATTTTGTTTGAAAGCCTCTTATTTTCACAGTGAAATGAGATTTCACTCTTAAGTGTTGAAGTGTAATTTCAAAAAGCTCAGAAATTCAAAAATTTCAGAATACCTGAAATTATATTAGGAAGCGACTGGACTTTTTGTAAATATATTTTTTTCATGCTGCACTGACAGCTTTGTCCTTCATTCATTCTGATTCTATTTTTGCGTATTTTACATAACCACTGCAATTGCAGAACACACTTCCCATCGCTTTGACGTAAACGAGGTTTTAAATGTTGACACAGGAAATAATGAATGCTTGCATATGCCCTATTAAAGTAAAACTTTGCTTACTCCTGATTATTCCGGTGCTTTGCGGATTGCAGAAGTTTCTTGTACAATCTGCAGAACCACAGCACCACTATAAAACCGAACGAACCTCATGAGAGTAACTCGGGATTTTCAGTGAAGAAGTGACAGCTGAATAGTGAGCGTTGCAGCCCCAGGAAGTTCAAGACAACGTAGTGCAATGGAAATACACTTATTTACCTGTGTATGTTAACAGCAACAACCACCACTGGCGAGTGAATTAGCTGGGTTTGTTCGTAACAGTCTCTGTTAGGCAAGGGGCGGTTACAGAACGTGTGCAGCAGCGGAATTCCTTTCCACCCTGCAAGCAAGTCCCTACCTGTGGTTTTCCCTTTAATAATCCTGTGTACTGAGCCTGCGTGCGCCTTCGCACACCGCAGCCCTGGGGCCAGGTTAAAGGCTGCAGAGAGGCCGCCTCGTGGGAAGCTTCAGTTCAGGTAACGGGTCCAGGGGATAAGGAACATCCTCTAACTTTACGGGTGACAGGTTTTTGCAGGGTAGGCACTGCGATTGTAACTTACAGAATGAAAGGCAGTAAGCCTAAATCAAAAAAGAACTATGAAAGGAGTTTCAGATTCCATACAGGATCACCAAGCTCCTTCAGTAGGGAATTTTACTTCAGTATTTTCATGTGGTTTAAAACATAATCAAGAAAATATTGACTACCTCGGGCTCATTGTACATGTATCCAATCAGGTTAAATGCCTGTGTGGAAAGAAAGCCCATTTTTCAAGCTAATTCAATATTAATGATGATTTATTCAACCCATTTTGCTTTTCACTGGAGCGCAGTTATTCATTTCTCTGAATGCTGTGTCTCTGTTCTTAAATCCTTTGAGGGACTTTTGAAAGGGGAATGCTAACATTTGTCTTCAATACAAAAGGCAGTTATGAACTTGGCTTTACCGATTTTTTAAATTTTTTTTTTATTTCCATTAATTACATGGGCCCCTAATCTCATCAGTGTCGTTATGACAGCTTAATACAAGCATACATCTACTATAAATGCTAATGGCTGCTAAATGCACACTGAGAGGAAACTAAGCAGGAATATCTATTAAAATTAATTAGGAAATATTTAATCCAAAGTTGAAGATGTATTTGCTTATTGAAAATATCTCTCTCGTTTGAGGAAGTAAGTGGATACTGTCTGATACACATGGATCCCAATTTTCTCTAACATTTACTTTTTTTGTTACTCGTAAGACACATTTGTTAGCTGTATGACTGGTTGCACAAACTTACTGTCATGTCTGAGAGTGGTTTGGGTTGTGTTTTGTTTGGTTTTTTTTAAAACTATTATTTATTTGCATAAATGTAAGATTCCAGATAAATCTTTCATAGATGCCTTACAATGAATGGTAGTAAAATTAACAATTAATTCTGCAGTGAGCAGAAATCTTTAATTCTCCAATTGCTTCTAAAAGGATGTATGTGCATTTCAAGCTGCGACGATAGTTTTCATCTGTCTTTGTTTGCTCAAGAACTTGCCTTAATTTTTTTTTTTATCTAGAGATGTCTAAAGACTGAAGTTTCCAAAGGACTATGGTACCATTTCTCAAAAGCACATTAAATACGGATTTGAATAGTGATTTTATTTCCATTAATTATGTGGACCCCTCATACTTGAAAGGCAGAGTACCACAAAAATAAATATGAGCATTTGGATTTGCAATTCATATTACACATTCTAATGGTAACTCCAAACAGTTCTGAGTCAACAAATTAATACGTGGTAGACATAAACCAAATGGAGAAATCTATACAAGTTATCTGAAGTTATAAATTATTTTAGGAAGGGGGAAGCTTTACTTAATGGTGTATAGGCCATAACATGATAAGAATCAAGTAACACAAAACAGATTCTTGTGGCCTGAGCGCTGGCTGAAAGATGCTTTGAGTGATGAGAAAAAAGTACCACTTTTTCTTATAGCTATCAACATTTCTGGTATTTCCTTCCTTCCTTTCTTTCACAGACCCACAGTTTCACAGGCAATAGAAAGAAAAGCTCTGCATATCTGCCTTAATAAGAATTTCTTGGGCAGTGAAATCTGCCTGCATTTGAGGGGATGGCTGATACTACAATGACACGTGCCCTTGGCTGCGTAGGAGCGTACCTTTCAAAAGCAGCCTTCAGTGAGGAGTTGCAGATGCACGCTTCAGAGAGATTCAACAGTAGGAATGGAAGGCAGTGGCTGTAGTTTTGTGGTTCATCTCACCAACACTGGTGTGATGGTCGGTGTCCAGAATGAACACTGAGCTTGAAATGTGGATGGCAACCCCTACAGCCTTTGGCCAGCAGGAAGTCTTTGATGAGGCGAGTCGTCAAGTGACACAGCATCACACGCAAACATGCCAAGCCCTGACCCAGTCCGTCAGCAGCTGGAACAACTTCTACGTTCCTCATGATCCCTCAAGGAATCACTTTTGTCCCAGCCCTCTCCTGCATGTTTCAACTATCGGTGTCACAGATAATGTTTTTAAATGTTCATATATTGTACAGTGCCCAGAGTGTAAAGACACAACTTCAGCCGGGCCAGGAGGCTCCCCAGGGCAGTACCCTGCTGTGTTCGGCAGGCCTGGGTGCGGCTTTCAAAAAACGTCGGGAATTAATGCCGTGGGTGCTCCCCTTAGCGACCCCCCAGATGTAGACTGGATCGCTAGACTGAGTCTCCAACTGCAACACAGGGCTTGGTTAATTTGAGCTAAATTGCTCTAATTAGGGACGGAGAAGCCAGTACATCGTTATCCATCCTGACCACTGACCGAGTGGGATGATACCGCTGCAGCTCAAGGTCCCACTGACTGTGGCCACGATGGCAAAGTCTATCTCAGAAAAGTCTATGCTGGAGCACACACGGATGTGCATCCAACCCAATGTCACTGGATTTACCATCTCTCCTGGCAATTTTTCCTCAGGGAAGGAGCACACTGAGATGCAGTCACCCCCAAGCTCACCCTGAACGCAGAATGGCGTCGCGACGGCGAAGCCGAGGGGCAGCCTGGCAAGGTGCTGCCCCGCGATTGGCTCGGGCACCCGCGGGCCGAGCCGCCATTGGCCCACGCCGGGCGGGAGGGCGCCCTCGATTGGCGGGTCTACCTGCCGGTGGCGGCTCGTGGAGGTGGTGGTTCGGGAGCGGATTGGGCAGAGCCGCGCCTGGATTGGCTGAGGCGGAGCGGCGGCACCTGCTCCTCGGCGCCCGCAGGCCTAGGGGCGGCGGTGCGCATGCGCGGCTGGTGATGCCCGGGGAACAGCGGCCGGGCTGGGCTAGCGGGAATCGCACCGCCGGTAATCCGCCCGCCGCGGGGAGGGGCGCGCTGGGGCGGGAGCCCCTCGTCGGCTGCTCTCTGCGCTGCGGTGTTTGATAACTAGGGCGGGGAGTGTGCGTGGGGGAGCGGCGGCCGCCCGGGCCCGCGGCGGCGGGAGGGTGCGTGGCGGCCCCCCGCAGCGTCCGTCCTCTCTCCGGCGCTCAGTGTGTGGCGGCGGGGGGGAGGTCAGACCCCTCCCGGCCGGCGGCGGGGCTCCTGGAGGTGGATTTAGGAGGGGTGAGCAGCCGCGGGGGTGGGTTGCCGGTCCGGCCCAGCCCCTGAGGGGAGACACCGTGCCTGAGGGGAGAGCGGAGGGGAGAGCCGCCGCGTCTGAGGAGAGGAGGGGAGCCTGAGGAGAGAAGAGCGGCCGGCGCCTGAGGAGAGGAGGGCCGCCTCGCCTGAGGAGAGGTGAGGAGGGGAGGGGAGGGCCGCCTCGCCTGAGGAGAGGTGAGGAGGGGAGGGGAGGGCCGCCTCGCCTGAGGAGAGGTGAGGAGGGGAGGGGAGGGCCGCCTCGCCTGAGGAGAGGTGAGGAGGGGAGGGGAGGGCCGCCTCGCCTGAGGAGAGGTGAGGAGGGGAGGGGAGGGCAGGGCCGCCTCGCCTGAGGAACGTGGTCCCCAGGCCTACAGGCAGTTGTGAGGCCAGGGCAGCCGGGGTTGGTCTTGCGGTGGTCGTTGTGTAAGAACTGGCTGCTTTTCAGGGCGCTGGATGCTGTCTTTGGTCAGGTTGATGGCCACACTGATATGTGGGGAAGGAGTAAGGCAGCACGTGGTTATGGATGGAGGAGGGGTTTGGGAAAAACACTGCTTTCCATTGCCCTGGATGGAATTGATATTTTGGTATAGGAAAAGCCCATGCATTGGTACTGGATGCAGGAGCTTTAGACCCCTGAGTGAGAAAGGCTGTTAATGGCAGTCTTACTCTCTTTCTGCTTGAGAATGCAGAACTCTGAGAGTTTCATGAAAAAGGCATGACCCTCTTTAAAGTCCAAGGGCAAGTTAGTGATCACAGGGTTGGAAGGGACCTTTGGAGATCATCTAGTCCAACTTCCCTGCCAGAGCAGGGTCACGAAGACGTTGGTAGGACTCAAACTCCAAACCCTCTGGGCCACTGTCAAATGGCCTGACCTCTCGGCTACGGGGACCCCACCAAAACATTGGTGGGTAGCAGAGGATGGCTAATAATCTAAAAGATCCCGACCTCTATTTAATTCTGCATCAAATGGAGTAACAATGCCATTAATTTAATGGCACATGTAGAACATCTAAAAGACCACGGTGCAGTGGTCTGAAGATTGACGTACTTGCACTGTGCATCCATCTTTGGAAATCAAATCATTCAGGTGGGAAGAGACCCCAGGAGGTCTCTACTCCAGCCTGCTGCTCGTGGCAGGGTCAGCTCTGAGGCCAGTTCAGGTTGCTCAGAGCTTTATTCTGTGGGTCTTGGGAAACACCAAGGACTGAGACTAGGCAGCCTGTACCACAGCTTGCCTGTCCTCATGGGGGGAAAAATTCTAACATCCAGTCAGAATATTCTTTCAGTTTATGCCTGTTGTCTTTCATAAATACTAGTATGTGTCTCAGAAACGGTGGCTTGTTTCTTTAGGTGCAATATTACGCTGATGTTGCAGCACTGTTGCTGGTCCCAAGAGTATGCTTCGCTATAGTACTGCTGGCTGAAATGTCTCTCCTGATGTGTAGATAGGCTGTAGTTATCGGTGTTCCCAGCGCAAAGAGTGACCAAGCTACACAAAAGTTCAGTTTAAAATAGCAGGCCTGAAGTTACATATATTAAACACATTGACAATTCTGTCACGTAGAGAAAGCTGAATATAAGCTGCCCATCCCAAAAGGAATGATTGGGAATCCCGTTTTGGAGGTGTAATTATTATTGGATAAACTTCTGTGACTCAGCTTCTATGATTACAGTTTTTCAAACTGAAGAACGGCTATCCTGTTCTTTCATGGGTCATACTACAGCTATATCGCATTCCTAATTGAAGCTGCTGTCAAGATGTATGGTTTTGTAATTACGTATTTGCTGTAGGTCCCTGAAATATGGTTTGGAAGTCACTGGTCTTTGGTGTTTAGGCCAAGACTGCTCATAAAAGTGTTAGGTGTTTGTGTGAGTGCTGTAGGCTGGGATAACTTGTTTTGTTCTGCTGAGGAACTTTTAAGGGTGAGGATCCTTTTGGCCTGTTTTTATGGTCACCTTGAGGAAAGAATAAGAAAAGTTTTTCATAGGTTTTCATGTGCTAATTAGGAAAGTTCAGTAGGTTTTAAAGACAATTAAATGCGTAGTGTGAAGTTCTATTTTGAGGCCAGAAATTCTTTGACTTAGTGGAAAGACTTATTTTACATTCTAAGACCATAGTGCTGGAAGAATTCACAAAAGTTAAAGATGTAATGGTCTTGTTTAAAATGGTCTTTGCCTGGCAATTGAGCAATAACTGTAATTGTTCTTGATAGCATATTTCAGTGTTGCTGGCATTATTTAAAAAGTGTGTCAAAAGGTCAAAAAGGTGCGTGTTCCCTTCTTGAAGGGAAAAGTAAGAGATATAATTGAAGACTGAATGAAATTAGGACTGTCCTAGGTTAGGCTCAAGGAGTAACGATAAGGCTTGGCGTGAATGAAAGGAAAAAGCTTAACATGTTGAAAGCATCAGGAGTTTTAAAAGGGAACTGTATGGAAAGGTGAGTATATTAGTCTGATTTCTTGGATGGCCTTGCTAGTCTGTATATGGAACAAAAGTGGATGGGACTAATTACAGCTATATTAGGTGAAAGGCATTTTGGGTCATAGGCAAAACACACCTGAAGTGTGTTGACACAGAAGGATGTATCTCTTCATCTGCTTTAGGAGAAGAAGAGGAGACCACCTGCATGACAAACTAGCTAAAGTAAGGTAGGCAAGTTTTATGGTAAATAAGCAAGTCTAATACCTGATTAATATATGCTACTTTAGCTAAGAGCTAAGGAGTCCCAGAAGGTATTGATAGGAAATTCTTCAACAGTTTGTGCTAATACGATGATTAAGAACATGGGATGATTAAGATGGGGGTTGTAAAACTGAGTTTGGTAGCCTCCAGGCAAAGATGTTCAAACACTGTAAGACTGAATGTTCACATGTGTGTCCTGGTTTGAGGCAGAACAAAATCAATTTTCTTCTCAGTCATTTTACTTTTCCGTTAAGTCTCTTCTAACTGACTGTATTCTCTGAAATCAACAATGCGTTTTTCTGGTAGTATCTGCTTCTGACAGTATCTGCTTCTGGCAGTGATAAGGTCTGATGTTTATAAAGGAATGATATGCCGAGAGGCTCTTGCTTATACTTATTGCTCTAACTGCCAAGGTCAGCTCACTTTTCTGTGTACCAAGTTGGAGGGTTGGAAGTAGAAGACTGTAGAGGGCTTGCACCTGTGGGGAGGAGCAGACAGGACAGGTGACCCAAACTTGGCCAACAGGGTATTCCATCCCATCTGCCCCATGCTCAGTATAAAAGCTGAGGGATCAAAGGGACCAGCCTCTTTCTTCAGTGGGTGGCATCTGAGGAGGACTCTGTCTGTCTGCCTGCCTTTGATCCCGATCCGTGTGTTCCTGAATCCCTTTCCCATCTGCTGCTGAGTCCAGTCCCTGTGCTGGCCAGTGATGTGATTGTCATCCTGGGAGCTTGATATTGGTTTTGTATATATTTGTGTACACTTCATTATTTTCTTATTAATATTGTTATCTTTTCTTTTTATTGGTAATATTTCATTAAAGCTGTCTTATGTTTTTTTCCCAACCCATAAGTCTCTCCCTTCCCCCTCTGGGAAGGAAGAGGGTTAATAGAAAACATCTGTCGTTCGTTTAGTGGCCAACCCAGCCTAAACTGCAACAGTAAGATAAAACTGAATGACTTTAAATCATCAGGGCATGATTATTTTAAGGTCTAGAATTGGCCAAGGAGGTCTATGAATTATATCTGTAGCTTTTACCCAAAATTAAAAAGAGACAAACTAGTAAAACTTGCTGATAACTTTTGAGATATATCACTGTGTTAATAACTGAGAAAAGAGGGAACTGTAGACATCCCCAAGCAAAATACACGGCAGGGTGAAAAGTCCTGCAAAGAATGGTATGGATTGTGGATAATAATGGGGGAGAAAAAAAAAGAATGGTAACATAATTAACGTAGTTTTGTGGAAAATAGATGTTTGTCACAAGGGAGGCTTTTGATGATTTCCTAATATTGACATAGTACTAATATGTGAAACACTTATTTATGAAACTTCTGGGGTTTGGCTCTAAATATAATTAATGCACTCAATATTAAATTAATAGATCTTAAAAGGGATAAGGAAAAAATAGTTTGTTTTCTTTTTGGACATTTATAGTACTGTCATACTGGGAAGAGTTTTTTTTAGCCCTGATACTATTTGCTCTGTATATGTGTTGGTTGATAGAACTTGCAAATATTATGAATTGAATGATAAATTGGTGCAATTCTAATGTTTCAATTGCTTAGCAAATCTGATAATGCCAGGGAGAATGAAAGAAAGACTCACGCTTCCAGTGTAAGGTTGCTTGAATTGCTGCGATATTTTGGATTGTAGTGGTAAACAATTTAATCTCTGGAGAGCAATGATATAACTAAGGGTGACTGCTTTCTCAGGCACAGAAAGCACATCAGTAGCAGAGTATTTATTACGGTAGTAGTGGCTAAAAGTAACGCAAGGTTTGAAAACGTCTTGCAATAGCAAATATCAGTATTTGTCTTTCTTTTTAAACTTACTGTGGATAGAAATTAATAAGAACAAAGGATAAATACCTGTGCAGTGATATCTAGAATCTGCCTTCCATTTCCAAATTCAGACAAAAACAAATTCAGAAAGAAGCATTTTTGTCAAGACTATTGAGGAGACTTGCATAGGCACGTTTCCTCATGATACTGCACTGCTCCAAAGTGAGTAGTCTAATGTAAAACTGGTTTTGTATGTATTACAGTTGTGAAGCAAAAAACCCTGGGCAACAATATTTTTCTTTTTTGCAGCAGATTAGAATGAGAGGCTGGTGTGGTTATCTGCTATTGAGATTTATACTTACACAGATTAAAGATTTGCAAGTTTTCCTGAAATTAGAAAGATGTTTGCATTTAAGGTTAAACTTTTGTGCTTATTGGATAATTTGGAGCAGAAAATGTTTTCTGAAACAGCCTTATGCTTTCTTTGGACACTTACAGCTGGAGTTGATATAAACTCTGTGCTCATCTAAGTGTAGACAGTGGAAGAAGAGCCATATACAATTGAGTAGTTCTGGCAGTGGATAATAATATGTCCTAAATCTATCAATTTTATTTTCCCTAATGAAAGGGATGTTACTTTTTACTACACTGTAGAGACTGATTCAGTTTGATTACTTGTTCAGATTGTTAAGGAATGAGAAAAATAAAAGCAGTCTTACTTAATTCTTAAAAACGTATATACACAACAGTCAAATTCTTGCCAGATTTGTGGCCTGGCAAGATAAGGGAACAGGCTACAAGCACTTCCATAGGGACAACAGGAAGGGAAAAAGAATCTGAGTCAGGGCTGTGTAGTAAGAAATTGTTCAAATTAAGATATAGCACTTTATTAAAATTCTTTAGAGACAATACTTTATGATGTTTATTTCTTATTAATGTGTTTTTTCTCTTGAGATAAAGGGTGGGGTAAAATTGGAATAGCATTGATAGTATCCTTGCAACAATATTTAAAACTTAAACCTTTCAGTTCTTCAAATAACCAGGATGCACTTCCAGTGGGACTGGCTGTGCTTGGGTGTCCTGATAATTAATTCAGTGACTGCAGAAATTGAAAACGAAGAAACTCTGGATGCAGATGTTGAAGTGGAGGATTTTGACAAGCAGTCTCAAGAACCTAATGTTGGCAGAGAGAAATCTTCCTTAGAGGTAAGATTACAAAAGTCTTTAATTAAAACTTGTTTAATTATAAGGCACATAGTTATAAGTAGGAGAGAAATTGGTGGACAAATGCATTTTAAAAAGACCAGGTTAATATGGAGTTGACAGCTGAGGGAGTGTCAAACCCACCAGTCTGAGTTTTTCAGTTGCTGTATGTGACACATAGGACAAGCTTAATAAATGATTCTGCTATGCCGAAGTATAAAATCAGGTCTCCTGCCTCTAGTGGATAGTCATGAAGAAGGTTTTGCTAGTCTGTGCTTCAATATAGATATAGAACTTTTCATTGCAAGTCATAACATGCCATTTCTAAGAAGAAAACAGAAAACATCTTGGTCTTGCTGAGATTTTGACTTCAGACTAGTTTCTTGATTTCATCAGTCACAGCTGCCTTTTGACACTGTCTTTATTCTCAGAAAATCTTTTTGCATTTGTTATGCTGTCCTTCATAATAGATGTGGGCAATACTCATAAATTATTTTTTCAACTTTTTCTTTTTACTGTGTGGCCCAACTGTGATGTGCAAAGTAGATAGAAAAACAGAAGAACGGAAAACATGTATAGAAAGAAGTAGGGAGAAAGCAGAGAACTGGTGCAAGTTCAGTAAATTTTCTGGGGTTTTATTGCACGTAAAATGTGTAACAGTACTTTAGTTACGAGCTTTGAATGCAGGAAGCAGTTTTTAAAATTCACAGATGTGAAATTACTCACTGTTAGAGGGATGCGCCCAAACTGTAGAAATAAGAGGGGCATGAGGGAGCGGGCAATGGTGTTTTATGCTGCTAGATGTTACTACTGAACAAAATCTGGTGGTCTGTCTGGATGGACTACTTCTTGGAGGTATGATAGTGTATTTCAAACAAAAAATTGTAATTTATGCTAGAGCATGTGTCTATACATGTCTTTTTAGGTTGTGTACCAGACTCCAAAACCAACTGGGGACGTGTATTTTACAGAAACCTTCGATGGAGGATTGTCTGGGTAAGTTTATGCCTTAAAATGAGAAACTTTTATTTTCAGCAGTTTAACTTATAGTGGCAGGACTTACTTTGTATTGATTTTTCTGCTAGTATCTTTATAAAAATTAATTTTTACAGGGGTTAGAATTGGGAAGGCTGATAATGCTTGCTCCAAATACATCATAAAGCTAAGCTGGACAGTTAACATTTCAGGTATGTTGCTATTTTTTGTGTTTTAAGGAAGTTTTTAATAAACTCTGGGTTTATGGACATTAAGAAAAATAATATAATTTAAAGATTTAGCCAGTTGAGTTTAACTAGCTGCAAGGTGAAGTGCGTAGCCATTACACTGCAGTAGCAAACTTTCTTCCTCTTCATGTGCACTTAGGTATGTGTAAGAAGACGGAGCCTTCAGCATTATAGATAAACCTTTATTGGGGAAGCCTGTTTTTTTTTAGCAAATGTTTTATTGATGTATTGTATTGCTTTCCATACTCAATAAGAATTAAATATTTCTGAGACTGCTGATGTGTTCCTAGGTAGTTTCACCTTACTGCATTGGTGTTTTAGAAAAATCTTTGCGTTTATCTCAAATTCTTATTTTCCTTCTACATTTGGTCTAAATATGTAACAAAAATAAGAAAATATGAAGGAATGTAATGTGAGTAATGACAGACTAATGTTCAGTGGCCTGAAATTCCCTGTAACTCTACAGAATACAGACAGACATTTTTGTCTTGTCTGTATCCTGTAGGTTTTCTTCCATCAGTAGGGCAATGTAAGGTGTAACTGCTACTGGGTGACTTGTGTTGCTCAATGAAAAGCTGTGTATTGTGAGCTATAGTCAGTTGCCACCAATGCACTGCCAATAAGAGTCAATATAATACATTACTTTCTATTTCTGAAGAAGACTTCCTACTTTTACTTGGAAAACAACTTAGTTTTCAGTTGTCTTTCTAGCTCAGATATAAAGGATGTAGAATACCAAGGAAAACAAATGAGTACCAGGTAAAAGTGGTCTGTGTGATCACTGACTTTTTTGAATCAAGCTGGGTTACATATTGTCATGCTCAAGTTAAGTAAGCGTGCATCCAGGTAGGATCTGTGAATGCAGTAGAGATCTCTTTAGTAAGAGCCAGTGTGATGAGTTGTTAGAGTACTTTCTTGCTATGAGAAAGGGTTTTAAAATGTGAAGGTAAGTCTCTCGCTTTTAGTGACAAATCAGGTCTTGTTATTGGTATTTTTTTTTTCCTGTATGCTTTGCTGTTGAACAAAAGTTATCTCTTGATTTGTAAACAATTACGAAAAAAGGTGTTTTCATACGTTACTAAAGTTGATGGAATAAAATGTAACTCTGTGAAAGGACGTGCAATACGATATGTTCATTATGGTAGAATTTAAAGCTGCCTATTTTTTTTTTACTTCCTGTGAGAGGACTGAGATCCACCTACTGTAGGAGTGAGGTTATACCATCATAAAAGATGTATGTCTATTGAGGATGCACAATTTAAACTGTAAACAAAATAACATGGTAGCAGGCACCAGTAACTTTTATAAGAGTGCATCTGCTCCCTTTTTCCAGTTGTTTCTAAATTGTTCTATTATGTAGAGTTACAGGGAATTTCAGGCCACTGAACATTAGTCTGTCATTACTCACATTACATTCTTTCATTCTTTCTTATTTTTGTTACATATTTAGACCAAATGTAGAAGGAAAATAAGCTAACAAGCTCCTATCCTCAGTGTATTGCTTGTCTGAATCACTTGTCACTTCTAAATGTTAAGAAGCGCAATACAAAAGCAGTACCAATGATGACAGGAAAAATGATTAAATAGAAGAGGTGATAGTGATTGTTAAAAAACAAAAACCAAAACCCAAACAACTGAAAACCTTGATTAACAAATGCAAAAACTTAACTGGAATACTTGAATAATATCATTCATCCCAATTTCTAGCTTTATGAGATCTGTTCAAAGATCAGTTTGTCTTCCTACTAAATCTAATATTCAAAGCTTTAGCTACAATGCTCAGAATGTTTTTGATCTAGCTGTACGTAATTTACATAACAAGTATGGAACTAAGATGTATGAGAAACTAAGCAGTGTGTTGCGTTTCTTTCCTAAAACTGGAGAGACACATTTATGAGACACACAAATTGACTAGGTAAATCACCAGAAGAGAGTTGCGTTTTTGAGAATTGACCTTGAAAACCTTGTGCATGACTTGTAGAGATGTATTATTTCTTCATTGGTCTTTCTCCTGATAAATGAGGGTTCTATTTTGACATTCATACTGCGAAGCTTTTCTGTTAACAGTGAACAAATCTGGCTGAAACTCAAGCAGAAGAGATAAAGTGTTCATCCCTGAAATACTCCATGCAGAGGATTGTTCAGAATGAGGGAAAATAGTTCTTTACAGAATTAATTATGAGAATGTAGTATTGTAGTTGATACAATGAAGAGTCCAGTGACACTGTTGGCTGAAGATATTCCTGTGCATGGCTCAGGATAGAACCACTGTATGACCAGATGAGGGTGGACTGCCCTTTTTTTTTCATTCTGTTCTCTCTTTTTCTCCTTCAAATTAGTACTTTGTGTGCATATCTTTTTTGTAACTTCAATTTGATAAGCTGAGTTTGCCTTATTTATAGTATCAAGGAGATGGGGAGTTTGCCCTGTTGGGATTCCCTTTGTGCAATACATTTGGAATCTGTTAAGCGCATGATTGCATTTGTCATTTGGACACTTGTACCTCTTCCCTTCGTCCACTGCTATCCATGTGTAATGTTGCTATCAGATAGTATTAAGGTTTCTTTGGGCGATTTTTTTCCTTTCATTGTCATATCGAAGGATTTACATTTGAACCTTGCTATTTACCACATATCTTTGACATTCTGTGCTTATGTAATGTTCTAACATTCTACCAAACTCAAGTTGTATATGCAACTGAAGTTTATTCAGAATATTTAAATTACTTCAGAGTTACAATTGTCTATTCATTTACATTCTTAGGGAGTATTTTGAAATGCTATATTAGACTAACCTATTTTAATTTTTCTTTTCATGTTCTTTGAACTACAAAGTTCAAAGCAAAGTTCCATGACTGTCAAAATCATTGTCACAGGTTCACAGCCTAGAAGCAAAAGCTGTTTTTCCTGTGCTTGTTAAATGTTACAGCTTTGTGTAGCTAGTTAAATGACTAGTGCACTTCTTGTTTTAGGTGGATGTTGTCTAAAACCAAGAAAGAAGACACGGATGATAACATTGCTAAATATGATGGTAAGTGGTTTCTGGTTTTAATGTTTACTTCCACTGTATAGTTTCTGATGTTCTGTTCTTTGGGAAATAACCACCCCTTACACTGAACTGAACTTTGAAAACCTAGGTGACATAAGTCAAAAATATGTTAGTTTGTATGTTGCTCATTGGGTTACTTAGTGTGGTTTTTTTATCTCATTGGGCTACTTAGTTTTTTTTTATCTTCCCAACCGTCCATTGGAATGAAGGATACTAGAGTACCCTCTGGCATCTGAATATGTGGTATTGATTATTTACGACTAGTGCTTCTTGAGAACTACCTTCTCTGAAATCACGTCGGAGAGATTTACCACTTCAATTTCAGTTGTTAAACACATTTTTAAAGCGATATGTTCCATGTTGCTGCATCTGTCCTACCGATTTATGGGTTGATCTCCCAGGCTAGCTTCTGAGACAAAAAAGTTAAGCTGAATGATGTTTTCCTTTAAAATACTTTTTTCAGATTGTCTGTGCTTGAATGTAGGGTTCTCCAGTGGTTCTTGTACAGTTTATTCTACAGTAGTCTAAAAAGAATATTTGGAAAATAATAATGAAAAGGTTGTTTTGATGTTTTTTATCATTGGGGTTTGCACTTGACTTATAAATTCCTAGGCTGGAATTGCCTGCCTGGATGTAATTTTAAATTGTTGACAGATATGTGATCCGTGGCAGTAATTTTGTAACCTAAATTTATTTCACTCAAGAGAAAGTGAGGAGAACAGAAGATGTTTCTCCTGCAAAAGAAAAGTATTTGCTACTGCTCTTATGTCAAATGAAATCAATGTTAATAGAAAGTGGTAAGCATATGTAACTTGTAGGACTTTGGAGTGCAAAGCAGTACAGAATAGATGTTTTTAGGTTTAGCAGTTACCAGAAAAAAACGGTAAAAATAAAGAAGTTGCAGAGGAGATATCCATACAGATGAGGTGCTTAGAAGAACTGACATCTCTCTGATTACTTAGCCTCATATTAAGTAGAAATTGTCTCTAATGTCAAAACAGTCATGTTTGCTTACAGACACCCAGGCAATTCAACATTTAACAAAGTCTGTAGTGAAGTTTCCAATTTAATTTTTTTTTTTGTCTTATTGTTTTGCCTGACATTATTCCTTGATCTTAGTTTCCGGGAAGGAACGCTATTGAAGATGAGGGAATTTTCCTACCTCTTGTTTAGCAGACTAGAAGGAACTAGGGATTTGTTGTTGACATACATATCTGCCCTTTCTTAATGACCTTTCACAAATCACACTTCAGTTGAATAAAAGTAAATAGCTGTTTCATTTGGATTTCAGTTTATGAATCTTCTCTAAAACACGTGCTGAAGAACTCATTAAATTTTCTTCCTTTTGTATGTGTTGACACAGGCTTTTTTTCAAGATTACAGTGAATTGTAAAAGTATTCTTTCTGTGTTCATTCCTGGCAAAAAAAATCAGTGACTCTTGTGCTACTAATCTTTGAGAAAATATAACTGCCCTTTTAGAAATCTTGTTCTTTGGATATTGCCCACGTGTAATCAAGGGTATTTTTTCCAAACTTGGAGAATTTATAATTATATAATCTATAATTTTTAAAGCTGTAGGTTTGTCTTTAAGATCAAATCTGGTAATTCTTGTAAAGACTTTGGAAGGGGCAGGGGGAAGCTTCATCTCCCACGTGATTAGATTTGACCTGAAAGATTCTCATTCTGTACAAGCAGGAGGGGAAGAATCATGCAGGTATCTAGCTTACACAGTGCCTTGAGACTAATGTTTTTTATGTGGTGATGGTAGGAACAAATCTAAAATCTGGAGAAATACTTTGTTCCTCTAGGCACTGTGGGATACCACAAGCTAAAGATACAGATCTACAATATTAAAGTTTTCTTGTACATTCCTGTAAATTGGAGAAGAGCAAGGAATAACGTGTACTTTACACATGTGCTATCTTTCAAATATTGAAAGCTAGCGTTATCTTAATTAACTAGAACGAATACCTTTTTGTTGAAATAGGAGACTGGACTTTTCTATATAGAGCTATGCATACCCAAAGAGTAGGCATCTGTTTAACTATCTGCCAATTTCTTGAGGCTGAATTGGATTTTTACAATAAAACTCATTAAATATGAACCAGAGCGTTGAAACAGTCTCTATATTAGCAATGCAAGCTTTAGGCTTGAATAAAATATCTAAAATGTATTGACACTTGCATACAATATTGCAATTAAACAGAAATCCAGTGGATATTCACACATGCTACAGGTTTGTGCAATAAACTTAATTAAATTTTGTGATGTAAAAACATTTTTTATTAAGTGTGTACATTTTCCTATTCAATTTCACTGATTTAGGGTGCATTATGGTAAGGATGGTATTCTTTCCTACTTTGGAGTCCATGGCTACTACTATTTCCTACTTTGGAGTCCATAAAACTCAAACTTTGATAATTTTCTTTCTTTTGGTTATAACAGTTATGAAACTGGGATTTTTACTGCTGAAGAAACAGCTACTTGGGGAAAGAAAAAAGAAATAGCTTGTCACTTCTTGTTGTTACAATTACTTGCACTCTTTTTCCCTAAGGTTTCTTTCCTTCTTGCTGTCTGAGCCAGGACATTGGGTTAGATGTATCGTTGGCATGACACAGTTTTTATTTTACCATCTAACTGCGGAGCTGGAATTCTAGTGGTTTCTAATTCTTGAGAAGTGCCAGTTAAAAGATTCTGTCACTGATTTAATAGAAAGATGTGAGCAGCAAATTTGTGTACCATTAATTTTGTTTTATTTTATTATGTATTTGAGTGCTGTAGAGTAGTTAGTTTGGGGAAGTGCAAGCTGGACTTGAGTAATGTTTTGCATCCACGGTAGAACTACCAGTAATGAACTGGATGATTATTGTTTAACTTCTTTGCATCAGATGTCAAGATTTCTTCCCTACTTCGGCATCTAGTCCTTATTTGCTGTCAACTCTTTGCTTTCAACAAGGCTATGGTTTCTTTACTTCAGCCTATGTTTTTTTTTTTCAAAGACTCTGTATGTGTGTTTTAGGAAGATGGGAAGTAGAAGAACTGAAAGAAAACACAGTGCCTGGAGACAGAGGATTAGTGTTAAAATCGGTGGCAAAGCATCATGCAATATCAGCTATGCTAACAAAAGCATTCATTTTTGATACTAAACCTTTGATTGTTCAGTAAGTAATCCCTCAGATTTTTTACTTACTATTTATTATTATTTTTAAAATCTTTAAGTCAGGAAAGTAATGTGAATCCCTGTAGAAAAATACTGACTTCCATATAGCATTGACCTATCATATCCAGACTTATCAAAACTGTAAGTATGAATGATTTAATAATCAAGTAAGATTGTAGTACAAGTGTTAAAAAGTGGTATTTAAACTCTTGTGAAATGTTTTTGGTCAGAAATCTGATATTTTACAAGTTTGCTGAAAAAGCTAATTAATTTTCAGTCTGACTCTAAAAGAGCTAAATTGTATGTAGTTTGAGTACAGTGTTTTTCCACTTACAGAATACTTCTGTATAGCTCCGTAAAACCAACTTGAATCTTGAATGTACTGTAGCAATATTAGTGATGAGGTGCACCGTGGCAATTTGGCTACTTTTTTCTGATATTCAGATTTGCTTTGTTGTACTTAACAGACATACCCAGATAAACCCTCTGGCTAAATTCAGCCTGTCATATGGGCAGTTTCAGAGACGGCACAAACTCTTTAGAACTCTTGGCCATTTGTGCTTCACTTTGATGTTTGCATGTTGGTTGATGCCACCTTGAAACTTTTCTTACTGGCGACACCAACTGTAGCAATTGCTACCATGGAGTTTTTTGACTGACATCACTGTTGTATTAGCTTGTGTGGAAATCAGAACCTTTTTGGTCATGTACAAGTGTTTTGATGGTAGTTACTAATACACAGCCTTCATGTAGTCATAATTAGAACTGCAGATTAGAAGTTAATTTGTAGTTGTCTGATACTTGGAGGGGTTTTTTTAACTTGTTCTTTGTCCAGATACGAAGTGAATTTTCAAGAAGGCATTGACTGTGGTGGTGCATATATTAAACTTCTCTCCAGTAGTGATGACTTGAATCTGGTATGTCCTCTTACTTAACTATTGCTATCAGTTGTTCATTTGAGGAACGCATAATTGTTTGCGTGAAATGTCAGTAAGCAATTAATTCCTAATGCATCCTAAATTCTTAAAATATTCCCAAATGTTTAAATAGAAGATTGGGCAAGATAATATACATATAGTTGATTATATATACACAAAACCTTCAGAGTTATTCTTCTTATAATTTCCATTTATTTTAATAAAACTTACAGGTAGTCCAAAACTTAAAGTAAACTATTAAGATCTGTATTGACGCAAGAAATCTCCAAATGGGAATTTCAGAAGGTTAGAATGACCAGTTTGCTGTGATAAACATACTCCTCTTAGTTCTGCACAAGTGATGTCTTAATCCACGACAAAGGACTTGTATCTGTTTAGTCTGACGTTCTGCAATAATAGAAGCCATAGAATCTCAACGTCTAACTTGTGCAACACGATTGAGTTTTCTTACTACATGGCATCTTAGAAAGGGCCGTGACTTGGATTTAAAAACTGAAAGTGTTGGAGAATCTCTGTTCCCAGGAAAAGGTCTGAATGATCAGGTGTGGAAAAAAAGTGCCTTGGTATATTAGACCATTTTGTAGATTGTTTCTCAATATATTGATGTAAACTTGTCTGCAAAACTCTTTATTACTATGCCAATGCAATCAGGTATTTCTTGCTTAAAATCCTGTTCTGGCACATGAACTGGTGTTGCCTCTTTTAATATTTCTGCCAGTACACTGGGGCGTAGATATAAGCTGTCTAGCCTCTGAGGGAGGTTTTTTTAGCAACTTTTTTTTCTCTGCATTCACAGCTGGCAGTGAATTGTGGCCTAGGATCTTGTGCAGTGCAAATGTTGTGAAGGGATAAGTGTACTTCCAATTGTGAGGTAGTTTGCTGTGGCCACTTAAAGACTGACTACTATAACCGCTACAGATTTGTGGCTAATTGGTGTCGTTGAGCCCATATTCAGTAGTATAGTGACAGAAGTTTGCAAGGCAATCACAGTTACAACCTGTATAGGCTATAGAAGTTGTTGGGTTTGAGATGCATCAGGCTATACCACTTGTTCATCCAAGATTTGGTAAGCTTTCTATCTTATGGAAGCTCGTGGAAAAAACGGTAGAGAACAGTCTGGAAAAAAACTTTTAATGAGAGTGTGGGCAGAATTCATCATTTCCTCTCTGGGTAAGGCTTTTCATCTGTGCTTTTATCCCTGAGAGGTCTGTGCTTACTGCTGCCTCGGTGACCCATGAGGCTATAACCTTGACTTTCAAGTACTGAGGAGAACAGCAGTGAAGTGCGGTGCCCTCTATGTGCAAAACGAAGAGGAGATTGCTCAGGACAAGCTCAAGCCATTGCTTGACCGGACCTGCAAACCAGTGGTCAGGAAGAGTCATTTAACAGTGGGACTCTTAATGAGATACAAGGATAATATGTACCTCTGAAAGAGGCGACAAACATAAGAAGCTGCTTGTAAGCATTTCTAAGCCGTATTAATAAAAGTTTTAGTGCAACTTCTAATGCTCTTCTTTTTTTCCTGAAGTTTGTATGCCAGCGTGTGTTCTATGCTCAAGTAACCTGAGTACTAATAGATAAGTATTAAAAGTACAGACCGCAGGAAAGCAAGTAGAGGCATGGCATCTTTCATAATGGAAAGATGTGTAAACGATAGTAAAACTGAAAAGTTTTACATTTTAAAAGAAGGCTTGAGACCAAGATACTGGGCTCAATTACACGTGAAACTGTAATTCTCCAGTATTTGTTACCTTACTAGAAGGTAAAGCAGAAGACAGCAAATGCAAAATCTGCCTGGTTATGGCCTGGCTCGCAATTCATTTTGTACTGTTTTTGGAGTTTCACTGTCTGTGTGATGAGGTGACTTAAAAGAGTCAATGTTTTCTCTGTTTTGTTTTTTAACTTTAAAATTGGACATGTCTCAATGCTGTATACGTACTTATTGCTATTAGAATAGTCAGTTAATTATTGTTAATTCTTAGCAGTGACATTTTCCTAAGACTGTTGAATGTTGTAAAAGGGACCAGACTTAAAATACATCCGCTTGTGTAGTGCATAAAGTGAAAATGCTTTACTTTGCATTCAAAAAATGTAAAAATACAGACTCATCTCAAACAATACATTTATGTCGGAATATATCTTTCAAGCAGAAAACTTCTAGGAATCAAGAGGACTTCTTCCTTCAAGCAATTGCTTAAGAATGTATGGCAGCATGTTACTGGATATTCCAAATACAAAAATCATACAAATAGTTGAAAAATACTGACGTATCTCAAGAGCTTACTGCAGCATACTGTGAAAAAGAGTAACAATATCTGATATTTTCGGGGATGTTTGTTATTTAATATGGAGCAAGAAGACTGATAAAATACTGGGTAATAATATCCTGGGTTTTATCTTTATTGAAAAATGAAATTGATGTGAAGAACAGTAATTAGTTCCCTTCCATCTTTTAGTGTAATGTTCGTAGAAGGTTATAGGTATTTGGGTGTTTTGATTTGTGACAGGCTTTTCCACTTAACGTAAAGGTAAAGTCTAAACAAATATATTCATCTTCCCTTGAAGAGGCTTGAGTGATCTCTACGGTTAGTCCATTCCCTGAGAACAGAGAGCACCCAGCAACTCAAGAGAACTGTTCGATTCCTTTCATGACTTACCCTACCAGTTTTCAGTTGCTTTTTAGAAAAAGGTAACTACGCTCTATGCCACAGCACCCAGAAAAGAAGTACCCAGAATGACTTTGTGAAATGTACAGCATAACACATGCTCAGCTTTCTTGTTTCTACAGGAATACTTTTTTGACAAAACACCTTATACTATTATGTTTGGACCAGATAAATGTGGAGAAGATTACAAACTGCACTTTATCTTCAGACATAAGAATCCTAAAACTGGAGAATATGATGAAAAACATGCAAAACGTCCTGATGTAGACCTAAAAAAATTCTATTTGGACAAGAAGACGCATCTATATACTCTTGGTATTGTTAAATTCTTATAAGTTTAAATTGGAAAGGAATCTGCTTTTGTGTTTGTAATAGTCCATTAATTCTGAGGGGTGGTTGCTTAATGATTTGGGCTTAAATGATTTAAGGATAGGTCTTAAATGATCTAATGAATGAGCTTAATTGCAGGACATAAAAGTGGCTTTGAAATGTGGCTGTTTAATAATAAATTACTGAAAAAAAATCAGCCCTGGCCAGCCTTTAGCATGAGAAATTGATTAATACTTTCAGTACTTACCATGATAAAAATACTTTTGTTAAGGAAGGTACTAAAAAAACCCACAACTGTCCAATATTCTAGGAAGGCATCAGAGTTCACAGGAATTCAGTTAAATCTGCAGCGTGCTGCACAAAACTCCTCCACATGTGAAGAGTTCTCACTAACCCCTGCATGTGCAGCATGAACAGATGCGTTACTGAGTTCTCTGAAGATGAATGAATATGGGCTGGTTTTCATTCATGTGACATCTCTTTACGTACCAGTGAACGGTATGGCAGAGATGAAAGTTTAATGTCTGTGTTCTTTCCCCCCCTTTTTCTAATTTCTGGTGAAGAATAAATCATCGGAGAAGAACGGGCTAATCTGCGGCATAGTGCAAATCCAGCAAAATTGACCGCACTTTTGAACTTCCATTGAATAATAATGGAAGACATGTGCAACTGCTGTGCCGTGGGCAAACTTACTGTTCTTTAAATTACAGTAGTGTGCCATAGCAAACTTGCACTTTTAGATAGTTGGCGTAAGTGAAACAAAACACTGTTCTTGTGGTAAAGGAATGTATGTGTTTCTGTATTTGAGCTATTCATTAGAAATTATGATTAAAGATACTTAAGCTCAGATTACATTTATTCTATTTGCAATTGTTCAAATAGGCTCCATACAGCTGTGTGATTCTAATGCATTATGCGACTGATAACATAAGTTTAAAAATCAGTTCTTTGTATTGTATTTCAAGTGATATGGGGACTTAAATTTTGCATTTATGGATATTTTAATACTGTTGAAAACTTAGGCTGCAAGGGCTTCATTAGATATTATCAAGCTGTCAGTGTAACAGTGTTACTCTGGTTTTCGTCACTTATTTTTATAAAAGTGGAGTAGTATTTACATTGAATTAATAGTCTTTGTGTTGAATGGACATTTGAATATACTTGTTAAGCACTTATAAATGTGTTCATTGGTTATTAGAAGTGGATCTGGATACGGTGTTTGTTACTGAGTCTGACAGAGCTCAGTTCTGTGACTCTGGCTTCTCAGTTACTCACACTTGCTAAAATACTTAAACATTTGAAGATAATTGTCTGTATTCACAGTCTGGCGTTTGAGGGAAATGGCTGTCAGACTTCAATCGGAGAAAATATTGCTTTGATGATCCTTCAGCTGCGTTACTGACACAGTTCTTGTGTTTCCGTGCTTTCAGGTGTGAAACTGTAATTTGGTAGCAGAGATGCCTTTTGGGGCAGAGGTTTGTCTTTCATTGCCTGTGTTTTAGAATAGATAAATACAGCAGAATTTTGACCAAGTGGTAGGTTTTTGAAAAAATCTCTTACGTTGTGCTGGGATGTGATTCAGCACTTGAATTTGCTAGAGGCTTCACTTTGGGGGGCCTGATACTGGTCATATATCTCCACAGTAGCAACTCCAAAGTTTTGTGTCCAGATCCAGTAACTGGGTGGGGAGTCTGTCTCCTGCTCTGCTAGTGAGGATCCTGTTTGCTGTTATTTGTCTAAGTCTGTGCTTATTATATAGATTTTTGGTTAAAGATACTTGTAAAACTAATGTTTCCCGTATTTCTTTAATACAAATTTCTTCAATTTAGTGCTAAAACCAGATGATACATTTGAAATGTTAATTGACCAATCGGTTGTGAGTAGAGGAAGTCTTCTTGAGGATATGGTTCCTCCAGTAAACCCTCCCAAAGAAATAGAGGATCCTAGTGAGAAGAAGCCTGAAGACTGGGATGAGAGACCAAAAATACCTGATCCGAATGCTGTTAAACCAGATGACTGGTAAGGAGAACGTTTTTACCTGTACAATGCCTTTTACGTGCAGGTTATTAATTTGAAAGATTTAACTGGTTTTATTTTGTTTTTTGGTAATGGCAATTGGGATATGTTTCACCACTAAAAGTGCTAGAGTTTGTAAACTTAATTGAGGTGAGTTCAAGGATCTGGTCATCTTCTAAGGGAAGAAATAATAGTGCTTTTTGCTGATTTTTTTACCCTCCATGGTTGCAATTAATAACTAAGATTACTGTACCTGAAAGATTAGGAAAAAGGTTTTGTTTGGTTTTTTTTTCCCCCACCATATCGTGTTAATTTATATTCAATGATTTCTACTTCCTTTTGTGTGAACTACTGTTCATACTGCAACTCTAGAAGAGGATGGAAAAACTTAATGGGAAGACCTGGCTGACATCTGCCAGTTGATGGCAGCAATTTCTGGGCTAAGTAGTACTTTGAAACAGTGTAAATATAATTCAGATATTTATAAACAGATAATTGGAT
The DNA here is from genome assembly GCA_008658365.1 of Alca torda. NCBI lineage: Eukaryota > Metazoa > Chordata > Aves > Charadriiformes > Alcidae > Alca > Alca torda. Next base: position 13,455,979 of record CM018079.1, on the reverse strand, counting down.
GTCTGATTCTCATGATCAGTGTGTCTAATTGTGGTGTACCTTTGAAAATCATCCCTTTTTTTGCCAGTTTCAGTCCTCTGAACAGAACATTGGTTCAATGTCAGGCTGATGTATTTTCTAACGTAAGTCTTTAATTGAAGGGATGAAGATGAGCCTTCCAAAATAGAAGATCCTGATGCTGTTAAGCCTGAGGGATGGCTTGATGATGAACCACAGTATGTTCCAGACCCTAATGCAAAAAAACCAAAGGACTGGTAAGAACCTGATCACGTGCAGATTGTTGACATGTCTTGTAGATAAACTTGCCTATTCGCTGTGGCAAACTATGAGTTGTGGATCAGAAGTCAATCCAAATCTCATTGCCTTTTGATGTAGTAAGTTGGAATGTGTAAGGCATGGCCAAATACTTGTTGGGTTAGGGGTTGCTTTTAGAAAAACATGAACATGTCAATTGCCTTTTGTTTTCTGAAGGTATAAAAAAAACATATGAAAGACCCCTTTGAAAAAGAATTTGCTACAGTGTTAAACCATGGAACAATTCAAGTTGATAACTTGAAATCATCATATAACAGTTTCAAAGTGGTCTCTAAGCATCTTATGGAGGAGTGTTTCAAGCTGTCTGCAGATGCAGGAATACAATTGCATTCAGGCATGCTGTGGTAGTTATGGACATGTGGCCTTTAAAAAAAAAATAAAATGTAGCATTCCTTAAAAAAAAAAGCTTTATACCGTTGGCTAAAGTTCTGTGAGTGGGTCAAAATTCTGAGGTTGTTACAGCAAAATGTGTATGGACCCTAACTTCAGACTGACAGCTAGCGTTCAGACCAATCCGATCTCAAATCGGTTGTTTGTAACTTTAATATTATTTTTTTCTGTAGGGATGAAGAAATGGATGGGGAGTGGGAAGCCCCTCAGATCCCTAATCCAAAGTGTGAGACTGCACCTGGTTGTGGACACTGGGTGCGTCCCATGAAGAATAACCCAAAATATAAAGGAAAATGGAAAGCACCTATGATAGATAATCCTAACTATCAGGTAATAGCAATATTGTAGGTCATTATTAAAAGGTACAGAGTTCAACAGAGCAGGCAAATCTGAGTAGTATATTTATCTAGGCTTTTTTCAAGTATATTTATATTTTAGAATGAGTCTGAGTACCCACACTAAACATTTTGAGCTTTTTTTGTATTTAACTTGCCTTTCTTTTTTTTTTCTTTAAGTATACTGGAAAATAGGCCTCCTGTATTAAAACAATTTCTCTGTTGAAAGTTGCTTTTTGCAACAATTTGCACTGGTACTACTTATTTAATATGGTCTGTAGAATTGTATTCTGAATTATGTTATCATTTACTGAAATATTTCTCTGTTGGGGTTTTAAGTGTGGGTTTTCTAAACGAACAAATTTTTTTATACCTATATATATATATACACACACACACACAAACTGGAAGGGACTGTGTGGATCACAGGATGTAGTTCCCCTGCAGTCTTAGGCCACCAGGCAATAGATGTTTATCTCAAAAGATTCCATCACTGGCCACAAAATATTGACCAGTGCCCTCACAAAAATGTGTATGCTATATTGATCAACAAAAGCCAAAAATATGTATTACATAAGGAGAGAATAGAGTAAGAAGTAATACCAATGTCTTATTTTCCTGCAGTATTAGGAAATTTGTTTCCTAGACTTACTCTAGGAAGTTTACAGAGCCTGTGCTTGGAGTCATCAGTATCAGGAAGACCAGACATACTTTGTACAGTCAGTTGTTACTGTAACCCTGTATGGACAAAAAAAAATAATTTTAAGAGGTCTGCCCTAAGCCAGAAAACTGAGACCCATCTGCCAAAATTCTATAGGCTATTTCCAATTCTGTTTTTATGCAGGTTAAACTCTACTGCTTGTCTTTTTAAATAATGCATTTAAAATATTTGGGAAGTTCTAAGTATTTTAAAAAAAACTTGTTTCACAGTTGTGGGTTTTTTTAGTAAGGTGTAGATAATGTGATTACATTTTTGTTCGTTAAAAGGGAATCTGGAGCCCTCAGAAAATACCAAACCCAGACTATTTTGAAGATCTTCACCCGTTTGAGATGACCACTGTCAGTGCTATTGGTTTAGAACTCTGGTCTATGACGTCCGATATCTACTTTGATAACTTCATTATATGTTCAGAAAAAGAAGTAGCAGATCGTTGGGCAGCAGATGGCTGGGGCTTGAAGAAATTAGTAGCAAGTGCTAATGAGGTACAAACTTTACTGTGTTCTTGATAGCCAAAAGTAGTGAAGAAGATGTGCTGTTGGAAGAATTTTCTGTCAGAATATTAATTTGTCTGCAATTAATAATCTTGCTGAGTAACTATGATAGGTTTCTTTAGTGTAGTTTTGGCTTTTTACCTTTCCCAGATCAAAATCCTCTTGAAATTAAAAGGGTACGATATTTTACTTAAACACCTAGCAAGAAATTGGCTTCACTATAGTTAATGAATCTTCTGCTGTTCACAGTAATACTAGAAACTCAGTACCTGTCAGCACATGGAAGCTCTTATTTACACTCAGAGACCTCCCTTATTTTGTTTTCTTTTCACTTGTGTCTAACTCCATTATATATGTTCTTCAGATGTTTCCCTCCCATGAAGAATGGATAAGTAGTCCTGTGTTTTCTGTTTAATAATTTTCAGCCTTTGGCTGCTTAAATGTATATTATGCAGCTCTGAAAATAGCGCGCGTATGTTTATGGAGCTGCATCTGTTCTTCTGTTTCTATGCGTGCATCTACGTCTTGCCTGTATACTGCCTTTGCCCAGCTGCCACGGTTTTTTCTAGTTCTCTTTCCTATCCTGTGGGATGAACTTGTCCTGACATACGAGATCATGAGCCCCTCTAGTGGCTGCCTTTACTGACTACAGTTTCTTTTTAAAAGTCCTGTATTTTCTTTTGAGTGGCAAGTGCAGGCCTGCAATTGTGGGAAAGAAATGATAGGTTGGTGGCAAATGCGGCCCATTCCTGACAGCTGTTGTTTGTCACAGGATGAGCAAGTAGCAACAGCATATCTGCCCATGCAATTAAGAAAGCTATCTCCTCCTAAAACCTTGCCCTTTTCCAAAATGTTTGGTTTTATGTCTGGATCTACATCTATAACTGTACACATGAGCAAAAAATATTCCCTTGAATCCCCTCACTCTGCCTCTCAAACTTCCTACTTTAGTTGCTGATGTGCTGTTTCCAGAGGTCTGACTGGATCAGGCACTTGCCTACCTACCTCTACTATTTAAGTCAGAACTGGGCTGGAAGGACAGTTTACTCCCTCAATAATTGTCTGTCAAAGGAGAGAAGACGGTAGTACAGATAGGGCAAGACATTGCTCTTCAGGAGGCTGGCTGCTGCTCTGAGGCTCTTGATGAGCGCTGAGAAGCTTTCAGCTGAGCTAGCACGGCATGGGGGAAAAATACAGTAGATGGGAAGGTGTCCTGGTTTGAGGTAGAACAGAACCAATTTTCAGTCATTTTACTTTTCTGTTAAGTCTCTTCTAACTGACTGTATTCTCTGAAATTAATTATATGTTTTTCAGACACTGTCTTCTTCTGGCAGTGATAATGTCTGATGCCCATAGTTAATGCTAAGGAATGGTATGCAGAGAGGCTCTTGCTTATACTTATTTCTCTAACAGCCAAGGTCAGCTCACTTTTCTGTGTACCAAGTTGGAGGGTTGGAAGTAGAAGACTGTAGAGGGCTTGCACCTGTGGGGAGGAGCAGACAGGACAGGTGACCCAAACTTGGCCAACAGGGTATTCCATCCCATCTGCCCCATGCTCAGTATAAAAGCTGAGGGATCAAAGGGACCAGCCTCTTTCTTCAGTGGGTGGCATCTCAGGAGGACTCTGTCTGCCTTTGATCCCGATCCATGCATTCCTGAGTCCCATCTGCTGCTGAGTCCAGTCCCTGTGCTGGCCAGTGATGTGATTGTCATCCTGGGAGCTTGATATTGGTTTTGTATATATTTGTACATATTTCATTATCTTCGTATTGATATTACTGTCTTTTTTTTTTATTGTTAATACTTCATTAAAGCTGTTTTGGTTGGTTTTTTTCAACCCATAAGTCTCTCCCTTCCCCTTCTGGGAAGGAAGAGGGGTTGATAGGAAAAAATGGGTTGTTTGTTTAGTATCCAGACCAGCCTAATCTTGACAGAAGGGTGTAAAATGTGAGGTTGCCAAGACTCCAAATGTCACTTTACAACTTGACACTTCACACTTTTAGTGGCCAGTCTAGTATGTTTGGAGTAACAGTCTTGTTCATTCTTACTTAGTCCTTGCTGTTTATTTGCAATCTGTTGTTACTTTACTAGTATTGAAATCCAATATTGTTTCAGTCATTAAAAAGCAAAAGTAAAGAAGGGGTTTCTTTGGGCAACATAAAGCTTAATATATATATACAGTACACCTTACAAACTTAATGATGTGTTGAGAGAGATGTAAATGCAAAAATCTCTTTTTTTTTTTTTTTTTAATTATTTTTAATGTAGCCTGGTATGTTTAGTCAACTGGTGACTGCTGCAGAAGACCACCCATGGCTCTGGGTTCTTTACATCTTGACTTTAGCTCTGCCTGTTGGTCTAGGTGTGTTGTTCTGCTGGCCAGCAAAGGTTAGAGAAATTTCCTATTTTTGGGGGGGGGGGGGGGGTTTATGCTTAATACTTTATTTGAAAACTCTTAATATCTGTGCAACAATACGCACATTTAATGTGCCATTGATATTACTTAGCTTACAGTGGCTGTTGTTTTTAATTCTTAATTTGAGTTTAAATGTAAATTGATTTTTTAATTTGTTGTAGAAAACAGATGAAGATATTGACTTCAAAAAAACTGATATATCTAAGCCAATTACAAAGGGAGAACTAAAACAAGAGCGAGAAGAGTTAGATGATGATGAAATGGAATTAGAAGAAGAAAAAGAAAATGAAGATACTGTTGAAGATGGTAAGACGAGCAAGCCAGCTTGCAGTTTGATAAAACATAAAGACCTAAGTAGGACTAGTTCATGGATTGCATTACCAATAATTACAACCAGTTATCTTAGAACATGTAAAACCTGTCTTGCTCTGAGTCTTTTTTTCTTTGACAACCTCCAGTGCGTGGCATTCCATGGATAATAGCGCTTTGATAAATACAAGCAGAAAGTAAGGCTCTTCTCACTATTTTTTCACTTCCAAGAAATTAACGTGCTTCTGACACTCTTTTTATGTTTGTAGACAGTGATGCATGTTTTCTCCCATCTAAATATTTCATATATTGAACACATTTGAATGGTTCAGATGCATGCACCTGAAGTGGTTAAAGTCATATTGTTGTCTTTAATATGTGTCTGGAATAGCTTTAAGTCTTTAACACAAGTCTTTCTGCTTACTTCTTGGGGCGGGGGGGGGGGGCTGTACCTTGAACCATGCTGTTGGTCACCGATTTTAGTAACTCCTGTTAAAGCCTGAAAATACAGTATACTTGAAATACTGAAGCCTGCTGCTTCCTTTGTGTTGCTTTCTAGCAATGCACTACATGCCTGCACAGATCTGTCCTCCTGCCCCAAGGCAGGAATCAGTGATTCTGTAGGTTGAGCTATACTTTGGCATCCCAGGATAAAATCATCTTGTGTTAACTGTGTCAAAGATGACTGGTACTATTCAGCTGTGGCTTTGTTCTGTTAGCATTTTCCTGAGTCTATAGTAATGAACAAAAAGCAAATCTCCTAACTTATAGTGCATTATCTTGACTTCCATGAGAAAATTCTTAGCCTCAGACCTCTGCAAGATTCTGCCTCTTAGTTTGCTCTTCCTTGGTAGGAGCAAAGAAAGTGACAAGTGACTGGCAAGGCAAGTTAAGTTAGAAACCTAGCAGACATTCATGGGGTGTGTGTTTTGGGGTGTTTGGGTTTTTTTTCCTTAGTGCTGGCATCACTTTGTATTACTGACTGTAACTTTGTGGGTTTTGCCTGTCTCTCCACTGTGTTCATTGAGTGGTGGTGGCTTCTGCCTGTATGACTTAAAAATTCATTCAGCATCAGATGTTCCCATGCTAGTAGTTACATAATTGAACACGTTGTTGGTGTACATATATACCTAAAAGTGGAGATCAAAACAGCTGGGTGTGTGGCCTTCTTCACAAAATATGCCAAATATAGAGAGTTGGTTACCCTAGAAGGGCAACCCATGTGCTGATCAGAGAGCAGCCTAGAATTCGCAATATTTGGTGCAAACACTCCTCTTTAGTGCAGTGACATGGCCTCAATAGGAAAGTAGAAGCCGCCTCTGTTTTGTTTAGCCTATAGTTTGTCCAGGGAATTTTGGAAAGCAAAAAGGTACTTTTTCTTTTTTTTTACTTCAGGTTTTTTCTTTTTTTTTTTTCCTCTCCAGTGCCTGTAAGTTCAAAGATCTAACTGACACTGCATCTCGTAGAAAGCTTACTGCTATTTGTGAATGTTTTTATCCTAGTGTAGTGCAAGCTTCGAGTGAGCTGAGGGGAGTACAGTGCTTTTCTGACTAGTTTCTGCATTGCAATAACGCGTAAGAAGGGGGTGCGCACAGAGCCGCTTATCCCTCAACCAAAACAGTATGCCAGAAGAATTCCCTGCTGAAAAGAGGAGTTCTCTTGGCATGTAGGTGTCCCCCATGGTGGATGACTGCAATGTTGTACTTTGACTAAATTCTGACCTAGCGGATTTGGGATACCTGAGTTGTCCTATTTTGGACTCCGGTCTCAAAACTAATACAATACGTGGATTTAAAGACTTCCCTAAAGGAAACCAATGTAAGATTGTCATTTTAGTCAGTCACTTAAAAGTCTGAAGACCATATGTGCTGTTGTGAAAAGAAGTTAGGCTGAAGCTGCTAAAATTGGTTATTAAATCCAACAGTGCTCAATTTATCCTAATTCATGAGTCTTTTACTCTCTGAGTTGGTTTTAGAGATGACTGTAAACAAGCAGTTCATTCTAAGACTGAAATTGGCTTATTTTCCTTACTAGTGTGTCTGGATATAGTACACTTTTAATATAGTCCTGTTTACAAAGTAAAATTAACTTCTTTTGCAGAAGATGAACGTGAAGGTGGTGAAGATATTGATGATGATGAAGAAGAAGAAAATGAAGTTGCAGTTGAAAGTCAAGAAGAAGGCGATAAGTCAAATAAATCTGGTTCAGAAGATGAGGTAAGTTTGGGGGCATTTTCCTCTATTTTCTCCTTGCCCTTGTCCAACATCACACTTCTAAGCCCAGTTACCTACAAGAGTTTTTCTTCTGAGTCATAAAACAAATCATGAAGTGGGGATGTGTTTTTATTTGAGTTTGACGCCTCAAATGTTCCGTATAGGTTTGTGAAACGTGTCTCTTCCTATGTAATTTTGGCTAGAAGGTGGTATTTATTGTAAAACACAGATATAGTTTAGAAGTGATCATGCAGGTCTCTAAACATGAAATGTCTTTTCAGGAGTATAGTTTTTAACAGTTTATTAAAAGAATTGCCAGTCTTGAATATTTGGATGCTGCAGTAGATGTCAGTCTCTTTTTATGGTGCTACTTAATTGAAGGAACATGTGCTTCTAACTGAATAGCTTTCCAGTAAGACCTAGAAGAACCTTACGCTTCCAGTTATCTTTTTTTTTAATTCCAAAATAAGGTTTTCAGCAAAATGACCATACTGATGTTGAATTCAGCACCTGCGGTTTCGTTTTTCTTGTGCAGATTAATCCAGTCACCAGATAATCTATAAATTGTTTTTCAGAAAATAACATTGTAAAATGGTATTTGTGTGTGCTTTTCTTGCTTATCAACTACTCATTATCCATTCATTGAGAAACTCCGCTATGTCTGAAACGCTTTAGATCCACCCACAGTATTTCTGTTGGTCATCTTGTGCTTGTCACTCCCTAAATGAGTCCCTTCCCAGAGTACGGGAGTTGTTTAATGTAGCGTTAACTCCTTTTCATATAAAACTTCTCTAGGAAACTGTACCTTGCATGAGGTTGCATTGTTTCAGCTCTGAAATTCTTCATTAGTTACACCTTATTCAGTACTTCCTCTTGTTCCTGTAAGAAGTTTATTGTTCCTTGTACATCTACCTAGGAATATAGTATCTGATGAACCCCATTAAATACATAGGACTCTCTCTGAAAATAACAAGAAGATCCGAACGTGTGTATGCCACTACACAGTATCACAACGAGGTTATGGCTTGCTCTTCTCTGGGTGTTTTCAGGGTGTAGAAGTTTCTGTCATGAGTTGGCTAGTGACCTACTTGGGAGATGTCATGCACACCATGTTCTCACTCAGGTTGTGCCGCATTCCGTGAGCTGGCTCCTTCTGACTGAGGTGCTTGCCGTTAGGCAGTGCAGCAAAGTGAGGAAGCAATGCGTTGTCTGAGAACGGAGCTCATGTTGGAAAGGCTTTGCAAGTGCCTCTAAGCTAATGGCTTTTAAACTGAGAAGAACACATCTGATTTAAGAAGCGTTCGTTCTATTTGTAGCTCTCCAAAGGTGGCAGTTAGAATGTTTTAAATGCTTTTTGCTTAAGTGGAAATTGAAATTAGCATGAGGTGCACTTTAAGGAAGTTGCTAAATTCATTAAAAAGTCACCACTTTTAAACCAGTGAATAAATGGGCAAAACCAAATTTCTGATATCAGTTTATATGTACTATACTCTGCCTTCTGAATATAAAAAGGAAAAGTCTTCTACTCACTTTATTGTTAGATTAGTATTATGGAAAAAAAAAAAGCCCTATCACTTAAATGTTGCATTTAGTGATAATATGATTAGGGGGGTCAGGAGGAGTAGTAAAGTAACATGCCAGCTTCAATAATTCGATTAAAATTGGTTTAAAATTTTAACGCTGACTTATTTTTTTACTTTTTTTTTCAGATGAAAGAGGCTGATGAAAGCACAGGTTCTGGAGATGGTCCACTGAAATCGGTGCGCAAAAGAAGAGTACGAAAGGACTGAGTTACTTCAAGCTAGTATTTGTAGTTCTAGACAATAGTAACTTTTGGTGTGCCACTTCAGTGGGCCTAACAGCATGCAAGTTCCTGAGATTTGAAGGAAAAAGGGGGACTCATTGCTCTTTAACCTCCTCATTTAATTCTCTAACCTCTTTTAACCTTCCCAAACTTCCTTGATTCCTTCTAAGGAGAAACACTATGTGTGAGGAGTTGGCTGATGTTTCAAATTCAGAATAAAAGTGAAATTACAAGTTGGCCAACTGATTTTAAGGTGAAGATTTTTTAAGGTGAAGATTCTTAAGGTTTGAAGATTCCTAGAAATTAGTATTAGTTGGAGATAAACTTACTCTGAATATTTTTTAAAAACATGAGTAAATTATAATATTTTTGCAGCTCTAGCACAAAATTAGCTGTTTATACTTTTCAGCTAAAAGAGGATGATAGTAAAGATGTAGCATCTATAGCAGTTCACATTGCTAAGAGAAAAGGTATTTTTTTCTGTGCGGAGCTAAATGCAATAATTGGTTTTGTAAGATGATTTTAGTGCTAGCAGCAATTTTTATTGTAAATTATTTATTTTAGTTGATCCTGTTACATGGGTGGTCACCTGTTCACTTTAGACATTGGTTACAGTAATTTATTTTTAAGAGACATTTTAAAATAGAATACTCACAGAACAAGTGGTAATTGATGTGACTCGTTTTACTTTTGAATGCAGATATCAAATCTGCAGAAGTGATATACAGATGACTTTTTTCAGACTTTTGTAGTTCTCATGTTCTGAACCAGAGTGGTATAACCGCTGTTAATAGAATACTTGCTAAGTGTACATTACCTCCTAAAGATATTTAATAATTCTTGCTTAACATGAAATTTATTAATAAGAATTTTTGATGGATTAAGTTTTTTACAGATGTGAGTAACTGGACATTCTCATAATATAGTTTAAATAAACTGCATATTGTAAAAGAAACCTTGTTTTGTTAAAAGTTCAGATGTATATTAAAAGAAACAATAAAACTGCAGTCACCAGAAGACTCTTGCTGCTTGGCAGCTGCCTATAATACTAGTAGGATGTAAAATGCAGGTAAATGCAGTCATACATTAAAAACAAGTAGAAGTACATTCATTCATAAGGTGCTTAACAGATGTCCTTGTGCCTGACAAGACATTAGTTCACTTAAAAAATATTTTCACAGCAAATTGAGTTAGCAAAGATTCCACAGAAGTCTGAAGTGAATGCTTAATGAATCCTAATGAAGAAGCCAGTGTCTTTAAGTGCTTGTGTTGAAGTGTTCAAAAGTTAATTATATTGGACTTTGTTGTGTGAACTACATGGAAAGGCCTCTTTGTTGGTTCTTGGGTTGGTTTCTTTTTTCTTTTTTTTTTTTTTTTTTTTTTAAAGTTAGATGCAAGTTCCCTCTTCTTTATTTAGGGTCTGCACGCAAAAGGTAAGAAGTGAAGACTCCAGACCCTTCCTTCTGCCTCTGACTTTTCAAGCAATAGATAGAAGTTGTTGCCAATGCAGCATCCTGCTGTGGTAACAGCTGCTGTGAGCTGTCGGGGAGCATTTTGGCACTCTTCTTGAATGAATCTTGTCTGAGCCTGGTAACAGTCGTTTGGAAACGTTACAGCATTTAGGTGTCGGTTTGGAGGTGGCTTTTTTTTGTTTGTTTGGGCGTTGTTTTGTTTGTTTGGTGTGATATAGTTACTCCAGGGACTTGGTCACCCCTCAGGGGATGCTAGTCTCAGGGCTTTGAACTTAAGGTTCCTGTAAAGTCTTGATTAATGTCCCATCAGCACCTTTGCTTGTACCTCACTTCAGTAAATAAAGAGCCGTTTACTATGGGTAAAATGGTCTTGTGAGGCCAGCACTCAAGGGCGCTGTTTGCAGGAATACTGACTCTGCAAGGCCCATCTCACTTTAATACTGATTTAATGACTCCGATTACCTGGAACCTGGAGATAGAAGACATTAGTAAGTAAGCACGTCAGCTTACTTGGGCCTAGTCTTATGCTAGTAATTAGGGGAGAAATACCAGAGCTTTGGGGAGTTGAGACTCTGCATTGAGAAAGTCAGGCAAAAGGGGAACCCCCTTCCATTGACACTTTGTAACACTGAGATTTCACCTGCAGTTCCTGCGCGTAGTCCATCTATATCTGAACAGGTATTTCAGGAAAAATCTTTGACCTTGCTATTAATGGCTGCTTGAAAGTGCTTTGAAATTAACAAACTAATGGTAATCCAGTTCCAGGATGCCCTGCTATTAAGACTGTCAGTCATCTTTGGAAGGCCAGGAGCATCAGACCCCTGCAGCCTGCGCTCCCACTGGCTACATTGTAGCTCCATAAAAGTGGGGTTTTAGTGAGGACACCAAATCCCAGACTGGGACTTTTCATTATTCAGGGAAGAATAAGTAGGACTGAGGCCTCTTGTATTTAATTACAACTGAAGCTACTCCTCGGTTAGCTTCCACCTTCATGAAGGTACGATGAAGTAATTCTGGTCTCTGTCTACTATAGTGCTCATTACCTGTGTAGCAAAAGGCAAAGTCTCATCTATTCTAACTTGCCTTAAAGTTCTTCCATGTGAAGAGGCGCAAGTTTCAGCTTTGACAACACTGGATGCACTCTACCAATCCTTTTCCTTTTTTCTTTAGCCACAAGAGAAAAGTATACAGAATTGTAAGATTCACAGGTGAAAATACCAAGTGAGTCAGGAACTGGGATCTTGCTAAAAACTCGGGTTTACTCTTAATACTTGCTAATTACATCTAGTCTTTCAGACACTTCAGCTACATAGAAACAATTTAAGATGATGGCAACCCCTACTACTTTGCCACCTTTTGACTACAGATAGTTATGAGATGTTTTAGGGTTTACAAATGTTAAACCAAACTAATCGAGACAAATAAAAAGTTTTTATTTAGTGTAAAGTCAGAAATACAACATCTTTAAAATGTTCATAAGTTAAATGAAGGCCACAGTAGTGGGATGTAAAATGGTCTATAGCTGAAATGACTACTATATACACACCGATAGATAAAATATCACTATCCAGTCTTACAATACAAAACCATGATTTTAAGATTACTTGATCTCGGGGAATTGCTGAAGTCTAACAAGCGCATGCTCCGTTACCACTTGATCTCCTACAGTGCGGATGGAAATGTGCAGTGACATGGTTTTAAAGCTAGGATGGCTGTAATGCAATGCAATCTTTAGAAGTCGAGTGCTTAGTGTGATTGTTTTTAATGCTCAAACCCTGGACTAACCATGTGATCTACTCTACCTTCTAGCATTTCTTGGATGAATCTAGAGTTCCAGGTAGGCAGTAAAGTGAGAGAGTAGTTCATAGAAGATTAAAAATAAATTTGGATGTTTACAGGACCCCATGACACAGATGGCATCGGCCATTTGTGCCTTGGTGGGTAAAATTTATTTTCATCATCAGGTTTCTTGACTCAAACTTGTAAACAGCTCTCAGACCGAACTATTAGTGCTTTGTTTGCAATCATTTGACTTTGCTGATGTTCCAGTGAGTGCTGTACAGCCCTCTTAAATGGGGAGAAATGGCAGACCTTGCCTTCCGGACAGGGAAACCTCACAATGCCACTTGAGGCACAGCAGTGCTTAGCTGCCAAGGAACTTGGGGTTTGAGAGGGAGTTCATCCACTCATTCAGTTCCTGCAGCTTTATTTTATAGAGTTCATCACAGCAAGGCTGAAAGGGATTCTTGAACTAGTGCTTTCCTTTTATTAAAAGGTGAAGTACAATGGCTTCGCTACTGAAGAGAGAGAACTCAGTTCTAGGTGACGTCCACAAATAAGTCTGCAGCGCTGCTGTATGGCAAGATGAAACAGATGCAACTGAGTACTGCTAAAACTTACAGTGTTTGTATTTCAGCTTCTGCTCTCCCTTAATACTGATTATGTTAGACGTGTCACCTCTGGGAAGTGCTCAGACCAATAATCTGGGCTCAGCTCCTTCACAAAACCTGCTAACAAACAGCCAGTAAAAAAAAAAAAAAAAAAAAAAACCACCAAACAGGGCACCTTGACATGAGGCATTGCTCAGAGCAGCAAAGATCTGAGAGGCAAAAGCCACCTTTGTTCCACTGCAGTCTTCTGCCTTAGATGTTTCTGTGCAGTGCCTCAAGAGGTACTTCACAGGCTCAGGCTGTGGGGCAGGAAAACACTTGCTCTAAGGCCTGAAGCAAAGAAAAGTTTGGCACTTCGGGAGGAAAATAAAAGGTGGCGAGGAAAGACTTGTTCTCAGTTCCTCACTGCAGGTTGTTCACAACGAGCATGAGGAACACTGTTGACCACCTGTTTCTGTAAAGCTTATTACCCAGGTTTTTATAAATAAAACCTCTTCATCACACAACTGAAAAACTTCGGGAAGATCATACCTCATAATGCTGTGCCTGATCGTTCTCTGAGGAAACTGGGAAGTGAAAATGGTCTGAAGTGTACATCTTACAAACACTCTGATACTGCATCAATTTGGTATTTCCCTGATGTAAGTTGCTTATCCTTGTTCCTCTTCCCTTACCCTCCCTCTACCCAAGAAATTTTAAGTGCTTTTCTGTACTCAAGCCCTGCAAATAATGTCATACTGTTACTGCTTCATAGAAATTCTTAACTGGTTTATAGCTTTTTGTTTAAAAGTTGCTTTGCAGAGCTATGGACAGAACTATATAGTAATCTAAATATATTTGAGGTGAAAAAGGTGATGATATTAGACTTTGAATGTTTTTCTCAAATGAGGTTTCAAGACAATATTATAACCGTATTATTTTGCTACTCAAGAGTGCTACCCTAAGACCTCAAAGAGCGCCAGCAGACTTTCGTTTAACCTGACAAACTGAATTCAGTTTTTAACAAGATATGCCCATTTTTAAAACAAGTATGAAAGTTTAGTAAGTCTCTACGCTATGTTTGCACATTCCTTAATCTTAACAATACACAAACTTATGTCTCCTGTTCATGATAATGTTCTTAATTCTGTTTATCACCAAAGTTTATACTCTTCAGGTATCCAGTAAAGCCACAAACTAAGGTATTTTAGCTCATGTAGCTTATGCCAATTAAAACAAAAAAAGACAGCAGCAATACAATGACATCATCTGTGAGTCAACCCTTACTTCCTTTTGCTTTTTGTGTCAGTTGTTTGGAAAACACTAGACGCTGACATCAGATTTTCTATATACTGTCCAAGAACTTGGTTTTCTGATTTCAGTTTCAAGTTTTCTTCCTTAACAGCATCTACTCTTGCCGAGAGATCTGCAAAGGTGATAGTACAAGAAAAATATCAGACGCTATTGCATGCAATAATATGTTCTATGTGCCTATATCAAACTATTCACACTTTTAATGTGGGAAACATTGCCGTAAGGTATTATCTTATAAAACACTGTGCTACTCTCACCTTTTCTTTAAAGCCCATTTTTCTCTATTATTTTGTACTACAGTATGTTGACAAACTTGTTACACAAACTTACTGTTAGTCTGTATCCTTATTCCTTTATTGAATTCTTTGAATTAGGCTATTGCAAACTAAACTATTTGGTGATGAGCAGACTCAAAGGTGTATATCAACTAATGAGCCTGGGGAAGTTAACTGTATCGCCCCTTCTGCTTGATGTGTATTATGAGAGTCGAACACACATTATGTTGCATAAAGAGGAAAAAAAAAATAATAGTTCTGAGACCTTGTTTATGTGCCTTCAGCTGCATAAGTGACATACTTTTGGACACTTTGACTAAGGTAGGGCAGAACAGTAAAGTCTCTTCTTTTGCTTATGACTCTCTACTTGTAAAAAAATCTGAGGTGTCAAACTGCTAACCTTCAAGTGTGTGCTGCAGTTCCAAAACTTGATTAATAAGCCGTGTTTTCTCTTCTAATTCCACCTGATTCTCAGCCTCAACAGCTGTAATAAATCATGAGAGTTTTAGTGCAACCTCTGTAACAGCTGGAAATTATATTAAGTAGAAAAAAATAACAATAACATTAAGAACTTATACCGTCCATGTCGGCGTTCATCATTGCAGAATGAGCTCTTTCCGCTTTTGAGGAGCGTTTTCCTGAGAGATGCTCTGCTTAAGGAGGGGGAAAAAAAAAAAAAAGAGAACGGTGAGGCAGCTGTTAGTGAAACTGCCTTTATATTTGGATTTGTAGATGCATTTTTCTCACTGGTGTTGAAAAGCCAGCACTGAAGCCTAAGCCAGAACAACATTTTTTTTAGCATTCATCAATTTTTGGTATGTAAACATGATTCTTCAGGTATCTATGCTTCAGTTTACAAAGACAGCTGCTCTAAATGACTCTCTAACGTATAAAATAACTGATTTTACACGTTGCCGCCTTCTCGCCACCGATCCTTCTGGAATTGCCCATTAAAGCTCACCCGCCTCCGCCGCTGTCAGGGGCCCTGGGCCTGCAGGACGCAGGGCCGGGCCTGTTTGCTCCGGCTCCCCTCGCACCTCACCGAGCCACCCCCCCCTCGGCATCCCCGCCGCAGGGACGGTGAACGGCAGCGCCGCGCGGGGCTTCCGCGCAGGAACCTCCGCCAGCTCCGCCGCCCCCGGGGCCGGGCCCGCTGCCGAGGCCAAGAGCATCCTCTCCGAGGCCCGCCCTCCCCGCCGCGACGCCTCACCTGCCGCCGCCCCGACACCGGCCCTGGCCCCGGCCCGCTCGTCGCTCTGCGCCTGCGCCGACCTCCCCAGCCCGGGCCCTGCGCGCGCAGCGGGCTGCGCTAGCCAATGGGCGGGCCGAGGGGCGGGGCGGGGCCCCGGCGCGCGGCTGAGGGCGGGCTGAGGGCGGGCTGAGGGCGGGCTGAGGGCGGGCTGAGGGCGGGCTGAGGGCGGGCTGAGGGCGGGCTGAGGGCGGGCTGAGGGCGGGCGGGAGAAGTGGTCAGAGCCCGTAGCCCGACCGTATCACGGGCGGGTTTGGTCCCCTTAAATCCCACCGAGTTGCGGGTAAAATAATGGAAGTGACTAGTAAGTACGCGATTAAATGAATATCAGTGTTTTCCTCATAAACTCGTTCTGCGCTCGTTTCCTAGGGCAGGTGTTTAGAGTGGTGATCCTCAGCCCTGTGTCGTGTTCAGGAGAAGTTAAGAAAAGGCAGGTGTTCCCCAGCACGTAACTCCTTCAGGTTTAGGAAGGTTGGCATAAGCCTGAGGAACCTCTTTCTTCACGGAAAGGGTTACCAAGCATTGGAACAAGCTGCCCAGGGAAGTGGTGGAGTCGCCATCCCTGGAGGTATTTAAAAGCTGGGTAGATGTGGTGCCTAGGGACATGGTTTAGTGGTGATTTTGGCATGTTAGGTTGATGCTTGGGCTCGGTTTTCTCTGAGGTTAGAAGGTCTCTTCCAACCTAGGTGATTCTATGATTCTAACCTCAAGAGAAAACCAAGCGTGCCTGTGGCTGTGGGTGACCCTCCGGTGCTGGTATGTGGAGCTTCCACTCTGGCAGATCAATAATCCCTCTGCACAGCAGTGTCCAGGCTAAGAAACCTGTGATTTAGCTCCTTGCTTCTGGATCTTACAGCATTATAGATCACATCACACGGAAACCCAAGTAACATTATAGTAACTCTCGTCTAGTAGCTCAGTAGCTCCAGACCACAACTCCTCACTCTGTGTTCTTTCCCTGGTTCCCTAGAGGGAATAACCCTTGCTGCACAGGGTGCTTCCTCCTTTTGGACCTCATAGGGCAGTCTACAAGCCACAGTAAAGACAACACGCAAGACCTGAGCTAATTTTAGTGGCTTCACTGAAATGCCTGCACTGCATAACTTGTAGTGTCTTTAGAGGTACAGTGTTGCATGGATCATATGTTGGAGTGAATTATATCCATATCACGTCCGTATGTTGCAGGAATATGTCCAGTTATAAATAAATTGGTGCTGTGGGGATACTCAGGAAGATAAAGGCATTTGGGAAATGTGCCCTCTACTGTATTTTTTTAATACACTTCAGAAGGTCTGTATTTCTGATATCTACATCTTCTGGGTGCCGCCACAATATTATTAACATTGTGTTAATTCCTTTTTACCTCCCAATCACATAAATTCAGAGTAGACTGAATGCTGTTCCAGTTATGAAAACGTATTTTAGAGTCTTGCAGTCTGTCTGTGCTGGAAAATGAGTCTGTTGATTTCAGTTCCATTAGCTGGTTTACTTAAAAGTATATCACCTTCTCTACAAAAGGCATTTTTAACCCAGTAATCCTGCTTAATTCTTGCAAGCTGTCCTCTCAGGTGGTAGCTGGGCTTTAGGAGCTTGTTAGTAACTCCCCTTGATTGCTGTTTTTAAAATGACAGGTGCTTCTCACCCTGTTGTGATATTGCTGCATTTGCTATGTGCCAAGCCTGGTAATCAACAGGTTCTTATAATTCTTTCTAGCAAGACAGTCTCCAGCACTTTGTCAATGAAAAAACATGGCCAGAGTCTGCAGGTGGATACAGATGTATGGAGAGCTTGCTTACCTGGTAAAGTAATTGCTGTATTTTATACTATAAGAGGAGAAAAAAATATTGTGGGCTAATCTTGGGGAAATGCACCTCTCTGCTGCAGAAATTCCACTTTGCTCGCTGCGTTACATTTGCAGTTTATTGTCTAAACTGTCCCAAAATGAGCAAAGTGGGAAAATCCTTGATATTGAGTTATGGGACAGAATGGAAACAAGGCATGTTGGCTCCTATGCTGTCGTAGCCAAACCAGAGTTGGTGGTTTACCTACTGTTTCCATTTTCAGTATGCATCTTGGTGAGGGTTCATTCTACTTCGCGTGGTTGTGGTTTCTGACTGTAGTATTTTCTTTTCATTCTTAACTCGGAAATTTGAGCTTGAGCACCAGGCTGAAACTCCTTTTCAGAAGTTAACCCGTGTGGGAGGTTTTTTGGTTTTCCTGTAGAGAAAATTGTCTTTATCTGAGCCTCCACTGTTAGCGTGGCAGAGGGGCTGTCAGCAGAGAACACATGGCGCCTTTAGTCTACAGTGCTGTGTGTTAATAGGTTAGTGTTAAAGAGCTGCGCAGATACTTCTCTAGGTTTGTACCACAGTACACTCAGACATATTGGATCTCACACAATGCATCTTCCTACTGTTAAGTGCTTAATATGAATCCCTTTACCCTAGTATCTGGAGATTGTGCAACTGGCCTGTGCTCTTGGGCCCCAACATTTAGAAGCTGTTTCTGTGTGACCTGGCTATAGTCTGCACAGACCAGGGACGAAGACTGCTGGCTTGATGCTGCTGGGTGCAAATTCCACAGAGAGAACGCCTAGCTCGTCTTGCTTTCCCTTAAAAAGGTTTGCCTTCCTAACCCTCCCTCTGTTTTCCAGTGCAAAGAAGTCAACCCCAGGATTCTAAATACCTCATGCATTACCAGATTTAAACACACAAACAAACAAAAAAAACCTGAAGCCCAACACACCACAGAAAAAAGCCCACAGCCTCAAAGTATTTTTCATGAGAAATCAGCCAAAGCAACAGAAACTTAGAATATCACATGACTTACCTATTTGCTTTTCAAGTTCCTTACCTCACCTGTCTTGCATTGGGTAATACATCATCAATGAAATTTGTTGTGCACTGTAAATTTGAAGCTTTAGGGATTTAGAGTATATCCCAAACAATAAGATTCCTTTTATAATTGTAGAATGTGTCCCAGGGAAGGCATACCTATGCATGTGTGTAGAGTACCAATATTACCTTGCATTTTAGGAGTGTACTTGGTGTCCCCTTTGACTGCAGGAGGCCGATTCAAGCCCTTGTATAACAATTTTTGCTTTTATCAGCCTGTAGTATTTTGTTAACTCTTGTGTTAGAAAGTGTCATTTCTTTGTTCTTTAAATTGTTAGCAGGGCAAGTCTTGTCTGGGAACTGTTCCTAGGAGAACCTCAAACAATCTGTCCTCAGGGATTTGGCAGCATTTGCTTCTCTGGCTTCCCCACTCACTGGAAGGGGCAAAATTAATGGGGTAAACATGTAAGTGTGAGCAAATCGGTCAAGTTCACTATGTGGCTGTTTACTTTGACCATTCGGAATATGCAGCACAAGGCTGAGAGACTGGGTACAAACTGTGTTCACAGAGCTTTTTTTAAGTTTTGTTTACAAAATTACTGCTCCCTACTTTAGAGAACGTATACCTTACCAAGAAAACTAAATAACATTCACAAATGCTGGAAGTTAATTGTTTTCTCCTGGGGAGCAGCATAACAACTCGGCAGTTTAAAAAGAAGAAATAAGAGGATTCTCTTTATTACTAGAAATACTCGGACACTGCCCTAAGTAATGTTCCGCTGTTCAGCTTATTAAACTGTTTTTACACTACACACTAGATTACTCTCTTCAGGTAAGTGGATTTTCTGACTGAAGAGTTATAAAGAGAGCTTGTAATTTTTAGCAGCGTGTCAGAGCTCCTGAAGTCAAAACTTGACTTGGATGTAACTAAGAACAGGTGCTAATCCCTTTCTTTCTTACTAATTGGTTTTGTATTTTCAAAGGCATTTGGTTAAAGCAGAGGAGGCATTCATAATATTGTCATGTATATTAAATTTATAGGCACAAGTTTCACTTTACAAATGCAATTATCTATACTTACTTGTATCCTAAGTTCCGATTAAACTTTCCTAAAACTAGCTGACATTGCTGGCAAAAGGAATTAATTTATTCAGTTTCACTGAAAGAGCATTTTTTGCTCAAAATAGCAACGATCTCCCTAGGATATAAAGCATCATTAATAGTTTACGTGCATGTATGTATGTATACAGTTACCAAACTACAGGAGATAATTTTATTGCTCTGGACTTAGATTCTAAGTGATTGCTGCTAATGACAAACATTTTCAGACGTTTTATTACTCAAACTCTGGTGTACATCCTGTTTTTTCCATGGTACACAGTACAAACCAACAAGCCTTTCACTTCCTTTTTGGCAACGTTACAGGCGCTAGAGGCGCCTGCGTAAACTGACTGATGACAGAGGGTTCACTGTTCACCACTAGAATAGAAATGTATTCTCCTTTTCACTAACAGAAGAAGGTATTGTACATATTTCTGAGATGAGTTTGCTATTCAAACTGTACTGTTTTCTCCTTTAACTAATTATTGCCACAAACAAAAAGACAAAAAGGAATACAAATGGCTTGATTCTTTTTCCTTGCATTACTAACTCGCAAGACCCTTTACATCAAATCTTCGTCATCTTATTTCTCTGTGGAAATGACAGACTCGGAGAAGCTTTTTTTAAGTAATGTTGCTTTACACCAGAATTCTTTGCAATTATTGTTACTCTTTCCGAGTAACATAAAAGGGCTTTTGTAGCCTTGTGCACATCCTTATGCAAATTTACAATTACAGACTTCTGTCAAATGCAGAATTTGAGTAGTTCTTAGTGTCGTGGTTTGGGCTGGACAGACTGGCCGCTTTTTCCAACCAAATCAAACTACACAAAATGAGCAGCTATTTTGGCTTACATTGGTTTAACTATTGTTTGTGTCTTTACTTATTGTGTGTTATTTGGTGCCTTAAGTCCTGAATGAGAATGGGACCTCATCAGATGACATAACCTGTGAGCGTACAGTTGGGGAAAAAAATCCAGTCTCTTTAGAAAGTCTACGAAAAGAAAGCCTTAGAAAGTAATATTTTCTCTTTAACCCTAAAGAGGCCCGTCCTCTAACATAAATGCATCCTATCTTTTGCAGGATTGTGCAGGAGTGCAAATGTTCTCATTTCTTCTCTGATTCCACAAAAATGCATTTTTAAATAGACTGAGCAACTGAATACTTTTGCAGCTTTAGGCTGTGAATACCAACATACATGACATAATGTTGGCCTGTTAACAGTTTGATCCTCCTTGTAATCATCAGCTCTAGGTTTGCCACCAAATTTTGTGGAAGGACTTTTTAGCGAGATTCCACAAAGCTTTACTGGTAACTTAATAAGATGAAAAACTGTTTTGCCTTTCTGTAAGTTAGGCCTAAGCATTTAGAGGTTTACATCTGCATTTTAAAAGCAGGGGTTTACATAACAAATGCAGTCCTTAATGTTGGCTTTGTAGAAAGCATATTTGAAAAGAGTAAGAGAATTTCTAGGTTCTTTACAATGAAGAAAGAGAGCCTTTATTTACTTTTCATCAGAAGAACAATACAGAAATTTTTCAGCTGTTGGACATCATCTCACTGTTTTGTTTAATTTTTGATTTAATTTCCTCTGTATTTGTGTTTGAGTAGGTAATTTTTTTGAGGGAACTTTATCAAGTGCTATGAATTTCTAAATTAAAAGGTATTTCTTTCACTAAAGGTGAAAATATTTTCACAAATGCTGTTAACAAATCCTTGATTTCATACACATTTGATATTGCTATTAAAATACTTATTGAGAGGTTTCTATCTTGCTACCGTTTTGTGTTCATCTTGATTTACATGGAAGTGATTTTTTTAATACCTGTGTACTTAACAAATAGAGAAATGTTGCTGTTTTGAAAGAGCAATAGCTATTAAATACTCATTCACTGCACTCAGTTAATCAGGCTCAGTAACGCCTGTTGCTTTACCACAAAGGCTTTTCACAGTAGTAAAGAAATTTTGATATGAAGACTGTATTCTGATTATGCTTTAGATTTTACATACATATAGCATGTTGTTCTACTTGTCTGTTTAGTATCTTTTCCAGTACATTTTAAGAAAGAGGAGGAAAGCCTCACACAATTACAAATGTACTAGAGTTCATTAAAACCAGTGCATTTTTGTGATCCCACTTAGAATTTCATTATGGGACATTTGCTAAAACATCAGGTCATCCTCAGGCAAAGTCCACTTATGACCTGTCTAGTTTCCTTATTCCTCACTTGAACTTGCTGTTGTCCATCCTAAGGGATCTTTTTCTCTCTCACCATCTAAAACTTTTCTGTTATCCTCCCTGCTCTTCTGGAATTGATGTTCTCCAGCCTTACAGTTACAGCTATAAGGCTCATTCTGTTTGTTAGCCTCTGTGCTCAAGTTACTGTAATTAGTCTTCACTTCAACTGGGACAGATAAGGAAGACTGTTTCCTACAAACTATATGATAGTTCCTTCCTATTGTAGGTTAGGAATTTTCTTATACCTTTCTCTTTAGCCTCCAGCTGTTGCTCTCGGGCAGAAGAAATGGATCAGGGTTATGATGTTCACCATGAATCTTACTGTATTCTCCCTCTATGTCTTCAAGCTAAAAGCTTGCCTGAACATGTCATGTATTTTCAGGTACTTTGGATTTCTCTCTGATTCTGACCGATTGTCCCCACCTCTTCAATACTAGGCAAAAAGCTCTGATATTGGTTGTAGATCTTGTATAAAGAAGCCTTGTTTATGGGCCTCTTTGTGTTGTGAACATGATCTTTCTCTGACCTTGTGTGTGTTACTGCAGTCAAAGAGTTCAGTAAATGTGAAGTGTTTAGTTTCTAAGGTGCAGCAGAGTCTTATTTGTACTGTTGCTGAGCAGCTACTTTTATATCAGTAACATCTGTCAGGGCTTGGCATTGGTGAGTATACTTTGGTATCTAGTATCAGTTGGTGCTTAAATGTGAGTGCTTTTAACTTTGTGCCTCTGTTTTCTCATGCGTATTAACATTTTTCAAGCTGCAAGGGTGCTGAGGTTAGAGTAGTAGAGGAGGCTAGCACATTTTGGCCTTCTAAAGAAAGCAACTTGACATCTTCCAAAAGACTAATCAAGCAATATGGCAAAAACATCCATCCAGTATTGTGGAGTCATCACAGCTAACTCAGCTACTTCTGGATGCCTTGCAAGGACTAGACAATCTTGCCACTGTGTGCTGCCCCTCATCTGTTCTAGACGTGTCATCAGCTGTCCAGCCAGTCATGAAACAGGGTCATAGGATACCTTTTCCATACTGTTCTACACCTTGCTACAGGGAAAGAGTGAGATTCAGTGTCAGGAGAACCCTCCGTTACTGCACAACTTGGACCAAAGTCTCCCAGTTTATCTTACTGTAAATAGCTCAGGTCAACCACATCTTGATGTTATTAGGCTATATGCTGTATAAACAAAGTGCATTGAAATATTTGGTTCAGCACCATCACGCTACTATGATATTGCTAGAAAATTGTATTCTAAAAATAAGATCAACCCCAGGGTTTGTTTGTTTTTTTTTATATAGGAGGTAAAGATAGCATGTACAATAACATTCTTTACACTAAAAAAAGGGGGGAGGGCAGGAAATAAGACTTGTATAATTCATTAATAAGCAATCCATATTTCTAGCTAGTGTAAATTAGCACAGCTCTACGGCAGCCATGCTGACATGATCAAGTTGGTACTCTGGCCACACCTTTCTAAATAATTTATTGTCAATTCTTATTAACTCACTTCATTTTTCTGTACGTAGAACTATCCTACTTCCCATTGAAGATGATTTTTATTCCATAAGATAGAAGAGGAGGGGGGGAAGGCAGGCAGTCTTTGCTTTTGTAGTTTCTTTTAAAACAATTAAGTGCTTAATAGTGGGGATTTAAATGCATCAGCTTATTTCCATTACCAATTAATTTGCATCACTTCTTGTGAGCTCTCACTAGAGTATGTCAAAGAGATTATTGTTCCATATTTGGGAGGAAAGGCCAGCATTATCTGTATTTTCTTTGATAGTAATAACTACTGAGTTAACATTTCTGTAACTTTTTCTTTCTAAACAGTGAAAGGCTATGTGTGCTCAGATGACAAATGTATATTCCCATATGCTATTATGTGAAAACTGTGGTAGCTTCCATACCCCCAAAATCTCAATTTGTAACTATTTACAAGGCTTATTCAACTACACAACTAGAAAAGTTTACTTGAGGGCATTCACTAAAAGTACATTATACCTGGTAATTAGGATCTACAGAATCATGTGCTCACCCAGTACTATTATTCAGCCCACGGAATTTGTATTGTATCAGTAGATTACTGTAGTTTCTTACCTGAATCATCTGCCAAAGAAATGTTGGTGAAAGTGCCATCCTCCTCATCCAGAGGTAACTCCATTTTCCTTCCTTTTTTCAAAGTTTTTTGAGACGTGCATTAAGCATGGCAATTGTCAGCCATTTTTCAGCATGCACGTGACTTCTCTGGTTAAATCTTTAATGAGTCCAACACACAGGTGTTATCGGATACTGTTGGAAACTACCTACGTCTTACGCTGTGTGGTATCTCATCTGAACCTTGATCTCTTTTCCGGAAATTGTTAAGCTAGAAGGTTTCTGAGTTCTAACTGCTTTGTCAGATACGTGCTGAGCAAACACTGTTATTGCAGGTTCTTTCTGTGAAAGAACTGTGTATTCACACTAGTTGCGTTTTTGTTGTTCTTGATTTTTCTCTAGGGCTGTGTATGTTTTTTTGTTGGAGGGGTTTTTTTGATAGAGGAAAGAGGGAAAGTAACTTAAAGTGTTCAAAAAATGCTACTTACAATCCAAGCAAATGCAATGGACAGATTTGGGAGCAGCGAAGTTAAAATGTAATCTTTAAATACTTAGGAATGTGAGTAATTTTACTTACACAAACAGTTGCATCTAAACCAATCAGGTAATGTGAACAAGTGAAGCTCTGTAAGTGAGCATGTGACAGTCTGTGATAGTAGATGGGCGGAAGGAAATCGAGTTCAAAGAAACCCCCAGTTTAGTCTTCTTGGTTTGCTTCTTAAAGAAAATTGGACGTAGCTTGAACATATAAACTAGAAATTCGCCTCAAACGACTTACCTCTTTGGAAATAGCTTTCTTTTGTACTTCTGCATTAGAATGTTTTCTTGCAATTAATTTAAAAGTATAAATGGCCCTGGTCTTGATTAAAGACAGTGAATAGTGGAATCACTTCTTTTTCAGGGGATTGCATGTTCAGAATCTATCCATTTTTAATTTGTATTCAGAAAAAGGCTGTAAGTTTAAGATGTTGACAATTTTTTCTTAATTGTAATTAGGAACCTCTCTGAAGTCTCACTAAAAATTGAATCTTAGTTTTGTGAAGCACTGTCCAGCTATAGAATGAGGTATTTCTCAGAATTTACAGTTTGCCTTTCACCCTTTTGGACATAATCTTGATTTGGACTCCTGAGACAGCTTCTATGTACAAAGGTAAATGCAAGTAACTTGGCAGGACAAAGGGCCTAAGACACTAAGCATCAGAATTGGTGCAGCTTACAGAAATGATAAATGTAATGCTGCTATTTAGTTTTTTCTTCTTATCCTTTAACTGCTTAGTTTTTATTTTAGCTTTTCGGTTGGTGTCAGTGAAGTTACTCACAGCTGCCTTCAGAGATTGCTGAAAACCAAGCACATCTTGCATTTTCAGAATTGTGCTGAGAGTTGCTCATTTTTGCTTCACGTTGATCAGAACCAGTTCAAAATTTATCTTATTGGTCTTGAGTAGTCTGTGTAAAGAGACCTACTGGTTTCATTCCAAATTCTTGAGTATCACAAGGTGGGTCTGGATCAGTTGGTTTAATTCTTTCAATGATGCAACAGCACGCTTCAAAGCTCTCATGATGATAATAATAAAGTTAGAAAACTTTTTGATCTTTTGTCTTTATTATGTCTTTTATTGTTCTCAGACATGTTATGTACGGTAGAAGCATTTCAACAACCCAGTTTGGAAGGGCAGATCCTAAAAACACATGCAATTATATAATCTGTTACCTCTGAATTTTGTAAAATCGTATATGCTTGTGGAAGTAAGGGTTTTATGTTTTCTGAACTGTGTAGCCCTCATCTAAAAGCTTTAATTAACTTTTCTTGTCTGTGTCAATATTGTTCTATTATATTAGCCATACGGGCTCCCTCTGGTAGATACAATTTCCATGTAAATTATTAGCTGGTTTTAGACAGACTCTCACAGTAGCCTAGTGAATATGGATGACATGCAGTTGTTACTCATGTCTAGATCAAAGCCATTAGTGAAAGTGATGCAGAGTAAAAGCTGTATTTTAATATGAGCCAGCAAGAAAGACTCCTCAGGGTGCAGGAGAATATGATTCAGGGAGGAGTTTGGCTGCCTCATGTGAGATGTACTGATCCCTGCAACTTCTGGAGTCAGGCTCTTGCCTTTCCTCCAAGTGCATTCCATTCTGTGTGGCACCAAAGAGCAGGTTACCCGAGGAGTTACTCTTCCTGCCCTACAGAGCCAAGACTCCAAGGCTCAAAAATAAGGCTTTTCTGCAAGTGTTTCAGAGCTCATTAAAGCTCCCTTTGAAAGAAAGGCCTTTGGACAGATTGCTTGCTTTGTTTTCTTAGTCAGTGCCTCTACTTCTGAAGGAGGAGAGAGCAGAAAGTATGTGCTTGGTGTATGTATCTAGTTGTATGCATGTGTATATAAACAAAGACCAAGGTGGGACCCTGGAGCTGCACTGTTTTGCAGAAGGCCTTGGCCTTTCATGAGGACCTGGGAATCAGTTAGATTTGTGGGAGAAATACACGGTTTGTTCACGGAAATGGAGACTCATTTACCAACAGAGAGGGATGGGGTTTAACTAAGAGGACTTCACAGACGTGATCTTGTTTCTTTCTTGCCCAAAAGATTTTTCATATTTAAACATACACCCATGCTCTCTAATTTTAAAGGTGCTGTAGAACTATATCTGCAGCTTGCTTGTTTTTGTGAGTGCTGTGGTGAGAAACATTTTCTTTGATGGTGACCTGATATTTTATTAGTGAAATAAGGTTTTTGGGTAGGAGATGCCATTTAAATATAAAGTAGAAGTACCCATTTCTTGCTCTCACCATGTTTGTTTTATAAGGAAGAACCTAAAGGAGTAGCAGCAGACAGAGAAACTCTGACCAGCTTAAAAGCAAGCTGTGTAATGGAATTAACTGTCAGAGCACAATGAGTTTAGCTGTTTCCATGTGTGAATTATTCTCACTGGAGTAATGGACATTAATGTAAAAGTTAATTTGGTTATAAAATATCAGCTCATCTTTCTGAGGGTTTCATTACTAAGCTGAACAGGGGTTGTGACATACCTACCACCTAGTACCTGGCTGCCTTTTAAAATAGGTGACATAAACTGTCAGAGGAGGTTGAGGGTAGGGGAAGTGTGGGGACAGCCTCTCCTACAGCCACTCCTCTGAGCCTTTTGTTTGACTTCATAGCAATAGCATCAGTTGATGTAGCCATATACTAGCCTAGTTTTGATGAGTATTGGTAACAAGCACATTAGCAGATCGCTGTCTAGATATGATGGTCATGAAAGCAGTAGATAAATACCCAAGGATGTCTTCAGGTTTGGTGCTGAAATGATTCTCCAAGCTCAGGATTTTGCAGTCGGTCAGCCAACGTTGTGTCAAGTACACAAATACAGGAGGGTTTAGGTCCTTAGCTTTAAAACACCGTAGCTAAACCTGCCTGGTAGTAGGTTCACATTTTTATTACTATAAGTACCATGTAACTATTTCCTAATTAAATTGATTTAATGGTGACCTGAAAAGGAAGTTGGCTCAGAGTTAAGTACAGATGTATGGAACGTTTTAGCTAAACCACAGCGTGTGCTGTGACTGCTATTTATACCAACAGCGTAACAGTGCTTATAGCGTGGTTGAGGCAGACTTCAATACCTCTCATTTTTTGCAGGGTTCGGCCTTGCATTTATGAACTGAGCTACATCATCAAAACATTCAACAGCCCTTTTCACCTGCTTCCCTTGTTTCCTGTTACAGTGCTAATTTATTATCTCTGGGAGTCTACAGCTGCAGTGCCTTTTGGAAACACTTTTCAGTGGCTCTATTTCAAATATTTTTCTAACTTGGAAAGGCAAGAGGGAAGAGTGGGGTCGGGGACAGGAGGTTAGTCAGTTGAGAGACACTTTTGCTGTCTGCACCACCCGGCAAAACCTCACTGACCCCTTGTTCCAAAGGTGTAATTGTATAGACATGCCTGCTGTTGCTCTGATACTTTCTGAGTATCAATAATAGAAAAGATTTTTTTTAAAGTCAGAGAAACACTCAAGTAAAAGAAGGTTTCTGTTGATTTCAGAGAATACTGGGGTAGTCAGAGTACTGTGGGTAGGTTAGATCCTTATTGCAACACAGGTGTAATGGCTGATCATCCATCAGGTTGCATTGTACAATCTTAATGCATTCATCTGCTTTTCTTATGCAGTGGTTTGATGAAGAGTCCAATTTGAAGACAAGTTTTGTAAACGTGGATGTATATGATATAAGCAGTGCAGTATATTAAGTAAGCCACTAAAGGATTTCAAATAAGAAAATTATGTTTTGCATTCTTAGGAGATATTGTATCCTTCTGCTTTTAGTCAGCACATTTAAAAACACAATCAGAAATATTCCTTTTGATTCGTATTTTTTTTTTTCAAGTAAGACAATAAGCTCTGAGTAAAGAGTAGAATCCATCTCTGACTGTACAATTGGGTAATATACATTTCTGTACATTTGCCAGTACTTTCCAGCATACAACAAAGTGTTTAGAATTATTTTCTTACAGAAAACATTAAAAAATGCATCCAATGTATCAGTTTCACACTGTATATAAAACACAGCATTTAAAAAATATGTGCCTTGTTAGGAAATGACAGCTGCCCATGCATTTCTGTTTTAATGAACTTTAACAGAAAGGAACTGTGGCACATGTTTAGTGCATGCTAATAAAGCTGTAATCGTACTAGTAAATTCACAGGATGTTCAAAGCTAGTCTGACTGACACTGTATGACAGTAACCTACTTGCAGAACAACAGTTTACTAAGGTGGTGACAGAAGTGTATTAAATGTGTCATTCACAGATTTAACCTGTACACTGAGGTGTATTTATACTTGTCAGTAAATCTCCTAGGTGTATACTCTCTCTCCATTCCCACCCGCTTTCCTCCTCACTCACCACTTAGCAGTTTAAGATACTTACAAGCCATGTTGTGGCTGAGATAGTCTTGCAAGTTTTGAGGTACACTTCGAGGGCGTGTTATGCAAATGAACATCATTATTTGCAAATGCTGCTTCTGAAGCTGCATCCAAAATTGGTCACCTGGAAACCATCCACAACAACAGCCCGCTGGCATTCATAGCCACTCACTTATTATGTTTAGTTTTGATAAATGCATACATGTTGTTCTTTTCTGCATGTGTAATTTTTTTAAAATTTGGATCTGCTGTCTGCAAATGAATGACTTGTTCATAACATCTGGCATGTATGTCTTAAAATAGACCCACTTTGCTTCACACTTGTCCATTCTGCTCTCAGATTTCCTGTCATGAGTCTGTCTAGACTTGGAGAACACTTGCCCGCTAAATTAAAAAAAAAATATATATCTACTGCTTCAGACTACTTCAAATACTCCTTAAAGTTTAATTCTATTATGATTCCTGTAAAACCAGACTGACTGGGCAATGGGTGAGCCTATCTGTATTTTACTAGTGTGTCCTCTTCCATTTCCTGCTCCTTTTTCTTCCATCTGATACATCTCCTAATTCTTAACTAGGTGACTTGGCATGTGCAGCATGCAGCAGAACAGGACTCTTCACCAGACTTTGGAATGATCAATCTGCTTTTTCCCTTTGAATGAAAGCCCATTCTACTTCACTCCATTGATCTATAATTCTAGAGATGGCAGTAATTCAGGAACAGTGTTGGCTCAAGTAATTTCTACATCTCTAATAATTTTTCATTGTGTTCATTAGAGATACTAGGAAATTATTGGTTAGCTTACTGGAGAGTACCAGTGTAGAAAC
Source organism: Alca torda (assembly GCA_008658365.1). Lineage (NCBI taxonomy): Eukaryota > Metazoa > Chordata > Aves > Charadriiformes > Alcidae > Alca > Alca torda. Next base: position 13,426,295 of record CM018079.1, on the reverse strand, counting down.
TGACAAGACACTGTTTTTTATTTCATTGCTCTATAGTCATACTAAATGTTTCCTCCGCTTCTTTGTAATACAGAGATGCAGAGAGTTCAGTAGTGCATATCCTGTCCCAGGGTACGTGTTCCTTATGCCTTTGACAGTGTTCTCTAATGTGTCTGACCATCAGCATCCTTCTAAAGTGAGCGTGATGAGTCAGAACATAGGAACTTCTTCTTTTTGGTCCTTCCTGGAGCCCTCCAGGTCTGTAACCAGCTAACCTGTGTGTTTCTTCTGTTCCATGGTGTAGTTAAACACAAAACACTTCAGATTTTAAATGCGTAGTCATTAAAATTGTCATTGCTGAATGGATGGGGGATGTTTAATCCAATCAAAGTTTGTTGATTACAAACAATTAAATTCATACAATACTAATAGATTTTACTTTGCAAGAGGGTTGCAAAAACACGTGGATCTCGATGCAGCCATAGAAACTTCCTGCACGGCGGGTCAGGTGCTGAGATAGTACTTGAGCAGTCTATCTCTAGCGACACAGACTTCAGTGCTGGCTTCAGAATTAGTGCCAGCTTCAGGAGCAGATTAAGTTGGCTTTCGTGAGCCCTGTGCTGCAGTGGCAAGGCTGACACTGGTACACAGTCCAACAACGTGTCAGCCCACCGTCTCTGCTTTATCTTCTCTCTGAATCTTAGCACTTCACAGGGGAAAAAATAGGGGAGATATTTCCAAGTATTTTGCCATTTCAATCTTTTTTTGAAAAATCAAATGTGATCTCTTTGCGGCCTGAATTCTGCCTACCTTGGGCTTGATCAGCTTCATTGCAAGCACTCTGACTGGGATGCTGGCTGTTGCTGCAGGGTCTGAAAGAGGGTCACGCGGAACTGCGTATTCTGGGCACCAAGGGAGTTTTTCTTTCGCACAGTATTTTGGCTTGTTCATAGCTCTGTAATATGTAACTGGTGAAGAGGACTGGGTCCAGAGTACCAGGCAGAATTCCAAAACCTTGAGGATTTATTAGCTAAAACAGATTTGGCGTTTGTCAGTTTCTCTGCTGCTGCCTGCCTCATGGTCTGCCACCTATCTGAAACACTCCTCAAAGTACCTAAACAGGCTGCTGCCCCTCGCCTACTGAGCTGCCAGTGGAGCACTCTGCAGAATAAGGTGTCAGTCAGTCAGTAGTCAGACACTAAAAGGCTGACAAAGAGAAGGACAAAGTCTATACATGTTGGTTTTGGTTTTTTTTTTTTTTCAAAGTCACATACTTTAACAAATATTACTGACATTTGCATATGGATGCCCCGTTTGAAGATCGCGGCTTTCCTGTTGTCACAAACCTGGTTTCTGGAACTCTGAGGTTATTATATGCTACTCACAGAAATCCGCAGTGGAATGCAATCGTGTGACATGTTTGCTCACTCATTTTTGTCTTGCTTATTCTTGGATCCTGTCTATTTAAGCTGCAGCTATGCTGGCTTTTCTTTAGTACAAATCTCCTGGAAGGTTATTGCTGATGGCATCTGTGGCTGAAGCTAGTCTGGAGAGATGAATTATTTAAGGTGACTAATGCTTTTAATGGACTTGATGATCAATAATGCTTATAATAATAATACAATAGCAGAGAGAGACCTCATGTATGAAAAACTAGTTTCTGGAGGAGGGAGAGATCTTTGGGGACATTTTTGCCCCCATAAAATGGACTATTTCTCAGTTACTTTAATAGAATTGTGCCCAGATCTTAGTTTTATCATGTCTTACAATAGTTGGTGTTTCCTTAATTTCAGATTTTTTTTTTATGTGAGAATCTTTTTTTATTATTATTTTTAAAATGCAAGACGTGTAATAAGGAATGAAAGATTAAAAGAACTATACCTGTGGACCCTGGCAGAAGCTGAAAACAAATGAGAAGTATTAAGGAAAAATTCTATTACTTTAAATCTAATTCCTTGAGTCACAACACTTAAATGGTGGAGGACTGACTTTGTTTCTGTATCTCACTTTATACAAATGTTTTATCAAGGTGTTTTTTGTTTTTTGGGTTTTTTTTACTTAGGAGCTTAACATTTTTTTTGAGACTGTGGAAGTGGTTGTTACAAGATATTATATCTTACACTTGTGTTTGAGTGGCCTCCCTTGCCAACTTTCCTGGGTGGGAATCGTGTCACATTGTAGTGAAGGTTCCCAGTTTTGGTTTGGGAAAGCTGAAAGTAGAAGGGGAAAAGAGAAAACAGTAAGTGTGTAGTGAACAAACTCAATTTCCAAGCCAAGTAAACTATTTAAGAAGGAAAGAATGAAGCTGTGACAGTAATGCCAAACCAAAAGATTCAAAAATGCTACTCTGTAAAGGGTTCAGCCTCAAAAAATAATAAATGTTGGGATTCTTTTATTAGCCTTTGCATTCTTTAGCCATGAGCATTAATGCTTCTAACATCTCCTCAGGCCCAAGCAAATCTTTTGGGGTTTTTTTGGAGAGCATCAAAGCTCATGTTATGAAAGTATATCAGTTCAAGAGCTGAGACTGGAAGAAATACACCATTATGTTAATACAGTCTAGGATAAAATTGCAAGAGTTGTAAAGACACCTCATTTAGTAAGAACCAGCTGCAAAACCATGCAATAGTAACAGTACATATTGTATGTGAATATCTGTTACCAAAAAATGCACCAAAAACCAAGACACAGAAAAGTTGCTCTCAGACATTGCAAGTCTAGTGATGGAATTAGCTGGCATTGGCCAAAAATGGACCAGGTGAAGCAGCAGCAAGAAGTCTGCCTCTGCTGTGCCCCAGCTGAAGTTTCTGTATAATGTGGGATGGACCTAAAAGCTGTTCTTTCATAGCGAAAAGCCAGGGAGAATGGCAGTAACATATCTGTTAGCTTCCCCTGGTGTCGGGTCTCCTCTCTTTCACTTGAGGAAATGCAGTTTTAGCCACTGAGGGAAATCTGACCTTTAATGCAGTTTTGCAGGATTAATCAGAGAAGAGGTTTGTACCTACCCCAAAACAAGGCAGCCCTCAACGCTCCTGTCTTAGGGAAGAATATTTCTCTAGACTAAAGCAAAGCTGTGACATCTCTTTTTCCCCTCCTTGCCTCATCCTGCTGCACACTTTTCTCCTCAGTATCCCAGCTTCACGCTTCCTCCCCAGCCCTGCTCCATCCCTCTTTCTGTGTAGCTTTACCTTTTCTTGCCTTCTCAGCCCTCTTTACTTGACCCTGTTTCTGTCATAAGTCCCTTAGTGCAAGTCCTGACGCCTGCTGAGTTCTGTCAGGGCCAGTATAGTAGGCTGCCTCCTGCAGGGGCAAATTACTATTATTATTTGATGGGCCGTAGCTCACCTCTGTGCTGTGGTTCACAGATCCCTACTCTTTGATCATAAAGATAAGGCAAGAGTCTAGTACCTGCTCCAGGGGAGAAGGGATGGATGGGAAATCTGGCTTGAACTTTGGGAAAATTATAATGAACAACTTAACGTGGAATGATGCCTTCATAGTGGAAAATGAAGAATTGCTTTGTAATTACATTATCATGAGTTTTGTCCTTTGGGAATGAAGTGCAGTAACTTCAGAGCTGGCATCCAGTGGAACAATTTCAGACAGAAAGTGAAGATTGATTCAACTTGGACAAGAAATTAATGGATAAACAGCTTTCCTAAGCTCCATGTGTTCTTTGTTAAAAAGACTTACTAGTTCTCTCCATCCAGCTAGTGTATGAAGAGCCAGATCCTAAGATGCCTACTCAGTCCCACTTAAGCAACCTCTCAGAATGTGAGTCTTAACAGCACTTTTGTCATTAGTCAGATAAAACTGTCAGAGAGTGTATTTGCCTTACAAAGGGAAAAAGAAACATGTTTTATCTTAATACTCTTTTCACAGAAGGTCCCCTTCATCTTTGACTTTCCCAATAGACTTCTGTCCCTTTCCTTGTACTAGTTCCCAGTGGAGTGGTAGTTCCACACTCCAGCAGTGTTCTGAATCAACAGACAGTCTTCAGTGATGAGTTTGACGTTCATTAATGCTAATTATTCATGCTCTGTGTGTCGTATACTTTGCATGTGTATGGAAACCAGATCTCTACAGCTATTTGGTTTTATTATCTGAGAGTGCTACCTATGTTTCCTAAAATCTGTTGCTTTGTATGCAAATTATCCTCTCTACTGAAAGCAGACATTGTCAATCCATTTTGTAATGTCCCTAAGTAAGTGTCTAGAAATGTGCCCATTGTCATTCAGATTGGGGGTGGTTGCAGGGATTACTGCATAAAGTGTTAAATTTAATAAATATTCCCATCTCCAGGTCCACAGCAAACATGGCATGAGATGTGTGGTTTTTAAGGATGATATCTTTTAGATAAGATTTTAAGCCATGGTTATTTTTTTTTGCTAAATTTTGATCACTGATAGTTGCTCTGACTTCTAATTTGGTTAATTATTGTTTATCTAGCTTCCATCTTTCACCTGATTTTTAATGACCTTACATAAGCTGTATTTATTTACATCTAGAAATAGCAGGCAAAAATTCCATTTTTCTATGTGACTTACTTTTCTCTTCAGGTATGTCTACAACTTTGTAAAAATTATTAAAATGGTTCTGTCTCTTACAAAAGCAAACCAGCAAACTTTCTTATCTTTTGCTTTAAACTACAGTACAATTGTACTCTAGTATTTCAGAACAAAATGTGGCCCATGGTTTGCAAGGTCTCTTCCACGATAGAGCTTACACAGGAATCAGCTAAAGGATGCGATACCAGGCTTCACTCCTCCAGAGGTTTTCCTGCTATATTCTAAACTGAAGAGCATTGACGTCTGATCCAAAGGAGGGCAGTGTTTTCTTTTTTTTTAAAGGGAAGTGTTTCTTTCAGCTTGTTTGAAAAAGAAGTCTGATTGAGAGACTTTTCAACTTCTTTTTTTAATCAAAGTTGCTGTGACAGTTGTTGCTTGGGTCAGCAGAGAGCATGGTCAGTTTCCAATTACCAGCGGCTAATGGAGAAATACATTTCACTAAATCACTGCCCTGATACAGTGTCATTGATTTTAAATTATGGATGAGTCAATGAGTATTTTCATATGCTCACAGAGCAGTTCACAAAGGTGAGTTAAGCTAACACATTCTGCAATGTAGTTGTGGTGTGCTAGGAGTGCATCTACAATCAGGTACTACAGACTAGTTTGGAAAGTCCAAGGGTAGTTCAGTTGCATTTCATTCTGCTAAATATACCTAATATTTATGTAAAGTTTTTGTAAGCGTTATTAATTTTTTAATGTTATTTTTACAAAACACATTTCTGAGTAGACTAGAAAGTAGAACTACACAAATCTGTAAAAGTTCCTGGCTTTGGAGGGAATGTTTGCTCTATTCTAGGAGTGCCAGAGTAATAAAAATCAACAACGAATTCTTATACACGCAAACCAAGGAAGTCAAACCTCAGCATTTCTACTTCTGCTTTTTGTTGCTGTTCACCCCTAATTTTAGCACTTTTATGCTGTGAATGTAATACCCACAGCACACATCCCTAATATCAGTTTTATGTGATGAGGCTCAAGTAAACAATGCAATTGTCAACTGTGCACACAGCTTTGAAAAGTTAGGCCTTGGGATAGATGAATAAATAATAGGAATTCAAGCTCTTTTGGTGGCTAAGCAACAAGCATAGAAATTAAGAAGGTGTTACTTTAATGATGGACACAAAAAGCTGAGTTTCTGTGTAAAGCCATGGTTGTTTACTTGCTGTAGTGCACTAGTGTCACCAAGTCACATCAAGAGCATGGGTTACTCACAAAAGGTAATTTAGTGGAGATGCACACGCTTTCTCCCTCTTTCTGTCTCAGTGTGTATAGTGAGGCAAAGCATTCAACATCCAACAACTCATTGTCTTTATACCCATACTCACTGTAAGACTCTTACAGTTGCAGATAGGTCATCACTGTTTGGTCCTACCAGATGACTACATGCAGGAGTCTCACTGTGGTGCAGACTTGAGGCAATCCTCCAGTTATTTTTCAGTAGCTCAAGCATGTGTCCATTTGTTAAATATGGGGATAAATAAAGTACAAATCTCTTAAATGCCATGATTCTAACAAAGTTTTCCTGTCACCTCTTTTAGGATGCCATGCAGTTTCTTCTGTATATGCCGACAGTTATACTGTATGGAGATTCACTAGCTAGATAGTATGTGTAATATGGCAATAGTACTTATCTCTTAGAAATAATTTTAGTGATATTTGGAGTCCTAAGTAATTTTGGACAGTATAATTAAAAGAGTACTTTTTACAATTTTCTTCCTTTTCTGGGAAAGCAGTAGTATGATAAAGTTAATATTATATCTGATAAGAGTGTGCTCAGAACAGAGCTCAGTAACCTGACTGATTATGTTAGAGAGCCACCCATTCCCACTCAGCACAGTAGCTCAGTAAGAGAAAGGCATGCTGAAGAATACTGGATACTTCCACTTGCTCTCTGTCGCAGGAGAATAGGCCATAGCAAGGGAAGACTCGTGAGAGGTAGGGAGACCAGTCATGACATGTCTTGGAAAGATATGCAGCATCTCATATAAGGAAAAAAAAGAAGAATGCTGACATTACCAAGGGATTTGAAAAGAACTCATGTGGATTTACAGAACATTGGAAAAACTTCTGTGATGGGAGACATTTGATTTGTAGGTCTTCCAAAGCTTATTGATAAATGTTTCGGTTGATTTTGAATTGATTCCTGAACTAATGCATGTTGGTAGGTAAGATGTGAAGTCATGGGCAAAGGGATATGCTTAGCAGCTGGCTGATTTCTTCCTGTAGCAAAAGATAGATCTGATGAATAAAGAACACTGGCAATATTAAAAAAATGCATAAACTTTAAAGAACATGGGAAAAATGCAAAAAGATGTAGTCATTCAGCATGCTTTCTTTTGAGCGTGTCAAGCATAAATAGTCAAGAGGCAGTCATGAATTCTCTTTGTACAAAAGAGCTGTTTCCAGAGTAGGCTTTTGAATGGAATTGTGGAAATAATGAGTAGTAAATTCTGTATGAATGTTTAAAAAGAAGTTTGGACGTTTCATCTGTAGCTTTTATTTCGGTATTTTTCTAAATGTGCCCAAACTAGGTAGTTAAAAATCACAAAAAGGGGAAGCTGTGTCATTATCACTGATGATCTCCCATACCTCAAACTATACTGGTTTTATTCAGATTTCATCATTTTGTATGAGATGCTTTACAAAACAAGCTGATACCATGGTCCCTGTTTAACAGAAAGGGATATAGAGAATGCCTCCTTTAGTTGAAGGCTGGCGGCAGAACTGGAAACTTATCGTGAGTTTCCCATGTTCTGGTCAGTACTAGATTCATTATGAAACACATCCTCAAAAGAAGTACTATTTATGAGGAGAGATTAGAGGGATTTTATGGCTTTACCTTAGCAAAGCCACATACTTCTGGATATTTGGACTAGGTAAGTGGCAAGGATGGAGGAGAGTTATATGGAGTGGTATGCTAGAAGTAAAGGAATGAAATTTAAAGGGGTAAACTTTAATCCCATCAGGCTGTTTTGACTACAGAACAACTGTAGTCAGTTTATAACAAGTGTGCAAACCTGCTCAATCACCAGAAAATCTGAGAACCAGGCTGGATAAAATGATAGGAAATGTGCTTTTCGGGAGAGCCGGACTGGGTTGTGTAACTTGCTGTATTAAATTCATTGATGTGGAACAAAGAATAAAGAAAAGGTCTGCAGATGAACAGGTGAGATGCTTACCTCAAATATTTGAACTCATGAGACACAGGGAAGAAAAAAGTGTTTTTAATGCCCTGTACCACGGTTGCCTTCGTAGTAAAACTTACCTCTGGATTTAATCTAGAGTGCAGTAATTTGTGAGGTTCTTGCTTACAACTGTGCCAACAGCGCTGACAAATTGCTTTTTCCTAATTTTTAACTCTAAAATATTTTTGGTTTCCAACATAATATATTTTTGAAGAACATTTTGCCAGAAATGCTAACTAGAAGTATTATGATGTCCTTTAGAAATGAGAAAGTGTACCAGAATAATTTACATAAATGTAGTCCTCTTTACAAATATGACTTGAGCTTACTGGCAGCTCCTCAGGCTCTGCCCTACAGTATTTTCTCAAAGAAACTCTGGCCCTCTTTATTTCATTATTGTTTATATTTGTTATCTACCTGATCCTTAGCCACAGGTGGGGATTTCACTGTGTTTGATGTTGTACAAATACAGAACAAAAAGATCACTTCTCCAAAGGGGTTGCAATTAAGACAAACTAAAAAGAGGAGCAAACGCAAGGAAACAGTGGGATAATGTTGTCAATACACCAGGCAGTATTTTCAGTGCACTGACAGTCAGCTTTTCTTTAGGGCATCAAGGTAAAGTAGGTTCTGAAGGGGATTGTGGAGAAAGTAGGGTGATATTGCCAATATGTTGCAACTATGTTTAGGGATCTCCTAATCACCGGGGGAAGCAGAGGTATGTAATGATTAGGCACGCAAGCTTGCATCGCAGTGTGATCAGAATGGAGCATCTCGGTACGGCACAAGAAGATGAGGGGAGAAAAGAACTGGGAAGCCTTAGGAATCAAAATGAGTGAGTTGAATTTGTAGTAGAGAAGCAGCTGCTATTTGAAAACTGCAAGGAAAGATATGGCCCAGTCAAAAGAATGAACTAAGAGAAATCATCTTTTGCAGTAGTATTTTGAATTAAATGAGACAGACAAGATTGCATCTGTCAAGGCCAAAGAGAAGGATGTTGTGGTAATCAAGATGAGAATCAGAGTTTCAGCTGTGCGGATGGATAAGAAAAGTCATGGCTTAGATATGTTGTACAGCAAGAATGTACAAGATACACAGGTAGTCTGTGCTGAACAAATTAACTTCTAATGGAAAGTACAGGTCACCTGTCTCAAGCAGGTGTTTATTAAAACAGTTATCAAACTGTTCATTTGAGGGGAAGTGGGAGGAGGGGTGAAAAGGCAGATGAAAGAGGTAAACAGTAAACTGTAACAAGGTTTTTCAAAGCACTGCTTTCATATGGCAGCACACTGCAGGCAGAGTCTCTCTGCATAAATCTGATTGCAAGGTCGAAGTTGGTCATTTTCTTCACTGTTTCACTGCTGCTCAAATCAGCAGCCCTGGTGCTGTAACCTTGCATAAGTATTGTGTCTCCACCCTTACAGGTGGTGATTTTCATAAGCTAAACTGAAACATAAGGGCTTGCAGGACTCCCTGTCTCAAGCACCAGCAGAACAGCTGACTGGGCTTAAATTATTAACCAAGCCCTGTTTACTGATTTATGGGTTTTCACCAGCCCTGTGTTGCACTGACAGTAACCAGTTATGAGTCAAGTTTGACTTGATTCTCCTTCCTTACTTGATAACAACATTTGGGTCTTTAAGTGTTATTTGCTGAAAGATGCTATTGGAGTAATAAGTTCATCGTTTTCTCCCAGGTCATGTACTAGTAACCCAGTTTGTTCGTTAGAGTTAAGACTACAGACAAAATCGTCAAACAAATGACCACAGAATTGGCTACTCTCTGGAAATTCTAAGGGTGACAAGGACCTTTTCTTCTTCTGATGTTCAGTCCCTGGAATACAGCTTTATTGTAAATTAAGTTATACAGTTAAAAAGATACATAATTCTGTCTCATTATTATACTTCACAGATGAAAAATTAAATCCTAGCTGAGTCATTACCATGTTCTGTTATTGCAGATCTCTCTCATATATTCCCCAAAGAATCTTTTCTATGGAATAAAATATTAGTTCACGTGAAGGCTAGCTTGTAGCTCTGAGAACTTTCTTGGGATACTGCCCCCATGAAATCTTGTTGAGAGTTAATGTGAGGGAAGGACACTGGCTGCTCCAAACAAGACAATGTTTTGATAGCTACTCCTTTTACTTGGTTGGGTGCTGAAAATAAGTCTTTAATTCACAAAAGTTGAGGTTTTAGAAATACAAGAAAACAATGCCAAGACCTGGGAACCTTTTGGGTAGAGTGACTTAGCTACTTAAAAAAAACAATTAAAAAAAAAAAAAAAAGGCAAGCGGCAGACTTGTTGCACAGGGAAGCATTACATGGTTCTGAATAAATGTGTGACTCCTGTTCTTGAAGAGCACTAGGTGAGGAAGTAACACAGAAAGCTGCATGGTGAGACAGGAAGGAGTTAGGGGTGGGGAACAGTGATGTCAGTTGTGTTGTGCTGTGAGTTATTTCTGTCTGGATCAGTCACTTCATCACAGTCTTTCGGCTGCAATATTTTCCTAACAGTGAGATACCTGCTGTTGCTTCTAACTTCTGTGGAGTGCTGGCATCGCAACTAGCATCTTGCAATCCTTTTTCCAGGAAACAGTTTGACAACTGGACCTCTCACTGAGACTAGTAGTCCTGTGTCCTTTTATAGCCAATTTCCAATTTTCCCAGGACATGTTCAGTTTTTCTGGCTGTTAACAGTTTCTAGCATCAGCTGCTAAAACAAATTAGCTTAGGGAACTAAAGAGTACAGGTCTTGAAAACTAACTCTAACAAATGCCCATGACCACTTCATGAAACTTAAAGACATTTTCTTGCTGTTGTGCTGCCTTTATAAGGAGCCCTGTATATACACTCTGCTCCCCAAATGTAGATGGATAATTTTCAAAGGAGATAGATGGAAGTCATTCAGGCTGACTAAATAGTGTAAAATAATGGTATTTGCGTCTCTTGTTCCCACAGCAGTAGGGACAAACAGTCTTTTGCATCATGTTAATTTTTCTGTTGTTTATGGCAGTCAGTGAAAGCCATAACTCATGTGATTTCATGTGAGGAAAGACTGCCCTGAAAGGCCTACTCAGTCACTGTCTGCAGAACACTTCGTGGCTTCCAAAATTCATAAGTGCTGCAATAACGTGGGGTCCTGCTTAAAGCTTTATAACTTTTTCTCTCTTTAGGATGCTCAAAAATCATCTAACCTGCCATGCCAGGTTACAGAGTACATGAATACTTCTTTTCTGTTAACACTATCTAGTTAAGATTTCACAATCCAAGGAGGCAGGCAAGGTCTTCTGCAATCATTAGAGAAAATAAAATTCCTTTTGTGTCAAATGTGCTACAGAATAATAATGTTCTGTTCTGAATTATCTTCCAGAATCTTAGGATCCTATACTTTGCCTAAGGTAGCTTATGGAAGAAAAAAAATTAAACATTAATCAGGTGAAATAATGTTTGTTTGGTTAATATAATCCATTACTTCTTGAGTGGCACATTAATTTCACCCATAGTCCCCACACTACTTTAGAGACTTGAATAACATTTAACTCTTACATTATCTTGGGGTCATTTTATACCTGGGTCTCATATTTCAATAAAAATTTCAATAGGAATAGCAATTACAAATGTACTTGAATTACAGCTTCCCCTTTGTGAAGTTACTGCAACAGGCATCTACCTCAGGAACAAGGTTTTGCCGTTTGTTATTCATTACCAGAGAGCTGTTCCTCTTTTACCTAAAGAAATTCAAAACTTGCCCACACATATCTTGTAAATATGTGTTGTTTTACTGCCAGTTAAAATACTTAGTGTATATTGCTGCAGCACAATTATTTGCCTACAGAAATATAGTACAAAGATGTAATTGTTGTTACTGACTATATTGTACGGTCTGTGTGTCAAAACATAGGTTGGACCGATGCTGAGCACTTTTGAAAACCCAGTTTGAACTTAGTTATTCTTTCTCATGTCTGTTGTATTTGTTCTTTTGCCAGGAAGTGTCAAAACAGGTTCAGGAGTCTCCCTTCCACTCTCTGGTCTGTGCTCTAAAAATACAGTTTGATTATAAAATTCTCCTTTCCCCTCTCTGAGATGACAGGCCACCTCAAAATCTGTTTCCAGAGATGAACGATCTCTTGCACTGAATGACATTTAACCCATTGAAAAATGACTTTTTTTATGGTCAATAGTGACCCGTGATTAAAAAAAAAAAAAAAGGAAGATTTAAAGAGGTGCATCGGTTGTTGTTCTGTTTTGTTTTTCCAGTACTGATCATAGGATAAAGTAATGCTGATATTCACAAAAATTATTTGGGTGCAGCTTTTCAATAGATACACATAATATGGATCTCTGGATTTGTTATATACGTCTTCTTTTGGTATCATAGCTGGAAAGATGGAACATTTTACACGTACCGGAAAGAGCATGTTCAAGTTCTTAAGAGCTAGTACAAGTAAGAAGCAAAATCATCAGTGTGCTTGTTTGTTGAAATGTTCCCGAACTTTTTTAAGTGTTCTGCATTCAGGGGGACATTGTCTCAGCCGATAACCTTCTGCAAACAGTAGTATGCCAGATTAATCATTTTTATTTATGTCTTGCTCTGTTTGGCATAATATAATAAGGCTAATTATGTAATAATATAGTGAATTGCTTTAAGACCTGTTTCGGGTAGGGGGGAACACTTAGGATGTCCTATGCTTCCCTTCAAAGTCTGTGTGTTTAAGCCTGCCCTTCAGTCGTCGGTTAGTTCCAATTAGTTCTGTTAATTTCAGAAGGACCTTATGAGGTGACCTTGTCCCTCCCATCTTCTGTGGCAAAGAAGTTTAGGGACAGGATCAGCACCCCTTCTCCTCTCGGGTGTCAATGTTCACTTGTTAACAATAATTCTGGTTCACATAGCAGTATGTGGAGTTATTTCTTCCTCTTCAGTTTTCATGCTTTAATTTATGTAGGCAACAGAATAAAAGGAGCTGGAAGACCGTGCTGTGGAGTGAAGATGAATGAACAGAGAAGAAAGATCTGGATCCTGGGCAAGTAGCAAACCTCCCAAGGGATCGGTTCTTCTCCCCTTTCCTTTCAATTGTATCCCACTTGACTTAGAGGCAGAACTTGTGCCAGAAAACAGAGTACACCCTGAAGCTTCAGTATTATTTCCTTTATTGTCAAGCTGTTCAAAGCAAGGGCAGTTGTTCATGAGTCTGATTGTGATTAAGCATCAAATGAGAAAAGTAGTTTCTGCTTCACTTGTCACACCTCCATCCTGGCAGATAAGGAATAGCCCAAGATTTTTCTCCCCTCAGTCTGTGGTCTGCCAGCCCCTTGGGTGCTCTTTTAAACCTACCCAAAAGTCATGATCTAGTAAGATCGAAGCTGGTGAGATCAGAAAATGGGCAGGTAGAAAAGAAGTTCAAATACTGTGCAAAGACAATTGGTATCTATTTTAGCAGCAGTACTTCTGCTGGTGTAAACCGTAGTGTTAGCCTACTGCTGACTGCATTGCAGGTCTTTGTTGTCTTGCTGTATTAGAGTTGTGGTGGCAAATGTTTTTGTTTCTTTTATTTTAATCTGTGCTACTGTGGAAGCAAGAAAAGAGAAATGCTTCCTAGAGACTGAGAAACTACTAAATCGGAAGACAAAAATTCAAACTGTATCACTGGTGAAGATGCCTTCTGAAAGTTTGAGCAAGGTCATTAATGGGTCTTGTGCTCTTCTCCCTTTCCCTAATTTGAGACTATCTTTTCTCTATCATCTATTTCACTCATCTGTTTAGAATGTTAGTCCTCCTCTGAAGAACTGATTGTTATTGCATCTTTGTACAATACCAATTTTAGTTGGGATTAATCTATCCTGGTTCTCATCTCTGTTCTCATTTAATGTTCAGTTGCTTTTCCTGATTCAGTACTTATCAAATACTCGCTTACATTTGTTTAAAAAAAAAAAAATATTTAAATTTTCAAGAGAATATCTTAAGTTTTGATTACCATATATTAATGAAGTTTGAGTACACTTTTCTTCAGCATCTCATTTCCTTGACAATAGATAATAGGCTTTGTTTTAAAAGACAGGTGTCTATTATAATTTTGAGGGCTCTAACACAATAGTCTAAATCAGACTTTAACTGAAAAGGAAAGGATTTAGCCATTATTGTGTGACTGTCAGGTTTTCAGATCTTCAGATTTTCAAGAAATGTAGAAAAAGACACCTACTTGCCCATATTTTCTATTTGCTTATGTTTAGATTATGACAAATTTTGGTGCTTTAAAATTCAATTAACAGTGTGGTTATTCTTTTTGGGAATAGATTGTAAATTTTCAGGCCCCTGATCTTTTGATTTAGTGTTTCAAAGTACAAAGTATCAGCCTATGTAGCTGCTCTTCCGAAGATGTGGGCCAGCTGCCTGCATCCTGAATCTAATGTTGCCAGTGACTTTCCTGATTAGGTGATGCTTAGGGACATGGTTTAGTGGTGGACTTGGCAGTGCTAGGTTAACGGTTGGGCTTGATGATCTTAAAGGTCCCTTCCAACCTAAACGATTCTATGATTCTAATTATCTTCTACGTTCCCTCCCGAGTAAGACACAAGGCTCATCAGTGTTTTTTCACTATCCAAGTATTTGTGTTCTTCCTCATTCTGTTGCATAGTCTTTTTTTTCTTTCTCAGTATGATCTCTTTCAGAATGAATGTTTCTCTATTCTACAAGATCCTAATCTCCTTGCAATCATGCAACCCAAATAGCTGCATTGTTCAAGAGGTGATTCTAACTTGATTTCAACCTACCTCTGGAGACTAGTTTGGAAGACAAGTGATGGTATCTTGATTTCTCTTTGCTGTTAATATTTTAAGCAGCAGAATTTAGGAATTTTACCGCAAGGTGAAGTTTCGCAAAACTGGGAAGGTTACAGATCAACATGAGTGGATGACTGTGTGTACCAATCTAACAGAATATTTAAAGTAGTTATATTGAAGCTGTCCTTATTATGGCTTGGTATTGCAAAGAAGAGGAGGAGGATGTGTCTCCTGTCAGCTGTTGGCTTTAGTAGGTTATGGTGACTTCAGTTTTTTGTTGAACTACATAAATTAGGTCTTCATTGCTGGGTAGCATCCAGAAAGTTCGTAAGTGTAATTGTTTACCTTTTAAAAAAAAAAAAATAATTAAAATCTACATCCTGTAGAGGCAGATGAGCAAGGTGAGCAGTGCAGAAGTTTCTGTCAAAGTGTCTATTTGAGTGTCTGCTGAGGAGAAAAGCTATTTAAACTACAGGATTTTGTTGATGCAGAAGAAATGGGTGAAGATTAGGAATGCAGATGTTACTGTTAGTTTCAGCAGAGAATTTTGGTTTGAGAGCATTTTTGTGCTCACTTGCCTGAAGAGAGGCCTGCTGTAGAGAGTTCAAGGCAAGGGAAGAGCATCTGAGTGAAGAATATTTGCTTTATGGAAAATTTGTCTGGGGTCCTATGGCTATGGTCCTATGGAAAACAAGCAATTTTCTTTTTCAAACAAATTATGCGTACGAGAATGGTTTAAACATGTATGGAACATGCATTACTTTTATTTCGTTTATTTTTATCTTAATGTTTACTCAAATATATTCTGATCAGACTGAAGTTATTTATGCTTATGTAAGTAACAAAAGGAAACTTGCACATTTACAAATGAAGTGTGATAACTTGGTAGCTTTACAGTTTGCTTTTGTTATTTTATTTGCTTGCCTGTGACTTTCACATGAGCAGCATGCTTCTAAAACACTTATTTGCAGATGTCACTTTAAATATTATTTTCCAAGAGTTTATTTTTCTTAGAAAACAGATGTCTGTAATCATCTTCTTTGACCTTCGAGACTTATCAAAGTCAAATAGGTAATCATCCAATCAGACGGGCTATCATTATCAGAAGAAAAGTAATTATAATCTGAATATGTTTGAACATGATTATTACAAGCCTTAAACAGTTACACTTCTGATTGGGGCAGAACTAAAGACATTATCACTTCATAATTCACATGATGTAACTTCACTTATCCTTGTAATTTTGGAATATGAAGAGCTAAATTTACTGAACAGTGTAGTTCCTTAAACTTGAAAAAATTGTGTAATACCCTCTCTAAAGCCAGAAGAAGGATTCTCAACATCTTTATACTGAAATTAGGGAAAACTGTATTTAAGAACATGAGAATTAAAACACATTATTAGATAAATCTCTAAAAGGGATGAGGAGTACAACATGTATTTATATATGAAAATGCACTTGGAATGAAATGTTTTACTGTTCTGGATGCAATTTAACAAAGCACTGAGAGTCTCCTTGGCTCTAAGCATTTATATGATCAGTTCTGTGTCTCCTGGGATCAGGTCCAAGGCTAGTCTTGTCTCCTTCAGTGCATATCTTCTCACACTTAGGGGAGTGGGAGCTGAAGTATCCTTTGCTGAGCACAGCTTGAAAGGCACAGTACTTGAGGTGTCCTTGGCTGCGGTCAGTGACGGGATGGCCACGCCACTCCAGAGGGGCTGGGAAGTTCACCATAGACTGGAACCAGCTGAGGCAGGAGCTGCTGCCATGGGAAATGGAATTACACTGCTGTAACCCCTCTAAGTACAGTTGTAGGGAAAGATGGAAGCAGTTTTTAATCTCATTCATGGCAGTTTTGAATATTGTGCAGATAGGGAAATTTGTTCTTTAAAATGGGAAATGGTGGTAATGTGAAAAAATGCAGTGAAGCAAAAAAAAATGTTGATAATTGGAGGATGAAAGAAAGAAGGGGAGAAGGAGAATCCTTAAATACACAGGGTTGCCCAGAGAGATGTTTTTATTGCTAAGGTGAGATGCTTTTACCTCATCCAACAGGTAAAAGCTCAAAGCTCAGAAGTTACACTACGTAGTGAGAGAAAGATTTATTTTAAAGGAAAAATCCTGAAGGGATTGTAGCTGCTGAAGTCTGTGGGGCTCTGAACAACAATGTGATCATGTTCAGTTGCTGAATATTCCTGCCCTGCAAGAAATAACTGTGGTTGTTGACTTCACAAAGTGTGAGCCAGCAGAGCCAGTACCAGCTGACAGAAAAGTGCTCATCAGGGGATAGTCGAGATTCTGTTTAGTGTATTTCAGCACTATGCTGTATGTTCAAATAAGGTGAAACAGAATGGTCTGAGACCTTCTGCTTAGGAATCGGAATGTTTTTCCCAAACATAACAAAGACACAAGTTCTATTATACTGGTCCTGCACAAAATGGATGTGTGCAGTAGAGGCTGGCTAATTAAGCAGTTTCAAAGAGGGCAGAGGCTTTTCATATCACTGGGGAAATCCGTCAGAATAATCTAACTGCACTCTTGGCCATTTCTTGGGTCTTGCAAATACTTGGGAAAAATGATCAGCATTAGATTCTCTGTGGACCATTTGAAAATCAAATCATTTTAAAAGATGAGGAAATAGATTCTTTCACAGCAGGATATGGCCTGTGGCAATATGAATAGGGTTTGGTTTTTTTTGCTTGGGACATGCTTCAGAGCTTCGTAGAGATTTGGAAGGAGTCTTTTTACACCTAGAAGATGTCTTGCTGCTTACCACACCTCTGAAGAGGAATCAATACTCTCAAACATGATTTAGAATAACCTGAAGGCTACCAATCTGTAATTAAAACAAAAGAAATGACAGTTGTTCTGTAAAGCTTAGGCATAACCAGCAAGACAAGAATTTGCTTGGAGGAAGGGGGGGTCAGGAGGGTGGAAATTCTGCAGAACTAACTCCCCCAAAACTCACAGGTCTGCAGAATTTTAAAGGGCTCCATTCCCATTACAGAAGGTTTATCTGTAAGCTTACCTATATTTCAAAACCACTGCATAGGCTGGATGAAAAAGGGAAACCATTCTAGGAGTCAACAGCATGATTTAACATTTTTCAGAACTGAAAAGGGAGTGTGTGCCTCTTTCAGCTCACCCATGTTTCAGAGTCCTTTTGATGTTGGACTCCACTTTTAGAACTTACTGGCTGACATACGACACAAATGATGTTGCCAGCCTGCTACAGGAGAGATCTAAACGCTCCATGGAGAAATTACTTGCACTATCTGAAATTTACAGCCATGATTGAACCTACAGAACTTTTCCACCAGTAGCTGTATGAAAGAAAGTTTGTAGGTAGGAGATGAAGCATTGATTAGAAGTGCACTTTGGATTCAGGAGTTCTCGGGACATGTCCCGAGACATGTGACTGGAAAAATTAGTATTGTGACATTGCTGCTGTGCCTATGTCTAGGCATAAGCAAAATCATGCTGCTGTTGTCTGTAGACAGTGGTGCAAGTGGTTTGTTATCTTCCCATGCAGGGGAGCAGGGAATTTGCTGCTCAGTGAAAAATGTGGCTGCTGATAAAAGCATGGTTCTCATTTTTCCTCCTTGCTTGTCAGAAGTGGAAATGTCCTAGTCCCCTGGCAGGAGGAACACAGAGACCAGAATTAGTCTCCAGTGCAGTTAAAAGCTTCCATGGTACTAGAATAATGTATGATTTGCAATTTTAGTTTCTAGTAATGAATTAGGAAAAAATGTTCATATTCTAGTCCAGCCCCTCCGCACCAGCAATGAACTAGAATCACCCTCTCCTGATTTGAAAACTGGGAGAGGAGAAAAAAAAAAAAAGCTCGAGAGTGACTTGGACAAGATGGAAATCAATTTGGGTTTTTGTCATGAAAGCGTTCTGATAAAAATTAGGTAAATCATTCCTTAAGTCAGTTATTGAATTGCTTAATTCTTTTCTTGCTGGGCTAAGTCACTTTCAGATCTGACCTTTGGGACCCAGCCGGGGATTGTGTCTGATATCCCAGCCAGCCACAGATGAAATTACTGGGCATACAACCCCATGTTTTGCTTGGGCCTTATGGAATTAGTTCCTTTTAGCAGTAAGAGAAGTGAAACACCAGAAGCTGTTACCTGTGGTAGCATGGTCTTCATGGCAAACACAGGAGATGAGAGATTTCCCTGTTGCTGATTGGTAATGTAGGATGTAAGGCATTGAACTAGAGATGTGAGTGACTGTATTTCAGAAGCAGAAAGTGAGAAAACCAATGAAGTGTAGGTTATTTGAGAGGCAAGAGAGACAGCTCATTAGAGCACAGTGTTGATTAAAAGGCAGGCTAGCATTTCTGAAAGACTGCTTTTTGTTCCTAGTACATTCAGAGAACCACAATTTTATATATGTAGTTGTAGCACAGAAATCGTATTTTGCCAAAGAAGTATTCAACTTGTACCATCATGTGGCTCTTGCAGTGGCCCAGGGTAAAGGGGCAACAAGGTGTTTAATCAACCAGCTTCCTCTGGTTTATTTTTCTGAATTCGCAGTAATCTTGAATTTGTTTTACTAGTGCCATTACTTAACAAGTGCAACCTGGTATAAGCTTGGACAGTGAGTATTTGCAGAATTCATCCCAGGATTGCTAAAAGATTCAGTCAATAAAGTTTGGCTGTTCCTTCTAACTTCTTTCCTGTCTATACATCAGTTTACTTTAAAGACAGTCTGTAAAATTCTTGGGTGAAAAGGTCCCCCCCAGACATTTCACTCTTCACAAATAATTGAAATACATGTTAACAATTTATTATATAATGAAGAATTTCCTGCACACTGTCCGTTTTCCAGCCGCTTTACTCCTTGATCAAGATAGAAAGTCAAAACCAGATGAGACATCTCCCTTCAAAAACATATTAAGAAATTCTTCTTACGTCATCTTTACGGAGTTTATTGAGCTAAAAAAAATTCTATTTTACACTTTTATTACACTTTAGCAATTAAAGCAATGCTGTGTATATGAAAACAACTTCCCAATTTTTAATTATTTCACTTTTGTCTTATTTGGAACTTTTGCACATTTCTTTCAAGACCAGGAATATTTACATTAAGGAAGAAAACATTTTGGTTAT
The DNA here is from genome assembly GCA_008658365.1 of Alca torda. Lineage (NCBI taxonomy): Eukaryota > Metazoa > Chordata > Aves > Charadriiformes > Alcidae > Alca > Alca torda. Next base: position 13,406,663 of record CM018079.1, on the reverse strand, counting down.
GATTGAGCAGATGGAAATTATTGTACTGACAGTTTTTAAATCTTTATTTTCTTTTTTGTTAACAAGTTCAATACCTGTTCCTACTTTTCAGGCATTTTAAATTTCCTTCAATTACAATTTCTTCCCTTCCCTTTCACTTTTTATTTATTGAATTAAATCACAGGAGTCTTTTTGCAAAAACTCACCTTGACAACTCACTGCAGCCTGTGGCTTTTGTTACTATTCTGCCTCACTACATGCACATAAATTAATTAACCTGAACTGAGCTTCGTCATGTTGAAGTAATCGGTCTTTTCTTTTCTTTCATTCAGTTTCATTGTCTTACATGATGGGTTACCAGGGATTTTTTTCCACAAAAAGATACTTTAATCTGGTCTGAAAGATTCCACTGTTTTTATTGTCTTTCCTGCTCCTTCTTGCCTCCAGAGCTACCTGTGGCCACACTTCCTTTCTGAAGAAAGAGCCCTCTGGGCATATTAGGGAAGTAACTTTAGAGATTTACTAGAAACAGTACTATAACTAGAAGTGACTCTTGTTTTGAATGTATTATACTACAGGCGGCTGTTGAACTGCTCTATATAGTCCATTCTCTGAACTACTTACATTACAGGTCATGCAAATTAAATAACTGATATCCCCCCTCCCCCCCCTTTTTTTAATGTTAACAATTTAAAGCCCTGAGCTGTGACAGCACATCTCTGTTTGTGGACAGCCAAGTGCATTCAGGGAGCTCAGTTAATTGAATAATAAAACTAGTATGTGTCTCCCAGTTCAAAAGCATTCATTCTTTGGAGCCAGTGGCATCTGCCTCAGGGAGCCAAACCTTACATGCAGTAGTAGGGCTTGAAATATCTGGAGTAGTGCACGTGCTGTCCTTTAACTTGGAATAATGCAATGTCTTTAACTTAAAATAATCTAAAATTCAAACTGAAATTTAGATTCAGAAACAGTGGGATTCCTAAAGAATTATTTCATTGCTAAGATAGTATTCCATGCTCAAAATGTTTATCTGCTAAAAGCAGCAGAAATTTTGTGAGTTAACTTCTCTGGAGAAAATTACCCAGAGAACATTGAGGAGACAGATATCCAGGGAAGCTGGACGTATGCAGATGTTGGTGTAAGTTAAAACAGAATTTGTCCTACAGCTTTTGTAATACAATTGTTATACAGAACAATTGGTGTTCTCTGAGAAAGTTACTTTCTAATTTTATTTATCATACACTTATTTCCTTTCAGTGTTTTCTTATGAACTGCCTAACCTAATCTTGAAACGTGTCTTTCAAAAAATTAAGTTCCTTGTCCCTTTCATTCCTCTATTCTCTATCTTGTTTTCCATTTCTTTCTCAGAACTTGATCCTTGGTACTTGCGCATAAAACAGATAGTCTACTTGATAATCTTAAATTAGGGATGCATTTGCATTTGTGTTGGTCAGATCATGAATGCAATGATCATACCCAGTTGCTGGGATTTTTGTTCAAATCATGGATTGCTCTGAGTGTACAAACTGACTTCCTCTTGGGTGCAATTAAATCACTTGGGCACCGGGACCACACTTTAATATACTCCAAACACTAATGGGCGTTCAGTCTATAGAATCACCCAGAGATAGTGTTCTGCGCAGGCCAGGGAGAGACAGAGACAATGCAGGATTCTTATTGTGTCTCAATAAGAAAGGCCCGACAATAAATGACTTAATTAAATAGCTGTTTTAATAAGGTAGAACAAAAAGAAGAATAGAGAAAGTGAGTAAATCTTACGCTCTTCAGATGATGGGAGTCCTGTATTTCTGCATCTGGAGGGACCCTTGATGGATTTTTCCCATGGCACACTGCACAGATTCTGTCTGTGGACGGGTTCCTCTTCCCACCCATGCCATGGTGCCTCTTATATTATGGACCAAGCAGACTCATATATCTTCTCCTGGCAGGCTGGAATGTTATCTCTGTTATAACATCCACCAGCGCACAGCACAGGCTGGCATGGGGCACACCATCATTACCGAGGTTACTCATGCTAACATACAGACTTCTCAAGCCTGAAGTACAACGCCCAAAAGAGCAGACATGGCTTGCTCGAGAACACCGACTCCTTGAATATAAAGCCTTCTGCAAGACTCCCAACACAGATCCTCCAAAGTAAAAGTGCTCTGAAATGCATACAAGGTAGCTGTCAGATTCTTAGTGCCAAATCTTTCATTTTACAAGTATGTTCCTATCAGACCATGCTACTGCTAGATAGTGCAGGCAACAGCTTTGACGTATTAAAAAGAAACTATAGTTCTGTGGTTTTGCACAGACATTTTAGACTCATGCATCCTAAAAACTTCCTTGTCTCATCTAAAACCAGTAATGTGTCTTGGGTTGGGCAGCAGGGATTGCAGCAGTTGTATTTACACTGGATGCCTTTAGCTTTCTCAGAAGTGAGAGAGCTGATTTTGCAAGTTTTTAAATCTGCTTTCTATCCAAAGTTACTGACCTTCCTGTCATTTGTTGAAATTAATCATAATTTAGTAATTCTGGATGGATTTTTCTGTTATCATAAGAGAGAGATTCTTTTTCACCTTGCCTTCTAATTCTAGCATTGACTTGACACTGTGCATGTCTACTTCTACTATTGCAGAATTCTCTACTCAGGTTTAAACACCACCAGTAGCTTTCCTAAGGAATCTGAACTCACTTAATTAAGCAGCTTATCTAACCCTGCTTCAAAAGTTCATCTGTTCTGCATCACAGCTAATCTTGAAACTTGGCATGAAACTATGCACAATTTATTTTGCATTATCGTGCTGTATGCTTCAGAAAGTATGACAGGAAAGTTAGTGTTCACATAAAAGTGACTGGACGCATTTTCAAAGCACAAAAGACTGAGAACTATTAAGCCTCTAACTTTGGCTCAAGGAAGTTCCTGAGCTACAACGAGTTTATGAGCATGGCAAGTACATAGCAATGTATATAGCAAATATAGCTCTTCTTATGCATACTCTGTTGGTTGCTGTTGGAGATACAGCATTGGGAGATACATTGGAGATACACCTTGATGGACTTTTTGTTAGTGTCTCTATAGTGGCTCTAATGTATTTTATCAAAAAACCTGTATCGAAATTTGAAAAGAAGCTATTCATCGCATGCCGTAAGTAGTATCATTTATATCACTGTTAAAGTTATAGCAAATAGGTGAAAATACCGTGTTAATTTTCTTAAATTATGATAGCTTGGTCTATTGGAACAAAGGCTTCTGTTAGTTCATCAGATATCCTGTAGCTTCCATCTCTTCTCTTCATTGGAACTGAATGTCTGTAGCATCATAAGCAGAAACAGCATTTCTAAAATAGGAAATCGGTTGAATCAGGACTGATACATGTGTATCTTGGCTCAGATCCCACAGTCTCACTTAAAATGTGGGCCCTGTTTTTAAGTGTGCTTGTATCATTACATCCTCGTGCTTCCAGACGTCTTCATCTTTCACTAATTGGACAGAATATCTTCTCTTATGACCAAGTTTGGGACAACAGGATTTGAAACTCTTGTTATATATTCTAATATCAATAGCCTTGTCTTTTGCATGATATTTACTGACAGCTCTTCAACTTAATGAGGATTAAGAACCTGTTTCAAGGAGGCTCTTGTTGCCCTAATATGTGTGGCTGACAAATAAAACAATCAGATACTTTGGAATAATCTTCAGCTTTGAGAATGATGAATATTTAGTAAATAATTAGCATTTAGTGGTTCAAAATAAAAGTATTTTTTCATAATAAAATATAAAGATGTAAGGACACTGACTAATTAAATTAATTTATTATTTAAAGATATTCTTTAAAATCACTACATTGAGCATACTGTTTCTATTGACGTTAATTTATTATAATAATTCTATGTATGTATCTGTCCGTACCTAATCCACACACAACTATTTTGGAATAAAACTATTATGACTGCAAAGTCAAGTATTCAAAATTAAGGACTGTCATAATTAACACCTTATATTTAACCTATTTAACTTTCTCCTTTTTCTATTTTTTTTATTGTGGCATAGCATTTGAATATCATTGTATTCTGTTGTTTTGGTGGTTTGTGGTTTTTTTTTTTTTTTCCTATTTGTCTGTCTCGGTGTCTAGCACAGACAGTGTTAAATGAAAATAAATCTGTGCATCAAAATACAAGTCTGTAACCTGGAAGGTACAGGTGACACTGACAGGGTGTAAGTGTGCCAGTTTTGATACAGCATGACCTAAATGTGTGCCCAGCCTCCCTAGAGGATTTGTACAACCTCGCACTGAGCCCTCTGACACATTTCCATGGCTGTTTAACCTATCCAGCAGGGTTGCGGAAGAGCTTATGTGTGATATAGCCACATGCTCCTTTGGCTATAAAGACTTATTGAGGCTGTTGTTTGCATTTTTTTTTTTTAATGTTTTGCCTATTTATTTGTTTTGCACGTGGCCTGAGGCCTTCCGTACAGGTGTGCATCCATAACATGCCTGAGTGTTTCATAAGCATAGGAGTTTATAGTAGAGGATGTTAGGGAGGTTGCTTGTCAGGGACAGTTGCTGTGCAAGGTTCCCATGTGTGAATGAAAGGAAGCCTTACTACTGTTTTATGGAGGACAAAATCAGATGTGAAGATGTTAGAAGTTTCCATTAATTACAAGCATCTGATTTAATGCACGTAAGATCTGAGGTTTTAGAGTACTTTATGTATAGCACTTCAGTAAATTGAATGCACAAGTCCCACTGGCTATACCAAAACTGTGAATACACAGTGTCTGCAAAATTAAAAGGCAACTGGAATTACATGAAAAACTTGGAGCAGGAATAAAAGTAGCACACATTTTACCAGGGTATTCTTCACGTGTCTTAACTGTGACATATTCCTTTCTCTTCTTGAAAGTCTCAGCTTCACTTACTATTTTCCATTTCCAGCAACAAAGCAGAAATTAAATGGAAAATAGCTTTTTGTGCTGTACAACTCTGTCTGTCACTAGAGCTGCTCTATTTAAGCATGGGGATTGTGGAAAAATTAGCACATGATCATATAATTAATGTCATAATACATACACAAAAAAGGCTGCATGGTTCTGGCATTCGCTAATATTTGAGTACATAGTTTGGCAAAACTTCTGTTGTCTTTGGGAAATGCTGTTCTGTATTTGTCACATAGTGTCATACTGGCATTTATACGTATCATCTGCACTTTTTGCAAGAGATCTGAAGTTACAAAACTGGAATTTGTTATGGTGCATGTTCTCCACATATACTGCAAAAGGGCTTTGGCAGTGGGTCCCATAGACAGTTGGGATTCAGGCATGGCAGGGGCTGCTCCAGGTTTTGCAAGGATAGCTTCTGTCAAAAGGACAACTGTGACCCTTTATACCCTGTCTTTGCCAGCCTATCCTTCTCCTAGTCCTCCTTTTCTTCTCTGCCCTCATTCCAGGCTGCGTCTCTTCACCTACTCAGTTTTTCTTCCTTATTTAATCCCTCCAGGCTCCCTATTCCAGTCCTTGACCAATCAGTACTGGTTCCCATCTTTCTGACTCCTCGCTTCTCTGGCCGTTTTCTCAGTGACTGATTCTACACTCAGTCTTTGCCCACTTTCTAATATCTACTGCTCTTGGCTACCATCTCCTTTCTTTAGACATTTTGTACAGTTTTGGTTCCTCCCTCCCCTTCCATCAGTTCTTGGTTGTAGTACATCAGACTAGCTCTCATAGATATTCTAGCATCTCATCATGCCTAAACACAACTCAGCCCTCTGGTTTGCAGGTCCACTGTTTCTTCATCTACTGCAGTTACCTTAATGAATCAGTTCCTTGCTTATCTTTAATTTCCCTCCTTGATTCATACACCTGTGCTACTCGTCAGGATAGTTCGTGTCTGTTTCGTTCCCCTACTCCAGTTTTTAGACTGACTCTATCCCCAAACAAGGTCCCTTTTCAAAACTGCAGTCATTCTCGCCTTACTCTTGACCTCTCTGTAGCTAATTCAAGAAACTGTATTACCTAACTCCAGTTTGTATGTTTGTAATTTGAGGACTTTGATTAGGTACAACTTACAAGTTTTGGTAGAACTTACAAATTTGCTTTATCATTGAATTGTACTGTTATGTGGTGTCGGCTAGCCAGAAAGTATCACAATCTCTGACTGTGACTGGTGAAGAACTGTCGATGCAAATGGCTTTGCACACCAAAAGAGCATTATTGAACAGTAAGTTGACAGAAGTCAAGGAGAACTGGCTGTCACAAGTTTCCCCACTGAAAGGTTTTGAAGAAGGTTGAAGTATTTCCCCAGGTACAGAACAGAATTGTCAGTGATAGTGTCTTGAAGTCTTAGAGAGCTGCAGAAAATAAAGGCTGAAAATAATCTATAGTACTAAATATTGAGCAGCCCCATTAAGAATGTATTTGATCATCTCTCTTGTTTCAACTTGTGCTCATCATTGTGGTTTTATTTATTTATTTAATAGCAAAAGGTGTATGTGATACAGCAAAAGCAGGGGAGGCTTTTGATAAGCACAAGTGAGGGTTAAGTGTCTGACTTTCCTTGACTTGGTATAAGCATTTGATTGCTGACCACATCTTTGCCCTCTATCTTCAAATGTACTGTGCAAAGTAATCCAAGTCCTGTGCAGAACTCTAGTAGTTAAAATGATACAAATATGTGTTTAAATGTAGCTTGTAATACTTGCCTTCAGTTTTAATAAATGAGAAGTAATTAGTTTAAAAGCAGTGCTGTAAAAAAAGAGCAATGGAATGTAGCAGCAGTTCTGATGTGATGTCTTTGTAATAATAATTTTAAGAGAGTGAGTTGATTGCAATGGGTTTTGACTTAAACTAGATAGGAATTAGGGATTTTGCACTTCTACAAATAATACCAAATGCAAGAGGTCTCTTGAGAGCTGGAGAACTTACAAAGTATTAGTGACTTAATCATCTCAGCAGCTGATATGCTAAAAGGAAATTATTTTTCAAATTACTTTTCCAGGGTTGTGTTCTTAAACATTTAAATGTAGATGCACACACAAGGAACAAGGTATGTGTAAATAATCCCAGTCACTTTAGTAAGTGATACATGTATATGTGTGCTCAGGAAAAATGCATGACAGAACTGGACTTGAAAATGCTGTTTTACAGTGCAAACAACAGGAGTGAGGATTAAGTTCCTGCAGAGGGCCAAGGAGGGCTTTCCAACGATTTTTGATGTTTTGATTTAGGATTGATATAGGATTTGATAGATTTTTGCACTGATGTGTACCATAGCCATATTGCCATCTCCAGCACTGTCCCTGTGTTATCACAGCCACTATCCTGGTACCACAGAGAAACTGGGCTCTGGGAGTCTGTATTGGTTACTGAGAGGAATGGCTGCCAAGCAGCCAGGAGAGCAGGACACTGGTGTGGCAAGAAGGGGCAGAGTTTATTTTGGATATTGTTGCAGCAATCTGCAGAAAGGAAGTGTTTGTAATAAGATGATTAGAAAGAAGTGTCTGAATAAGGCTTTTTAAAATTATTTTAATTTGGGATCAACATTATTAGTGAATCTGAACTGCGTTTATCTCTCTGGATTATACAGTACGCCATATTTACCTGAATTGTTTTTCTTTAAATATAAACCTTATTAACAACAAAGAATGTTTTAAAGTTCTTGTGAATATAAGCCATTGTTGCATTTTGGAAGGGAAGTAATAATGAGGTACTTCAGCTCTGCTTTAGTTGGACAGGGCTTCTAAACATTCGCTGCTAGTGTTGGCTGTACGTGTTCACTAATTGTTTTTGGGGAGGTAGGTTTTTTCCAGGAGACCTTTCAACATGCCTAAGTGAGCAGAAAGGATCACTGTTTCTGAATTCGAAATTTCTTCTGGTGAAATTTACATGATAAAAGAAACTTGTAGTAGTATGAAATGTAGTGGAGAGGGTTTGTTTGGTTTGGTTTTTTTTTTTAACATAGAGGCATTTCTCAACTTCAGTGTTCTATTAAACTACATGAACTCTGTTTTGTTCCTTTTTGAGAGGAGCTGTACTTCTGCTACTAGTGAAGATCACAGTGTACTTAGCCTATAAACTCTTTGAGAGGAAAGGAAAACAAATTATAGTATTTAAAGCAGTGCAAGTATGAAAAAGAAACTGAGGGTCTGGAAATATTTTACATTTGTATACCACCTCCTTTCCCAGCATCCACAAGGTTACAGTAATGCACTACAGACTTGCAGTATCCTCATAAATTGTGTATTACTACCTCTGTTTTATTGATGGGGGGAGCTGAGATAAAGAAATACTTGTGCTTTCTCGATTCATGCAGTAAGCCAGTAAAAGAAATGGAAATAGTGTCCCCGTTTTTTGAATCCTGATTGTGTTTGAAGCAAAAAAAGCATTTTTTTCTCTCATAAAGTAATAGCAAAAAATTGAAGGGATCACTAGCTGTTGTGAACTTCAGCCCCATTAAGAGTTCCGCTCTGTTTATGTTAGTCTTAAAATATGTTTGGTTAACTTGTTCTCTAGTGACAAATATACCACAACCTCTCCAGGCAATATGTTTCAGTGTCTCACTGTGCTTATCACTAAAAAAGTTGGCTGCAATTTAAATCTATTACTTCTTGTTTATGATGGGCATGGAGAACAAATTACTCCTTCCCTTTGAAAACTGTGACCATACGCCTCCTCAGTCTTCCCATCTGGAGATTAAACAATTGCAGTTCTTTTGATCTTTCATTGTAGGTCGTGTTTTCTAACCCTCTGATCGTTCTCACTGCTCTCTGCTGCTCTCTCCAGTTATCGACACCATTCTTGAAATGTGGTGCCAAAACCAAGGCGCTGCACTCATGGCTGATGCCTTAATAGTACTGAATAAAGCAGAAGGCTTACTTCAGTCGTCTCACGGAGCAATTTCCCATGACGCACCAAATCTGATGTTTGCCTTCTCCCCCCCCCCCCCCCCCCCCCGAATGACACTGCTGATTCATACTGCTTGTCCTGTCCTGGGGGTCTGGCTTTCTGCAGAAAGGCCACCCCACCACTCGGGCCCCACCTCACGTTTGTCATATGTGTGAGCAGGGGCTCCCCCCGTCTTATTTTTGCATTGTGCCTCTTCATCAGTGGAGAGAGCTCAAAAGACATTTGGCTTGCCCTTTTGGAATTGGGCTATCTCATCCTTGCTAGACTGGTGTTGTGGTTTAACCCCAGCTGGCAATTATACAGCTGCTCGCCCACTGCCCACCGGGTGGGATGGAGGAGAGAACAGGAAGAGTAAAAGTGAGGAAAAACTCCTGGGTTGAGATAAAGACAGTTTAATAGGTAAAGCCAAAGCTGTGCACGCAAGCAAAGCAAACCAAGGAATTCATTCACAGCTTCCGATGGGCAGGCAGGTGTTCAGCTGTCTCCAGGAAAGCAGGGCTCCACCACGTTTAATGGTTATTTGGGAAGACAAAATGCCATCATTCTGCACGTCTCCCACTTCCTCCTCCTTCCCACAGCTTTATATACTGAGCGTGACACCATGTGGTACGGAATATCCCTTTGGGATCAGCTGGGGTCAGCTGTCCCAGCTGTGTCCCCTACAAACCTGTTGTGCATCCCCAGCCCTCGCTGGTGGCGTGGTGTCAGGAGCAGGGATGTCCTTGACTCTGTGCAAGCACTGCTTGGCAATAACTAAAACATCCCTGTGTTATCGGGGATGTGATCAGCTGTATTTGCAGCACGAATCCAAAATATAGCCCTGTACCAGCTACTATGAGGAAAAATAATTCTACCTCAGTCATAAACCAGCACAGCTGGATATATAAAGAGGTATCAGGAATGTAAAACTGCGAGGCCATCCACACCATTACCACTGCAGACAACACCATGAAGCAACTACTTTTATAAATTGCAGTGGGGATTGGAAGATCATTCCAGGACCTCACGCACCTCGGGTGGTTCAAGTATTTGCTCTCACGGCCGGTTTAATTGTATTCACTTGTTCTCTTGGGGGCGGGGAGGGGGGGGTGGATACCTGAGCAAAGGGCCGCCCTGTGTCCCCCCTCCTTCCCTAAGGCTCCGTAAAGCCAAGGCCTTTCGATCTCCTCTCATGGCGGCGGGCGGGCTCCGCGCAGTGCCGCCGCTCGGCCCTAGGTGGCGGCCCTGCCGCAGGCCGCGGCGGGCGGGAGCCGGCGCCGGTGGCCCCGCGGCTGCGGGAACCCGCCCGGCTCGGAGGAGGAGGAGGCGGCGACGGCCGGCGGGGAGCTCCGGCCTGACGGGAGGAGGCTGCCCCGTTCCTCCGGGCGGCAGCGGTGCCGGGGGCGGGCGGTAGCCGCGGCTTTGTGCAGGGAGGCGGCGAGTAGGGCCGGGGGAAGGGGGGTACCTGGGGCCGGCGCTGTCGCTGGAGGCCGGGAAGCAGGGATGACCCTTAAGGGGAGCGGAGGGGAAAAGCCTCTGGGTGCTGCGGGTGGGGACAGGGAGCAGGAATTGAAAGCGACGGACGTTTTGCAGGTCTTACACAGGCCGCTGTATTCAGTGCTGTGACCCCTCTTGCAGGCTGAAGCGACGGGGAGGCTTCAGGGGGTGATCGTCTAGATCTGGTCCTTGAGCTCCCAGGCCTGGTCCTGCCCTGCAAAGGAAACACAGTCTGTGAGAGGGAATTTTCCTGACACCAGCCGTGGGCTGCTTCCTGCTCTGGGGATCGTGCCTCTGACAGACTGGCGGCATGCCTCAAAAGCGTGATAAAAAAGATAAGAGAGTTTCCACCCTAAGTTTGTAGCACATAGGTGAGAGTTGTAGCTGTATGGGTGCACTGGAGTTCACTGACCTAAGTGTAAGCTTGCAGGTTTCCAGAGCTGGGATGTGAAATATAGGTGCCTTTATAGACTTTTCTCTTAAAAATCCCCTACAGCTGTCAGCCGGTGGCACTGTTTGTTAGATTAAACGATAAAACGGCTTGTTCTCAGCCTGTGCTGGGCAGGTGGTCTCTGGTGCTGGACCTGATGGTGCAGGATCCACTCCCCGGGTGAGATGTGGCTCTCGGCATGTGCCTGTGTTCTCAATATTTATTTCTTCTTGTGTTCGGGAGGGGTTTAAAGCGCTTTGCAGTGCCATGTTCCTTTGGTGTATTTAAAGGGTGCTTTGATTTTGGGCAGCAGCATAGGTAGTTCCCTCGGCAGCCGCAGTGCCTGGCAGACTCGCGGGAGCCTTCCAGCGCCTGGAAGTGTCTATATCCCTTTCCCCAGCGCTCTGAATGAGCGTGCTGGGTGTGAACGGATCCAACAGGATTTTGACTTGAGTTAACGTAAGTGCTGAAAAAAAATCAAAAGAACCTGACTTAGGAAGGAGATCGAAAAGAAGTCACTGCTGAACCAGGCTTCTAGTGTGCGTGGTATTGTTTCAGGTTCTCCATTAATTTCCTAACAGTCTTGTTAGTCAGACCATCAGTTTTGGGAAGGGGGCGGTTAGAGGGGTTATGGCTACATCTGCTTTAGGAAAGTGTTATGCAGTGGGAGTGGATCTGTACAGCGAATCTAGCTGGTGCTGAGGACCATGCTATATGCCTTTCAGGATGCATTGCTTTGTACTAGCTCTGGTCTGGAGCAGTGGACTGCATGTCCAGTAGTGGCTGGAACACATCTTCCAGTTTAGCTTAATTTGAAAGTAACCCAGCTTCAAACTGGCATGAACCAGCCAGGATGAAACAATCAGGAGAAATCTATTCAAAAGCACACTCCTCATACAAACTGAAGTGGTAATGCATATGCACCCTGTGCGTGCTTTTGTTAATTTATCTTCATCTAGTCCTGCAACTCTTACTCACTTTTAGTACCATTTACGTAATTCACCTATTCCATAAAGTTTAGAGGGACTGCTGGCCCAATCCTTGCTACTTACCTGTGATGAACTGTGACAGAGCAAGAGCTTTCAAAGAGCAGCATGTGTCTTCATGGGTTTCAGAAAGGCAGATAACTGCAGCTCTTTCCAAACCTGAGATCAAGACCAGGTAGTGGTTATTTTAAGTGAAAAGAGTAAGATTTTCAGAGGACTCTATGTAAAATATACCACCTCTTCTTTTTTTTTTCCTTTATTCCTTCAGCATCAGCTCAAAAAAAAAAAAAAAAGGCAGAAAGTAAGAAAGGTGTAAGCCTGCCTTTGAAACTTCACAAAATCTCATTCTATCACTCTTCCTCAACGCTGAGCAGCATTATAACAGTACCCACAGAATCTACCTCAATTAAACAGTATCTGTACAATTTCCATTCAAAATTTGGAAATTTTAATGTGAGTACCCAGGTTGTGCACATCTGATCCCTGCTGTAAGTACAAACACAATGACTCTTTACATTTTTAACGTATTTTCTTCTCATCATAGTGTAGACACATTCAAATAGAAGTAACTTAAAACATGGGATCTGTTTTCATTTCAGAAGAGTGTTTGCATTCTGTAGTGGGGTGAAGAGGTAAGTTATTCTACAGCATTTGAATTCAACAGGGCATGCTTACAGTTCATGTTGAATTTTTGTACTTGAAACTAGAACTGGCCAGTGGAATTACCACTGAATCACAGAAAGCAGAGATGGAAAAGCCCAGTTAGATCATCTAGCCTTTCTCCTTCCTGGTGTAGGATTATTGTGTACCAGATACTTCAGTGCTTTTTTCCAGTGTAGTTTTAAAAGTCTCCAGGGATATGCCTTGTGTCTCTTCCTTCAGGCAAATATTCCATAACCTTCTGTACTTCACCATTAGAAATCTTTTCCTGAGATTTGACCTAAATTTCTCCTTTCTTAAGTACATTCCATTTGCTGAAGATTTATTACCTTGAACCATTCTAAGTAATTCCAGTCACTCTTTGATATTGACATCTCTAACAAGCTGTGTTCTTTCTTAATGCTTTGTCCCTTAATCAGAACAGCTATCTGTGCCTACCCTGTGTCTTTTACAGTCTTACGCCACCTCTGCTTCAGCCTGTAGGCTAATAAGGATTTTTGCTATATTCGTTGCACTTCCATCTTATGTTCATTTTCTTGAGAGTGACTTTTATGAGAGTGACTTTTTCGTGATTTACATGCCTGAAATTGCAGTTTTTCTCCGAAGGAAAATTGTAAAAATGCTGTCATTGGGCACTATGGTTATTATCTTTCAAAGATGTACAGATAGAAATAAAAGATTATCTCTAATTACCAGGCCTGCAAATTTAGCCAGAAACTGTCTCCCATACCACGCTAATACATTCTGATTTCAGGGCAAGTTAATAACTGCTCATGATGCAAAAGGAGTGTTAAAACAAAACAAAAAAAAAATCTTTCCTACTCTGCTGTGCCAAAACGGCAGTAGTTGTTTTCTTTTGCTAAGAGCAAAACCTAACAGAGGAAGATAGTTGGCCAAGACCAAATTTTCAGTGGAGGTATGATGAACAGTTCTGTAGATTTTGAAGGTAACAAAGAAAATCGTGCTTTCAAGCAGAAATCCTGGTCATGATCACCACTGGGACATTTTCTCCAGAAATGACTTGAGGGAGGGGTACGTGGGGATATTGGAGATGAGGGGTGTTTTGAAAGTTGCGAACTTTTGATATTAAAACTGCATCAGCTTTTACAAACTTTTATCTGTCAGCTTTTTGGGGGAAAGGGTAAGAGGCCCCAAACCTGCAACTGTATTTCTGTTTCATGAAGGTTGGATTTAATGATCAAATTGCATTTGTTGAAATAAGATACTTGTTATTTTGCTGAAGTCTGACAACACTGTTGACGATTTTTCCTAGACTGTCTGGAAAGACTTGCTGGTACATGTATAAATCTTGATAGAAATTTACCTTTTGTTCCTTTGATAAAAATGAGAAACTTCCTGGTTTGTATCTCACTTTAAAAAAAATAAGATTAAAGGATTTTGTTGCTTTCACCAAGTGCTCAAAAGATAGTTTGCTGTCTGATAGCTTGCTGACTGGTCAGAGTTTTGCAGCTTGTCTTTAGTCAGGGTTGGACTCTTGTTTCACACACACAAATAAAACCTGAGAAATTTTTAACTGGAACCCAGTTGGTATGTTTGTAAACATAAAATTACTTAGTTGCTATCAAATAATCCCAGCATTTACTGAGCAGGCAGAGGAATATAGAGAATATACAGGTAAAGTAAATAAACAGAATCCTCACTGAAACAGCTATATGATGAATTTGCAACTTCAATTATATTGATAGCAAAATGGGAGTGGGGCATGTTTTTATGTGTCAAAACTGAAGTGAAGACGTTTTGTGTTTTAGGCTTGTGTTTGTAGACTTTTTTCTACGCAATGGTTTCTCCTACATAAATTATCTAAACATCTGATGGAAGGATGTAGAGAAGATGGAGCCAGACTCTCATCAGTAGTATGTAGTGACGGGATGAGAGGTAATGGGCTTAAGTTGAAATACAAGAAGTTCCATTTAAACATAAAAAATGACTTTTTCAGTGTGAGGGTGACCAAGCACTGGCACAGGTTGCCCAGAAAGGTTGTGGAGTCTCCATCCTTGGAAATACTCCAAACCCAACTGAACACACCTCTGAGCCACCGGCTTGGAGCAGGGGGCTTAGTGTGGATGATCTCCAGAGGTATCTCCTGACCTCATGTGATTCCATGATTTGATTGGAAAAGTGGTAATTACTGGACAACATCCTCTGAGTGTGCACGCTCAACTGTTAGTGCTTTATAACATTAGGTGTATGAGAGCCTAAACATTTTTGTTCATATGTTAAGCTTGTTCATAGTTAGGAGCCTAAGAATTTTCCTTTAGCAAATCCTGTAGCTATGTCATTGGAAGCTGCAAATTACCTGAAACAAGAAGGTCAGCTGAGCTCACTCTTGCTCAAGAAAACATTCGGAATGAACAGTCAAGATTAGAATTTTATTTCAGGTGTGTGAGCCTATCCTTGAAGGTGGGAAAATGGAAATTTGGGTTAATCTTAAAGAAGACTAATAACAAATACAGTTTCAGAGGGTTATCAGAAATTGAAAAGGCAGAACAAAGAAGTAGGCACTCCGCTGTGTATGTTTATGCCTACATGGCCTCTCCTGCTATTTCACCACTTTGCTCTTTCATCATTGACACGAGATCAGAATGAGTGCATAATGCTACCAAAGTGGCATTGTTCATGTGTGCACTTTTCCCTATGCTACCTGTGCAACTTTCATAATCTACAACCACCTTTACAGCAGTCAGAGTCTGTCTCTTGTGTTGGGCAGAGCACATCTTCCTCCAGTTCTCTGCCAAGTATGTTTCTTTGTGGACACCTTTGTGTACCTCCGGCTGTTGGGTTTGTATTCTTTTTTTTTTCCCTTTGCTACAGAACATATATGCACCCTTTCTAGCCTTGTGCTCTACTGTGGTGTGCATTTCTCATACCTCCATTCTTCTTTCCTCTTCCAGTTGCCTTAGTGGAAAGTGAAATTTACGCAGTCTGTTTAAGTCTCTGAGATCCCACTCCAAGTGTTCTGGTTGCCACTTTGAAATCATGCAAAGTGGAATAAGAAGCATTCAAGGGAGTAAAGTTAATTTACCAATAACCGAGTTCTTTGAGAACATTTTTTCCTTGTACATTCTCCAATAGCAAAAATGGTTTAATGTTTACCACTTTCCTCTCCATCCATCTGCTCATTCATCCCTCTTTTTACCACAGTTTACCACCTTTTTCTTCCTTCTTTTGCCAGCCTTAATGGGATCAGCTGGATCAGTGAAGTGAATCAGGATAAACAGAGTGGGCAAGGCAAACAGTGGAGGGTGATTTCTTAAGCCTATTTTAGTACCAAAGCCAATATAATGCAAAACTGTAGCCTGAGAAGTGAGGAGGATGCAATGCTGTGCAGTAAGAGGCAGAGAAAGGCCGATGTCTGTGCTGTACAGGCAATGCTAGTGCAAAAGAAAAGTACAGTGTGAAAGCTGGAGTGTCTGAGGCATGTTTACACCCATGGGGAAAGTGCAAACTGAACCTGACAGGATTCCCATACAGCTATGTATTATGGCAGAAAAACCCATCGTGACTTTGGAATGACGATTTCAGTTGCTGTTATGACTATGCCCCTCCACCCAGGAAGGAAGGAAAAAAAGAAAAAAGAGGTATAAACACCAAACCCTACTATCAAAATTTTTTCCTCACAGAGTGTAAAATCCATTCTGATCATATGTGCTGTGCTCCTAAATCACTTGGGCACTTCTGATACTTTCATTTACTGTTATTAGCCATTGCACGTGGATGCAGCCGATACTGATGCACTACCCAAGAGCCCTGATTGTATATGCCATGGGTTTATGGGGCACTTTGTATTCTCCTCCTTTTGCAGAAACTTATGTTTGTAAAGCCTCATGAGAGCTCCCTCTCGTACTCCTGTGAAGCTCGGCATCCTATAAGAGAAAACCATGGTGATTTCGTTTGGCATAGGATTCTTCCACATGGGCTGTTATCTACCTGTCTGTACAGGTTAAGTCTACAGTTCCATATGTAATACATTTTTACTATCTGAATGCTATAATTTTGTAATCTTAATGTGATGTAAGGGTAAGAATGCAAGTTTTGTTGTTCCTAACTTCCTCACAGGTTTTTCTGTTGTTTTGAGCAAAATGTTCAATGCATCTGGTATTGCTTTCTTTAGGTATAAATTTGATTTGAAGAGATAGAGTTCATCAGCACACAAGTGTTATGTGACCTTAGCGCTACGTAACTGCAAAACATTGTTTGCCAGTTTGCACCATCTGTATGTACCTGATGTCCCCGAGTCTCCAACACCTCAGGATACCGATTCAGTTTCCTTGTTGGTACGGGAAAGGAGGAGGGAGATTGTTGCTCTCTGTTAACTTTTATTAGGAGAATGCGGGAGCTTGCTTGGGGATGTCCACATAGCAAAAGCTGGGGGTTACGGTCTGGGCAGGAAGGTGCTGCTTGTCCTGCTCTCAGCAGCCCTTGGCAGCTGGTTGTAATTACGCACTGCAGCTTCGGGGGAAGTTGCTGGCTGTGGGGAGTGCGCAATGCTTGGCTGCGGATCCGCTGCTTTTAAGGGTACAATGGAGATAGAGTAAAAAACAGTGGCACAGAGTGAAGGGGAGGGTGAAAGCCTAATTATCCCCCACTTGAACTAGCTGCCTTGTTAAATCATTACATATTTCTGAAAGTCCCTTGATAGATGTATATCCTAAATGAAGTCAGATGAGGGAAAGGCTGTTCAGATGCCAGGAACTCCAGCCACAAAGAACTAAAACTTTAGTAACAAAAAACCCTCTAAAACTATCTGGAAAACTATTTATTATTTATTTTACTACTCTACCAAAAAAAAAAAAAAAATAGACCGATTTATGTCTCTTGGAAAGAAAAATTACATTGAGCTGACATATTGCAATGACTATTTTTCGTCTTACCATTTAAAATTATAGAGTTATAAATAGAGCAGTGCAAAATGCAGCTATTTTGATTCTCACTGGGGTTCACACAAACATTTTCTTTAGTTTCAATCATTGGATTCAGCCCTCCACTCAATGCTGATTCTGCTTTGAATGCAGAGGATTCTTGATTTTTGATTTTTAAACAGCTAAATCAATTTGGAGTTGAAGAGGTTTTGCTGACTCTTAACCCTAAGGTATGTATTGTTCTAACATCACCTTGTAATTATCTCAAGCTCGCCAGAAGAACTGCGGAAATTTCTGGGAAGGTGGCTATAATCCTGGTTTTGCAATGAAACCCAAAATGAGGCAAGTTTTGTCTGGCACTGGACGTTGTAACAAAAGCTCTGGTTATAAATCTCGGGAAAAGAACATTTGTAATGGAAGTGGCCAGTGAATCCTAAATAGCAACAGAATGTGTTGCTATGAAATGTGTATACCTAGAGGGGAAAAAAATGATCCCACTCTTGATAGAAAAGCAGCAGCTTACTCAGAGCTATTCTGGGATGTCAGAGTCAGTCATCAACTCCCTGGTCTGTGGTTGCATCCTTTTAAATTTTGACCCCTCCAGGCAACTGTGATTTATGTCTTTAGCAGACAGAGCAGCCAAGGTGCATAGTAGAGAGAAGCTGTAAAGGTGGGCAAGATTATCTGCTGTGCCAGATTATATTTGGGAGTAGGGCAGAACTGTGACTTGGGTGTGGGGTTGTTGTTTTTTTTCCTTTTCCTCTGTTTCTCGGATGTAGACGCTTCTTGGGGCCATCCAGATGAGTTACCTTATGTCATGAAGTGTCTGATTAATTCAGGTGTTGTCTGATCACATCAGCAGTTCTTTCAAACAATTTCTGTGCTTCATACCTCATACTTTAGTGCTGTATGTGGATACTACATGTATCTAGGCAGCTACAGCTGACTTGAGTCTCGGGGCCAACTCAAGGTTATTATGGCTGCTTTACTACCAGAGGATAGTAGAGGATATTAAAACTAGGATGCTTTGGACAAGCTTCTCAGATGTACTTTCCTGTTTAAGAGATGAGGTTTTTTCATTCAACAGTATCTAACACCATGAAAGAGTAGCAGAATTCATAGTATGAATTGGAGTATGCCGCAGTGGCAATCAGAGATTTTGCGTAGCTTTTTTTTTTTATTATTCCCTAATTTACTTCCCATATTCTCACTGATATTTTCCCCAAGTAGAATTAGGAGGATAAAGAAAATAGCTGTAATTTTCTTTAAAATTGCTTGCCAGTTTTTCAAGAGCTTGAAATTTTAACATAAATAATGATTACTGTTGAATGAAGACTGTTCTTCTGAAGCCTGAAAATCTAGGGACTTGACTAAAACCAATGACTGTGGTGTAGTTATGACCCTGAGCTGGTCATAACTTCAACCACAAAGCTAAGGTGCTGCTTGTGTGGAAGTACCTGTATCTATACAGGCTTCCTAGAGAGGTGGTCGATGCCCCAAGCCTGTCAGTGTTTAAGAGGCATTTGGACAATGCCCTTAATAACATGCTTCAACTTTTAGTCAGCCCTGAAGTGATCAGGCAGTTGGACTGGATGATGGCTGTAGGTCCCTTCCAACTGAAATACCCCATTCTATAAAACAAACTCAATCGCTCCAGTTTCATCCCATAACCCTTAATGATTGCCTTAAACCGTTCTTTTTAATGGCTACAAAAGAGCCTGCTGCTGGAAAAAGTTATGACACTGAAGGTATTGTGAACAGCTCTGTAAAGACTTGCACAGCAAACAGTGACCAACCTTTTAAAGCACCTGTATTACATGAGCAATTCACGCAGCGCTTGAGATCAGATTCATTGAGCCATGATGCTCTTCAAAGCTAGTGAAAGTGTCTTCAGACCTTTAAGGCAAAGTACGAAGAATTTCTGGATGTGCTTTTACGCATCTATTTGTATTCCAGCATCAAGGAAATACACAAAGCTATGCATCAATGGTATTTCTAGTTCAAAGTCGTTGCATGCCTCAGTGTTTAATGCATTTATCCTTACAAGCTTCTTGTTGATACAAGTGTAGAATTATGAGGTGAGCATTTAGGGGTCTGTGATGGGGAGGTGGATTTAACCAAAGTAGTGCCTAACTATTATGCCATTGTTTCTTTCTCTCACTTATACCATAAATTTGTGAAAAAGAGTATTATGTGCTGCTGATGGACCGAAGTCTACTTTAATGTACTGAGTTCAAAAATACGTACTTTTAAATATCAAAAATTATCTAAGAGTCACTTCATTGCTTTCAGTAGAATTACTCCAGAGAATCCTAACTCCAAAGCCCATTGTGGCTCCAGATCTTTCTTAAGGTTGTCCTAGATCCTGTCTTTTGCTTATTCAGATCAAGAACTTGCCGCTATTCCCATCTGATCATGCATTAGGTTTCTGTGGAAATCAGGCTGCAGAGGGAGAAGGCTGATATCAATATGAAGACAAGATTTGGTCAAGACCTAGGAACTCAGGAGTACTCCGACATCTCCCAGCCCGTATATTGTCAGGTTACCTGTGCAGATGGGAGGGAAAGAGAGGAGATCTGTAGCTCATAAATCTGTATTTACTTAGGTGAATAAATGGTCTAATTGTTGGAGACAAAGAACTGCATGTTGACATCAGAGCAACAAGACTTATTTTATGGCAAGAGCGTAAGTGTGACTTCATGTACTTATCTCAGGCAGGTAGTAATATTGACAGTTTCACCCAGAGACATCACCTGTAGTGTGGTTTTTGCCACAGAAAAAAGATTAATAACATTTCCCAAACAGTAAAAATGCAAAAGCACACATTAGCTGATACCTTGTGAGAAATTAACTCAAAACTGACATTATTTTTGAGTTATGAAAGCTCAGAAAAATACCTGACACTACAAAACCTCTTTGGCACCCAAGAGCTTAAAAAGAAGATGGATATTTTTCCTAACTTGAAAAAAAATAATAAAATGCTAAAATGGGCTAAAACTTTTCCATTAGAACATGTTCTTAAGGCCAGCTTTTAAACCTGTAAAAATAGGGGGTTAATGTAAATGGAAACAGTGACAGTTTTTTAAATATAGGAATAGTATGGATGCTGACAGAGGTTTATAGTGTCTGAAGATGATGAGGGTTTTTTTGTTTGTATTAGGCATAAATGTAATAATTTGAAGATACAGGAGAAAATCTGCTCTTAATGGTGGAAGTAAGTAATACTGAAGAAATGGTCTGAATTTATTTGATATAATACTTTTTTTAATAACAATGTCTATTAAAGACATCTGCTGAAAGTCTGTAATGCTGATTTAATAGGGAGGAAAAAATAACAAAGTTCTTTAGTAATCCTGTCCTCAGTTTAATATTATGGACTGTTAAAAGAGGATTTATATTTGCAACATTATTAACTGAAATTCTGCTCAAATTGAAATCAGGCCCACAAAACTTGCTTTTCTGCAGTACATGCTAGGTTTTTAAAACAAGTATTTAAAACTATACCAAGAGAATTAATATATTTGTACGTTCTTTAAGATTTTTAAAGGCAATCAGGCCAGGCAGAGAAATATTTCTAAACACCTATACTCTTGCTTACAGTATTTTTCCCAACTTGACCTCTCTAGCAATGTTAATGTGCAACAAAAAATTATAAACTTCCTATACTACGTCATTACTATAACTGGAGAAAGAAAATCCACCTCCAAAGTGACTGAATTACAATTTGTAATAACACACCCAGTATTTTACACTGGCTTTGTCAGGGCTGAAAGATACGTGTTGTGTTATGAGAGAGATTGAGGGCAAAAAGAGGTGGGAACAGAATCCCAAAGATCATGGTCTGGAAGAAAGCTTCCTTACAGGAATTAAATAATTTAAATTAATCACTTTGTTGCCTAACTATGGTTGGCGTTGTAATTTTTTAAAAAACTTAAATTGTAAGGATTAAAGTAAAGTAATAAAACACATTGTATTTTTATAGCTTGAATTTGGAGAGGCCTCGTGTTTTCCATGCCTGTAGCCTTGATGATTCTTTTGGCAGCTCTGCCGGTGATAAAAGAAATAACTCACCACTGTCAGGGAATTTGGCTGTTTCATCACTGACATGAGAGGCCAGCATAACTCCATGGTGATTGCTGTCTAAATGACTTATGTACTTTCTTCATATACTTTTTGATTGAAGAGTGATAACTCAGGCAATGAGTTATTTGGCATCAGCCTCTGAGACAATCTGTTTTCTTTTTATAAATCCTACGGCACCTTTCAGCCACCCATTTTTAAATAAGACTATGGTGGACTAGGTTCTAAAATGCCTGGTAAATTTAGCCAAAGGATGGTTAAATTAGATTTCACTGTCATTCTTTTGCTTTGTTTATTTTTTGTTGTTAAATTATAGTTCTTGAAGGAGTATTGGTAAAATGAGAGGTGGGCTAAAAGACTGCCTTTATGTTACAACCTAGGAGTATGACAGGGCATTTCACTCCTGGTGGTAGTGGCACCGTCTCTTCCCAAAAGCAGACCGCATTGTCACGGAACCCAGAGAGGAAAAAATACACTGACACCAGCCCAACTCTATGCAGAAGACACATCCAAGAGGAGGGAAAAGAATAATTAAAAAATTTCTACGACTGAAAAAATTTCTATAACAAACCACAACTCAGAATATTATTAGAGATTTAACTATAGACTAATGTTGTACAAGGCAGAAAGTTGTTGTACATTAAAGTTAGTATACAACAGGTTGAATTATGCTGTAAAACTGACAGGATTTCATGCAAGGTTTTGGGTGGAAACAGAAGCAGTTTCTTTGCTGAGTAACAAAGATGGTTCAATTTGCTAGAGTTTTATTTGCAGGGTTCCTCACATAACACAGTGACTGTGGAGTGCTAAATATGTTCTGAAAAGCTGCAGAGGTGATGGGGGCTTTAGACATGCCCTTTGTTAATGTCTGCTGTAAACATGCTGTTAATGTTTTTATTAAAATACACCAGTTAAATCTTACAGAAACAGTTGCAGACAATATTTATGTCAAACTTATCAGCCTCTTGTGTTTATCTATCTTGTTTTCACATTTGCTCTTTTTTTTTTTAGACAGAGCAGGGAGTGAAAGGTGTAAGGGAGTTATATATACTGCAGTAACGCACAGGGCTCCAGTCAGAATCCATGTCCTTTTGAGGCAGATGTGTAACCAAATGTAAGGACGTCCTTCCTTCTTGAAAGTGTGTTTAAAAACCATCTGCATCAGACATGTATCTTGATTTGGGTCACAAGAGAAAAGATACCACCTTTTTTCAGTTCCATTTCAACTTTGCAACGACAGTGCACCATTGTATGGTTACTTTCAAAGAATTCTAACTATGCAAAGTTTAGTATTTGTCCAAGGAAAAAAAATATACATAAGGAGAAAAAGTTAATCACAGAGGATTTGTATGTACAGCCTGAGTCAAAAGACTATCCACTGTCGTTACTGAGATAGTTCGGTGGTTGTCACCTGGATTGATTTCATATGGGGCTCGGGTTTGAATCTAAGACTTAGTCACCCAAAGCAAGTGAGAAGAGGATTATGACAGATGAGGCGTTGTCATTCTTCCCTTCTTTCTCACTGTTATTTTTATCCATTTCTAATTTTTTCTCTTTCATGTGTATTTATAGGTTTTAATTTGTGTTTCTTTATTGTTCAGAAAGGGCTCCTTCATGGAAAAGAGGGAGCAGTCTTCCTCACTGTCTGGAAACAGACTGACTTTTTGATTCTAAGCAGCACCCTGGAATCCATGGTGACAGGTGAAGCAGGGCTGCTGGCCTTCACAAAATGTAGGGCATGTTGGAGAACACAAAGCTGCATGTTGTACTCAAGTGGGCAGTACTGAGAGCACCTCCTGTGGATAAGAAGACACCATGCATTTTGAGGAGTAGGGTTCAGGAGCAGTCCATTGGTGTGCAACCATCCTCCTCACAGTGGTGTTTCAGTGACTGCTCCGTTGGTGCCGTGATGACTGCTACATTGTGCTTACAGTAGATCTTGCCCTCTATTCCATTTTTTTACTCTGTCTATGTGAGGGTTGCACGAAGGTCCAAGCTTTCAGATCTGAATTTGCTCTCTGTGATTCTGAGATTCAGATTTATTGCTGTTTGATTTTTCAACCTGACAAAACCTCACTTTTATTTTCTAATTCATATTCACTTTTTCTCCACAGCAAAATCTGCCAATCATGGCAAATTACATGAATGATTCTGTGGAGGCTAAACCAAGATTGCTGAACTCATCTTCATGCGTGGCTAAACACAGAATTGAACCTCATGCTCCAGAAGTGAAAGGTTAGTGATTTTAGATAATTTTAAAACGATTGTACAGGAGTTGATACAGCTACTGTCAGTCTACCCTAATCCTGTTCTTTGTTGACTCTGCCCTTGCAGAGGCACTGCTTTCTGTCAGTGATAAAGGGGAGACATTGCTTTCAGTGATGCTGATTCAGCAGAGCTAAGAATCAGTAAATTAGCAGTGACTATAAGGGAATTTTGAATATTGGTGGAGTACCAAACTTCTATTGTTACTGTGTCTTGGAGATGAAATTCCAATTAAGTTACTGTACCAGACAACGTAGGACAGATGACAGTCTTCTTTCTGAGTCACAAGACAGAAAAATGGGGAAACTGTGTATCCAGTTTTTGGCTTCTCAGTCTCACTGCTATAAAATTATATCAAAGAACCATATACAAATAAATAAGTCTATAGAGCTAGTATACATTCTAATGGACTGTTTGTTTAGTAACAAAATGATGTGGACAGCTGAAGAATAATTAATTCTGCCAATTCAGTATCTTTTCTATTTATGGAATGATACTCTATATTCTTCAGGTCTATACAATATTCAAGTTGATTAATTTTCATGGATCATGAGGTGCACATAAAGTTACCTAATCCATATAGCAACTGAATGGTGTGACACTGACAGAAATTGAAGAAGCAGCATGCTATTAAACACCAAAGAAACCCTGCCAAAAAAGCCTTTTTTTTTTTTTTTTTTTTGGCAGCTGGAAATGTGCCTAGCTACTCTTGGGACAAACCTGGTAAGATGGGGTTAAAGGGAGTAACTTCTGGGTATTCCAGCTTGAGATGATATGCGACACAGAGCTTGACTTGGCATCAAAGCATTACGAAATAAAACTACATCAAGTATGTGAGAGTACTGGAAGAACTGATAAATATTACTAACTGGGTAGTGTAAAATTCAGCTTTTTCTTCTCTATGGAAGGGAAGTCTGTCACCCTGCTTTAACTGATAATTATCAATGGCTGATAGAGGTCAATTCAGAGAAAAAAGCGTCAAGCTTCTGGTGCCACACTAGCTGAGGCAGCATGTGTTTCCTTTTCCAGAAAGGAAAGGTGGATTCAAAAAAAAAAAAAACAAACAAAAACCACCAAACCTGCAATGAAAAGGTATTACCTTCCTATATTCTATCATTTGCAGGTCTTGACAAGACAAATGGGTTGTCTAATGAAACAAGTCATTCTACCCCCAAAATTAAACTGTGGTCAGTGCACTGACCTAGAAATCAAAATACCAATATGCAGGTTACTGTGAAAAAATGTTGGATGCCCTAGATCAGTATAGACCAATATGCAAAATTACTGTGCTGACAGGTTATCTCCCTGTGAGTGAGACGTGCAAAACTAAGACGCTTTTTTACTGAGTTCTGGATTAATAACGTGGATTTCTAGAAGAAATGGGAGTCAGAAAGGTGAAGAGGAAAAGGAATGACTGTACATCTCATAGGACAAGAATTAGGCAAAAAAAAAAATCTATACATGTAGGTTTTGATGCTACACCATGGAAAAATGAAAAATGCTGTTATTTATTTCCTATTTTATGGGGTACTGTTTATCATCTGTGTTCTGATGCAGAGATGGTGCTTTGGTGTTCTTGGCCTGTAGTGCTAGATTTCTCTAGAATAGGTACCACATGAATCATGGGAACACCCATGAGCTCAAAGCCCCAACAACATGGGCTTTGTGTCTGTATCGCCTCATTCAATCAGAGTGCTTTGTTGAGCTATTAAATGCAAACCAATCTTAATAAGCTAATGAAATTACCTTAACATATCTGTTGCATGAAAATCATGCTATGTTACATTGTTACAACACAAATATTTGTTATATGCAGACAAAAGTGGGACTGAAAATAAGGATGTAAATACCTTATCTGGGCACGTTTACCACATAAAATCAACTATAGCATGATTTGAAAGCAATGCCCTTGATAGTTTGCAAAGTTAGTGGTTCCTAGTAAATAAAGGAGATGCCAGCATAGATGGCAGAGTGAAATAAAGAAACATAGGTACTGTCTTTTGGCAATTCACTGTTCTGTGGCTCATCATTGCTGTGCGAAGAGGAATAGTGATGCTTAGAAGGGTTTGAGAGCTACATGTAATAAATGCTAATTATTATCCACGTACATTTCAGGCAAACTCAGAAATGAGATCAGATCCAAGTGAACCCTCACTCATGTCTGGTTATATCCGGGAAGAACCAGAAGTCCTTTCACAGTTGCCTCCCGGTTTACCAGCCACGTCTGCCCTATATTGCAATTTGCACAATTATATAAAATGAATACATACACACACACATATGTGTACATATATCCATATATGCATATATATCTTGCTGAACACTAAGACTGCTCTTCAAGAATGACATAACACTCTTGGATTCAATATCCTTGGGGAGCAATAGAGGCCGAAATGCCCACCATTGTTGTGTTCACTTCAACATGGGGAACTATGTAAAAATGAGAATGTTTACCAAGAATAAACAAAGAGTGGCACCTAAGACAATTAAATCCATAAAGGGGGTATGATGACTGCAGAAAGACACCAAAGAGGAAGAGGACAGGATTTACTGGACATGCCTGAGAAAGTAAGAAGAGGTGGTTGTGGCCAAACAGCAGAGAGTCTATTAGAAAGAGGAAGGTGTCCTTCCAAAAGCCAAAGACACATCTAAATGAAAAAACCAAAAAGTATCGTAAACACTGACAGATATACTGTTAAAATTATTATTAGGCAGACCAAAGATGAGTCTGATACCTAACTAGCAAAGAGAATCAAAAATAGTTCAATATCCTTCTTCCAATGCATCAGGAGGAAAAAAACATTGTCAGTGAGCCTGAATATGACAGGGGTATAAAATGAACTGTCACGGAGGACAAAGTCACTGGAGAGAAGCGGAACCATTGGCATCCTTGTTCACTGTGGAAGAAATCAGGGAAATTGTCCTTCCAGAGCCCTTTTGGGGCATTCAGGGAACTTGGCAGTGAATGTCTCTGAAATTGAAGTATCTGGAAGAGGTAATGGTACAAAAGGCAGATGAATACAGAAGAATCTCCAGGATCTGAAGGATTCACCTGAGAATTCTAAGAGAACTCAGGGATGAAATATCTACTAATAGCTGCATTTAACCCCTCTCTTCTGTATTCCTCAGTAGATGAAAATCATAAGGTGTCAAATGTGATGTCAGTCATTAAGAAAGGTTCCAAGGGTGTTCAGCAAACTAAAATTTGATATCTGTTCCAGGTGAATGAGTAGATATTATAATAAGAGAGAGAATTAGTATCTACATGAACAAATATTATCTAATCCGTGAGAGTTAACAAAGCTGTCTGACTTCTTTGAAGGAGTCAGTGATATGTAGCATCATCTGACTGATACAGTCAACTTGGATTTCAAAAATACTTTTGACAAAACTTTTTATCAAAGTGTTTTAGGAAACCCAAGCAACATGAGAATGTCGCTGGCATAGGAAGGCAGGTGCTGGAATGGATGAGAATATGATTTGAAAGATGTGAATGGTGGGTAGGTCATCACTGGGTGGAAGTAAATGGCCAGTTCTTGCACAGGAGGAAGATCACTAGTGAAATTCCATACGGCGTCTTATCTTGGGACCTGTACTGTTCAATATATTCTTAAATGACCTGGAGAAGGGAAGTGAATCAGTGAGGTGACAAAGCTTTGCTGATGATAGGAGGTTACGCAAGGTAGTAAGGACAAGGGAGACTGCACAGCTTGCAGAAAGATTGACTGTACAATAAAACAACAGGTGCAATTGTAAATTGCAGTGTAGATAATTGTGAAGTGATACATTTGGGGAAGAATAGTCCTATCTTCACATCTTGGATCATTGGGCATTGGACTAGATGACCTTTAAAGGTCCCTTCCAACCCAAACTATTCTATGATTCTGTGATTTCTGAGCTGTCGCAAAGGTCTTCATGAACAAGATCTTTGGGCTATGGTAGGCAGTTCCATGAAAATATCACTTAGTAGTAGTTGAAGAAAAAAAAAAAAACAACTTAGGAATTATTAAGAAGCAAATAGAGAACAAAACAGAGAAGATCATCATGCTTACTGTCCAAGTCCATGTGCTCCTGTAAAAATCCAATGTTTACAAACTTGAATACTGCATACAGTTCTGGTCTCTTTATTTTGGACAGGACATAGTAGAACTGAAAAGTATTCAGAGATTACAAGGATGATCAGAGATACACTGTGACTACAACATGCAAGGAACTCCTCTGATCCATTGAATAGCCAAGAATCTTCATTTGGAAAAAAACATGACATAGGGGGACCGTAAGAAGAGGTCGGCAGAACTGAGAGGTCTGGAGAGAAGTGGAGTGGGATTGGCTTTTCACTGTCTCTTCTACTACAAGCATGAGGGATATCGGAAGAAGTTACTAAGAGCTTCATTCGGAACAAACCAGAGGAACCAGTTCTTCAGACAACTTATGTGGACCTGTGGTACTCTTCCTCAAATGATTTTCTGGATCAAAGAGTTTATAGAGATGGAAGGAGAGACTGGAAAGAACCTTGGAAGGGATGCAGTAGAGACTACTAACTAGATTAATTGCATAACCTAACTTGAAAACATTTGAAGGCTGGGACCCAGTATGTGCTCCATGGATTACTGTGGGAGATAGAGCTCCATGCTACATGGCCCTGTGGTCTGAACCAACACATAAGTTTATATGTAACCTTCTCATTATAAACCAAAGTCAGAATTAAATAAATGAAGTTATTAACAGCTTAAATATATTTATAACTTTCAAGCTCCCTAAATAATCATAATGTTATGAAAAGTTAGGATCAGAAAGAACCTTAAGAACTCACCTAATCCATCACCGTGGCAAAATCCATTATATTTGTGTCTGTACTGACAAATTTGTCTAACCTGTTCCTAAAGCTTTCAGTGATGGAGACTCAACAGCCTCCATAAGTAATCTATTTAAAGTCTCACTATTCATACTATGAGAAGGATTTTTTTTCCTGTCTAACTGGAATCTAATCAGCTGTTGTTGGCTGTAAACCATTAGTTAACTGCAAGCCTGAGCTAAGATGGGAGGCGTCCTAGACTTCTGATGAATGTTGTCTAGTAACTTTAGTGACTCTGGAAATAGCCTGAATGCAGGCTTGGTTTTTAATGGAGCTAGTAGTTACTGGGTTTTGTATTTTGGCTACTATGACCAAATGTGAACAGGGATCTTTTCTGTATCCTTTCAGGGATTTTCTTGTTATTTTAATATCTTATCTCTTTAGCATTTTCTGGCTTCAGGTAAACTTTCCCTCAGCAGTCTAAATCGAGCATATTTTGACTTTGCTTCAGCAAAGGCTCTCTGAAAGGTGTGTCTACAGAAAAAGTGGAACGAAAAGATTTCTGTTAAAATATTACTGAAAAACAGCATGTAGTATTTTCTTTCTTTTCTATAAGGTCTAATTTCTGGGTTTGCCTGTAATTTACTGAACAATATGTGTTTGACATGAAATGTTTGAGCTGTCTTAAGTGATGCTACTCAGTTCATGTAAACTCTGCTTCTTGCAGATGATTGCTAATTGCGTCCCTCGTTTTCCAGGTACCTGACTTGAGAAAGGGCTCCTGCCTAGCAGAAATGCTAAACTCCTACAGATTCAACTGAAGTTGATGTGGGCTGTTCTTGTAAAACAGAGTGTACCTTAAATTGTTTAAGTCTTTTAAAAAATCAGCTCAAATGAGGCATTTTAGCAAAACCTTTTAAGCTTAATTTCTTTGTTTCGGTTTCCAGTCTCTAACGTGAGTAAGAGCATGTCCTCTCACTTGCAATGAATCGTGAAAATCAGTTTATTGGTACATGTGAAACACTCAGGAGCAGTAATGGTGGCCATTCTGAGGAAATG
Organism: Alca torda; assembly: GCA_008658365.1. Classification (NCBI taxonomy): domain Eukaryota; kingdom Metazoa; phylum Chordata; class Aves; order Charadriiformes; family Alcidae; genus Alca; species Alca torda. The sequence goes on along the minus strand of CM018079.1, from coordinate 13,377,145 downwards.
AATGTCTGTGAATGGGGTTTGAATTAGTAAATAGACACGAGGTGATACGTGGAGCAAAAAGGGAAAAATGTATTAAATAGCTGTTCACTGGTGAGTGCTGACAATTCTGTGTAGAGAATGAAGCAAACATCCTGTGGAAAAATAATGTGTAAGGGTGTATTTGAAGACTTCATCATACTGTGGATTGCGCAAGGAAGCCAAATAAAGATTGCACAAGGGCTTTGATTTTGGTGGTTTTGAACTCATTGACTGCAAGACTGCAATCTCAGTGATGTACTTTTAATATAGGTTCTTAAATGTATGCTATATATTTGTAGATTGTAAACTATAGCAGTTTTGATGAAACAATGGTGATGTTGGGCAGCACGTTGGCACAGGGAGGAAAATACAGTATTTCTCTGTCTTGAAGACTGGACTTAAAAAAAATTACTCCTGTGGAAGGTGACCCTTTATTTCTCTTTCCCTGTGATTTAAGAACTTATAAAGATGTTCTTGTTTGAATGTTAAACTTGATTGGTTATGCCAAGAATTGCAGAACAAGTCTCCCATACGAATCATCAGTCTCCCATATGAAGGAGGATGGACCGTAGTTTTCAATAGGTTCGGGCTCTCTTCTGGCTCAGAAAATTCAAAGTGATCATGTTCACTCTGAAATTCTTATAAATGGCTGACATCTAAACAGCAATTGCCTTGGAGAGAAAAAAATAAAATAAAATTCCACCAGCTGCTTCCTCATCACCGAAGTTGGCATTCCATTTTATTGATGAGGGATTTCTTGTTGGTTGCCCTGTTAATTCAAGCTAAATGGAAATGGGGCAGTCTTTACTGAGCAGACTCAGTATAAGAATGGATAAAGACATTTAAGTTCCTTCATATATGTTTCTAGTGTAAGCTGCAAGGAACCCCCAGAAGCATCTCTCTGGGATTTTTCCTAGTGCCTTTTCTTCTCTCTCTTTCTCACCCACCTTCACCCCCCTGGCTCCTCCATTCCAACCCCGTTATTCTCTTGAGATCAATGTGACAGATCAAAGGCTTAGATGGGGCCTGTGCCTGAGCAAGGATTTTCCTTTCCCCTTCAGGCTCTCTCCTGTCTCTCTCCATGGATATCTCCTACAGCTCTTAGCTCCAGAACCACATTTTCAAAATATCAGAAACACGTACTCTGGTATATTGGGACCAATTATCTTAATTCTGCTTCCTAAACTAGGATGTACTTCAGTAACATTAATCTGACAGGGTAGTGCGTGGGTAACTGCCAATTCATGGTATTCACTTTTTATTTAATGCTCTTGTTGTGACCGATCTATCATCAGGACAGGAGAGAACAAGTACACATTTTTCGTTCCTTTCCAGCCCTGATTCAGCAGAGTTACTTAGCAGGGTGTGCGTCTCAATCCGTGTGCCTCTCCTGCTACAATACGTTGCTGAGTCGGAGCCTTCAGTGTTGTTCACAACTGGTAAGATTTTGTAAAAATTCTGACTTGGATTCCCCGTGTTGTACAATTTTAAACGTATAGGCTAGAAAATGTGTAGTTTTGAGGGTGTTTTGGTTTTGCTTGTATTTACACATAGTGATCACTCCACTTCCTGCAATGCCTTAAAGCTCTGACTTTTCTAATTTTAACTCGCTTTCTGATTTTCTTTGTTGCTTCCCCTTCCTACCTTCGTTATTTTGTTCTTCTCTTCCTTTGCAGCCTCGATGACTTTTTCCTTAACTATTTACAGCAACTTTGTTTGCTTCAGACTCGGATCATCCCTTGAAGAATTCCTACAGCTCTGGATGTTCTGACAGCCATAGCTCGTGGCCACTCCAGCTGTCATGAGAATTTTTGCCATGCTGTAGTTGGATTTCACAGATACATTCATGGAGGTTGTGGGGTTTTTTTGTTTTCAGTCAACCCTCAACTGTATGCCTTTGCTTTAACTGCTCTCAAAATTACATTATTATTCTTTTTTGACTACGGATGCATTAGACAACATTTACTTAAATAGCTTGTGGTAGTAACTGAAGTACATCTGGTTTGGTCTGTTAGATTACACTGTGTCCAAGAGAAGCTTTAGCAGAAGTCTTCTTTTTGCTGTTTAAGCAAGCTGCTTCTTGCAGACCCAAAATGTGTCTGTTAGCTGGTTTTCAAAGTTGTATCAGTGAACACACTGCATGGTTGACTCTAGATTCGCCTTCCAGCAGATGCCTGTGTCACCATGTCATCCATCGATTTATACATAAACCATTTAATTATAGTAGGAGCTTTCAGAAAGGTTTCTACCCAGGCGGCCACTCTGAAGGTTAATCTGTTGCCCAAGATGGTTTGAAACTTGCTGCCACAACGATTGCAGTTTCCAAGCTGACTGGCAGCGCCAGGAACTAAAGTGTGGTTTCTAATAGAGTGTGATTCATATTTATCCTCACGATGATATTTTTAATGTTGCCCATCTACTGGATAACCCCCAGCTCAGCTGACAAAAGGAAAGTGGTTTCAGTTTGTTGCTCTGCAAAGGCGTATTTTCTATATTATTTATGGAGCTCCTCCCACTAATATGACTAGCTAGATTATCTGTAAGGCTGCACTTGTTCTGAAACCACTATTGATTAAATGCTGAGATGAATTTTTTTTTTAGAAGCTGTCATTGGAACATGCTTAGGCTGCACTTGCTGTCAACTTAACAGTCATGTTTCTGTGTCTTCCTCTAAATTCCTCTCCCAGCTGGGCTCTTTCATATCTTAGCATTAAAATAGATTCTTCCTAATTAGACAGATCTCTGTCATGATAATCATCTTGAGAACCTATGCTGTATTTTCATACTGCGTATCTTTTCACAGATCAGGCCTGTGCTTTATAATTTTTCAAAATCGTAACTCACTGAATAGATCCTTTACCAAGCAATCATCTCCTGTAACTAGTAATTAGTGTCCTGTCAGCTGATATCGGTAGGCATTAGTGTTCGACTGCTGGCATCAGCAAGTTCATCTTACATCACTTTGAATTCTGATATATCTGATTCGTTTGAAATTCCGATTGTGAAGATAGTTTTCTAAAGCTGATGTGCGGGGGGGCTGTGGGGATGTGTGTGTGTGTAAAATGTATGGAGCAAACATACACATTTGTACGTGCAAAATAAATTACTACATAAGAGGTGAGTGTGCCTAAGTCCATGGTCATAAATGTAAGTGCACACATCTATCACGAGTGAGCCTGTGCTTGTGTCTCATTACAGAACAGAGTTGTTTCGTCAAGGCTGTGAAGAACATCTGTTTTGATGACAATCAGCAGTAGCATAATGGGGCTGAGATCTCTCTATTTCTTGCATTGCCCAGGATTTTTTCTGAGGGTTTTTTCCCATTTTTATTTACTCAAAATCGTTGACTTCCCAGAAGTGTTGTCCTTCACAAAAATTGAATTTAACTAGTTTCCTAAATAGCTCATTTTGGCCTTAGATTTTCAGAAGCTGGTAATTGTTGGTTTAAGTATCCTTAAAATAAAAGTGATGCAAAAATGAACTGTGAAATCTTTTCTCTATTACGCTATTTTACAATTGCCATTCAATAGTTGGCTTTAAAATAAAACTTTCCTGTCGGATGAAAATGTGTAGTTAGCTCTTAGGTGCTGGATGACAGCTGTAAAATAACATTTTTTATGAAATGCTGATCCTATTGATTGTTTTTAGATATAGGGGATAGTAAAAAGTTGTACTATAAAATAATGCAAGTATCAACAGTATTGCTCTTAAAATGAGTGGGGAAATAGATGGACACATATTTGCTCAGCTTTGGTTTACCTCAGCCAATTAAAAAATATCTTTTGATCAGAATCAACCACTTTTAGACTGTATTCAGATGTGGGTTTTTTTCACAAAACTGGTGAGTGATCTGTTTGCAAAACTGCTAACAATAAGCACCAGTTACTACAAAACTTCGTTACTCAAATCATCACCCCTGGGCTGTGCAGCCTGGCACAACCGAGGTACCTGGCTGAGGGATTAAAAAATTCCTAAATTTTTAAGAGGCTGGAATTTAATTGTACAACAGTCCAGCATGCACTTAAAAAAAATGCCATGTTTTCTGCCAAAGTGATATACTGAGAGTTAAGGCGTGTTTGTGTGAGTTCGTATAGATTGACAAACATAGTCGTAGGAAAAGAACACAACTTCTATAAAATGTATCAAAAAAGCAGCCTACAAAAAAAAAAAACCCAAACAAAACCCACAAAACAAACCACTACTTTTACATGTATTTCTGACTCTGTGGGTGCAAGGAGCGTTTCTATCTTTTTGTGGATTTCTCTGGTGGCACGTACCCGCCTTTCAGCGAGGCTGCCCGCACTCACGCTGCCGGGCTGCAGGGGGCACTGCGGAGGAACCCAAAAAGTACTTTTTCAAAAAGTTAAACCTAATCCACAGCTGCCTCCCTTTCTGGCCTGCTGGCACTTTCCATTTCAAGTGAAAAACAAACAAACAATCAAAAAAAAAACCAAACAAGAAAGCCCTCTCCTCCTTCCTGCCCCCCCCCCCCCCCCCCCCCCCCCAGTTCTTACATTCAATCTTTTCATGTTTATTCCTACACAACCAAATAATAGTGGTGTCTTGTGGAGTCAGAGGGATAGTTGCTGAAGAGTTTGTAACACATCCCCCGGCTCAAAATTAACAGAGATGCCGATCTTTGCAAATGACGCAGGATTTTGCAGTTTCCCCTTGCTCTTTGGCTGCTTCTGAGCAGAACTATAATTTTTCCCCGTTTGTTTTGTGATAAAGCAGTAAGCGGTGATGACGAAGAACAGTAGGCAGCTTCACTTCTCAAACTGATACTAAAGAAAGAAAAGTTTTAAGGGAGGGGGGAAGACATGCTCATTAGTCCCAACACTGGGGAAGGTACTAACTACTAATTTTATTTGTCCGCTATTATTTTCCATCTCAACACAGTTAGGAAGCAAAAGGAGAAAATTAAAACCAAATTTCATATCGCTGAGCACTTAAAGAAGACAAAGACAGCTCTTTGCCACTGTCAGTAGCTTAGAAATAGTATCCTATGCTAATCGGCAATGGCAGAAATGAAGATGGTTTAAATCAGATCTCATGACTAATGTATGAGTTCCCAATTTTCCTTATTTCCAGCTGCATGTTAGAGAACAAGAGAGAATTCTGGTTTATATAGGTATATTTAAAAAAAAAAAAAAGAATTGGAAGCGCGTATCTGGTCGTGCTAGTTAGAAAATACCAATCAATTAAAATCCTGCGTGCAGTAGCTTTGTCTGCAAAAACGGTTTAAACTGGGTTCCGGGGATGTTATTCTCGATCCATTAATCACCCGCGCTCTATATGGAGGCAGCCACCCTTGGCTCGGAAAAATGTTCCTTGCCCGACGTGTCATGTTTCTCCTCCTTGTTTAAAATAGAAAGTTCAGCCCCGTCTCCGGGAGGCACCGGGCTCCGCGCTCCCTTCCCCTTCAATTATGCAACAGTTTACACGGCACACGCCGCTCCGGTGCTGCCCCCCCTCCCGCCTCCTCCACCGGCCCCTCCCCCGCGACTGCCGGGGGGCTCCGGACAGCCACTGTCCGTCCGTCCCCCCCCCACCCCGCCATCCTCCCCGGTGCCCGGCACAGCGCTCTCGCTGGCCGGGTAAAGGCGGCCGCCCGCCCCGCCTGCATCCCGGAGAGGCGGGGGGGGGGCGCCGGGGAGCCCCCGGGGGCGGCCACCGCTCCGCCCCGCCGTGCCCGCCGCCGCCCCCGGTGGTGGTTGTGTGTGTGGAGGGGGGGGGGGGAGTTGGGGGGGGGAAGTGCCATGTCCGCTCCTGCTGGGCGACGTCCGTGCCGGGTTTTGCACCTTGTCCCCGGGTCTGCCTCACGGCCTGGAGGAGCCGCCGCCGCCGTCGCTGCTGCTGCTGCTGCTGCGGTGTTTACCCAGCGCTCCTGTCCTGATATCACTCCGCTGGCATGGAGGAGGAGGAGGTGGAGGAGGAGAGCATTTGATCATTGTGATGGTGGCAGGAGGAGCAGCAGCAGCAAGCAAAGCGGAGCAAAGCGTTAGGCTGTATCAGCTCGGCGTTTTTTTTTTTTTTTTTTTTTTTGCAAAGACTTCAGAGCTCTACTTTTTTTTTTTCTTTTTCTTTTTTTTTTTTTTTTTTCTCCTCTCCAGCTCGGCCCGGATTGTTCATGTGTTTACTTCCCCCAGCCCGAGGATTTGCTATTTAGGTTCCTGTTGAAATGCAACTGAGCAGCCAAAGTACTTTGCGAACGCGGTGCGGCATAAACACCAAAACTTTTTTCTAGAAGGAAAATACAATAAGAAAGCGGCTTGGCCTGTCTTTTGATGCCGGGGAGTGCGAGTGAGTGTGCGGTGTGTGCCCGGCGTGCGCTTCTGCTTGGATGTGTGTGTGCGCGAACGTGCGTGTGAGCGGGTGTGTGTGTGTGTCTATGTGGGTGCATGTGGAGGGGCGCGTGTGTTTCTCTTTATCCATGGGGAGAGAAGGCTTTTGGCAAAACCTCCGGAAATCTCACGGAATCTATTTGGAAATGATGGATTATAAAAAAGAAAAAGGAGGAAAGGAACTGGTCTGATACCTCCTGGAGTTTGCTACCCGAATTTCTGCCGCTTAGTTTGTTGTGCTTCTTTTTTTGTGTGTGTGTGTGTGTTTGTTGGTTGTGTTGGTGGTGATAACCTTTTAGCACCTTCTCTCTTTATCCCCCCAACCGCCCCCCCTTTCTTTTTAATGTTTTGGAGCTTCTCGAGAGGGATTGGCTGGGGGGAAAGAGAAACATTTGCTTGGGATCGCTGTTTCCCTGATACATGGTGGTGCCCCCTCCCCCCCCGTTTCTCTAAAAAGTATCCCATCAGGACCCCGGAGGAGACTGTGTGTGTGTGAAGGGTAGGATAAAAAAAGTTCTTCCAAAATAGTGTGCCCGGGGAAGAGGATGGGGGATTTTGCAGCCCCCGCTGCCGCCGCGAATGGCAGCAGTATCTGCATCAACAATAACCTGAACAGCAGCCTCAGCGGGGCCGGCGGGGCCGGTATCGGGGTTAACAGCACTCCCCACGGTCCTCCCGCCGCCGCTCCCGGTAACAATAACGCTAACAGCGGCGGCGGCGGCATTCCCAAGCACAGCACGGTGGTGGAGCGGCTGAGGCAGCGCATCGAGGGCTGCCGGCGGCACCATGTCAACTGCGAGAGCAGGTACCAGCAAGCCCAGGCGGAGCAGCTGGAGCTGGAGCGCAGGGACACGGTGAGCCTCTACCAGCGGACCCTGGAGCAGAGGGCCAAGAAAACCGGCACCGGCACCGGCGGCAGCAAGCAGCAGCATCCGAGCAAACAGCAGCAAGATGCCGAGCCTGCCACGGCGGAGCAGAGGAACCACACTCTGATCATGGTAAGGGGATGCGGGCCGGGGAGGGGGGATGGGGGTCGCTGTCCGCTCCGAGTCTCTCGCCGGGATGAGCTGGAGGTTGTTTTCCGGAGGGGGGGAAAGGGGCTCGGTTCAACTTTGGCGGCGGCAGGGCCGCGGGCCGGCTGGGCGAGCGGGGGGCTACCGGCTGGCTTCGCAACTTCTCACGGGGAGGGGGGGGCAGCGGACAAACTTTTCCCCCCCCGTCTCTTTCAGAAGGGACGAGCTGCCTCGGGGGAGGGGAGGGAAGAGGGAGGGAGCGTGCGGCGTGGGCTGAAGCAAGCCAGAGGAGGGTTTTGTGTGCCTGCGTGTTACCCCACGGCTTTTCCACGCGGGGGGCGTGCGGCTTTGGGCGGCCGGTCGCCTTTTTAAATCCCGCCGCGGAGGAGGAGGAGGGTGGAAGCCTGCTCCGCTGGGCTGGGGCGCCGGCAGGAGAAAAGTTGGGGGCAGGTTTCTCGCCTGGGCTGCCCCGGCGTTGGCAGGAGCCCGGCTCCCCACGCCAGCTGAAGCGCTTCCTAAAGTTTCCTTGGGTTTTAAGGAGCTTAGCGAGGAGCGGGGGGGGGGGGGGGGGGGCGGAGGCTGAGCCGGTAAGACCGTAGCGGCAAGTAGGAAGCGGAGTTTCCCACTCCCAGGCTGCACCGATGATGAATAATAAAAGGAGGTGCGGGGGGAGCCGGGGCCCCGCACTCTCCCTGGGCCTTATTGACGGCAGGTCGCGGCCGCCCGTCGTTCTGCTGGGCTGCGGCGGCGGCTCGGTTTGCCTGGGCGAGCGACTCTGCGGCGGGGGGAGAAGCCTGTGTGTGTCCTGAGGTGTCCCCCCGCCCCGGGCCGTGTCGTGTCGTGTCGAGGGTACACGGCGCTCGGGGGCGGGCACGGGGCCGCTGGGTCTTCACCGTCTGCCGGGCGCACAATGGGCGGCGGGGAGGAGGGAGGGAAGGAGGGAGGCGCGATGGCAGCGTGTGGTTTACAAGCCTCGCACGTCCCTCCCTCTCGCCCTCCCCTGCTGCGCGGGAGGGTCCGGCGGGGCTGCAGCTGCCACCGGCCCCCGCCCGGTGAGGGGGGGGGGGGTGTCTCGGTGACAAAGCGGCGGGGAGGCGGCCGTCCCGGCGGTGGCTCTTCCCCCCCCCCTCTTCCCCCGGCATGCGAAAGCAGGGAGCAATGTGTTTATCTCGGGCCGAGCCCGTCCTCCCCGGCCGTGATGCCGGCTGGGTGCCTGCCGGCTCCTCCCCTGCCCTGGCGCCGCGCAGCCCGGCGGGCAGCACCCCTTCCCCGCTGCCCCTCCGCTGTCCTGCCGGGCGCTTTGTCTGCCACCCCCCGGCCCCGCTTTCGGGGGGCAAGGAGGTGGGGATGGCTTGGCCGGCGGCAAACAAAAGCTCAGCGCCCAGGGCAGCCCCCACCTCCCGCCCCGCCGCCGAGTAGCATCCCGCCTTCTCCCAGCCGGAGAGCAGCCCTGGCAGCCCGGCACAGCTCCCGGCCGGGAGGCGAGCAGCGGGACTGCTCCCGTGGTCCCGGGCAGCGGAGGGAGAGCCGGCAGGAGCCGCACAAAGCGGCGGGGGGTGGTGGTGGTGTGTGCGGGGAGGGGGGGGTTGGTTCGCAAACAGGAAGCAGAAAAACCTCACTGACATCTTGTTGCTTTCCTGATGTTACCAGCGAGGCACAACCATGTTTCTCTCCCTTCTCGCGCCTTTCCGCAGGGCTGAGGCTTTTAAATACCCACTTTTATACGCTCCCCGCACCACGGTACTTTGCCTGGGCTTACATCTGCTCTTAGGGCAGTAACTGAGTCGCTAATCAAACTCCATGAGCAGGGACCGTCTATCGTCAGCCAAAACTGTCCTCAAATCCCTTTTCACATCCCATGTCATTCCCACAAGGTACAGGAAAGGGGCTGGAGGCTCAGGAGACCAGAGAATTACTCCGCTCCGGGGAAGTGTTGCGGTGCACTGTGTACACATCCAGCTCCAGAGCAGCTCCTGTGCTTCTAGGCCCTTGCTAGTGGTGGGTTGTCCTTTCCCCTTCTTCCCAAACCCCCGTGCTAAAGCGTTAAAGATCAGGATTTTTTGGTTAAGTAGCTCAATTGTTGGCCTTCCCTTGAAGATCTGGGGCAGGGGCGCAAAGCCATGCTATAATGTGAAAGTTGTGGGAACAAAGTAACAAAAGGAGGAAATGCAGTTACAGCTCTCACTATTATTAATTTGTTTCAGGTTAGGACACTTGAAGAGCTACGAGTAGCCTAATGAAATGGTAGTTTGCTATGAAATTAATCGTAACTGAATTTTTGTGCTACAGTCTTCATGCTATTTAAATATACTTGTTAGGCACTGTGCTTTTCATCTTAAAAAGAGAAATTCTAATACTTTATTAAAAATGACCCATTTCCATCAACCTTTTTTTCTTAAGAACGTATACACAAGTGTTACTGAAAAATTTAGAAACATTATCTGCTTTGTTTCCCTTGTAGAATTTAATTATGATTTTTGTCTAATGTCTAAGAAGGTTAGGGAACATTCATGGATACATGAAAGTCACGCTTAAAACCTGAGAAATCGCTCCATTTAAAGCAATTGAAAAGTATTTTCTTTGAGACATTTGTGCTTCTTATTAAAAAAAAAAACAAAAAACAAAAAACAAAACACAACCAAACCCAAAAACTTAATTTCTAGCAATCATAAGAGTTTGGTAAGTTTCATGGGGTTTTTTGCATCGTAATTTTTATTTACCAAAACCGTTCAACTTCATTTAACATTTTCTTTTGGCATGAGAAAACAGTAAACTACATTTTGGGGGTTCCTCCCTTTCTTTATTCTCTAGTAAACTCCACCTGAGAGGTTTACAGTGGAACAATTGTATGGATCTGCTACTGCTTTACTCATCACACAAAATCATTATTAAATTCTTCCCTCAGATTATTAAAGTGCACAATTTGGAAATGAAGCAGTCAGTTTGGATTACATGACAACAAATACATCGAGGGTAGCAAGAAATACTGTTTCTGATTCTTTTTTATCAAGGCAAATCTAAGGAAAGTATTATCAGAGAGTGTGTGTGTCCGTCCATCCATCCATCCGTCCCTCTCCAAATGGAGAGATGCTGAGAAGGGAGGGGAGACGTGTGCCGGGTCAGGGCAGGAGTCACCTAACAGACCCTCTCAGAAGCTGGTGCTGATGCAGGTGCTGAGGTGTCCTTCAGCAAGCTGGGTAAAAAAATGTCTTTAGAAGACAATTATCATTTAGATGTGCACACTGATTTTCTTCATTTGATGGAGTACAAACTCTCCAGGCTGTACAGTGCTCCTTGTCACCACCCCCACAGTTTACACCCTCACTCCCTGAGTTCATGAAAAGGATTATGCAGTTTGCACTGTTTAGGACTCCATGTCAACTGACAAGCGGTTATCAATGGGAGCCTTTTTTCAGAAAGGGATGTAGGAGCATAGGCTTGGCTGTATTTCATGAATTGCTGATCTACTCTGAATTTGTGTCTTGTTACAGACCAAGTTTTCACTTGCTGAATTTTGAAATATCTGGATTTATAACTATTTCAACCTCTTCTACTTGAGGAGAACAGTGGGTTTCAGAACTAGTTTGCTCCCATACAGGCATTGATGGGAACGTGCACAAAAACTAAAATTGTTTCTAAATGTCTGGGAGGACCTCTCCCTCCGCCCCCCCCCCCCCCCATTTCAGCCTAGCAAAAGCCAAAGTTGTTTTCCGTGCCTTTGAGTTGGATTATTAGAATGCTGTACCAGCTTGGTTTTCAAAGGAAGTATTTGGAAAATTTGCAGCTGATCCAAAACTCTGCTGCTCATCTTCGGACCGGTTCCAGGAAATATCAACACATTATTTCAGTTCTTTGGTTCCTTGCGAGCTAATCTGCCTTCTTGCTTCCTCCTTTAAGTGCAAGAGTCTTCTGGCTCTGCATCCGTATTGTTGTGTTGTGTGTGGTTCAGAGATGTTTTGTCTGTGTGTGTATACACATACACACATTATATATAAAAAAAAATAAATAATGTATATTTAGTATATAATAAATAGCCAAATACATAATAAATATTGCAAGTTATATCACCTCTGTTTCTTACTCTTCACACTGCTGTTCTTATTGTGCATTTTTTTGGTAATTTTTTTGTCCCATGAAACATTACGCCTGTAATTACCGTATTGATCTTCTAATGCACATTTATTCACATCCGAGCTCTACTGTGAAGTATGAAGGGGATGGATCTACTTTTTCCTATTTTAAAAGCTGTTCAAGACTTTTCATATTTAACATCATTATGGGTTTGGTTGCTACTGTCATACTGACCATTTCTAACCCTAAAACCGGTCCCTCGGAAATTGAGTTTTAAACACCGTAAACATGAAATGTTATTTAGATCACAGAAATTAGTGACGGAAGTCAAATGACCTATTAGATCATCTTTTCTGTTCCCCTGCCAAAGCATACTATGCCAATTCAGAATTACTTTAAAGTTAGAGAAAACACGGCTGGCAAATTCAGTATTTTCCAGTACTGCTTTTTACCCATTCTGGGCAGTGCCTCATGGAAGTTAACGATCACATTGCCCTTCTACCTGAGGGAAGGGAGATGGGCAGGCCAATCCTTTCAGCTTGCTTTGTGTGGGGACAGAATGACATGTTCAGAATTATAGAAATGTGGTTATATTTCTTCCTTGTTGGTAGATATTCCACCACAGAAAAGTAGTTCCCCCCTCCTCCCCAGTCTCCTGTTTTTGTTGAAAAAGGTATTTGGAGTGAAAAGTGTAATGTCTTAGTTTGTCTTAGTGATTCATGGATAATGTCATTAATGAAATTGAGTGCCAAAGAATGCTGTCAGCCTTGTGAGTAGTTTTTTAAAGCTTACACCTGCTGTATTTAATATGTACCTGTGTGTATGTTCGTAAACCTGTGCACATTTCTTGTGTTCTTTCTCGTGTGATATTGCTGTTTAACTTACTTTACAGGCGCTCAGGAGTTCATCAGTTACGCTATAGGAAATGTCTATTTCTCTAGCATTGCAAAAATGAAAAAGAAAGATGATTTTCCAGATGTTTCTTTTTATTTTCCACAAGAGGTCAAATACTGTAGCCCTTACTCATGCCTGATGACTAAGTAGGATTAAGCATCTCTTCAGTTAATAAGCTGTGTCTGATCTTGCTCACACTGGGGTAAAGTCAGTAGTAAATGCAAAACTGGAATGATACCAGAATTAAATCCCAGGCCAGAAATGCGCCTTCTCTTTCATATGCATCATAGGAGGAGTCATCATGTAACCCTTTTTAGTTTGTTCTTCCTATAAGGGTGGATCTCTGTGTCTTTCTTACTCCACAGCCTCTCCCATTATTCTTCTCCTTTTCATACCAACTCACGCTCGATGCTCCTGTGTGATTACTGTCCTGTAGGACAAGGAGTTTTTGTGTTGACCTCCTTTTACAACTAGTCAGCACAATAGGTTTCAGTTTAACAAAATGAAAGGAATGGAGAGACTCTTCACTTCAAGCAGTACTAGCCTCTAATGAACTTTATATCACAGAATCACAGAATGGTTTGGGTTGGAAGGGACCTTAAAGACGATCTAGTTCCAACCCCCTGCCATGGGCAGGGACACCTCCCACTAGACCAGGCTGCTCAAAGCCCCATCCAGCCTGGTCTTGGACACCTCCAGGGATGGGGCATCCACAGCTTCCCTGGGTAACCTGTTCCAGTGCCTCACCACCCTCACAGTAAAGAATTTCTTCCTAATATCTAATCTAAATCTCCCCTCTTTCAGTTTAAAACTTTTTTTTTCAGTTAAAAAATGTGCTCTGATAGAAAGTGTGTCCCTTTAAAAGATAGTGGGTTGGGTTATTATGAGCCATAGCTGGAGCAGGGCAAGTTGTGTTTTTAGATACGGTAGCCAGTCATAGTGAAATATAAGCTTCAGCCTGACCAAATAGCAGGCGTTTAAAGTCCTACGGTGAAGTTCTAGGCATTGTCAAGTTCAGGAAGAACAACTTCAGCTGGAACATGGCCAAAACTCATTCTGATAACGTAGAGCCAAAAATATTAACATGTGATTGTGTTCGGACAATTGGTTGCATTTAGGTTAACCTAAATTTACAGTAACTTGGCCTAAATCTTAAGGCTTCACAAGTGGCTTAAGCTAGTGAAAACCTGGACTGCTATCACCGAGGAAGTCTCATCTGTCATGCTCTTGTCAGTGGCCATGCTTTCTTGCTGCCTCCCTTTGCTAATGCCAGCCCTTGCTCCCGTACCTCCGCTGGCAACTGGGTCACCGAGCAGGAAGAGAAGACAGACACACTTCTTCTTTCTCTTCTGGGGTAGTTTTCAGCTAGATCAGATCCATGATTTGTTTGACTGTCCCTCCCGTGGGCAGCACGGTCTTACAACACCTTAATCCTCTTGTGAAACTTCACCCTTATCCCAGGATAAACACCTGGGACCTATTAGTTAAAACATGCTCACCTGGTAGCATACATTTTACCTGAGCTAAGTAACACCTGGTGTCAGTGCACATGATTCTTTTCCTGAATACAGACACTGGAACAGGAAAGGCTGTAAGTAGCAAAGGAGTCAGAGTTCGTTTTTCCTTAAGCACTTGCATGTATATGGCATTTGGTTGCATGTTACTCCAGAATGTATAATTGATGTGAGAGGTGTGCTTGGATTAGCAGAGGTTTAAGGACAGGTCTGACAGCCAGGAATTGCTGACTGGAATCCTTCAAGTGAATTGTTTTGTGAATTGAAATGTGAGGTACAGTCTCTGACTGAAGTTAGGAACCTGTAATCAGTTTTCCAGCCTGGGATCTCACAGGCTGTTCAGATAAGCAACATTCTTGTACGTTCAGTGGTAATTTGGGAGTCTTAGCAACGTGAAGTATTTATTTTCCTAGTTTTTCTAAGATGGCGAATCACAAAGTCATATAACTTTGATTACTCTTTTGCTTCCCCCTCACATGCTTTAGTTTCACAATGTTTGTAGCTCAAAAGTCATCGTAGGCTGCTTCTGTTTGCTTTTTGAATGCTTGAAACCCAGTTTCATAGGGGTTAAGAGAAAATGTCTTTTTAAGCTTACAGTAGTTAATGAGATAGCAGCTGCTGAAATTTTGTGCTTACAGGAAGGGGTTGAGCTGCTGTCTTTCAAGACTTCCCTCTTTCGTATTGATTTTGTTTGCCACCACATACAGTTAAAATTGGCAAGGAGATAAGAATACTTTTAATGTTTAGTTGACCCGAGAGAAGCGTGTCTGCCTATAGGAACTGTGTTTTCTGTACGTTTGTGTAACTGCTGAGGCTAATGCTGCAGTGCTTGTTGGTAGCAGAGATGATCTATTGCTGTTTGTTTGCTGTCAGTTCTGCACAACCACGGCATACGTGGAGTAGTAAAGAGGTTTGAATTTATGACTTCCAGAATAACTAAGCTAATAAGCAGAAAGGCCAACAGCTCAAGGGTTTTCTTTCTTATATTTCTTTTTTATCAAGGCTACTTTCTGTAAGGTTTTCATATAGGGCTCTGTAGCGTTCTATAAGCTCTCAACACTTGAAGCTTGGTGGAGTTGCATTTTAACTGATTGCAGGTGGGGCTGTTGGGCTGTGCCTCTTCCCCTCCTCCCTTCTTCACACTTCAGACTCCTCCCTGTATACAGTGCTTTAACTATGTGCCTTACAGGAGCATTTCAGGTTCAACAAAGCAATTCAGCTTCATTTTCCTCCGGTCTTTAGGTTCAGAGAGTAGCTGTTAACTGCTGCAGTGAAGGTGTAGCTTTCCCGCATCGCCTTTATGCTGCTGGTGAAAATCTCAGGCCTGTTCAGAAAGTCCTTGGATATCGTGTACCCAGGTAAAGAGCAGAGAATTGCTCCTTAGCCTTACTCTGACCCTGAGTGTTATCATAACAAAAAGCCAATATGCCTATGCATGTGTGTTTATATAGACCAATACATGTACATATACACTCGTTTTTAAACTGTACTGAAAGGCATAGTGAAAAGATTTACGATCAGTGATCAGTTTTGATAGTGGAAGGGGATGCGCTGGTCTGATAAGTTTAAGAACCGCTGATACGCACCCATTTTCTATATTTTCCGCCTCTTTCTCTTTCCTTTAGCTCATATCTAATCCACTGTGATGTTTTGGCACTTCTTCATTGTGTTTAATCTAAAGGAGGAAGGGAGGTGGTTATGGCAGATGAGGCGCTGGAATAGTTCTGGAAAGTATTGAGTTTTTTTAATCGTTTAAGATATTTCCTTACATTAAGGAGGACAGACCAGCACTTAGTCAAAAGAGATATTGTAGCATTTCCTACCACTTCTGTTTATGTAGAATATTGTGGTTACAGACTCTCCAGTATTTGAGAAAATGACTTTAAAGTCTGAGTGCCGTAGCTGGCAGTAGTTGTCTTTAGACTGCTAAAAAGATTGTTACATTTCAGCTGTGAATTTTGCTGCTGATCATGTTTGTCTCTGAAGCCGGTGGCTGTTGTTCTGATTTCTCTGGATTGCATTCCAGTGCATAACTGAGGCAGCACAGGGAAAACTGCTAGTGACATTAAATAACCAATTTTTAATGATGTTTTTGGCAAGCAGTCTCTCTATTCATTATACATATTTTTACTTGTCATTGAGGCAGGTAATGTAGCTTTGAAGACTTTAGCAGACTCATACAGAAGACTGTAGACTTCTGTAACTGAACGGCAGCCACATTGTTTGAGCTCCAAATTGGCTGAAGGCATTCTGGCATGTAATCCACGGCTGGATATGAAGTAATGGTTCAAAATAATCTGTAGGTCCTTCTATTACAGCACAGTTCTGGGCTGAGCTTGCAGTCTTTGCATTCCAGTAACAGTGGAGATACCACGCTGAGGTTGCAGTGCTATCTTTTTTTTTTTTTTTTTCTAATTTGTGTTAACTAGTTTGTAGGCTGAAAGATTGTTTAAAGGCTGGATTGCTGCAGTTTTGAAAATTCACCTGAGAGAACTTTGCTTTACGTTTTTTCAGGGGAGTTGACTGGGGCTTATTTTTTTTCTAGCCTATTTTAATCTGTATTCTACATCACGTAAAACAAAACAAAAATAATTTATTTTCCCTCCTCCATTTCATTTACAACAAAACAAACCAAAAAACCTTTATGTTCACACTAGGGTTTACTGCCCTTCTCGGTAATGTTTTTGTTGTGGGAAATGCCAGGAGTGGGTAGGGATAATGGAGATTTGTGAATGTAGAATAGCAAAACTAAAATTGATTTTGACTAGTCGTCTTAAAAGCTTCACGTCTCCTTCACCTATTACTGTGATAAAGCGTATGGCAGTTTAGTTACAGCCAGAGGAGGGTTCTGGGAAGTTGACATAGACCATCTTTCGTTATTGTTGCTATGGATATTTGAATACAAGAAACACAGTATTTTGTGGTCTTCATTTTGTGTCAAAATACTGAGTATCTTGAAAAAGCGATTCCTCAGGAATAGCAAACTTGTCTCTTACTCTCTTTTTACCATAAAACTTCTTGCTACTTAATGCCAGCGGTAAGAACACATTATGTTTACATGTCTTTTAAGTAGCTTATCCAAACGAAATATCTGTGTTCTCGTGGCACGCTGCATACAATACAAGAACTTTATTAAGCAGGTACTGAAAACACAGTCCCTGGAAAACCTAGCTAGTTAACCTCTTTATGGTCTCTTCACATGTTACTGCCTTAGGGTTAGTTAGATGAGGCAGCTGAAGCAAGTTAACAGTTTGCTGCCATTAAACGGGGTGGTCTCCCCTTCCCTCCCTGCTGCAGTCCTATACTTGTGCTGGCTTGGTGAGTCCGTTTGCGGTACTAAGCCAGCAGGAAAATTACCTGTCTAGGAGAAAAACGGTGTTTATTTTTTGGTGGAAGGTGAAACTGCACAGTGTGGTACTGGGCAAGAGGGAATAGAGGAAAAGGGGAGGCAGAAGGTACCGTGTCAGCAAGGCTGTGAAATGTGCCCGTGCCCTCTCCCCTGCCAGTTGTCTGGTCAGCTACCAGTTGAAAGCCTGGTTGTTGCAGTGTGTTGCTGTAGTTAATTTGGGAGAGAAATACTTGAGCAGTTTATGGAACTCCAGATGGATTGTTATTGGAAGCATCTTTGGGAATACCGATATGGTTACTTGTAAGGATGAGGTGATGATCCAAAGTGTAAAGAAGGTGGAGGAGAATGCCTTTCACCCCAATCTAGTCCAAAGGAGACACCATGCTGGCCACACAGTGTGGACTTGTATCAGGTAGGTGACCACTGTCCTTCCTGTGAGGAGAAAAGAAAAAAAAAAAAAGCGTTTGTGTTCATATTTCTTTTGTTTCCTAATTTCCTTCTGCAAATTGATAAACTTTGTTTATGTCTTGCTGATACAACAAGAGAAAACATGATTTTGCTTGATCTTTACATTATGGTAACTGCATTTTTTCCAGGCTACTAAGATGTGTTTACGCTCATTTTAATTCCATGTAGAATAATAAACTAGGTAACATAATTATGAGATGCTTGCATAAAAGGTATCACCATTCCTGGAATGTAATACCTTGACTTACATACAGGACTTGAAGTGATGCTCAAGTGAGCTGCCATGTCCATGGTAAAGACACTTGCACGTAGTTTTATCTTCCTTCTGTCTGAATCCAACCCTGGGCAATATAATAATAATTTTTATTCACGTAGTCCAGGAGAAAAAATTACAGATGGAGCAATTTCTGCCAACTTTGCTCTGTAATATGAGAATTAGTAAAGATGATGTAAATTGTAATTCTCTGAATGTTTTTTTTTTCATGAAATTGTACTGTGCTGATTAGTGTAGGTGATTTAATTAATTTTTAAATAAGTTAATGATGGGAGGTTCAGTGGGGGGTTTTTTGTTTGTTTGTGGTTTGTTTTTCCTCCTTTCTCAGCTGTTTTATTTCAGAATTAGTTCACTTGTTAGAATCCAACCTGTTAGCACAACAGGTAAACAACAGCATTAGCAATATTGGTATTTCTAATGCAGTGTGTTCCATATGTCAGTCTTCACTTGTGCTTACTTGAGAAGTCATTGTTTCTGGTTTCAGAATTATTTACTTCCCGAATCTGTGACTTATCTGTTGTGGATAGTGAACACATGGTGAACATATGTTGTGAAGTCACATAAAGAGTTTATCCGAACAGATTTGGGCTGGCTAGCTTGCCCGTAAAGATAGTGGCAGGAGCAAATTGTGCTGGTCATCTCAAATAACAGTAGAATACGTAACAAATTTTAACTGAAATGCTTCATATTTTTTCCGTGTTTTTAGGATGCACTTTTTTTTTAAGGTAAGAGAAGCTTTCCTGAGCTCTTCATCTACAAAGTTAGAGGTTTGTAAATGTAGGAAGATAACTGAGGCCAGTAAGTTAAAAAAAATAAAAAAATTATTAAGTCATATACACAGGGCTCTGTAGAGGAACGTAGAATAAACAAGCTCATATAAAATATTTCATAGCATTCAGAGATGCTTTTTTTTTTTTACAAATGTAGAGTTCTTACATGTTTTAAGATTAAATATTTAAGCTGAGAATCAAATGTCTTTCTTGTTGTGAAGGTAGGAAAATAAATGCCTACAGCTGTATAAAACTTCTATTAGTGCAATATCAAATATAACATTTATTTTTTTTACTAGACAAGATCCATATACTATTAATTTTATAATGCACATTGATAGAATTTTTGCAAGAACTCGCTTTGGATAGGAGTTGCTTATATTTTCAAAGCTGTTTTTTCTTGGTTGGCATCTTTGGGAGAAATTTGTCTGAAGTAGTTTACTTGTTTAATCTGAGAATCAGATTAGGGGAAAATACACTGTTTTGCCTGCTCTTCTACGAAGTTCTTGAAACCATTTCAATGAGAAACTGTAGTAAATCTGGATTACACGTTGTGGTCTGCCATTTGTCCTCCTTCTAGCAGCAGTGGGAACAGAGAGGAGAGGGGGGACATTAGCTACTTTATTATCTGGGGGGGGGGAATACTTTCGATGCGCTTAGTATTTGCTTGCTAATGTGTGCTGAAGATTTCGCCCACATCAACTATAGTCTGCCTCCTTGTAGCCCTGATAGACCAACTGGGAGGTGCCCACGCGGGCTCAGAGCATGTTCCTACCTACGCTAGCAGGAAATTGGTAGGTCTTTCTCCCAGTGTCTCCTCCCAGCTTTCAAGGACCGCTCTCCCTTTCATCCTAGGAGCGGCAGATCAGAAGGTTTGCCTTCTCTGCACTGTTGGCTCCTTCCAGTTTGGAAGGAGAAACAAGAAGGCGCTGCATCAGAAATGCAGAGACCTGAGGAAGTGGACAGGAGGACAGTGGGTCAGGAGATGGATAAAACCCAGACTGGGGTAGGCAGAGTGGGGCAAAGCGGACATCAGCAGCAATAGAGGGACAGAAATACGTAAGAGCACGTTGGACGTGTCGAACCAGGCTGGAGAGTAGAACTTTGCTTCTGGTTGTGTATTCGGGCTTCACCAAGCGCTGGTCACAGTTAGTGAATGAGAACACAGGTAGTTGTAATGAACTCAGCTTTTGCTAGCCGGAGTAGCCAGAGCTTGATGCTGGGGCTTTTAGCAGGGCCATATTCATGATTGGCAGAAAATATCAGGCAAATCAATTGTTTTGGGGTTGGGTTTTCTTGCTTTTCCAGATCTGAAGTCCATCAAAGCATCACAGTGTGTATTATGCTATCTGATTTTCTGCACTGTTGTTAAATTCGGTGGTGGCTTTTTTGTTCGGATTTGTGGAATTCTAAACACTTTCTAGTGGCATGGATAATGAATTTATATGACAACCGTCCAGCAAATGTAAGCCTGCAGGCAGCAAGCTTGATTTTCTTAGTTACCTGTTGCATATTCCTTAGAAGTCACCAACAGACTGCAGCAGTTTGCATAAAATCATTGCCAAATGACCTCTTACACGAGTAATAGATAGATGTGTGTATTTTAAGTCCTTTATGTCCAAATCCTATTTACACAGTTCTAAAGTTGGGTAAGTAAGTGGTGTGTGTTTTTCTCCTGAAGGATTAGCTTTGTTTTGCTAAAACAAGCTACATTTCGATACCTTTTTTCCCCTCTGTGTATACATTCACTGCTAATATTTACAAGTTTACAAACGTGATTGCTGTGGCAGGTAGAAGGCCACAGGTATTTCTCAAACCAGTAGAACAAGTGGAAAGTATTTTAGGTATTTTAGGTACAGTGGTTTAGTGGTGGCTGTATTCCTGTTTTCTGATGGATATAGAGAGAAATGCTGTGGAGTGTAGCACAGGCCCTTATTACTGAACAGCTGTGAGAGATTTCCTTTCCCTTGGGTGGTAGTGTCTCACGTTTTTGGAAGGGAGGGAATGAGCTTCTGTCCCTGAGGTCAAACTACACCACCAAACAGCCAGGATTTTCAGAAAGATTTACGGACTTGATAATGCAATAAGCCATAGTTATAATCGTGTTCTCGTGTCGGCTGAGCCGTCCTGTCTCTGCCATAGTGTGTGAAGCGGGTGGTTAGAGCTTCACATCGTTGGGGTGGTAAATTGAGTTGCATGCTGTTAAACAGGTGAGCTTGCAAATTAGTGCCATGTTTCATCAGACCTGCTTGGACCTGCGTAACTCGAGCCATTACTGTCTCAGGCCAAAGAACTGAGTTTTTCCATAAGAATGTCTTAAAAAACTCTAGAGTGTTTTGTAATAGGATTTGCATGATCCAAAAGTATGCCTTTTGCAGACTTAGAGAAATGGTTTGGGTAGTTGACAGAGCTAAGTTTTGTCTGCTATATTTAGTGTTTCGGTCATAATACTGAGGTGGCAACATTCCTCAATTAGTAAACATTCGCAATGCTGGCATTTCAGTAAGGGGCGTTACGTCACAGAGCTGTCCTCTTTCGTCTGAGGGGGGTGGCAGAAGGACATATGTAGCTGACTGTGTATTTTCAGCACAACGTTTTACCTCTCTGAGATGTATCTGTACTTATTTTGGGTAATTTGACCTGCCTTCATCACAAGAAGTCCGAGTTTGGCCTTGAGGTAAAGGCAAAGAATGAAATGGACACTTAGTGTTGCAAGAGCCTGGGAAAATCCATCGAGTTTCACACCTAGGATGTAGGATGCACCAGACCGTGAGAGAGACCCTTTTCTTTCTCCTAGGACTGTAGAACTGAATGGAAGGTCTCATGTGTTTTGGTAATATTAAGTAATAATGTGCTTCTTTTCCTCTCTTTTTATTGACAGCTGTGTTTTTATGTATTGCTTCTATTCCTTTTGTTGTTCTGTAAATATCAATATAAATCAATCTCTTATTCTTTGTTATGTTGTGAAGAGATTGTTTGTATAATGAGGTATTAAAGGGGTCATTTAACTTCATTTAGCTCATCTTTGAGACACAGAACATGTAAGAAAAGAAATAAAGTTAAAGATATCTGTAGATACAGAAGTGGAAGCTTTGTGGTAATGTTTAGAACAAATTTGGGGGAATATCTTGGAAAGTTACTGACAGGCAAAACCCAATACTTGCATAAAGAACTATGCTAATCTTGTAATAAACTGAGTTTTGGCAAACTGCATAAAAAAACCAAACAAACAGGTTAATTGCTTATATTTAGGCCACTTATGAAGATGATTTTACTCATAACTTTTTCTGTCAAATGGCAGCACTTCCTGGCTCCGTTTTCCAATACTCCCTATGTATGGTTTTTATTTCTAAACTCTAGAATTTAGATATCCTGAGCTGTCATTTCTCACACGCAGTCTGCGCACTTGTGGGATCGTGCAATACTTGGTGAACGGCAGGTAAGAAAAGCGATTTGTGTATGTGAAACTTCTGAAAGTTACCTGTGTCTCTACCGGGAAACCCCCACTCCCTCCTTGAAAGCTAAGCATCCACAAATTGTGAGCTATTAAAAGCTAATACAGACATTAAAAGCCACATGTCAAATGCAAGATATTATTGCAAGTTTAGGAGAGATTAGATTCAAATGATTGTTGAGGTGTGTGGGCTGGGCTCTGACCGAAAGAAAGAGGATAAAGGATTTATAAGTGCAAACCAGACCACTTCGTTTACTTACAGTGGCAGGGGCCTGTGTCTGCCATTCAAGGGGAAGAGACCCAAATCTTCAGAATTCTCAGTGTCTTGTGTGTGAGCGTTATTCGTCTGGGTGGTATAACTGATGTAAAAGCACATACCATACTTCTAATTCCTCACAGTAAACCTGTATATACATTTCATATACGTGTTTATATTTATGTGCAATCACTCTATGATTGGTTTCATTCAGCCTGGATGATGTCCACTGATGGTTCAATTTTTATTAAGAAAACATACTTTCACAAGTGCTTTATAATAATAAATATGTCGCATTGCTCTAAGGCTATCCTTCTGTGTAGCAGAGGATGTTGCATTAGGTTTTTAAGTACTGGGGAAGAGACGCATAGCTGGTCTTTACAGTTCAGTAGCCTCACGCCAAAATTGCTCGTAAGACAGTATAATTCATAGAGAGAGAACCTTGCAGTGACTAATGGATTTATTTATGGTAAATGTGTGTTTTGACAACTGGGACCATACTTTTAATTTCCGTTTGTAAGGTGGGAGTTTGAAGAATTGGAGGGCTCTGACACTTCAAGAAAATTATGTGATTGGAAAAAGTCTTCATTTCCTCCAAAATCATTTTTCTGCAAAGACCTTTCATCCTGGCAGCGCTAAGTTAGTTTAATTCCTCCAAAGGAAGTGTGTGTATGTTGGGGGGGGAACCCACAAGACAACTCTCTGCAACAGGGTTTTACTGGCTGCTTCGATTCAGCACCCCCTGTTACTGGCATACGGCTTTATCTCAACAATGGCTCGGTCACATATGGGAGATGAAGTTTCAGAACTGGCCTATATTTAAAAACTTGTTTCGTTTCTTTCTGGCTGAAACTTCTCTGAGGTAGACCATTGCTTTTGTGAAAACTGGGTTGTAATCTAGTCATCTCATTGAGCAGAACGTGTGGAAATGGAGAAGTGGCAATCTCTTTCCCAGTGGTGGTATGTGAAGCTATTTTCATTTGGTGCGTTGTTAGGAGAAATATATTCTGACCCACACGGTAATGAAGGCTGCAGGTAGGTTTTCTTCAGGACAACCGAAAAAATACAGATCTTGAATTTTTGTAGCAAATAGCTGCTGACTTGGAAGGGCTAATTCGGCACAGCCTGTCATGGCATGGAGACCCTGATGGGCAAAAGTAGCAGGCTTTTTCCTTTGACGGCTTTTTCATTTGACTGCCTTTTCTCGAGGTGCTGCCAGCTCTGTATTGTTTGAGCACTAACACCTGTCTGTCTTAGTCTAGGAAATGAGGAAGCACTGGGAAGAGGGCATTAAGCTGCCCCTCCATGCCACCAGCAGCACGAGGTAAAAAGGAAGGAGAAGGCTGTACTGTTGGCTTGTTTTTCCCTGTTGTCCTGTCGGATCCATCCGAGCATCTCAGTTTGCTGGTCAAGCTAGAGAAGGAAAATTTGGAGAGGCGGAATCCCACTGGTTCTCAATCAGCACATGCTGAGCTCTAGGTTGACCTGCTCACTTGTATGATTCCAGGGGTTTGGAGGACAAGTAAGAGCACCAAAAAGCTATTTTCTTCCATATTTAATATCAAAAGTGCTTACTAGTTCAATACATTCATATGAGCAAGTATGTTAGGTACTTTAAAGAATTAACCGAAACGATGATAAATACTGAAATTAAATTATTCTTCAAATACAAGTTAAGGGAAGTAAGTTACGTTACTTAAGTTACGTAAGTTACTCACAAAGTGTAAGATGTTACAGTTGTATAATATTTGGAGCCCATTCCCACAATTAAAAAAAAAGAAATCCTTGGGATTAGTACTCTTCAGGCGAAAACCTTGGTAATAAGCCCTGAGCTCACACGCTATCCTGGACATAAAAATAGCCGACTGTCCAGGCTACTGCAGGGCTGGGAGGAGGCTTAGGAGGCAGGAGGAGATGTGCACTCTCTTTGTTATTCATTTCTTGATGTGCTGGTGAGCAGCCCGCAAGCAAGAGATGGGTTTTACGTAAAAGGAAGTAATTTTAATTTGAAGGAAGGTTTTACGTTACCTCTTTTTGTTCGTTAGCTTTGGATATTTATTTTATCTTTACCTACTGCTGGAAACCGAGTCAGACGAGAAAGAGTACAAACTTCTCTGAAAGCTGAAGGAAACGAAGAATAGCCGGGAGGCCGTTCTGGCTCCCTTCCAGCTTGCGGAGCGTCCCGTCAAGCTGCATGGAGCCTGCACAGCCATGTTTTCATGGCCATTGGGCAGATCTATTTGGCTTTAGCCTGGACTTCTCCCCGTTGTGCCCAGTCGCTGCTGCTGATGCAGTTGTGTGAGGGGAGCCTGGCCGCAGCCCAGCGCGGTGTGTCCCTGCCAGACCCTGCTGGCGTTCGCCTAGAGTGTGCGCCACACTTCACTCACGCACCCTGAAGCCACTTCCAACTTCACCTTCACGCTACGAGCGTGATGATTTTAATTCAAATTGCCTTGCTTTTGTGTGTTTCTATAGACCTTTTCTAAGATAGTTGATAACACATAACTTTTTTACGTGGGGGCCAATGTTTGAAATGGCTTCTTTTTTTTTTTTTTCTTTTAATTATTATTTCGTAAAATAATACTGCTGGTGGTGACCATCCCACTGAGATCTGCTCCAGGTGTTAAAATCTAATTTATTCAGTCAGAGTAATGGCCAAAGTACTAGTATTTCCTTCTGGGGCTAAAATTCAACTGTTCGGTGAACTATTTTGCAGTAGGGGAGCAAATGCTTTAAAAAAGATACTGTGCAAAATGCATGTCCCTTTCATACTCCACCTGGCATATTCTGATTTTATTGTATTCTTTCACTTAATAATTTTCTGCAGTGGTTTCTTTCAGTGCACTTTGTGCAGTGGGAGAAAGGTTTGACAGCAGCTTTAAAATAAATGTCATATGGTATTTCTGCATTTCCTATGTTTTTCATGTTTTTCCTATTTTGGCATGGACCGATATGTGAGAAAGGCTTGCGGATTCACTGTTTACTTTAGCCTTTGGTCACTTTTATATGCATGTATTGCTGACATGCTCTACGATGCCCTGTTCACTCAACCTCCGCCCCAGAAAGTAGACAGACAGAGGCAGCGAGTGAAGAATTCACTAAGACAGGAGAAACACAAGGTGGATTATGCTGGTAATAGTGGCAATTACTCTGTGTCTTTTCCTGAAGAACTGCTGCCATAGTTAGTAAAATAGATTAGACCAGATCAAGGAAAAATCTGCCCTTTTTTTTCTGTAGACATGAGTGATCCTGTTCCTTGCAAGCTGAAGAAGGATACAGGCAGGCTAAAATTAAGCCATATCTGTTGATCGCTACAGAGCTGTCTGTAGGGTTTCTTTCTCGCTTCCAGTAGCGTAGTCCCTGTCATAGTGAAGAAACAGCAATCGCAGCATCGCTACCCCTCGCATGCACTTTCTGTCTGGATTTTCATATAACCCACCTACTTAGAAGGAATTAGAACAGTAAGACAAGAAAATATGAAACAAGATCTTGAGATTTGGACTATCTTATCCTAATGCCCCTTTTCCTCAGGTCAATAAAGCACTCTTCCTCCCTCAGTTTTTGAGGT
Organism: Alca torda; assembly: GCA_008658365.1. NCBI lineage: Eukaryota > Metazoa > Chordata > Aves > Charadriiformes > Alcidae > Alca > Alca torda. Next base: position 13,351,152 of record CM018079.1, on the reverse strand, counting down.
TATGCTGTTGTCCCTCTGGTTACTTGGAGTCAGCATTCCAAAGGGATAAGTCAAAACTGACCAGAATAAACTGATGGATGGAAGGGGTTTTGTTTCTTGTGTCAACTGCAGTTACTCTTTCATGAGTTATTTCTCATAAGGATTCATTTCCACTTCTCTGCTCAGACTCTTGTTTGGTGTGTGGCAGGTTTTATTTATTATTTTTTTTAAAATCACCTCCCCCCATTGAGGGTGGATAAAAATCACTAACCTGAAACGCTTATTTTTACCCAGTTCTTTAATAATTCAGATTTGTGAGCTCAATTAGTAAATTTTAAATTCACTTTTTAAGCACAATTTAATGTGAGAATAGTGTAGCTTATGCCTAAACTTACTGTCGTGTTAAAATAATCAAACCCTATAAAAGCAACTGAGCACCATATTTATACTGAAGTTTTAAAGGAAATCAAACCAGCAAAGGTTAACATTTAGGAAACAATCTTGAACAAGGATGCCTTAAAAGCCTAACCGAGACAATAGGAGCCTTCAGTGCTGATACTGACACAGTGTCTTCATCGGTTTACTTAGTTCAATTAGTTCATTTAAGGCTGAAAGCTGATTGTTGAGAGAGCAGGAGGAGATTTCTGCTTCCCATAGGGCAAGGAAGGTATCAACTGATTTTTAAATCTTTTTTAAATACAGAGAAAACCCAGTTTGATAAACTTTTGTTCTTACATAACAGGTACACTGAAGGTATTTTTGAAAATTAATTTAAAAAATAGTGTTTTGCTGTGCTTTATTATGATTTCACTTTGCGTCTAAATGTGGCTTTGTAGCAATCGTAAACAGAAAGTTTAAAAGGGAAAGAAATTGTTTTCAAGAAATATAGTCTTCGTAGAACGATATAGTCCTTCCACATATGAAGAAAAAGTGTCAGATTTAATGTAAAGGACATATGGATTTGCCAAATAACATGTTTTAATAGTTACTGACCAAGAAGAATTGACCTTTCCCTAGAAAAACAATTATAAAAACAAAAATGCCCCCAAATGGATTTATTCAGATCAAGATTTCCTGCCTGATAATTTAAACCCTGATTAAAATGAGCAATTTAAATCACTTTGATTTATGTTAGTCATTCTGCCTTCAAACTAAGTGGGAACAGGCTGGGGCTTTAGACCCTCTACCAGTTAGCACTACCCTTACTCCAGCCTCCTAATTTAAGTCATGTACACAGTCTGTTTGATATCTATCCGCACTTCCTTTGCTGTGCTCATCAGTTCAAACATCTCCCTTTGTGTTGTTTTTTTTTAACATTAATCAGAATAAGGAAGGGGTTGAGTAGTTTAACAGTATAATTTAGATGACAACGCAGCATAAATGTGTAATTTCCACAAATGTCCATGACCAGCAAATATATTGTATCATAACAAAACTGGTTTGTATACGGTTCATTTCTTTTAAGTTTTTACCGTTTCCAGTTCTGTTCTTTTCATTTTCACTGGGCTAAAATTCAGTGAGATCTTGATGAGATTATTTTTTCTTCATAACTAAGGACATCAGGCTCTGGCCTTCCCGGTCCCTTTTCCTTTAGCTTGAAATCGTAGGAGAAAATGGTGCTTTTTCCACTCCAGCCCCCAGATCAGATGGGCTTTGTCTGTGCTCAGCTGCCAGGTGGTGAAGGTGTGTGTTGTGGTCTTCAGAGCAAACAGACCTAATGAATGCACTGTTCTGCCAATGAGGGTAAACTGATTACTTTTATTTACCTAAGTTAACTGTGTTTGATGAGGTATCGTAATGGGAAGTTTTCTTACTTGCCAACTGTAATTTCAGAATCATTTGTCATTTTAAGTGTCAAAAACAATGAAGAAAGACAAAAATGTTTAAGTAAAACACAGAAGTCGTTTCTGTAGAAATTGAATTGTAAAACTGGTGGTCTACTATTTTAGCAGGCGTTAGAGATGCAAAGTTGCTCTGGCGGAGGGTTCTGAAAAGCACTTCCCGCCCCCCTGTTGAATAGCTAGTGTTCAGACATCGTGACAAAAGAAATATTTGTGTTTAAATTCAAGAGTAATGCCCCAGATTTCATTCCACAATGTTTATTTTAGAGTTAATTAGCAGATGGGCTTGAGGGTTGTGAAATGCTGATATCATCTCCAGAGTCTTAGTTTCAATGCCTAGACTGTTAAATGGCTAGCATTCGTGTTCTTAAGGGGGGGGGGCGGGATCAAATGTAATCAAGAAAGTTTAAAGTAGTAGTAGAGGTGAGTTCAAGTTTCCAAGTTATATTTTTCAGGTGCTGTTCAGTATCTGTTGGCCTGCCTTGTTGGAATGCATCTTTTTATCTAGTCTCCTCATCGTGATTATTTAGTTGAAGAGATTGCAATAAAATCAGTACAGATTGAGACATGTTTCCATCACCAGCGAGTTTTAAGTCTGTGTTGGATTTGATGGAGGCCTGAGTCTGATAGCTCTTTAGCCTTAGGAGGACATGGGTGGGAAATATGAGGGTGCTTGATAGTAAAATTCCTTGAGGATTTAAATGGGTATATGTGGGGATTAAAAGAAAGAAATTGTTTGGCGGGTGTTTTACTTTTCCAATTGTACAGATCGTATTGCAGTAGAAAGCAAAGGGGAAGTTACGAGGTTTTAACCTTTCCCAGTAATTCCTGGAACAAGGAGCCTGTGACTATGTTTGGGAATTACCTTGCACACCTGGGATGCACCGCTGATCAGAGTGAATAAGCAGCATGGTTCACTGTGGTTTCGATTAATAAGTTTGCTTCATCGCAGTGCGTGGAGATGCACAGAGAAAAAGACAAGAAAACAAAATTGGAGGTTGTGGTTATTAGAAGTGACTGAAACGAACAGTTAGCTTAAAGATTATATAATAATATGTAACCTGGCGTGCAGTTTTGCCAAAAATGCTAATGTAAGTCAATGGTTACCTAATGAAAATATAATTGATACTGTTGCCAATTCAGCAGTCCATAGAGATCTTGCAGTAAATGCTACTTTCTGTAGAAAAAGACACCCTTCGTATCTTGGGAATAATTTAAGTGGAGTTTGCTAACTGTAACCTGGTGGACCATATTAGATAGTGCTTAGCTGGAATACCATGATTATTTTTAATTTGTAGATATGTATGTAAGAGAGAATGCTTTTCTCTTTGTAGTTAGATATTGAGTGCAGAGTAATAAAATATATTTGCATATATATCTCCCTCCCGCCCCTGATTCTGTGATTAGGAAAACATTAGCAAATCTCAGCTGTGACCAACCTTTCCTTTCTGACCATGGAAAAAGATCAAATTCTGATAGACTAAATATAGAATTTCTAAAATTGGTCTGTGGGAAAAAATGGGAAAACGGTGACATGCAGCAGATTAATGTAGAAGCATTTATGTGGTTTGATCTCCTTTTCCCAGTTATGTTTACGTTAGTGTAGACAGATACATCTAGGCCATTTCTTTGCAGATCCACATGGCACAGAACTTCAGTATAGAACAAAGTCTCGAAAAATGTGTCATCGTTGGTTATTTTGTACGACTAAAAATGGATACCTAATGGAGTAGCACAAGAGTAGAAATGGTCTGCCATGCACCACAGTTGTTAATAAACGAATACCTGTAGAGTTTATTTCTACACTTAATGATATCTGGAGTGCTCAGCCCAAATCTAACTGGCATTCTCAATTGATTCAAAGATCTTACCTTTCTATGAAATTCACACCAGATTTCTCCCCTCTCTGCTCCTCAGTTATGCTGGAGTAAATAATCTATACTCTAATCTTAATCATTTTTTCTTAATTGCTGTAACTGAGAGACCCCCTCCTTCTGCCTCCTGTCTTGATGAGAAATTGTTGCAATATTTGCTAGAAAACGCTTTTCCTGCAGTTTGAAACTTCAGTTAAGTATAACATTTTCCGTAGATGCTGGTAGGCAGAGTTACTCCCAGATAACCTGCTCTGAGGACCTGACGCGGCAAGGGCCTGGAGCAGCCTGTACGGATAGCTACAATGCATTCCAGACAGAGATTAGATTCAGTACTCTCACACCTGTAGGCGAGTTCAGGGTTTAATATAATAAATGTTAATGAGAAATATGAAAACTCACTAAGAGGCCAATCTATTATGAGACGGGAAGGAGAAGAAGGTGGTAATGGCTCCAGCGTCAATAGTGTCTAACTGTTCATTAAGCCAGGGTGGAAAGAGAAATTAAACAGATTTATTTATGAAAATTTATGGTCATAGCTTTACAAATTGTGACTCACTAAGTAAGAATAAAAATGCAGTGCATATTTCTAGATGAGTCTGGAGTATTAGTGAGTGACAGAGAGGGTTCTGTTAGTTTCTTCATAGTAGTTTGTTGCGTAAGTCTTTACCTTCCCTAAAAGCTGGGCTTTTGCAGGGGAGGTGTCTGTGGTAGCCTGTAATTTAATACCTCTCATTACTCATTAGCAAAGGCATCCAGGTTCACATTGTAGGTTTTCCCTTTAGTCAGGCTTCTCTTTAGAAGATGCAGTTGATTGTGATTTGTGGCTTTCTTTACAACTAATTTTAGTTTACTTGTTGACATACAGGAATGGTCACTGCTGAGAATTTTTTGATCATGACACGGTTTCTGTTTTCATCTGGCAAATCTGTTAATTGTTGTATCTTAGGAAAGTAAACGTTTTTATTAATCCTTCTCTGCTGCATATATTCTTTAGGATTAGCCTGACGTCTGCTGTAGGGAGATAGGGAAATAATGCTGGGGGAGGAATGCTGTGGCTTGCCTTTCAGGAAGGTGAAGATCTGTTAGGGGATTTCTTGTGTTTATTCCTGAGGAAAGACTGAACGTTGATTTAAAGTTATGTGGGTTGGATGCTCACCAGACTGTGTACAAGTACTAGATCTCCAAAACAGCAATTTAGTGAATGCTCTTTTTTTTCCTCTTACTATTAGCAAAACCGTCCTTCTTACAAATTTGAGAAAGAAGTAAAAGGGGATTTCACACCTGTAAGTCGGTGTCTACTAGTCAACTACAAATGAAGCCTTATTACAACAGTTGTCATTGTAGTAGCTAAGTTTTTGGTTTCAGCGGGAGGTCAGCAGTGTGAAAAGCACATGCGTGTTGTGAAATAAACTGGGAACGTATTGGTGGGATTAGTCCCAGCTGCTGTAAACCTTCTGTTCTACGTACTGCATCAAACTGGCAAGCCCACACCACCCTTGGACTTCACATGAGATTTTGAAACACACAGGAACCTGCGGGATAAGAGTTTAAACTTAGTTTAGTATTGTGATGGGGATTTTTCTTTTTTTCTTTTATTTTCTTTTTTTTTTTTTAATAATAGCTCTTAGGCAACACAAGTTAGGCATGTCTTTGGGTTGATGTAAAGCCTAGCAGACGAGCATTGTTATGAGCACGGGATCCTGCATCTGTATGAAAATAAATCTGAATAAATTAAGCCTGAGAGGATAAATAAATAAATACCAGAACAAAAATGCGGTTAGATACTTATTAACTTGTGTGGTGATGATGAAGCTGGAGATGTCTAACTGACGTGTCCAGCTGAACGTACGACTTGCTGTTTGTGAACATGGTGGCTCACCAGTATAGAAGCAGTCGCTGTATGTTAGTACTGAATGTGCAGATACATCCGTATCTGGTATGTCTGTCTGACAATACCTCATTTGGCAAAGCAGGTATTGAGTATTGTACCTCTCCTCTTCATGTGCTGCCAGCTACAGCACTGGCCTGCAGCCTCAGCTGCTTTGAACTGCCCACAGAGGACACCTGTACTTATGGAGGTGCATGATAGATGCTGAAGCACGTGGTGCGTAGGTACCCAGGTCTCTTTGGTCACTGTTTTTGGTGTTTCTCTGATGTTTCCCCTAACTTGTTAGTGTGATTCACGTTTCTGTTTTGTTGTGTTGGTTTTTTTTTTTTTTTCCTCCTGCCTGCTGTGCTCATCACATTTTGGCTTCCAGTAGTCTTTCTGTTGATATAAATAGCTATAAATATAAATAAATATTATATATGAATATATAAAAATCCAGATAGGTGAGACCTTATCTGAGATTTTCTGACCCATGTCACTTTCAGTGGTAGGATTTTGCTCTTCTGAAGGCTGGAGACTCATCGGGTCATAGTGGTTTCCATGTAGGCTTAAAGTCTTTGATGATTCTTAGCCACAGGAGTAAGAGTATCAGCAGACCGATTGCCTCGGAACAGTGCAGGAGGAGGAGAACAGCAGAGTTCTGATATTGGGCGTTTCCTTTTCTGCCCTCATGTTTCTGCACTGAGCTTCTGCTCTCAGGCCACCAGACTTGCTTCTCCATCTGGTCCTTTCCAGCTGGCTCGTTGCCAGTAAGCCGCAGCGTAAAGCCTTCAGTGATCCTGTGCACGCACGAGATCCCAGCAAAAGCGGTGTGTCCTCCTCCTCCCCGCGCCCCTCCTTGATGAGTTAGATCCTCGCAGCCAGCTGTAGATGCGAGTGAGGCTTGGGGAGCAAAAGGCGTATCACCATGTAGAAGCCCAGTATTTGGACAGTGGGTATGTGGAAGACAGGGAGGCTGGCCAAGGAGCTTCCCAGCTGAACTGAACCAGACACATAGAGCACCAAAATGACTGGATTAGTGCAAAGGTAGACCTTTCCCTGGCCTGTTTCCAGCGTGATTTTTTTTTTTTTTCCTCACTCCAGACTAGTTATACACAGTACTGGCAAGGATCCTGCATGGTGGTGGTCTGTGGCTATCCTCCTGTGGCTACTTTCCAGCCTGTCCACAAACACAGGACTCTAGACATGGAGATGCACTGCCTGGTGCATCAGCAGCAGATTTCACCTCATGGTATCCAGAATTTGCTAGATAAAATGCTTTCTGATCACATCAAGCTTCAGTGAAGCATGCTGTTGTGGCCCTTGGCTTACTGGGGTCATTCCTAAAGTCACCCCAGGCAGGGAGAACACTCAGGCAGTTATGAATGAAACAGTCTGTCTTTTAGAGCTATTAAACAGTTATTAATTCTGATTTTTCCTGTTTTCTGATTCTGTAGAGTCTCAACACTGTGACCAAAGCTTGCTTTTCATTGCAAATTTGTAATAATTAAAAAAATTCTTGCATAATAAAAACCGGAGCGTGAAGAAAAAAGGAAAACCTAATGCTCATATTTAGCTAAACTGTTATTCTGGTTTACTGGATTATGCTTTTAGTTTTTACTGTGGCTATGGATACCTATTCGTTTACCGACCGTTTCATCAACAATGGCAGGTGGGTTCTGTCAGACTAATTCAACTTCTTTGTCTTCCTTCTGGACAGTGTGTGTGTCATGTATTCTGCACAGGGATATTTATCTTAGATTAGCATTGACGGATAGAGCCGGCATGCTTCCGTAAGAGCGAGGATTGGTTTTCAGACTCTACCTATTGGTTATGTATCTCCTGTATGAATTAATAGTGCTTTAGTAAGATTAAAACCACCTCACTTCTAATACCTTTTCAGAGGTCAGATGTTGCACGTACAGGAACTCCAAAAGGTGTGGCTCATACAAGAGTGAAAATATGTTATTTGAATTGATCTTTCCCATGGAAGGGAGAGAAAAAAGGATTAAGGGCATAAGTGTGAGGGACAGGGACCAAATCTTCTTTGAAGAAGTTCTGAAGTAAAGCATGTTTTGACACTCTAAGATAACGTCTACTTTTTTTTTTTTAAGATAGTGCAGTGGTTTTGATAGTACTGACATGCAGGTATAATAGAAGAGGAAATACTCACTCTGCAACAGTAAGACACCAAGGAAATAAAGGCAAGGAATCTATTTGAGAGACTGTACCTCTGCATTCGTAAAGTAAAAAACCGAACAGTTTGGGAACGTGGTCTACCTCTGTCATGGAAGAATTGCCAAGGTTCCATGTAAGGTAGCTGGACCTGATTAATTCTTTGCTGGGAGACGTCCAAGAAAAGCCATGGTGCTGGAGGAAGAGTTGTTCGCAGTGCTGTAGGTGGCACCCTTCCCTTTGAGATGGTGCTGAACCAGTGCCAGAAGGAAGGGGTAGGCGGCCCTCTGCAGAGAGGAGCCCTGGACCAGATGCTCGGCTGGTGTCAATCCGCACAGGTCTGCTGAGGTGCCCGATTTACGCCAGCCGAGAAGTCTGTCCTTCTGTCTTAAAAACGCCAGGTGAAAGCAGAGTTTTGCCTACTCGTCATTGCTAGAGATTCCACGGCTCTTCTTTGATGGGATCTGCTGTGTAGGCTGGGATCTGCTGTGTAGGCTGAGCCCCATGCCAAGCCATGCCTGCTGCCCCTCTGAAGGTCTCCCCGCAGCCTCAGGAGGCAGCGTTGGTTCTCTCTGGTGCTTGGCTGCGGAGGTGGCTGCGTTTCTCTGGTGGGCACTGTCCTGTGTGCAGGCACTAATTTGTACCGTGCTTTGGGAGGGAGGCGCAGCTCTACGGAAGCTTATAGATACCATTACCTTAGTTGGTTATAACATTTTATTTGGCTAATACATTAAAAAGATACTCATTAAATCATAGCATCGCTTCTCTTTAAAGTAATTTTACTGTGAACGCTGGAGGTAACGCAAGTATTCAGATGCATGCTTGAGCTACACTAGGGCTGAGGGTCCTCAGACCTATTTGTGTTCCTGTAAGTACAGACCAAAAAAGACTGACTTTTTATTTACCTTGTGGTTTGGGAGTTGAGAGTTAGGACTCTGGGGCCCAAGCGTACAGTCGAGTCCCTGTGTGTCAGCTGATCTTTGGTACCAGTGCATGGCAAAAGCAAGTAATGTGCTGTGAATGAAGCATTCAGTTCCCGGTGCTGACACTGTGGCCTAAAGCATCCAACTAAAAATATGTCTCTAAAATGGGCAGTCATCTGACATTTTTATTTACTAGTGCGGTTTGGACATGGGTGGATGAAACACTCTAATAAATTTCTGTATCCTTTTTGTCTGTCTGTTTCTGATTTATCGTTTTTTACTAATTCAAGAGGTATTACGTGCCTAATGAATTGGAGCTTTGACGTTCTGACCGATTTGCATTAAGGTGCTTGGAGGAGAAGGAAGGGTTGGGACAGGGAGTACCAAGCAGAAGGCGAACCTTCTGGCATTGATTATGGCTGTGACCTGATCCTCCCATACCAAATTCCGTGCCAGAAGGTGTTGTATTCATATCTACTGCAGGTTGAGGGTCCAGGGTGTTTGCTCTCCAACATTTGCCATATAGTTCAAAATAGAGGCCGCTGGTCTTTGTCACCGTTGTATTCCGCTATTTAGTGTGGCTATCCCCTCAGTTCCCTATAAGGCAGGAAAGTCGTGTCCCCGTTTTACAGGTACAAACTGAGTCTAATTTTCCCCTGACCTCCTGTGCTGAGGCAAAGCGCTCATTGAGTCCATCCGAATTATGGCTGTGGCAAAAACAAAGGAATAACATTTTGTCATTTTCTGCCGGAAACGGAGAGAACACGGTGATCTTTTAGGGACGATGATCAGAAAGGATACAATTCCGAAGCTGTTCCCTGAACTTCTGCTTTAAAAATGAAAAACAGAGGGATAGCCTGGAACTTTGTTAAAGAGGGTGAAATGGAGAGGAGGAGCTGCGACTCGGCCGTCTCGGGCACAGGGTTCCCTCTCTGTTTATAGTGGCACAATCATCTGAAGAGCCATGCTGCTCGGTGGAGCTGTTGCTGCCGCACGGTGCAGTATGGTGCTTGTTCGTTTTGATAGGAAGAAGTTTTCCAGGAAGGGGAGGGGAAAAGAGGGCAGCTGATATCCTCTCTTCACCTTCGGCGCAAAGCTGAAAGGATCTTAAGTGATGCTCTACGAATAGAAGAGAAATTTTCTTTCATCCCTCTTAGTGGTTGGTACATTCCCCTGCTTCTGATTAGTCCTTTAACACTGCAAAGAGACAGTCTGCTCACACGGCTATGTTTTTGTATCAGTCACAGCCTGGCTTTTATCTCTTTCTCTCCTTCCCAAGCCCACTTAAGGTTTCTTTCGGGGTTGGGGTTTGTTTGGGTTTTGGTTTTTGTTGTGTTGGGGTTTTTTTGTTTTTTTGTTTTTTTTTTTTTTTTTTTTTGCAAAGCAGCCATGTGAGAGGAATAAAATAATTTTGAAGAGCATTATATGGTGAGAATTTTGACAATGAGTGGAAGATTGTAATTACTCTCTTCCATTAGACTCAGTGGCTTTAGACAGATAAGCTGTATTGAAACGTGTGACCAGGGCATGGGATCATGGATTGTCTTTCACTGTTGTCATGGCGACAGTGATGCAGGTGGCCTATAACTGCCTGGCTGTCAGATCTTATACATCAAACTGGTGCTAAGTGAAAATATGTTAGAGGCATGGGGGAAAAATTGCCAGCAGTGTTTATAGGATCAGGTGGAAGAGAGATAGGCAGCTTTAAAAGCAGCTTTTCGTGAAAGCTGTAGATGGCTCGGGGATGGTTCTTTGCAGTGTTTATGCCTTCATATGAGCAAAACCAGTTTTAAAGGGGAAAATATATACAAATATATGTCTTCATTATGTCTTTGCTTTCTCAAACTCAAGGTGATGATGGTGTTAGGCTGAGATGGAAGAGAAATGGGAAGAAAGGCAAATGCTTCTAGCTGACAGCTGGAGCAGACCCTAGAACCTCAGTACTAACTGAGGAAAATACGATGTATTCACTACTGTATTGTGAGATCTAATTGTTAGTAGAAAGTTGATCAGATGTAGAGATATTAAAGGGATATCAAAACGTAAACTGTGAAATAGCATCTTAAAGTCAAGATTTCTTATAGAAAACATTCATTAGACTTGCTACAAAGTAATTTCTTTTTTCAGAGCGGTTATCTTTCCTAATGGGTTTGCAGTCTATATTCCGTGAAGTTCCAAATATATTCTGATTCTTATTCCCTTCCCTTTCCAACTGACAGCACCTTTCAACCTGCTGAGATTTACAGTAGTTCCTGACACTAAAATTAATTAATCTGTGTAATTGTGCTAAGTATTGCTAGCTATTGACCTACATTCGTTCTCTGATGGAGATCAACTCTTTGCAAAAAGAATAATGAAAATGATGGTAAAAAAGAAAAACACACAAAAAACTTTTATTCTAGTCAGATGTTAAGTATTTGTTTCCTGCAGTACTTTGTCCATGGGAAATTAGTTGGGTGGCTTCGGGGCGATTTTTGTCTTGGCAGTTTGCTCTGATCTGAAGTGGAAATACTACTTTGTCTAGTTATAGGAGATCCTATGGCAGATTTGCCTACCTCTTTCCATTGTTTGTTGAAATATGCTATTTATCAATTCAGATATGCCACTGGTGGTCTGCCCAAAGCATAAATCCATGTCTTCCGTGCTATTTTGGCTAAACTGTATGCAGAAAAGTCAACATTGCTTCAGAGTGCACACAGAATAGTTTGGCTTCCAACTTTCCATCCCCCGTTTCATTTGCTCTGTTGGACTGCTAGTCAGCAACCGATAACACAGGGGGAAAGTGGCTTCATCTCGCAGGAGTAGCCAACATTTGACAAGGCCCACTCTCATCTACTCATCCTGCCCCAACAAGGTAGATCTCACTATTTCAAATGCAGAGGGAGGCATGGGAAGCACTTATGAGGAGAAAACCCCAAACCTCTCTGATACTGTGAGTATTGAAGCCTGAACTACTAGAAAAAGTAGAGCTAAAAGTAAGGCAGGCATTTGAGATGAGAGAATGCTTCTAATCTTGGCCTTGGCTAGGCATTGTGGGTTTTTGTATCGTCACCTTTGGAATCACAGCATCTTTTGAACAGAAAAGCACTAAAAAAGAAGTGTGATCAAGAGGAACGGTTTTTAGTGTAAGCCTAGCAGTCAACAGTGAAGCTGGAATTGCTTGGAAATGTTAATCGCGTGGAATTATGAATTGGAAAGCATCAGTCAAGCAATGTAAATGGTTTATCAGTTGAAAAGTATGATCAGTCTGATATGGCTACAATTTTCAAATGGGGGAAAAAAAATTATTTTTTTAAAAATTCCTAGCTTAGTGCTTTCTGACCTAGTATTCGGCCTCTCTACATTCCAGAAGTCAGCATTACATGTTTTGGTTTGATATATCTCTGGGTTTTTAGATGATACAAATGTTTTTATTGATAGGTGGAGGAGCTTTTATTTTTCACCAGAGGCCTCTATGGAGGGTTTTACTAGAATCAAATACTGACTTATGAATCTATCAAGGATACTATTGATGTAGGGAGTTATTTGATATTAATAATGAGTTAGCAAAAATAAACCCAAGATCTGGCAAAGACACATTATGTAAAAGAAAGATCTCATCTGGGTGAGAGTGGAGGACTTTCTGGGTTCTTTTCTTTTTTGGTAACTGACTTCTAACCTTGCTCAAGCGTGCAGCAAGATCTTTGCTTCTGTCCTAAACATTTCAGTGTTTTAGACTGAAGTGAAGGATGGGGTGGGAAAGGGAGGTCCTGTGGTTTACCAGTTGGCTCTGGGCAAGCAATCTGTTCTTCTTTCTCTCTAATTGCCAGTATGTTTGCAAGAATTTTGGGGGTTTTGCCTACTTTTTCACTCTATCAATGGAAGGCATTAGGTAGGTTAAACACTATGCACAAATACAAGATCAGAATAGAAAAGTATGATAAAGTATTGAAGGAGTAGTGTCTGATAGTTTGAGCAAATGAAAAGGAATTGACTATACTAAGGCTTCTATTTCAGGCTTTGCCGTTGGTGAGCAGTGCCACACGGAGAATGAAATCACAGAATCAGCCCTTTGAGCTTTGGTTTCCTAAACTTAAAAACGGAGATGAATTAGTGTTACTAAAACTTTGAGATCCTTGCCTCAGAAGTCTAGTGAAAGTGCATCCTTGCCACTGCTTAAGTACTTTATGGACTGAAAGCATATGTAAAGTAGTGATGTTCTTTACCAAGTGCTGAATGTTAGGTAATGGTATTTGAGTAGCTCAATAAACATCTCAGTAATCCATGAGATTGCCTTCAGCCTGTGTTTACTGATAGAAAAAAACCTTAACTGAGATTTTGGCTTCATCTGTGGTTCTCTTCAAAAGTACTGTGGTGTCTTTAGCTTTCATTCAGGCCCAAAATGCATTAGATTATCTTACATAAAGACTTGCATCTTTAATATAGCTTTGAGATCATCGAGAGCAAAAAAGGCCCAGATGTATATATAAGGGTTTTCTAGCTTAAGATGAAAAGAGCATGTTTTAAGATGATGCCTTAATTCATGTGCTTGAGGTGCTTCATTGTTTTTTTAATCATAGGTTGTTGCTACCAAATTAGCATTTGTAATAGTTTTAGCATTAGTATTCAGGAAAAGTCTGGGTAGGAGGGGGTTGTTTTTGTTTTTTTTTCCAGTGTTTTTTGTTGTTGTTCTTTTTCCCTTGGAGCTGGAACATAGAGACTGTTTGATGCGTGTGTTTACAGTAGCCGTACACAACTTTAAAGAGCAAAAATAGGGGCAGAAATGTAACTCCTATAACCATTTCCTGACTAACGAGATGGTCTGGCTGGTGAACTAGGCTGATGTTTCTGGTAGTGTGAATCTGATAATGCAGTTTGGATGTTAATTTGGAAGTAACCACAGAGGCTGTAGGCTGGGCAGAGTTATTACCTCATTATCCATTGCTCAGGGTTAGCTGTAAGGTTTTGACCATCTGTGCACACGCAGAGGAGGAGGAGGAGGGAGAAGGACAATACAGATTACATGTTTCGAACCAATATGGATCCCGATTAAGTTTGGAGTTCCTTGCAGCAGGACAGATCCCTGTCATTCTGTCTCATCTTTTCAACTCAGAATAGTGACTGAAACTATTGCTTGGTATGAACCCATGCCTTTTAAAAGGTATTTTATTAGGCTGGTTTCTGCTTTGAAAGTAAGCAGTGTTTTCGCATCCCAGTTTTTCTGAAAAATTGGACTCCTGGCTCTCAAGCAGTTTAATCATACTCTAGGTCAAAAATAACTAAATAAAAATACTATTATTCCGTCCTTTTTTTTTTTGATACAATGCTAGACATAAATAATTAATACCAAACCACTTTAACATTAGTCCCAGCACAAACAAGCCGTACCGGTGTTGTGGTTGTTGCAGTTACAACAGTACATGTTGTTTTACATTATTAGTAAAAATGCAGAAGCCATATGGTGGCGTGCCGTAAGTTTTGTACTATACTGTTTGCTGTGTTAACCCACAGGAAATATATATATATTTATTTTTTTTGGAGGGGGGTAATATCTTGTTCGCTGTCAGCCCTTTGAATTGAAGGAGATACTTGTGGAGTGCGTTGAAAGACGGTGCGTCTCGAGACGTTTCTCATTTCCAGCGCTTTGCGGCATGTTCCAGCAACTCCTCCTCGCCCGTGGCTCCTGCGAGGGAAGCGGGGAAGCCAAGCCCCGGTGGCTGCCGCAGACAACCCAGCGCTGCGGAGCCGGGGCGGGGGGGGAGCTTCCTGCTGTAACAACAAAGCCAACAATCATCAGGATGCTTGTCTGCCGTGGAGGAGTGTCTCTGTTTGGGTGTGAGCTGTATTTCCTGCCTCCCTGTGAATCAAGAATCATTTATTTTGGATCTCTGAGGGTTTCTTCCCCCCTGCCTCTGTTTAAAGCCTCCCTTTCCTCCCTCCCCCTCCTTCCTGTCCCGCCCCCCCCCCCCCCCCCCCCAACATATTTCTCAGTGGGCAGGCTTTCTGTAATGAAATCCTATGTTTAAGAACAATGGCATTTGAAAAAGTCACTTGCACGGTTTCAGTGCAGCTGATTAAGATGTCTCTTCTTGTACTAACAGCCACATAAATGCAGCAATATACCTTTTTTTAATCGGGTGGTTGGAAGTAAGTTTGGGCTCTGATGTTGTGCAAAGGGAGAGACTGAAGTGGCATGTAGGTCCTCTCTGCATATCCTTAGTTTGTGACCTGCTTGGGATGGAGGATGCTGCCTTTTGTCTCCCTGGAAATGCCCCTTCCCTGTTAGATAGTACTGGAAATAAGTGCAGATCAATGTATGTTTGAAGATGAGCCTAGACAAAGGCCGTTCTGGCCAGTCTTGAGTTGGGGATAGGGGGGAAGAAGATCAGAGTTTTAATTCCCCAATATGCATTTTTTTAGCCTGTGAGATCATTTGGTGCACTGCTGTATCAGAGCATATGCAATTTCCTGCATTAAACTCGGAGCCGTGCGTAGTGTGCCTGCCACGTCCATTTGCAACTGCTTAGCATGAGCCTTAATACTAAGACACGTGCCACTTAAACCAAGTGACTGCGTCTAGTGCCAAGAGCCTTAAGTCCACTCATGGTTAGTGTCCTTTCCTGCACACTTAGCTCAGCCTAGTTTAGCTTGCTTACAAAGAGATAAGGCCACGCCTGTATTGCTAGGGCTGTAGTGCCATAGGAAATGAGCCACTGGATCTATATCTGTTCACCAAATCCATGCAATCTTGCACAAAACTGTGAGGAAAGACTGAGGGTTACGGGTGGTGAGCCCCCAGTTTCACACATGCCGTATGGGCAGAGCCTTCTTCATTAAAAACTACTCCTAGTCCAGGTGTATTCTTTCCCAAAGTTTGATTTTTTTTTTAAATTTTTTTTTTTAAACATTGCTGCTTCGGGAGCACAACAAAGTCTCCCTCTCCTGTGTCAGCCTTTGTCTCCTTTGTTCTGCCGGTGATGCCAACACTGACACGCTGTCAGTTTGAGTGCAGCTGTGCCACAAAACAAAGGGGATCAGAGCATGTGCTTTTACGTGTGCACAACCCTATTGGTCAACACGTGCCCTGGACCAGCCAGAGGAAAGCCAAAACTATTCACGTGTATTAACAAGAAGCTGTAGTTGTGGTATAGGCTAGCATGCTTTATCCTGGCTTTAATATAGCTAGCATGGGTAAAGATTGCAATGAAGATGGAGTAGTTACATAGTCCGTTCCCAGGAGTGGCAGACATTCTGTGTCTCTGACAGTTTCTCTGCTCTTCAAAAGCCCGTACCAAAGCTTGGGCTTTAGTAGGCCGTCACTGCTTGATGGGTCCTCCATATGCCTTTGGATTATCATCTGCGAAGGAGAGCAACTCTTCCTTTCTGTCTGTTTGGAAAGACACTTGCACAGTAGAGGAAATCCTAAATATGCTGAAGAAGAAGAAAACACACCTGCCCTCAGGGACCAGGGTAAAGAATTCTGGCAGCAGAGTTTTTTCCATTCCTCCTAGCAGTAATGGAAGAAAGGTAAAAAGGCCACTGCCCAAGTGGTAGAGGAGGCGATGGTGATAGCGATGATTTCTGAAGCTTTTGTGCAACTATTTTTGATGAAGGACAGCACAGGTAATAGGACTAGTATGTGCTCCCACAGGTTAGTGTTGTAACTGGTCAAATCTGTTAAAGCTTTCTACAGTTTCCCTGCTACTGCTGCTTTTAACTTTCTTGTATCAGCAGAGTATGAAGAGCTTAGCCAAAGCCCAAGGCTCTCTTATGTTAGGTGCTGTACAAAAAGACAGTTGTGTTCCACATATAGAGACAACAAATGGATAGCAGGCAGAAAGCAAAGTGGCAGGGACAGGATATTGAACATCATGATAGCAATGGTCGCCGTACGTTTTCCATCCCAACACTGGGGGAATTAGAGGAATTAGAAGAGTTTATGGAAAGAGTCTGACAGACACAAAGGAGAGCACATGAAAGAGCTTGAAGAGATTTGTTTGGCAGTATAACGAGGGGAGGGAGCTCAGTGTCTGCTGTGGGCTGATCAGAGGTGAAAGTCTAAATGTCGTTTGGGAGGAAGAGATAGATAGGCTACGAAGAGCCTTGAATGGGAAGAGAAGAGTGAATGTGATCTATGATGCAGTGGAGAAAAAAAACAAAAAAAAAAAACAAAAAAAAAAACCCCAAAAAAAAACAAACAAAAAAAACAACAAACCAACCCACACACCCAAACCATAATACAACCCCTTTGCAATGCATTTGTGATGGGTGTAGTGTGGCTGGACTGTTTGTCAAGGCAGGAGGACAGAATGTTGCGTTCTGTTGCCTCTCCCTGCTCCAGCAGCGCAGGATGCTTTTTCCCAGGCAAATACTTTTGTTTAAGTGCCTAAGTGCACTCCTGGGAACTTCTGGAAGCCTACCTTCAGGCACCCAGGTTTGAAAACTACTGAATGAAGTATTTTATAGTAGAATATCCATGCTGGAATTGTTCTTCTGTAATAAAAGCAAGTTGGTCTACCATATATGGTTGATTTGGAAATTCTTATAGACTTCTGTTTGCTAGGAAAAAGTGGTTTTCCTGAGTTCCCTTGTGACAGGGAACTAGACGATGAAAAGCAGGAGCGTTCTCTGCTGCTCTGTACATTTGAGGGGAAACAAAACAACCCAACTCAACAACAACAACAAAAAAGAAGCTTTAAAAAGGTGTACTTGGTGCACTTGCTATTTCACAGATTTGGTAGCCAAGTATTGTACGTGCAGGTGAAAAAATACATTAAGCCTTTCCTAGAGTTTGACTTCACATCCTTAATTTTCTTTTAATAGAGTTTACAGTGTATGGTGTAGTGCTTCTTTGCTTATGGGATTTGGAGTTATTAAGGCATCTCTTCCCCACTGATGAGTATGCATTAACTATTGGGATTGAAGGAATGTTTCACCTGCTATGAAACTGTTGCATGTTTAAGTATAGCAGCCTTCCAGTACCTAAAGGGGGACTACAGGTGAGATGGGGAGGGACTCTTTATCAGGGAGTGGAGCGATAGGGCGAGGAGTAACAACGGGTAAGGTTTTGAACTGAATGAGGGGAGATCTAGATCAGACATTAGGAAGGAATTCTTTACTGTGAGGGTGGTGAGGCACTGGAACAGGTTGCCCAGGGAAGTTGTGGCTGCCCCATCCCTGGAGGTGTCCAAGGCCAGGCTGGATGGGGCTTTGAGCAGCCTGGTCTAGCGGGAGGTGTCCCTGCCCATGGCAGGGGGTTGGAACTAGGTGATCTTTAAAGTCCCTTCCAAACCAGACAATTCTGTACTATGTGTAATAAATATTGCTTGAACTGAACACATTGGCAGTGAGGGAGTTGAAGCGTGACTTGTGTTTAGTGCTTCTTTTGCCTCCACACCCTCTGTATGCTCCATAAGCATCAACATCTTCCACCTCCGTCTAATCCTATTTCTGCAGAACTGGAATGATGTGTGAAAGAAGGGTTTAATTATGGAGATCAATATTAAAACTGTGTCTTCACTACAGTGGAGGTCACCGTACCTATATTCTGACTTGCTAACTCCTCCAAGGGTTGCCTAGTTCTTGCCAGTGCTACATTGTAAAACGTTATTTCTCAGTTGAAGTGTTTGGAGTAATAGCACTAAATAGCTAGATCTTCACTGCACGTTCAGTGGGTGTTTGTAACAGACACGCTTTAGCTTGTGACTTTGGTCCAGATAGTTTGGCTAAAGACAATGCTCAGCTCAAGCTAGAGTCCTACATCAGTTGTATCCAATCAGGCTATATTAATTACGGCTTGAGCTATACTACATTGAAGATAAGCCGTAGGGGTTTCAACAGCAGATGTAGGAAGGGGGAAATGAACCATAGATGTAGAACAGTAGACAATGGCGGTGGGGAACTTCAAGCAAAAGAAGAAGCTGGTGATCCACAAAATAAGAGACTGATGGCAGGGGGGAGGATCCTGGAAAAGAGGCCAAATCTGAAATTGAAATATAACCCAGTAGGTGCCAAGCACCCAAACTTCAATTAAGTTCCAAGATCGGTGAGTGCTGTCTGCCTCTGGAAATCTGGCTGATTGCTTACTGTCAAGATGTAAATTATAGTCAGGTTACTTCTGCCTGCTGTAGCAATTAATGATTGCTGTTAATTAAATTGACTGACCAGTGGGAGGGAAACTGAAATGTATACGTTCTCAGCTGTTTCAGATGATATGTGCACATACGTGCATGAGAAGGAGCTCTGCCTCTGATGCAGCACTAAATCACAGTCCGAAAAGAGCGGTGTTTTGTCCTGTGTGGGTTAAAAAAAAAAAAACGTAATTATTTGTTGCCATTCTGCCTGTGCTTTTCATATTATGGACTTCTAGAAGACTGTATGCAGTATTAATCTGAGAGCTGGATTTTTCATACTGTCGGACTCATTGTATTTTTTTGGGGGTGTGGGGCAGGCAGATAGGAAACTGGCTGTATTGTGCATCCTACTTCAAAGTGGTCGAGGATTTCAGTGGAATTTGTCTTGCTTTTTATAGTTTAACATTCAGATAATTACTGCCACTCAGCCAAGGCCATAGTCTATCTCAGCTGGGAGGACCCAATATACAGCTCTCATAACCTAACCAGTAGAGCTATTGTTTTGTCTCTTGTTCCTGCTGTGTGGTGTTCAGATAGCATAGTTCTCTGAGAATTCAGTATGAAGGGGTATTGTGCGTGTGAAGATGGTGGTGATGGATACTAAAACACTGAATGAGGCTGATTTCTAGAAGGATGCTGGATCTTCTCTAAAACTACACATGGGGTGTGTTTCATACCTGCTGGTACACGGAGGGTAGACACTGTGTGTTCTTAAGGGAGCGGTCGTCTCTGGTTAGGATGGGAGCACATACATCCCTCAGCTTGTATGGTAAGGACACCAAAACAGGGAGCAGCAGCAGGTTTTAGTCAAAGCTCCATAGAAGGTGACAGAGGCTAAGACAAATGTGCACTAATTCAGCTGCTCTGCCGATGAAAAGCTGAGCCCTCCATGGCTGAGATCTTTTAGCTATCTGAGAGCTGCTGGCTGGACCAGTTACTAAAGGCAGGGTTAACTGGGTAAGCCTGGAGGGGGAGCGTTTGGGCAGAGTCATCTGAAGCCAGCCTTAGTCTTTAGCTACTGTCCAGACTGTCTTGCTGTGTTACTTTGAGAAGCAGTGGCACTCAGTGAATTCATCCCAGATGATTCCAGCAGACTCTTCTTCCCCAGCTGTCATTCAGCTTGTCTTAAGAAATTCCCTCTGTGGAACTTCTTCTCCACCTAACAGATTTGATGCCTGGATCACTTTTTAAAAAAAAGTGCCTACTTCGCAAATGCAGATTTTGAGTTTGGCAGAACCAGATTGGTAAATCAGGAAACAAAAGGCTGTGTTACATTTCGTAGCAGAACAAACCATGCTTTAATAATACAGAATTGCAGGAGAACAGAAGGTCAGACAAGCCGATACGAAGTGAAACCAGGGGACAGCATCCTCTGTGCAGCGGTGGTGTTCAGAGGCAGAATGCCAGAGTCAGGAGTTGTGCAGGCTGTGGTGGTGGGAGTTTTTGTTCCAGAGACCCCGTTTCAAACCCTTATTTGCTGTCTGGCTTAGCGTTTCTGATCCTGATGATAAAGGGAAGGTTTCCAAATCACCATTGTGTTGAGACTCAATGCGGGGGGAAGGGGACAACTTATTCCCCATAAAAGTTTCTTTTGGCTTGGAGACAAAAGAGAAAAGAGCAGTTTGTTGGCTCAGTTTAGCAGTTAGGGAGCCAGTAACTGATCAGCTTATTAATACAGAGGGTTTCAAATTTACAGTCAGCCAAAAAAAAAAAGCATTTAAAAACACTTAAAAAGAAACAAAAGAAAGGGCAAATTACTTTTGTGTTGGTCTTCAATTAATCGTAGTTCATGCTCTGGCTACTTACTTTTTGGAAGCTGCTTTGTCTTATTTATTTAAATACCCTTTCCTTTTTCTCCAAGGAGAAAGGTCTTCATGGCAGGGGAAAATAACTCTGCATGTGTGAGCTTCACACGCATGTGCTTTTCTTAATTGGGAGCAGCAATCTAGGTGTCACAGCAAACCTTAGTCTTCTGTTGCTTTTCTGGTAGCTAGTTAAGAAGAAAAGACACGCAGTGTATTTTTGTTTTGGTTTGATTTGACCTCTGATTTTCTTTGGTTAGCATGGAGCAAAATGCTTGTCGGATATGCTAGGGATAGTTTATAGCCCTATGATTGCAGCCCATCAGTGACAACCAACCTTTCTTTAACACACTCTCAAGTAGGAGGTAGCATTTGTTCTGCACTTGCTGGCTATTTGTATCCCACTCCATTTGTGCGGTGGGTGGACAGTCTGAGTTGCCCACAGAATTTTTTTTTAATTCTCTCACTTATGGGAAAACCCATGGAAATGCATCTTGTCAGCAAATAAAACCGATGGTTCTGTACATCTGATTCTTTCTGGCTGTGGAAATCAGAAGAAATCCTATCTCAGTTACAGAGGACATGTTGAATTAGATCTAGCTGGAGCGGTTCTTCCCTCTCCTCAGGGGTGTCTGCTGCACCTCGTGTGGGGATGAGATGCCGCAGAGCAGGCTGACAGATGGAAGCAGCGCTGACTTTTCTGTCAGCTAGGAAGACTCATCCCTGAGCTCCAAATACTATTCAGTACATGGATTGTTTCAAGAGTTGAAATCCCTCTGAAACTGGGTGGTAAATTTCAGTTGGGATACTTTGCAAATAGGCAGGCTTCAACCTTTAGGGAAGGTTTTGATGTACAAGTATTGATGAACTTGTGTGATATTGTCTTAAGCTGCACTGTCTAGGAAGCAAAGCAACAGGTATGAATAGCTGCAAGTGCTCTATTTTCGTTTATCCTCCACTAAGCATGCAATCCCTCTGGATTTCCAGCTCAGTCTCATCCTAGACCCTCTTGCATCCACTCCCAGCTCTGTGCAGTCAAGTAATGGTATACCAGCAGTGCCTATCATGACCCTTCCCTAGCCAAGAAGCTGAGAACCCTTGTTCCATCCTCGTTCCTCCTTGACCAATCCACTATCTTCAACCTGCTCAAGTAGGTTCCGTTCCCTGGTTAGGGATTCCTTTGCCCCCTTGACTCTGTCCACTTCTTGTTCTTCCTCTCTCTGTGTTTTTTGAATTTGTGCTTTAGAGAAACCTCTTCATTCCATTCAAGCTTTCTGTGCAGGTATCCTTTATCTCCTTCTGTACCTCCTATCAGGGCAATCACACACGCAGGGAAAAAAATCTGAGCCACCGTCCATAGCACCTGACCTTCACGTCTGTTCCTTTGTGATACACCTCCTCCTTTTCTTCCGGGTTAGAATGTTGGCCTTTAATTCTGGCGTCTTTCATGGAGATGACTTAGCCACAGCCTGTAGTTCCCCCTTGAAGACAACTGAGCTGATACGTTTTCATCTTGCTGAAGTTTTGTTTCTGGACATCTTAACAAGCTCTTGTTGAGGCTCTCGTAATGTCACTTCTAAATTGCTGTGATATACTTTTCCCTGCCTTTGCCTCTTCTCGTGCAGAATGCAGCAGCAGGGATTGAGATATCTCTCTCTCTCTTTTTGTCCCTTTTCTTCAAACATGACCCATGTCATTTGAATACCCTCACTGGGTTCTCCCTTTGCTATTTGCATCAGGCGCAAAATAATTGCTTTTATGGCTAAGGTCCTTCTCAACCTTTTCCTTCTTGTTGCTTTCCTTAAAGATTGTCTCCTACATCCACTGGACCCATATCGCAGGCTCCGTTTCTCACTTGTTACGTTTTCAAGACGAGACCTTTCATTGCCATCCTCTGAGGTGGATCTCTTTCCCAGCGGCAAAGCCAACCTGGCCCTCTCCTTTTTGGAGAGCACTTTCTGACTCTCACCTGTGTACCTCCCGTGTCACTCTCGTACGGAGGGTGTGTGACACAGGCTGCTTCTGTACAGCACCTAGCACCGTGGGCCTTAACGTGCAGGCAGTGCTTGTAGGTGCTGCAAGAGTACGAGTACTGAAGAATAATACAGAGAAGTACACAAATCCTGCCTGTCACGCAGCTTTACAGCACGAATGAATTTTGAGTAGCAAATGCAAAAGCCATCGTCGGGAGATGCATCAGTTTGTACTCAGCATGTGTCTCTCATGTGTGAACTCCTCCTGAAAACTTCCCCTGGGGGCCTCTTGCAGGCTCTCAGTTTTCACTGGGGTGTCTTCCCAGTGCCCGGCGCTGCCAGGGGTGGCCGGAGGCACGGCAGGAGCTGCCCTGCCAGCCCCCCCCAGCCTGCTGCCAGGAGGTCCGGTACCCAACTCCCACGGCCTGGCATCGGCCCGCCTCAAGGAAGGATTGGCTTTGCCGCGTTTCCTGGGGCTGGTGCCTCTGCCCTGGCTCCCGATGGCACACATTGAAATGCAAATGACGGCAGTAATTGGCGAGAGATAAACCAGGCTGCGAGGGAGCCGGGCGGCGGGGAGTTAAGTGCCTAAGTGACAATTACTGCTCTGCATCCTCCAGCATCCTGAGCAGCAGCCCCCTTTGGTCTCTGCTTTAAAGGAGCTGTAACACGTTAATTGGAGTGCTTCTCTGTTAACATGTCTCACTTAGTTTCTTGTCTGATTCTGCTTTAGTGGGGAGGTGGGGGAAGGCTTCTCTTTGTTGAGGTGGCTGTTTATTGTTAAAGCCTATTGAAATGTGTGTCATTTGTCATGTCGTCTCCTAAGATTGACTAGCTGCCTTTTTTTTTTTTTTTAAGGTTGGAGCTGTTAGGAGAAAAATAATACAAGGCAGATGTAGTAACAGCTGCAAGTTAGAAATAGGTTTCAATATTCCTGATAAGCTGTAGATCTTAATGCTTACAAATTAAAAATGTACATTTCACACTGACCAGGATAGAGGGTGACATATTTCCTTTGCATCTCAAGAAAATCTCTGGAAGCAATAACTTAAAGGCATAGAAGATATACATGTTTATTTTACTGAGCAGTTTATTTTTCGGTGTATATATAATTTATCCTTAATTTGGAAATTACGTTTTACAGCTTGAGATTCAAATCTGACTGGGCTCCCTCAGTGTGTTTCCATCCTGCCTTGCCATGTAAACAAGTGAAAATAGTTCGTTCGCTACCGTTCATGAGTGACAACCAAAACTTCTTCCTTTACTAGATTTTTAAAGACTTGAGTAGAAGAGAATCCAGGAGCAAGAGACTCTGATGCTATCGCATAACAGACTGGACTGGCATGTCGGAGTCACAGTGTGGGCAATGAATATTGTAATATTGGCACATAACAAGCTCTATAGGAAATGCAGGTTGAGGTTGCTTTTACCTGTGGAAAAGTAATGCATGGCATAAAAGATTCCAGGAGCCCCCTTGCAGGAGTGTTTCAGCGTGAAGGACTATAAAGTAGAGAAATGGCAGGGATAAAAATTCCAGGACAGACAGTAAAGCTGCAGTGGTAAGTAGTGTGCTGTCAGTCTCTGGATCAAAGCAACGACAGCAAGTGCTGCGTCTCAAGAAGAGTTTAAAGAGCCGGCAAAATCAGCCAGAAGGGCAATAATGGCTCCATCTGCCTACTAATGTAAACAGGTTGTAAATGATACAGGACATAGCTTGTAGGACTGGGTAAGGAATCTGTCAGAACCCCAAATAATAACACTTTGGAATGGGGTTGGTTTTAGTTTTCTGAAGTATTCAAGAGAAAGGCTGTCTTGAGTTTTAACTCAGGATTTCGTTCTAGAAGTAAATATGGCTGGCCCATTTTGATGGTTCGTTTTGTTTCCCAGTAGCTATCTCCAGAAAAGGATGTGGTTACGCTGTGCTGTGAAATGCTGTCTCATCTCATCTTTAAATTGTTAGGCTGGGCAGGTCGCTGTTTGGTGGAGATGCTGATATGACTAATTGTAGGGGGAGAGGGAAAAGTGATAATTTTACTGACAAAATGACACTCTTACAAAGCATAACACTCAGGTACCTATAGCTTAAACGCCTTGAGTCTATGTCCAGGTGTTGTAGTGTTAACTGCGTGATGAAGAATAAAGGAAAAGGGTAGCTTACATGGAATGTCTTTTTTTAAGAAAGGTACAGGATGGAGCAGAATAAAACCGCTCTTGCGTGCTCCTGATCTTGGGCTGATCTGCTGCTTGAAGCAACTTCAACATTATTTACACAGCCTAGTGCTCTGACACCTCATGCAAGTCATCTCTACTTATGATAACTGGCCAAGATATCACCCTGGGCTGTTTGCTGCACTTCTGCTGTATGGATGGCAGAGCTGCTCGCAGTAGCTTTGAATCTGTGGCTTACAGCCTGATGTTTTAGGTATATTGAATCTGGTGTCTACCTACCTAAGAAAGGGATTGTTATTACAAGTCAGGATTGGCTATAAGACACACAGCCATCCATGTAGGCAAGTAACTTGACCAGCTGTCCCAAGTGAGCCACCATATGCTTGTGAGTGAATGTGTACCCTGGGATCTTCCGCGTTGGCCACAGGACCACAGCACTACCAGAAGGTCTGCAGTCACATATGGTAAGGGCCCGCCGAAATGTATTTCTGGGATGCTTGTTTTACATTGCAGCTTGAAAACTCCTCCAAGGAGGACCATGAAGTGAGCTGTAGGGCTGTTTTGTACCATTGCTACGTCATGGGAGCTTTCATGCAGGAGAGCCCTCCTTCCCTTTTCCCCTGGTACACAAGCACTGGAGCAAGAGCTGAAGTTTCACCTTGTGTATTTTGGATTAAGTGCTTAGTCAAGAATTTGAAAAATATTATAAGTAGTAGCTATCCTGACACTTTTCCTAGAAAAAGGGTGTTAACAGTAATATCCAACCCAGTTCCAGGTGCAGTAATTATATTTTGTTCACCTAACTTCTCACTCCATTGTGAATTTGCAACTCCCATGCTATTGTGCACCGTGTTTCCATGTGCTGATAAACAGCTGCTGTTCATGGATGAGTCACTTCAGTGAATGAAACTGTGTAGAGTTTCCAAAGCTGTTTGGGATCCTTCTAGATAAAAGATGCGATGTACACTGAAGTTTATTAATGTTAATGTGGTGCCTAGCATCAAGAGGGGTTTTTTTCAGGAAAGAGAAATGAAAGACTATCAGGTTGCCATTACCAGCATTACCACTAATTGAAAAGAGCCTGAAACAAGGTGGGGGTAATCCATTGACTTAATAAGAGGAAGACCGACTTCTCTCTTAGCCTTTCGCTGCACTGAACTGCTCTGGTTTAGCCCATTTTGAGGATCTGTCCCAGAAAACAAAATTAAGAGCCTAATTGCTTACTTCGTAGAACTGATGGCTGTAGGGTATCTCTGCATCCATCAGCTTGGTACTACTGAATGTGATTAGATGTTCATATGAATAAAAGCGTCACACAGAATTATGACACTTATCTTTATAGTGAAATGGGAGAGAAAGGAGCAGAAGGGGAGAAAATTAAAAAATATGCTTAAATGAGAAGGGACAAATATTTATGCAGGTTAGAGAAATAGGCTGGTGATGGGGGAAATAAACTCAACATGAGTCATGCAAGCAGAGAGAAGTATATGCTTTTCTAGGAAAGCTGAGAGACCAGGATGGATGAAAAGAAGTTAAAAGGACAAGTGTATTAAAAAAGAAAAAAAAAAAAAAAGAGCGAGAGTAATTTCTTCCAGAATTATATTAGAAATCCACTGGAGAGCTGATGAGCCTGAATAGCTCAGGAGGCTCAAGGGACAATTAAGAAGAGAAAATTAGAATGTAAAATACTTCTTACGCTGGTCTTCTATACAGAGGGATACCTTCTGAGCTTAATGTTACTTTGGTAAAGGTAAAGAGTTGGCAGGAGTAGAGGCACTTTTATTGTTAATAAGACTCATTGAATCACATGAATGAGACTTGGACTCTGCTTGTAGCTTTGCCCCATAATGCCCTGGTCTATGCTTCGTTTTCCTTGTCTTCAAAATGAAGGTAAAGGTATTGTTTTTAAAGCAGTTTGAGCGATATGTGTATGTAAATGTAATCAGTATTTTATATTTTTAATATTTGGACTACATTAATCTATGAAGTTAGTAGTTAACTTTAGTAGTAACTGAATTTCCTACCAGGAAAAAACAACCCCAAAATAAATGGGATTTAGTTTATCATTACTGCTATAATAAGAAGAATCTGGAAGATTGCCAGCGTTGTTCTTATTGAGGTGGGAAAGATGATAAGGGTGATCCAGGGAATTATAAACTCATGACCCTCATTTAAGTACCTTAGAAAATTGTTGAGAAAGTCATTATAGATGTCATTATTAAGTACCTGAGGCGCAAACCAGGGTAGCTTTCTGTAAGTGTAAACTTTGTCTAATATATTAGAATTCTTTGAAGAAGTTATAATAGTGAATAATGGGAGAAATGTTAGATATCATGTAACTTATTTACAGTCCTAAAAGGTTGTTGTTAAAGTTTCTCAGAAGAGGCTATTAGGGAAATTTGGTAATCATGGGGTGAGTCTTATATTCATATTACAGGTTTAAAATCTGTTTTAGGTAGGAAGCAAAGAAATTGCAAATTTTTACTGGGGAAAAAGCTAGTTTGTCATCCTGGGAAAATGTTACCAGCAGAGCACCTTGGGGGTCATACTACGGTACTGAACGATAACAGTACTAATGATCTGGAAGAGGGGCTAAGCAGCCTGATTACCAACCCTTAAAAGAGATACAACATTGGTTTTGTCAATCAAGCCTGTATAGAAGAACTGGGAAAACTTCCAAGAGGAGTTTCCAAAGCGCTTAGTCTGGCTGAACCCTCAGTGTGGGGAAACATCCACTGAAGTGTAAGGACTTTGACGGTGGTGCCCAAAGATAAAGCAAAACCAGGCATACGATAAATATTTGACAATATGTTCAAGTATTTGTGGCGTAGTCGTGTGAAAGCCTTTTCAAGAGGCTCAATGGTGAAATAGTCACTTCTGCATGAAAAAGTCAGTAGTGGTTATGTCTAGCTGTGATCCAGGATTGGAAAATACCTTGCTCTGGAAACAGCAGCTTATTTTTCTGTTGGTTTCAAACTTTCTCCAAGAGGCTCGAAGATGGCTTGCTAAGGGGTTTAGTGCCCTAAGTGTGACTTTAAATCTCCTAAGTATTAATCCACGCTTCTCTATGGTTGTACATTCTCACATTCCAAAGAGTTGTTCTTAAAAACTAGAAGATTTTTACAGCTTGTGTGCAGTTCACACGAAACATGAGAGATGCTGAAAATCTGTAGCAAGATTTTTATCTGTTTGGAAGTTAAGATGTGTTATTTTCCCTGACTGTTGTTGTGGGGTTCCTCTGGATACCTGCTCGTCTATGGATATGCTTTTTTTCTTTAGGGAAGAAACAGAGACGTGTAGGCTAATGCACGATTGAACCCACGTCTCCAGATGTGAAAAGCTAATGCATTCACAAACTGGTTTAGTGAACACCCTTGAATATAAAGGAGACACATTGGCGGAAACACAGCAGGAATTCTTTATATTCTGCAGCTTCCCAGCCTGTTCCTTCTGCTCACACAGCAAACCTCATTGGACAGCTACTCTCAGGCTATTTTTTTTTTTTTCCTATGGGAGCAGTCACTTCAGTTTATCCCTTTGTTGCCATGGCTTCTGCTTTAACTTTACTGCCCCTCTAGATTTCTTAGAGTGGGCCTTCAAAGCAGAACTTCCCATTTTGCAGAAAGGCACCTGGCAATAAACTAGGTGAAGGTTAGTGTGGGAAATGTAAATCCTGATAGAAGGAACGATAGTTTAAACAACTTCAGCCCCATTCCAGAAGGGCCTTTGATGATATGCCCTGTTCATTAAGGTGGGAAGGGTGCACGCTGCCCGTCTCTGGGACTGCAGAATATAGTTTCTGTAGTTTAGGCTTCTGTCTGGGTGAAATGGCAAATATAGGCTCTGCTTACTAGAGCAGAGATGAAATCGGATCTGCCAGAATTTGGTGTGTACTTCTACCAAGCAGAAGCATTACGGACTTAATCCCCTTCCTGCTCTCTGCCCCGCTGTGTCTTTCACCTCCCGGGGAATGTGCACTGGAGTGGAGCTGGGTCCTCCCTGCCACTGTTGTGGGTAGTAGCCCCAGCAGAAGTTTGCATACACATCTCGCTTTACCCACTTCAGCCCAAAAAAACCAAATGTGGCCTCGGAATGAGGAGCCACCTGTTTGGACTGTGGCGGAGGGCGATCATTAGCCCAGTACATTTCTCTGTTGTGCTCTCTGTGTTACTGCCCTCACCTCCTGTGGTCTCAGTTTTCATCCCAGTTCCTGCAGAGATCACTTTTTCCCCGTGTGAGTTTGTACGTGTGTGTATCTTTTTCGTAGCAGAAAGGAAAGATATTGCATAGCACTGGAAAGAAACTTAAATGACTTGAAAAAAAGGTTTTCAGAAGTTTTTTTTTTTTTTTATTTCAGCATTGTTCCTTAAAAAACTTAATAGCTATTACCTTAGGTATTTCAAGTTCGTTCATTATCTGGCTGTACATCAGCCAGAATTAAAAAAAAAAAAAAAAAAAAAAAAGAAAGAAAACAGTGGTGGCGGGGCACCTTTCGATTCTCAGTTGAATGGTTCTTTTGAAGACTGTAAATATTTTTAATGAGTGGTTTTGGATTTTTTTGTTTTGTTTTGCCTTTGTTTAGTTGTTTTGGATTTGTTTTTGCTGGTTTGTTTCTGTGTTTGTTTTTTTTTTGTTTTGTTTTTAAACACATGCCTGTCAGTAGGATATCCTCACACAACTGGTAAGAAAATTCAGTTCTAATGCTTAAAGCCTTTTAAAATTTTGGCAGTTCTGGTAACATAGTAAACTCCAGCTACGCAAGTGGTCATTATAGCAAATGTGACGCCAGAGCCTCTAAAATAAATAAGATGAAAGCAGAAGACAAACAAGCTGACAACCGTGGTCTTTAAGAGGACATAGTCGACGTGATATCTTGTGAACTATAGTTCGAAAAAGAAAGAGTAATAATAAGTAGTAAAAGTTGTTTTGGAGACAGCGCTTGCCCAAACTTGCCTGCCAGTTAGTGTTTTGTAACCACGGTGTCACTATGTTATAGCTGGCTGTTCCTGTGCAATGAGTCTGCAGTTACAGTAGACGTTGACTGTAGAACCACCCTGAAGCTGGCAATTCACAAACAGGCAAATAAGCATTCTGGAAAAGACTTTTTTTTCATCTCTAATGTGTTCCCATTATAATGCTTATAAATGCTAATTGTAAGAATGGCAAGCGTGAAACAGAAAAAAGAAACAGGTAATGTGGGCCTTAGAAAGGGAAGAAGAACTCTACCTCTAATTAGGTACAACTCGTGTCGGAGTTTTGCCTGATTAAAGCCAGAAAGATGAGACGCATTGTTTTTCAAGTTACTTAGCTCTGCTCGATCTCCTTCTTCAGTTTCATAATTCATATTCGGATTTATCCGAGAAAGAAAGAAATTAAGCATGATTTTGAAGCACTAGGCTAAATTCATCCTGATATAATCAATCCAAGTGGAGTTACGCTGAGGGAGAATTTGGCCCAGGCTTTCTAAACTTATTGAGAGAGAAATCACAATCTAACCTGGAAGGGAAGCAGGGAAAATTTTTATCTGAAAGAGCACACCATTACTAATAGCCTTTCTAAAGCACTTTCATTTGTCTTCCCTTCCCATTGTTTTATGCTGATTACATTTGTGCTAATTACGCATGTTCCCTTCTTTCCTGCGAATTAACCATTGCAGGAGAAATGCATTTGCACACAAATATACTTACAATATAAAAACTTTGATTATAGTCCTGTTTAATGAAAAAGCTAAGCATTGCTTACAACTACAGATATATACTACTTAATCAGATCTTTAACATTTTTAATTTGAAAGAAAAAATTATTTGAATTACTAGATTTGCTTTCCAGATTAGGAAGAACTAAAATAATATAAATAATAGGGTGGGTTTGTCTGGCTTTTTGATATGGAATATCCATAGAACCAACAGTGTAGAGAGTTCAGATAACTTCTCTTGCCTTCGGTAAGAGGTTCAGTATTCATTACCTTCTCTCCACTGGCTTTTATAGGTTTGGACATGTCATTTAGATTCTTGGCGCATCAGGTCGTATCGTCAATGGGATCTATAGAATTAATATAAATCTATCTTCCTGGAGGGTGTTTTAAATATCTGGACCAAGTTGAAAGTCATTAGTACCAGTGTAAGTCCATATCTGCAGGGGCCTGTTGTACAAGGATGCTCCAGAGTTTTTTTTTTTTTCCAGTGCAACTGAGAGGAAAAACCATTCCAGTGGGTTTCATCTAAGAACTGCTGGATTTCATTCTCCCTGCGCTTTCTCTGCTTCATAACAGTGTTACTTCCGTGGAAGTTAGTCAAGTAATGTCAGTATAAAACTAGGATCTCGGTGCCATCAAACACTGCTTGTGGGTGGTGTGTATGTTCACTTTGGCCTGGCCAACAAGCGCTGATGTTAGCCGTCCTAGAACAGAGCCGTGTGTGTCAGCCGCCGTCCTTGCACAGCGGTCGTAGCCCTGACCAAACTCGGCAACGACTGCGTCCTCTTAGCAAGCAGCTCAAACTGCACCCGTGAGCGTGGGCAGTTCTGCAGCCAAAAAAAAAACCACCCTACCACCTGCAGAAAAAACCCCAGCAAGGTAAATCTACATTCTACAGTAAAATGTTAGAGTAGTAAAATCTTCTTTTTCTTTCCACTTCAAAAGAAAAAATCCTACTTTATTAACTGTACGTAATAGAAATTACATCTCTTAATACGACTTTAGAATTGATGATGGTTTCGGGGACCTCTCAGACGTGTGACTTACACTGTCATCCAGTTTAGCTAAGCTAAACCAAACTGGATCAAGATATTCTTGTTCCACAGGGGGATACCCACAGTTGCAGTTCTTCAGGATCAACAGTTGTGCTTTAGTTTCGCACCCTACCTTAATCTGAATTAGTGTTCAAGTTCAGGCAAGTACTTCTGTTGGAGGAAACAGACTGAAGTAGACAGAAAACCAACTATTTGCTGTATGTGATTAAATTCTAAGTTAATTTCAACATAAATACACCCACACACTGATCTTCCTGTTATACAAAGTTCATAAGACTTATCATTAGAAATTGGAAACGTTGCTATTCCAGCCCTGCTTATTGAGGGACACGGCTTCATGTCTCGGCCTGATCCCAGCCCTACCCAAGCTTCTTCATGACCACAGCCAAGCCTTGGCAGCAAAACCCAGCTCCAGCGCACGGATTTGAGACGCAACAGCAACAAAAGCCTGCCGTTCTGCTTTCCCAAGCTGTCCCCCCTCTCTGCTGCGGGCTCCACCACAATTTGCACTGTCCCTTGCTGTTGCCGAGGGGGCAAGCGGTGGCCCCCCCAGCAGCAGCTTGCCTCTGTTAGCCGAAACTCTCCCTCCCTCTCCCCCTCCGACATGGCGTCGGAGCAAGCTGCAACACTGCTCTGAACTTGTTCTATCCAGTTTACGCAGCCAGCCCATTCCTAGAGATGCATTCCTGTGGCTGCCTGGAGCTTCACGGGAGGAAAAACCTTCTTGATCCCCCACCCCCCCCCCCAGCCCCCAGCCCTCCCAAGCTGTTTATAGGCAAAGGTCAGATCATCTTTTCTTCTGTTGCCTGTTCCCCAGTCTCACACTATCTCTTGTGGCGCGGCTCAGGAAAAAAATATCCACATTTTTTGTTTACGTGTGTGTTTATAGAGGAATGAGAAAGGGCAGAATCTGACTTCGTAGTTTTTAAGAAAAGTGTTTTCTTTTCCTCTCCCTCCTTCCCCCAATTAAACATTTTTACATAACAAAAACATGTTCACAGTAATAAAAAGGAGAGGTGAGCTGCAGATTCTACAACTCTGTCTATAACTTTAAGAATGCAGAATTTCTTTGGCGTTCTGTGCTGTGGGGAACTCTGTTAACTGAGGTTGCTGATGAAAGCGAAAGTGTATTTATAGCACCCGATCGAGGATAAGCAGATGACAGCTCCATTAACTAGCAGCAGAAATGTCCTGGGACACCACTAACCAACAAGGGATCATCTTCTCCATTAGCCCCGCTGGAGGGGAGCTGGTGGAAGTGGTGAGGCTGCTTGCATTAGGCAGGGTTGGCGGGGAGGTGGTCTTGTCCTCAGCTCCTGGTTGTTTTTAGGCATTCAGGTCATGATAATAAAGCACCCCCCTCCTTCCTTCATGTTGAGGTTATTCTTTTGGTCTGTGCTGCTGTGGAACTGCTTGCACTGTGCTCATGGTGGGCTGTGAAAATTTATGCCTACAGAAAAACGAAGTGACTCAGCAGGCCTTACTCAGTGCAGCTTATTGGGAAGATTATGTATTGTGTCCCCAGCTCCGCGTGAATAAACGGTTAGAGAGGTGTCTGTATCCCAGAATTAGGCTGCTGGGTGTTTCAAGTCAACCACAGACAGGTAGCTGGAAATACTTGCTCAGGGAGATTGCGAATGAAGGTCAGTCAGGGTTGATGAACGAGTATTGTTAAAGTGGCGACAGCCATGTTCTCTAGTAAGAAAGCTGCTGTGAATTGTAATTGTGGAAATGATATACAGATGCACAGTGCTGGGGCATAATTCTGCTCTGAAGCCTGCAGAATTCAGGTTCTGCTCCCGGGCATGCTCCTGCTGGTGACTAATTTTCTCTGTAACAAGTACCACCTCATCGAGGGACCAAATCCTGTCCCCTCTTGCTAGCTGACCTGTCAGAATCACGGCAGTGAGGAAAGGTGGAGGGAAAGTTCTGGGAGTCGCTGCACTGTAGGGAAAACAGCTGGGAGTCAGATGTGGTATAGCTCATCTGGCAGTTCGCTCTCCCAGACGTGGAGGAACTGGGGCTCCAGGAGAATGTTATTGGGGCTGGAATAGGTTCTGCTCTGTGGCAAGGGGAGAGGAGCTGTGTGAGCACCCCTGCACCTCCTTGCCCAGCTGTCCTGGATGTGCTTGGGTCTCTGGTGTGAGGCACTAGAGGGAGATGTCAAGATGTGATCTTACTTGAGACTGCTGCAGTAGTGTGCATGTTCCCAGGTACCGGATCCCTTTCCAAATCATCTGTAGGAGTTCCAGTACCACAAGAGGAGTTATCTGGTAATTAACTGTAAATGCTTGCCCATACCGACATAAGTTTGGCAGCATCTGGCTCAGAAACCTTCATCGTAAAGTGTCTTTAATGCTTTGGCTGGGAGAGCGTAAATCTGGGAATGTAAGAGGCCGCCTCCTTCTGGGTGGTCACTGCCTTGCTGTCCGGCTGTGGATGCCCCTCTACAATAGAGAGGGCGCTCCATTTGGTTGAAGACACCCCGATAAGGTGTGTTGGCCTCTAGCTCCCATCTCGGTGAGATTTCAGTCCGCATTTTGCGTAACAGCTCTTCCAAAATGTCTACGCCCCTGAGTAACAGCAAGCAGGGTACTGCAAAGCAAACCCGTGCCCAGCTCTTCAGAAACAAAGACTGCCTAGCAACCGGGCTCCTCGCAGCGAGGGAAGATGTGTCCTGCCAGCCTGTGGCCCCTGCTCTTTCAAGGAAGGAAACCAAGATGTCAGAGGAAGTTACCCTTTCAGTATCAATCACGTACCTAGGGTCTCACCTTTACGGAGGTCTTGCAGTCAGCGGAGCAGCCATAACGTACTGCTCCGTTGTGCCTTTGCCCTTTTCCAGGGTGCGTGCCATCCTTCTCCGTGCAGTTGCAGCGTAAAACCGGGTCAAGTAAGTTCTGTCCCGAGGCTGAGGCATACCAGTCCTGGAAGCAACTCAACCACAATGACTGAAAGTTTCCCCAGGAAATAGATTGGATCCTTAACAAGCAGGTGTTTTATGAGCTGATAAAAATGATCTCAAAGGCCAAGAATCAACCTCACAAGTGGAGAGAACAGAAATGATCAGTGGCTGTTCCTCCTGCTGTTGCGAGTCAGAAATCAAACTGAGGGTTTAGTGCAAAGAGGGTTAAAACACTAGTAATTCAGTGCCTACCAGCTGGGAAGAATAATAAAGCCTGCGTTTCTGTGTTGGTACGGGGCGAATGCTGCAGAAACAGGAATTTTATTACATAATTATGCCTCCTACAGAAAGCTTTGGGGGGGGAAGCCAGCAGGTCTGTGCGTCATTAAAATGACACAGAACATGCCACCATGCTCAGAGTCCTGTGTGTGCTTAAGACTGTTCCATACGCACATATTCTTCGCGGCCTTGCCGCATTCATGAATTTCAGTTCGCTGGGTCCACAGCTGGGAGGGAGGCTGTGGAATCAAAACCTGCCCTTGTACTTTCTGCCATGGAAATGGAAGATGGGAGGGCGGGGGTGTGTTGTTGTTTGTTATTGTTTTAACAAAGATTTAATTAAATGACTGAAAGGAAAGGGAGGGGAAAATGCAATTCCTAGCTCAAAAGACGCTGACTTGAGCACACTCCCTTTTAAGGGCAGAGAGGCTCGGGAGCACTGCAGGGTCTGTGAAGCCCTTCTGGATTATCTGTGGTTGCTTTGTGGTGTGGCCCCTTTGCCTTCTGTAGGAGTGCGGCTCACAGGCACTGGTGGAAGTTGCACTTGGCTGTTGTCAGGAGGAGGAGGTAGTCCACCCACAGTAGGAGGCCATGAACGGCACTTGGAGACTCAGGAAAAAAGAGGTTCTGGTAATTTTAGTACCGGCATGAAGAGGACTATTTATCTCAAAGCACCGGGCAAGCAACAAATCATATTAATGTCTTTCGGGATGGATTGAGCAGCACTTTTCCCGTTGTGTGAATGAAGACTCTGACGTTGAATGATTGTAATTCTGTTCCAGAAATGGCGGCTCCATGGTTTTTCTCTGAGCATATGTTTAGTGGTCTGTCTGATGAGATCTTTAAGTGTTTTCTGTTGTCTGCTTCTTCTTGAACATCCAAAGCACAAAGTTGAGAGGAAGGGAGAAGGTATTTCCTTTTTTGTGTGTGCTGTCAGCAAGAAACCGATGCAGCCATGAAGAGCATTCTTCTGTCTGATTTTTCGGTTCTGTGTAAGCCAAAACTAGAGCATTCTTTCTGTCCTGAAGAGCTTACAGTTAAAGGATTTCATTCAGAAAAGTATTTAAACAATCTGTATTAATGACAGCATTTAAGTAGGCATTTAAGTACTTGTTTGGATTGTATCCTAATAAGGATGCTTTGTTGAATGGGGCTGAAATAGAAAAACTGAAGGCAAGGTATGGAGTGTATTAGTGAAACACCTGGTGATGCCTGGCAAGCATTTCGCTGCTTCCATATCACTTCATCTGCTTTGTTTTAATTGATTCCGCTTTTGTCGTTTAGTGGGTTGGACAGGGCTGTAGGGAGGCTTGCAGACATAGCACCGGTGGCATAGGGAGGAGAGAGGAAACAAAAGGGTGACACAGGTGACATACCTAGGGCCATTCTACAGGTGTGAATGAAAATCAGCGTTTCCTGGCTTCTTTTTTTTTTTACATGCAAGATAACATGTAAAGCTCACCACGATAGTTCCCATATAGATGGGAGGCATGAAAAGCTGCGTCTCCTTTAATATTTGGGTTCCTTTGGGTGTTCACTTGGCTGTTGGTACCCTGTGGGATAATCACGTGTGACTTCTGGCAGCGCTGGAAAAAGAAAGCCAACTCGGAAATACTGGGTTAAATTCTGACCCTTATCAGTCCAAGCAAAGTTAATGGGCTTGCATTACTCTAATTAGGAATGCAAAGGTTTAGAGGTTGCTTAGTTACTGGGCCTACAGAGATTTCAGACAGTAGGACATAACTCATATATCCCCCAGATATATTTTTATCACCACAGTCATGATAACATGATATATCATGCTGCCAGTCTGCCACTGTAGATGAAACATTTCGGCTGGTGGTCTGCGTGTTGCACTAGACCCGTAGCGTGCTTCTGTGTGGCCTCCCACTTCTTCCAGAGGATGTGGGAACGCCTCCTCCCGTATTGGCTGTGTTGAAAGCCAACCTTTCTTGTGCCATCTCTGTGTTTAAGGATCTTTTTCTTCTCCTGTATGCGTGCAAGGCCCCACGGATGAGCATATCAGAGCATCAGTACAACACGCAAGGTTTCCAGACTGGCATACAGCTGCTCCCAAGGTGAAACCACCTAGTCGATTCCCTCCGTTTCAGCAGATCTTTTCCCAGCACATCTAGCAAGTCATAACTACTCATTTCAACGACACAACCAAGATTTTACTCCTATTAGCATTGCAATGTTGGGTCTCTTTTGCCTGAACAAAATTGTCAGATGGTTCTAGGACTGCAGAGTCCGTGGTAGTGGCAGTAATGTAAGAGGCAGAGAAAAGCAAACTTCACGGTGGATCTGTGCTGAGCTGACAATAGCAGGGGTTGGAATCGATTGAAAATCATTGAGAGAGAACAGAAAGGCTGACTTAGTTTTAACCCCATTCTTCAAGTGCTCTCTCTCTCTGACTCAACATGCAAAATCCCACCAGCGCAACTAAGGTCAGGGAACGGGAGTTTTATCTGCCTTATCCACAGAAACCATTTAATGCCTGACCGATTTGGGTGAGCCATGAACAAGTTATTCGATTATAAACTGAACATATTGGAAGCGGTGATGTTTTACAAATCTCCCTGTAAGTCTGCAGTTAACTTGAACAAGAGGTCAGCGAAATTTCTTAGCAGCTGAACAGTTTGTACAGCCTGCCCAGGTGTAAGCTGCCTTTACAAAGTCTCTGTCTACACAAGGCAGGCACAGGAGGCCTGTTCCGTGTTCATAACGTTCACTGAGCCTTTCTGATGTAGTGTTAAATATTGAAATTAGCTTGCAGTATTTCAAAGCTGTAGTTAAAACTAGTGTGGCCGGTACGATGCAAGTGCCTGGACGAAGCCAAGACAACACGCGCGTGGGTGAAATGCTGGTGCCACTGAAGAAAGTGTCAGGCCTTGTGGTGACTGCAGCAAAATGCAATTTCCCCTGCAAGTTTTTAGCAAGTTGAGAGTCAGGCCTGGACCTTTCATTGTTTCCCATCCCCTTCACTGAGAGGAGACAGATGCAGCTTTATTTTTCTTGCAGTTACTGTGAGCTGAGAGGAACAACAGAGGGCTGAGGATACATGGAAAGAGCCTCTAAATAGTCTGTGCAGTTACGTAGAGAAATATGATATAACATGCAAAATACCCATGACAGACACATGATTTACACATTAAACCATAACCTATGATGGGTTACCGGCTATTAGTAACTATGTAACTGTGTATAACAAACATCTTGAATTACTCTTTGCTAAAGCTTGTAATACTGAACACATTAATTTTCCCTGAAGACCCTTACAGATAAAAGTCTAAAGGAAAAAAAAAAAAAACCAACAATAAGAGATGAAGATGGAGCTGAATAAGCGACAAACAGCAATGCGTTTGCTGTCAAGCTTTACACAGTTCCAGTCAAGTGTACCTTTATTGCAGACAGACCGTGTCCTGTGCTCTATCTGACGCTGCTGCGCTGGTACACGCGACACAGCGTGCCTGGGTACAGCCCAGCAGCGTATGCCTTTTGCTTCCCTTTCAGTGAGTAATAAACTTTGAGTCGCTAGTCTTTCAAGTGACGGACTTTCCCAATAGTGAACTTGTTCCCTTCCCGTGAATTATGAAATGAGAGCAAAATTTATGCCACAGATATTAAAGAGCGGGGGAGGCTGGGCAGTTCTGTAAGGCACCCTCAGCTCTGAGACGGTGTCCCAGTGTTTCCAGCAGTCATAGTAGAGTTCGGAGATCTTCACTCAGTGTGAGGCAAGGTAACTTTGAGCTCCATGCCCAACACTGCCTGCTTTCTGTTGCTCTTTTGCTTATATGAGAACACAAAGTGTGAAGGAATCCATTTCCATTCCTTCTCCTACAATTTTCCGATGGCCAGAGTGCAGCCAGACTCCTGAAGTGCAATTGAGGGGATAGGTCAGATAAGAAATCCCTAAGACAGGGTTATGTTGGGTGATTCAAAGAATTCCACTGGGCAGAAAAAGGGGATTCAAGTTCACAGTTTTCATAGACCAGAAATGCCAGTTAAGTTGAAAAGCAGATTCTGTTTTGCTTTATCACCACCCACTTTTTCCAAAGACGTTCTACTTTTCTCAGCGGTCTCCCTATTACTGTAGCTATAAATAAGTATGTATCTTTATGTGTGTGAGAGATTTGGGTTTAAACTTATATTTAAGCTGCAAGGTTATATATAACAGGACTGTATTAAAGATGACAAAATCCTCATTATTCTGTTCATGTTTTATCTCAGTGTAATGTGAATATTCATGGGTATGTGTGCATACAGACATAATATTAACATATGTAGACAGGCATAGGACAAAAAAAACCCCAATCCAGGTTCTCTACTGCATCTCTGCAGTTGGGTGTTGGTGTAATTAACTTTCGTGATGTAAAGGGAATAATTCTGTTATAAGGCTGAAGCAACAGCATGGCAAAGCCCTATCTGTTTGCACACTAAGATTTAGATGTGTACGTTCTGTGGTAAAATATGTAATTACTAAGTTTGGTCATTCCAGATTCACTTTAAGAATCTCACTTTCTAGACCTTGCCAAAGCATTTCTGAAGCTGGTTTCTCCTTGGTGTTTGGAAAGTAACCATATTTTATCTTTCCAGCAAGCTTCACGGTGCTGGGTTTTTGTTTTTTTTTTATTTTTTTTTAATTGGAAACCTTCACTTTAATCATTCTACAGAGTGTGGCTGTGCTTTTCTGGACAGGGAAATGTTGGTAAAGTTTAAATAGAACAAGGAATATAGCTAGCCCTGAGAAGCCAAGAGGGAGTTATTGGCGTGGTAGCCAGCAAATATTTAGATAGTATGGATCACTTGCCTAAAAGAGCACGAGTTTGGGGTGCCCGTCCTTTGCTCAGAGGAGGCTCTTTGGGAACTCGCCAGGGATGTTCCTGATTTGCTAACTGTGGAGCAGGTTAATGATCTAAGCCCAGAGGAGACCATAGTACTTGTACATTTTGCTGGTCATAATGACCTCAACACACAGGTTTTGGAGTGTAGTTTCGTCGGTGCTCTTGTTCTCTGCAGACTATTGAGGGAGCGAATTAAACCAGCTAGACACTGGACATTCACCTCTGCAAAAGTGTTAGAGGACATTCCCCCCCGCCCCACGGTGTTAACTCAATCTCTGTTCGAGACTGCTCCAACCAACTTGGCTTCGAAGGTCCAGGGTGCTTCTGTTATGTGGAATGGGGGGATTCAAATGACCGTAATGAAGTTGGCTGGCATGGAGCTGTGTGAGCAGCCTTGGTTCCTATGCCGCACTGCACGGTGGTGGCTACCAATATGGGATTTTTTCACACGGAGGACGCTTTTGCCTGCGAACGTGGGGTTAGTTATTAATGCTCAGCTCAGGGGTCCTGTGCCTGAGGGACATTGATGGCTTCGCAAGCTACCCGGCCTCAGCTGAACAATTAAATGGCTTTGTGCAAGCTCTTAGAAAATACTAGGTGCAATGTGTTAGTGTATACCTCAGTGGGAAAGTTGTAAGTTAATGAGCCTTTACCTCATATTTGCTATGATCTAGGAATGCACAAATAATTACTTACTGTGGCTCATCTGAATCCTGGTGATTTGTTATGCTGGTAAACTTGGCTACTTCTGTGAACTCGCAGACACCAGTGAAATCCACAGCCTGCCTTATTCTGTGTATTTATTATTATTATTTTTTTTTAATTTTAACTGATTTTACATCTGTCTGTTAGTCAAATGTATACATTAGGTTAGTAAGAAGACGGTTGGATCAGCCTTTTTCAATGAAAATTATTATTTTTCTTAGATACTGAACCGCAGGAAGGAGTCTCTTACTTCTCTTTTTTCTGAAGTTATAGGTAGCAAATGCTTTTTCTAGTGGAAATAAATAATAGCTGGTTTCACTACTGTCCCATTTTGTGGGGAGTATTGGTGTTTCTAGAGTCTGAATGGTGGGGAGAGAGGTCTTAGTCCCTGTGTATTTGCACAACACTGGATTTCCACGGGCGTTTCGTTTCTTTTTGTTAGTGCTGTTTGCTTGTTCTTTTCAAAGGGACAAGAATGGAGGTATTAGCGGCTGAAATCCAGCACAGAATTCAGCGCCAGCCACTCGATAGCGTGAGGCAGAGGAGCAGTAAGGAGGTTTCCTCACAAGCACGCAGGGGGGGATCAGCTGAAGGATGACAGGCTTTCAGTATTCTGCCCGAGTGTCAAGTCTGCAAATGGGATTACAAACCAGTGACAACTGTGATGGCTGGTATTATGTGGACACCTGTTCACCCAGTGCTGGAGGCAGGCTAGCGTCCACGTAGGATGTTGAACAGTCACCAGATGGTAATGGCTTTCAGTTACTGTGCATTTTTTCTTTTTTCTGGATTTGATCCAGCAGTTTGGACAAGATGCTCTTTGCTAGCAGAACAGCACTAGAAGGGACATGTAGCTCTCAAAGGGGTTCAAATAAAAAGGTTTGTTAATGAACCGCAAAGCTCTCCGGGTGGAATGAGTTTAGATTCTTGCCACTGAAGTTTAACCAAGTGTCAGGGTCTAAAGTAGCCACTTAATAACAAATGGTTCCACCAGCCAGTCGTTAAGGAGAGCTGCTGAGTAACACAGAAAGTTATGTCGGTAAAGGTAGGACCATGGTGTTGCTAATGCCTGAACAACTTACGGTGGGTCAGTACATCTGTTTCCGGTTGAAAGCTCCACTTGGATATGAAGGTATGCTCTGGGGGGACACCCTGTGTGTTGTGGAGCATGTCTCGTCCATTCTTCTGGTTAAATTGGGTGAGAGCATATGTCATTCTGTTATGCTGCTTTTGTAGTTATGTTTTACAAGTTGTTTCTTTCAAGTCTAATGGGAATTCTTTTTCTTCCTGGAAGCCTGTGTTTATTTCACTGGACAAAATTTGGACCCTGATGGGGACCCACCCAGGCAGGGAGGGTGGAGATCAGTTTGAGTACAAAAAAAAGAGTCTGTTGACTTTCTTCTTCTGAGTAGTCTGTGTGTATGGCGTCCTGCTGGACACTGAGCTGCTGAGTGTTCAAGAACTCCCAGGGTCCAAACCTGCAAACTAAGTGGGGAGGATGGAGAGGGGACGGAGCCCCTCAAATGTCCAAGACTTAACAGAGCTCCTCCAAAGCCGCTGCAGCATCCCTTTTTGCTGGCATAAACTGCTCTCGCTTCATCAGCATCATACGCTGTTATCCTCAGAGATGTAAATCAGCATACCTCCCTCTGGCCCTAGGAGTGTTTCGTATCACTGTGAAATCCGGAATTTTTTAAATGGCGAAGAGGTAATGATTTATAATAGCCAAAACATACTCCCACTGGTGTCTGTGCTGCCCATAAATCTCCGCTTCTTAGGTACAATGGTAACACTTCGGTTATGTCTCTCTGTTCTTGAACTGTTCCATTTGGCACTCAGTTCACAATAATTCTCTTGAACGCGTTACTATTTCTTGTGACACCATAAACCCTCTTTTAATTTTGGCCATTTATTGCTCTCTCAGTCCCATTTCAGGTTTTCTTTCAGATTTCTCATGGTTTGATCATAGACCTGCTACTGTGGTGTCTCTGTTTCTTGGTGTCGTGTGATTAGCACATTACATTGGATACCTGTCGTGATTCGCTTCCAAACTGTACTAAGGTTTTGTTATACAGGGAAACTTCTAATATGCCTTCTTTCAAGGCATAATATTTATTTATATTCTATTTATTCTGTGGGCTTTTTTTCCTTAATTACTGCACTATTTTCTTCATTTGGACTTCCTTCCATGTGGATGGCGTCTTAAACTCTTACACTATGTCATCTGCTTGATGCAGAAGATTCTCGGACCGGCCAAGCTTGATAAGAAAATGTTGGGCTCTTGGAATGTGACACACAAGAGCCACACTGCAGTTGTACTTATCCTTTATATTTCACTGTTTTATCCCTGTTCTAGAGGAAGGGTTAACAGCTGTGCTTGTGTGGCTAAAGAGAATTACTGGTCTGGCTGCTAATTATCTTCTCTGGAGGGTCAGTCTTTCCAAGAATCAGGTTATTAAAATGAGAACTGACTGTCTCTCTTCTCTCTCTCTCTTCCCTCCCCCCGCCCCCCCAGAAAAAAAATTGCACAGGGCATGAAAAAAATCTGGTATATTGTTTGAAGTAGAGGAATAGTTTTTGAGTTATAGGTAAAAAATATTCTGTGAATTTCTCTTTGGGGGTCTATTAACAGAAGTTTACTCGTATAGCTAAAATGGATATATGAGTGTTATCTGGATGGTTGTTCCTCTTGCTTCATTGTATTTCTGCTAGAAAGTGAAGTCCTCCCCTCCTCATATACCTGGGACAGTTTTCAGCTAATTTTATATATATATATATATATATATTTATTTATTTATTTATTTTTATATATATATTTTTATATATATACACACACACCCCCAAGGTCTTTGAGCCCATCACGAGTTCCTGTGTCCTTAAACTGTGTGGATTTCTTGTTTGAGCCTCTGTGTTATCTCCATTTGATAGTAAATGGTGGAGGGGAAGTTTTCTTCAGTGACTATAATGCACTATTAGGTAATGAGGGGCAGCATGATTTAAGTTCAGTTCTTTTTTTTTTTTTTGTCGTGTAAGATATGGCTGTTCCTGCATTCTTTGCCATCTATCAGTTGTTTTAGATTTTCCAGTTTCAATTACTGCTCAATAATGTTAGACTTAGACTAGTGAAATGTGTAATTGTAAATGCTATTTGGATGCCCTTGTCAATTCTTGCCTTTCCAAACTTAACAGGGCGATTATTGAATTGTTGCAGTTGTCACTAGAATCACATTTTGGGCTTGCAGGAAGATACCATTTTTGTCTCCTTATAAGACTTATTTTTTTTTTTTTTTTAGCAGTAGTTTGCAGGTGTCGTTTTGCTCCATTTGCAGTTGGTTTCGGGGCACTCCTTTGGTCTGCATGCTGCTACTGTGGGTGCCTGGGGTGCCCACATCTGTGGCCAGATCTTCCCCCTTGGTTTCTCAGCAGCGGGTAGGACCCTGGCAGTGAGGTCCATCCAGCCTCAGGTGGGAAAAACTGTCTTTCAAATAGTAGAGGACGT
Organism: Alca torda; assembly: GCA_008658365.1. Taxonomy (NCBI): domain Eukaryota; kingdom Metazoa; phylum Chordata; class Aves; order Charadriiformes; family Alcidae; genus Alca; species Alca torda. The sequence goes on along the minus strand of CM018079.1, from coordinate 13,307,458 downwards.
CACACTTGTCTAGCGCCCTGATTTATTGTTTTGGTTCCCCTGCAGTACTTAGGCTGTTTCACATCCTGGCTTTTATTATCTGAGGAATATTATCAGCAACAGATAATTTCCCTCAGTCATGGAGACAGATTTTAATTCATGCTTTCTTGAGTTTGAGACTGGGTTATTTGATTCTATCTGCTTCCACTCTTTTAACTCTTGTAAGCAAAATCTAAAAGCTGCAGGAAGGCTGATGCCAAAAATCAGCTTTTCAGAACAGGGGAAGTTTTTAGTGTTCTCTGTTCAATGGTGTGTCAGTTGTAAACTCTTCATACTGATTTATAAAGCTTTGCATGGCCTTCGACTGTCTGATGAAACTGTCTTGATAACCACCCACTGTTGCTGCCTTCCTCACTGTCTGTGGGACAGGATTTCACTCTGCCAGTCACAGAGCATTTCGCCATTATTCTTCTGCCTTGTGAAATTCTCTTTCCACGATAAGAGCCATCATTCCACTGAGGCTTTGAAAAAGAAGTCTGGTTTTTGGTGGAACCACTTGACACCAGCAGCGAGATTCTCAGCTGGCGTTCTGTTACCAGTGATGCGAGTGACATAAAGCAGCAGTTTTACCAAATAGCTCACAATTGCTTGTAAATGTATTTTTATGATAATTTTGCAAGACTTTTTTTTTTTTTTTAAAAAAAAAAAGAGGTAATTAATAATATAATCAGAATAAGTTTAAGGACAGGCGTTGACTAGTTGAGCTTTTTGTTGTCATGCTGCTATTTACATATTATTGGCTGATTTAGCAGAGTTATGTCAGCAGCCTCAGTTCTCATCTGTGGGAGAAAAGGGTTGTTCATGTCATGTTCATCAGATGGAAAGACTGTATTGACAATGTATATGGGCATGAACAGGACTAGGGATTGGGTGAAGAGTGATGTGTCCCCCCCCCACCCCCAAAACACCCCTCCCTAAACACAACCAAAACTGAATCACATGCAAAGAGAACGAGGACATGTACTTTGGTTGCTGCTTTATTGTGGTGCCCTGTTGGCCTGAGGTGTTCATCCATGGCCGCTCAGGAAGGACAGAAGATAGTTGGGTTTTGAGAGGGAAATCCAGGCCATTTCTAAAATGGTTTTGTCCTGTAGGCTTTTTCTTGTTCTCAGCATACATTTCTGCTTTTCCTTTGATGTGTTGGAAGGAGCAAGTTTATTTATGAAAATCTTGTCTGTAAAGAAAAATCCTTCCCTCCAGTGTGCTTAGTTTTTATCAACAAAAAAGAAACTAGACAAAAGGAAGGGATTTTTCTTCTAAAGAGGTATATATTGTTTTTGTTAAGGCAAATCCCCTATTCTCCCTTACCAAATGAGAATCTTTAACTCCAAAGAGAAGAGTATTGATTTGTCTCCTACAGTGAAGTTGCTGAAGCATATAGGAAATGTGATGTTTGTGGTGTTGTTTTTTTAAAAAAAAAAAAAAAAATTGCTTAATGACTCCCTTCCCCCCTGCCTATTCCGGTAACTTAAAGTACAAATTAAAAGATGGGCTGTTAGCAGACACAGTTCTTCCTCGGGTCATGCCAATTCAGAGCTGGGCATGCGACTCAGTCCTTAAATTGTGAGCTTTTAAACTGCGTATGTGCAATGTGGAAATTGTGGGACAGCCCTGAGCCCGTGTGGATACCCTGGGATACAGTCGGCATCTCTGCAGCTTCGTTGGCAGGTGAGGGAGCGAATGCCTGCTGCACCCCTGCTTGGAGCCGTGCTGGTCATGCTAGCGCTATCCCAAGGTCCAACAAATGGGCTCTGCCTCTCCTCAGGGTTCGGCACCTCTCTTCAGTCAGTTCAGAGAGGGGACAAAATCTGCAGGTTGTTCAGCCAGACCATCTCGGTGCGTTCAGGGTTGTTGGAATACAGGAAGGATGGGCGTCGTGCTGCTCGCGATAGGTACCAAACCAATGAAACCAGTCCTCGTGGTGTGAGCAAGATGGATGAATGTTGTCGTCTGGTCCTTCTGGTGTTGCTTCACCTGTGGATACAAGGCTCTGCTGGGAAAAGAAACTCAAGGGGTAAAAAAGAAGATACCTCAGTATATGGTGATTCACCTTGATATACTAAGCCACACACTTTCTTATTTTGAAAATTGGAGCACTGCCACTGTCAGGGGATGAGGAGGGGGCTAGAGGCCAGGGAGAGAGAATGACTCGCTACGTTTGAAGTACGCTTGGTGCTGTAATTCCTGCAAGCTCTGTGCAGCAGGCTGCCTTGAGAGATGCTGTGTTTTGCAGGTCAGGATGCTCCTCTTGGCTCCCAGCTCTTCCTGAGTTCAGGAGCTGATGCTGATGCCTTGGGCAGAACCCAGTCCTTGTCTTCCGTGGGGATATTGCTGTTGGCTCCCAATTCCCAGGACATCGGTGCTCCACGTGAGGTGGGCACTGGGTCCTTGACAGAAGCAGTTACTTCCAACTCCTTGCTGCTGCAAAGAGATGGGGGATGACGAAAAGGCCTCAGATGTACTGACGAGCAGGAGGGTCCCAGTGCTGCTGAGCTTGGAGTCCCAGTATCACAGCTCTTTCTGTTTTCTTCTCCACTTAAAGCACTATGTGCAGACAGATGAAAATGGGATGCTGGAAGCCTAAATATATTATCGGGTCTGAGCTTTCATCTCAGCTAACTGCATTGATATCGCAAACGGATTGCACATTCATGAGATGATAACAATGACCATTTAAAGCTAGGAATCCTTGAAGCCATCTAATCCCTTTTTACATTTTGAGCCAGTTCTTTAGGGTACTAGTAGAAGACAACTGCGAATTCAAATGCTTCAAGTAACCTCACTGCCAAAAAGTGTCAAAAGGCACCTTCTAAAAAGTCCATTTAACTCCCAGATAGACTTTTTGCAGTCCTAAAATCCCTGCTTCTTTCCCTGGAGCTCAGCAGCTTTACCCTTGGTGCCACACACTTGTGCGTTCCCAGAGCAGTTCTGCAGAGGGCAAGCCAGGCCAAACCCCTGGGGAAATCACGGGCTGCTACGGTGGTTGGCGAGACGATGGCAGGCTGCAGCCCAAGTTGCAGGTGATGTTGCAGAACTGAGGCCCCGTGAGAGTTCAAGGAAACAGGATAAGCCTCATGGTGTCCCTTGAATGCAGGTCATCACATCCACGTGATGGCAGATCAACAGAACGCAAATTTTAGATGCACAGAGCATCTTCTGGTTAATGTCCAAACTCCTTGCAATGTGTTGTGTATTTTCCTGTATTTCATTTGTGTCCAGGGCTAGCATTAACGTGACTCACTTCTACGTTATGCCTTTCGTATTACCGGTGAAGAAGATCAGTATTTCTCTTCTTCAAACTACAAAATCTGAACAATTAAGCACGGGAGCGTTCACGTTCCCACTGGCTTTGGTAAGAGTTTGACTGAGGCAGAGGAAAGGTGACGATAGCAGGGCCTCACTTCTGTTTGGCTCTTTCAGTTGTAAAGAGCTGTGAAAAGAAGGATTGATCTAATGTAAGCAAATGCGTAAATTTTAGGAACAATAGGAAGCAAAGTGAGAGGATCACGGATGTTTGCATCTTCAGGACAAATATTCATACCTCTTCCTATAGTGCCTTTCATTTATTTGTGTATATTAGCAATGATTCAAAAACTAATAAAGGTTAAAACCCATGATTAGTGCAAGAACAAGATGCAGTGAAAAAGCAAAAGAATGGCAGGAATGAAGAAAACCCTAATACAAAGCAGAAGTAGTGAGCAAAAATACATCTGAATTGAACGAAGGGGTGAAAAGATTTTAAACAACAAAAAACCCCGAGCAGCTGGTGAACCCGACTGGAAAGACTTGAAAGCCGAAGGAGGTAACCATGAAGCAGCCATGGGTGAGAGCCCAGGTGACCCAGCAGGTCGGCCAGGTCCCCCCTCGCCCTGGTGCTGGTTGATACGAAGGACTTTGGGGTGATGGCGTCAGCCCTTGACTCCGCTTTTCTGCCAGACTGACAGAAAGGAAACCGTGAATTGTGGTTGCAGAGGTTGCTTTGTGCAGGAACAGGTTATGCAGCTTCCTCACAGAACAAATCTGCGTGGAACTCAGACCCTTGCGGAGGAGAGGAGCGGGGTGGGAAGGCACCTGCGCTGAGCCGGCGCCTTGGCTGCCCAAGGAGGCTCCGCCTCGGAGATGACTTCTCCCTTTTTTTAGCCAGGGCATCCTGAAAATTGACCGTTTTGCTGCTCACTCGCGTACTCAGGAGGTGCAGAAAGGGAAGTGGGTGTTTCCCAGGCCCCGCCGCCTTCACTGCTCTGTGGAGTGGGGAGCGACAGCCGTGCCCTGAGCTGAGGGGTCTCCTCGAGGTGCCCAAGGAGGTTGTGCTCCCCGGTGCTGCTGCTGGCCCCCAGAGGCATCATGCGTGCTCCGCACACTGAACCTCCACCGAAGTAGAGGTTTGGGGCAATATCCTTCAGGTCGCATTTGTGGGCACTCTTTTTCGTTGGACACCAGCTCTAATACTTTTTTTTTTTGCAACACTTGAAACTAAACGACAGCAAACATCAGTTTTGGCACTGGATTTGCGTAGCCACGATTCCAACCTGTTGGATTATTTTTAATCTTTGAGGAGTTGGTTTTTACAGTGCTCTTTGGTCCTGCTCAGGCATGTAAACCTCCGTCGTCTTTTCCTCTTCATTTGTGGTGGGTTTTCGTGGGGTTTTTTTGTGTGTGTGTGGTTTTTTTCTTTTTAATATTCTTTGCACCAGGCTGCTTCTCATAGTACCAATGGGCTACTCTCAATAGCCAACTTGTTCCACCTCTGCCCAGTTCACATAAGCTGTAGGTTTTGTTGGTGAGGTGAAGTCCTTCTATGGAGGAAATAATAGGAAAACTAGGACTGCAACTCATGTTGGAGCTCTGTTCCTTGAAAAATATAGGCTCCTCTTTAACAATTACATATACATTTTGGATATATTGAATCTAAGGAAGTACCATTTCCTTTCCTTTATTACATATCCATTGTATTGTTGAATATAAGGAAAACATAATAGAATTGTCACACAAAAGAGGTGAAAAGGATAAAACAACACACTTGGTTGCTTTTAAGCCTCCCATTCTAAATAGCAAGAGGATCCTGGTTGGGTTTTTTGACCCCGTCTGTTCAGAGCTGTGAAGAACTGAAGTAGTTGTTCAGCTACTGTATTAAAGTAGGCTTTGGTGGTTTGCAAACTGGGTTTGATTTGAGAGGTTAGGCATTCAAAGTTGGAAAGACGAGCAGTGATATACTCCACACGTAGAGCAAGTTACATTCAGTTTTAAAATCAAAGTTGAACAGAAATGTAGAGCAACTGGGGGAAAAGAATAGGGTCAGTTAAATTGGCTCCACAATTAATGTATTTGGGGATGGGGTGGGGAGGAGGGAGACGTGCCTTACGTATGAGAAAATGATGCTTTCCCTGGTGTGTGCTCAGAGCTCTTCCACAGCAGTGGTGGGAAGGAAAATATCTGGTGCCAGTCGCATGGGAGGGTTGCCGGCTGTACGTTCCCTGTGGAATGATCTGCATGAAATCTCTTATGTCAGTCTGAATGGCAGCATGAAATAATCTCTCTACTCGGTAATCTCTCAACACAAGTCTCTTGTGTTTCATAAAGGAACTAAAATCTGCAAAATATGTATTTCTCCTGTCTACACCTTCCTCTGCTACTTCTTTCCCTTCTCAGTAAGAAACTGTTGTTTAGAAGGAGCTGGGGTACAAGCTCATCCTTCTGGAGGTTGAGTAACGCTACAGACAGCATCTTACTAAAGTTTGTTAAGTTTTGATTTTTTTTTTTTTTTTTTTTGCCTCAACAGACAGTGGGAGAAAAGGTAGATAAAAGTAAACAGTTCATTTATCCTTTCAGCGTCACCTTAGCTCTGGTTTCATTCCTTTCTCATCTTTTTTCTCCTAACACATCGCGTTTTATATCTGTATTGTTTCAGGCACAGAAAAGACACTCCTTATGACTTGCATTAAATACAGGCTTTATTGAGATTGTCTGTTGCTAGTAGGCTCTAATTAAGCTCCTATATTAAAAAAAAATGCAATACGCTGAGCACTCAAGCCGCTTTCTGGGGGTGGGAGCCGGTGGGATGCAGGGCACCGGCACCTGTGGCTGCCATCCCTTGGAGGTGCGTGGCCCTGCTGTGGAGGGGACCCTCCGCACGCAGCAGCCCAGCGCATCGCCTAAACCGTTCTAAACCATTCTTTCCCTCTCCTCCTCTCTGACACAGGCGCACACACACGTAGCGAGATGGTTTTGCTGTCTGCCGCTTCTGCTTTCTGTTGCTAAGTGAACAGCTCTAGCTCACACACAGAGCGGAGCCAATAGCATCCTGACCTCCAAAGGCTGGTAAAAGCTGAAGAAAGGGAATCCAACGGTGCCATCTTTTCTTCGCTCTCCTCCCACCCCCCTTTCACAGGGAAGTGGGGAGGGGGAGAGGGAGAACACAGGATGGTGGAGATAATTCATAACAGCCGTTCATGTTCTGGAGATAAACGCAGTAATACCTGGGGAAAGAAAGAGAATATTACGCTCCTTTGTATTTATACGCACACACAGGCGAAAATGTTTTTCCTTGTGTTGTGAGCTCCAAGCTGTGAGTAGGAAATGAGTTAACACTGTGAAGTTATTTTGCTGTGGTCTTCATAGCTGTTAATCTTCTGCTAATCACTGATACTGGAATATATTGTGAGGCTCATCTTTCCCTCAATCAGAGAAACACTGAGTGGGGCTTTAGCTTCCCCTCGCTAATTATGACACATTTATCACCTTACAACTATTGTTTCCCTGCTCTCCTTCAGGAGTATTTGGGGAGGGGGAGGTTGCTCAGCACACTGCAGGCACTTGCATGATTGTTGCAGCCCCAACAAGAAAACAGCCACACAGTCAGTAGCTACAGGAATTGGCCATCTTGTAGTCATATTTTGTAAAAAGAAATAGGTTATGGCTCACTTCTCACAAATAGAGCACAGGATTTTTGCAGTTCAAGTGATAAGCTAAAGCATGTGCTTGGTGGCTTAATGTTCAGTTTTAACCTACTGTGAGGTCTTCCTGTAGGTTATTTTTCTTGTATTTGAAGTTCTCCCCGTTTAAGTATGTTTCCTTCTTGATCGAGGTTTTCTGGGCACAGCAAAGGATTAAATTTTATCTGTAAACCGTCAGTGCCAGTGACAAAGTGCCAGTGTAAAGTACTTGTGTTTGCCCTATGGCTGGCTTGAGTCTCCTGTTGTTGGGGGGTGGAACGTAGCACCTGCCTTGCCTCTAAGCAGCAGTGTGGGTGATTGCAGTTAGTTCTGGATCTGGAAGGAAAAGACATATCCTTCTTGTTAAGAGCAGACAAGAGGAGCATGTCCAGCAATTACTGTTTGGGTGCCACAGCCACCAGCTTTCCCCAGCTGCAAATCTCAAGACAAATGGTAGGCAGATAAACGATATCTGCAGAGGCACGGTGGTTGGGTGGCGAGAATCACCCCTCAGAACTGGTGGTTGGACCTGATGAGCAGAGTAAGCCTGTGAAACTCAAATATCCCATTAAAGAAATGAGATTTTTTTTTTACAAAGATTGTACCCATAAATGGCAATTGATCCACTTAAGCCACATCATGATCGTTAACAGACAGTTTATTGATGGCTCTGAGCAGTAGCAAGGAAGGGTTTCCTGATAATCTAGAAGGATCAGCATAGATCTCTCTTTTCTTCAGCTATCACCAGAAGATGACGAGCAGTGAAGTCCACAATATATCACAGTGCATAACGTAACCTACAGGTTGTAGATAGTGTAATAAAACATGTAGATTGGACAGAAGGAGAGTTGAGCTTTCCCAGCGGTGCTGGAGTGGCTCTGCTTCAGCATCTCTGCCTGCAGTGGGGAACCGAAGGCAGGGTGGTGTTTGGTGAGGATGTCAAGGCAAGGATTTGGGGGCACAGACTGTTCTCCTGTCCTCTAACGAAGAGAAGCCTGAAATTCAAATGAATCCATGTGATGCAATAGTTTAACGTAGGGTCAGCAGTGCTTCGCTGGGCGTTTCTTTAAACCAAAGGTTGCTCTGCTTACAGTCAGGTATCGTGTGAATCGCTCATGTCTTTTGCTTTGACATGTCACAGCTGCCTCTGTGCCACAGAGCATGGACATGACGCTGGCCCTTCCAAGCCAACAGAAACCTTCTGTTAGTAAGTATCTGGCAAATTTGTTTAGTGCTTTGCAGAACTGATGCCGTGCTTGCCTCTTTAATCCTGCTGACTACTGTAAAAGAGTGATAAAACTTTGAAGAGCTTGCCACAGTCAATAATTTTGCATTGTACAATGAAATATAATGTTGAAGCTGTCACCTTTAATTAACAGATGACACGTTGTCAATCCACAATTGTCAATCCAATTTTAATTTCCAGTTTTGAACAACTCCCTTTGCAATATTACCAGATTAACTGCCCTTACATAAAAAAATAACATACATAAAAGCATGGAAGTGTACTTGGTAAAAAATAGTTCTGATCCATAGGTTTCAAGAAAACAAAACAACTTGGGCCAAAGTCTCATTTCACAGGATGGTAAAATCACAGAATGGCAGGGGTTGGAAGGGACCTCTGGAGATCACCTAGTCCAACCCCCCTGCCAGAGCAGGGTCACCTAGAGCAGGTTGCACAGTATCGTGTCCAGGCGGGTTTTGAGTATCTCCAGAGAAGGAGACTCCACCACCTCTCTGGACAGCCTCTTCCAGTGCTCTGGCACCCTCAAACTAAAGAAGTTTTTCCTCATGTTGAGATGGAATTTCCCGTGTTTCAGTTTGTGCCTGTTGCCCCTTGTCCTGTTGCTGGGTACCACTGAGAAGAGTCTGACTCTATCCTCTTGACGCCCGCCCTTTAGATATTTATAAGCATTGATGAGATCCCCTCTCAGCCTTCTCTTCTCCAGGCTAAACAGACCCAGGTCTCCCAGCCTTTCCTCACACGAGAGATGCTCCAGTCCTTTGATCATCTTTGCAGCCCTCCCACTGGACTCTCTCCAGTAGTTCCTTGTCTTTCTTGAACTGGGGAGCCCAGAACTGGAGACAGTACTCCAGATGTGTCTCTGCTTGGAGACTCTGCTCTCAGAAGTATCTTTCTTTCCTCACGCAAAGCCTCAGCAAATTGTGAAGGGGGGGTAACAGGTACCTGAGGCTGTAGCCAAGGCCAGGGGAGTCTTGTTTGGTGGCGGGGGTCTCTTTCCCTCATGTGGCTTGGCAGGAAGGCCACCGACGCTGAGCTCTTCTGAGCCTGGGCTACCTGCAGCCGTGTCCCTCCTCCGGCTGCTCCTGCTGGTGCAGAGCAGGCATCCAGCACCTATTGTCCTTCTGGGTGAAACTCCATCACTGTCCTGCCCCGAGCGCCTTCACTATTGTCCTGCCCCAGAGCGACCATCACTATATACGTAGGGGGTGCACAGGGAAGTCCATGCGCTTCTGCTATTTTTGCCTGCTTTAAGTCTTTGAGATCTCTGTGTACTGGTGCATGAGAGTATTTTTTACTACTTTGGCTTATTCACTCACCAGAGGTGTGAGTTTGCACGATAGGCCTGTTACGTTTTCTGCTTCTGTAAAATTCCTGTGAAGGCTTGTTCCTCCTCGACACCTTTCGCAGATTTATTTTAATTCTCTTGTACAAAATTCACTGTGTGCAAACCCATTTGTCTATCTCAACTGTCGTGTTGTGTGGTGTTCCCAATGTGCCTATCACCATGGTATCTAAGCACTTTTTAATACGTTCCATCTGAAATTTGCTGCGTGTTTCAAGCTTAACAAAGCTTCAGTAAGAGGAAGGACTAAGGAAGAAATAACAGTTTGGAAGAGTAGCTAGAGAAGAAAAATAGGTCCAGATCATCCTCGTGGTTATATTACTTCTTCCTTCTACACAGAGGATTTATACAAATGAAATTTTGGTATGCAAACTAAGGTTGACTTTTGTCAGTTCAATTTGCCCTCTGAACCTGGAGTTTATTGATTGCCCTGTCACTTCCCATAACTGCACCATTCGCTAATCTCTTCTGCCTTTCCCCTCTTTTTTTCTGCCCCAGCACAGCTCACTCAGGCTTTGTTTGTGTTAGGCAAGTCTGCAGTGTAAATAAATTGATGTATCAATAGCTGCCTCATTGGAGACCTCTCTTACAAGCACCCTTCTGGCACAATAGGAAACTGAAATTGTTTAAGTTGGTTCGGCAATTAACTCCAATTAGGCTAATCTGGAATATAGCTTTGCAGTGTGCCGATCTAAAGATTTTTCACTGGTGTAACTAAATCAATTTGGGTGCCAGTATAGTGTTTGGGGGTGGGTTTTTTTGTTTTCTTTTCGTAGCACAGACAAGCTGTTGTGCAATCCAGCAATAGAGATGTGGGGTTTGAAACTTGGCATCAGATTTTGATCCGTTGGCTCCTCAGGGTGCTGGCATTTGGCAGTGCCCTCCCAGCGTTTTAAAGACAACTCGCCTGTTGGTGGGTGCCCGTGGCTGGTGGTATGGTTTTGGGTGTGCTGTGGTCCTCGAATCCCCTCCTGGCTGGTGCCACAGTCCAGCTGAGGGTACACAGTTCCCCTCGCTTTACGATTGAGATGAAGGACTTGGGGGTGCGATCCCACTGAGGTCAGGGCACGTTTGAATATACCTTGGCATGTGTGCACGCGTGTTCACACAGAAAGTACTCTGTCCCAAAAATCTTTATGGGAAAAACCAATATTGACTTCCCCTTGCCTTGCATGTTACACAGGTGGTTGTTCCTGACCTGCCAGATTGGAAGTTAAGCCGCTTTCTATAGAGTCAGAAGAACATACTTAAGGTGAAAGTGGAGAAAAAGGCTGACTTAGTTTTGCCCTCCCAGTGTTCAAACCCGCACTGTATAAAGAGGAATCTGTCGTTCTGTAACTGCTGCTCCTGATTACTTGAATTTATACAACTTTTCTTGGCTGGAGAACTCCAAATGCTTTCAAAACTGTTCTTGGTGCGGGAGAGTTAATTTCAGGACACCAAATAAGCGTATGTATTAGAGTGTAATATAAAATCATCTGTGGCTCTTAAAATATTTAACAGCATAAAGTGGATCATTCCTCCCTGATTTTACACAACTGTGTAGAATTCCTATAGTGTCATACACTCGCTATTAATCATACAGATAGAACTGTCATCTTTGTGAGCTCTGCTGGAATTGCTAAGGTGCCCTCTGCAGAAGATACTGTGGCTAATGTTCTCATTACCAACTAATTGGCTAAAGAGACTTCTCTCACATTGCATTTAGTCTGATTGATAGTTTTCTATCACCTGATGGGTGGAATGGACGGCCAAACCAATTATCACAGCAAAGAGCGCTATATACGCGAAGAGTTCAGGCAGAGACAAAAGACCCTTATAAGATTATGTCTAGTCAGGGCCAGCTGAGATTTTGTTAAACTATTAAATGGTTTGGGGGTTGTTTTTTCTTCTTTTCTTTTCTTTTTCTTTCTTTTTTTTTTTTTTTTTTTTTTTTTTTTTTGTAAAAGCACAATTCAGAATGCCTTGAAACTTCCATAAGTCGGGCAACCCCTGTACTGATTTTGGGTTGTGGTGTTAACGCTTTGGCAGTAAGTGACCTTAAGTGGGTGTAGAGGGTTAAAAACAAATGGAGGCATCATGAGGTGTTAGCAGACAGTATTCTGGAGAGATTTATACCTGAATGAGCCTTGTGATTCATAAGTGCTGGGGTATGTGCTATTTAGATAGTAACCCTTAGACACGGGCATTATTCAAATTCTTTTTGTGCTTATTTTCCTTTCATGTAGCTCTAACAGTTTTGAAGGAATGTTTGTGCAGTAATTGAGATGGAAAGGTGGTGCTTTTTATTTTTTTTTTGCTTTGTAGTTAGCGCTCTAATTTTGCAAATCTTTGCTCGAAATGAAAAGGCAGTTTTCTGGAGAACGGGAGAGCACGTTGTACAATTCTCTCACAGGCCTGGCTTCCAGCGCTTTGGGAACATTGGCTATTTTTCCAGAATCAGTGGCAAAGCTAAAATTCCTTCTTGCTTTGCCCGGGAAGCTCTGGAGCGTGGGCTCTGCCCTGCAGCCCTCGGGGTGGCACGGTGTGGAGCTGCCCTCCTCTTCCTCCAGCGCAGCAGAAGCCAGGCAGTGCTCTCAGGCCCTTCTGGGCCATTCCGGCATCTCCTGGAAGCAGAGATCTGCCTCCCTAGTACTGTGCTCCCCGTGGATTCCCTAAAAACACGCTCTTGGAGAGTTAGCTAGGAAGCTCAACTCCAGTAATGCATTACTTTTTTTTTTTTTTTTTTTAAATCAGCTCATTTGTAGCAGAATGATTTTAAATAAGCTTTCCTTGCTTCATTAAAACTATAACGAGGAACAGAAGAAAAGAAATTTCTCAAATAAGGGCAGGTGACACAGGAGGATGTGGATTCCTTTGCATATACAAAATGGAAAGCGTGTGCATGCTGTATTCCCTTTTTTCCTCTTAGCTTTACTGTATATTCTTGCTCCTTCATAGCGGGGACCGCAGAGGATGTCAGGTAGAGGGTTTGGGCTCTGTCCCGGGGAGTCTGCAGTCGGAATGGATGGTGAGAAAAGGCAGAGGAAAAGAAAGGAGAGGGTTACCGTGAGAAAATCACGTGGCTGCGTGTATGCAAGTGCGTGGATTGTGGTTTCTTTAAGTGTTTAGTTATTGAGAACATATAACTCAATGCTCTTAAAGAGCACTCCAAGAGGCCTGAGTGGAGCTGAGGGAAAACGTGTTGGAGCGTTGAATCTTCTTTAAATCTCGTCATGTACTTTGGCTCTGCATGGCTGGCCCACAAATTATATCTTTGGGCCGTTGCAGTAGTGAAGTAAAAGAAGGAGTGGGCACTGCTGATCCACAGCTATTTTCAGAAAGACAAGTTTTAAGCTAAGCATTTCTTTCATCCTTGGTGGTTATTGACTGACAAGGACGATGGAAGCTGGAAGCATTCTTGCCCTGTTTTTTGGGTAGCGGTAGCTTTGTAGAGTCTGCACCCTCCCACACACTGGGAAAAGCCAGACAACATGTAACTCAACGTGACACGGGGCTTGTTTGTATTGCAGAATGTGTCCTCTTGCATTAGTATGTAGATTAATCGAGAGCCAGTCTAGGAAACATCACGAATGTGCATGCTAAGTGTTGATGCTTTGTTGTTTAATGAATACACCAAATAAAGTGGAGCAAAGGGGTAAGTGCAGTTAGTAGCCCCAAGAACAACAAAATATTGCTATATTACAGTGACAAACCACTTAGAAATGCAGTAAGCCTCATCTCTTAATTCCTTATGCAGTTTGCTCCCTTGCATAGACAGGCTTTGTTTCTTGCTTCAAAGTTCATTTCAGTTCATTCTTGAATATAATGTAGCTCCTTATAGGCTCCTCAATAATAAATACATCAGAATAGAACTTTAATGAAAAAATAGACAGTGTTCTGATTGGAATTAGACCAAAGCATTTGCTTTCAAACTCAAATGGGGGAAATTTGGTGTTAAACTTTATTGTTCTATTAGCATTTTAATGAAAAGACTTCCCAGGCATTCCCTAAAGGTAAAGAAATGAGCTGTCTCTTAAAAGCTGTATTTTATTAAGAGATGCAACCCAAGATGTAATAATTGCACTCCTGGGTAAGGCAAAGGATGGTTTGGGCCAAGGCTGATATTATAGTCAGCAAAGAAGTATACGTTTGCTGCTTTCACCTGCTAATAATGTGTGATTTTCCACGTGCTGGCCATAGTCAGCCGAAGTGGGGCTTTATTCAGCGTGAACATCTGCTTCTCATTGTTCCGTGTGAACTTTTTTTCTTTATTTTTAATTTTATTTTCAGAGTTTCATTGTAAGTTTCTGCCCAGCCTGCCTCGATGCTGGCATACGTAGCCCTTCATTGTAGATAGGATTATGCTGCGTGTGAAGGAATTATTCAAGGTTTCGTGACATAAATCATCTGGGAGATCTTAAAAGTGCCAACTGCCTGAATGTCAGTGAGATGACAAAAACGGGCTGCCTCTTCAGCCCCGGCATAGCGCTGGAGCTCTGGCCTGTGGAGCGGCCCCAGATTGCTGCTGTCCCAGCAAAGGTCTCACCTGCCTAATGCAAATATAATAGTTTTCACTTTATGTGTGTGTCTTGTAATTGTTAATTATGTGTATTTTCTGTCACAACAAATTAAAAGTTGTAGTTGGTGGAACAGATAATGGTGTCCATTTTGAGATGTTTGGGCTCCGATTCAGACCTATTACCTCTGACACCTATTTCACTGTGTCCAGCTCATACTGGATCAAGGTTTGATTTAAAAATAAGTTTGTCGATGCCTTGATTTTTTTATATAGTTACATATACCGAACACCTTTAGGACCTGCCAGTGCCATAGGATGGGGTTCTATGCTCTTGGCACCTGTGCCATGTACTGGAATAGTGTGAAAATGCCTGTCCTTGGGATGCACAGCTCATATCTTCAGTAATCTCAGAATAAGCAAATATCGTCCCTCATTATTTAGTCAAAACAGGTGAAAAAAGACCCAGCAGAAGCAGGTATGCAGAGGGGTAGAACATACTGTCACTGAAAATGACTTTACATTTAAAATAATTCCCTTTTTCAAAATATTTATCTAAGATTTGTAGTCAGACTTTGCTGTCCTCTTCTTGAGTACAAATTTACAACAGCGTCCTTAACTACGAGGCAAGTTTCTTGGGCTTTTAGCTGCAGTCGCTGTTTCACTTCTATCTAGTATGAATCTGCACTGCTGCCAATAGCGGAGGTCCCACTTTTGGACACTTGTTCCTGCTGCCTTCTCATGCCAGCACCAAATTTCCTACGATCGCATAGTAAGCTGGCTGGTAGGGCTGATCCAGCCCCAGAAAACAAACTGATAAAACCAAAATCCAGACTCCTGCCGTACTTGTGACGACGTGGTCTTATGATGGGATGAAGTGGTTGTATAATGACGCCTGTACACTGTGAAAACCTAGATCTATATCTGCGTCCTACTCTCTGCTTTTGAACACTTAATAGTAATTCAAGGATTGGCATCGCATTCTCAAAGTAAACCCCACGTGGCAAGTTCCCTTCCCCAGAAAGCTGACGATCTGAATTACAAAGTCAGGCAAAAAGTGTGGGTGATTGGATATAGTCAAAGACCATGCAAATATTGTAGAGAACACTTGTGTAAACACAGGACACTCTTATTTAGCTTTCTCTTTAATTTTAATAATACCTTGTTTCGAGTTGTAGTATGTATTTCCTTGTCGGCAAGAGGTGAGAAGAGAATGGATAGCTGGGGAAGACTAATTAAGAAAGCAGAATATTAGCATGCCTTCAAAGGCAGGGAAAGGGTGACCAGGAATCTTCACTTGCAAAGCCTTTTCCAGTCATGAGACACCAAGTGAAATGTTGCGCTGTCATAAGTTGAAGAAGGATGTTTTATTGAACAGGCAGAAATGGCAGTAGGTAAATAGGAAATAAGGACAGAGTTGTAGAACAACTAGCAATACAACCTGGTAGCTCAATAAGAGTTAAAGCAACATTACAGTTAAAAGTGGATGCAAGAGGGGTGTTAAAAGTGTTTGTAGTTGCAGTGGAACAAACCTTAGATTCCAGACAAGGTCCTGATGGTGAGGTCAGGGTGAGGAGGGTTTGAGCGTGATCTTGGCAATAGGACAAAAAGCACGTGTAGATCTTCAGAACCATCTTTGAAGAAGAAGGCAGCAAGGGATGGAGGTGGAAAGGAAAGCAGGACTTATACTGTAACCAAATATGCAACTTTGTAGGGTGGGAAGATAGAGCATTTATCAATTAATGGATTAAATTATAATTTTGCAGTAGAAGACAACTCCTGTTCTTGGCAGATGTGGAAGGTTTCTCACTTTTGTGTTCAGATGTTTAGTTTTGAATACCTAGCTAGTCTACCTCAAATTTTGCCCACATTTGGTTACCATCCTCTAGAAGGTGCATCCCTTCTAGAGGAATCCCAGGATCCGGAACTGGTTAATTCTCTGTTTAAGAGTGGTGTTGAGAATAAAATATGGTTTGGTGATTGCTAAACGTGAGCTCAAATCCTGCATCCTCCCCCAGAGGGGGACTTGAGCAGGAGGCTCCTGCCAGAAGCCTGGCTGGCTGAGCAGGAGGCATGGGGGACTCCTCTCTCCTTGCCTCCCTGCTTTGATGTGCCTAATCCGCTGCAGCAGAACAAAAAAGCTCAGGTGGTGGCTGGGACTTGGCTTGCTGGTGCTTTGTATGGTTGTAAAGGGCTCCCAGCTGGTCTGAGGGGAAGGCAGGAGAAGCGGCCACGAGGGGGACAGCACATCTCCTCCAAACTTACTAAAATGTGTCTGGGGCTCGCTGCTTCGAACCGCTTGGTTCTTGTGGCTCTTTCGAGAGGGTTGCGGTAAGCTCTGGGAGAGGAGCCAACGGGAAGGTTGATCTTTGTTTTCCTGTCTCCAGACAGTGCACCTCCAGCACAAGGCTGGGTAAGTTCTAGCAGGCTGGGCCGTAGGCTGTGGGCAGTGGTCAAAGCTTGCCCATCCTTCCCTTGGGGATAGTTACACATTTTTCCGTACTTCTCTGTGACTTAAGCCAGTGCTGTGCATTAAACGACAAATGAATTACAGCGCCGTTGCAGCTCTCACGGAGATTTTTAATCTTTATTTTGGCTAATTAAAATTTCATCAACTTTTATAATTAGTTTTAATGCAGTTTTTAGTAAAAAGTCATCATCTGACACAGGGATTTGTTGCTGCTCTTTGTGTGTAGAGTGATGGAAAAAAAGTGTTTGATGGTGGGGAGTGTCTGTGGGGGCTTCTGCACAACCATTTCAAACAACTTCTGTTGCTGTAACAGTTTAATTTGGAAAAAAAAAAAAAAGAAGAAGTTTTTCCTAGAATAGATTATACTTTGCATGTGGCTTAAACCTTTAGAAGTACAGGCAGGGAAATTATATGTGGCAAGAGAGAATATTTAGACCACAGCTATATCTCTAGCAAGCGAAAATATACAGGGGCAAATCAGCACCTCCAAAGATGTGTCTTCAGGCCTGCCCAGCGCGGTCTGCCTGACTTTGGGAAAGGTATCTCTCCTCTTTGTGCCCCCGTTTCCTTCTCCATGAAGTCTGAAGACAGTCTGCAGCTGGTAAACCTCCCCGGTGCTTTTATGGGAATGGAAAAGTGTTTCTAGCAGTGATGAGATAGAAAAGGAGGCCCGGAAAGCCAGCTGGTCTTACCAGCAAGGGAGGGCAAGAATGAGCAGGACGGCAAATTCCTGGGCATAAGGGATGTGCGGATGGGAGAATAGGTGAGAATACAATATGGGTGGTCTCCAGACCATGGTACGTGCTGTTTTAGGGTGAGCCTGCAAACATGGGGCATGGCCAGCTTCAGCTCCAGGGCTGGTGAGGTGCAGGGGCTGGCCAGCCTCTGTTCCTGCTCTTTCCGGATGGAGGAAGCGCATCCCTGGGCTGCAGACATCACCTCCAGTATTTCTCCCAGCTAAGGAAGCAAGAGGCAAAGGTCGATGTGACAGAAAAGAGTGGAGCAGATAGCATTAAGGGGCTGGGAGAAAGAGCTTTGCATAAGGACAAACGGAAGAAAAGGGGGGAAGAGGAGTAAAGAAGAACACAGTCTTATCAAGCAAGTTAAGCCTTTTTAATGTCACTTCTCCCTCTGAGCATCCTTAGACTAAACAGAACGGGGGAGGAAAAGCTCTCTAAAAGCCAAGATAGAAGGGAAATGGATGCTTTCTGCAGCTCGTGCTGTTCAAAGGAAATAGGAATTCTGGGTTAAAAATCAAATCTGTTGCAAAAGAGGTATTTAGATAGATTTATCTGTAATTTACAGAAAATAATAAATTGGTGGTTTGCTTATTGTATTTTGTGAAGAACACGCACAACTGTTGGGCTAATGTAAAAATGGCATTTCAGTAATAATTATGGATATCTTGCTTCGGCCTCATTTAGAAACATGTAATTGAAGTGATAGATAGATAAATGTAGTGCTTATAAATAGTTTAGGTTTGCTAATGTAATAATGAGCAGTTCCCTCATTCTCTCTTTCTCTAGTTTTTCCCTTTCCTACATGGTTTTTGCTTCTGAAGCATTTTTTTATTCCCCCCCCCCCCCCTCAATTTACTCTTCCCTGCTGCTGACCAAGAGCATTCCCAGGGCATGCTCTACTACACTGACACGGTTGTATGCCCTGGGAGCATGGTCCCTTGCTGCTGGGTGGGCGTCACGAGCGCGTAGAGGCTAAATGGAGCAGATGTACCGAAACAATAGAGAGTTGTAAGAGGCTGGGGAAGACGTGCGCGGACGTGCGGTGGTGGGAAGCGCAGCTGGGCGAGGGGCTCCTCACTGGTGGCTGGTGGGAGGGTGTGAAGGCCATGGAGAAAGAGGGCTGGGGGAGGCAATGCAGTGTGTCATGGATGAGTAAAATCAGCGTAGCAAATATTGATAGCGAAGAGAGTAGTGACAAATGGTGCAAGGGATGAGGAATAAAAGGATAATGTGCGTCGTGTAAGCTTGAGTACTAACGAAGTCCAGGGAAAGAGGAGGAACTAGGGATGGGAAGCTATGGGTACAGCAGTGCTCTACTCCCCTGCAAACAAACCTCTTCAGGCAGATGACTTGCCATGTATAAGTTCTGCCACCTAGATCTCCCTATACGTTAGAAAACTCCAAGTTCACTAGTTTTCGCGCTTGCAAGGTAAGGGTAGATGAGTACTGGCCTGCCAGCTCTGTGTACCAAAAGAGTGGGTTGAGACCAGCATTTTTTTTTTTTTTTAATATGCTTTAAGATTTATCAAGGAAGCTCTTCACTTCTAACTTCCTGATGCTTTTAACATCTGTCAGGCAGTGACCAGTGGTGGGGTAGCAATAACCTGTAGTGGTATCGATACTGCATAACCGTTCCTGAAAAAACTTCAGGGACTGCTGTCCAAACAAATGTTTCTTTGCTCTCATCAAATTCTGATGCATTGCCGCTTAGCGGTCTTTTATCGTATAAAAACTTTTCCCCTCGAGCATCTTTCATTTTGTTTTCTAGTGCATAGGCAGGCTAAGGTCTGAGTGGCTGTTTTGTGATTTTGTTTTAAGTGAACAAATGTAAACAGCGTCCAAATATTAAACTGAAGGACAGAATGGAGCTAAACAAACTTACAGTGTCTGAAAACTAACGCTTGTCTTCATCTGTTAGTAGCGAAATGGTTGCAGGTGGAATCTGCTGTGACTGTGCTCTTTCTGGTAATGGCTTCCCCCGGTGTATCTCTAAGGAAGATGAAAAATCTGAAGAAGTAGGGACAAAGTACAAGCAACGCAGCAGCACAGCACTTTCATTTTTGATGTTGAAAGCATTTGTTAGTGTGACTTTTGCTCTTTCCTGTCATTGGTGGGGAATGTTTTCAGATGCTGGCGGTGTCTGAGATGCTTTGTTTCGAACTGCAAAACTAGTAACCTCTCGGACCCGCTGATGTCAAGCACTAGCTTAGAGGTCTGTTAGTGCAATATTGAACACGGACTAACACAGAGAACGAGGCAGTCAGCAATAGTAGCGTTTCACATGTAGTACATCTTATGAGGGGGGAAAAAAGGAAGTTCTGAAATATTTATTCTTCTGAATTACAAAATTGCTAAGGAAAAACTTAGAGTCAATAGGATTTGTGTTGTTTTCTGTGATGTCTTTTTTTTTGTTTGTTTGTTTGTTTGTTCGTTTTACAAGCCAGGATCAGGCCTCTGGTGCAACCTCTTTCTACTCTCACTGAAGTAAATGGCAAAGAAGGTTTCCAGTGGCATCACCGAGAGTGTGATTGAACCTGAACTGCCTTTTGAAAGCAGGAGCAAAAAAGAGGTGGTGGAAAGAGAGGTCACTGTGGATTTTCTTCGTGGGGAGATAGCTCCTTTATGTGGGGTGGAACAACTAAAGTTGGGAGACAGGTGAGCATTTGAGATCCAAGTAATCAGGTACAGTAAGTGTGGAAAGGATGCCTTATTTTCCTCAAGCTGTGAAGAATATCCCCTTCTCTCTTCGCTTCAGAGCAAGCTGAATAGTTTTCCTAATGCATCAGTTCCCCAGACCAAAATTATCAATGAGAGGTTATAGGTGGGAAAGGAGGGTCAAACAGAGCATTTAAAATGGGAGGAGGCTGAAAATGTAAATTCCGGGGGCAGGTGCCTGTCCCTAAGGATATTGTAGTGTTGCGGGGCCGGGGTGGAAACCTACCTTAGTGCTGCTGCGTGACTTGCCGGCTTGTAACCATGGCACCTTTGTATACCCCTGATGAAGAATGTATGCATGAAAATGATGGCTCCATGATGTATGTGTTTTGGGGTTTTTGGTTGGTTTGTTTTCGGTTTGGGGTGTTTTGTTTTTTTTTTTTTAAACACCCAAGAAGGAGAATAGCCGTCCATTGCGTCCCCCTTGCCTGGGTTATGTCCTAGCCCCTCTGTAACATAATGACAGACCTTTTATGTGTAGCGTTACAGTTTCTTTCGTTCTGGGAGCAGAGCTGGTTATTCAATTTCAGTGTCCACTAAAGCAATCTCCAAAAGCAGTTAAAATAAAACTCATTACAGTGTGTATGTGATACGGTATGTTTAGAATCCTGAGAATGTGCTGCAATAAACTTTCACTGGCTTTCCCTCTCCACAGCAGCAGATAACAAAATTTACATTTCCACCGCGTATAAGAAATGAAAAAAATGAATCCCTACAGACTAGAGCCTGAGGACCGTTGTTTCTTTGTCTACTGAGAAGTAGTTATTATTTATTTGTGAGAGAAATCCGGAAGTCACCTCCAAAGGTGAAATCTTCTGTATTTCTTGAAGATGGAAATAAGCATTCTGTGACTGACAAACAGCTGAGTTTTCTACAAACAAGAACTGTGTGTGTGTCCCCAGCTTTATTTTACCACTCGGTTCTTCTAAGCAGCACGAAAATACCTTTTGCCTCTTCTCCCTCTTCCTGGGAAGCGTTATCCTTCCCAGAGGCTGGGATGGTGTTTGGATAAAGCCACTTACACAGACAGCTCTTGCCTAGTGAAACGTGGTGGTGGCGGCTGAGATAGCACAGGCCTTGTTAATACTTAACTTTGCGTAAACAAGGCAGGTCATACTCATTGTTATTACTTACGTCCAAATGTAGTGCAGCATCCTTACCTGACAAAGGTCAGGTGAAAAACAGGTCTGCTCTCTGGGAGAGGGATTATCCGCCCCCCCCCCCCCCCCCGCCCCCCGTAAAAGACGCAGAAACACTAGATTCCCAAACCCTTGACACAGAAACACTAGATTCCCAAACTCTTGAGGGCTGGCTTTGTCGAAGCAGAGCGTACTGCCTAACAGAGAGGCTACGTGTACTAATTACCGGTTAAAGTGAGATCTCCTGGTGCCACAGTTAATCCTGAAGGCTAGCAGCCAGAGGTGTTTGGAAGGGGCGGAAGAGGTAAGGGGATGGCCTGGTTTGTTTTGGCTGGAATCTTGTTTGGTTTATGTTTACCGTGCAGTTGCTTCTTTATAGGTCATCTGTTTTCCCAGTGCATGAGAATCTTCTCCTTTGTTTTGTTACCTCGTGGATAAGGTTGCTGCACTTTGACATCACTTGCCTCCTAGAAATGTCAGCTTTTGTTGTCACGCTTGCGGAGTTTGTGACAGCTGTTTGAAAGAGAACTTTGTGGAATAAATTAACAGCCACAGGAACTTAAAGTATCTGTAGTGAAGCACCTTGGATTGTTTGTTGTTGCTTTGGGTTTTTTTTATTATTACTTGTTTCAGCCCATTGAAAAACATAACTCTCTGGTGCTGTAGGTATCTTGGCTTTCCATTAGAAATTCAGTTTTGCTCAGTAGAATCCATTAAAAATACAAAGCAGCTGTTCCCCCTTCCCTTCCTAACGGTCCCAAAAGAAACCAAGGGCCAACCCCATAACCAGAAAATTTGTCCTGGCTGCGGGGCAGACCAGCAAGATGAAAACCAAGAGTCCCGTCCCCAAGGCCCCTTCCAGAAATTACTCCTCTGTTGTAAACCTCCACCTTCATAGAGTAGTAGTTTGATGCATGCAAAAGTCTGATGCGATGCTTGTGTTGCTGAGAGGGTGGCGCTCAGACCAGTTGGATTGTACAAATTAAAAAAAAGTGTAGTAACCTGAGGTCTGTTTTCAGGACTGTAGGTCAGAAATACCAGAGACTCCGCTTGCGTATCCTTTCTGAGCTGCAAGACCTCACTCACAGCATTTGCAGTCTTGACGGTAGCGTAGGACACATCTTGCTGAGTGTGTTTCATTAATCTCAAAATGGCCCGGAGATGGATTGTATTGATGATGTTGTATCCAAATGATAGCCACCGGACGTGAGTAGGAAAGTGCTGTTGTTGCTTATGTGTTGAAATAAGCCTCCAAAACAACTCAGATCCTCACTAGATTTTTCAAGTTGTAGACTTTACTAACAAACGAAGCGATGAGCAGGCTCCAGCTGGTCAGCCAACACAGGGTGCACATAACTCGTCCTCCCAGTTGCCTCCACCTAGTGCAGAGTGGCTATCAGCCACCTCCTTTCACTAGGACCTAAGTTTTGCTTAGTCCTGAAATGTTGTCAGCTGCTGGCTATGTATCAGAGGTGGAAAAAAAATTCTTCACGTAAATGTTTAGGACCTACTTTTGCAGGTATCTGGCGTCTTCCAACTTGTAGGCCTATCGAAGGAGAGGGTGCCTGGTAATATGTGTGCAAGGTCGAGTCTAGCAGCACTTCAGGATCCCTTGAGGTAAAGGATGCTACGTGTGATTGTTATAAATGATTTGTTTGAGTTCTGCATAAATACAGCTAAATCAACAGCGTAATCAGGAGGTGATCTGGGCTGGCTTGCAGGTTTTCACAGAGCTGTTTTCTGTGTTTCCCAGCACCATTTAAAAAGTGTTCTCTAGCTCGTGGTTATGAGCTTAATCTTCCAAATGTGAACGGAATCTAAATTGGCACAGAGCAACTTGTCAGAATCGGCACCCAGTCTGCAGCAGGAGCTCAGGGAGGGATGTGAACCGCCTTTGTTCTTTGCAGTGGGGGTGTTAACGCTGAAGTTTATGATAATGTACTTGCCAGCATTGTTAATTATTCCACTGGAAGGAAGGAGCTGGAGAGTCTGCACAATTTGCTATCAGTAAGGGTCTTGTTTCGGCGTTCCAGTTTGGCATCTCAAATAGGTGGTGTCTGGGAGAGTCCTGCTTTCTTGGGGGGGTGTGTGGGAGTCCCTGATTTGTGTCCTTCTCATTACTCTTTGATACAAATAGAGTTCTTCTGGAAACCTGGATGAGCAAGCTCTCAATGCTTATGATGTTAAAGAAATGATTTTTTTTTTTTTTTTTTCCTACTGGATCCTCACAATTGTGGAGCTCGTTAACCTGAATGGCGCAATTAGCCAAATGCTAACCTGCTGCCAGTGCTGCTGCTACTGTCACTGTTGCCACTTCAAAAATGTTGTGTTTCACGCATATGCTTTAAAATGTGCCACTTCTGTTTATCTCTGGGGAAAGACATCAGGCATATACATAAAAAATTAAGATATGTATCCCTGCAGTAGTAACTGAGATAATACTGAGTATTATCTGCCATAATATGAACTGTCAGTAGCTTGAACAACGATGTGTTCTGTGGTATTTGGAGTACGAAGCTTTGACTGTAGGGTAGAGGGTTACCGCAATTAGCAGAATGAAATTTGTGCGCTTCTATTCGTCGTGATGTTAACGACCGTTTTAATTGAATATTTTTAAAACACGTTTTGAAATAGCCATGCAGAGCTCTGGATTAAAACTTGTTGGTTTCACTCGTTTTGTCCGTGTCGTGCGTTCCCGTTCGGGTCCTCAGCCGAGGTGTTGCACCTCGTTTGCATTACGGTGCCCGTGCTCGGGACAGTGGAGCTGCGTCTTGGTTCAGAGGAACGAGCAGTGATAAGGAAAAGCCCGGAGCTTGGGCATAGTGCGTAACTCCGCAGGCTGATTGTCAGCGTTATATTTATGTGGGGTCTGATCAAAGCAGGGCTTTCTTTTATCCAGTTTCACAACATGATTTTAATTATGGGGGCTCGGCAATTATCATTGTTGGGTAACTGCCTGAAGCATTAATTTCTTTAGTTTACCCAGTGAAGCTGTAAAATGAGCTTATTCAGACAAACTGGCTTGTGTTTCAGGTTTCAGAAGACATGCTGTATAATGCGGGTGTTTGACATGTGATTTCTACGTACCTGACCAAAAAGGCAGAGAATGCATTTGGTTTGTTTGGATTAGCTTTTCCTCTCTTGTTCTTAGAAGAATAAAGCAAGATACCCCCTTTCTGTACCTCTGTGCCACCAGCCTCTTTCCCAAGTGTTCCAGGATCTCTCTCAATGCAAGCTTTTGTTTCAGAAAGTAAAATAAAAACAGGAAAGAAAGTTTATATTCCTTTGGTTATGCAAATAAGAATCCAAATGTCAGTTGGTACACCAGCTGATCTTCCAAAATATTCAGCATGTACCTTCACAAGTAGTAGAAGTCATACTGTATACGACACCATGCTGTATAAAATGAAGCTTTTGAGGACAGAGAAAGATGGCTTACTGTAAAAGCTGTTGTCTGTTTACATTCATCCGCCTCTAGACGTGGGGGTGGTGGCTGAGTTTCTGCTTTTGCTTACCTCTATTTTGTTGAGGCTTTGCCAACTCTTCTGAAGCCTGACTCTGCTCCCATTGTTTCCTGTGGGGAAAGACAGAGCGCGAAGGCATTTGATGTGGCCAACAAGCTTACTCTCATTTTTTCAGATGGGCAAAGCTGAGTATCTGAGAGACCTACCCAAGGAGTGTACTGTCAGCTAGTTTGAGAAGTAATCAGAATCGAGGCAAATTTGCTCTGGGAAGTTGTACTAACACAGAAAAATAAATATAAAAAAATCAAGGAAGTGATGCTCTGTGCATGTGACAGACCGAGCTTTTAGCCAGGTGGAAGCCTGAGAGAAGAAAGACTTTGCTTCCCATTGCCCTTTGCTCTGGGGAGGATGGAAGGTGATATTGGTGGTATCTTAGTGGGCCTAGTTCTGTCTCCTGTCCTCTGCGTAAGCCAGCAAGCCATGTCATGTAATCTTGGGCTTCTTGCCTGCGAAGCCTGGTCCCTGCTTGCGGCGGCGGAGCCAGCAGCTGTGTGCGCCACACAGCCATGGACATCAGCCCAGAGCGAGAATCCAAAGGATGCAGGATTTGTCTTGATACCAGCTGAGTATGTAGGCAAACCCCATGGGCTGGAAAGGTTTGTGTGTGTTGAACCTGGTGCAGTATAAGCCATAGGATTGACCAGGTGCAGCCAGCCAGCCAAAAGTGTTATGTGGCACCAGCCACAAATGGAAGTGCCTGACCCTGCAAGTTGAAGCTAAATAGGGAGGAAGAGACAAAGCCGCCTTTGTCCTTTGGATTTCCAAGTCTGCGGTATCTGCACTGCTCTCAGTTGTTAGAAATACTTTTACTTTTGAGTCGTCCCCCTCTCTCTTGACTTTACTCTCTTGATGTGCACTCTTGCTAACCATTTAGTTGGCAAGTTGGGTTGAGGAAACAGCAGCACCTTAGGGGTTAAGGCTTTCTGTTCATTTCTCACTCCAGCCATGCCCCTGTGCAGAACAGTACATGCGTAACAGCCTGTCGGCTGCTCATCTACATTTGTTCTTTTTTACAAGGCACGTCATTTAAATTTACCCCCATCCCACACAAACTAGGTCCTAGTATTATCGCACTGCATTATTACTGAAAATTATTTGTATTAGCAACGCTTTATCTTAAACAAAGGGAAAGAAAGACTTCTATGATGTGTCAAAGCATGGCACTCCGTGTCAGCCTTCCTTGTCTACTTCCTTTACAGGGGATCTCTTACTTGGGCTCTATGTCGCATGTGTAAAGGGCAGCAGCAGCAGGACAGACTCCCGTGCGCTCAGCGGTGACTCAGACCTTTGTGCAAGCTGCTGCAATCTCAGTGGCAAATAAGGATGGCGTGAAACCTTGTTTTCTGACTTGACTTGGTCCTGTGTTTTTGTTTTTCCAGTCTCAAGTAAGCTGTTTTGTGGGGCAGGATGGAATGTAACAGTTTAATTAGAGTGAAACTATTAATGTCGCACTGTCTTCCCTTCAACATGGTTGATTACAGGTCTCATTTATTTTTTCCACATTTATAAGTTGAAAGGAATGAGACGGGGATTTCTTGCTCTGTACTTATCAAGATGAGTTTGCCGGTTTGAAGTCCGGAGGACACGCTGACCTCTCAAACACTCGTTGTGTGCCGCATGTTCCCAGAGAACGGACAAAGCTGGCAGCGCTTGGACACAGCACCGCTCTCTGCGCAGGGCGTAGCTTCCGTTATCTGCTGGAACTGCTGTGAAAGGCCACCAACTACTAGCTCGGAGGCTAGGAGCCGCTCGGGGCAGGTAGTCCTCTCTCCCCCCAGGGGCAGCTCAGGGCTCCATATGAAGACCAGCGTTAGCCGAAATCTTGAAGGAAGTTGTCCATGATGTTTTGCACAGATTCCTGCCCCACACCAGTCCCTTTTGTGATGTGCTGCTTCTGAAGGGATCCCGTTCAGTGCCAGAGCTCTGCCCTGTTCCTTGGGGGTGCCCTCGGCACTCGCCACAGCTCGGGTCTTGTGGTGGGTTTCGGTGAAGAGAGCCGGGGTGCTGGTCACCCGCGGGGTCCCAGACCGAGTCAGTCAAACATAGTTCAGTTCTGTATCTTTTCCAGTGCATCTCCGCTCGTTCATGCCCTGCCTTTCCTTGCCCTTTGTCTCACCTCATCCTGGTAGAGTTACTTATCTAACCACTTTAAAAATTAGTCGAGAAGATACAGTGCTGAGTATTTTGTGAACAAAGATGGAGAGAGATGCCTATAGCGGGGCTCTGAACGTTGTACACAGCAAAGTGAAATAAAGGCAGGCAGATGTCCACCTCTCCCCTCAAACTTCAGATTTTAAACTGAGCTAAAGAAAATGAGTTAATTCCTTGTCTGGTGGGCAGCTCTGGTTTGTTCTAAGGCTGTGCACAGAAACATTGAAGCTAAGAGCGTGCCTGGCTTTATTTGCTGGTTGGTTGGATATTTATGTCAGGTTGCCAGGCAAATTCATATACTGCTTTGCTGCAGGCGAGGTCTTGGGGGTGGGGGAGATGGGTAAACATCTTAGAGAGATCTAAAGGTGTAGGAAGAGGCTTGGAGGAAAAGAATGAGGAGCTGGGTTTGCAAGTTGTAAAACTTGCATCTATTTTTGTCCTCTTGTCGCTGCAGCAGAGGTACAGAGGGCTGAGCTGTTCTGCAGCAGCGCCAGGTTCGCATCCGTGCAGCTCTGAACCCTTGGACCGCGAGCAGGCAACATCAAAAGGAAAACTTCACAAACCAGTCAGTCCCTGCGACGCGGTTTGAGTTTGTGTCACTGCTTGGACACTCGCGCGTTTATGGAGTCCCGCATACTCAAAATAATTTCAGCTAAAGTCTCTTCTGCCAGTGCAAACCACAAAAAGTGATTAAATAGACAACAAATCTCTCTGCACTCTGTGCAACAGTTCCCTTTCTCAGCCGCAGCTGCCTTCTTTCTACAGCCTGTGTGTCTCTCGTCAGGTTCAGACCTGCAGTTTATGGTACAGGAGGATTTTCTAATCACCATCTGAGTACCTGGGAAAAGCTGGAGACTCCCTCTGTGCTTGTAAGTGCATGCTGTGATTTACTGGAAGACAAAGTGTGTAGGCCAAAGCAGTAATGTTCTGAAACAAAAGTTAAATCAGGAAGCAGAAATAAAGGCCAATATCAATCTTTTATATATTTAGTTACCAAACAGCATCTCCTTTGTCAGCAGCACATGTAACAACCACAAAATAGAGCTGTCCCTCGCTTTTAGTTACTGTATATGCCAGGGCATTCTGTTCTTGTGTGCACTCTCAGAAATAGCTGAAGTGCTTATAAATGTATTTCAGCAAACAGCAGCTTCCCCCCCCCCCCTTTTTTTTTTTATTTTATTTTAGCAAATGTAATTGCTAGATAAACTTGGGTGTTGCAAAACGCTGAGGTTTAGCACTTCGCTGGACAAGCTGCGCGCATTTTTGAGACAACCAGCATCTGGGAGACTGTCAGCAAAGCACTATCTAAGACATTTGTGACTCACAGGAATGGAGAGTTTTGAAAGGGAAATCGTCTTAGGTCATCACAGCCTTAGCATATCAGGGAAAGCGGGTTTTTTTTAGTCATTGCTCTTTTGTCCTTTCTCAGACACGTGGTTGGAGGTTGGTTTAGTTTAATTTTCTTTTGATTAAGAAATTAGAAACTTGTGTTTTCAATCTAGCATGACTTTT
This sequence comes from Alca torda, assembly GCA_008658365.1. Taxonomy (NCBI): domain Eukaryota; kingdom Metazoa; phylum Chordata; class Aves; order Charadriiformes; family Alcidae; genus Alca; species Alca torda. The sequence continues at coordinate 13,279,150 of CM018079.1, read as the reverse complement.
ATTTCTCTTCTGGAGGAAGTCAATAGGAGTTTATTTGAGAGGGGGGTTATGAAAGATTCACTTTTCTCTTTTACATTTTGTTTAAAGTTGTGAAATGCAAGAAAGCTGGGTCTCTATAGCTACTGAACAGATCCTCACAGGCAGGTAGGGCAGTATATAGAGTTAGTTTGCTTTCAGCAGAAATAAAGAAGTTGTTTCTTGTGTGGGAAGCTTAGAAGGGTAGGAATTTTTACTGAAAGAAATTCTGGAAATAACCAGCCCAGGAGAGAGGTAGCTCCCGGTTTATTTATGAAAGCTCATAATGAAATGGTAGATAACAAGCTAGCACGATGTACAATCTGGAGGGATGAACCTGTACTTGAGATTTGACAACACTACTCTTAAAAAATATTTACTGCTGCAATTTAAGTAGAGAGTACCAAGAGAAGCAATGTTTTATTTCTGTCAGTTGGCCTTCACTCTAACATAAAAACAAGTAATTTAAATAGTAAAGGTTCCAGTAACTATCATGCACACTAATACTCACCTTAGCGCACACCCAGACAGTGCCTAAGTGTTTTTCCTGTGGTTTGAGAGGGAGATTGGGTACGCGCAGCCCCTGCACTGCCGTTGTATTTTCCTTTCCTGCAACTCCAAGCAGTAACCACAGTGCACCCCTTGGATACCTGGGGAGGATGTCACCGCTTATGTTCCTTAGCAAACCAGGTAGGCTAGAAGCAGGATTGTTCTGTACCTGGACAAGATGTTTTCTGTTACCTTCATTCTGAAATATACGCAAATACCCAGATTTATGAGAAAGAGCAGTTCATCCTGGGGCACTAATTGGATTGCAATTATTCAAATAACTGTTACATGCCTTTCTTCATATGAAAGGCAAGGCTTAATATGCATAAAAGACAGTATGGACAATATCTCTTACTTGCGCTCCGGTACTTGGAGCATCCATTGAGACCTGAGGGTCCTGATGCAATTCCTACCCAAGTGTTGTTCAGCTCAAACTGCCATCAGCGCAGTAACAGGTCTGCGTGTTAAAGGGCAAAACTTGTCTTTAAAGTTTCGTTTTTTTCCATTTTGTTTCCCCCCCACCCCGTTGAAGATAGTTGTCGTCATTGGAAACGGCATCTCCTTCATTTTAAGCTGCTCATAAAATAAAATGGTATTTTTCTTGTGACCTGGAAGTGGGCATTGGCAAAATTGTACACATTAGTTGCTTTTAATGAGTCTTAATACTTTCTGACATTCTTTCTTTCCTTTTCCTCATTACGAAGGGCTAAACAAAATATTCTGCTTTACCGACAGAGCTTCTGATCTTGCAGTTTTTCTTTTGCAAAGAGACTTGCTTTGTAGCTGCTTGGCATAGGGTTGCATTAGTTAATCACAATTAAGTTTGCTTCACTTAGATCCATTTGAACAGAACAAAAAGCAAGCAGTCGGTGCGGGCCAAGATCAAGAACTGGAGAAATCAAAAGGTGTGCCGTTCCTCAGATCCAGGTGAAAGCATGGTCAGAGACCGAGGAAAAGCATGAGGCAAGGTATTAACTGATGGTACGTCTGAGTGCCAGGAAGCCGGGCAGTCCACCTGGGGAAGAGAGGGAGTCAGGGACAGGAATAGGGAGGACACCTGGAGTGCCGCTGCAGCATGGACAAGGCGGTCCCTTCCCTTAGAGGCCCAGCCGACGCGGGTGCTTGGGCACAGCATCTGCCAAGATGGTTTGTAAGCAGATGGCTGCCAGCAGCGCCGTGGTCTGAGTGCAGGCTGGCAGAGGCTGAAAGATTTCTGGTGTATAACCTCCGTTTTGAAACCACCGCCTGTGTGTGTGTGGCAAAACTCAGAGTATTCTATACTCTTTGATCCTATAGATCTAAATGCAGAGTTTGGGGTTGCTTCCTAAAATTCTCTGAGATCTTCAGTTGGTTTTTTTTTTGTTTTTTTTTTTTTTTGACTATTATTTTTTTGAAATACCTTCCAGGAAGAGACATTAGAAACCAGGAGCTGACTACTTAAATTTTAGAACATGTCTTTCCGTGTGGTTTCCCGGCAGCAGTCCGGTAACATACCAGGTCTAATTTCTAAGCTACTGCCTCAGTTTTGCATGCTGAGATCAGTGCTCGCTCACCCTCCCACCTCCCAGATCGGCAAAGGATTTATTAAAACCGTAGCTACCGCCTTGGCTTCTTCCAGTCTGCTGTTCTTGTCACAGTTCTGCTTAATATGTTGGCATTATTAAAAATCTAATCAAGCTTGCTACTCAGTGTGACTGCGGTTACCTCCGTCTGGTTTACAGCTTTTGCTCTCTGTCCTCTCTCACGAGTGTGAGCTTTGCAGTCGTAAAGAACAAAACTCTCACAGGAGAACGTACTGGAAAAAAAGCCATCAGGTGAAAACGCCTTGGAGTTTCAGCAAGGGTTGTGACTCTGCAACTTCAGAAAAAAAGGACAGGGTGAACCGATCTTAATTTACTTGTGGGGGGAAGACAAAATCTTTTCTGGATACTCTTTTTTTTTTTTTTTTTTTTTTTTTTTTTTTTTCTCCCAGATCAGTAAGACATTTTGTCAGGCAGCACCCCTTTGTTTCTACATACACAAGCAAAGAAATTTCTAGGAGTCTCCCTGAATGAAACACTGCATCATCTTCAGAAAGCGCTGGTCTTGGAGAGTGATGCCTGGTATTTATTTAATTAAAATTGGGGTTGGAGCAAATTCCACTGTAGTTGAGGTGGAGGACAGATCCATCATGTGTGGAGGGAGGAAACCTAGCAAAACATTCCAAAACAAATAACCCCGCAGTCGCGCTTCGTTATGGGCCTCACTTTGGATCCCTTCTCCTAGTGCCTTCTAGCACAGCTTTCCAAGGGTTGGAGATGGAAGGATCTTCCCACTGAAGGGACTTCCAGGCAGCAGTGCCAGGCAGCTGTATGAAGTTACTTAAAATCCATTGCAGAAACAGCTTTTCATTTTAAATAATGCAATAAAGGCATGTGGCTCGTGTAATTTTACAGCTTAAGTATCAGGAGGTGCAGGTTTAAGTCCAGAGATCAGTGCAGGACGAGTGGAAACTATCTTGAGAGCAAAGCCACTTTTTAGGCAGATGTTTCTGGGAAAGTTACGTAAAAGGCCCTGGTTAAGCCTGGAGTTCAAATTGTTCTTTGCAGATATTTTAAGCAATGGCTGAAGGTTAGGTGTGAATTCAGCCCCTCCTAGCATTAAGGCAGGCAGGTTTACTGCATTTTGCATTTGCCTCAATCCCAGGACTCCTGTGATGTCTGTTCCCCTCATCCTCGTCCTTTCTGGTGTCAGAGAGGTTGAGGAAATACTCGTTACTCTATCATTTATCCTGCCACGGAGTAAAGCTCAAAGGGAAGTTCTTGTTTGGAGTTGCTTGCTGTCAGCAAATGCCACGCTGCTCCTTGGGGTATCTGGCAAAGTTCTTGCAGGATGGAAAAGTGATTTTAAGATGAACTGTTAGGAGTTAATTCCTCAGGTAGAGCTCTGTTACAGAAAATGGGTGGAAAAATCAACCACTCCTGAGTTGCTGGTTTTGTCACCTCTGCAGCTCTCAGAGAGGGAGCTGGTCGTTGTTCTTCTTGGTTCGACCAGTTTGGACTTTTCAGACACCGGGTGAGCCGGGCAGTGTTTGGAAGCGGGTGCTGAGGAAAGAGGGCAGCAGGGAATGATCCGTTGGGCTTTACACAGCAATCGGAAGGTAGCGACGGGAATGCCGCCTGGGCTTGGCGCTTCCACTGGAAGTTTAAGGTGCGTTTAATGGCAGCCTTTTGCCACCCAGAGAAAGTGATGCGATAGATCTGTCTGATTTGCCTTGATTGTTGTTGATAATTGAATTTAGTTAGAGCAACACTGCATCTCTGCTGCAAAGTTAAGCAACGGCTTCTGTTTTAATCCCATGGTACCAGCATTCGTCTCTCAGCCTTCATTGTTCCCGTGTGAGTACTGGGTGTTCTTTGTCTGCAGTTGCTTTCTTGTCTCGCAGGCCTACTATTTTCATTCACTTTCTAATTTCTTTCTCTCCCTTTCTTCTGTCTGTCTCCCTCCAAATCTGTGTTAGGTGATGCATATGTGCAGAAGGGTCTGTTTCTAATGAGCTCCTAGGCAGGGAGAAGGCAAGATAGATCACTTTAAAAATTGAAAGAGAAGGGTGGGGGTGGGAGTTTACGCTGAGGGGCACTGTATTTTTTAATAGATTCTTATTTAATTAAGAACACTTCTGGAGGGATGAGGTATGATGGTGTCTTTAGTAACACGTTAGAGAACAGCAGAATAGTTGTTTAGATATTTTTTTTTTTTCCCAAAGCATTCTGGGATTTTTCTCTTTGAGAACTGCCTTTGTGCTTTTACTTTACGTGCTATGGTTAATAAAGAAAAGAACACAACCATAAACCCATTGTGAAGTACCTGTGTTGTCTGAAATGCATTGAAATGAGCTCTTTTTGATGCACATGTGAAGTCTGATGCCTGTCTGAATAGGCACTGAAAATGGGGAGGACGTTCCAGGCTTGTACTGACCTTGATTGGATCGGATTGACTCACTTTAATAAAGAAGAAGTATTTTTACTTAAAAATTCACAATTAGAAAAGAAGTATCTCCTGAAATTAAGAAGAATTGTCACTATAATAGATGCAACCAAAATACCAGTTTGACAGAGTAAGTCTTTTAGTACATGCCATAATTTCAGAAAGAAAGAAACTGACCAAACTCACGGGAAATCCCTGATCCCGCCTAAGTTAGTTGTGGGACTGGTTTGATGTCATTAGTGCCAGGAGCTCGTCCTCAGTGTCCAGCATGATTTTGCAGGGTGGGTAGTTAGAAAAGGTCCTTTTATCTGTGTGCCGCCCAAAAGTGAATAAGATGAAATGAGGCTTCACTGTACCTGTCTAGAAAACGATTAAATCAGTGCTTGCAACTTCAGGTACATTGCGTAGCCTTAGCGGTGGAGGCCAGGTGGTTGTAAGAGTAAAGTATCAGCAAAGGCCTGAAAATGAACTGCTTAAATTTCCAGAAGAAACAGCCCAGACACTGAGAAAATTCTTATTTTATGCCATGGGTGCACGGTATACTGAGATGGACCAAGCAGGCTGTTTTTATACTCCCTTATATTTCATACACACGATTCTGGATGTCGCTAGCATAAATTTGGGAGCGGTAAAGAGGAAGAGGATTGTCTTATGGCTCATGTCATCTTTATCCAAAACGTCCCATTCCCAAACTTTTTCCAATCCATGTGATAGCGGAATGACTTCTCCCTGCTGCTTTTGCAAATGCAAGAAATTCTGAGCCGTGTTCAGAGCCAGTATAGGCAAGCTCAAGGGTGGGGGTGGGATCTTCAGAGAGCTGTAGCGAGTTATAAAGAGTTTAACCCACAGATCTTGCTAACCCTTGCAGGTTGGCACTGCTCACCTGAGTGTTCCTGTATCCGCTTCAGCCAAAAATCAGCTGGCTTCAGTTAGCCAACTTAAGTGTTTGGTGTTTACTAAGCGCAAGTGGTTTTAACTGGAAAAGGTTAGGGAGCTCTCAAAGGAAGGGCCAGTTTGCAGGTCTGGTGGTGCCAGAGGGGACGTCAGCCAGCTGGTACCTTGCTGTGCCCGGCCATGCTTGGATGCAGGGTTTTCCAGGATTGAGCCGCGTTGAGTTTGAGAGTTTCTGTGGCATCACATCAGTTTTGGAAGGTCGGCACGGTGGTTAAAACCCATTTCTTTTCATCTGCCCTGTGTCCTCGTTATCACTTGTGATTTTGCGATCTACGCTATCTTGTTTTCTCTTGTTAAAAATAAGAACAAAATCTCCCCGCTCTCCGCTGCTGCTGTGTTAAATGGCAGCGTAAACCAAGAAAGAGCATTTGAGAGCGGCAACGGGAATGCCCGTTGCAAAATACTGTCTGATCCCTTCCCACCCTAATAACATAAACCAGGCCAGTTACTGGTGATGTCGCCTCAGAACGAGATGGCTAAGCAGATGCAGTTCATGTAGAATATACGGGAGTTCCTCATAATCACTTTAGAAAAACAGGAGTTTGTTTACTTTTGAAGCAACGTTATTAGCTACAGGTCCCATTGTATCCTAGCAATTTAGCTGTGTCAAAGATACGATTAAGCTGCAGCTATGGGACTCAAGTAGAACTGCCAGATCACATTAGTAATATAATTTGTGTTTGTACAGCAGCCATTTCCAGTTTTTTCTACACCGGGGCCTGCTGCAGGTTCGGTTTTCGTTCCTCCCTCCTTTTCATTGGAGGGACGCAAGGGATTATGAAGTGGGAGTCAAAATTCATATTAGTTTGAATTTAGGAATTAAGAAGTCACTTTGGCTCTTTGCACTGATGTTCGGCCTATGGTTGATGGCAAACCTGAGTTGGGGCCAGATGTGTTCTGATTTCCTGGGAGCCTCGGTTTTCAGGGCTTTGGCTGTGCATGCAGCTGAATTGGCGTATATAGGCATATATATATATATAAGCACATATATATTGGCATATATAAACTTCATGCATGAAGAGCTGTCTTTTAAAGGTATGCCCTCCATTGAATGTATTTTTATGCAGTTCAAGGGAAGATTTTTCAAAAAGAAATAAGGCAGGATGAGCCGCCTTCCCTCTTTTTTTTTTTTTTTTTTTTTTTTTTGTTTTCCAACCAATGGAAGTGACGTCTGAACTGGTGTGTATTCCCAAATCTCTCAAAAGGATCCTAGTCTTGTCTGTGACCAAAATGTTTTCTCTGTCTAGTATTTAAGCAGCTGCTTAATTTTTACTAATTTTGTTTTTTAAAAAAAAAAAGCTATGGATTCTAGCTTGTTTAAACGCACCAGTCCAGATCCACTGAGCACAGCAGAATCTAGATGCAATGTGAGAGTAGTCCATTTGGATAATTTTTCTAGAACAGTTAATTTTTTATTTTTAGGCATATCCCTTTAAGCCTCCCAGCCTTATGCTTGCTGCCTTATCAAGAAGCTGCTTTTATGATTTGCGTTCTTGATGGTGAAGAATTGTGTGATTTTTATTTAGCGGATTGAGAGATGTCATGAAGAAAAAAAAACGTGAGCAGGCATTACTTAGCCACATGTTTCGTGTCCCTCAGTCCCACAAGCGCTAAATTCTGGTTTTTAATTTCATTATTGAAATTACGGGACCTTGTGAAGATCTGGCTGCATCCCAAAATGGCCTCTTGAAAAAATACTTCTGAAGCTGCAGCCGTGCCAAGTAACCTGCTGCAGACAAAGGTCTCAAGGCATCTCTCACAGCAAACAGTAATTGCTCGTTCGCAAGGACAGCTCAGTGTCTCTCTCCCTAAGAGATTCCCTGGGAAACACAGTGAGGTATATACGTGTGCTGTCTGCACGCTCTTAGCCAGGCCTACTGCAGCGAGGTGGGTGAAGCATCCAGTCACGCCGGTGACTTGGGCAACACTGCAGAGGAACCAAGCCTGGAACTGGCTCGGATCTTGGATCTTGGCCGGTCCCGTCTTAATAATGACACCTGCCGACATTGCTTGATGAACTGGCCGTGTTGGCCACCTGCACAGATTCAGGCAGCCCCATTACCTGCCGTGGGGCTCCCGAGTCTTGGAGCAGCTCTGCACCAGCCTGAGCAGGGCAATGTGTGGTTCAGGAATGCTGGCCTTATCTAAAACACACTTCAAAGCGCTTGTGGCCAGGTAAGAAGAGAAATAGCATCTTAATTTCGTGTTTTTTTTTTTTTTTTTTTGTTTTTTTTTTTTTTTTTGATTGCTTTGGTGTTTCTGCTTGTTGGGAACGAGAGAAGGCTGTGTGTTCTGGCAGGGTGTACGTCACTGCAAGTAACGTACTACTCCATTTGAGATGAACCTCAGCAAAGGCTGTAAATTTTAAATGTAGGAAGTGTTCATCTTGTTCAGAAGTCACACCCAGTTATGCCAAAACTGCAGGCACGTTGCAAGCAACCGCTCATGTGAACGCTTCTACTCTTTGTACGAATATGCAGTAAAATCACAATTAAAATGTAAGATGGGGGCCTTGGACATGCAGATACTGCTGCCTGAAGATTTCCATTGCTGGAATACTGTGAATAGCTGAGCCCTTTCTAGCCTGGGTAAGAGTGAGCTGAAGGGGTGTGAGAGTCGTGCTAAAACCATAAATGGGCGCAAAAGGCGAATGTAGAAATTGCAGGAATCTGAGGCAGTCGGTGCAAACGAGGGGAGAGAGGCAGGTAATAAAGCTGTGAAACTTCACCCGAGGCTGCAATAACAGGTGAAAGTCTGAATCGGATCAAAAGAGAAGTGGGGCACGTTCTTGGAAGGGAGGACCATGTCAAGCTATGATGGTCTGGATACTTTTTTCAGGCCCAAGGGTGCCTGAGCCACTGGCTGATGGTGGGAAGCTGGGTAGGGTGTACAAGGGGAAGGAATCTTCTGTATTTGCTTTGCTTCTTGCAGTCTTTAGGCACCCGTTGCTGGGCACCGTCAAAGAAAGGATACCAGGCTAAGTGGATCTGTGATCTAGTATAATGGGGCAGTTCTTGGAAAAAGCCTAAGAAAAGATGTTTTTAATCATTTTGGTTAATTCCTATAAAGAAAGGTCGCTGAGGCAGTGCCTTGGGACAGCACACGAGCAAAACGTACCGCTGTCAGTCAGCGTGCAGTTCGCAATGGCTCAGGTTTGATACGAGCATTGTATTTATCTTCATTGGAAAGGAGGCACTGGATAATTCTCAAGCGCCGTAGCCACTTGATCTTCTCACTTGTGAAGATAAAATGTTGTAGCAAGGCTTAGCTACACCGCATTGTGCGTGCGTGTGCATACGCGCAGGGTTTGGTGGCTGGTAAGAGCTAAACTGCTCCTACTGATCTGTATAAACACTGACCCAAAGTGCCATCCTCCTTCCGCGGATGTAAATATTTTAAATAAATTGCCTTACGTTTGCATGGGACGGTGCTCACCTGGGCAGCGCACCCAAGTACAGAACGCTGCCTGCCGTTGCATTCCTTGATCGCCATCAGCTCGTGCCACCCAGCTGAAAGCCTGGCACTAATCCGTGAAGGTCAATACGCTTCAGTCTGGAGCATCAGTGAAGAAACTGCTTTCTAGGGAGTTTGCTATCGAGCTGTGCTGTTTCTCTCGGATATTTGTAGTAGCCTGGGTTGAGAAGAACCACCCTCCTTTCTGCGAGAGCCCTTTTGAAGTTAAAACATGATGCTATCGTCATTGTTTGGAAGCAGTTAGCTCCCCCGCTCCCTTGTGTCCCATTTGGGTGAATCTGAAGCCAAGGTGCTGCTCCGGAAGCTTCCTGACACCGCTTCTCTGGCAGCGGGAATGTGTGAATTAACTGGCGCAGCCGCTGATGGGGAGGAGGGGGTTGGTCTGGGGCCTCCTGAAGGCAATCCCTGTCTCTCCACGGCGTGGGTGGAGGGAAGGGGAGAAGAGCTGGCCTTCTGCCGCCTGTGCCCTCACTGGCTCAGGGGCTGCATGCTGTACCTGTGGGCATTTGTGGGGTCAATCTAGTTGCCTCCGCTAATCCTTCTGAGCTAGTATGTCTTGCATTTAGCTTTGAAAAATGACCATTAGCTTCCAGAGTCAGATCTGGATGCCAGCAAAAGCACTATAGGAGCCCCAAACCATTACAGGCTTCTGGTTTAAGTTTAAATTGACTTCCTTTAGTTTGTTTCCTTTATGCTTCAAAAAGTTTCTAGACATCGGTACCTGCAGGAGCTGAAGAGAAAAAGCAATCTCATTTTCAGAAATACTGAAGTCGTATCACTGCTTCTTCCTAATTTGTTTTTCAAATGAATAATTCCCATGACGACCAGGAGAAATGAAAAGGCAAGAAGGGATTGGGTGCTAGTGGTAAAGTGGACCTACCCAAAGCTACCATGTATCAGTTGTATTTTCAAAACTATCAATTGTAATTTTCAGATCCCTCAGACCATGTGAGTTATTTTTGACAGATTCTGCCGACCGCATCCTTTGACATCCGAGAATGAGGGCAGTCTGGCAGTAGCTTTTGAAAGAACATTTATCCTCATCAGTAAGATAAAGCTGTCAAGGGAACCCAGAGACATCCATGGAAATAAATAATGATTCAATATGCAAAACTAGTTTTCTAGTCCCAGAGAAAGGTAAGAGAGGCATATGTCTGAGAGCAGCATTTGAGCATTCAGATGAATGAGGGAAGGGAGAATTGGAATGACACGGTGAATTAAATATTCTGGAGGACTTAAATGATAGGAATTATTTTATTTCTGAAACATTTGCTCAAAATACCAATTTATTAAGGGTGATCTCTTTGTGGCATTCAGGCACTTATGTATGCATCTTAGGTATCTGATGCCTAATACTGTGGAGAAAACGCTGATGTTTCTGATACTGTGTTTTAGCTGGGTACGTGGAGTAGCCAGGGGAATGAGTAGACCAAGTGTGTTACAGGAAAGAATTAGTTTATTGTATTTTTTTGTGAGTTGAATTATATAATGGAATGCAATAACCAGTTACTAGTAATTGCCTCAAAGTAGCCTTTAGATGGAACAGACGGTAAGAACAATTTAATGCATGGCATTAGCAAGTTGCGTTAAAGTAGCTACCTCTCTGGTGTCTTCTCAGAAGTTTGTGTCAAACAGGCTCACTGGGAAATCATTCCGGCTTGCAGAATACAAACCTCATTGGTTTAATGTCTGCTCACAAGGAGGATAGGATTTGCTTCCCTGTTTTCTGCCTTTTAACGTACTTTAATTGAGCAGAAGGTGGTTGGGGCCTTTTCTTTTTTTTTTTTTTTCCCTTGAATGTGTGTGTTTGACAGCATATGTTGGCGTGCATTCCATGCTAGTAAAAAGCACCTGACTATCATCCTTCAAGCTGGCAAACAGCAAGTGCTTGTTGTGGAAGTGCTTGTAAGCCCGAGCCACGTATCGGGATCCACTGTAGCGGCTGAAGGTATACACACCTGGGTGGCACAGATATAGCAGGAAAAAGATACCCTTGTGCCTTCAGTATTCACAACTGAAATAATTAATTGAATATTGATAATGAGAATGCCTGTTTCTCCATTCTCACCTTCCAGTGGTCTTCTGTGGTGCTGTATTCCAGGGTTAAACGGCAGGAAGGGAGAAGAAATCCCCAGAGCTATGCAGGTCCTTCTCCTAAAACTGGCATTGCGGAATAAGGATAATGTAGCTGAAGCTCTGGCAGTCATCCAGCCCAGCCCCTGCTCAAAGCAGGGTCAGCATGGTCGTTGAGGACCATGTTCAGTTGGGCTTTGAATATCTCCAAGGATGGAGAAACCCCAGTTTCTCTGGGCAGCCTGCTCCAGTCTTTGGCTCCACTCACACTGAAAACCTTTTCCACGGTATGCAATTGCAGTTTTCTGTGTTGAAGTTTGCGTCTTGCCCCTCTGTCTACCGCTATGTGGTCCACTAAGAGTCTGGCTACACCCTCCCATTCATTGAAGACAGCAAGAAAACCTCCCTATTGCCTGTCGTTTTTAGGGCTTAATGAACCCTGTCTGCTGTCATTATTGTAGGCAGTAAAAGGGGAGAGAATTAACAGTTTGAGTTGTAGGACCCGGTGCTGTACAAGGTCATTTTGTGCAGACCAACTTGTATTTGCCCCCAGCAGCCTTGCTTTTATGTCATCACCTTGTTAGCCTCAGTCAGCCCTTACTGGAAGGCTGGAACATCTAGAGATACGAGGAGCTGTTGTCCTTCTGGGGTGTCTTGGGCCCTAGAACTGAGCTTTTGAAAACCGGCACTTTGGAATTCCTGTGGCATTTTCTGCAGGAACTAAGGAGGGAAAGAAGGGATTAACCATCATACTTGGAGCTAGCTCTTTCAATAATGAATAATTACTAACTAAGCAGGGCTCTTAGTACAAGCTTCTTTCTTAACAGTTTAATGAATCCTCACCGTGCATTGTGGTGAGGATTCTTCTCTTCATTCTACACAATGAGCAAATTTTAGCTAAAAATCCAACCAGTTGCTGCATTCTGCCTGTTGAAACTCCCCCCTTCTCTTCAAGCAGGTATGGTATCACATTGCTTCATGTCCTTCATGTCCCATCAAGGCTTGATGCTTGCCGATGAAGCAACCTCAGAACAGATGAGCAGTAATCTTTGGCACGCGGTTTGCAAAAGCAGCTCGGTGGTACAGATCTGCACTATGTTCATTTGCCGGTTTATTATTATTTGAAAAGTGAGACATTTTCTGCAATTAATTTCCTGCATTCAGGGAAAGGGCTGCCAGGGAACATACAGTTATCTGCAGGACTAAACGTTACAAATTCTTCTCAGGCAGTTCTGTTTGGGAATTTCTTCAAAATTTATTTTTCTTCTGGTGATTAAATGCAGTGTACTTGTAAAGACATTTTTGAGTATGTTCCATCTTGCCGACTGATCCCTGTGGTCCGTCAAAGTGTTGCTATGGGACTGTCTACCCTACAGCAGAAGGAAAGGTGATTCCCAAGGGATGAAAAGTTGGTTTCAGATGCCCGGAATCTCAGTTCTGGGAGCTGAGAGCAAAGAACCAGTCAGGACATTAGGTCTGGTCCATCTTACTGCTTTTCTTACCGATTAACCGATAGAGGAAATCACTTCTCTAGAGTAATACTTTTTTTTAACCCCTTAAGGGAAGGGTATAATCCCCTAAAATGAAGGGTTATAATCTCAGGTATGTGTAACACTGCCTTATATCACTGTGCAATGAATCCTTTTTCTGTATAGGAGTAAGGAATAAATAACCTGTACAGTTAAAGCAGTAGATTTTTTTTTCTTGTGCATGAACAAGGCCTTAGTTATTTAAAAAAATAACACAAAACCCAAACCACCACCCCCGTCCCAACCATTAAAAGAGCGGGGAGCTGTGATTTAGGACACCTGAGACAAACTAAGGAATGTTTGCCCTGATCTTGCACTCTTTGAAACCACTGGCAAATTGTTTTACTTTCCCTGGTTTTAAAAGCTGGAAAGAGATCAGCATCTTGACCTGACGATAATGGTGAAGAAGCCAAATCACCCTGGATCATAGGTGAAGCCTGGGAAGTCATGTCAGGAGCCAGACGGCCTGTTACACAGGCTTCTGGAAGTCAATATGTATGGTGGCAATACACTTTGTTTCCTGTAACAAGTCGTTCTTCAAGCAGTGGTGGGGGCCCTCCATGTGAACCGCCGGCCCCAACCTTTCACAGGTGGCCGTAGGATCTCTAAATTACATTGTCTTATGGGAAATACTGTGCTTACTCCTAAGGAAATATTATTTTTTTTTTTTTAATCATTTCAGGCAGGGGGGCAAAGAAGGAACAAACTGGTTTTCTTATTGACTTTGAGGATTTTGCTGGTACCAGCCTCTTATTTCATCTTGCCCGTGGGTAGCAGCTTGTGTATTCTCCAAATGTCAGGATGGTAGCCCTCAAGCTGCTGAGCGCTAAGTGCATTTGATCAGTATCATTAGCAGTCCCAAGTAATTGATTATTGTCCGTAGCTGAGTATTCAGAGCAAGCACACAGCCAATGGCGGTCACTTAATCTGTCATGCCTGCATGTTCCTGTCCTCCTGAGATCTATCAGCTGTGTAGCATCTGACCCCATCAGGAAAATCATTGATGGCTGCTTCGTATTTACTGTGTACCCATTATGTCACCTGAACTGGCTGCAGTCTACATGGGAGAAGGATGTGTAGCAGGGATGGCAGAGTTTGTAGATCTTATTTTCGTCTTCCTTTTCATGCAAATCTAAGCCTGGATTTTTTGTGGGAAGAGGGGGTGGTCTTTAAATGTACACTGTTCAATTATTTTTCTGGTGTTAGTATTAATTGCAAGACTCAAAATAGGTTGATTAGAATAAGACCTCACAGAGGTGTTTATAATTCAGATTTTAGAGATGTGACTAATGAATAACAACCACAGCTAATCAGTTCTCAAAACTGATGGTAATGAGCAGAAAAGGGGGAGGAAGCCAACCTATATCTCTGCTAATGCATTTTTTTCAGCACTGCAGCGGAGAGTGGCGAGATCTCTTAACAAGTGTTTGACTCGGATGGAGTTCTTGATTTTTCACAGAAAAGGCCATTTTTGTTAAAGCAGTGCTTAAAGATTAATTTTAAATAACCACTTGCCAATTAAAGCCTTTAAAGTTAGGTTCATGTTTAATTGTTGGAACTGTTTCGAGACTTGAAGCTTGTTATGGCATCTTTGGGCTTTTTATTTATAAGTTGGGTTTTTCTGCATTCGTAACAGCTACAAAAATGACAGCAGTGAACACTGGAGCCCTTTATTCACAGAACTGGCGCTGCCGGGGCATTGGCAGTGCATTTTTTTTCTCTGCGTTTCCAACATTTTTTGACCTTGATCAAGGTCATTTCTTAAAGATGAGAGGGTGTGGTACTTCTTTTGCTACATCTGCTCAGTCCTCTGCCCCTGTACACTCCTTTGTTTAATCGTGTGGTGAATTTGCTGTCCTAAATAGGAAAGAACCTGAAACATATCCAGTGCTCCTCAGCTGGGACCTCAGTCGGGAATGATCCTGATCCACACAGGAATTGGGGTAGTGTTAGCCTCTCAAATCAGAAGCAGACATCTTCATGTCAAATCTCTGTCATATGCCAGAGCCTTTTAAGGAGAGAGAATATTTCCTACCCGCCCTTCAGGTCGTGTATTTAGTTTGGGGTTTTTTTTGACAGTGAAGGACACATTTGTTATCAAAGTGTGTTCCCTGCAGTTGAACAAATAATTCCACTGACACCAGTGAGGCTGCTTGTGGAAGAAAGGCAGGAAAAGAAACTGGCCCTGTCTGGTGAGGAGCTTGTACGCATTTCAGTGTACTCAGGGAGGCTCTGCGGATGCTGACTGCCTATTTAAAATAAAAAAAATAAAAAAAAAAAAAAAATCAGGAACCTAGTTTTGTCATTTGACATACAGCTGAGCTGCCGGTTTGTACATTTTGTCTTTAAATGATACCACAGAACACAACTCAGTGTGGCCACGATGATGAGGTTCCTCTTTCAGCAGCGAGCAGTGTGGCTTCTAAATAAAGCTAATGGTGGAAATTAGTTGTGTTTAATACTTCAAGCACTGGGGCAAAGAGTACCCGAAGGCCAAGGTTATTCCAGTCACTTACGGCGTGAGGCTTTGGTCAAGAGAGACAGAGAGCTCTATGTTCCCACCGCTTATCATGTGCCGGCAGTGGCGTTCCGTGAGAGCTGGCTGAGGAGCGGTTCAGCTGAAAACTTAACTGTTCTGGGGGGGAAAGCAAGTTTGAATCGCTTCAGAAGCGTTTCAATGAATAATTCCTGTTTTCTGCAGAAAGTTGAGCCTTTTGTTGAACAAACAATGCTGGGTAACTTTCTGTAACATGTCTCTGAAACATTTTGCACGCAAAAGGATACGTATATTATCAGTCAACATATAAAAGAGTTGCAGAATATTCTTAAGTCACGAGCAGTTTTGCAGAAGCCTACGGTTTTTTGATGGTTTCCTGAACTTGATAAAAATGACAATTTCTTTGTATGACACTTAGCCACTGCGACATCTCATTTTTTGCCTGGTGTCAATGACTTGATGTGGCTGTTGAGTCCTGCCTGAAGGTTCATGACACCTGATGGAAATTTTATCAGTCTTATAGGACTTCTCAGTAACTTTTCCAGAGTTCTTTCAATCGTCTGCATTATTACACTTCACTCAGGTTCAGAGGCCCTAGGACCAACTTACTGCACTGGTGCCAATTGCGGTTTAACTTCCTTGGGGTGGGAGCGCATGTTTTAATCCTTCCATGGCCTAGGCTTTAGAGTTTTCAGTGGCAGCAGCGTGGCTACGTGAGCACAGATCCAGCAGGGCTGGCTTCTTCACTGCCTGAAATTTTTGATGAGGAACAGGCTCGTCACTCAAAAGGCTGTTGTGGCTGCAGGTCGCTTAAGTCCATATCAGTTCCTGGGCTGGCACTTGCTGTGAAGACGTGTGTGACCTTCATTACTGGAACGTGAACATCGCGTCTTGTGAATTGTAGAGAAAGGCAGGTAGAGGCTGGGAGAGAGGAGGAAGAAGGGAGCCTTAAGCATTTTTTCTTCCTTTGCTTCAGCTGCAGCGCTCTGAGGAAGAGAAGGCCTTTCTTCATTCTTTCAACCTCTCTTTTAATTTATTAGCTGCCAGCCCTGGCAGAATAGTCCTGCCAAACAGTTAAAAGTCATATATTTTTATATTGCAGCTGTGATCTTCACGAGGATAGAGATCAGAGGGACACAGCAAACTAGCGCGGGGAGCGCCTTTATAAACGCACAGGGTTTTCATTTCTTAGTGGTGTGGATGTGTGAACGCTGTCTCAAAAGGGAGCGGCGCAGCGTTACCCTGCATGCAGGAGGGGCAGGGAGGAGATGCAGACGATTAGTCATTTCTCTGCTCGGCGAGCTTCTTCCTCTGCCAGGGCAGGCAGCTAGTACTGGCTGGGGAAAAGTCCCAGAGTCCCCATCATCAGTGGAAGCAATCCTGGCGGATTCACGGACAGCTCTGCCGCAGCATTGCATACGCTTGGCCATGGGGCTCCCAGGTCTGCAACCCTCTTCAGCATCTCCGTGATGCCCTGGCTCCTCCTGCGCCGCCTCGTCCTCCAGCATCTTGGCTTGGGCACCAGTGCTGGCTGCACCACTGAGGCTTGCCTCCAGCCCGCATGCTTCAGCCATGTCCGAGCACCACCGTAGCTTTGAAAGCATTTTTGCGATTGTATTTTACTTGGGGTTTCCTTCCCAGAAGTAATGCCTGCTCAGTTTGGCTTTATGACTAATGAATTATTTTTTTTTTTCCTAAAGCTGTCTGTTGTCGTGTGCCTGGGTCCATCATATAAACCAGAGGTCTTCCAAGAAAGAACAGTTTCATAAAGGTAGAGAGATGGTATTGGTTGACTTCGTCCAAAGCAGTTATGGTTAAAACTGTAGGAAATTAAAGCGATGCAAAGGTTTGCATAGAACGTCTTGGCATGTAACTCAAAATAATGTGGTCTATCAGCACGTGTTTGAATCCTCACAATCCCCACCTTCTTTTAAACCAAGAGAAGACGGGACAGGAAAGAGAAGGACATTTTTTAACGTGTTTTTAACACGCCTGCAGTTAAGCATTGAAATTTGTATCTTAGCACCCACGTAAGAGGCTGGATGTTTGTACGATACGTGTAAATGAGCAATAAATGGTGACATTAAAGACAGTTTACGTGCCTACAAATAGCTTTCGGTTTGAGTCTGGTAACAAAATAGAGCTCCTTTTATCTCAGGCACATCCAGGGGCCATGTAGTAAAGCCATGTTGGCAACGGCGTGTCAGTCTGTAATGTTTCCTTGGCCCGCTAGTATTGTGTGAGAGGGGCTAAAATGCGTCTATATTGGCACTAAAGTGGGATAATTAATCGAGTTAAGGCCGTTCACTGGAAACAGCATTTTTTCCCTAGCCTGAACAGTCCCGGGGGAGTTCTTCTGAAGTTCAGAATCTGACACTACGCTCTCGAAATGGAGGCAGCACAATCCTGTCTTATTTTTTTGCTCCTTTTCCGAGCACGCAGTGGAAGTAGGTTAAATTTGGCCGTGCAGGCTGGCCAAGTGAACTGGCCGCAAATAAAGCCGGGGTGTGGAGGGCTTCCCGGCGGCCAGGGCCGTCTTTGCCAAGCGGCGCCGGGGTGGAAGGTGGCAGCAGGGTGCCCGGCGGGGACACCGGCAGGTTCATGGCCAGCTGAAACGGCAGCCACGGGAGGGACACGGGCCACGCTCCTGCTGGCGTGTCCCTTCGGTCTGGGGCGTCGCTCTGGGCGATGCTGTGAAAGCTGGAGCGTGTCCTTGTAGTCGTGCCAGCCAGGAAGTCCTTTTCCGGGGTTTGCATCTTGGTTTGAGGAAATGCTCCAGAAGCTGCGCTTTTAAAATAGTCCTTGGCTGGTGGCTGCAGTAGCTCTGCTGGCAGATGCTGTTGTGTGAGCGTGCAGATCTGGTTATAGGGAATCTATTACACACCGTATTTAGGCGGTAGCTTCGTTGTCTGCATTCTCTGTTCTGTGCCACTAGTAACGGAGAGACGACACTTTTTTTTTTTGTGCTTTAAATCCTCTTTATATTCTTTATTCTCTGGAGAAGCTGTATAAAACAATCTTTTGGTGGTAGTTAACCACTGAAGCAGATTTTTATTTTGCCTAACTCTGTTTAGGTAGCAGGATAGGTAGGTGGATGACAGGAGCGTGGAAATCCCTAAATCGAACAGATAGATTTTCTTTTTTAAATGAAGAACTGCATTTCAGATTCTAAAAGCATGTAGGCCTTTGGAATTTGACTACGCCTGGGTTACAGTTGATATTAATGTGCATAACTGAGGGCAGAGTAAAGTCGACGGCTCTCTGAAGCAGTAATTTACCGTGCTTCAGCTCTGAAAGAGTTTTATCTGTCTATAAACAGGAAGGCACAGAAAGCCGTGAGAGGAACCTTTCAGAAATATTTTTGTTCTACAGCATGACCAGGAAAGAAATTTCATCGTTAGGACAGATTTTGCTGGAAATGACAAATTCATTGATGTAAATTGTGAGCTCACCTTTTAAAGTCCCTGTTGAATTACAGTGATCCCCATGAATTCCAAATGCACCCGGAAAATAGAGAAGCGAGAACATAGCCTCTTGTTTTTCTTTGATAGCGGTTCCCTTTTTCTATTTTTGTTTCATTTCCAGCAGAAGGGGAGATAAAATCGGGGAGTACTAAGAAATGTTAGTGGGGCAGCATACGCTGTCCCTTTACATGTCCTTGGAAATAAGCTTGCCCTTCCTAAATAGGAAACATCAATAGATTTGGTTGGGATTCACACCAGTGTGGCTGAGACAAAAACTTGGACTTTCATTGTTATACAAAAAGGCAATTCTGCCTGAATATGAACAACTGCATTTAAATACCTGTTATGTGTTCCTGGTATTCAGAGCACCAACACTACTATGGCAGGTAACGCCATTGCGGGAAGATTTATTTGTCAGCCTTTTAGTAGGACACTTATAATGAAAAATCTATTTATTTCGCTTGTCCGTCAAAATATGACTTGCCTCGAGTGGATGAGTAAAATTTTGCAACTCTGCATTAAAGTAATGCGATTCCCAATGCATCAGTCAGTTCCTGTCTTAACGTAACTTGTGCTGGGGGAGGCGTCTTGTTTATGCTTTGGTTTATTGCTTTTAGCTGGTGCGAGTAGCAAAAAAGGCGCCTGCAATATTGTGATTTACACAATATTGCTCGTGTTAATCCCATTACTTTGCCAGATATTTTTTTTCAGGCGTCTCTTCACCTCCCACCCCTTGAACTGCAACTTTCTTTGCCGTGAGTCGGACCGGAGCCTGGCGTGAGGAGCAGATGTGGGCGGCAGTGCGGATGTGGGCCCCGAGCTTGCTGCAAGCCGCCTGGGATAAGGGGAAAGGAGGAGGGAAGGGATGGCTGCTCTGGGTGTGCACATGCAAGTGAGACAGAGAGACGGACGATGGGAGGGAGGGAGGGAAAGAGAAGGACGCACATGATTTTTCTGGCGTGTAAATCCCTAAGAACAATGAGCACTATGGTCTGCTCTCACTCCGAGCACAAAGGGGAGAAAAATTCAGTGGCCGCAGTCACCCGGGGCAGGATATTGTCAAACTAGAGGAGTGGAGCATGGTCTTCGTGCCACCACCCGTGCCCAGAGTAACAGAAGCTTCTGTCCCTGCAGCCCGGCCTTGGGTTTCAAAGAATGTTTCAGAAGCGCTGGTTGGCAGCGTCACCCCTCCTCCTCCTCAGAGAACCTGCACAAATCCTTTCAGGATTCCCTTTGGACTCTAGTCATAAGGTTGCTCCTCCACGCTTCTGAAACGCCCCCAGCGTGCGTGGGGAGGGCTGCGCCCGGGGCAGCTTGGGTGCTCCTGAGGAGGCAAATGTCACACAAAGGGACAGGAGAGGAGTTTTCCTTCCTCGTACATGCTCGGGCACTGGAAGCAGAGGGCTCAAGTCTGTTATCGTTTTTACAGGGCTAGTTGCCTTTCTGCCCACAGGGAGGATAAGTTGGCGTCTTTCCGCAGAGATTTGCATTTTGACTGCCGTCTTTCTGGAATGCTTTATGAAATGAAGGTGTGTGTGGGGGTGGTGTTGGTTGACTGTAAAACACAAGCTAGGAGGGCTCAGCTTGGCCGTAGCAGCCCTGACTGCTGGAGAATGGTTGTTTTGAACCCCAGATTCTGGCTGTGCTGGGCCTGAAAGTGCCTAAGTGTGGCAGAGGGGTACTGGTGAACTGTGGCAATGAGTAATTGGGCAAAGGATGGGGGGATTTGTGGTGGGAAGCGATCAGTAACTTTAAAAGCAAACAAACAAGCAAGCATCATGGTGTTTTGGATTGCTTTCTGTTATGAGAAATTCCTTAGGCCAAGCAGCTCCATTTATACGTTCTTGTTGTAATTGCACAAACCATGAGACTGTAATTTAAAAAACAAAAACAAAACAAAAAGCCAGTAGGGGGTTCCTTTACTTCTCTGGAAAGAGGACTCAATTCTAAACTTTTGTGCCTTTGCAACAATACGTAGGGGCTTTACAGTGCTGAGCTGCCTCGCCTGAATGTTAAATTATGGCACTTGTTTTACTCTTTATTTCTGTGTCTTGCGTGATGCAGTTTGTACCAGCAACATCTGAATGCTTTGGCTTACTTTGAAAGACTAGGAGAGTTAAGGGTCTTTAATGAAAGAAAAGAAAATCCCCAAAATAGCCTTCTGTAATTTCTGAATTGTATTCTCGGCGGCATTAGCATATAGCTGGAGTTAATTCATTTGCATTAGTGAAAAAGTCAAAGTGAGGGCAGAAGTAGGCCTGTTTGAAAATCAAGCCAGAATCATATCTGATGCAACTCAATCTCAGCTTTGAACGGGAAGCCTGTCACGTTGCTTGTGAACCTGGAGGTGCAGATGTTTCAGACTCATCCCGACCCGTAGCTGTGTGACATACTGAAGGAGGGAGTTGGACTGGGGCCCCTGGTTTTCCAGCCAAGCCAGCAGTGGCCAGAACCAGGGCACAGGATTTGCGGAGGTGATCCAGCCGTGCAGTGGCTCGGGGCAGAGACTTGTCCCCCCCCTGCCCTGCCACCATTCTGCACAGAGGCAGCAGCCCTGCCAGCCAGCATCACCATCTGCAGAGCCCACGCTGAGCTGGGCTCTCCTACTTCTAGAGCTAGTCTGGTCCCCCCCACGCTCAGGTGTTGCTTTGCCTCTTGCCCCACGTAGGCATAGCTTTACGTGTTTGAAGATGTAGCTTTGTGTTTTTGGGGGGATGAGGAGGAGGGGTCAACAGCACTCTGGGATCCAGGCACCTAACTCCTGTGGATTTCAGAAGGAGAGGAGTGCTCAGCTTGCACAGGTGCTTTGGAAGTCCTGAGAGATGATACAGTGAGGTCTCTAAGGAGGAATTTTTTCTTCTACCTGGTTATCGCAGTTATCTTTAGACCGAAGCAGGAGGACTGATAACCCATACAAACTTGTAGCAAAACTGTAAGTCTCTTTAGCTCTGAACACGTATTGTTTTTATAAATCTTTGAGACCTTTGTCTCATCAAGGCATTGAGCATTATTTTTAAACACACTGCCCCCTAAATGTATTTTCCATTAAAAGACGGGGTCCTCGTTTTCCTCTGTATAAGGAAAAAGGGAACTAGAAACATTTCTGGGACCTTCCTTAAAGCATGTGTTATTTGACATACTTTTTATCATGTCAGTCCTGACCTGAGTTCTCTCTAAACTTAATAGTTGTAATCTTTTAAATCCTTCCTCAGATGAGAACTTCGCCGTGGCTATAATAAGTTTTGTTCTCCTGTATCCTCTTCGAAATGAGGTAGCGAGTACTTGAGCTTGAGTGTGCGTGAAGGCTTTACATATGGCTTTACATTTTTTTTTCTTTTCCTGTATTAACACATTCTCCCACCCTGTTGTCTTGTTTCTTTGCCACTTCTTTGTCCTTCTGTACAGAGCAGGTGTTTTCGCTCAACTGCCTACAGCAATGCCTAAGAATTTTCCAGAGCATTTGGAGTTAAGATAACATCCATCAGCGCCTATGAGGAAACTGCTGCTTTTTATGTGCATTACCTTGCATTTGTCTACACTAAATTTCAGCTGATCAGGGAATATTTCCTCAACATCTTTGGAAATTATGTAGTCATTGACTGAGGGGGAGAGAGAGGATAGAAATTAAATGGTCACAACATTTGCTGAATATTTACTAGCAGAGAGGGAGGGTTCCTTTGAAATGAAACCAGTTTCCCACAATCTCATTTCTCTGTGCTGTTCTCTCTCCCTCTCTCTCTCTCTCCATATCAAGCAACAGGATTAGGGAAGGCATGAAAGAAATTTCCTTTAGTTCTCTTCGTTTTGGGAAGACAGGGCAGCGCGAAGTTGGTGTTGCAGCAGTTACGTGTGGGGACCGTTTCGGGGCTTCCATTTGCTCAGGGAAGGGAAGGTGGGTCGGGGTGCCTGCTCAGAAGTGGGGTGGGGAAGGAAAAGACCTACACGTTTATCCCAAAAGTTGTGAGACCTGTAAGGGCAGAGCTCGTGGGAGGCTTTTCAGTGTGCAAGAAAGCTTCCAGGGTTAGGAGGCTGCCTCGTGTTCCTCATGCTTATGGACTGATTTCTCACCAAGACAAGATTTTGGGAAAACATTTTCTTCCTTGAAAGAAAAGCAGATAAAAACAATACCCAAGTTTTTAGTTCTGATGCAGAAAAAAAAAAAATATATCGTTCCCTTCTGCAGACATGTGCTTGCCTTATGTTAGGAGAGGCACTGCTCTATCACTCGATATAAAAATGGTCAGTGCAGGGGCGCCCATCCGGGGCAAAGGCTGCATTTGCTACCACTGAGGACTTTTTGAATCACCTTAAATAAGGTAGAAGGGGAACTGTAACCCCCACTGGGTTTATTTGCCTCTGGTTGTGAACACCCAATTTTGAAACTCTGACCCTGATTTTTACAAAGAGAAAAGCACTGCCCAGAAAGTTCAACTCCATTTTTAATTGTTCTAGCCAAAATTCCATTCTGTTTTCCTTCCCAAGCATCAGGCGCTTCACAGTTGTCACTACTCTTTCCTCTCTATACCGTGGTACGTTTGGTTAAAATATTGATGAGGAAAGTCTAGGGCACATGAAAGTTCGTTTTCTAAGAAGATATATACGTAGCCTCGGTGAAACTTCATTGATATTGTGGATTGATATAAGTAAGTACATATGTATTTAGGATGCGTGTCTGTAAACTTTCCAGGCAGCCTGTGGCAAATGAAAACAGAATGTTTCAAATGTGTTTATGTCTTTAAAGACCAAAGACGCCACCTGAGCCATCTACAGCTCCCATTGCCATCCAAGCCCTGAACGCTGCATGCTAAAGTAGCCAGGGTGAACCGGTTTTGAGCACCGCCTTTAGCTGAAGATTTGGCACATGAGTTACCATTTGTTTGGGCTACTTTTAAGCAAAACTCCAAGCATTCTTCAAAGAAAGTGTCTCATTTCATACCGGCTGTTCTTGTGTTTGACATGACACCAGAAGGTAGTAAAGCATACTTTTAAAAGCATCTTTTTCTCTTGAATGTGCAGTTTTGTTCATGCTTGTGCTTCTCCCCGTGCACCCATCTGCTCCGAGGTTTGTAGATGGCACACATCTCTTCGCAGGCAAGCGGCAGCCATGGAAAAGGGCCTGTGGCTGCTGGCGAGATCAGGACTACACATGCAGAGAGGAAGGTTGAGCTTGGCCTCTCTCCATGGAGAAGACCAGCTTGTCAGAGACCCATGGATTTC
Organism: Alca torda; assembly: GCA_008658365.1. Taxonomy (NCBI): domain Eukaryota; kingdom Metazoa; phylum Chordata; class Aves; order Charadriiformes; family Alcidae; genus Alca; species Alca torda. The sequence goes on along the minus strand of CM018079.1, from coordinate 13,255,412 downwards.
AGCTGTGGCCTTGACACCGACACTGAGCTTCCGAGGCTTTTGGGGAAACTTAAGCACCTTTAATATTTTTGTGTGTTTGCCAGAGCGCCTGCTACCTCACCATTTCACCGTGGTGTATACTGGGCTGAGTGAGCTTTGGAAAGCAGACTAGCGATGGAAATGGTGCAGCGTAATGTTTTCATTAAGGACCTGGTCTGCTCTTCCTGCTTCCCTTCTGATTTAATATTTGTTCCCTTTCCCCCCTTTTCTTCTCCGAAAGCACCCCCCTCTTCTCCCCCATGATGTACTCCTCTGTTGTCTTGTTGTCTTTCTGAAATGCTCGCTAAGCATGTACGTCCGGGGACCTCTCTGCATGGTATTAAAATAGTTGGCTGCCTATAAAGTTACACCATCAAAGTTCCTGCCTATGGCCTCTTGCAAAACGGGTGTTCAGAATGCAGTATCTTTTCATCAGGGAAAGATGAAACACGTTCATTGCTAGATTACTATTTAAAGAGAAATCACTCAGGTGCTATAATTGGAATACCCAAATCGTGGGCTGAGTTCCTCCTCCTGGGGTCCTGTTGCAACTTTGATATACAGACTTTGTCAAAAGGTTTTGAAGGCAGAAAGCCTACCAGGAAGAACAGTAGCAGAAAGGGGGGAAGATCAAGATATCAAAGGGGATGGTACTGACGGAGGAGAAGTCTGCGGTGATGAGGTTCCCGTGGATCTTTCCCTTTCTCCTTCCCAGGATTCAAGAGCTCTTTCCCCCCGAGTAGAAATGCGAAGGGTAAGCAGTGGGCATTAATACTTCCCGCTCATCAAGATGTGAGCAGCCCACCAGAGCTCAGGGAGGAGGGAAGAGAGAGAGAGAGGTGTAATTTACTTCTTTTCTTGCTGGCTTCAGTGAACTTGGCTCACCACGGGTCCCTTTCTTGCTCCTGTAAAATGCATCTGAATTCGGCAGGATTATAAATGTGATGAATTTCTGGTCTGTGTTGAAGGGCGCAGAGTGGTGCTGTCTTACTCTTGGGCTTGCTCAGATATACGTTTCATGTATCACTTACCTACCACACAGGGTGGTTATGAGGATTAATTAGTTAATGTGTGTACAGCACTTTGAAGATGTAATGCACTATTAGGCTCTAGTCGCTGCTTGATGCATGAGTAGAACACCCATTAATGCTAATGGAGGTTGCACGCATTTCTCAAGCAGGGAATACATAAATGCTAAATATAATTGTAATTATTATTGTATTTCACAATATTACTTGATCAGGCTTTTGTAATTTAGCTTAATTTTTTTTAATGTATAACTTGCAGAAATAAAAAATGTTCTTAATTTTGAATCTTGCTTTCAAGAACAAGCTCCTTCAGCCTGAAATAAGCAATCATCCTTCATTCCTCACGTTTCATTGTTTTCTTCTCCTCTCTGTATCTTGTGTATCGTCTGGCCAGAGGTAGGTTTCTGTGTTCTGCAGTTGGCAGAGCTATCTTGCTAGCTACGGAAGCAAACTCACAACACCTAGCACAAATAGTATTTGATTACTGCTAATTACAGTGCTGTCACATAGACAGGGGGAAAGAACGACGGCTGGCTTTGTCAAATAGCAATGAAATAACCTGCTGTCTGTCTACTGACTTAATGGCTTTAATTGCCAGCGCATAATCAAGATCTGGTGAATTTGTTTGAACATATCAGCAGGCACCAAATATTTCAATTAAGATCAAGTTGTATAACTAGTGTTGCTCTAGCTAGAGCGGAATTCTGGTAAATTCAGATTTTTTGAGGCTCACGAAAGGGTACTTGTTGGCAAGAGCCAGCAAGAAAACCGACAGCTGGGTTTTGTTTTGTTTCGTTGTTGGGTTTTTTTCCAGACTGAGTAACGTTCTCCTCCTCTGATGCTACTGGACCCTTGTAGATGGTTCCCTTTTATTTTCTTTCAGTCTGTTTTCTTTCTCAGGATGATGTCCTCCGGCAGAGTCCACACATGGTAGGCTTTCTACTCTAAACCTTCCCCCCCAGTCCACCCCAGGCAGAAGGTGTGAGTGAGGCCTGGGCTGTGATGGGCAACCGAGACAACTGCGTTGTCGCAGAGGAACATCTGTCCCAAGCGCTGGAAGGAGGCTTGCTGCAGCAGCATGAACACTAGCCAGTTTAGTTGTCCCTGCAGAAACGCTGTGGCCTAGCACACCAAAGGTGGTCTTTTTCTTCCATGTAAATGATACAACTCTTTTTTTTTTTTTTTTTTGGCCCTCATCCTCTTGCCAGAACAGTCTTTTTCAAGAAATCAGTCCCTTCCTATAGCCAGTGGATGTTATGAGAGTTTGGGATGAATGCTTGAATTATGTTCAGCTCTGAGAGCTGAATTTGTCCCAAACTATCTGAAGCCACTTTATTTACATCAAAGGCTCAATCAAAGATTTTTGCTCTATCTTTGAAGGATCCTTCCTTCAGGGATTCACGCCCATTCAACTGGATCATTAGCAGCTTCTTAAGCACAGAAGAACAGGTCCTTGTGATAAAATCTGCAAGGCCACGACTGGGACTTGCATTTGCTCTTTCATTACCCGCTGAAATGGGAATCTTGCACTTCTCTGAGGCTGCTTTGAGCGCGGGATCCCGGAGACTACCCTTCCCTGTTCTGTTCATGTTTAATCATGACATTTGAAAAGACCCACGGTACCAAGTTAGGCGTCAGTTTTCTTTTAGCTAGTATCTGAGTTTTCTGTTTTGTTTGTGTGGTTCCTCTGGCTTGTTACATGACAGGCATTAGTCTGGATTGGTGGATGGATGTTCTTGGCACTAAGGACTGTCACTTAAATTGATCTCCTTGGCTTCGGTGGTTGTAATTCTTGCCTTAACACCAGGAAGAGCTGACCTATGCTTGTCTGTGTGTTGTTATCTGTGATCCTCTTTTAGCTTCATCCCCATACTGTTCAGCGCAGCTTTGCTTGACCCCGAGACATAACTATGGCCTATCTTCTCCCTGCCCTCATGAGCCCTGTAATTTTAGGGATCATGCTCAGCAGGCATGAGCTCGAAAGCTGGCATGCAGAAAATCGCAAGTTCTTTCTGTTTGTTCTGAAGGACCTTTAGAAAGTTGTACCCGCCCCCTGCTTAGTTCTGGCAAAGCTGGAGTCATTCGTGCGTGTGTTTAGTGGGAGCTGTCAGCGCTCTACAACTCTCTAGATGAGACCTGGAGTCTGAGAGCTAAAAACAACCCCAAAATGCAGGGATGATGTATGATAGACAGATTAACATTTGCAGAAAGGCAGAAAATTAAGCCAGAGATTTCTTCCTCCGATTTTATTTTTTCAAGTCAAAGAGGAGAAGCCTAGGCCAGTAAACACTCTGGTGTTTTGCTTCTTTTGGATGTGTGTGTCTACATGTTTCAATGAGTTTTCAGTCTTTTAATGGGTTCTATATATGGATATTTTAAAGATACAGAAAAGCTGTTATTGTAATAATAGGGTAAGGCAGGGATGCTGGGCAAGGTCAGTGGGCTTGCATGTTGATGAAGCCAAAGAGTGGGAGGAATCAGGAGGGCCTGTGAGAGTGCATTCTTTGCGTTTGCTACCCCTGCATCTAAATGTATTTGAATCACAAAGGAACCTGAGCTTTTTTTTTTTTCTTAAATCAGATTTTCCTTAAATAATTCCTCCCCCCACCCCCCAGCTACTTGATTTTATTGTCCATCTGAAATAACTTAGGCATCAGTCACACAGTTGTATTACTGTCAGTGGTATCACAGAGGACTAAATTGCATGCTGTGGTTATGGACTTTCCGTCTTTACCAATGCAGAAGGTACTGGGATAGCAGCTGCCAAACCATTACACGTAAAAGCCACCACTTTGATGGACAGGGAACAGTCAGTCTTCCCTCTATCTTAAGGGGGAAAATAACAGAAGAGGAGAGAGTTTTATGCTTTGTTCTTTTGCTAGTGTGCTTTTCATTTTCTATGTCGTACTGGTTCTGTCATATATGCGTAGCCTGATAAGAACCCCAGTGTTACGAGGTTCAGCTCCGTTCTCTACTAGATAAATACCCTCTGGAGGATGCTGTTTCTGTTGGTTCTCCATCTCACTGGTTGACTGTAGGCATGGGTGCTCTTAAACGTAGAGGCCGGATGCTTGGAAAGGGTAAAGCAGCACAGCAAAGCAGCTGCTTCCACTTACACCACCTGAGGACCCCTTTTTATCTTTCTTTATCTACTCTTTGTGCATTTCGTAGCTCCAAGCAAACTTTGCTGATATTGTTATTGGCAATTATATCTTCATTAGTTCCTGTCTTGCCTATCATTTTTCCAGCATTCCCATCTTGTTTACTTCTGCTCAAGAGCTGCGAGCTTTGGTAATTTTCCAAGTTGTCATCTCACACTTCCAAAATCACCAGATTTCTTTCATTTGCAAAAGTACATTCTTTGAAGTGTCTTGTACTTCCTGGCAAGGAGGTCACATCCAGCTTTCTTTAAAAAAAAACTTAGAACTCCTGTTTCCTCCTAACTATTTTCCCCAGTAAGAATTAGTGCAAGGTGTGTGTCTTTGGGAGCTCTGCTAGGTAGAGGTGTAGTTAAAAGTTCTGTTCTCAGTCTGTGTCATCTTTAATATTAATGAGATGTAGGGATTGCTCGGATAGCAGATGTGTGAAATCCTGAAGGTTTTTACATTGCCTTTTAAATTCAGTCAAAGACAGTGCTCCTGAAATGCTCCTACCATAAAAAATTGTTGGGGATGCATCGGTGGTGAGAGAGGTGGCAGAGAGGCTTTGCAACAAGTGATGCGGAACAGAGCGGTGATAGGCACTACTGAGGTCAGATTCTTCACTGTTCACTCTAGTATTTTGATTATTTTTGTAATTCTCATTTTATTTTTGCTGATGAAATTTCTTGTTGGATGCCCTTCCATAGAAAACTTAGTAATTTTCCTATGTAGTTAATATTCAGATATAAAAAAAAAAAAACACTATTACAGTTTAAACGATGAATAGATGCTAATTTATACATATATACTTATACTCAGAATGCCTAATTAATGATCTTCTGTGTCAGTCACGAATATGCAAATGATTATATTTTGCGACTCTTACCATAATTGTGTTGCCCCGTCTGGCTTCAGTTTGGGGGAATGTTTTTACTGCAGTTTAGGAAGGGATATGAAAGAGACTGAGCAACAAAACAACCCACAGTTAGTTAATGTCTCGCCACCGCAGCTGATGTGGCATTTAGATCCTGCTTTTAGTTTTAGAAGTTGAAATGGGAACGGCAGCAGTAAAGAATGTAACTGCTTTCTGGCTATGCTGATCAATCAAAACGGGGTAGATCCTGGTTGTTCTTACATGTGCCGCTGCCAGGTGTGCAAAGGAAAATACCTTATCTCCCCTAGATCTCTAGTGAAAGGACCTCGGGTTTAGCATTATGAGCCACTTGTGACAGACTAGACAAAAATGTCCATCTGATTGCAGGGTGCGTGATGTGCTTTGCATGTGCCGTATTGGCCTCCACGGACAGGTGCTGGGAGCTCTGTCAAGCAAGTGTCAGGTTGTCCCTGTTCTTGTGCTGGAGATTTACGAGCTGCCAAGAAGGACTTGGAGGTGCTGGTGGGTGAAAAGCTGGACACGAGCCGCCAATGTCCACTTGTAGCCCCGGAGGCCAGCTGCATCCTGGGCTCCATCAAAAGAAGCGTGGCCAGCAGGTTGAGGGAGGTGATGCTGCCTACTCTGCTCTCGTGAGACACCCCCCCCGGAGTATTGCATCCAGCTCTGGAGCTCTCAGCACAGGAAAGACATGAATCTGTTGGAGTGGGTCCAGAGGAGGGACCACAAAGAAGATCCAAGGGCTGGAGCACCTCTCCTATGAAGACAGGCTGAGAGAGTTGGGGTTGTTCAGCCTGGAGAAGAGAAGGCTCCGGGGAGACCTTATAGCAGCCTTTCAGTATTTAAAGGGGGCCTAGAGGAAAGATGGGGACAAACTTTTTAACAAGACCTGTTGTAATAGGACAAGGGGTAATGGTTTTAAACTAAAAGAGGGTAGATTTAGAATAGATAGAAGGAAGAAATTTTTTACATTGAGGGTGATGAAACACTGGAACGTCTTGCCCAGAGAGGTGGTAGATGCCCCATCCCTGGAAACATTCCAGGTCAGGTTGGACGAGGTTCTGAGCAACTTGATCTAGTCCAAGATGTCCCTGCTCATTGTAGGGAGGTTGGACTAGATGACCTTTAAATGTCCCTTCCAACCCAAACTATTCTATAGTGGGTGAGCTCAGTCCCTGTGAAGAAGAGCAGCATAAGCCTCTCCTGTTGGGCAGAGGCAAGTTTCAGATTCTGTACAGAAAGGTGGATATTTGCACATCATCTGAGGTGTCAAAGGTAAGAGGAGCAGTTCCTCCAGAGGCACATTTGGAGCAGGAACCAAGCTAGAGGATCTGAGTAGCTCTCTGGAGAGCTCACCTATCCCTGTCCACTGTGCATGGAGCTATATTCACTATAGTTGCCACACCAGTGCCTAGTTAAGTGGTGTTGGGAGCTCATTGTGAAGCCATAATTTCTCATCTTTCTTTCTCTTTAAAAAATGCCTGCATCCATGGCAAAGTAAAAGATTCACAATGTATTTTATTGGGGCTTGTGGGTACATTTTGCTACAGAAATAATTCTACCTTCCATAATTACAGAGAACATTAATACAAATTATTATTTTCAGCTGTGATATATACTTGCATTGAAGCTGGTCCAAATTTGCAGTTCCTGGGATTTGGACAAAGGAAAATAGACAGGGTCAGTTATTTTTATGGCTGTCTCTCTGGTGTCTTGGACTGAAAACAGCTGTGAGGAGGGGAAGAAAAAATCTAAACCTGGCAAATTTCATGCAATTACTGCCCTTGAAAAACATGTTTTAATAAATTAATGAATGGAAGCTTGCTATATCAGGGTGCTGTGTGGGCTTGAGGGCTTCTTGGGGCTGTGGCCAGCATGGGCTCCCCATGGCGGGTCTGCTGGGGCAAGGCCAGGCAGCTGGGCCCCCATCCCGGCCAGGAGCAGGGCAATCAGGCACCTCCCTGGGGATGGGATGAGAGATGGGCCCAAGGGTGGCCGGGCAGGAGCTGGGGAGCGGTCCTAGGGGGCTGACATGTGGTCCTGGGCCATGGGGCCCGGGTAGGGCAGGTCAGGGCTACTGAAGTCCATTAGTGTCCATTAGGCCCTAAGAGTTACTTCTGCATTAGACTACAAAAAGACTCTTGTTAATATTTTCAACTGGACATGTGAGGAAATTCTTAAGAAATCAGAAATTCATACTGTGAGGAATGGTGGGGATCCTATTTGGGTTACGAAGAGAAAAGGGCCTGTAGAACAATCGTGGGTTTTCTCCCTCCAAACAGTTTTCCTGATGGCTATTTTATCAGGCCCTGTGTTATCTTTTAAAGGCCTTCCCTTGTTGCCTTTCTGCTGTGCTGGAATTAGTTTGTGTTGTTTCACCCAAAGAGGTGTGTGTGAATGAGCGCTCGGTACCTGCCAGCAGGCCATGAGCTGATCCCGAGGAGAGCTGGAAGGATCAGTATGGCTGCTCCAGAGGGGTGTACCACCAGGGCACACCGTCCCTGTAGAGGAGCATCCCAAAACTGGGCTGGATGGAGGGAGCGCTTACGCAGCCTGGCTGCTCCAGTCCAGTCTACATGGGGTGGCATTTATCTTGTTTCACCCCGAGTGTGGCATTTGTAAGCATCTGGTGGTGGCTGTGCACAGCCCAGGAAAAGACTTGGGCTGAACGTCGCTCCGGGGAAACTCAGATCTCGCCTCCAGTCAGGAGAGTTCGTGGCTCCGCTCTTAGCACAGCTCTTAAATCACCGCTGGGATTTGCAAGGAGTTCACAGCAGCATAACTATCAAATCATGCCTCCGAATTGATCCTGTAGGCTGGGACGCCGGACCCTGGCCGGGGAAGCTATTGATTCTCGACAGCCAGCCTCGCAGGATGGAGAGGCGGTGTGATCTATGCTGTTGTGCTCTTTCCTCGCTCGCACAAGTGACAACCATCACGACACCGGCATCCAGCAGCTCCGTGACATCAAACGCTCCATCGTAGCTGGGTGTGCCATTCAGAGCCCTGCGCAGGGAGGCACACGCGGTGCTGAGCTTTGCATGAGGGGGGGGCAGTCAGTAAACACAGGCGAGATGAGATTGAGCGCTCCCTGTGAAGGCACCGGTGTACAGAGGAATGTGCTTCCCTTGCCGTCTTCTTCCTTAAGCTCTTCTCTTCTGCAAAGGGCTGGATCTCTCTTGCAGACATGCTGACACTTAAGCGTTCGTTGCCATTATTTATAGACTAAATCTGTAATTGGTTGCAGCTCTTTAGAGACACATTCAGGTGCCAGTGCTTTTTTCAGTGCTTGTTATTTGGATGCTATGTGGTATGTACGTTAATCTTAGATATAGTGACCCCAGGACCTTTTGTTCTAATGTATATCTGCCTATTAGCATTGGAAATGCTACACAAATAATGAAAATCAGGGAAGTTTATCTAATTCTGAGCAAGGTTTTGAAGTATAATCAACAGCTTGTTTCTTAGATTTCCTTTGAATTTGTGTTACTTAGCACCTATCACCTGTATTATAAAGAAATACTGAACTTAAGGAGAAATGGAAACTTCTGCTACATGGGCAGCTTTTCATGTGTATTGTTACAAGTTACTATAGTAAAGCTTTTCCACAGACATGGGCTTTTTCCAGTGGAGTGGTAAGAAAATCTTCATTAGGTTCTTTCCATTTGCTAAAAAAATGGCTCTGCATCAGCTTGGGAATTGCAGGAAACAGAAGCCCCTGTGGCTTTGTTCTGCTTGTTCCAGCTGCTTATCCTAGACAGAAGGGCAACCCGGAGAGGGGGGCTTGATGAGTTCTGCTGGTAAAACTAAGAGCAAGTTGTTATTACTCAGGTTAAGAGGTGCTTTTTATGCCTGTGCTGGTTCATTAATATTTTTGCTTTTGCACAGCGTGTTTTAAAATTCAGGTGTAGTTATTTAAAATCTGCATGTGTTAGTTTACCTTCCTGTAGCTTAAAGGCATGGCAAGCTCGGGACTTAAACTTTGTGGTGATGTTTCTAAAGTCTCTATTAATCATTCCCAGGGTGTTTTCAGGCACTGCATTGTTCATCTAGCTTTCAGCTGCTGCTCAGAAATAAGCAAATACAAACCAAAAAATTGCTCTTGGAGTTACACTGCGGAGGAGAAGTCCATGGAGCTGCTGGAAAAACAGCCCAGCCATCCTGAATAAGCCAATAGCGGGGAAAGAAATACAACACTTGTAGTGTGAAAGGCGCTCTCCTTGGCTCTTTGTATGCGTCGGCCACAAAAATAGCAACATTGGGAGCAAAGCTCTATTGGTTAGTGAAAGAGGAGGAAAAAGGTGAGGCTGCTCCAAGTTGTGCTAATCACGTTCTTTCCCGTGATAGCCGGCTTACCTTGGTAGTTACTGCTGCAAGAAGTGCGAAGTTTGAGCCTGCACCTCCTGACGTTTCTACTTCTGTTTCTTCTCTTTGCCTGCTTGCATTGGCTTTGTGGTCACTTTTAGCCATGTCAGCACGTTGAAAATTGCTGACAGTAAACACCGAAGGCATGCATGCATGCTACTGAAAAAAAAACCACACGGAAAACAGCCTTGGGTAAATGGTGGATTTGCTCACTGTTACATGTTCACAGCTTCCAGGCACAGTCTGGAGCCTCTTACAGAATACAGGGTTTGGAATTTTGTTTTTAAAGGGAATTGACACAGGCTATGACATCGCGCTCTTTTCCATGTGAGTTTTGGTATGTGCAGTAGGAGAGAGGTTCGTTGTCCATCATGCTGTATGGAGCAGGAGAAACGCTAAGACTTCCGAGCGGGGCAGCAGCCATGGGCATGCAGGATCCTGGGGTTTGAGTCAGATAATTAGGCCGCCCCTGAGACAGCCTGGGCATCAGAGGGACGCACAGGTCCGATGTCCTCTGTCATCATTGCCATGCCCACCTTCAGGAAGGTGAGCAATGTAGAAACTGCACCGTGTGCTGATCAGTATTACATGCTGTGTGCTGCAGCAGGCTTGCGTTTTACACAGATTGAACGCTGGGCAGGAGAGGGGAGGAAAAGGTACAGTGTTGGGCTCATCTGGGGCAGTCTAGGCTGGGGAACAAGGCTTCTCTTCTAAGTACCTGAGTGTGTCGGCACTTGCTTGTATCAGTAGGGTATCCCCATGATCCTGCCGCTTTCCTGTAGGTTCAGCGTGGCGCTGAGGAGCTGGATTCTGCTTCTACCAAACTTGCCCGTCAATGAAATCAGGTATGACCCCCAGAGCCCAGCTTTGAGCCGCCTGTTGCCAGTGGCTGGGCTCACTGTACGGAGTGCAGGGATGGCGTTAGGCTGGCCTCAATCAAAAATGGATTTTGCTGGGAGCCTGTTGCTGGTTTTATAGGAGTTTACCCAGCTGCTTTGGTGCCACTGCAGCTGTCTGAAGCAGTTGTAGCGCACACCTGGTTGGAAACGTTGTGCTACCTCAGAGCCAAGTCCACCTCTCCAGAGGCTCTCTCCAGGAGCCAGGCCACTCATCCACCCAAGAGAAGCTCCTGCAACACCGGCACTGCAGCGGAGGGTCACCCAGGGACTTCCTCCCTCTTCCCTTTCCACTGCAAAGGTGTGGTGCAGGATGTGGATGAGGTCTGCAGCCTGAACCAGAAACACAAAGATAAAACACAGGCCAGAATCTCATTTCTCTGAGGTTACAGGATGCTTTCTTTGTGGAAATAATGAATTTTTCTGCCTTCAGCTGATACAGTTAGGATCATGATCTATTTTAAGAATATCTGTTTAAAAACATGGTTTCCAAACTCAGTTTAAACTTGGTGTGGTCTCCTTCAGGCCAGCCAGCCAAGCTGCGTTTTAGCATGAGCTAGCCCAAGCTGGCTTAAATCTCTGCTTTTGACTGAATTAAACAAAGCCAACCCAAAGCTGGTGGAGCCTTTACTGCCTTGCCAGCTGAAGGTAAAATGCCACGAGGAACAGGTGCTGAAAGCTGGGAAAAGAGATTGATGTTAGGAGAAAAAAAAAATAAAGTCAAGGGATTTGTCTACCCTTTGTGTGCTGTATGTGCTGCTGCCTGCTCGAGCCGTCAGGCCTGGCAGCAGCTGCATCTTCCTGCCTGCGTGTAGCGCCTGCCCTACTCCAAGCGCTGCGTAGGCAATAAGTAAATAAACCAAAATTATTTGTTTCTTGACACTAGAGATTACACTGAATCGCTGCTGTAAAGCTCCCTGCATTTGAACCCAAAATATTTTTTAAAGAATTCCTAGGAGGGTGTTGGCATATAATGACTAATTTTGTAAATCTTGCATTAAAAGGGGGGTTGTACATTGGCGAGGCTTCTGCTATATTTAGAATAAAACTTCATGCTCCCGCTGTCAGGATGTGAGCTTAATTACAGCATGCTGCAAACTTTGCTTTTGTGAAGGATATTTTTCTGCACCGCTTGCTTCAAAAAGCACAGTTTTGCTGCTATTTTTATGATGCTTTTGTAACAGCAGCAGGAGTTGAAATGGGTTTGGTGAAACTTGAGAAGGATTCTCTGACAAAACCAGTGATAGTAGTTGTGCAGTTCCCAGCTCGTAACTTCTCACCAGCTGAAATGAATCAATGTCAGGAGGAAGGCGTAGATGGTTGCTGTTCCTTTTTTTTTTTCTTCCTTTTTTTTTCTTCTTTTTTTCTTCCCCTCCTGTAACTTGCAATTCACTTTTCTATTACACCCCAAATTATCTGTTAAGATTTTAGTATGGATCCGCTTTTGCCACTGTGTTTAAGATTTGGGTACCTGCTAGGGGATCACAATAGAAAAAGGAAACTGTTAAGTTTGCAAGTTTTACATCCAAAACCAAGGAAAAAGTACACGTGATTCATCCTCCATGCCTTAAGAGATAACTGCTAGCTCCTTGCCGAGCTGCAAGGAGATCTTTGTCCTTATCATGGAATCAGGACGTGGCCTGCGGAGGCTGGCACGCTCTGCTCCAGAGAATAGCAGCGCTGTTGCACCTGAGGTGTGGTGGTAGAGAGCTTGTGGTATGTGTGCGTTGTACCTGAACGGCAAAGGATCTTAAGGCTGCAGAGGAAAATGTGTAGAAATCAGGAAACGTGGAAGATTTGAGGGGAGTGAGGGGTTTGTTTTTTCTTATGGCCTCTTTACCTCGTTCAGCAGAGTCGTTCTCTTGTCTCTTTGTACTGTGTGTGCATTCAGGGTAACTCATGGTGGGAACTGCATGTAGGGAAAGAGTTTTAGTTTAAGCAGTGTAAAAAACAAACAAACAAACAAAAAACACACAAAAAACCCAACCCAAAACAAACAACCAACTTGACCTCTCCACAGACTGTGTTATGTGGAGGGATACACATTTTTTCTTTTTTATCCAGGTGCTGCAACTTGCATATCCTGAATGTTGCTGAGGGTGAGGATTACAATCTAAATTACATCCATAGCTGTGAAGGACAGCTGGCACCTTTCAGAAAGTTCTCAGATGCAACACAGGACTGAGTTACCATTAAAGTTAGTCTGAGAAAACCGCGTTGCTGTAAACACTCTGCTGCAGGAGGGGTGTTTTGCACCAGCCGGATGTTGGGTGCTTCTCTTGATCATTAAATCCTGAAGACCTCCCTTGGTACCTGTGTGCAGTTAGCTGTCAGTGAAGTCCTCGAGCCTAGAGCACCTACAGAGCTACACAAGGTGGAAGCGTTACCTCCTGAAAGCATCTCACTCCATTTCAAGGGTCATTTCATACTAAAGCGGCAAGACATGCAGAAGCCAAGCACGTGAACCTCATACTAGCCCAGGTGTGGGGAGCCACGTGGCCGTGCGTGGGAGGTCAGATTTCAGAGGGATTTCTTTGAAACTATAGAAGAGAAGCGTGCGCGTTTCTCCCGCTAGCACTGGGGTGGTGTTTGAGGCAGTAAGAGGGAAATTCCCAGGCAGTACCGCGAGCGTCCTGCGACAGAGGGTGCTGGGCGGGCAGGCAGCAAGGAGAGCTTTGCCGCGCAAAGGTGCGGTTGGACGGGAGAGAATCTGTGCTGGAGGAAGCAAAGCAGAGCCAAGGGATGCTTTGCTACCTGGTGAAAGGAATTGGAAAGTCCAGATTCAGTCTGCACCTAGGAAAAGATTTCTTAAGGAAAAAAATTAATTAAAAGTGAGCGGCATCTGCCCTCCTCTTTTTTTTCTTTTCTTTTCTTTTTTTTTTTTTTATAATATTGATTGGAGCTGCCATGAAGTGGGAAAAAAAACACATTTTTTTTTAATGGTAGTGGAGAAGTTTTCTGCAAAATATTTAATTTGTCAACATATTACACTAAAAAGTAAATATGACATAACTTGCTGGAAGAAACACTATTTTCACTTTCACAAATGGTAACGTAAATGTTAAATTTGCTTTTATTTCCTCCCTTTGGTTTTTAAAAGGAAAATAAAATAATTGGCCAGATGTCTTTGAGATTTGATGATAGATTACGCAGTACAGAAGCTTGACACCTGGTAGAAAATTCTCCTTTCTGCAAAGCTTTTATAATGTAACAATATAAATTCATGTATCTAAGGTAAACCGTTTTGCTGCCCCTGTGGGACTCACACAAATTTCCCCTATTAGCATGGTGCAAGGATTCTATTGAGACTGCTCACCTGATGAGCAGAAATCTACACAAGTGGCATTTGCAAAATCCCAACAGAGAGATGCTGGCGTTGGAAATAATAACAATGGAAAACATTTTTAATTTAGACAGGACGATGCTCAAAGACATTCCAGCATCTTACTAGAAAATTACTGCTACAATAATAAACAGCCCTGATGGCTACTCAATATCATGAGGTGGTATTTTGCCTGCGTGCTGTGTTTCTTGGCTTGATTTTAGCAGTGTCATGGCAGCCTTCCTCTGAGAAGGGTGCTCATTTCCTATATAAAGGATGAAATGCTCCCCCATTTTCTGAAACACTGCAGGTCCCTCTGTTTCCAGAAACTTTTGAGCAGCACCGCTATCTGAGAGTCAAACAAATAAACCTCACTTGTCCCTGCTTTCCCTGGGATTTTGGACTGGTGGCTCAAACAGTACTTCTCGCAGTGAAGGGAAGGATTTGTTGAGCTGAATTTATTAAATAGGGGCCAAATATTGATGTTCTGATTCTGCGCTTACCTGTTCTAAGACAATGTAAAAACAGAGCCAAGACCTTTATAATTCTGTTTTTGCTTTATTGACAGTGTGCCAGAATAAAAGTGGCATAATGTGGGAAAGTATAATGAATATTTTGCCTAGAACAACTTTGGTGTGTTTATGTTTCTTTAAACATAATCTAAGAAAGACATTAATAAAACACTTTCTGTCAGTGAGATCTAAGCATTAGTCTCTAGACAGTTCTTGCTGCAATTAAGAATTACATAACAATCTGATTGTTATGAGTCAAAATAATAAACTAGTAAGGATTAATAGAATATTTGGCTAGAAAAAAGGGAGACAGAATGTCTTGTCTTTCTGTGGGCTGTGCAGAGAAAAGCTCTTCCACAGGGGACCAAAGCTTTTGGAAGAGAAGGGACTGAAATGGGTGATTTAATATACCTTCTAAGAACAAATGTTTTGACTAATGCCTTGCCCAGGACATTAAGTAAATGGCAAAGCAGAGAATTTCTTTGCTAGACGCTGTTCTATTTGCATGAAGGTACTTTCCTCTATGAATTAGGCTGGTTGATGCCGAGAAATATTGACTTATTGAGGCAGACTGGGCAGAGAGTTTCATAAACAGGATATTTTTACCTACTGGTGGTCTACTTCCATCCCTTCTCTGCTCTTTAAAGGTTTTCTGCATAAGAGGTAGTTTTAAGTGATAACGCTGTGATATTTTTTTTCCTGAAAGAAATAAAATCTCCTTACTCCTAGTCCCAGTATCAGTATGCTGCTTCAAGGAGAGCTGTATTAATGCTATTAATTGTCTCTTTAATGCATTGTTACTGCTGGCACCTCAGAGTCTGATCTGGCAGGAATGGCCAAGTGGCAAAGAGGCACCTTGAGACCTTCTGTTCTCCGGCTCCCTGGAGAAGTGTAGGTGGGTGGAAAAGAGGAGTAGCAAAGCACTGGAGAAGAATGATGGTCCATCTGCCTCCTTTCTCCTATAAGTGGTAGTGCTGGAAACTTCGGTCTGGTTAGGGTGTAAGTCTTTCTATCAGAGACCAAAATGACGACCGGTCTGAGTTGAAAGTCACTTCTGTCGCCTTGTCTCCCCAGACCCTAATGCAGTAACAGCAAGGCTCTGGTTTCACAACACATCCAGGATGGACCTCAGGAAGCAGAGAGGCATGAAAGGTCAAGAGCCGCCTTTTACTTTATCAGACCCAAAGTTTGATTG
This sequence comes from Alca torda, assembly GCA_008658365.1. Classification (NCBI taxonomy): domain Eukaryota; kingdom Metazoa; phylum Chordata; class Aves; order Charadriiformes; family Alcidae; genus Alca; species Alca torda. Next base: position 13,240,044 of record CM018079.1, on the reverse strand, counting down.
GGCAAATTAGATCAAGTAAATATTTAGCAGGCACAGGCTGCCCGGCCTGTAAACATCAAGGAGAATATGATATATGACAGGGTAAAACCACCAATAGCTGGCCAAAGTCCCAGCGAACGCAAGCACAACAGTGCAGGGCATTCACTCCTGCGATCCGGGGCACGGCCTCCTTGGCAGAGCCCCAGCTGCAGGAGAGCCAGCGTGCAAGGGGACAGCCAGGCTGGGCAGGGGGCTGGCCTTGCAACCGAAACGGGGGAGAGAAGAAAAGGACATTCTCCTTTCTCTTCCTTCCTCAAATGAGCACTGGGTGATGTTTCTGTTACTTCTGACACGTTTCAGAAATAAACATCAATAGGAGCTAGAGAAGCAGAGCTTGCAGCAGCCCAGTCTTTGTGCATTTTGCTCCACGGGGTTTCCTCTTCCCTCCTGTCACTTGTTCTTCTGAGGAGACTTTTCTGACTAAGACAATAGCAGGCTCCTTTGCTACTGGCTCTCTTTGTGTCAGCCCACCAGCGGGGGATGCTTTGTAAGCCAGAATGAAGATAAAGTCCCGGAAGACCAAGTAATCAAAATGAGGCGGGGAGGGGGGCTACCCACAAAGGACAACTCAAGTTTTCTCTAATTTTGTGGCATTCACAGCTGGGTTGTGGTCACGGCTGACACAAGACAACTGGTTCCTGGTGGATCTGAGTCTTCACCACTGTGTGTTACTTGCAAAATCTGCCAACTTCCTGAGGTCGTTCTGGCCAGCAAGTAGTGGGTAGGCAGGAGCTGCCATAGGAATTAGTTGCCAAAATCAGGCAGCCCAAAAGGCCGCCTGCTTGGCCTGCCCGTGATGTCTGTCTTGGTTTTGATTTGCAGCTGTTACCCACGTAGGAGATTTATGTGAAGTGTAGATCAGAATCTAGAATTATATTCAGCACAGGAATATTTCAGTTCTGGGAGTTCTGGTTCAGAGCGATCGCTTGTTCCAATTGCAAAAAAAATAATCCCTCAACTTTTATTGGAAGGTCTTCCAGGGAAGGCCTTGAACAGATTTATGTTCTTTCTTTCAATCTGTACAGCACTGCTGCTGCTGGCAACTGTGTGCTTGCTTCCAAAGGAGAACAGCATACAGCACAACACGTACATACAATGCAAAACTTGTCACTTCCATAGGCAGAACTATCAACCTGGCTACTACTATAGAAGTGCTAAGAGGAACACTATATTCATCTGGATTTTTTTTTTTTTTTCCTTTTCTTTCTTGAAGCTTTCTAGCTTTTCTATCCTTGTGCAGAACAGATGCAAACCAGGTAGCTAACAGAGATCCCAAATGTGTAGTGAACTTTCGCACATCCATATGCTCCACTGTGCACTGAGAGGGAGGGAGGACGCTGTTGTGGGCAAAGAGGTACGTGATGATGTTCCCTATATAAAAAGAGCACACCCCGGCAGCATGTCCGAGGAAGCATAAGCTGGAGTTCTGTGGCCACCATGGGGCCTGAGTGGCTTGGAGGGGGGTTAGGTATCTGTATCAAAGCTGGGTGCGGTTTCCTGTGTTAGAATAGATGAATAGAAAAATGAAAAATAGCCTCTGAAAAATGGTTTGGAGATCTGAGTTCCAGCTTGGCATTTTAGTTTTTGATCCCTAAGAAGGGATCCAGAGCTACTGGAATTGCATTACTTTGAGCAGTTCAGCACTATTGGTACGATGTCCAACGTTAATAACCATTTCTCTGATTGTCTAAACATATAGTAGAGAAAAGAAAAGAAAGTATGTGCTACTAGATGGCCTTAAATCTATGTTGTAGGATTGATAAATCCTGGTGTCTCAGACCAAAGAGGAAAGTTGTTCCATTTACTAGGTAGAAGAATGCCTCGTGCCCTGATCAACCACGATCCTGTCCATAATTGTCAATCCTTTCAATCAACTGTCGGTGCTCAAGACTCCAGGATTACGCTGAAAATACCACACCAAGTGATTTGTTTGCCCTGCTGATGTGGGCACCAAAAAAAGCCACCTTGCAGGCAAGATCTAGCCCTTAGCATCACTGTGAGTGAAACATTTTGGGTCTGTCACCCACGCTTTATTTGGGGAAGTACCGGAATCAATTTTGGACGTCAGGTTGAGGACTGTGCTGGAGAAGCACTAGGCCTCTTGGTTCAAAATGGCTGACAGAGCTGTCCCAGAGGCATGTGATGGCCTTGTCAGTCAGGCCCTGAGCTAACGTCAGAAAGATTATGGTGGGGCATTTTAAGGTAAATTTAGCACAGTTTTCAGTTTGTCTTAAATGCTGTACTGTGAGTTGTGGGGATCTTAGGAGATGGTTGAGGTGCGGCACCAAAGGTTCCAGTGTGGAGCACAGCAGATTACCAAAAGTGGGGATGTTTTCAGCTGTTTGAAATCAAACTGGCTTCCCTGGTGTCAGTGCCCCTCAATCCCTTGTGTGCTTTCCAAATTCTGCCCTCTGGGCCACTATCAGGGTGTTCTGCAAAGTGCTCTCTGATATGAACAGCATCCAATTTGCCTCCATTCTTCAGGCTTCTTAAAGAGCCCAACCGAAAACAAATGTAGTCATGAGCTTCTGATGTAAATTTATTAATGCTTGGGCACATAACAACATCCCCATTAGATACCTTCTTTGAAATAAAGTGCAACGGATGACTGTTTTGCCACTTTTGTGCGCTGTTATGTGGTAGATTTGTGTGGTTCGTGATGGTAAATGCCAGTCTAACATTGCCAGTTTCAAGGCAGTGACTATTGATGTGAACTGGCAGGAACAGAAAACATTTCCAAAAACGTCTTTCAGTTTTGAGGTACCTGTATGCGCAAAGGCCTGATGTTTAGAGATCTGATCCTTAGTATTTTTCAAAACCTGAGTCCTTTATGTGTGTAATTGAGGCATGCTTAGTATTTGAGCTGTTCTGGAAATGAAAAGGTGGGTGGTTGTTTTTTCCTCTCCTGTTCCTGTAACTGACAACCTGAAATTCCACCTCTCCGGACCAGTAACATTGTCTTCTGTAGTGGAGCATGAACGTGCCCTACTCGGGGCCTAGAAATCAAGGTTGGAGGCGACAACCACCACTCCTTACTCTTCGCATCACCGGTTTCTCTTGCTCCTCTTCCACTTTTTGCCGCTCCTTCATGGCGGCAGAGCTAACCCACTGCCGCTTGTAGCAGGGTCCTTCCCTTGGAGGCCTGGAACTGCAAACAAAACATTTAGTCTACATGTGCTTGTTTGGATTTCTAATCTGATGAAACCTTGCTCCAGATTCTCCCTGCAGGAAATGAAGCAGGAAATGGCATTTTCTCCATTTCCTTTACCTCAGCATCACCATGAGCATCATCTGATGAGATGATACTATGCTTGAGAAACACTTAGGGGATTTGTTTTTCTCCTGACGAATGTAGGCTCTGTCAATCCTTCCATTTATTTCCCTTGCAAGTGTGAATTATAAGAATGTTCAGGTTTTTTATCTAAGCAGATTGCAGACATTGGACGTACAGACATCAATTTTATTACACTTTTCTTCCACAATATTGATTAATAGGCAGCTACCTCCATTGTGTAGGCCTAGGTTCTGGAAAAGGCTATTTTATTCTCGGGAATGATCCACACAAACTGTAAATGTGTAGCTATGCTATCATGGCGTGTTTTATTCAAAGGGGATGGGAAGGAGGAAATTCTTGCTGCTTTAAACCTTACTGTGGTTTTTGCATATCTCGAGTCAGGCCTCAAAGATGGAAACCAGTCAGTCCCTTCAGAGGCACCGTTTCAAATCAAATAGTGGAATATGTTTTAAACAAGTAACAAGTGTGCAATGTATGCCTTCAAGTAACTGAATCTTAAAAATTAATAACATTTTTATCCTGAAATGAAAATCTCCATGGGAGTTCATCTCCAGTGGCCCTGCCTATGCATCTGCTTTGTTGCTTGTGCTGGTCCATGTCAGAGAACATGGGTGATGGGGTCCGGGGCCAGTTTCGTGCCCAAAGAGATTCTGGTCTGAAGAGAACGACCAAAAACTGGAAGTCCCTGAAGTGGGAGGAGAGCTGGGGGGAGGCAGACCTTGAAGAAGCTTGAAGGGACCATTGGGTACCTTCCTTGAGTCCCAAAATACTTCCTTAGTGGTTCACCAGCAACAGGTGGAAGGACAATGGGTGGCAGATCCTCTAGTCGCTGTACCAGAGTTAAGAGAGTGAAAACAACATCTAGGACGCTTTGCATTATTTAAAAGCCTAGTCTGTCTTTCATGATACAGCTCCCCAGGCATCTCAAAGCTGTGAGTATGGCTTGCGTCAGGACTTAAAGCTTATCGGCTCACCAGCTTGCCAGGTGAGGAGGCAGGAAAGCCTGTTGCGGTGTTCAGGGCTGAGCAGTATACCAGGATGTAAAGCAAGAAAGAAAAGCCTCATCCCATCTATAGGTGATTGGGAGAGTGCAAAGCCCTTCTCTGACTGCAGCTAATGCGGATGCCCATGTGGGATGCCGTGGCAGGACCCTCCCACAGGACTCTGTCTGCAACTTCCTCTCGCTCCTGAATGCAAGCAAGTGGGAAATCTACCTTTCCTGTCAATCAGAGCTTCCCCAAGTAACAGCAGAAGGACAAAACTGGCAGGATTCTTGTCAGTTTTGCTGCTGCCCATAGGGTACTGATTATCATTAATGAGTCTTATTGATTTCACTGTGCAGCTTCTTGGGAACAACAGGAGAAGCCTGTCTGCAGACTCGGAAACGCAGCACGGCAGTGGGTCGTATTTGGAAAGTTAGATGTGCAATCACAAGGGCTGGCTTTTTTTTTGTTGTTGTTGCGTTGTTTTGTTCAAATTAAAGGCTAGATTCTGCAGAAGCTGATGATTTCAAGAGCCACATCCTTCCCTGGTCTCATCAGGAAATCATTCCACTTACCACTGGTGAGTAGGTGAGTGGGTTTCTTGAGCCCTCACAGCAGCAGTATTCTCAGCTTCAAGAGAGGGAAGGAGTTGCAATGTGACAAAAGTCTCTCGGGGATCTCTGGGTCTGACGCTTTCAAGGCAGCCTGGGTTTTTGTTTGTTTTGGTACTGGTTAGCTCTGGCTGCTGCATTGCTCTTTGGCCTGTCATCTTTCTTAGTAGCGATCCTTGTTGTAAGGTGTGGAAATTAAATCTCCAGATCCAGAGCCCTAACTGAAGGGGCAGTATGTGGAAGGATTCCCCCTTTACCTAGACATTATGTCTCCAGCTCATCCTGCCCCCACCCCTCAGCCCTGGTGAGGAATGCCAGCAAAAACAAGTGCTGTTTGTTTGTTTGTTTGCATTTTGCTGTAAAACTGAAAATAGGAAAGTTACTGCGGGTTTTTTTAAATAATTTTTTTTTTTTTTTTTTTAACCAAACAGATGTTTCCCAACAGCTTTTCCCTCTTGGTTGAAAGCCCCTAATTTCTGTCAAAACACCCATCAGGCAGTCACTCTTTAACTAGCTGTGCTCAGGCCGCCCGTGGCATCCTGGTGCCTGCACTGAGTTTTGAGTCCGCAGGGGGTTTGCAGCTCCCAGAGTAACTCGGGAGTGCGGAAGGCGACATCTTGGGATTAACTCCATCCTCTCCTCACAAGTTGCTCTCTTGATTATTTCCTTATTTGTTTTTTACAATTTTTTTCCCTGCAGATAGACCTTTTTAAATCTAGGCGGTACTTCCTCTCCCTGCCCTCCTCATTTCAGTGTTGCAGCTGGCAGTGTCTCCAGGCGGGAGTGATGGCAGCCCAGTGACATTTATCCTTCGGTAATCAGTTAATTGGCACAGCCCTCTACCTTTCAGCCTGCACTTCTTAGGATCACACCGGATTTCGGACCTGTGAGAACTTTGCTGCGGAGGGACAGCTTGATCATTAAACCCATTAGCCAGATGCCAGCCCTGGCTGGGGCGACGACGGCCACGGGCAGGTGCCAGTTGTGCACTGCCACGTCCTTCTCTGGGACAAAGTTGGCCCACGGGACTGGGGAGGCAGCTCTGAGGAGGTCAGGTTCCACCTCAAAGATGTCTCCCTTGATTCCCAGCGGTATGTGCCATCCCTTCCCTGCAGTGCGGAGGGGAGAGGAGGGTTTTAGCCCCCTCAGCAGCCAGAGGTGTGGGACACGGCTAGGGGCACGATGCCGAGCCTCCTGGCTCGCTGGCCTGATCTGGTGTGGCAAATCCCCTTTTCCTAGGTTCCTGTGGCCACGGCAAGGGGAAGTGGGAAACTTTCCACATCATTTGCAAAGCTGCCCTCAGAGTGAAGCCATCTTATATAGTCTGTTTAAAATTAAACAAAAGAAAAAAAGTATAAAATGGAGACATCCCCTCGCTCCCCCATCTCCTTATCTCTCACTTAAAAGTAAAGGAAGTAGCACATTTTAAAGCAGCTTTGTTTCTGTGGATTAAATGAATTGAAATACAGCTTCTTCCTCCCTTGATTTTCTGCCCTTGGCCAGGTAAAGCGCTGGTCCATTGAAATATTGACTATCATTAGCCTGAGATTTGGATTTTTTTTCATCTCTCGATGAAGCACAGATCTTTTTTTGGTTACCATCAGCCCTCTCTCGTAGCTGTTCCAGCGCAACACTTCCCCTTTGATATGACAATGACTTTGTACAGGGGAACGACCTTTACCAGAAGAAGAATTGTTTCAAGAATTGATGAAGGGTGAAAAGAAATTGGCAGCATATCATTAAAAAAAAAAAAAAGAAGAAAGAAAGAGAGCACACCTTGGCGTGTAGAGGAAGGAGGAGGGAGGCGGCTCTGTGAAGGCAGCAGAGAAGCTAACAGGCCAGCTTAAAGCCCCCTTAACAATGTGCCGTTGCTCTCCCCAGCTCATCCATTGATTTTCCCCTGCCCTCCATAGGCCCGGCTGCAGTTAAACCTTGTGTCCTCCACGTGATGCTGAACCGAATCAGATTTTGCTTTTAGTTGTTCGATCAAATTTTCCTTCCTTGAGCTTAGAAGGCACACTTGGGACTTTATAGTAATTGCCTCCCCACGCTGAACTGCTGATACCTTTATTGGATTGGCGTAGGGTTTCAGAGGACTGTGTTTAACATGCAGTGAGCCGCAGCAATGCAAACAGCTCCAGTGTTTAAACAAGCATCCATTAGGCCAGGAAACAAGACAGTGCCAGCCCATTTGGTGCTCTTTAGAGCTGGCAGCTTAAGGGGAACCGTGCAGCAGGGTTTGCTTGGGGGGGGGGGGCAGGGGGGGCACACAAATGCAGTGTCAGGAAAACAAGCGAAGCATCTCTGTAGGTTTGTGAGAAATGAGCCGGGGGTGGGGGGTGGAACTTGCGACTGGGGACATGTGCAAAGCTCATTAATATCTCATTATGTTCGAATTGCAGTCTCCCAGCAGATTGGCATTAACATGTGATGTGCTGGAGGAAGGGGCTACAGGAGAATGGCAGGGATATTTTAAGCAAGCTTTTTTTTTTTTTTTTTCCCCTTTACATTGAAGAAGCGGAAAAAACAGTGTGTGCAGGGCAAGGTGCCAGCAAACCACGATGTTTTGTGCATCAGCCCAATACAGTACACTTCATCAAACAAGAACAGCGCTCAGTTGGGCTTATCATAGTACCCACTAGCATCTTTTGGTATTTCTAATAAACCTCCTTTATTTTCAGGAGTGCTTAACTCAGCTGTAAAATTTGGCTCAGTGTGAAACTTCCAACATTCAGGATCTCAGCCCAGGATTAATTCCCCCCCATCCCCAACTGGCATACTGGGGAGTGCGGGGGGTTACTTCAACGTTTTGCTCCCTTCTCGAAGTTTGTAGCTAGAATGGTGTCCGAAATACTTTTTCTCGTGCTCCTATACTGAAATAATTTTGTTTTATCCTTAACTGGAGAATGGCAGTCATTAGCTTATCAGCTGATAAGCTGCAGTCATTAGCTTATCAGCTGACATCAGTGCCCTTACTGGCTTCTGCAGGACCACATACATTTTTCTGATAAAATCTTGGCTGCCATGTTACTGGGAAAATACCCATTGGTTTTAGGACTGGTTATTCCTTGACTTTCTATGCCTGAACGTATAAATCCTCTTAGAAAATAAAAGACAACTCCCAACAATGGCTTATCCAAAAAAGAACAAGCAATCAAGGACTTCATCTAGCAGGCTCTCCTCCCAGTGCTCCCAGTTACTGAGTTGCATGATTTATCTGGGTAAACTTTCATTGAGAAGACTGGAGTCGTGAGAGGGGCACAGAATGTACTTCTTCTGTACTCTGCAGCACTGGCCTTTCATGCAGAAGAGTTTTACTGATGTGTACCAATGAAACCTATGGGTTTTGCTTTTCTGCAGACACCTAGTCCTTCTACTATTGCATACAAAAATCATTTTAATAGGCGCTGTATTTGAGGAGACGTTTATAGCCAAACTGTAAGAAAATCATTCTTCAACTCCTTTTGTGCTACAAGAGCAAAACAACGGTTAAATTAGCTCTGACTCTTATGAAATGCTTGCAAGCCCATAGATCTTGGTTCAGACTGCGTATTATGTTTGAACTTTATTGCCCAGGCTATTTGTTATGTGTTTATCCTTCTTAGTAAACTTTCTTTTGCCTTTATGGAACAATATTGGAGCCCTCCAGTGGCCAAACTAATCATTCTGAGGAATGGAGTTCAAGTTCTGCCAAGGAGGTTGATTATTTTTTTTTTCTCTTTTCTAGTAAAAAATAAATTTGGTGATCTTTTTATAGTCAGGATTTATGTGGAGTTTATTTGAATCACAGCATCATATGTGAGAAGTAAGGAAAGCTAGGAAAAAGAATAAATAGCCTCTTTGCATATCTAGGATCTCCATATATTTATTCTTCCATAGTTTCAATAATTTAATGAGTTGATTGTTTAAATAAATTCAATTAGGTAACATTTTCTGAGAGGATCCCATTATGCATATGAGGCAGAGAAAAAACATTTTGAGTACTGTGATAATTCACATTTCCTTAAGTGACTCTATCAGTGTTCTGTGACTTTTTATCTGTGATGTGGCTGGTCTGTTCTCTAGCAGAGCCTAATTTTTGTACATGACATTGTCATTCACATCAGGGGCCTTGGCAGGTTGAAGATTTTCGGCCTCAAGGCTCCCTTTTCTGCGGCTCCCACTGGTGCCTTTCGCTTTTCAGGGTCTTTCACTGTGATACGCACTCTGTGTATGGAATAATTTATTTATATTCTATGCCCTCGATAATAGTAAGGAGTGTTGAGATCGTCTAGAAAAACTAACAGCTAAAATTGCTTCCTTATGCCTCCTCGTGTTTGGTGTGACGGTTATCACAGTTCTTCCTTCTAGATACCAAGCTGCAACAATAGTCTTTAGTGACCCAAAATCAGATGGGTAGATCCACAGTAACATTGGAGCTGGGAGTTTTTGGGAGGAGGTGGGGGATGACGAGGGGAAGAGGAGAAAGTATGGTCACTTGTTTATCTTTTAATAGGATGACTGCAATCTGGCAATTCAGTCCATGTTCAAAAAGCAGTTAAGCAAGTGCTTAAGGTTGTTATTCCTGCACTGACCCCTCTTTATTTAGGGGTCACTGGAAATGAGTTTGTACCACTTTGCCTTGTATAGCTGCAGCTTTATAAAATCATGTATTATCATCAAAATGCTTCAGAACTAGAACATTCAAAAACTGGTAGAGGGAGAGTTGTGTTTGTTTTATTTTGGTAAAAAGCTTCTGAGTAGCTTTTCTTCCGCAGGCACTGTGGGCATAGGAACAATTGTACCGGGTCACCTCAAGGGTCAGTGTCCTCTCCCCAGCAGAAGTCAGTGAGCAGAGTGTAAGAAAGGGAGCAGGCACAGCGTCAAGCCCTTGCTGGCACATCTTCCCATCTTCCAGCCATCACAGGTGTAAGAACCACTTGCTGAGCCCAGCTGTAAGCAGTTTGCTTTTGCAGCCCCCTGTGAAGAAGGTTTCTTCTTGTTCTTGCAAGGTGGGGTGAAAATGAGGAAAGCCAAGAAACAGTCGCAGCAGAAACTTGTTGCTTGCACTGCAGATGGGGGGCGAGTTATGCAAATTCCTCTCATCGGCAGTAGCTGGAATTCCTGGAGCAACTTTAGGCATCGTTTCCTTTCATGTTTTTTGTGTGAGTTTGAGAATTGCGGGAGGAGATGGATGCCCAGCTCCAACTGACTTTTTGAGGAAACTGCTAATGAGATCAGTTTTTCTCATGGCTTTTTCCAAGACCTGTAAGCGCTAGCGGAGCTGGGAAGAAAGTACTCAGATGGACGGGGAGAGGCTGATGGCAGAATATGAATATGCACTGAGGGCAGGAGCAAGAAGAGGCCTTGTAACCATCAGAAGGAAGGCTAATGCTCTAGAGCCACTTTGCCTTCAGCAGCCACATAACATGCATGCGAGGCTGTGAGATCCAAACTGTGAAAATATGGGGAAACAGTGACATAGGAGAGGAAAAAAGATGGGACTGTGCAAGGGGGGAGCAAATGTTCCCCACCTGCCTGGTGCACGTTTCATACCCAGCTCCCCGAAGCCTCCCATCACCGCACAGAGCTGCTGCCACCGTTGCTAGCTTGCCATTTGTTTGTCGTAGCCTTCTCTGAGGGCTGCTGCCACCCGGATTAGAGCTTCAGGGGTCCGGCAGAGCTGTGGGAAAGCGGAGGAGGCAGGGACCGTTTGTAGCTCTTAGCCCCTCAATGGGGCAGCAACAGGAGAGCAGCTTTATCCCCAGGGACTCCTGCCTGCGTGCCTGTACTGAGAGACCTTGGAGCGCAAGCTGGGAACGCCACAGCGCACGGGCTGTCTGCAGCCCTGCTGTGCTGGGGCCGAGAGGCAAATCTGTACTGTTCTGTGGTTTCGTCTGAATCCTTGTGGTTTGAACCTCTGCTAGACAGTGGCTGTGTGGAGAGACGGCATTCCCAAGAAGGGCGCTGTGCCCTGCTGCGTTCCCCCCGCAGCTCCTCAGGGAGCCTTTCACCCAGTACCCATTTAGCAACTCACTGTCTGGTAACAATTCCAACAACAATTCCAGGCCCTGTACGGAGAGAACCTCCTTGGGTAGTTTATGCTACTGTACAGAGACACAGGGAACAGTTGAGGGGAAAAATATCTGCTCTACTTTTCAGGCATTGCAGTCCTTTCTCATTAGCAGGGAGAGGAGAAGGCTGGCACTACTTTACTGATGAGTCAGGAAAATCCTCTATGTTTGCAGTGTCAAATGCTTCTAATATGATTATTGCGGGTCTGAATCTGGAGTTTGGCAATACCAGACAGCTTTGGTTTGGGGAAAAAAAAAATAAAAAAAAAATAGCAGTGCCTTTTGTCCCCAGACATACTGAAACCATGGTCTCCTGCAAATCCTACAGCCACCAGGACCCACAATATTCAAGGTTGGTTCTTGGTCTCGTGTCTTCCACCTGGCATTGAAAAAAGTCAGTCTCGGGCAGCTGTGCGTTTTAAAGCCGGGCCCTTAATGTGATTCTGAAATATGCTAATTGCCAGGCTTTTGTTTTCATTTGACAGTTTTGAAAAGCTCAGAAGAAAGGAGGAAAAATAAAAGAGTATTGTAAATAGCCCTAGGAAAAACCTCAACCTGCTGCCCATGTAATTTCCTTTAAAAACAAACTTTCATACTGTGGGAAGCTTTATCACACAGCAGATTTACACACAGTCCTATAGGCCCCATATCTACATGAGTTTCCATCATTTCTTAAGCGTGCTTGCCCATTGTTAAAGTTGTTACTAAGGTTACTACGACTGTTATTTAAGAAGGAAGAAGTGCTTGCTTTCCCCAAAGCTTGTCTATATTTCCCTACTATCTGTGCATCTAATTAAAAACACTTTTTTTTTTTTTTTTTATTTCTTCTCTCTAGACTTTGCTTAGACCATCATGGTTATAGCAGTAGTGTTTATCTGGAATTTAAATTCACAAGCCCCTCCTGCTACCTCTCCCCTTATCCTTGCCCCTTTTGAATAATCCAGAAGTGATTAAGCATGTAAGTAACTAAGCAAGAGCTTGGAGCTGCACAGCCTTCTTTCCCCTGGCACTACAAGAAAGTAAGACTCTTTCCAAGAGCTAATGTAATGTAATTATAGGCCAAACTATGAAGATTTCAAGCTTTTTTTTCTTGGAGTTTAGTGGGACAAAACTGAAACCTCTGGAAATGAAACTGGGGGAAGGACCTGACCCACGCAGGCAGAAATCTTTATTAAATGCAGATGTCAACAGCAGTAGCATGTAATTAGTGCTCTAATTGTGACTGGGCAAATAATGTTGGTGGCTTGGGGAGTGTCCAGATGCAGGCATCTGACTCTGCTGGATGTCTCTCTTGGAGCTTGTTACCAAGGCTCCCTTTAAGGTCAGTGAAAAGAAAGAGACACTTCTAGAGCATTATTTATCTCATTCCTATCTCAGCTTGGTGTAGGGGATATGAATCGTATCCTTAAAACTGGAATGAATCGAGTTGTTCTTGCCTGCAACTTTCTTATGGTGCCTACAGGAGTTCCCAGGCTCTTTCTGTCCTGTTCGCAGCTCCCCCCTCCTCTACACCCTGCCTTTTTCCTGAATAAGAAAAGAAAAAGAAGCAAAAACAGTTATTGATCTAAGAAGATATATTGTATATAATGTATTCCCATTGGCTGGGCACAGGATTTGGGAGATTTGAGTCCAATTCTAACCCTGCCACTGACTTCATATACAGCTTTAGGCAAGCTTGCTGCTGTTTTCTTAAGTGAAATGCAGAGGTTTAATATATGTTTGCATCTGAATGACAGACACCATTTAAGTGCTAAGTGTTGGTTTGGGTTGGGTTTTTTTTTTGACGCAAAAATAGGGTTTGGTTTTTTTCTTTTTAGATTCAGCCCGCCTCTGTTTTTCTCTGAGACCAAAATCCACGTAATTCTGGTCGTAGCCCAAGAGTACTTTATCTCCGGACTAACAAATTAAAAGTGCTTTAGTACTAGGTGGCTCATCACTCCTAGAACAAGAGGAAAAGGTGGGAATGAGAGCTCTTTTAAGAAGGAAAATAAGATCGGTGGGAGCCCATTACATGAATGCACAGCTGGCTTATGGTGCATTTCTGTGGCTTATCTAACAGCAAACTAGAATGGCTTGTGCTTCATACCTCCAAGGGGTTTAGGAAAGAATTGTGGTGTTCTCAGTGACGCAGTCTTACCTACAACATCTAACAATAGCAAATGCTCTTTTGTCTTCATGTGTTTATTTGACACTGTTAAAGGCACAAACTCTCAGCGGTGAATGGGACTTGAAGTCTAAATTTAATTTGGATTAGCTGCTAATATATGCTTACTATGCATAGATTGTTGAGTTGAAAACCCATGTGGGTATCATGGGCACTGCAATGAGATGCAGTTCCTCCCTTTGGAGGCCTGTTTTCAAAATACACAAAACTGAATTATAGTATTCTGGTGCATGGCCGCGGCTGGGAATTCGACCTGTTTAGCAGAGCGCTGACCACCTTTCTCCTGGTCGTCTTCTCGGTTTGTATGGAGACATCTCGAAGCCTTACCCATCTCTGGGATTTTGGCAAACTTTTCCTTCCATTGCTACAAGTGAGTTCAACCCTCCCACAGCTAGCAGTTTGGGGAATTTGCCTGCAGACAGGCGGCTGCCATTCCCCAACGCTGGCATCGTTGCCCATGTTGGGCATCGTTATCACGTGACAAACAAAACCGCATTCACACTGTTGAGGAAGGTGCTTGAGGAAGGGAGAAACGGTCCACGCTGCGCACTGGAAGGGCACGAAAGTCAGGAGCGAACAGTATGAATGGCTTGGGCAGGTTTCCCATGGCTGCTGTCTTTCCTAGGTGCTCCAGGTACGCGCAGGGAGCGAAGAGATTCACTAGACTGCAACAGAGTGCATCCTTTTTAGGATTTGCCCTTTGGGGAAGCATGAAGCCAGTGCACATATGCGAGTCAACTACAGTGTGTATGTATATTCAGACTAGTGATGGGAGAGTGGAAGGGGTTTATCCTGGGTTGGGGACAGCTGCTGTAGATGCAATAAGGAAGGTAAGACCTGATCAATGGTCTTGGTCTGATATTGTTATTTGTTGCATAAACAATTCTTTGTATTTTAGGTTGCTTAGGGTACTCAAGGTGAAGCAGTTACTTAAATATGGTGGTGAATCAGGGTCTTGATTTGCTTAAAATCTCTTTTCTACTTCTTTTACTCTTCACCAGCAGACTTAAACAGTACATTTGCAGTTCACCCAACCCAGCAGGTCCAGCCTTGAGACTCTGTGACTCTGATAATTGCTGGGGTCTGGGAGACCAGACATGTACTTTTCCATTAGTAGCTGTTGCGTGCCTTTGTGGGACCCAAGGTCAGCTTGAGGTGAAGGTGCTGGGGCAACAAAGAAGTAAAGTTTGTATGGTTTGCTTGGCCATGTTTAGGGCAAAACTGCTATTCAGTGCTGTCTGGCCTTTAGCCCATGGCAAATAGTTCTCAAACTGTGCTCAGAATAATTCAGAACGTGTCTGGGGCATCCTGTACAATCCTTTGACTCCTTGAGTCTTAACAGATCTTCAACGATCCTGCATTTTTTTTTTTTTTTTTTTTTTACAGTGCTGGCTATAACTTGTATTGAAAGCAAAAAAGGAATGTAAAGGAGAGCTGTTACATTAGTGTCCATATCTGAAGGAGTTTTGGTGCAGAAGAATGGACCACTAACTCCTAGCGAACGTAACAGGGGCTGAGGACTTCAGCACCTCTCACGATTGAGCTGTGGGTTTTGTGCGGGAGCCTTACAAAACTGCTGCTGCATGCATTCTTTTAAATAGATATGCAAAGGCAAGGCAAACAAGCAGTTCTAGCATTGCTCTTCTTTCCTAGAGAGGGATGAAGCTGATTGTGCTGATCAGGGAATTGTTTGGATGAAGGAAAAAGCCAGATCCCTTTTGGATGTTTCTGACATCTTTTCTATTTTAGAATTTTCAGTTAGTTGTTTGTGGTTTTGTTTTTGTTGTTTGTTTGTTTTTTGTTTTTTTTTTTATGGTGTATAACCTAGCACAATTCTACCTCCAAACTCATCTGTCCCGTGTTTATTTTTTTTTTTTCCTTTGCCCAAAAGACATGGCTCAGGAGCACAATGAGAATTGGGACTTTGAAAAAATATGAGTATTAATTCATTAGCATGCAAAAGATTAATTTCCCTCCCCCTTCTCCCCATGCTTGGGTCTCCTTTGCAATGCCTACTGCACTGATAATTGTTTAACCTGTACTTAGATAACCTACACTCCTTTAAAAGTATTTGTCCTTGCAAAGACATCTTCGGTTCACCTACGTCTCTGACAAGCTGCACAGTCGGGCACGGGGGACAGCTGGGGAAAAGGAGGCAGGCTTACGGAGACAAGCTCTGGGATAAATTCACCATTTTGTTTGCAGCCCGGTATAAGTACTGCTGTTGATACACAAGATTTTTCTTTTTTATGTGTTAATTGTGGAAGCCCGTTCTGATCTTTGAATTATTTTCAAATGGAAGTTTCATTTACGATGATGTTACGCCGAGAGGGTGATGGAAATGTGTGGGCTTGAACAGGTACCGTATATACTATAGACTACCTGGCTCTCGTTTCCTTCCTTTTCTGATGGTATCAAACACTTAGTCGTGTGGAAGAATCCCTGAAATTACTTACCCGACATTGATTTGAGGAACTGGAAGATGCTACTTCATGCAACTGTGGAATAAGAGCCATGTGTTGACATGAGGTGGTGTTTGTTGGGAGGTAAAACCAGTGAAATGAATGGGAGGCAACTGTACCGTTTCTGAGTTCAGCCTTCTGACAGCTTGCTACCAGTCTTCTAGAGATCATACACTACCCAGGCTTTGGTAATAAAAGAGTTTGAATAGCAGCTAATACCCCATGGAAACCAATGGTGTCACTGGGGGAGTACCGTCATGCCTCCGCCATCGCTTTTCTCTTCTGGCTCCTCCTTTGGAGTTTCTCCAAGAATATTCTGGAGTATTACATTATGCATGTAGATTGTGCCATGGCTGTACTTTGCATGCAACTGGAAGGTAATGTGCTTGCTCTAAGCATAGGAAGGGCTTTTCCCTTACAGCAGTTAGACAAGATTTTAGTCTGGCCGTTCTGAAGTCATAAACAGAGCTCATCTCCTACCAGTGCCTTAGTGATGAAGGAAAGCAGAGGCTGTGTCAGAAAGCTGCTGCTCCTTTGCAGGGCACAAGAACGCTTTTCTGTCCCAAATGCCCCTTCGCTAGCCACAGGGTGCCACCAGCGCACTTCACTACCTTGCTCTGACTTGTGCCCGTCCAAGGATGAATTGGGGCAAGATTTTCCCCAGGACACTGTTTCTAGTGTCACGTATGCAGTTTAAAGAGCTAGTGAGTAGCTATGGCGCATGTGCAACAACACTGGACATGTTGCTTTGCTGCTGCTTAGTTTAAAACACAAGAGGCTCCTGCTTTTCTTTTCTACCCTGAGTTGTAGGAGTTCTTCAGGAGGTACAGCTTTAATAATCGGCAGCGTCTGCTTTTTATCATTAGCTTCTCTCCTGCCCGGATACAAAGCAGATTGGGAATGTTTTCAGAGGGTGAAGATTTATCAGCACAACTCCCAGACAAGTCAATTAGAGGCTGCCTGACTAAATCCTCATAACGTGCTTTGAAAACGTAGCTCCTGTCGCCTGCGAGAGGACAGTTGCAGGGAGAGTGTGGCTCAGCTGTTTGGTGTGAGAGAAGGGAGCAGGCACTGCCAGCTAAGTCGTTTAGCTCTCAGGCTCTTAGCACCTTCATTAAGACTTTTGCACAAACAGAGGAATGCTGGCACTCCCAAAGTGATGAGGTTACTGCCTTGCCAGTGTTTACCCTATTGGGCTAAAGTGGGATTAAATTGGATGGACCTGAAGAGGAGGAAGCCGTGTAGATCATACACTCGTGTAGATCATATGCTCGGGCGGGAAGGCTGTTTGACAGCGATGACAGCATTTCATCCATGAAATAATTTATGCTCTAAAGTCCGGTTAAACTTGCCCGTAATTTTGTATTGAGAAAATTAATTGCATCCATTGCCTGTGTTTTACTCAACAGCTTCACCGGGGACCCCGCGTGCCAAATCTCCTCAGGAGCGTGTCATTTAGTGTCTTTGCGTTAAAATTTAAGTTGGAGTTGTGTAGAGGGGGAGATAGAAATTATGAAAGAAAAATATTTGAAAGGCAAACTGGAATTGATACATGATATACGCACTTATGCTTCAGAAGGATCGCACGTTTTTTCCCCAGCCTGTTCTAGACACATACAATTTGAGCCAGGATAGTTTGTATTTTTTGTATATATCTCTCCACTAGCTTTTGTACAGATTTCTTCACTCCTGCATCCGTCACTAGCTAGGCGTTCTCCACAGTGTTCATTTCTACAGCAGAAAATGTCTTGCTGGCAGCAACGCAATGGGGTGGTTTAAAAGGCTGCAATAAACATCAGTAAAGATGTAAGTGCTTATCTTTCTTATTTTGATGAAATTAACACGCACACAGAGCTGGAAGTCCTCTTATCACTTGACCTGAGCAATGGAAGTACAAAACTTCTTTAGTCTGCAATGAAAATACATCTCCACTGTGATCAAGCAGAGTCGAGCCATGGGAGAAGCTACTTTTCTTTCTCTCTCCGTCTCTGCAGAAACGTGTCTCCTTCCCTGCTCTTGCTCACCCCTCTCTCAAAGCTCTGAGAAAAGCTCATCCCAGTTCTTGCTTTTCTCGAGCTGTTTCAGCACACATCAGGGTCCTTACCTGGCTGGCTGAGGCAAGCAGAGTGACAGCGTTTGCCTGGTTTGACTTTGTCAGCGCTGTTGCTGTTTTGCTCTTACCCAGTGCCTTTTTTTGTTACCCTTCTTCCCTGTCCTCCACTTGACCTCCCAGCGTGATCCAGTTCCCGCTGGTAGCTGGGAGCCTGACAGCTGGCCGGGGCAGGCAGCTCCGGTGAGGACCCTGGGCCGCCTGCTTTGCATCCATCCAGCTGCTTGACAGAGCAACCAACCCTTCCCGTCTGACCAGCACAGCTAAAAAGTGAGGAAACGGATCATTTTCCTCGCCATTAGCTCTTTTCAGGTTTAACCGTTTCCCCTGAGCATCTTTTTCTTCTTATCGTTAATGAGAGTCAGTTTGTTCTTCTGATGACTGTTTGCAAAAAGAGGGGCGAGGGCAGAGACCTTCGCAGCCTGGGTAGCAGGCAAAGGTTTGACCCTCCTTCGTGAGGCAGAGGTTGCTCTGGGAGCCTGCAGAGTTGAGCAGGTTGCTGGCTGGGTTGGCGAATCGAGATTTTCACCAACTTCAAACAGATTTCACAATGTGAATTTCCTGTGTATTTGAAACATTGCCCCGGCCAACAAGAACCGGGCGGGCAGGCCCAGCATGGAAGAGCACAGCATGTGCTTTAAGTGAGCAATTGCGATCCAAAATCAATTTGCTACGTCAGGCTTCATCCTGTGAGTTAGCAGGCGTCGGTGCAGTGCTGTCGGCAGCGTGAAGAAATTGGAGTAGTAGGGGAGTGGTTTGATGCATGGAATACTTTGATTTGTTGGAAGCAGCGGTATGTAACCCACCTCCGCTTTGCTTGGCCACTTGTCTGAGTTCAGCTCCCACTTGGCTTTTGAAAGGCTCTCCTGCGCTCCCCACCATCTCTGCGTGACACCTGCAGCAGGTGTCGTTAGGTGGCCACTGTGGAGCTGACGGACTTTAGCCACCGTGGTCACGAGATGTGGTTGTACCTCAGGCAATGGCGTCCTTGGGCTGACTTTTTAACGGCGGAAGTGGTACAGCAAGGAAGGGTGTGCAAGAAACGAGGAATCCTTTCAAATGTTGAAGCTGAATTGCTGGCATGGAAATGGCAATACTGATTACTCCTTATTGATCTCAGATGAGGTGGTTATGGCCATTACGCCTCTGCTTAGGAGAGCTGTCACATCCAATCGAATTGCTTAGCGTCACCTCACAGCAACCCCTGGGACACTTGTTAAGTTGTTGATAGGAGTTGAGTGCGGCACAAGAAGTTAAGGAGTGAGCTTGACTGGGTCATCAGGGTGCAGGCTGGAGATGGCTGAAATGGGGTGGTGTTTGGCAGAGCTGGTGGTGAGCCCTCCCTGTCAGAGGCGAGGGGGGTGGTCAAGATCTACCTGGAGAAGTTCTGGGAGAAGAGGAGAGAGGAAAAGTGGGACAAGCTCAGGAACACCTGGAAGAAGAGGTACAAAGCCAGAAAGTCTGATGGGAGGGAGTGTAGAAGTCCTGCAGGACGGGCCAAGACTGAGTTGTTGCACTGGAAGGGAGCTGAGGCCCATTTGAACGTGGATGGCTGATGGGCCAGACTGTGATTCAGTGTGAGGAATGGAAAAGATCCATTTTTATTTTTAACAGAAAGAGTCACAGAAAAGCAGTGTGGAGAATATGATAATCCTTGTTTTGTGTAAACCGGCATCTTCTCTGAGGAAGATGGATTTTGGGCTTTGGCTGGTTTCTCTGCTTTCCCATGGAGAGCAAAGATAGCTATGGAGGAAGGTGTGGCCCAGCACAGCCGGGGAACGAGCGTGCCGGACCTCTCAGTTGTCGCCCTTGCCTCGTATTGAAGTGGCTGGAGCTGCCTTAAGAAGAGAAAAGTCAGGGGCAACACGTCCACTGTGTAGCTGGTGCATGAAAGCATCTGTAAAAGTGACCCCGGCCTCCTTGTCTGTGGTCTCACAGATCATCCGGCCACCGAGTGGAAGTGGACCTGTGTCAGACACTGCCAATGGTACTCAGCCTCTATAGGCAGGAAGAGAATGTAGCCTCTTGGCTTTTTTTTGCACACACCCCCCCCCCCCTTTTCTTTTTTTTTTTTTTGTTTTTGTTGAGAGCAGTGAAAGGACTCGGCCGCCACCACATCCCTGGTGGCTCCCCGTGGGTGACTGGAACAGCCGCCCACCGAAGGCAGCGCGACGGTGGAGGATGGGCCGGCAGAGGCTCGGCTGTTGCTATAACAACAGCACCTTCGTCTCATTTCTTTTGAAAAATGAATTGCTGCTGGTGGGATGAAGCGGAGCAGCTTCTCCCTGCAGATGAAAGCCCTGCCCACAGCCTCAGCGCTCTCTTGTTTATCTGTTGGGTCTGTCCTGGCATGTCTCAGCACCTCTGCCGAAAATTTCAGGATGGGTTGGGTTTAGACCATTTGGGTCTGCGTGTTTGCGCGCACAGCCTCTGCCCCCCCGCCTCTTCCCCATTCAAGATTCATTTAAAAAGTCAACTCGCCAAAGTTTGACCTTTTCTCGCTCTGCAACTTGCGTTTCTCCAAAGGCATATAAAGAACAGCACGTCCTGCTTCACTCTCTTCTGCTTTGGGCTAGAAACCTGCTGTGAAATGCAGGTCCATTGGCCAAGTGTTTTGTGTTAAATAAAACTAAAGGCCTATGGTACTGGCAAGGGTTTTATTTTATTTTAATATTTTTGTTTTATTTTAATATTTTCTCTTTATTTTATGCATCAAGACTCTTCTGTTCCTAGATAGAAATCTCTAAGCCGCTGCCAATATCTTCATGATGCAAACTGTAAATACTGTAAATCACATGCACAAGCTGTATACTACTTCGTAGAAGGAGAGGGAAGGCGCTTTACAGGAGAATATTGTTTTTCCAAAGGGAAGGGGAAGTGCTGGGATTTTAGCCTAAGACACTGTGGAGTCCTGGTGGTGGTAAACGGTTTGCAGTTATATGGTCAGTGTAAGACACCCAAGCCATCCAATAGTCGACATGGTGATTGGGAGTGAAATCAAGATATAAAAATGAGTGTTTGCATTGAAATAATTTGCTAAGAATATTTCTGTGTTGTACCCCAAAAAGAAGAGATGCATCTGTTGTTCTGGCTCCCAACCCCTCCAAAAAGCCAGACCCAAGGTGCTTCCCCACCTGCAAAGGTTATGTCCAGCTTGTTGCCTTCAAATAAACCGTTCACGTTATGTTTCTGTCTACCTACAGTTGTTCAACAAGCAAACAAAGATTAGGATTTTCTCTAGTGCCTGTTAACCCCCAAATCCTGAAACCTCTGAGGGAGAATAACGTGGAGTTACAAACTTAGAGTAGGCTTCATTTTGTTTTCATTTGCTACAAGGCACAATTTCTGTACATTTGATATTTGATGGAAAATAGTTTCTGTGTTAAAGCTGCTTTCTGTTGTAACGCATGATAAACATGATTATTAATATTTATATTAATATATAAAAAGTCACTGTGTATTTCTACAGGGGGACATCCAAGTTTCAGCACATGATGAAATCTTTAGGAGCTGATATTTTTAGGGCTGGTTATTTGCCAGTAGATGGTTTTGATTCTTTTGGTAAACATTCATGTACAAATAAGGAGATGGATTCAGGATAAATTAGTAAGTGATGTGAAACCCGAACGTGTGAAACGACGTGAAATGTATCACTCTTACTGATATTCTGTAAGGGATACCTTCTTCCTGTTGTGAAATATATGGAGTCAGTTCTCTTGTATTTCACAGGAGATAATCGCTCTCGCTTAATCCCTGACTTTGTCACTAAAACAAATTAAGTTTTTTCCTGTCTCTTCCTTATATGAACATTTCTTCATGACTAGAAGCCTGTCACCAGATCCTTTGGTATGACTGCTCTTATTTTAGCCCAGCATTTGGCCCATATGAACTCGAGGCAAAGGGCCATCGCGAGTTTTGGACATTTCTTCGAACCCTGTTTTTGCATGTGTGTGCCCATTGGACTTGGTCTTGAGTCACTTGCCGTTCAGTGCCTGTTTTTCTGATGTGGGAGGCAAAGAGGGATAGTGACTTTGTAGTGAGATGGCTTAGGAGCTGAAACGGGCGATTTCAGCTGTAAATTGTGCGAGTGGCCCGATAGCGGCAACATTTAAATATGCTATTTTAAGCCATTAT
Organism: Alca torda; assembly: GCA_008658365.1. Classification (NCBI taxonomy): domain Eukaryota; kingdom Metazoa; phylum Chordata; class Aves; order Charadriiformes; family Alcidae; genus Alca; species Alca torda. The sequence goes on along the minus strand of CM018079.1, from coordinate 13,218,193 downwards.
ATCAACTGTGTTACTGACCACCTGCACTTGAGGCTAGATTGTGCTCTTTCTTTTCTTGCTCTGAAGAAAGGAAACTTGGAAGCAACTACAGCTTGTGAAGCGGTGCCATTACCACATCCACATCGTCCTTCCCTCATCTCCGGGGTCTGAACCAGGGATATATAAAGATCAGTGAAACAAGCTCAGTTGCTCGGCTCTCGTCTTCTGCCACACGGCAGCTACACTGGTCAAAAAGCGGCAGGGAGCTGTAATGCCGTACGGTGATATTCAGCTTAACATAGGTTTTTAGGGGAGGGAAGCAGCGGAGGTGAGAGCCATATCATAAGCTTCCTTGTGGGATCTGATTTTTCTCCTTCACACTAGTCCTGGGTGTTGACTTACCTTCCACATCGCTCTTAACTGGCACAGATGAGGCAATTACCACCCCTGGGCAAGCACCTCTTGCTAGAGCTTGCTGCTGCCATGGCACGGAGAGGGGAAAAGGTGATGGCCTCTGCTGTGGGGCTGCGTGCTCTGCAGCCTGGTGTGCTCCCACAGAGCCATGGCTGTTGGCTTATTAACATGACTGTGCCAGGATTTAATTAAGAGAGTGCTGGTGTCATGTGTGCTCCTGCCTGCATCTGCCGCCACGTGCAGGATCCCATCCCTGGGCATCTGCGGAGTTCATGGGGGCAAGAGCTGCTGCGGTGGGGTGAGGAGTGGGAGCCCGGTGACGGGGACTCCACACATACAGTGGGGAGGCCCAAAACATGCTCACAACCTTCCCGACCCCTGCCTTGCCGCAGGTGGGTTCCCCATCGCAGCCTGCAGCACATTTCAGTGCAAACCTCCGCCTTGCTGTTCCCTGACCCCCAGAAACCAGGGGTGGGGAAAGACTCAGGGTAAGGACAACGCCTGTGGTGCTCCACAGGCATCTTGCACTGGTGGAGGGGCCTGGCCGAACAGTGGTCCCCACGGCAGAGGCTGCGGTTGCAGAGCTTCTGTGTGGCACCACAGAAGCCAAGAGAAGAAGGAATTTCAGCCTGTGGGAGGCTTGGCACACGCTGGCTTTGTGCAGGGGGAACAGGCAGCAGTCTCGGGCACATATGCCAACAGGGACCCACTGGTGACTCTTAGGCACATGTCAGTAATTTTCCCACATAAAAAAAAGCTCATCTGCTCCAGGGCAAATCAAGGAGTTGATGGTCTGCTTAAGGACTCAGAGACTTGCCTTTCTGCTTTGTTGTAAAGATCACATCTCTACAGAGGACCAGCATGTAGCTTAGTGTCCCCAGCAACGCGTGCATTGGCCGTGTCCTTCTGCGTTGCACGCTGAAGAGGCCACGCAGGGCTGAAGGGCGAGAGAAGGGCGCAGCCTTCTCAGAACCGCTCCCTCTGAAATGGGGATGAGATATGGATTTGCTTGCCTGTCTTACACGCGGGATGAAAGGGGAGGTAGCCCTCTTGGGATGGGAGAAATAAATGGGATCTGGATTGTGGGAAGAAAGAAGGTTGAGGACCTCAAGGTTAGGGAAGGGGTGGGAGCTGAGTGTCTGGGATTTTCATACCAGTAAAAATACTTCAAAAATTGATAAAATCTTTCAGTATTTTGTCTTGTATTGTTCTAGTATCAAGGATGCAAGTGTGTCCTGAAGGCGTTCGCTAGAGCTGTGACCTCTTTGCTTCCTCCCCTCCCCACTATTGTTTTTTGCCTTAGCCGAAGTGTGATGCTTTTTTTAGCCTGGTACATAAGCAGAGGATTTACCGTTTGGTGGGATAGGAAAGGACTGTAGGTTGTTACAGTGCACTGCTATGCTTCTTTTAACCTGAATTAAAGCCTATATTAATACACTATTTTTTTTATAACATTCTTACATTCTAATTTAATTGCTTTCCTGGAGACTTATCTTGCTATTATTTCTGTTGGTTATTTATCTTTTACGTTAGCTCCTAGCACACAGGTTATTTCTTTTTTTTTTTTATTTGATTAACATCATGCAAAGTGCCTTCTGTTTTTTTAGGGTGGATACATTATTTTCCTCACTTAAAATTGACTCTCATTATGTTTTGTAGCCAAGAATAGACGGCTAATCAAATGAAACTCTGTTAATGAATTTTCTCAAAAAAATTCAGTGTCAACAACATATGTAGTTGTACAACTACAAGCAGTCAAACGATTGTATTGCAGGTATTTTTTGAAGAAGCTTCTAGAAACTTCCAGCAAAAAGATTTTCAGAGTGCATAGTAAATTTTAGTGATTCCTTTTTTTTGGTCCAATTTAAGACTCCTCACTGTGTTAGGCACCAAAAAGTTGAATTAGTGCTCTCCTGTTCAGGGGCAGGTTTGGTTTGGGGTTTTTTGGGTTGCGGGCTTTTGTTGTTGTTGTTGTTTTAGACCATCTTCTCAAATTATCTAAGCATATGAACGAAATCAAATAAACTTCCTAATCAGAGTTTTTAAAACTTATGCTCACTACTAGCTTTGATGATGAGTATCTGTCACAAAGCTCATCAGCACTTTTCTTGTCTCTGCAACTGGTTAATTCTTTCTTTTCCTCTTGTTTTTCTTTAAGCTTCAAGAGACAGTCAAAAGGAAGTTGGAAGGCGCACGTTCACCTCTCAATGGAGAACAGCAGAATGGAGTTTGTGATGGGAGCTTTTCTCCGACCAGCAAGCGGATACGGAAGGATGTACCAGGCATCGAGGCAATCAACAACTTGCCCAATAATTTACCTTTGCCCGCTGTCTCTCCTCTTCACCAGCTTGACATGAAAGCTCCCCTGCCCCTGCAGAACAGTGGAACTCACGGTAGTGGTCTAGAAGACTTGGGTAAAAATGGTGGGCTTTCTGAGATAAAGCTCCCTGTTAACGGCTGCAACGAGCTAGACAATAGTTTTAACATCCTGCAGAACAAGGAGCTAAAGCAAGAGCCTTTAGATGACCCCAGCTGCATAGACACTTCTGAAACATCCCTTTCAAATCAGAATAAGCTCTTTTCAGATATTAACCTGAACGATCAAGAGTGGCAGGAGCTAATAGACGAACTAGCGAACACCGTTCCAGAAGATGATATACAAGACTTGTTCAACGAAGACTTTGAAGAGAAGAAGGAGCCGGAATTTCCCAGGCCTGCAACAGAGACTCAGGAGAGCGCAAGCGTGAAAAGCGATCCATCTCATTCTCCATTTGCTCATGTCCCATTAGGGTCTCCCCAGGTGAGACCTTCTTCTTCCGGTCCTCCGTTTTCAAACGTCTCCACAGCCTCTAGCATAGCTTCTGTGTCCAGCGCCCCACCAGCCCCAATCCCTGCCGGCTCACCAGCAAACTGTGTTGTTCAGTCACCTCAAACTCCCAGCCAGGCCCACACTCCAGGCCAGACACAGACACGGTCTGGCAATGGCTATCTTATGAATCCGGCAGCAGCAACCGTGGCTGGATCAGGGCCTGGGCCTGTGAATATGCCAAGCGCTGACTTGTCTCCAGCTGAACAGCTCAAGCAAATGGCAGCCCAGCAGCAGCAAAGAGCTAAGCTCATGCAGCAGCAGAAGCAGCAGCAGCATCCAAATCAAGCCTCAAGCTGGTCACCTGTGGGCCCTCCATCTAGTCCATACGGAGGACCCTTCAGTGCAGACAAACCAAATAGCCCAATGATGTATCCCCAAGCCTTTAACAACCAAAACCCAATAGTGCCTCCTATGGCAAACAATCCACAGAAGACCACAATTAATAACTACCTCCCTCAAAATCACATGAATATGATCAGTCAGCAGCCAAATAACCTGGGCACAAACTCCTTAAGCAAACAGCCCAATATGCTTTCTTACGGCAACACCAAACCTCTGACCCACTTCAATGCTGAGCTGAGTCAGAGGATGACCCCACCAATGGCAAATCCCGGCAAGAACCCCATGATGCCCTACATCCAGCAGCAGCAGTCCCAGCAGCCGCAGATGCAAGCTCAGATGGCGCACCTGAGCGAGGAGCAGAAACGCATGCTCATCATGAAGCAGAAAGGAATGATGAATCAGCCCATGGCATATGCAACACTTCCTTCCCTTGGTCCGGTAAGTGCGAGCGCACGATATGCGGGCAACCGTAAAGAGGCCGATACAAAGGCTTAGTAACTCGTTGTACGATCTCCTTCTCTTTCTCCTGGGAAGTACGGAACGTCATTGCAGATGCTTCTTGGATTTTTCATGTGGTATTGGAGCCTGATCTTTTTAAGAAGTGACTGAAATGATGTTGCGTTATGCTTTAGAAATGTTGTTAAATGGCTGTTTTTCTGAACTAGCGCTTTTTCCCTTTGTTTCTACTGATGAGTGCTTTGGGCCACTCTGGGAAGTTTTGGGTCGGAAGTCACTCCTCCTTGGAGGGTTTGTTTCCTTTTTTACATGATGTAAGACTTGATGCTTTTGGATCCCGAACCACTGCGTGGCTTAGTTTCCACAGTGTAGACGGAATGGTTGGCCCTTTCTTCTCAGGGCAGGGATCCAGCCAGCTTGAAATAGCATATTTGGCATTTTGGCTCAGGGAACAAAGGAAGGACGTTTTGGGTGCTGAGCGCCTTTGGTTTCCACTGGAAGAAGAAAGCGCAACTGAATGCTTTTAGTAGTGCTTGAACCATGTGTGAAACGAGATGGTTTATTCCAGGACTTTAAAGCAGTCTTTAGCAACCTCAAATATTCTGTTGTTATGAATCTGTAGAGTCTTTCAGCAAGAGGCTAAAGCCATCTTGGCTTGTGTGAGCTGGCATCACTGTCTCACATGTATCCCATGCTAACCTCTGGAGAGGCAGCTGCCAGGCTTGGGGAATAATCTGGAATGAATTAAAAACTGATTTAAATAATGGTTATAGTAATCCCCTGTCTCCTCCTAGGTCAGCTGGGTATTCTTAGTTGCGCAGCGCCTGTGAAGATCCGCAAACTGGTGTCACGGAAAAGCTTGAGAATAAGTTTTCTGAATGTTGTTTTAAGAGTTTTAGAAAGAATTACAGTTAATAATCAGTTCACAAAGTAGGCGATGCCTTTACAGAAGTTATGTGCCACCAAAACATATCAGGAATTCTGATACAGTAGTACGCTAATAGAATTGTTGGTTGATAGTTGTAGCGTAACAGCTTTTTACCAAATTAGCTGTTTCCACACCACCTACAAGGAGTACTTCCTTCTACACATGGTTTAACTGTGACTCACATTGTAATGCATGTAGAAATACAGAAAATTTTGTCATTTCTTCAGCCTGTGGAGTTTGGGGATCTACCAATAGGAGGAGTAGGAGTTTTACCAGGGCAGAACCCATCACATTATTTAAGATTAATTGCAAAACAAAAAGAAATGTTCATCTGCCTACTGGTTTTGATTCAGGATGTATGGTGACAGCTCAGGGGTTTGTATCTCTATTTTAATTCTGCCTGCCTGTTGCATTAGAAATAGCTGGTCTAAAGCCTCATCTTTTTGTGAAGACTTATCTAGAGAAACACCGCGATAATGACATAAAACTTAGACTGTAATCTGAGCTACAGAATTTGTCAGGTTGTAACTGAGAGGCAGAGGATGTTTGGTCAGGCTGTCTAATGATTTATCATTCCTTTTCTTCGTTTTTTGTTAAATCTGTTGAACTCAAAGACCCATCAAACAGTTGAGAGGACAGTCGGCATACGTGAAAGAGTTAATGTCATCTCCTCCATTTCATAAGTTGAGAAATTCATGTTAATATCTCACTGTAGTTCTGCAGTGTGAACAGGAAGCCAAGATTTCATACATCTAATCTTACTCAGTTCCTTTTTTTTAATGTAGGAAATACTAGATATTTGGATACAACTGGACATTCTTCCAAAAACAAGTCCAGATATTAAGTCATTTGTATATCTTATCAAGAAGAAACTTAAGGCAAAGCTGTACTTTGTTATATTATATGTGCAATTCACATTTATTGACCCAGTCAGGATGAGGGACTCCTTGCTTATCCGTTGATATAGAAAGGTCCCTTCACTACTTGTAAAGTCCACTTGCCTACACCGAAGGGATTTTGTTTGGTGAGGAAGGTTGAAATAATCTGTTTCTAACCGTAATGTATTTCTTCATTCCTTCCCTGAAAAGCATTTTTCTGTGGAAAATTGGAAAACTTATGATTGTGAGATGTGCTTGGTGGAAACAGATTGTTTTTGCAAAGGTGGTAAGAACGGTATGTTGATATTGTTGAGTTAAATCCAGATTGATGCAGATTATCTGATGCTGCCACTTACTGCACAATGCGGATGGTCAGACTTGCCAGATCATATACGGAAAATAAGGAGATTGCACTCTTCAGTTTGGAGCACATTTCTGAATGCATAATGAATGTATTTTCAGTCAGTTTATAAGTTCTACTTTCATTGTAGTTTTGGTCTTTGATGCAGAACTGTAAAAGTGTGTGTGTCTGAAATAATCTTGAGGATTTAACAAATGGCTTTTAAGGGGGAAAAAAATTTGCTGTTGCATCTCACGACTAGTACTGACCATATGTTTCTGTTGGGTGACTATTGCAAGGGTGTATTCGAGAACCAAAAGATGATTTAGGGGACATCAGGCACGTACAAAATCGCCTGGTTTTATTTTCTGTGTACTGCTGTAAAATACAAGTATGGCTAGTTGCGTGCATGTGTGCACTATGGACACTAATTAAACCTATGTCTGTTTGGGCTTAGGGTACTTCTGTTGTTAATAAGCAGAATTTTTATGTGCACTCATCGCTTCAGTCGTTGAACGTACTCTAGAGAGACACACCGTGTTTTCAGTCCCACTGGGACCTTGCAAATGCTCCGTGGAGGGTGGTTGCCTGTGACTGTCCTATTCGTGTGTCCGTGCTGGTGCTGTGGGCTTGTGTCCTGGGCTTGCTGAGCACCGCTGCACGCTCTTGTAAAGAGAGGTGAGCAGGGAGAGAGGAAGCCCAGCAGCTCAATATCCGTGTGAGCGGTTGGGCAGGCAGAGTGCTAAATTAGCAGCTTAGCTAGCTAAAACCAGTATCCAACAAAAGCAGGAGTTCTCTAAAGGCTTTCTGTACTGTTGGTGTTGAAACTCTTCCTGTCAGATGTGTTAGTCCTTTGCTTGGCTGTGCAGATCCAGGACGGGTCCTGGCGCTGTGGCTGTGACCTCCGTCGCACTAATGCTGAACGACCCGTGTGCCCTGAACCGCCATGTCCTCTGTTTTATACCACAGCTTGTTCTCTTCAAAGGAGCGCCGGAATGGGGTATTTGTTCTTCTACAAAGCAGATACTGGTTTGGATTGTCGAGTCGGGGGTTTTTCTGGGGTTAACCTGAAGGTAATTCAGACCGCTTTTGGTGGAACTGAGTGTTAAAACCATGGTCAGACCCTGATCCATCTATATTCAGCAAAAACTATGGCTGGATCCTGACCCATCTGCCTTCGGCAGGGCTCGGTCCTGCTACTAGTGTTCCCTCGTGCCTGACTGTTCTCCACTTGGTCTTAGAAATCCCTGCTCTTTGCCCTACCCCGAGCTGCCCTAAAACCAGTTGTTAGGTTGTGAGTACATGGCAGGTATTGTGCTTTAGCCTCTTGCTTCTCCTGGGTGGTTCTTTCATTCTTGCTTTTCTGCAGCTATAGGCTAAAACAGCGAGTACAGATTTTCGCCAAGGCTGGTATTTGAGGGCCATAGGTTCCCTGCTATTCTGGTTCCCATGTGATAATAAAAGAAATTGGTTTCACACCAAGAGGCAACAGCAGCTTTGTTTAGGCTTTTTGTGGGATTTAAGAAATAAAAGCAAGCAAGCCTAAAACAACCTTCTCTCTCAAAAATTAGAGCTTTGTTTAACCTGAATGTTCCATTTAGTTTTTGAGGTCTATGTAACGTTTTATGGGAGGCACTTTTTCTCTTTTCTTTAAACCAAAAAGTAATTTCAAATTGGGGAAAAGTGAAAACGTTTCCTTTGGAAAATTTCAGAATCATTAATTGTGCCTTTTCTTGGTTCCAGCTGTTCAATATGTATGCATAATGGTAAGAGAAAAAAGCAGCCCAACGGAATAGATGTTGAATGCCTGAGACAGAATTTGATGTTTGGAGCCAAGTAAGCGAGGGAGAGTAATGAAAGGTCGAAACAAAACAGAATTCTCCGTGGGTGAAAGGAAAATAAAACTAGACTGCAGCTCTTTGCCTGCATGGGACTGTGAGGATGCTGCAATTATAGTTCCTATTGAAACTACTAGTTATGTTGTTTGAAATTGGAGGGATGTGAATGAAGAGGAGAAATGACACCATACTGGAAGAATATCTTCGAATTCTCTTTTCTGTCTTTTGTTTTAATCTTATAAATTAAAAATCACCGAATCACACAGAATCACGGTAGGGGTTGGAAGGGACCATCATCTGGTCCAACCGCTCTGCCAAAGGCGGTTCACCTAGAGCAGGTTGCACAGTATCGTGTCCAGGTGGGTTTTGAGTATCTCCAGAGAAGGAGACTCCACAGCCTCTCTGGGCAGCCTCTTCCAGTGCTCTGTCAAAGATGCCTCCTCTGCTCAGTCTGGTTTTGCATGTGAAGGATAAAGGGAGATCTGTGTCCAGAGCACATTTCCAAAACGTAGTTGTCTTTGTCCTTTCTAAGTGAAAAGGTGTGTTTCTCACTGGAATTGTAAAAGAAATTCTATACTTTTTTGAAGGTTATCTTTGGGATAGTGAGAAAAAGAGATTGTTGATGTTCTGGGATTTGGCCTTTTTTAAAAGCCTACCTGAAAGCAAAGAATAAAGTCTACAGATTTGTATTCAATGCATGAAAAGTGTGGCAGAAACACAACTGTCTCTCTAGGTCTTAGGGGAGACAAGCTGGAATGGAAATAATGACTGAGACTGCGAGGATCACTTGCTGGACAGCCTACAGAGATGTGGTGAATGCCCGTCTGCTATGTTTGACTCGTAGCCACTGTTTTCCACAAAAGGTTTGCTCTGGAGTTCAGCTGCAGGGCCTGCCTTTTACAAATGCTGAGATTTGCTCCCCAGAAATCTATCTCCCATAGACTCTTAGGGACACATGGGTAATCGAAATGTGCTCACATGGATTCCGACCATCTCACCAGGCAATTTGTAAAGAGTAGCCTGGCCTTCTTACCGTTCCTGCCATCGTCTGCACATTGTGTTGGGAGGGAGGTCACGTTAGCATAAAGCACTGGAAACAAATGTTGGACAGCCGTTGGCTGGGATCAGATCTCCATGGCATAATCCTAAACACCAAATTTTGGCTTATTGGTATTTCCTCATTTTGCAGCCTGTGGGCATGTACGTTTTAACCTAATACATGCTTTGTTCATTCCATATGGTAAATGTTTTGCTGAAATACGAAATGTTTTCTGTAGTCTAAGCCTTGCAAAATCAAAGTATAAGAGCACTGCTCCCATGCCTCAGCTGAACCAATCATGTTATCATAAGAAAACCATAGATGTCTTTGGTGAAACCTACTTTCCTGAAACCATGTTGACCAGTATTCCTGTTTTATCCTCCGAGTCATCACTGGTAGAGAACTGAAACCAATTGTTCCATTGTTTTACTGGAGAGTGTGTCAGAATAACAGGTCTTTTCCTCTTTTAAAATATCACCGTTGTAGTGGTAAATCTTTAGTTCTTGGAAACTTCTCCACTTGTCCAAGATTTGTTAAAATATATTGCTGTGCAATTTGCTTCTTGTCTAGTTTCTTGAAGACTCAGAGTGTGAGTTATTCTCATCTGTAAAGAAATTGTCCTACATTACTTTTAGAAGCAGAAAATTTGTATTACTGGCTGCACGGAGTGTATATTAAATGTCCCCTATTTTGAAGTCATCATGATAGCATACTTTTTCTTCTACATGATCTAGATTGACATGTAAAGAGCAGTTTGTCCTGTTATTTACCGAGGCCTGTTAGTCTGATGATATAACATGTGCCAACCACCTCTCCTTTAGTTTTATTAGTTACGACTGCAATCGCGAAGCACTGTGATTTTGAAATGTCTGTAGCCGGTAGCAGCATATTTTTACATAAAGTGCTACCCTTTCCTGTTTTTTTTTTTCCATTTTTTCCTTAAAGTGCAAGTTATCATCATCAATTTTTGTTTTCCAATCTCGTGTCCCATTCCTCCTGCTTTCAGCAATACCAGCCATAATCCATTTCTTATTCTTCATGAGCCTCTCTACCTCTTCTTGTTTATTGTATATGCTCTTAATGTTAATATACAGATGGTGTAAAACTGTGTTCTTTCCACCGGCTTTTACGGCTGGATCTGTCATAAGCTGGCGACGCAGCACCACTGAACATACTGGGATGTTCATATCATGCTCTCCCCAATACTGTGCTCTCCCGCAGGCTAGTTCGCTGCCCTCTCAGCATCAGCATAACTAATTTAGCACGAAAAGGCCAATGCTTTCAGTGGTAGGTGGTGACTGAAAGATCCATGTGGTCTTTTCTTCATATAACGGTGTTCTAGTGTTCTCGGAAAATCAAAAGCCCTCCTTCCTGCCCTGCTTCTTCCACCTGAGAATTGGCGTATTCGCTTTGGGAGAGCTACGGGGGTAAACCCGGTCGTCCACTGACACCTTTACTCTTCGTGGATCAGGAAAAGTGCTTATTGCAAAATGGTGCCTGCCGTGTTTTGATATAGACAGTGGGTTCACTCATGAGTTGGATTCTGTTAGTCTCTGTTTTTATTTTGAGAGAAGACTTAATCCAAAGACTGAGGTTCCCACCCGTGACAGCGCACTTTGTTTACCGTTCCGTGCCTTGCAGCTGGCTGCCGGAGCTCGCAGAGTGCTTCTGAGCATTTTGCATGACTTGGTCTGATCCCTTTCTCTCCAGTCTGTGGGATCTTGCACGGCCCAGCCAGGATGCAGATGTGACCACAGCTTGCACTTAGGTAATATTTTGGAGTTTTAAATTTGTCTATCTGCCATTTCTCTAAGACCAAGACTGTCCTTAACTTTACCTCTTTCTGGAGTCTAGACATTCAGAGTACTTCTTGCCCATGTATTTTCATTTTTCTTCCATAATTCCCAAGTTTGCCGGTTTCCTTCACAACATCTCAGAAATATTAAGTAGACGTTAATATTCCAACATTTAAATTCATGAATATATAAGTCTGAATGTCTCAAACAAGTCAATTCATGTCTCATAACACTGCTCGTTGTGAAGAAATCCTAAAAATGCTTTAAAATCATGAGCTCCTAAAAATAAAATATGTCGGGGATGGTGTTGGTAGTTGTCTTCCTGTTTCTGAACCACTAGGATTCTTGGTTTTCCAGTTTTCTTTATCCATCTGGGACAGAAGTTTACTTTTTAAGTAAAGCTTTGATTCTTCCTTACCCCTTGACTCTAGAATATGAAAGTGAAAGGAAAACACATCAAATTATATTCTTACAACAGCATTGCAAGATAATCTAATACTGAGGACTTTCCTTACCCCCATTTCAGTGTCATCTGTTCTTGCAGTACCCAGCTGGGCGATTAAGGTTGTGGTGCAAGTCCAAACCCCTTTCTTGGAAGCTTCTCTTTGGTCGTGTTTGTATTTTTAACGTGTCACGTAGTCCTTTTAGAAAAGACACCTCACAGAAATAAGTGATGTTATTTCTACGTGGCTGTCTGTACTGAGGACATGGGTGAAAGTAACTGCTCAGTGTGTACCAAAATTGCTTCATTTGCCATCAACAAGGAGGCTGCATGTGCAGTTTCTGCGTGGGGTGGATTTACTAGACCTTGCAGCTAACAGTGGTAATAAAATCATCAGCAGCTCCGGAGCAGATGTAACAGTACAGATCCGGGGCTAGGGAGGACTCTATTTCATCTCTGTTTTGGAGGCAGAAGGAGGATCTCTTCTTCCTTCTCTGCCTGACCTTCCAGGTCCCACACTAACCCACGCCGAGGTCGGTGGTCAGCCTTCCCTTGCCGTCAAAGGGAGTCAAGCAAGCCTTGTGACTAATTTTGGAAGAGAAGAGGCTTTGCTGGGAAGGCCAGGGAAGGCTCTGCAGCTGTCCACCCGTTTGCAGCGCTGCGGGCAGTTCTGCGGGGGACACCTTCCAAGCCAGCCGACTGCAAGAAAGAGCAGGCATTCGTGATACGGTGGGTGCCTCTGCTGTGAGCAAGGCAGGGGGCATTTCACAGTGGCCTTCTGCTAGCGCTTACTGCAGTGGTTTGCATCTGGAGATACTCAGACCTACCATGTTTCCACAGAAGAACCATTTAAAGTGTCTTTTTTTTTTCCCCTATCATTTTTAAAGATCTGTTTATAAATAAGTAAGGGATTAGTCTTCATCAGGCATATAACAATGCCCTTTAGATTAATGAGAGCTGGACCCTTACCGCTTGTTGTACTGATTGTAAGAGATGAACCAGATTACCTCCTCGCAGGCTCCGTTTCCACCCTTAGCAGCGCTTCTAAGCCTGAATGTCATTTTGTGTATCTCTGCTGACATTAGATTTTAAATTTCCTTTCGACTGCTCTGTTCTGCAGGGAAACAAGCTGTAAGCTAATGCCTTTGCTAGGAAAGCCTCTTCCAGGTAGTCTGGGAGTTTATTCTCCAATTTAAACGCAGTCTCATTGTCTTTCCCACCCTGTGTAAAGAAAACTGGAGAATGGATTAAAAATTAACTCCATTTCCATCTTTTTTTCCATCTCCCTCCCATAATAGGGGCTTATAGAAACTGAGATTTAATTCCAAGCAAACTTGTAAAATTTTTTATTAGTATTTGGGGAAAAGATTTATTTCAGATATAGAAATATTTCTTGCAACAGGAATGATTCTCGAATAAGCAGTACCTTTCCCTGTGCTCCCTTTACTGCAGGAGGGACGCAGTGACTCCGCTGCTTAACTGGGTTCAGCACCTTTCACGCAGTTTATTCTCCCACCACAGGCTCATGGTGATCACCCAGCCTGCTCTGGCAAGGACCTCCCTTTCCTTCCCTGCGTTCTCCCTCTGCTCTGATTTCTGTCTATTAAGGAGCTTGCAGCAAGCAAAACTGCTTATCAAATAATCAGTCGATAAGGGTAAAGGTTATAGGGTATCCTGTAATTAAAAAGCCTATTTTGAACTATTAATAGATTGTGGTTACTTAAAAACCAAGCTCCATCCTGTTCTTCTCTTTTTTTCATCCTCAGTCATCTTCCAACCCCCCCCCCCCCCCCTGCCCCGTGACGTGTAGGTGGCTCCTTCCCTGCCCATAGCTCTACACTTGGGTAGACAGAAGAGACACCATCAGGGAGGTAAATTATGGAAAGTCAGCGTGGCGTCTGCCTTCCCCACGCTGTATGCATCCTCCTGTGCTGCCTCCTGCACCGGCTCCTCTTTCCTGTTTGCAGGCTAACTGGGAAAGGCATTGGCTTTTGCTGGAGGCCAGGTCAGAAGGGCTACCGCGTTTCCAAGGATGAGCTTTGGTGCACGTAGAGAGCCAGCCTGGGGGAGCAGGGCAGCAAACCACAGGGTTCCTCTCCCACCGTACCCATTGCCAGAGCTACCAGTGTAATGGGGAAACGGCTTCCTTTGCGAGTTGGAGGGGAGGTGGGGGAATAAGGGGCAGTCCTTTCCAAACGCTCCTGAAGGCAGTCATGTCCGTCTGATCGAGCTGACAAAAAAAAAAAAAAAAAATGTTGCGAGGGAAAAAAAAATCTTCATATTTCTGCCGTGGTGGTGCTCAGTCTGGGCTTTTGTGCGAGGTGCAGGAGCCACGTGTCAGTAGAGGTAGCGCCTACCTCGAGATCTCGCAGCTAATTAAAGATTACACACAGTGACAGCTTCATTTTGGGTAGTGTTGTGAAAAGCTCAAAAAATCAGGAATGCCACAATTGAAGTTGTCCGCAACTATCTGTAGTATTCTGCAAGGTGCAAGAAATGGTGGAAAAGGAAGAAGGGCACAGGGAGACAAACTAAAGCGTACAAATATCTTATGGGAGGTTGAGCACTGCCAGAAAGAGAAAATCCCCTGCTCTGTTGTAATCCCTGTGTTCCTTAAACGTTTTCTCCCACCCAGTAGCGTTTCAGGGACACTGAAAGAGGCTGCTTGTTTATCCCAAGAGCATGAATTCAGCTCAGCTCTTTTGCTCAAGGAGAATACCAGTAAGCACTGATTAATGTTCCAACTAGGAACTGAGCACCAAGTAAGGCTCCTATTTCCAGAGGAAAAGTAATAGTCCCATCTTTAGCGGCTCATTTTCCCTCACCTTTGTTTACTGCAGTTCATGGCTTGTAGCTGAGGACTGTTCTGAGCTTGTGAGCAGCCAACGTCACTGTGTTGTGTGCAGTTTCGTGTGGAGCCCAATAGCTCTTTTTTACATTTGCGTGTACGCACTCCTTTGTGGCTAACATATCTTTTTGGACATATATTACCAGGACCTTTTCTGTCCCGGTATGACTTGCAGCCTGCTTCTGAGCCATCACTGCAGGGCTTGGCCACCCGATGCCAGAGTGGTGCAGAACTGGGTTGGTGCCTTCAAAGCCTCCAGCTCAACTTCTGCTCCCTGTGTCTCTGCCTAATCCATGTCTGCGTGAAGGAGTGCTCCTTGATGAGCAGTCTAGGCTACCCAGCTGGCTATCATCTTCCAGCACAACAGTAAAGTGTACCTTGCACTTCTCAATTCCTATTTTATTTTATCTACGTGGATCCTTATTCTGGTGCTTTCCGTAGCATTTTTTGATATTCAAGCCCAGTGCTACCTAGAAGCGTTATGCTACTGGCATGTGTTTGCCCTCCAGAAAGATTTCCTAACGTCTGCGATGCGCATGTGTCCGTAGTAGGAACACTTAATACCTCTTGAAAGACTGTCCCAGTAAGTGGTTAAGTGCAGATTTGTAGTCCTGCATTCAGGAGGTTCTGCCAAATCCCAGCTGATGCATCTAATTTGCTAAAGAATGTGGCTTCTGCTCTCTCAGCAAAGTTTTCATTCCTCATGGGCAGCGGGAAACTTGCCCTTTTTGTGTTATTGTTCAGCAGCTTAGCATTAAGTCTGAGATAGCCAACTTTGTTACTAAGGAGAGAAACCAGTCTGTTGGTCCCTGCGTTCTTCGCTCTCATGTAGTGCGCGCTTACTTGTATTCTTGAGCCCTCCCACCCTTATTTAGCCCCTTTTTGTGTGTGTGAGGAATGTTTTGCAGGCATTAGCCTGTAAAGCGTCTCTTACACATGGTGAGGAAACCACCCATTCTGTGTCAACGCATCTTCCAAACAGGTGGCTTCCTCATTTACACCCTGTGGGAGCTTGTTAGCAGTTCTTGCTCTACAGTAAGAGTGGGAGCTGTCTCGAGAGGGTCAAGTATATAAGAAAGCAAGCCCAAGTCCAGCAGCACTGTCACAAAATCATGTTTTAATGTTTTCTCTGTCTCTGTTTTGCTTCTGTTTCTGCCCTGAGAAGATGACTCCCTTCTTTTCTGATATGATGTTCCTTACAGGCTGGAGAGTTAACATCCTCAAAAGAATCTGCATTTGAAATTGTTTTTTTTGTACACAGTATTGCCTAGAGAAAGCAAAATTCCTGAGATTGCCCAACATGCACTTTCCAGTGAATTATTTTTCCAGTGTGTACTACTTTCCTCCTGAGCCCAGCAGGTTAGTTTTTTTTTTTTTAATATTATTTGTCTATTCCTTTTTTCTCCCCTGCTACTCCATGAGCCGTTTTTCTTTGTCTTCCTCTGAGCTCAAGTTCACCCTCTGCTTCCCCTCATCCAGCTTTTATTTCTCTGCCTCCCCTTCTGATCCATTTAATAGCACAGGGCTGTTTTTCGGCATTGTCACAGCGTGCAGGAAATCACTGTAGACACCATGGCTTTCTGTGGTCTGTATACAGATGGAAATAGTATGAAATATTTGTTGTCATGTTAAATGTTTTTTTAACTAGTCATGGGACAGATGAAGGACTGGGGGATCTTAGCTATAATCTCACTAATGTGGTGGCACCATCCATGTGATAAATTTGGCTGCTCCACCTTCAGTCTGCCCACTAATCCATCTCAACCAGACTTTAATGTTCTGAACTATGGAGCAGCTTCACTGGATCAACATTGTTTGTAGCGTACCCTTATGACAGATGGCTAAAACAAAACTAAAAAAGTAGGAGTTTTCTGTGGTTAAATTACCAGTGACATGTAGTTTCCCACACCTTGAGGATTTGTCTCTGGCAGTAGAAGGCAGTAAATGAGTCTTACAAGCCCTTGCATTTTTACAGATGGAAAAGCAATTTTAAGTGATTTTTTGGGGGAGACTTTTAAGCTGTATTAATGATACTTTCTCTTGCCCTTCATGTCATGTGAAACTGGTCTTATCATTTGAAGACGGCTTCACTGTTCCCACAGAGAGATGCATAGAACAAAAATGTTTAAAGCCTTTTAAGACATTTCTGGAATAGTTACTACGTAGGTCACAAACTACACAATGCACACGGATGTACAGTAAAATTTAACGTATGTGGTCGCTCTGAGGCAGTATTTATCTTACCACATGGCGGTTACTAGTCCAGGATCAAGAAGAAACATTTTTGTGTTTCTGGGAGGTACCAGTGGCCTTCACCAAGTGCCTGCTCACGTCCACCAACCTTACTCTGTGCAGGAAAAGAGAGCACAGTGGGGAAAATGTATGGGACAGTACCAAAAAGCTTGTGTGTCTGAAGCAGATGAAGCTTTGAGTTTCAGTTGGAGATGTCACTGGCACAGGTTGCCCAGAGAAGCTGTGGATGCCCCATCCCTGGAGGTGTTCAAGGCTAGGCTGGATGGGGCTTTGGGCAACCTGGTCTAGTGGGAGGTGTCCCTGCCCAGGGCAGGGGGGTTGGAACTGGGTGATCTTTAAGGTCCCTTCCAACCTGAACCATTCTATGATTCTGTGTTGGGGATTTCACACCATGATACAAGAAAAGTCACCGGCTGTGCTGCTGCACAAGTTTCTGTTTGCACTTGCCCAGTTCCTGCACCTGGTCTGCAGGCAGCACGGGGATTACATCCTCACTCCTTCCCAGCACGCAGAGACGAGCGAAAACCGCTACCAAAGAAAATAATCCTTGACTCCAGTTACATAAAGGGTGGGCTGTTTTCCAAGGGCCCTGCTGAAAGGGACACAGGTGTCACCTGCAGACACACTCACAGCTTGAGGGAGGCTGTTTTGGCTAGGGATGGCTGGCACGCCAGGTGCACTGCCAGCGCATGATTTTGATGCTAATGAAGCAGTGGAAAAGGCTCCACTTAGTCACAATACAGTGGTGGCAATGACGGGGGGGTCAGGGAGGGGTAAAACCAAGGGTACCAGTGCAGCCCTTCAGGAGAAAGGAGCTTGCGGAAAGAGCTGTAGAGTAAAAGCTTGTGGAAACTGCTGTAGAGTAAAAGCTGCACTGCTCGCAGCCCTGCCTCTCTCCTCTGTGCCTGTCACTGTGTGCCTGTGGCCGTGCACACGTGTGTGTGTGTTGCTGTGAGGGATGTTTCCCGCTGCAGCTGGGCTAGGGAATCACAGAATCATAGAATGGTTAGAGTTGGAAGGGGCCTTAAAGGACCTTAAGGGACCATCTAGTTCCAACCCCCTGCCCTGGGCAGGGACACCTCCCACTAGACCAGGCTGCTAGAAGCCCCATCCAGCCTGGCCTTGGACACTTCCAGGGATGGGGCATGCACAGCTTCTCTGGGCAACCTGTTCCAGTGTCTCTCCACCCTCATAATGAAAAATATCTTCCTAATATCTAATCTAAATCTCCCCTCTTCCAGTTTAAAACCACTACCCCTTGTCCTGTCCTTATGCTTCCTGATCAAGAGTCCCTCCCCATCTTTCCTGTAGCCCCCTTTAGGTACTGGAAGGGGCTATAAGGTCTCCCTGGAGCCTTCAATTCTCTAGGCTGAACAACCCCAACTCAGCCTGTCTTCATAGGAAGCCAAATAACAACCATCAAAACCCAAACCTCTTACAGCTCCACTCACCTCTCCTGAGCGTCCTGCCTTACCCGCTCTCCCTCCCAGACACCGGGCAAAGCCTCCTGTCAAGAGGGGGTTCATGTGCTTTGGTCCTGTACAACGTAGGTCGAAGCAGAGTGGGAATGTCAGGGCTGTAACCTCAGCAGAGCTCCCAGCATTGCAACTGCTATGGCCAACAGCATCTGTGGGGCGGCCAGTGCAGACTGGGGGCTCCCCTGGTTGCACTCCGGTATTGCTGCTTTCACCGAAGGCGGCCGAGGCGTCTGCTTTCCTCTGCTTCTGCTCAGGTCCTCCGTGCTAGGTACAGTGAACCGTGCAAAAAAAAAAAACCCCAAACATTAATGTAGGTAAATGAGCTGTTTTACTCATGCTCCTGAGAAGCACATTCCTCTGGAAAAAGCATGGACTTTTGAAAAATTGTCATGAGTAAGTCTGAAATCCATGTACTGCTGAGGCCACTGAACGGCAGGGCACTGCTTTGCTTTTAAGGTGGTCTTTTATCGCCTCTCAGATTTTTCAAAGAAAAAAAAAAAGTGGGTATTGTGATTGATTTTTCAGTTAATTGAGAATCACGTGGTCTGTCTCTCCTCCATTTTCCTTACCTATTCCGCCACTTCTGTTTTCCTATTAATAGATGGTGCGTTTCCTTTTCAACTGAGGGAGTGCTTTCTCACCTACACAGCCCTAGTCAATGGGAGCGCTTACGTAAGGATTGCACAGCCTGCCCCCTCCGCGTCTTAAGGAAATTGGAGAAATGTGGGGGTTTTTTTCTGGTTCTTTAGGATTAGATTCTTCTTTCTCAAAGGCTTTTTTTTGGCCTTGCAAAATTAGATCACCACCATGCGAAAAACAACCCACTGTGATCACAGCTTAATTGCACAATGCCTGTGCTTTCTTGAGTGTTGTTCCCATCTCTTCAAGATTAAGTAAGATCCAGTGGGTTGAACCTTTGATCTGCATAATAAAGGACAAGGAGGCAGTCTGTAAATCCTTCCTTTCCATCTTTATTCTTTGCAGTTTGGGACCTGCAAGCTTGAAATAATTTTTGCTTGCTAAGACGAAACTTTATGTAATAAATGTGGAGATGCCATTATGCTAATTAGTGTTGTTAGGAAAAATCAATGTATGTATGTCATCCAACAGCAAGCAATGATCTTCTCACAATCAGCAATTTATCATGCATTGCCAATGCAGTAGGGCTAGGACTATTTTATTCAGATAAATTTCTCATTCATTTAGTCAGTAAATCATGGTGCACTTCATGATAGTCATTTTTAATGTGATTGCATTTTGTTAAGTTTTAATCACGCATAATGGATTTTATCTGGCAATGAGGTCAACCTGTAGTCTCTTCCTCTGTCATTTGTATCTTATCACCCCAGCATGGACAAGCTCTTGACCATACCCAGATGCCCTGGGCTGGGAGGAGACGGGGAAATACAGGAGGCACAGGAAGGTGAGCTGTTAAGACTAGTTTGAAGCATTTGATGCTTAGCTGAAGATTTACCCTAGATGGGATTATATTTTGCCTCTGAGT
Organism: Alca torda; assembly: GCA_008658365.1. Taxonomy (NCBI): domain Eukaryota; kingdom Metazoa; phylum Chordata; class Aves; order Charadriiformes; family Alcidae; genus Alca; species Alca torda. The sequence goes on along the minus strand of CM018079.1, from coordinate 13,198,789 downwards.
GTAACTGGATTTGCTTGAAAACTGTGTTTACACACTCTCCAATGACATTTTTGAGCCGAGCAGTTTGAGTCAGGGCTGTGGGAGCATCTTTATTCCACTGGATATGCTGGTAGGGATGCAGCCGGGGCTGCTTTTTCATCTGCAGGCTGTGCTGCACTTTTTCATTGGCAAAGCAGCAGAAGATGAGGTGTGGGCATGAGGCAGGGAACCATGGTGGTTTTCAATGAGATGGGCTCTTTTCTCTGGGGTCTTCATCTTGAGTCCAAACTCTGCTGTGACTTGCTTATTCTTAAGCTGGTAGAAAAAGTCTTGTTGTCTTCATCAACCACAGGAATGTGTCCTGGATCTCCTTGCAGCTTCAGTACTTCAGTGCTGTTCTTGCTTATGTTTCTGAATGGCTTCAGAGCGTTTCCATTTGCTTCTTATAGATGTGGTTCGACTTGGTGTTCTTCCTCGCTGAAGCAAGCCATAACTGTCTTCTCTTTCTTTTTCTGGTGGCTTCCCTCTGTTTTGGTCATCTCCTTCCTCCCTGCATCCCCTCACAATCTTTGTCCATTCTCCTTTCACTCTTGCCTTCACAGTTTCTTCCTTTCTTTCATTTTGTCAACCAAAAAGACTCCTTCTCTTCATTCACCTCTCTCTCTAAAGCATAGTAAGCCCTCTCAGCGTTATGTCCACAGAAAGGGGAAATGGGAATACAGGGAGCAGTGTTAGAGAGCACTGGAGATGCTCTTCTGCCTCAGGTTCTAGTGCTTGTGCCATCGATGTGGGGGTTGAGCAGCCTCTGATGAGCTGCTTGGGTTGGATTGCTTGTCCAGGCATGGGGAGGAACCCTACCAGTCCTCACTGACTGCTTCAGCAGTCCCCCGTCACAGAGAAGATGTCATATCTGTCTTCTCCTGGGATTCACAAGTCTGTGGTTACAGTCGGGCTCAGGCTTGCTAAACCCCTGGGACAGAGACCCGAATCTCCTGTAGATGCTCTTCTGTGCACCTTGCAGCACTGTGCCGGCCCCTCACTGTCACCTGTATGGATGTGGTTTTCTCTGCTTCCTTTCAATGGATGTAGTCTTCATGTGAGATCAGTATATCATTTAGAAAGGTTTTTGAGTTCCTTTGGGATGAAAGGTACTATATGAGTATAAAATCCTCTTAATGTCCCAGAAGGCCGGCCATCGATCTTGGAACAGCCATTTCAATTCTCCCTCCAGATTCCCTGCTTTCTTTCTTTTGTTGTTCTACTGAGAGGGTGACAATCTGGAGGCTGATGACCCTTTCTCTTACCCCAGTACTGGAGGGGGGAGAGGGAGAATTAATTGTCCATGAATTTTGCGGGAGGCTTCTCCTGCTGTATCAAGCAATCAGGATACCTTGTGTGTGCTGATGCTGTGACTCCCCACCTGCTGCGACTTCCATGCGGAGCCTGACCTGCTCTTTCCAGGTCGGACTCTCCCTAGGTACGCTGGTGCAAGTCAGGAATCTTCATTGAAGTGAACGAGGTTGTGCAGAAGCCATTTTAGAAAAGAACTGGGTCTTTTGTTTGGTAAATGGAAATTGAGTAAACCTCTGGTTTTTTGTTAATATTTAAGAGAAGAGCACCCTGAAGACATTTTGTATCTTAACAGGTTTTTAGTCTCTCTCTCTCTGTCTTTCCCTGTCTCTCTAATGCAACTTTGCCTACAGCCCCATGAATTAGCAATGCAAAGCAGATTTTGAAAGCCAAGGGAATCCAGGCTCTTCCAGATGAACACTGCGATTTAAAAAAAATAAAAATCTAGAAAGAATAAAGGTTGTCCAAGTGGCATATGGCATGACAGTGACCCTGCTGTAAGGACAGACGTACAGAGCTGATGGTAATCCTATACTGGAGCCAGATAACATCCTGAGGTTAGGAAATCAAAGCCCCATGCTTTGGCTTAGCGGAGAATTAGCATGTGGAGCTTGCACTAGCTCTGGAAACAGAGTGGTCCAGTTTTTAGTCATGTTGTATTTGGGGCTTGCAGCAAGATCCTACCTCATCCTGCGCAGGAAAATCAGACCCACGTAGTCTGACCAGGGAACAGAGTATGTTTAGTAAAGCTTCAGTGTTTAGATGGATTTGTGGAGAAGGTGTATATTGTTTCTGATGATTAATTCAGGGAAGTTAATGTCTATTACTGCGGAAACAGGCCATAAACTGTTTGGTCATATGCTGCTTAAAAGCTGTGTGAAGTTGGGGAATAAGTGCTGATACTCGGAGCAGAGTGCAATAAATGACTGGGGCAGAAGCTGCAGCAGTTAGTACCCAAGGGACGTTTTCAGGGCTTTTCCACATGGGGAGCCGTTGGAGTAACCTACAGCAAACCAAGCCTCAGGCCCGTACAAGAGCCACCTCTGCACACGGGAGTTTTAATGTCCTTTAATGACGCACCCGAGTCCCAACGCTTGTTAGTGGAGCCCTGGTTCCTGCGGGTCCCAGGGCAGGCGATGCTCCGGCCGGCAGAGCTGGTGCCCTGAGCTGCGCTCCCGGTGCTCGGGCTGGCACCGCTCCGCTGAGGGGGCTCTGGGGGGACCATTTCAGGTGGTCAAGCACTGCGCAAAGGCATGTTTTTCTTCCAGAGAGAAAGACGAGTACACGTGATGTAATTATTTTCGCTTCCCAGTAGTACACAGGCATGGCTTGGCATCGAATGAGTGAATCCCTTGTTACATAAATGCCGTGCCCTTGTTAAAAAAAAACAAAAAAAAAAAGTTGCCGTCAGACAATAATGAAAAACAAGACTTTTTGCATTCTCTAGCAAACTGCCTCTGCCTCACCCAAGCCCACCTCTCTCTGCCCTGCTGCTTGTGATTTCCCCCTCTTTCTTCTGGTTTTTAAATATATTTAGCAATGAGATCTTCCTGGTGGGTATTTTCGGAAATCAAGTAGGTCATGTCTTCCAATACATGATATCGATAGCAATTCTTGGAGAACAGAAACAGATCTTAATAGGGTAGGACCGTCACTTTTTGGTGCAGTTTTAGATGTCTTAGCAGCATTCGGTTAGACTTGATTTTTAAAATGGCAAAACGATCCCTGTTATAACCAGTGTCAACAAAAAGGATGATCAGCACTGAGACGTTTTGACCATACTCATCACGTTTCGTTTTAAATTTACTTTTATTTTCCCACAAAGGAAGAATTTGGGTCTAAAAGCAGCATATGATTTTAAGAAGATTTTTAAAAAAGTGTTTTCAGGCTTATTTTGGAAGGAAATCTTCTGGCTCAGTTGCAGAAGGTAGACATGGATTTAAAGAATTTGTCATTGTTGTTCTTAAAAGCGCATGCGTATGTTTTGTATTGGATCATTATTGGTCAGGAATGGGGATCCTATTTTTTTCCTGTTTAATATAAAATGACTTCTAATGAGCTTGTCATCATAGTATCTGGATCCAAGTACAAGATTAAGGTTATGACAAAGTTGAAGTATCTCAGTCACTCCAAAGTTGAACTGCTTTATCTATGAAAAAGATTTTTTTAATACAAGCTTTTTGAAGGAGTTTTGGGCTTATTCCTTCCTTTAGAAACAAGCTTGGGTATTTATTATTGTTTCTCTTTGCATTTTGCATTCAAATGGTGGTGTTACTAAATTTTTATTTTTTTTAATTGGGCTCTGCGCGTGTCTGTCTCTGCTTTCCTGTTGCATCATCTGCTGCTTTTTTTTTTTTTCTCCCTGCAAGTAGAGTTACGTTCCCTTGCTTAAGAATAATGCATGACGGGGGAAAAGATGAAACTCATTAAAATACTTAACCAGGAAATAGTCCGCTTATACAATCCCCTCTTGTTTTTGATGGTGTCCCTGGAAGCCGGAGCACAGAGTAAGTCATTTCTGCACGCACAGGCAAACAGCCACCGTGAATACTTAAAATCCGGTGTGCTAACAGAGTAGCTACGTTGGGTTTTGTTGCCAGCGATGGATCACTACTAGTTTAAAACTCAGAGATTGGGAACTTCTTTTGTAAATTGAAGAGGATTATTTCGTGCTGTTGAGCGTCCCTGTCAGGATATAAAAGTCTATTAGCAGAGATGGGATTGCACACCCAGGGGTTGCTCGCAATATGTAATTTACTAAACACACACATATAGCAAAAATCAGACCCAACAGCCAATATTTTTACCTCTGTGCTGCGACTTTCGGATCAAGCACGTGAACAGAAAATACTTCTTAATACTTGCCTTGCAACTGTGGTCTCTGATCAGGTTTTTGCCTTGTGAAATACGGTTTGGCTCAGCACCCGATACAGTTGTTTGTGATATGAATGGCTTGCTCAGTAAGGGCGCTGTGACAGCTCTTTTAATTACTATATGCAATTGTTTATCCATTTTCATGTCAAAGAAGGTCTTTTCTGAACTTTACGGTATTTCTGCTTGGAGTGATAAAAATGGATTTAATAGAATTGTGAGAATGGAGCCAGTGTATCTTTCTTGTTCCATACTCCTGACTGCAGGTGCAGTATCTCACTTCACACGACTGTGTTCTTCAGGTGCAAAGGGAAGTTTTCCAAAGGGCAGTGATGCCCCCAAATCCCACAGAAAGTGTGTGCAGGTTGGAACTCTAATTCTCATTTCTTCCTTTAAAAATTCCTCTCTGCATCTTTATTATTTTGCTCTGGCTGGACAAGAATACCCACACATCTCTTCCCAGAGTTGGTGAATCGCATCATAAACACTGACAAATAAATATAATCCCTGCTACCCTTCCCATTTTCCTGGTTTCATAGATATTGGCTCTTAGACCCTAAGATTATCAGACCCAAATTCAGAATATGCAAAGAAAATGTAATAAATCTTTCATTTCACCTCTTTGTCACCTTGTTTCTATCAGAGTTGTGTTAAAGAAGCTTTTGCTCCCCACGCCACCTCTCCATAGCCTGTGTCAGGACTTGATGTAGTGCTGGCATATTGGGAAATCCCTGTAGTTCTGTGGATTTAAAGACTGGGCCTAGGAATTACAGCACTTTTGCCTAAATAGGTAATCTTACTAGAGAAACCTTGGTACTGTTGGAAATGAGGATGTAATTTTTTAGAGAAAGATGGACAGACGGCTGCAGAACACAGTTTTTTCCCTAGAACAGATGAGCACTTATTGGTCATCAGAGCGGAGAAGGAAAGCTCCTGCGTGGCAATGCTGTCTTGAAAAATGCGTTGTCCATCACAAAGCAGAACTGCTCAGGATCCCTCCAAAATAGGTCCAGTGTTTGTCAGGAATTCAGTCTATGGCATACCCAAATCTCATTCTACTTTTGTGTATCTGCACTCCTCTTTCTTTAAACACCCCACTGTTTCTTTGAAACCTTGGAAGGGTGAAGGAACCTACTGCTAAATATTACTTTCTGCTGAATGATGCCCTTGAACGTCTTGTGAGAGAGAGGGAGAGACAGCATTTCTCAGGCATATCGCCGTTTTGGTTTGGAAGGCCCTTTTGTTCTCCACTAGGTTAGAGAGGTACAAATGTCCTTGGACCTCTTGCCTCTCAGCCCAGGATAAGCCTTTGCTCTGTTCCTCCGTCCGACAAAAGCACACTGAATGGAGGGGAGACTGAGGTATTCACAGCTGGAACAGAAACCTTATGGCGTTGAATGGCATGAAATGGCATTACGGCATGAAATATTGGCACTTTGTTGACAGGGTTCTTCACAGTTCTCACACTGATGAGGAGCAGGAGTCAGTTCCCCTCTTTTGAGCAGATAGATGATTTCTGAGAAGAAGCGTGCCTTGCTACAGTTCCTCTGGGGTTCCTCGGCCCTCACTCCCAGGACAGCTGGTTTGGACCATTTTTAAACCATAGAGAGATTCCTTCCCCTCCACGGACTAGGCAGTTTTTGTAAAGAATTAAACAAAGATGAGACAGATAAATGAGCTGAGGGCCAGACATCGTCATCTTCCAAGGTATTGCAGTACCCATCAAACCCCAGCTGAGAAAGAAGGTGCCTTTTCCCGTCTCATCTGTGGATGCCCAAGGCCTGATGCCTCCAATCTCCTTGACCTTACCTATGATGATTGCACATCTTTTTCATTTCCAGAATTGTCTCGCTTTAGGAAAGAGGAGATTTGGTGGTGGTACAGACACAGGGAACTACTACTAAGCTTTTTTACTTGTGAGCTAGGCTAATGTGTAGCATTATTAACGACTTCATATCAAAATGTATTAAAATACAGAGCTTCCTATGGGGCTGGCATTGATCCACACACCCCCAAAAACTAACCACCCACAAACAAAGCACCAACAGCTTCAGCTGGACACTTTTAAATTTAGCAAAAAGCCTTTGTGAAAACTTCCAGGAGAGTGTACGTTTGCCTGGACAAATGGATTCCATTTTTCTGTGTAAGGAGGAGAGGCTGCTCTGTGCAGCCTGAACAGGAGAGTGGAGCAGCAACAGGAATTAGAGTGAATTTTCCCCCGTCGTGGAGAGATCACATTAGAGTTCCACCTTGTTAAATAACTGGCTGAAATCGTGCGTGATTAATGGACAAAATGAAAATTAGATTTTGTGTCTTTACTCTTCCCGTGACCTCTACTTTCTCCTGTATCAATTGCAAGCAGTCTGGGGGGAGAAGAAAAAAAAAAAACAAAGAAAAAAAATTAAAAATCCTGTATAAATACCCTGAAGAGAAGGGGGAGAGGAGAGGAAAAGTGCAGAGCGCCACTGTAAATTGTGTGCTGTCCCCAGAACTCATGGCTTCTGAGGTCTGGATCCTTCAGTACTGAAGTTTGAGGAATTAAAATGTGGAACAAATACCAAAGTTTCAGGCTGTCTGTCAATAGTCACAACGTGTGTCAGTCACCCATGTGGAACCGCTTCCTATGGGGAATTTGGTTTCCCTGCTGCAGCCGCACACAGGAAATGACCTGTGGTTCAGACACAGCCAGGCTATTGGAACAAATACTTTCCTCCTTCCGGAGGGAGATGTTATGTGTTGCTCATCTTTGGACTCCTGTTTGGGCAATAAATTTGAAGGTACGAGTCTTAAAGGCAAAAAGAAATCACTGCTTGCCTGCAGGCATGGGGTTCTTCAGCAGTTTTGACACCCTTCAGTGGTGCTTTGTGATCAGAGTGTGGATCTCTGCGCCCACTCAGGGCCACCCGCAGGTGTGGAGGCACCAAGAGCCTGTCCTCCTTTCAGCCTGCAACATGCTTCAGCCTGTAAGATCAGGAAGCAAAGGTTTTCCGCTCCTCTTACAGACCACTTTGACAGAACGAAATGTGTCTTGCTGTGCCCTCTACGTCTTCATTCTTGGAGGGAAAAATGCACGTGTAAATCCTATATTCACTAAAGATAACTGAAAATCAACATGTTATGTGAATTGCTACCCCAATAACTTTGACAGGAAAGGCAAGGAGGCGCGTATATCTTCTTGCTACCGACACAGTAAAATTAAGAGCAGGAGTATAATCCCAGACTGTACGAAATTGCTGATTCCTCTCTGTTTTTTCTGTGTGTGGCCATTGGCCTTGGGAATTCAGGCAATGTGGTTTTGTTTGAAGAAACCTAACTGCAAACCCTCCCCATATGGCTTCTGCCTGTTCCTGAGGCTCGGAAGGGTTGATGAGTGAGCACCATGCTTTGAGTTACAGGGGACAATCCATGTTGGATGGATTGGCCGTGTTAGATGGGGATTTGAGTAACCTAAGTGGAAGGTGTCCCTGCCCATGGCAGGGGGGTTGGAACTAGATGATCTTTAAGGTCCCTTCCAACTCTAACCATTCTATGATTCTGTGTTTTCCAGCTCACGTTTTAGCATGGCGTTGACATCTGGTGTCTTCTTTGGAAGGCCTCAGATCCCAGACCCCTGGCTTATGCAAGAGTCTTCATTTTTGTGCTTTGAAAAGGAAGGAAAGGAAAGCTTGAACCTGGTACCCACAACAACGGGCAAATGGAGAAAACCACAAAACTTAGTGATACTAAGAAGAAATATGAAGGCCAGTGCCATGATTTTAGGGATTTGCTTCCTGATTTTTAAACATTCAGGGCTGGTTGCTCTGTGACCGTGTTTTAGTCTCCCTAGCTAAGAGTGAGAAAAATGCTAGAAGAGACCTCGGGGTTTCCCATGGGAAATGATAACTAGGTCATGGGTATGCTTGCTGTGAGGTACATATAGTTTCCTTTAAACTGATCTGAAAATCAGAGGCTTGAAGAGGAGAAATGGTTCTGAGCAGTTCTTTTTCAGGATTGATATGATTTTTCCTTCCTTTAATCAAGTTGTTTGTCTGCTCTTAAGAGAAACGAACCGTTTGTGCCCCTTCTGTTCCTTTTTTGTTGTCACTTGGCACTAACCCAAAGTTGGGCAGTAGGAAATCAAGGTGGGTAATGAGGACCTTAATGAGGACCTTACATGACCTCCTTATGCCTAACAGTACGTGATTCTCAACAGGTTTGTTTGGCCACCTTCTGCCTAGTTAATAAATACAGGACCTGCTGTGGCGCTGCTCAGCCCTCGCTACCAAGGCTTCTGCTTCGCTCACGTCAGCCATGGTGGGAGGTCGCCTCTCCATGGCGCTGTGCTGTAGGGGCACGCTGGGGGACCGAGGACATCATGCACCCTTGTTCTTTGTCTCGTTCATGCTGTTTTTTTCCCCTCGACTTCCGTGTCAGAGTTTTCTGTGTGTATCTTGTCATCTTCTAATGGTTCCTTTTGTAAAGGGGGGGAGCCCTCTGAGAGTATGTCGTCTCTGCTAGGGCTGTTTCTACAGCGAGGGACACAACTCAAATGACCCACCTCTGGAAAATCATAGTGGGAGACCAAGCGCTCTAGCTTTCATCTTGACATTGCTTGTCAAGGTCAGCCTGGTTACTGAGAAAACTACCAGTCTCCTGTTTCTGCTACAGTTTTACACTGAGCTTGCAATCTCTAGTTCAGTTTGCTCTCTGTAAAAAAAAACAACCTCTTATTTAGAGGGGGAAAGTAGAGCCTCAGAGAATTGCAGGAAACAGTGGCGCACATCTTAAGTGAGATTTTTGAAACCTGTTTGTAAAGGCTCCTATTTTCTTATGACACCCATTGGCTCGAACGTTTTAAATGGCAAGTTAAGGACCATGTTCTTCCTAGAGGTGTAGGTGGGTACGGTAGGTGAATGAGAGCTGAATACGTGTATAACTGGGCATATATTTCTACACAGGTATTTTGGCCAGACAGTCAGCTAATAGCTCCAAATAAGATACTCTGCCCTCTTATATCAGTTCATCTGCCACTCAGACACGCTTAGCAAGGTATATGCTGCTTTTTATGCATATAACTCTTGTTAATGCTAAGGATCGTTATGAGTGTGCGTGGAGAGGTGTCCTTGCTACATCCTTTCAGGATATTGTCTCAGAGGAGAAGGAGTTACTGTTTGTACGACATGGCTGTCCAAAAATGCTTGCAAATCAAATGCTTTCATTTTGCTTTTTATGCAGGGGGGGGAAGAGGAGGGGGGCTGCACACCTTAAAAAAATGCTCTCACCCGGCATCTTGCTTTAAAGAACAGAGTCCTAGGTTTCCAGGAGCTCAAAAGGGCATTCAGTCACCTCCATTTTGAATAATTTGGTATGAACCTATCTTGTCAGCTAGATATCTGTCTGCAAAGTCTATTTTTAAAAAAAAAATTAATTTTGGTTTGACGCTATCTCCTGTCTAAAAACGGAGGGGGTGTCAGGAAACCCTAAGTTTGTTTCCAGCCTCTAACACAGCCGGCCGCATGACATACAGTGAGTCACTTAACTTCTCTCTTTCGTCTTCTCTTACTGGTAGAACAGTTTCCCAGCGTATCTTGTCTTTTATGTTGCCCATCTGTTCAGTTCTGTGCTTTTTTTGGAGAAGGATTTCCATTATTCCTCCAGCAAGGCATGTAGTCGGGGCATAAGGCATAGCAAGTGGTGATTGCCTGCTCAACATATAGCAAATGCGAGTGGAGCAAAGCAGAGCTTTATTTACACAACAGTTTCAGTCTGTGCCATGGCACTACATTGAATGCGCAGGAGGCTAGCAACGACGCGGCTACACATGTTCTATAATATGCGTACTCCATGTGTTGTTTTTCAGCCTCCTGGGAGAGCTTGCCTGCCGAAGTTCTGCAATCTGGATCTGCTGTGTATTCAGTGTTATTTTGGTACCAGCTGATAGCATAAAGGCTGAATAAATTTGCTTCATGTTAGACGTGGCCCTCTGCAAATAAACGTGCATGTTAAGAAACCCCTCCATGACATAATTAGTTGTCTGTAAGCCACGGTGTCACTGAGCGGAGTAATTAGTTCTGTTTATTTAAAGGAGCCCCGGAAAGCTATTAGCAGTTGCCGGTGGACCAACAACGAGAAAAAGAAAAGATAAAAACCCATGCGTGGTGGTTATTAGTCTCTTCATCATACTAATGGACAGCTTGTAAGAAGTTGGACTTGCTACCAGTGGCACCGAGCAACAGTAATAGTGCGGGGGGCATTGTTTCTTCTCGCTGGCGATAAGGGCGACTTGTGGCGGGCTTTGATAGGATGCTTATTTTTATCTGCTAAGTGCACGGTGCTTGTAAAAACAGCAGTAGCCTTGTTACCACTTGACATGACACTAGTTTTAGCTGTTTACATTGACACGCCACTACACTCCTTTAAAGCTTCAGCCTGGGGTCAGATTCATTAGAGTACTTCAGAAATGATAGTGATACAGCATCTGGCCTGATTTCTTTGTGCTCCCTGCTCCAAGCAAGACGGAGAGAGTCAGCGTAACCCAGTGGACGATCTTCACTTGCTTGTCAGATTTACTCTCTGTGATTAAGTAGTCCAAGGCTTTTGGAAAAGCAAATGAGGTGCTTCACTTGTCTGTAGGTGTGCTTACAGGAGGAGAGGGAAGGGAACCCTGTCTGCAGCGCCTGAGGGAGGACAAGCAAACAGGCTCCAGCATGGGTTGTGTGACCCGGCCGGTGGCCCCAGCTCTCAGCAGGGACGTTTCCAAGAGAAGAGCTGTGGTGGCGGGTAGGCTCAAATAGCTCTTGCACAGATCTAGGCCTGCTGAGCTCCAGAGGGTTAAAGAGTGCCAACTAAAGCATTTGCTTCTGAAACTTGTGGCATTTAATATATTGGAGTTCTTTCCTACAAGATGTCTAAACCACCTTATATAGGCTATTAGTGAATTATTTCCCTGCTCTGTAATTCTCTAACTTGGCTTATAAATTTTACAGAGAGGTTATTAGCTATAAAGGGTTGTGACAAATGACCTGGGAGAAGGAGGGAAACTTAGTTAAACTTTTCTTCCCCGCCCCCACCCCTAGATTTAGCAGCAGACCTAAGTCTAGGCGTGCTCGCGGTCTCTGTAAAGATGGGTACCCGTGAGGAGATCGGTGAGGGGTCCGTCCCAGGCTCCAAGGAAAGGGTCTCTTCCCCAAGGGGGAGAAAATCTTCTGGAGTTCCCCACTGAGTGTGCAGTAACTGTTATGTGATGAGCTGCCCCGGTCAGCTGAAATAGAGACTATAGGTGATAGTAGGGACCCTGGACTGAGCCTCTGTCCTGAGAATGTGTCCATTTACTACCGTAAGTCCACACGCACGTTGGAGCAGTTTTGATGGAAGCAAAGCTGCATCTCCCAAGCCCTGTCAGCTTTTGCAAGAGGACATTGCTGCCTGCAGAAAGGAACAGTCTTCAGAAAGTGTTAGGAAACCTCTGGCAGTGGTGCATGACTATAATCCATCTAATATCTGTCAGGGCTCCTTTGTCTGAGCTTCTGCAGAAGCTCGTTTTCGGATCTCCGCTCTGCAAGGTGTGCTGGGTAATTTCTGTGTATAAACCAAACCATTAAATAAATTAGTAAATCCCATCTTCTCAGTACGATCAGGTTTAGGTAATCAGTCACGTTATGTGTTAGGGGCCGTCCCTTAGATTTTCTTTTACTTCTGGATGCTGTCGCTTCTATGTATCATGTGATATAAATAATACTGCTAGGAATCTGGAAGCTGCAGCTTTTTATGGCCAAATTGCTATATTATTCTCTGAATTCACGCCGCTGATTTTGCTGCTTGTGGCTCACATGCTCCCCACCTTTATGTGTGGCCATCCTGTCCTGCTCGAGGACTGCTGCATGTGTGATGCATCTGTAATCTTTCAACCTGAAGGTGTGGGGGAAGGTAGCCAGCAAAACATATGAGTAAGATTTTTTGCAAGCGTATTTGAGTCATTTGTCGTGAGTTGCTTGTTTCCATGGGAATTAGCGGGTGAGAGAAGACATGAGTGAATCTTATTCCTCGCTTTAGCCTCCTCTTGCCTCGAGTCTGGCTGCATCAACCTGCAGGACCTATAACGTAGACCCAGGGGCGACTGAGAGAGCTCGTTTTCCTTTTTAATTATTATTGCAGTGAATAGATGGTGACCTATCAAGGGAGGAGAGGCATTGCATGCCTACTTGTTCGAATAGCCCAACACTGCAGCCCAAACTTCCTCACGTGGCTGTAAATATGCCAGACCTGCCTTTGTGGTGAACCGCAAATGCTCTCAGACTTTTGAGGAGTCTGGGGAGATGATTCCAGATCCTAAGGAAGAACAATTCATCTCTTTCCCCATCCCCCTATACACACATACACCATCCCCTTGTCTCTTTTTAGGTCATTTATAATCAGCAGTCATGGAGCACTGGCCTCATTAGTGATATAGCCATTCCTTCAGTGCTTCAGAAATAATCATTTAGAAAAAATGCGCGGTTTTCTTCCCTTGAGAGCCCGTAAGTGATGAATTTATTTCAGTCTGGCTGTCTTGCTCAGCCTTATTTCCATATTTATTTCAACAAATAATGTACTATGGGAACAACAGAACACACTCTGCGAGGCAGAGAGGATCGCCTGGGCAGGGAGGGGTTAACCAGAGAGATGGCATTCGAAAGCTGGGGCTCAGGGGGAGACATTTTTATTCCAAATCATTTTTTAATGTATATACTTTCTACGTGTTTGTGTTTGCAGAGGTTTAGAAGCCCTGGGATTTGGACAGTGATTTATTCATAGGGCACCATTTAGAGAACAGACGTTGTCCCCTGAGTGGTCCCAGCCACCGACCTTTCTCCTGAAGGGACCATCCCTTTTGTAATGGCGGACAGGTGATTAACTTTCCATGCCAGCTAATGACTCGGGTCTCTCACAAGCAAGCGCCGCTAATTGTGACCGGCCGGGAGGGCTGGTGTACTGGGACCCATGTACTCGCCGAACGAGAGGCGGTGAGCAGCCCCGGCACGCTCAGGGTCCAGCTGCGTATTTGCTCCATCTCCAGGAACCGGCACTCGCAGCTACTGTAAACCAGCCTCACAGAGGGACTTAAACTCATGATTTTTATTCTGCCAGCAACCGTTTCCGTAATTGAGTGTTACGCTCTGGAAGCCTAAGCGCCAAGGTCAGTGGCCAAGGACTGGGAGGCAGCTCCCGACTCTTCCTCCCCGTGCTTCTCCAGCCACCTCGGGCAGCCCAGCTGCGGCACCGTTTCCCCGTCTGCATGTCAGCCCTTTCTTCCGAGCCACCACAGTCACACTGGGTTTATGTGAATAATGCTAAAACAGTCTGAATTCCTTGAAATATGCTTTCTAAGGACTGACTTTCCCAAGGGATAAGCTCATGCCGTTAGACCACTTAGCACCCCTGCTCTGCTTTGCCGCTAGCCAAATAAACCAAAGTACATGGCATGACTTTGTGCCATGTTGTTGCATGTACAGTTCAGATGTGCGTACCGTGTGTTATATTTGCAGTTTGGTCTTATGGGCACTTATGAAAAGGAAGGCTGAGCCTGTCCCCTCTCAAAATACAGCCCCTCTGCTTCCCTCCTCCCCTCTCCCCCGGCTGGGGACACACAGGCTCACGCGTGAAGTGGTGTTTCTGCCACGGCTTGTGCCTGCGTGTCATTTGTTTCCTGGGATGGCTTTTCTGAAGCATCCGGAACTTGTCACTTTTGCATGCATCTGTAAAGTACGTGTAATTTGCCTTCCTCTACGTTTTCAAAAGCAGCTCCTATTCAGATTTACTTGCAGGTAGTGTTAGTGCACAGAAGACCTAGCATTTGATTGCAGAGATCCAAGCAGTTACGCATGTAGCAGCCCTGTATATTTTGTGTATGTGCACGCGTATTCTTAATGCCCCTTCCAGGCATTGATTTCCTTAGTTAGCATGGCATTCATTTACCTAAAACTCTTCCCCTATTGGCTTGTTAATTAATAGATATTCCCAAAGTTTTCTTTTATACCTTATCCCTTTTATACTGAACTTTCAAAGGCCCAAGCTCACCAGTTCTCTACCAGCGTTAACTCTGATAGGTGAGGGACTAATATTTTAAAGCTAGTTCATATGCTGCCTGTGTCAACCTTCACATTTAGAGACAAATATCCCCCTCCAGTCTTTTCCTTTAAGGCAAAATGATTATTTCCTCCTTTTCATCTGATTTCTTAATGCACTGCTGTCTAATCGCCTTGGTAGCAAGACTGTAACCAGGTAATGGGGGAATAAGTAGCAGTTGGCTTGCTGTCTTCTCCCATAAGAAAAATCGGTGCGTGCATCTGCCCTACTTTAGGGATAAGCGTCATCAGCTCAGGAAACCTGGGGGGGTATGACCAGGAAGGCTCGTAACGGTGGCATCTCTCTGTGAACAGGGAGGGTTCTCAGGGGAGGAATTTAGCACTTTGCTCTTTCCAGCTGCTGGTTGGGAATGCATTCAGCTTTTGCGAAGTCATACCTCCCTTGCCTTTGAAGAATTTACCGAAAGGGAAGCATAGAGCCATATCTTTGAAACCCTGTGCTGGTCACCTTTATTTTACAGTTGGGTAAAATGGCTTAAAAAAGCTTTCACATCGGGCAACAGTAGGGGGAGAAAGGACGGATTCTGAAAGAGAGCAGGTAGATTTCACTTTGCCGTATAGGCCTCAAGGATATCTCTGCTTTCTGACAGAGAAACTCCTGAAAGTCTCAAAGACGTTTTTTTCATCTTTATTGAAGAGCTGGAAGCTTTGCATTTACAGAACAGATGTCCTTTGTTACAAATTTTTCATTCCTTATTGAAATAGATACGAGCAAGAATTCACACCACACAAACTCAGGGGGAAGCAGCATTTTACGTGGAATGATTAAAACCCCTGCCTTCTCCCATTGCTTCATTTTTCACTTTTGACTCCTGTGATGTCACCCATTTGCTCTTCTCCAGTTGTCATAGCTTTTGCTGGAGAAGAGAGGAGAAACTCACCTTGGGTGTCCGTATACAGTGTGAAAGGCAAGTGAAAAATAAAATAGAGGAGGGGGAATATATCTTTTAATCTTTTCAGATCAGAGTGAACTCAGGATCAACCCTGGGCCTGCATCTGATATCTTTTCTTGATTCTCATTAAGTTGAACTTGTGATAACCTACTGTAAAACATTTAGGCTTCAGACACAAGAGCAGGCTAAGAGGCTGTGCAGACCATCACGCCCAGGTGAATGATCAGAAGTGATGGGTCAACACGTACAACAAAACCATGGCTGAAACTAAGTTCAACATTAAGGCAGTGTGGG
The DNA here is from genome assembly GCA_008658365.1 of Alca torda. Classification (NCBI taxonomy): domain Eukaryota; kingdom Metazoa; phylum Chordata; class Aves; order Charadriiformes; family Alcidae; genus Alca; species Alca torda. The sequence continues at coordinate 13,183,299 of CM018079.1, read as the reverse complement.
GAGGAGGTCCCTCTGGACAGGCAGGGAACAACGAGCATAATTGAAGTTGCTGGATCTTACACTTAATGTGTTAGCCAACTGAATGACAGTTTACACCAAAAGGTTGCGAGCTTCTGTGAACTATGTGGTTGCTGGAGATATTAATTTACTACAAATCCTTCCTGTAAGCTCTTTGTAGAGTTACACACTGTGAGCTTCTTTTTCTGTTAATCTTTTCTTTTGTGAGCCTGAGTTTAGTGCTGGTGAGGAAAGGCAGCCTGATGTCCATGGAAAATGGAATCCTGTATTTATCCATAGACTAAGCACCAGCTGTTCCAGCAGAGGAACCCACTGCAAGATTGAATTCAGCTCGCTCAGCCCTCACCTTCCCCTTGGTTTGCCTTCTCCGATTGCCTGTTTTGCAGTGAAATCGGTAAAATGGATGTATCGTCCATCCTGAGTGAGACTGACACTGTTCAGTTGCCCAGATGCCTTTCAACAGCTTTTCAGGTTTTGTCAAATACAGTGATACTGAGCCCCTCGCTTTCAATCTGTCAGTCAAAGCCGGTGCTTCGGAAGAGCTGTGCTTTTACCTCTGCGTTTTGCAAACTGCTATATGCCAACCATTAGCGGAGCTCAGAGGTGTAGGGGTTTCTGCATCCACCCATGGAGAAACCCTTCAAAACCCTGTCTGTCACAAAGATAGCTCCCTACTCCACACAGAGCTAAGGTGCTGCAGCTGCCTTCACACAGGCGAGGTAGGTTGGCCTGGAGACGCCACTCTTCCGTTATCCTCATGTCCCAGCAGAAGGCCCACAGCTGGAGCTGCCCCAGGCAGAGCACAGGGCTCTCTGCAAGGTTGCGCTGGAGGATCCCCGCTTGACCACAACCAGACATTACAAACTCCGTGCATAGGCCACTGCTGGCGAGTCTGTGACCTGCATTTCGCAAGCGAGGTGACTGTAAATATTCATTTTGGCCTTAAGAAGCGTTGAAGCCTTTGTCAGGAAAGGAGGATTAAAACAGAAACCACAGAATGCGGACCAGAAGTTGGAGGAAGCGGTGACCATTTTAATGAAAAATCCATTAAATTTTCCAGTTACTTTTACTCCCAACCTGGCAGGAACACTAGGTCCCGATTCTTTTTTTCCCCTGTTATATTGGTTTGCCAACAGCTACAGAGGCTGGCTGTTGGAGCAAAAAGTTGGAGCAAAAACGTCACGCTCGCACTATTTTTCCTGATGCTTCAGCCTCAGGTGGTTTTGCTTTAAGCTGTGAACACAAACCAGCTGCCTACAGTGCTTCCCGTTTTCTGCATCTGTTTGTGTATCATGTGAGTGAACGTTAGATTAATTGTATTTTTCTTCCCCTCTAGATCTGACCATCTTGAATGGCCATAACACCTGCAGGATATGGTACAGTCAGAGATTCAGATGGATTAATATGTCCCACATGCCCAATGCAAGAAGAAATCCCATTCCAAAGCATCCTAGCTTTCTTTAGTTTGGCTGTTGCAGTACTGTTTTTAGACTGCTTCAGATTTCTACAGCTTTGGCTTGTAAGGGATATGTGCGATCCTCCTTACCCTCCTTCCTGGTACACTTAGTTTTGCTTATGTTTTGGGAGCGAGCAGTTCATCACACTGAGCAAATTCTGCCCAAATCCACGAGCTGGGATGGGATTAATGGAAAAGTGATGCTTTCAACCAGAAATCCTGGAACAAATGCAGTGCCCCTGGTTACAGAGCTGGTCGGTTGGCATTGAGCAGCCCCGGTCTTTGTTTCTAGTCTTCCCCTTCCTTTTAACCACATAGCCCTTTTTTCTAATTGCCACCTTATCAGTTTGACCGGCCGCTTCCACCACCCCAGTGCTCTGTTCACCAGAGCCACCAAAACATGACATTTTGCGGAAGTCTGTGCAGCGGGGACTGTGGCTGGACGTGGGATGTTTAACCCAGCTTTGCTGAAAGGTTTGCAGTTTTTTTGGCAGGCCTACTAGGGTCAGGATTTAACCCTCGTTAGCCGGTACGGTGCTGGATGCCGTACCTTGGCTTATATACTGTAGCTCTGGAAATGTGATTTGCCTTGCGATATCTGACTCGGTGGCTTGCGGTCACGCTTGAATGCAAGGCCCATTTTGTTATGTAGAAAAGTTGAGGCGAGATTCATTTTCTTGCAGCTTCCTCCAGATTTCTAAAAAGCTGTGGGAGGTGGTGGGAGATGAGAAGTCCTTGGTTTTAATTCATCTAGGTCTAAAATTAAATTGGTGTATTGGAGAATAGCCTCTAACAAAGCTGTAAGACCAGCAGGTAAGGAAGGTATAAACAGCAATGGCAAAAAGACTGTAGAAATCTGCAAGTAAAGCACATGGATGCAGGTCTGGTGCAATTTCTGCTGCTGGCACCGTCTCGCCCCCCCTACACTGGCAAAGATGGGGAGTGAGGAGCTTTGGGTTAGAGCAATTGCAGCCCTGCATCAAAATGGTAGTGCTTTGTTAGGGTCTTTCTTCCAGAGTGGCTTGCTTGCCATCGCCCTTTCCCGACTGACACCAAACTGGTAGGAGAGACGCGGTTCGTTTTCCTGGTGCTTCGCCCGTGCCTTTCTCCCATTCTCCCCTCTCCATCCTCTCCCCCCCCCAACTCCCCTGCACTCCTCTTACTCCCCGCTGCCCACATCGAACATGTACAGATTTTACGGTTCACTGGAGAATAAGTGGCTGTCATTTCACAGACGGGCCAGGATGTAATTAGCCACAATGCATCGAAGTAATGGAACAGATGTCTCTTTGTAAACTGAGTTTGCTGTTGCACGCTCTGTGTGTGTGACCTGCTGACTGCTCCGGGCGATTCCTCCCAGTGCCACCCCAGCCCCCTCCCCTCTCTCTGTTGCTGAGCCAAGGGCTTAGCTCACATCGAGTGTTTGTGTGTTTGCGGGTTTGTTTTTCTCTCTCACGCAGTCCTCTCTCCTGCTGCAAGGCCACTGATTATGTGACGGAGTGTTAGCGAGCAGAACCTGCATTTATCGATGGAGTCATTCAAAATAGAAAAGGTGATACCCCTCTTATGAGATAATTGGCAGTTTCAAGTTGCTCTTATTACCCGATGATAATACACCAGTAAAATCATAAATTACTGTTATGATGCCAGGCCTCCTCTGCGCTCTCTCTCTTTTTTTTTTTTTTTTAATGAAAATAAAATAGCTGGGTGCTCCCTGAGCCCTCAAATTAGTATTTGCATTTTAGATAAGAGATGGGCTATTGGGCTGATTACAGTGTGATAATGCACACAAGCTGACAACAAACACGGTCCATCTGACTCGGCTAGGAACTGCAATCCAACCACCAATCCAACCTTAAACGGGGCAAAAACAGGACCTGACTTCCAGATTCTCGTTTTGTAGAGCAGGCTTGTCTCTGTCAGGTACAGAATCGCTCTCTAGTTCAGGGAATTTTCCCGCCTTAATATTCCTGAGACATGTTTTCAGGCTATATCTACGCAGGTTTTCCATTCCTGTAGTTCATTGTGTCCATGCAGCTCCTGAACCCTGCACATCTTCTCACTTGCAGCTCTCCAGCTGTGCTGCTTTAGCTGCTGCTGCTGCTGGGGGTTCCTGCCAGTGCCCCGTACCACGGCTGGGAGCAAAGGGAGCCACTGGGCAGGCTGGCTCTTGGCCTCCAACACTGAATTTGGCTCCGCTCACAGCTCAGTCAGGCCACGGAGGAGCTAAACACCACCACCAGGCACCACCTACTAGTGGCAGGAACCTAATGGTGGCATATACAGGGAGGGTACTTAAGGAAAAGACATGCTTGTGTTCTTAGTGCTTCTGGGTGTTTTCCTTGGACAAATAAGTATGTGTGTCAGGGCACTCACAGTTAAATTATGTATGCAGTCCCTCTGTGCGTGCGTGTTTGTATGCTTGTGTGCGTTTACGGTTTATTTTCACACAAATTTCCTGAAGAGCTGCATCGTTTCCCCAGGGCAGGTTTGATGACAAGGTTCCCATTAGTTCCCCTGGTTTTGAGCCAGCAAGCTTAACTTCAGCTTGTACATCTTCTGAGTGTTAACAGTGGTGAGATACGTCCAGCGATGATGGTAGAAAGCAGGTCTTTTGCGTGGGGAGGAGTAAGTTTTTACCTGGAGCTGGAACGATGAAAGAGGCTAAGCAGCGTGCTAATGGAGAGCAGAGTGTAAGTATGCTGGATATGTTAAACCTCAGAGAACAGTATCATAATTCAGAATAATCCTCCGCAATGGGGACAATGCATTAGGCTGGTGCTGACTTCAGCTCTTCTCTTCAACCCATGGAGCGGTTGATTAAAGATTTCAAAGGACACAGGCGTTTGGGGTTGGCCTGCAGCTTCACGTACACTTCATAGGAAGAAGAGCCACGGTGAAACATGAGAGAGAAACAGCAATCCCGTCGGTGCCAGCCCTCAGAGGCAAATCCCTCACCCAGTGGGTTTCTCTACCCTACCACGTGCTCATAAAAGCTCTTTTCACTTGCGTGGACACGTGCACGGAGCAGCTCCCACGCTGGCTCGAAAGTCAGGAAGCACAGAACGTACCAGCCCTGAAAGCACCCATCATGGAGGGCACCAGAGCTTTTTTAGTAGTCTTTCCATTCAGGTCAGCTGGGTATGTGCACAGGATTGACAGTTTTGGAGAAGTCTTCAGAGGCACATCAGACTGGCAGCAAACTTTATAAATACAGTACCATGTGGATTCCTCTGTTTCAAAGACCACGTTATGAAGCGCGAGAAGTAGCCTGTAGCGTAAGAGTATCTGTGCATTTCCCAGGGAAAAAGAAATAAAGCAAATTTTGTTGTGGAGTTGAGAGTGTGGCTTTTCATTTCCTCTGGCACTTTAAGCTGTAGGTATTTTGAGACAAGGAATATGGGGTTTCGACGTGGTTTGTAGCCTTCATCTCTCAATTGAAATGGTGGTTGAAAGTGGCATCAGAATGAGAAACGGTAGTTGAGAAGACTCTTCACTAAACATGGGTCCCCCGTGGAAGAAGCCCGGTGATTCCCAGGACTTCCCCAGCACATACAGTGCAGTGTATCTTATAATCTGTAGTGATATTGTAAAGTTCCACAAAACCATTTAGTATGTTTCCATTCTTGCATACAGTGCTGAGGAAAGTGGGGGGCAAGAATGGCTCTGGGCAGCTGAACTGCAAGCCACTGCTTGGTCTCCTCCTCTCCAGCTCTGGGATCCCAGCAAACCTGGGGGGCCCAGCAGGAGACACCTACGTCTGCGTTTGGCCAGGGGCCCTAGGAAGGATGCCAATCCCAGCCGGGTCTAGTTCTGGGGTCTTTTGGACAAAACAAGACCAGAACAAGGCATTGGCTTCAATTTCACTTGTGGCACAACCCACGTTGGAACCGGTCTCCCGAGGAGAAAGATTTGTGCGGTCAACACGGGTGACTTGCTGTCTGAGGCCACATTGGTTTTGTTGTGCTGCTATTTTTGATCACTGCTTATTTCTGTGTAGCGAATAGACAGTGGAGAGAGGAAGGCAGGAGAGTGCAGCCCAGGCCTGCGACCTCGCTAAACCAACTGACCCGAAGATCTGCAAACAGGGTTGAGCGTGCGGGTGTCACTCTCCGGCGGAGCTGTTGGTGTCTGCAGGCAGGTTTCCGTTAAGTGGTGTCTGGGCTGGTTCCCTGCAAACCTCATGTCCACTAGGGACGACTTCCCTGAGCCATCTGCTTCCACCTTCTTGTTTGGGTTTGGTTTTGGTTTTTTTCCTTTTGACGCTCAGATCCACACGTTGATCTCACCTGCATTGATCGAAATGACTATTAAGCTACATTAATGGGAGAGAAAAATTTGTCATTTGTTACCATTTTTCACACTTTATTAAAAAAGAAAAGAAAGTAAAAAAAAAAAAATTCCTTGGGTTTCAAGTCAACACTGTCGTCTGTGTGGTTGGTTTGTGATGAGGTTGATATGGTATTTTTGGCTGGTTTCATCTGGTCCCCACTTTCCTAGAGACAAAACTTGGGGTTTGTTACATCTTCCCGATACGGTAAGATTTCAAAGCAGGTGCAATAGATCAACTGAGCTTTTCCTTTGCCTTGTGTCAGAAGAACCAAGCTTAGTGCTGCAACTGCAAGATGGTCTAGCGTTAGGGACCAAGAAGGAGTTTCTCTTTGGGTCTGAATGAAGACGGTTTCTGGCAGCCTAAACTCTCAAGGTGGTTTGCCGCAGGCAATTGCGCAATACTTGGGAAGATACCGTACAGCAACAAGTGCTTACGACAATGAGGTATCCCTAGTAAACTCTTCGTAAAAATATATCCAGTTTGTTTGACAAGAATAATTTTTTACTGCGTAAAAAATAGTATTCTTGCTCCTGAAGTCCTTTTTCAGGCAAAGCTCCTGCTGACCCAGCAGAACAAAGACTGAGTTTAAAGTGTGGCAACAGCTATCACTCGTAGCACATAGTATTTAAGTGTACGTTGCTCGATTTAAAATGAACAGCAGGTCACCACCAATATGCACATATTGATATCTTTGCCAACCCCTATGACTTGGTTCACGCACCATCCCGAGGTGGTAGTTTTGCTGTATACGCTGCTGATGTACCATTTATGTGCAGGGGTAAACTGAGGCAGGGGGCAATTAAGGACCTCATTCTGTCCCTGGCATGCACCGGTGAGGGACACAAAGTATGATTCTGTGGGTCTGAATGGTGGGATGTGCGTTAAACGTGGAGGATCGTGGCTTGTCACTGATATTTGAGTTGAGTTAGTGGGAAGAGCTTGCCTGCACATCCCCGTGCTGCCAGCTTGGCAGTGTGTGTGTGTTTTTATGTACAGCGACCCTCTAGATTGTTAATTAGTGGTGGGGTTGCTGGCACTGTGGTGTCGGGGACTGCTGCTGCAAACTGGCATAGGGACTGTGAGCAAAACCACTTACCCTTGGTGGCAAGAGGAGCGCAACCTTACTTTGGTGTGAGGGTGACCCAGGAGAAACCATGCTCAAGTGCTCTTATTTAGGTTGGTGCTCAAGTGCCACCAAAGGTTGACACGACTCGGGCTCCTGTGTAGCTTTGACGCCTTTAAAAGTGTGCCCCTAGGTCCGAGGGCAGCTTGATGTCCCTTTAGGGCAGTGGAGTGGCCTGGCCAAGAGGGGGTTAATGTGAATCTGAACCCTGGAGGCTTTATGCCAAAGCAAAGGTGCTTCATGCTGGGCTGGGCTGGGCTGCCAGTGGGGAGAACCAGTGCCAGGAGGAGGCAGCCCAGGCGGGAGGGAGGCCTATGTCAGCCAGGGGGATGGATGCGGGGTGCAGGATAATGGTCCATCAGGACAATCATTCAAGAACATGCATTTCTCTCTCTCTTTCTTCACATCTGACTGGTTATCTATTGCTCCTCTTTACTGCAGTCTGCTTGTAGGACTTCATAGCTTTTGAAGGTATAAGAATAGGGCTCTTTTTTCCTCCCCCCCCTTTTTTTTTTTTTGTTCCACTTGCCTTGAAGTAATCATCTATATTTAGGTCAGTGACATGATGAAAGATGTTTATGTGTTTTTACCTAAAGCTGGAAATTGCCTTTCCGGATATCACTGAATGGAAAAAAGCTAATGGAGCCTTGTTGTGCTTTCATTGCTTTTGCAGTGGTGCTCTTGTTTTAGGACTATAGCATGCGAAGCATCCTTCCCCACCACACGGCGCTCGGCTTTCAGCTCCCTCTGCATCCCCCGCCGGCTCCCCTGCATGGAGTGGACTCAGAGAAGGGCAAGGGGAAGGTCACAAGAAGTTGTTTTATTCTCCAGCTACCTGGAGCAGGCATCGCCAGCTCTGCCCTATCAAGTAGAAAATGTGGCACTGATAAATCCTGTCCGCTAAGGAGCCGAGCCTTTTTAATATGCAAGTGCTCAGGCAAAGAAAGTAAACAGACATCTCCTTCTGCAGGGAATTACTAGACAAACTGTCTCCCTCCCCTTACCCTCCTTCCTTCCTCCTCCCTTCCATTTAAGTGTAGGAAATTCTGCTTTCTTTATTTGATAAAGAGGAGGAGGGGAAAGGACATGTACTGAATCATGGTTAAGCTGCTGTCTTCTACCCCAAGACCTTTCAGTCTAGATGTGCTTCATTAGTTTGATAAGCAGACACCAAAAAGGGGGAGGGGTGTGGGGTTTGCATGAGGGGATCTGCCTAGGGGCTGCCCGGAGGTTTAAGAAGATGAACTGCTAATGATGTTGAAGCTGTACCTTTTTGGGACCTTGGCTCCTGGAGGAAAAATGGGCCCTTTTCACTAATTGTGTTGTGCTCAGTAGCGTGATGGAAAGGGACTCACAGGGGAGCGAAACGGAATGAATATTGGCTGGGCTCTTCCCCTGAGCAGCCCCCTCTCCGCTCCTCCCCCACCGACCCAACTCTCGTCTCTTTAGCAAGGTATCTGGCATGAAGTCATCCTAAATATCGGGAGATAACACTAGGAAAAAAGATTAATTTGGTGGGTCACTTATTTGGACAGCCTTGCATGAGCCTTTCCAACTAAACACAGATTTTAACGAAAGTTGTCCAAATTGGCAATGCAAATGTTTTGATGAATAGCTTGTGAACCTTGGATCTGGCCCTGTGCGTGTGCAAACACAGGATCTAAGGACTTTCGAACTTTACTTGCTCTAATCCCGTGCCAGCCCTTTTCCTCTCTGGCAGGTTCATGCCTCGGAAGCGGGTAACTGTATCCCCACCGTGCAGCGGGGTATGCAGTTTTTCACCCGAGGTGCTATTGCGTGTTTCCAGGTGCAATAATTTTCCTTTCAGCAGCTGCCTTTCTCTCAGACGCCACCCTCGTTGAGAAGGGAAAGTGCAATTCCCAGGTGCGCTTGTGGAGCGCCCTGGCTCGCAGTAGCTCAGCATTCCCATTCTCCTGCACCAGCATCCAGCCCAGCCCAGCTAAGCGGTGTTAAACTGCCAGCGTTTCAGCTTGTAAAGCCCGGCGTGCTCCGCGTGTGTTTTGGGGTGGGAAGGGAGGTTGGTGGTGGACAGGCCGTGCCACGCTAGGCACGGGAGCCCCTTGCCAGACTGCTGCCAAATGCCACTCCGATCAACCCCACGTCAGCTGGGCACCTCCTCCCCTGGGCCAAGGAGCCATGGGCAGCTGGAGGTGCCGCTTGGCACTTTGCTTTCTCAAACACCGGTGGGGACAGCAAGCCCAAACCGTGCAAATTAATGGCTCTCTAGGCTCAAAAGCGACCTTTTTAACCCAAGCGTGACATCGCTTTTAAATTGCATATCCCTGCCACAATCGATGGCTTAGCTAGTCAGCTACAGACAGGTAGAAATCACTTGAAAAGCCGTTCAGCAAAGGGGACACGGGTGGAACTTCAGGAGGCAGCCAGGTACCCAGGGAACTGCCCCAAACATGAGGTCTCCCCGCCGTCAAGGAAAAAGAGCGCAAGATTTGTAGCGTCTCTAGAGCACTCCAGCAGCACAGGAGCAGGCAGCAGGTTTAAAGCAAAAGGATGTTTTGTTCTGCTTTCTGCACAACATCTCCTTAATGTGCAGAATTCCCTGCTGCACGCTGTTCCAAAGGCTGCATGTAAAAGGAATTGGATAAATGCACAAAGGAGAGGTTTGCACTTGAGAACGAGAGCGTGCTAGATCAACGCAGTCTCTAGCACAGGATGCTCCTAATCCTCTGATTGCTGGGAGCTGGGAGGGATCCCAGGGGAAGGCTCGCTGTGCATTTGTCCTTGTTCCTTTTACACTTTCCCTAAGCATTCGTGGCTGGCTACTGTCAGAAATGGGATACTGGGCTAAGAAAAAACCTTTATGTATAAGACCATTATGTTACGCTGATGGGACAAGGGTGGGATGAACGCCTGTGTCGGGACATGGTGGGATCACCCGGCCAGCCCAGGCTGCAGAGCAGAGCTTTATGGAACTGCTGCTGGTCATAAGCAGGTCCCATACGTGACTTCCTCAGCATCCCTTTGATGGGGATGGTCAAAGGAGGAGCGCTGGCAGACAGTGCAATAAATGCTGATGTTATATGTGTTGTAAACCACTTCACAGAGAGAGGTGAACGTTTCCCAGGGTGTGGTGCGGCAAGGCCGAGAGGCAGGCTGTTTGAAGTTGTGACCAACTGCTTCTCTTCCTTTCTTTTCAGAGACGATTTCATGGAGTGGGCGACACAGATAACCACAACAGTAATTTCTTAGTCCAAAGCTTATTTGAGAGTTTTTGCACGCCTTCCACCCCGCTGTCTCCTGCCTCAGCCCCATGCCTGTCCTCTGCCACTGGGAGCCGCAGAGAGGGACGGATGGGGGCAGCTGGTGGCTGCTCCCACCCAGCACAGTGCCCTCCCATGGAAACCTCTCGGCCCATAGCGCTGCTGGTGCTCCCCCTCACTCAGCACGTGTTGGCGTTTGCGCCTCTGCCTTGATGGAAATCCCTGCTCTGTCACCTCCCAGCAGCCGCGGTGGTGCAGGGAGGGGGGCAGGATCACCCCCGCTCACGGGGGGGCGCAGGGCAGTCTGTTCCTGCAGAGAATGCAGCATCGCACGGGGTGCTGGAGAGGGGACTGTGCCTTGGTCCCTGTAATTATACCCATCTGTTACTCCCCTGTCTCCACCGCCACCGAAGAAGCACACAAAGCATCACAAGTGTGATTTAAGCCCCTGGAGAATACAATGGCTTCATTTGAACAAGCCGAGCTGGCCTCTCATGCCCTGCTTTTTACCGCCCCACCGCTGCATGCTGGGCTGTTGAGGGCCGCGCTTTTACACAGCCATCGGCTCTCGCGGCTCGGTCATTATTAACTCTGGGCCTTTTTGTCGTTTCTGCTGCTGTTGTCAGACTTGCGCCGAGGGGACAATGTTAGAGCTGTTCCTCCTTTCCCCATCAAAGTGGCTGCTTTGGGAGTTTAGTGCCTTCCATGTTAATGGGACTGGTAAACTGGGTTTGCACTGCAGTCGCTCTTGTTTTCTGTGCCCTCTTGTCATTGCTGTTGACTCATCAGGCTGAAGTGTCTGAGCTTAATTGAAGCAGTAACAATGCAATCAACATTTCTCTCTATTTTTATCTGCGTCTCCCCCTCCCCTCTGTTTTTTTCTGCTGCCTGACATGCTATTTCTGGGGCTGAGAGCTTGGCAGCCTTGCAAAGGGTTGCGCTGGGAGGGGACTGAGCCACAAATGGAGCAAAGCCCACCAAAGGTAACAGGGGTTCCTTCTTTCTCTCGGCGACGCTGGACTCCCCGCTTTATAATCTTCATCCTTGCTGTGCTCCCCTTGTCACCTCCCCCCGTCATCCTTCCTGCGGCATGGAGAAGGCCCGGGCAGAGGGAAGTAATTCTACAGCAGGGCCGTATGGATGCACCTAATTAGCATAAAATTAACATAACCCTCTTTGTTTAACAGAGTGTATCCAGCTCTCCTCCTTCATCCAAGCGATGTGACCAGAGGCAGGGAGGAGTGACTGGTCTTGGTGAGGTCTTGAAGAGGTTGGTGGTGAAGATGCTAGCTTGGTCTTTGAACGCTGAGGCGTTCACCCCTGAACAAGGCGTTCACCCTGAGGACGACAGGGTGTCCCTGCCAGCTGTACGCTTAGGTGGCAACCGTTCTACAGCAGATGACTGATAGCCATGTTTTCAAATGCAGGTCTCCAACGTTAGATAGCCATCTATACATAAGCAGCCTGATTGGTCAGGGATGCAAGTCCTGGGAGCAGCAGTATCTTTATCAGTCAAAGATGCTAAGAGCTCGATAAAATCCACCACTTTTCCTCAGGTGCTTAATTACAGGCTCTGAGATGTGGCTGCTCTTGTCTTAGCTTTGAGAGCAGGGCCAGGATTCGGGCCGAGTGTGCTGCTTTGACCAGGATAACGGTGCTCCCAGCATCTCACATGGCCGACCAAAGGGCCTGGCCTGGCAAACGTATTTACTGAGAGCGCGGTAAGGGATGGATCCACAGCAGCCAACTTCTGCTGGCTTCTTACATTGATTTTATTTTCCTCTTCCCTCTACAAGTGCAAAGGACGTCCTGCCTGTGTCAGCCTTTATTTTCCCCCAGCAACAGCCGAAGAAGATGCATCTGCACGTCATCCGGCATAGCATACAGCTGTAGCTGCACCGTTTGCTGCCATTCCATTGGGAAGCTAGAGAAGCCAGTGCAGCTGAGTCAGGGACTTGACAAAGGCGTGTTGTCACTTTGCAGAGCGGCTGTATTCTCTTTTGCTTTCTCGGTCCTTTTTCCATGTCGCTTCTCCAGCTCCAGGTTTGCTCGGGGACAAGCAGAAAGCCTGGAAGAGTGAAGCCAGAGCACGGGAGCTGGAAGCTCTTAAGCTCCTGTAAACATGCTCACTTAAGAGGAAAAGTAGTGATGGGAGGCAGGAAGGAGTAAGTAAGAAAATGTGGCCATTTTGTAATACGTGAAGTAACAACACGAAGTGCAGCTTTTTGGATTCAGCTATAAGTGCTGTGATTCATCCTGGGCCCACCACGAAGAGTTTCTGATCCATGGCCACTTTCTTTGCATGTAAGAGCATTCATGGGGGTTTTAATGTGCTTTGTTCTGTGAGCATTGCATTACAGAATTTGTTTTGCTCAGGTGTTCCTCAGTGACCCTAAATAGACCCAGGCAAGTAGACCCAGCCAGACAGTTTGCATTGCAGTGTGTGGCTGTAGCAGTCTGGTGATCTCTGGTAGAAGCTGAAGAGCAAAAAAAGGTCTCTGAAAGGAAGGACAGTCTTGGACCACTCTGGCCCTATCTACCTGGGCCAGCTTCTGCCGCCTGTGCCCGGAGGGCGCGCAGCAGTTTGGGTGGGCAGAGTAGCAAGAAACAAATGGATCTTAAAGGCTTTGCACCTGAAGGGGATGCCAACTGGCTTTAAAATGTCTTCTCTTCTGAAATCGATGAGGGTTACTATTGTTGATGGCAAAGCCTGAGGTGTCAAGAGGAGACAGTATGAGGGAAAGCAGCGTTTTTTCTTTTTCTGCTGTCTAACGTTTTGGTGCACCGAGCAGCAGGCACATGTGTGTAGTTGGTGTCCGTGTTTTTAATATGTAGTTTGCTTCATTCCCCCAAATGCATGTTTAGCTCTTCCCGTGAAGCGATGGCAGGCAGAGAATCGTCTGAAGGTAAGAAAATGTCAGTAGAAAAACCCAGAAGGTAGAGCAAGCGTCTGGGTAGGTGAATTTGTTGGAAATACTTTTGACTTGTGCCTGGGAAATGCCTGGATTTCAAGTTGACGGAGTCCTTTGCAGGGAGGCACGCCTCTCCTTTGTGTGAACTATGCCGCCCTGCATCCTCTTTCTGTCACCTTTTTAGCATTGTTATTGGACCGCTCATCTCTATTTTGTAATATTTTTCACTTTTTTTTTTTTTAATAGAAAATTAACATACTCCTCTTCTCCCCCCTCCCACCCTGCGGTACAGAGAAAGACTGCTGCTTTGTATCAAAACCAGAAATGTTTTTAAGACAATACCCGCAGATCTAGACCTCTCAGCGCCGATGCTGTAATCTCCGCTGGCATCTTCAATGATTTTATGTCCCCGTGTTAGACTTTGCCGCACAAATATATATACAAAGCCCAAATTGTGTTATCTTGAGAACAAATGCTTTCAAATGTGTTCGGAAGGAGCGCAAGAACCAGCCACGAAACGAAGGCGAGAGGTGGCTGACTTCGTTAAATACTCGTTAATATCTCTTGCTGTTGGCAGAGCCTGAAGTTTTTAATCAGCCCTGTCTGTGTGCCTGTCTCTGCCTTCTGCATTTGCCTTTGCTTTTGTCGGCACAGTTTTGTGCCGTGTGATTTTTGTCTGCAGCCGCATGCCTGTTGGCGTGTCTCTCGCGTGTGCGCCTCGTTTCGGCTTGTGTCTGCCTGCGTGCTCCATACGGGCTCTGCTCCGGTGTGTCCCAGCATGTCTGCTCCTGCCTTCCTGGCTGCCCGGGTCTGTGGGAGCCAGCCGACGTGCCGGCATCTGCCCTGACTTTCAATACGTGCATCTCCCAGGGCGTCTGCCTGCACGCATCTCTCCCCGTGCCTCTGCCTGCCTCCGTGTGTTTGCACGCCTGGCCGTGGGACGGTATGCCGGAGGCTGTGTGTGTGCTTTAAGCTGAATTCGGTGACTCTTGTTGCGATGGAGACTCCATCCTTTCCCTCTGTCAGCCTAACAGGCACTTGTACCAGGGAGGAAAAGCTGTTGCCTTGGTGGCTTCAGTGAAGTGAAATAAAACGCTGGTTCGAGTCAGTGGGAGTGGGGATCATTCTCAGATGTCAGCTCCTTAAAAACGGCCTCACGCAAAATGTATATGGAGAGAAGAAAATGGATTTTTCTCTTACAGGAGGGGCTTGTACTCTTTGCGTGGTGTTGGATTTCCCCCCCCAGATCCAGGCAGAATGCCGCGCTCCGAAGGGAAGGTCTTTAAAAACAAAACAAAAGGCAGCTGTCAATTTAATCCAAGCTCCCTGATAAAATTCCAGCAGAGTTCCTTTTTTTCAGAGATGAAATAAGAACCCTGGCAGGCCCTCTTGACTGGCCACATAAATCATTCGTGGTAATTGCTCTGAGAAAGACGAGTGCCTCTTCTGTGCAGGGAGGGGGGAAGGTGCCCGCTGCAGCTGCGCAGCACCCCAGGTACCCCAGCTGGCGGGGAGCATGCCCCCCCCCGGGCCCGGGGGGGGCTCCTACCTGCAGCAGGGCTGGGTGCTGCAAGCCCCAAAGGGGGAATGTGCTGCAGAGGATAAATAATAGGGTTTGCTGTCGCCTTCCCTTTGTTGTTGGTCCTGCTTTAATCGCCCTGAAGGGATTAAGAGTCAGACAGGGGGAATTTTGGGAAAGGGGGGGACTGAGAAGGAGGAGAGGGGGAGGGAAGGATGGAGAAGGTGGAGAGAATGAGATGGAGGTGAGAGGAAGAAGCATGAGATTGATTTAAGTGACTAGCATTTAGTGCACTGGCGGCACAATTTCAATTAGCTAATATCTCCTTGGGTGGGTGCATGACTCTGCACGCTCCTTGTCACTCCGATGAGAAGTGGAATGGCCATAAAAAGCCGAGCGCCGGGCTCTGGTGTCAGCTTGCCGGCTGCAGCGGTGCAGGAGGACAGCTGCTCCGGGAAGCCGCAAAGCTGCGATTGCTCTTTCCCTGGGCGGTCATAAAGATGGTGCTAATAAAATAACAAGGCTCCAAAGCAGCACTACAGGAGCAGCCACCAGCTGCAAACCCGACGAAGAGGGCGCTTCTCAATTCACCCCTTCACTTTCACGGTAGAAGCAGTGGGCTGTAGCTGTTATTGTATTTAATATAGATGTGTAACTGCTGCTATCAAAATGATCTTTTCTTAACCGTTCGTTGAACCCCGGGGGTCCGAGTAGGTTTGGGGGCATAGCTGCAACTGAGAATAAGTATGTAAATTGTATATAAAGTAAAATCAGTATATATGAACAAGGGGGCTAAAGGCGAGGGGTGCAGAGGACCAGGGTGGGAGCCTGGAGGTCTGGCTCGTGTTCCTGCTCTGCCACCGGGCCACAGTGGGCCAGGCTGCTCTCTCCTGAGCCCACCATCCCTCGGAGCCTGGCCAGAGCAGCCTCCATAACCCGGGCTATGCGCGGGGGGATACGTGAGCCGGGCAGCAGAGCTGCATGGGGGCATGAGAGCCGCGGATGTGGCACCCAGCAACACGCTGGCTCTCAGCATCTCACAGGGGTGCTGCCGGCTCCCCCTAAAGCCGCTGCCCGCTGTCTTGCTGGCGAGTCGTGTACAGCTGTTAAGGGCTGTTCAACAGTGATACTTGTTAGTTCAGAAACGCAACCTGCACCATTTGATTCTGCGGCACCCACTTATTTTCCTGGTCTCCGCAGGGGAAGCCCGCTTGCAATTTCCAGCGCAGCACCAGAGCTGACATTGCCTCTTTTCCTTGCTGCAAACAAGCTGCTCTGCCAGTAGTTCAGACGTCTCCTTCCCTCTTTCTTTGTGGGCATGGAGCCTAGCTGCTGAGCACACGCTTCAGCCTCCCTCTGTGCAGGGCCCTAAGAGAAAGACCGAGAAACAAAGGAGTGCAGCCAGCGTGGCTGACTGGCAGCTGGAGTCTCCCGGACAAGTCTCTCACACCGTTTCCAGCAGAGTCTCCGGGCTGAGAAGGGGGAATAAACGTGTGCCTACCACGCACTCTGCTGCTGCTGGCTCCCAGGAGCCAAAGTGCCAGTCCCTGGGCATGGCACTCGGAGCCAGCAGCATCTTTCCCTCTTCGGATTGCCCTTTCCATCCTCTACAGGCACTCCTCCCTGTCTAAGAAGTTGTGGTGAACACATAAGCATTTGCAACAGTGAGGAAAAAAGAAATTATTTGTGGGCTACAAGCCCTGTATGCGGGTGGGAAATGGATAACAGGTATGGCAGCAAAACCTCAGAGAGATGGCACCACGGCCATACACACGTATGTGCCGCACACATGTATGTACCTGACGGGGTCTGTATTAAAACAGACCGTGACCGTGGAGTCCCTTGGTGACCCTCTTTCCTTCTCAGAGCCTTGGCCCGCAGGTGTTTGTGAGTTAACATGCAGCAGTGGCGGAGGCTGCTGTGCCCAGCCGTCACCCGCTCCCGGTCCCCAGGTAGCTCCCCTGGCCGCAAGAGCAGCTTAATCATTTTTGAATCAGCTCCTGAGCTGCCATAGCTCACAGCCCAGCACATTAAGGTGAACTGGCACAGATTGCAGTTTGCCTTAATGGACTGCAGCCGCGCAAGAGAGGCTTTTCCAGCAGCGAAGCTCTCCCTGCCACACAGGTAGCCCTCTGTGGAAGTGCAGTGGGATGGACGCAGCCCAGCTTCATCCATCAGCGCTTGAGAGCTGACTGTCAAAGTGAAGGGAGGAGTGAGTTTGCATGCCGCGGGGAAGCGCAAGGATTTCAGCATGCTTCCGACACAGTAGGACCAGGCTCGGGGAGCCCTCCTGGCCCATGGCGGTCAGCGGTAGGTGTGCCGACAGTGCCAGTTAGTGATGGGGTCGTCCTCCTAATTATTAGGAAGGAAGCAGTTGTGATTTCTGTTTTTAGGGAAACTGGAACACAAAGACGTAAAGGGCCGAGGGTCAGGAAGAAGGGACGTGAAGTGCTAGGGATAAAGACCTTTGTGTTAGCAATGGCATCCTGCTCTCTCTAGTACCGTACTTCTTGCATTCTTAAACCCCTTGGTTCATGGTAATCAGCTCTGCATGAAAAGTACATGCTGTCTTGCAGATGCAACACTCAGTTTCCTGTTCCATTTATTCTCCCAACTGCCTGTATTTTTCCCTTTCTGTTCTTACCACTTTTGAAAAACATATTAAACTTCATTTCCTGCTGTTTAAAAATGAACCAGAGTTTAAAAGCACCGTACCTTTGAGGTGTAGATGTTAAGAATTGTAAAAAGGAATTAAAATATCTGCATCCGCACCGTATTTCACAGAAGGTCTCAGTTCTAAGGAAGCTGCTGACTCGGTGGAAAAAATGGCAGTTCCCGCGTGGAGTGATAGGGGAGGGATGATTTCCTGCACTGAAGCACTTGCCAGAGGGAGGTGATGAAGCCCTCACGTCGTTCAGCGAGGACTGTCACCTCGAGAGCTGCACTCCCACGCTGCAAAGTGGTTCATTGATCTTGTGGGCTGGCTTGTGGGCCATGCAAGAAGGGGAAGGCGAGCTGTCCCCGCTCCCTGACGCAGCCCCTCAAATAGCCTCACGGAGCGCCATATCGTGCCATTTAGTCACCGCATCCCTCACCAGCTCTGACTGATGGCACGGGAACGGTTCTGGTTTCACTGGAGGGAAAGCTGGAAGGTGAGGCACCATGGGAGTCCCCAGTCGGAGGGGAAAGGAGGATGGCCTGGAGAAAGGGCCCAGCTTTTCCTCCTGGCAGTTCCAAAGAGCAACCCCAGGACCAGGTGCTGGGTGCTCTCTTCATTTCTTACATCTGCTCAATACATCTCCAGAAAATTGGACCCGATTCCCGCTTGAGACCCTGTTTGCTGGAGTCAGTGTTTCTGGTACCTCCCAGAGAGCTAAACCAGTAGTCCTTTGTGAACGCAGCTCTGGGAAACCTTGGCTGAAAATATAGAAGAATTTACATCTTTTTTTTTTGCAGCCAAATCTGTGTTTATCTTTCTGTTAACTTTTTGGCCCCTCGAAGTGCTTCTGGTAAAGTTGTTTCATTAATGGCTTGATTTTAAAATAATCTTCTTTGTGTCTTCTTGTAGAATTTACTAGGGGTCTTGTTTGCTCATCAACACTTCCGTGAGGGATGCAGTAGGAAACGTAAGGATAGAGAGATTTCCAGGAAATATTAATAGATAACAGCAGCGTTGTAGGTGTGATAGATGGGTGGCAGTGAAGAGGTTAATGCAACGTTGTAGACACGTCACTTATGATGGATAGTCTTGTGTGAGCGGTTGCCATTTCTGAGGTGCCAGAAATAATTCCCATTCTGCTTTTGTTTCTTTTGGGAAGGAGAAGCAGGGATTGATTCCAGGGAGCACGTGTAGTCGAGGGTTAGCCTTGTGGGTTTTCCAGTACTGCTCATGCCTGAGAAATAACTCAGAAAAGAAGGGGCTGGTGGTTTCTCTTCTCTGTCAAAGATGCTCCGGACTATTGGAAATATGCGACTTTTTCTCATTTCCACTCCTCTTATTCTACCCAAGGGCTAAAATTAAGCCAAGTTCTCTCTTTTACACGTCGTAACTAGACATCAAGGTTCATCTAGGTGGATCCTGCCGCTTTGGGGAGGGGTGCAGCTAGGAGCTCAGGCTGCTGATGACTATGCTGCTCCTCCTCAAGTGGGCCAGTGTCGCTGCTCTTGTGAATATTCCCTGACCTGCTTCAGCTAAAAGGAGCAGGTTAGGAGAGACTTGCTCTTTGTACTATTTAACCCTTTCTATTTGGACTGTAGTAGAGTAGAAAGTGCTTACACAAGTTTCTGCACTGGATGATTTGAGTGAGTTGTCACTTCTCTTTACAAGGCACTGGAAAACAGCATAGGAACCATGTGGGGAAGAGGGAGCTTTTCAGCCAGGGGAGCTGGATTTGGAGGAAGGCACCTGCTTGGCGGCAGAGAGGGCTCAGAAGTGAGCAAAACCTGCACCGGTGCCAGTTGCGTTACAGTAGCTCCTTGCCCATTTCCAGGGCCAGGTCAGAAATGGGCACATCTCTTTAAGCCCCTTGGGAAGCTGGATCTTCAGTACATTGAGAATAGCCTTCCTTATCCATTACCCACTAAGAGGTCTGTTACCAGTCAGTTGTTGATGTTGCAGGCCTTTTGGGATGGCCCAGCTGGAGCTTGTTTGAGAAACATTTGTTGTGCCTCAAGTTGAGCCAGGGGAGGTTTAGATCAGATCTTAGGAAAAATTTCTTCACCGAAAGGGTTACCAAGCCTTGGAACAGGCTGCCCTGGGAAGTGGTTGAGTCACCATCCCTGGAGATATTTAAAAGGCCTGTAGATGTGGTGCTGAGGGACATGGTTTAGTGGTGGAGTTGGCAGTGCTAGGTT
Organism: Alca torda; assembly: GCA_008658365.1. Lineage (NCBI taxonomy): Eukaryota > Metazoa > Chordata > Aves > Charadriiformes > Alcidae > Alca > Alca torda. The sequence goes on along the minus strand of CM018079.1, from coordinate 13,163,845 downwards.
CACGGTTGGGAGTGATGATATTGAAGGTCTTTTCCAGCCTAAATGATTCTATCTTTCTTCTTAGCTAGCTGAAATGTCTACCTTACTGCCATCTTTTCAGGTGGAACATAGAGATGCTTTCTACTCCTGAGCCCTAGAGGTAAAGATTTGCAAGAGCCGGTAGGATCCCATAGGGCTCTTAGATACCTGTGTAGACATTAATAGCAGTTGTCAACATGCAGGCTAATGTGATGATATAAAAGGGAGCAAGCGTATGCTCCCAGGCAGAAGCTGGAAGCTGCCCACAGAGAATAGGGTAGGATTTTTGATAGTAAAAGCTGACTCCTTTTGGATCCACAAGCTGTGCAGGTGAGTCCCAGTTGCAGTGGGGGCCCTCCCTTGTTTTCCCTGGACAGCACAGAAGGGGCAACTGGGAGGAAGCATAACTAAAGGCAACATTATACGTGCTGGTGCTTGGGGTCAGACAGAAACGTTGTACTGGCATTAACCCAAGCCCCAGTCTCGTTTTTAACCTCTGCTGTGTGAAATGCATAATCCAGGGTTATCTTTTACTTAAATGTAAGCAATTGCTAAGCTAAGTTTCCAGCTGTGAATACAGCTTACCCTGTGACTGCAGCGCCTGGATGCTGACAGATGTGTGTGTTACCAGCTGACACTTGGAGAGCCAGATTGATTGGCTCAAATAGGAATTCAGAGATTTATTTGAAGGGTCGTGTAGGTTCTTCGGAGCATCTCCTCCGCTCCGGCTGTCAGTTCTGCCTTATGAGCACGTCTGAAAGGTGCCTGTGCAGGTACTGTTTAGATGCAACATGGCAGAATTACAGCTTGTCTCTAATTTTTTTACAGATATGTTAAAATCAAGTTTAAGGTTTGTTTCAGTTAATTATATAAGGTCATGTGTAAGCTACAGATCTGAGAACAGCTTGCTTAGTTCAGGGTGATATACTGGCACTTCTAGCCCCTCCTCGGAGTCTGTGCAAGGTATTAAAGCAGAAAGCCTCAGAATCGAAATGGTATTTTAGCACAATATATTTCATTCTGTTTTCACTGGAATGCCTTTTTAATGACAGTACAGAAATCTCTGTAAGGTATGTGTCCACCCGCATCTCCATACTCAGGTCTCATACGTTTGTACTCATGAGCTACATCTACTTTGTTCTTCCTAGCTTAGATCAAGCAGATTTTATTGGAGCACATCTCTGGCTGTGTTATGCTTTATACCTGAATAATCATGAACTGAATTCCCAATTAGCTTGCCTTTTGCAACTAAAATCCTGTTGATTTCAACAGTATAGTCTGGTTTAAAATACACAGTGAAACTGCTCTCCCGGTACATCCCAGGGGGACCTTGTAATCTTATTAGATGCACCTGCTGCCATTTTATTTTAACCTCTCAGTTTTTCCCTGCAGTATAATGAATTCCGTATTCCTCTGCCACAGAAAGCCATCCCGAATGAGCTTTACCATCACTGTTAGGAGGAATGTACCTGCCTCCGAGGAGCTGCCGGCAGCACCTCCATCCCCCACTGCTGGGGACCACCTCTACCTTTTACAGCTGCCAGCAGACCCTTGCTGGACCCTGCACACACAGATGCTGGCACCAGCATCCCCAGCATCTGCCCCAGCCTGGGACACTGGTGACAAAGGTCCCCCTGGCCGGGGCTGGGCAGCTGGCGCTGCAGGTGGTTACGCTGAGCAGCGCGGCCCTTGCAGGCTGCAGAACCTTGGCTCTAAATCTTTTCCTGTGGCTGTTAAATCAGTAATGAAGCAGGATATAAAGTGCTTTTGCAGCTTCTGGGATATCAGGCCTCTTCACCGCCGGCTTCACAGCTGTTACTTCTAATCAGCTGGGCAGGCACCATAGAAATGTCAATTATAATAAACAGTCTTTCATTTCAAATTCGGTTTAGGTTTCACCGGTGGCGAGGCGGGAGTGCTGCTGACCTTCTGATCTCCCGTGTCAGGGCTGCTCACTCAACACATGTAACTTCCTCCCTCGCGCACTGCTGGAAACAATGATGGCAGGGGGACATTAAGGACCTGATGATGACCAACCTGAGTCCATGGACCTGGCGTCCCGTCCTGGGCAGTTGGTGGGTGTGAGCCGATGCCTCGGGAGCAGCGTGAGGGCAGGAGAGGGCTGTGGAGCTTTCCCCCAAGACAGTCTCCGAGCTTTCAACAGTCCGCGGCTCAGGGACTTCCAGAACCACCAGTCATGTCTCTGTGTTTAATTAGAGGTGTTTAATTAGCAGTGGCTCAGTTTGGGTCACACTCTGCTATGAGCCCGGACTGCGCCAAATGTGATAAGGCTCAGTACTGTAGTGCAGACACTTTGAAGTCGGGGAATAAATAAATGGCAGAGTCGGCATCATGGCTTGAATCTCTGCTAGGAGCCTGACATGGTGGGACTGAGGTGGGCTGAGACCTGGGGCCTTGCCTTTGGGGCTCAGGTACCTCTCTGCAGCTCCAGGTCTGTGCCGGGCCATGAGTTCTCAAAGGTACTCCCAAAGCTGCCCCTGGCACCGCTCTCCTCCCCACCTCCCACCCTTCTCCTGCTGTCTCTGGCACTGATGTCCCCTACCCTCACCATGTCCAGCCAGGTCCCCCCACCCCTGCTCTGTTAGCAAGAAAACCACAGGCATCCCGATAATATTTTTATTGCTCTTTGTTGGTCTTGCTAGGTCCAGGAAAAGTCATTTTTATTGCTTTTTTTTGGTCTTGCTGGGAAGACCAAAGGACCTTGCTAGGTCCAGGAAAAGTCCCAGGTGTTACCCGAGGCTCAGGGAGAGTAGCTTCTTGCAGGTGCCATGTTTTGTTGAAGCTGTGTAGGTTAAGGGAAGAAAAAGAAGAGGAAGCGTACTGATTTTTACATTCTTCAGTCACTGCTGTGGAGTTACAGGCATGGGCATGAATCCATTCCCAGGAAGCCACCAGCAGAATTTGTTAAAGGGCACGAGATGAAGTATTCACAGCGAGTGGAAGTAAATCACGCTGGGAAGGAGACAGAGAGAGAGAGGGAAGGTTCCCCTGAGCCTCATTGCGGATGCTGCCTGCTCGGCCCGGCAGCGGCCAGCAGCATCCCGGGGCGGACACTGATGTGGTTCGCCTCCTAGCTGGCCGGGGCAGCTGGCGAGGCTGCGGGGGATCCGTGCCTCCCAACACCGTTTCAGACGCAGGGAAAGCGTTGCCCATCTCAATGCGCTGTCACAAGCAGTTGTGCGAGAGACCGCGGGTGTCTGTGTGCATGTTCGGAGGGAGACGTGGGAGCGTTTCATGCTGATCCTGGGGAGTTTGGCTTCCTTTTAACTGAGGATCTCTGCTCGAACGTGTTTTTTTCCCCCAGCAATCCCTCATTGTCAGGACTTCAATATTTTCTGGAAACATGTAATATGTCTGGCCATTTCTGTCTGTTGAGGAGAATCGACGTGTGGGTTGTAATGTATATTAATTCCCCGGAGGGACATTGAACTGTTTCCTCTGCCCAGGTGGAAAGGGATAAACACAGCCACTGACATGCTGTTTAGTCTGAAAATAGCCCACTGAATGCATAATGAAGAGCCTCCTGAGGAGTTACTCTGCATGTTAAAATGGTGTTCAGCAGCCTGTGCTGTCACACAACATAATTTGAAGATGAATGTGCATCCAATCAGCCTACCAATAGCTGACTGTCACCGTCTGGCCATTAGTATTACCTGTCTGTTCAATGGCAGCCGCGTCTCCAGGAAGCAAGAAGTTTGTCGGTCCCAAAATATGTCTTATGTGTGAACGAGACAAATGAGGAACTCCGTGTCTTGGCTTTGTGCGCGGCGCCCATTTCACGCTGAACAGCCACTTGGCTTTAGCTGGCGAGGACAAAGGAAAACGAACATTTTTCTTCAGTGGGAGGATTTCTGAACGATCAGGGAAAAGAGCACCCCGCGTCCTTTGTAAGCCTAATGGAGGCAGAGCAGCTGAGGGTCCTTCAGTGAAAGATGCTGCGTCTTCTGGTGCGCGCGGTCCCTGCCTGCGCTGAAATAAAAATTGTCAACGTTGATCCTTTAAAATGCGAGCCAGCATTTGAGCAAAACGGCTCGCGTTGGAGTCAATTGACAAGTGGCTTCTGCTGTTTAATTCACACCCTGATAACAACACTTGCATGAATGATATGTAGACACCACTTTTGTCTCTGAGCGTTTGACAGCAATTAGGGCTTCACTCCAGGGGCAGAACATCATACTAACAACTGGAGTGCTGTAGGAGGAGGTTAGGGTAAAGAAATTAGCCATCTGTCTGGTGGAGACTGTATCCTCCAGGAGGCAGTTAGATGTCAACAACAGGCGAAATGTTTCCATTCTCATTGTCCTGCACTTCAGTTGGACACAATGGCGTGAAAGGCGCACAGAAGCCCCATTCACTTCCAGTTATATAGAGGTCTGCCACCAGCCACCCTGACGAACGCCGCCTGCCTATTGTAGCTCGTGGCAGCTGAGAGCTGCTCCCCTCTGCGCCGCTCGCGGAGACGCCTGTCAATTCTGGATGTCCCATCGCGGAAAGCCGGCAGGCAGGGATGTAGGTGTTTAGCAGTCGAAAGCAGAGCCTGACTGCAAATGAGGAGGCAAAGTGATTTTTACAGCCCTTCGCTTCAGGCAGGAAGAAGCCGGCGCGGGCTCGGGCTCTGCGGCACGTTCCCGGGCTGTGAACCTTGAATGCGACACTGCGTCCTGAGAGGGAGAGGAGCGGGTAGATCTAATCAGCGCCGCGTGGCTGTTTATCAGCTCGCTCAGCGTGGCCGTGCTCCGCACCGCTCTAGAGCAGCGCATCCATCAAGCTGCTGCTTGGAACTTTGATTTAAGAAACTCCCCGTCACCGGGGACAGTTACTGCTAGATTAGTCCGGGCGAGGGTTTAGGGAGCGCGTGTTGACATTCGGTCGTGTTAGTCACACTGAGCTACACAGCCAGAGAGAACTGCCAGGTCTCTCGCTGTCTGCTCTGAAGGACTGTCTTCATAATTTCTACTGCACAGGCATGTTACTTTTTTATTATTATTATTTTATTTTAAATAAAAACCAAACAGCTTGAGCGTTTTCCAGTCAGGAATCTAGATCTGATAAACAGAGCGCCCTTGGACAAGCCCGTCACCTTGATGGTTAAAAAATTCAAGATTAGGAGCAGTTTTTTTGCTGTATTTTTACACACGTGTGTGTGTCTATAGAGAATAGCATGTGTAGGAGAGCAAGGGGCAGCGTAACGTGTGTTTTCATTACCTGCACTGGCTGGCTTCAAAAGGTGACTTATCAGTACAATAACTTGATTCCAGACTACTGTCATTGTAAAAAATACTGCTCACAAATAATGCTATTCTGTATCTAGAAAAGGAGCTACCTCTGTGAGCCTTCCTAATGTGCAAAGAAAGCCACACACGATGGCAAAGGTAGGACTCTGGTCCCCTGATGCGCCTCAGAAGGCGGCTGGTGTCTCCCTTCCTCCAGGTCCTTCAGACTATTCTCTGTGTTTATTAGGTGTCATGAAATTCAACTCTTTGAAGCTTCCAAATCTCAAGTGAGACTTGACACAGCGACAGAGCTAGTAATGCTTCTGGTCCCTTCCTGGACTCTCTCAGGTCTGTCTTGCAAGGCTTGAGCATGGAGCCTGTATCTTTCCCAAGACTCATGTCTGACACCCTCCTACTCTTACACTGGGCTGTAGGCTGTGTACTGTCTTGTGGTCAACTGAATGGGACTGAGTTTGGACAAATCTGGTTCTTCCTCATCGGAACACATGGCCAGTGGCAAACAAAGTTTTCTTTATTTAAACAGTAGGGAGGGACCCTATGGATAAAACATATTTTAAATCAGTGGTGCACGTGGTACCTCAGGTAGCCATTTCAGGACATCCCAGCGGATGTCCTTCCCAGTCGTCTTCCTCTAGCGCATCCTTTTCTCTTTCATGGAGTCCCTTTTTGAACTTCCTTAGTTTTTGTGATTGTTCTCACCTGGTTTGTGTGGAGTCCTTTCCAAACCATTTGTCAGCTGGTGAGAGGCAGGCGGTAGGATCTTCAGCGCTAATAGTGCAAGTTTACTTTATTTACTCAGCAGACCCGTGATTACTAACAGATGGCTTGTCAGGACTACTCGTTTTCCTTCCTGGTTTCTTTTTTTGGTAGCCTTTAACGAAATGAAATGCATACGTTTATATAGTAAGCATTACAATAACTAGTTCAACTTATAGTATTCATAAATTGTTATAGAACAGGTCCGCTTCTGTCGCAAAACAAATCAACTTTTGCAAAGAAGCTGTACCTTCTAGAAGGGGTCAGCACGTGCTGCTTAGCGCAGGAGTACTTTGTTGGGTTGGTTTTGTATACAGTGATCTATCGAGTTAAACGCTGAGCCATCACCAGAGCCATCCATCTGACTCTGGGCAGAAGGTTGCCTTCAAGGGAGTGTCACCGGACAAAAACTGGCACGGAGTACTGCTGGATAGAGCGTAGGGTTTTTTTTTTAGCTTCTGTAGTGACTCTTCTTGAAAAATATGAAAGTGTTTTGGTGAAAATTGGAAGATTTGTCTGAAGCGTTCTGTTTTCTAAACACTTTTCCCCCCCACTATTTGGCAAAACTTATTAATTTTCCCCTTGAAAACAGGAACCTTTTGTGATGCATGTTATGCAGTTGAAATGGTAATTTTCCAGGGAAAAGAAGCCTCAAAAGAAACGTTTTACCCAGCCCCAGTATTTAAGTAAAACTCTGTGTTCGAGTTCTGCCCATCTGTGAAAGCACTTTGTGAGGCCACGGGTTAGAAATAATGTCACTGTTTTCCCAGCCAACAAGATTGCGCATTACCTTTTTAGTGCCACAAGCGGCGTCCGCTTAGTGGTCAGAGGTGGTCAGAGTGAATCATTTCCCATTTTCCTCCAAGGTATGAGCTTCGTAGCCCTCCTTACCGTGGCTGTTTTTAGGGAACGAAGATCCGGTAATCAGCCTGGCGTACCGATCACACAGGACTGTTCCTGCATCTTGTAGGAAAGTCACAGATTTAGTATTTCAGTCACTAAAAGCCCCCGCTGAGCCATTCTCTTGAAACTCACTTTTTCAGTCAAGTTTGGAGAGGGGAGCAAGCAGATAGATGGCTGTTTTTCAGGGCTGGAGCCAGCCTCTGATCACAGACAGATACATCTTTCTTACGCTTTACTTTGCTCTTTCACCAGTGTTTTCAGACCTATTAAGTATTTTGTCTTGCCTCCGCAGGCTGTAATTCTCTCTCGGAGTGCTAACGTGTATGTACATGGGGTTTTTTTTATTAGCTTGGTAGGAGCCGTTTGGTCCTACAGTGGAGTGAGGGATAAGTCAGCCAGAAGAGACCACGATGCCGCCTTGGTGGTTTCCTGTGTGACTAGCCGAGGAAAAGCGACTTGTCAGCAGACCAGGCGCTTTGGAGAACAGACCCAGCGCTGATGGGAGAGGGAATCCGGTGGCGTGGTGTGTGTTCATCCCTCAGGCAACTGTTTTACTTGCGCCTTCCAGTTCAGCAGCGTCCGAGGTGACAGAGGGAAGAATAATAAACTAAATTGGTGTCCAGTGGGGTAGGTATGCTGACTAACGTTTATCTGAACAGACATTTATCATCCCTATCCAGGATGGGCCCAAAAGGCATAAGATCTACGGAAAAGTAAGAGCAAAGGTTGGTAGGGGCACCTTCTTCTTACCCAGTTGTTAGGATTTAATTATGTATTCCAGTAACAGTCAGTACCTAAAATAAGCCAGAGGGCTGATGTTGTGAAATCCTCTGACCTCCTAGAGACCTCTACGCTCCTTGGTAGAAAGAAGCAGGGGAAGCAAAAGATAAAGTGGACGGTAACGACAGCAGAATCCATGGTAAAAAATGGGAAAAGAAATTAAAGGAGGAGAGAAACGGATATGACTTGTTGCCTTTTGTAGTATGGATTGGGTTTGGATGTCTCTCTGCGGCTGCCGCTATTGCTGCTGCTGCCACCATTACTTATTATTCATTATTTTAGCACGGGGAAGGAGCAGTAGTTGAAATAAGCTCCAAGAGCATGACATTTGGTAACGAATGATTTTGAAGACTGTGCCCCAAAATAAAGTTACAGATTCATATTTCAAAGGCTATACAGATGGAAGGATCCCACTGTGGGTGAAAATAAAATCAAACCGGTGGGTATGTGGATCTGTAAATAAATGCCGGTGCTTGTTTTTCATAACCACGCTTGCTGCTGAACCTCTCCGTAACCTCGGCCTGACCACAGCGCTGCACAGGGCCGTCTTCTGACACGTGTGCTTATTTAAAGGCCTCAACACTGTACCCGGTGATTAAGGATGTGGACAAACACGACTAATGAGTGAGACTCTTATTTCAAAACGGGGAGGTCGGAGACCCCAGCACTGCAGCAGGACTTTTGATCTGTCCTGTCCCTCCCGGCACCCCAAATTCTGTAATGGCCTCTTCTTGGAAACCACATTTTCTTCGGTAAAATGGTAGAAATGGTGAAAGTCGAGACTTTTTTGGTGGCGGCGATAGCTGTGTGTTATTGGGTCATTTGCCGTCTTCATTCTGGTTGGGGTCTCCGGTGTCTAAAATTGTTGGCTTTTGTCTGGACTGGTTTATCCAGGACAGATTTAATTCGGCTCAGTGGATGAGACGCCGGTTCAGAGCTGGTGTGGAGGAGAGGGCCACGGGTGTGCCTGCATGTTAAATCCCCGAAAACAGATGTTTCTGTTGAAAAAAAAGGAATGTGTTGCAGCTGAGAATCCTGGGGCGCTTTATGTGGGAAGTAGGAGAGGGCAAGGATGGGCCATGCCTTAAAACAGGGAGCTGTTGAGAGGAAAGCAGTCAGCACAAAGAAGCATCTTGTAGAAGATTTGAACAGAAGGTTACTGTGGCTTTGCTGCCTCAGAAGGTATAAATTTGTTCTTCTCTCCTCCTTCAGCTGGCTGCCCCTTCCCTTTCTTTGCATTGGAAGCGGACACAGCAGTAAAATTCCTCACAAGCACCATTTCTTCGTGGAGGGTTGCTGCTTACTGCCGCGTCCCCTGGGGTCCCACACCGGCCTGAGACGTCTGGGATTTGCTTTGTGAAATGATGTAGCCAAGTGAACCTCACAAGCAGATGTGCTTGTGGACCACAATTAAAGCTATGGTTTGTGTATGATGGCCTAGAGGAGCGGCAGGTCATTTAACAATGGGAAACACGAGAAGAAGAGATAAAACCTTCCTCGCAGAGCTTGGTGCAGTCCCTCCCTGCTTTCCCAAACGAATCCTCTGAAGTTTGCACAGAGCGCACGTGTGTGGTTGAGGGAGACACCCGTAATTTATTGTTTTGCAGAAGGGTGGTTCCCTGTGCCCTTGGAAAGAGGCTTTTGCTGCAAACCAAACAACAACAACAAAAACTTTCCCTTCAGGAAGCCAAAGCCTGTTTTTTGAAAGTGTACGTGCGCGTCCATTGCTTTTGGCACGGTCTTTGTGCAAGCATCCAAGAACTAATTTTGCTCTGAAGGTGATGAAATGTGCGTGGAAGAAGTAATAGTACTTTGCACACGTGTCTCAAGACCCTGGAAATGTTATCCCCATTGTATAGATATGTTCAGATCCGATAGCGGCTTCTGGGCAAGCGAAGGGCTGCATCTTAGATTTCTTGACTTCTAGTGCTCCAGATAACTACTTAAAAATTGGGGGGGAGGGGGAAGTCTTAAGAAATGGTATTAAACAGCAAAACTATCTTTCCTTTTTAAAACATAATTAAATGCCATCATAACATTTTGTCATGTTGGCAACGCTAGAAATAAACTTAATAGATTTCTACATCATTTTGCTCTGAGTTTCTGCCTTCCTAGTCTTCTTCACAGGAGGATGCGTCTCTTCTGTTTATCTCTTGCTGAACCTGGCCATGTATAAGCAGAGCAGTAATGTCACAGCTTGGGATTTTATCCATCGGGTTTTGTCCCAAGACTTTGATTCCTGGAGTGAGGTGATTTAATGTCTCGCCTCAGCTCTTGTATTTTTTTAAGCAGGTTTCTGTACTCTATGGATGTAAAGTTTTAAGTCTGGAGCAGAACTAACTGCAGGTGTATTATTTTATCTCCTTTGACTGTCTGGTGGAGGAAGGAGAGACCAGCTCCTGATTTTGAGAACCGCAGCACTGAGATTTGTAGAACTCCACAAAGCAGGAGCATCCTGTTCTTTCAAGAGTTTCTTGCAGAAGCAGTGATTGCCGCAGTGCCGTATTTTCCAGTGGTACCTATAGCTTGGTGTTAGGTGGTACATTACAAGTTATTAGAAGCCTGACTACTTTCTTAGACTCTTCAATTGTGTGAGAAGGGCATTTCACTCCCAGGCTGCAGAAGCATTCAGACCACTTTTACCATCCACCTTCCCGTGGAGAGACGTTTGCCACGCGTCAACAGCGCTTGAGAGCTGAATGAAACTCAGAGGCATCTCGTGCCTGTGAGTAGGCACCTTTGGTTAAAGGTAAGCTCCCAGTTCCCCTCTCTCAGTGCCAAGTGGCAGTTTGAGGGAGCGCATCTGGTGAGGCCACACCTGGAGTACTGTGTCCAGTTTTGGGCACCTCAACATGAGAGAGATATCGAGGTGCTGGAGCGAGTGCAGAGGAGGGCAACGAAGCTGGGGAAGGGCCTGCAGAATAAATCTTATGAGGAGCGATTGAAGGAGCTGGGACTGTTTAGTTTGAGGAAGAGGAGGCTGAGGGGAGGCCTCATCACTCTCTACAACTACTTGAAAGGACATTGTAGAGAGGGTGGTGCTGGTCTCTTCTCACAGGTAATTAGCAATAGAACAAGAGGGAATTGACTTCAAGCTGCCACAGGGTAGGTTTAGGCTGGACATTAGGAAAAAATTCTTCACAGAACGAGTGGTCAGACACTGGAATAGGCTGCCCAGGGAGGTGGTGGAGTCACCATCCCTGAATGTGTTTAAGACTCGTTTAGATGTGGTGTTGGGGGCTATGGTGTAAGGGAGAACTTTGTAGAGTGGGGTTGATGGTTGGACTCGATGATCCCAAAGGGTCTTTTCCAACCTAAATGATTCTATGATTCTAAGGGAGGCTGGTATAAAGCAGCACCTCGCTGCACATGGCAGGGGTGTGATTTCGAGGGTGGGTGACACTGCCAGGTCAGTCTGTACCCACGGGCATGTGTTGCCCTTAGGCATGGAGCCAGCAGGCTTCTGGGTGGCATGGTGACGGCTCTGCTGGAAAGTCGCTTGGGAGCCTTCTGATAGAGCTCATCAGGAGGGGGCCTGTGGGGAAGGCACTCTTCTCCCTTTCTCAAATGGCAAAACAGTTTTGCCTCTGAGTAGACTCCTCTCACAGCAGCCATGCGAATGAAAGACCACAGGTAAAGGCTACTGTGAAAAACACCCACCACGTTTTTCCTTTGTAACTACTTTGACTTACTTCTTTCAGATGTGAAAGAAAGAGCTGACAGAGAATGTCCCTTCTCATAAATGAGCTTTCAATAACCAAAGAAGTTGACAGTGTCCCTCTCTATCTTATGTTCTGACACTGCGGAAGGCTTCGACTTAACCCTGGTAGTTAAGCTGTAATTGTCTCAACCGAGCCAGGGGGAACCTGGTGAAAAGTGACACATGTATCTTTTTTTTTCTTTTTTTTTTTTTTTAAATGTCGCTCATCCAATTGGCTTTTAACAAGAACACTCTCGGGGCCGTCTCTAGAAGGACCTGTCTGCTAACGGGCATGTATCACGAAGTTCTTGATCACCTCCTCTTCCCAGGCATTTCATTGTTTGTTAAGGACCATTGATGTGCTGTGAGATTCTCTCGTTACAGTAATTCCTGTGTGTTGGACTAAAAAGTCCTCATGGGAGCAACCCCGTACAGGCTGAGAGACGGGCTGGGTGATCCTCTCCATCTCTGCCTTCGGTGATTCTGGCCTTTGTACATGACACTTCTCTAAACAGTGCCCTGAGAGAGCACTCCTGGCGGTAAAGCTCTAAAACGCCGGGATTATCCGAGGAGAGCCTTTTTAACTCAAAGTACATCACATAATAGAAAGCGTAGACAGCTTAACCAAAGCAGCGGTTTTGCAGTCTAAGCATCTGGTGCCTACTCAGGGGACTGTGGCTTGACTCCCATCATCTGCCAGTCGGGTCACGACTTGGTACAGCGAGATTTTTGGGATCGTGGCGCGTTGCTCGGCGGAGCTGTCACCACCCCAAAGAGCCGCCCCGGGGGAGCGGGATGCTGAGCAGCCTTTTACCCTGGCTTGCGCTCAGGCGGCTGGACCAGTGCCTCGGTGCCAAAGGGCTCCACACCTTCTCGAGCTCTTCTGCTCGTGGGAAGTCGGCAGGGTTTCTCCCTGCTGAGGGGTCTCCCGTTTACTGCTGAGCTTTGCTTCCTTTCCTGGGTTCAGCAATAAGCTCATGCTGGCCCGAGAAGCACCGCACCTCCTCCGGCAAGCAGTGCTGCCCCTATCTCAGCATCGTCCCTTGAATCTTCCGATGGCGACCGAGCCTTGCTCTGGCACCGCTGAATGTGTGCCTGGTGGTGTGTAGCACTCAAATGACACCTGAGGAAGAGGAGGCGGCTCAGTGAAGAGGAAGCACATCGCTGTGAGCTCCTGACAGCCATGGCGGGTTCACCGGGCTCTGCCGCTCCGTCTGGAGATGGGAGACATGTCTTAGGATCCAGAAGAGCCAGCAGTGTCTGGGACACAGCAAATCCCTCATTTTTAGCCAAGAAGCCTGCTCTCCTTCTCCCACCTGCTCCTTAACCCGTGTTTTTAGTTGCACCGCTCAAAGGAAGTTGAATCGAGTAGAGAAATTTCTTTTCTTCCTTGTTCTGTTCTGAGTAAGATTTTTGCCTGTTGGTTTGTTCAGGTGTGCGCAGGCAAGGAATAGAATTCCGGGCTGTTTTGAAGGAAGTGTATTCTCTGAGGATGTAAGTAGAGCGTGCTGGGACTGTAGCTCCCTGGGTGCCGGCTGCCTCGTGGGGCTCAGGGGGATCTGGTGAGATCAGGGGAACCGGCCGTATGGGTGGGGATGCTGAGGCATGAGGCAGGGGAGTGATTTATCCAAAATCTCCTTTGTGCACGCATCAGGCTGCCAAAGCCCAGCTTTACAACTAGCTTTCTCCCACGTAGGGTTAACAAAAACAAATCTTGCACGCTTCCGAAGACCACATCCACCTACCTACCCCCTCTCCACCAGGTAACGGCCTGTCTGGAGGCAAAGAAATTTGTCTGTTCTTGTGAGATCAGCCAGCTGTAGGCAGGGTGGCACCTGCAGTTTTTTGCTTGAAAGAAAGCAGGTTAATCTTATTTAGATTAAAAAAAGTTGCCTTTTTTGGTATCAACAGCACACAAAGACTGTAAGGCCGGGGTACTTCCGTACACAGCTATTGACAGAACACTTTGTATCCCGAGGAGCTCTTCAAAGAGGGACAGCTTGTTTACATTTACTCCTTTTTGATTTTGCTTCATAAACATACATAGCCGTCCTGTCGCTGAGCAAAGAGAGGTGTGCTCCAGATTACTTGGATTACTTGGACCGTACAAAGCATTCCCAGAGCTGAGATGAAATGCAAACAGTCAGCTAGCCATCACTCGGGAGAAAATGATAAGATAGAGAAAGCAAGCACTTATTAGCAGAAAACAAGAGCTGTTTTTACATCCTGCCTTTTCATTATCTCAGTAAGGAAGGATCCTGGGTCACGTTCATGCCTTAACTGTGGTGAAGTAGGAGGGCCTGATCCTTCAGCGTACCACGGAGCTTCACTGGGTTAATATGGTCCAGTGCTTTACAAAATGCCATATGAAGCTTGTGTGATTAGGTCATGCAAACAAGACGATGCAGAACAGCTCCCCATGGGTCACAGTTTGTTCCAAGACCTTGTCTTCCCTGGTGGTTCTTCTGTGGTGCTGGTTGCTTTTTTCCACCTGCTGGATGACTGAACCAACCAAGGTGGCGTGACTTGTTTGGGCCCATGGCTGGCATCATCTCACAATACCACAGGCCCTTCAGGTGCTCGCCCGGTGTGCTGATACTGTGGGCACCAGGATATCATAGAACCATAGAATTGTTTAGGTTGGAAGGGACCTTTAAGATCATCGAGTCCAACCATTAACCTAACACTGCCAAAACCACCACTAAACCATGTCCCTCGGCACCACGTCTACCCGTCTTTTAAATACCTCCAGGGATGGGGAGTCAGCCACTCCCCTGGGCAGCCTGTTCCAATGCTTCAATGTTTGATAACCCTTTCTATGAAGATATTTTTCCTAATATCCATCCTAAACCTCTCCTGGCGCAACCACTGGCTTTGTGAGAGAGACGTTAAGAGGTGTGAGCTTCCATACCCCGGCTAATTTTTAACCATTTCAACTTCTAGCACAAAAGTCACCTCAGTAAATTCTTCCCCTGAGTGACGTATTTCTCTAAGACTGTGGGGTTAGGTGAGATGGCAGCTGAGGTGCCCTGTGCTCGCCCGGCGCTGGAGACATGTGCTCAGGAACCATGAGAGCATCAGGCAACATGGTACCTCGAAACATCAAGGACAGGCGAGACTGAAAGAGAAGGATTCTCTGTCTGGTCACTTGCCCTGGAATTGGTGCCACAAGCCACGTCTAGATTTTTTTTTTTTTAATGGAAAAGAAAACCTGTGTTGGGTGCGTGTTCTCTTTTATGATTTATCTTTTTTTTGAAATGGATCTGACAACTATTCAAATATCTGGAAGCTTCAGGGGAGGAGGAGGAGATCTCTGTGCTCCTTCAGCAGCCCTTCACGTACGTGCAGTCCCCAGTCCTCCCTCCTCAGATTTGTCCCCCTCCCACTTACTCGTGAGCACAAGCTTGGGAATGGGAATGGGAATGGGATGTATCAATTCAGTATTATCCCAGCAAGAGAAGAGCCGCCTCTGTTGCTATTTTAGGCTCGGCGGGTGCACCCTGCCTGCCATGAACTCGGCACAGTGAAGTGTTTAAATTCGGCCTCCTCGCTCGTTTAAAAAGAAGGCTGTTGAGCGCTCTGACCACCACAGCTCCACTTTTACAGCTGGCCGTAAATTTCCGAGCGTGCAGCGATATCTTTAGCTTTGACTCCAGAGATTTCCTGTTGAGCTGCAAGATGCAATCCTGCAAGCGCGCTAAAGCTAAATATACCCTCTCGGGCTGACACGCAGCCAAACAAACAAGGGCAGTGTCAACATGAGTTTTTTCCAGTGCTGAATGAGTTGAGTTATTCCGCAAGAGGTGGGGCCTAGTTCAATTAATTAGGCAATTAAGCTTGCTTTGGCATTTAAATAATCTTTGGACCCCTTTCCGCGCTAATCTCGTTTGTGTTCCTGTAGAAAAGGCCGTACGACCTGCGTTGCGCCACTGCACTCAGCTTTGACTACCGAGTCCGTCGCGGATGGAGGTTTTCATCCTGTGGGCAATTTGGGCAATTTCTGAAGCCTGTTTGGCTTCAGCAGAAGGTTGTAGCTTTTCGCTTGTACTAGTCAGCGCGGCCGCAGCCTTTAAGAAAGGAGAGAAAATTAATTTTGAAGCAGTCTAAGATTAGTGGGGGAAAATAAGAGTAAAAACATACATAAATGAGACACACAACACTGGCTTGTTTCTCTTCCTACTGCCAGCGCCACACACTCGGAGTGATTCTTCCAAGTGCGAGCTTGGGAGCGGGAATATCTTTGCTTCCTGAATTTTTAGGGGTGATTTTATTATGATGTGTCTGTTAACAGTCAGCGCGCTCCTCTTCATTTCTCATGGGATATAGGATGTATTTTTAGGCCATAAGAAAATGTTTTGAGGGGAGGGAAAAAGCTAATTAGTCTGTCAGGTTGCGTTCCTTGCTTTTGCCGTTGTAAATCTTTAGTCATTTCCTCTTGTAAGCAGATGCGTCCATGCCCAGCACCTGCTGAAGATGCAGCAGGCCTTCCTCTTCGGCAGCTGCAGTTTGGCTGTGGATCTGTGTGAGCTTGCTCTTTGGTTTTCGGAAGGGAGGTTGCTACCAGGTGAGCTTGAAATAAGGCTGTCGCTGCACTTACGGTCACTGCGGAGACCTACGGGGCAGAGATTCCCATTCCACTGTGAGGAGGAACAGCAGGAAGGCGGGGACACACCAGGAGCTCCCCAAACCACTGCTCCCAGCAGCTTTTGGAGGCTTGGGGCTCTGCCTCGGCTCTTATCTTTGCTGGTTTTAGTGGCTAGCCAAAGGAGTTTGCTGCAGGATTGTTTCTTGACAAGTCAGGGAGAGGAAGAACGTGTTTTATTTATGGTTGTGTTTTTTCCTGGGCATCGTCACTACACCATTCTTCAGGTGATGGTGTGTTTATGCTTTTTAAGAGAGAAACGTCTCATCATAAGCGGCGAGAACACATGCTACTACCTCAGCTCAGAATAACAGATGATTTTGGAAGGAAGCCAGCAAAGAAAACATGCCACTTACAGTTAAATAAAGAGAATAATGCTAATTGATGAGTATAGGGCAACAATGCACATTGCTAATGTGTTGTGCTTGTTAAGGAGCCGATTTTTATTTATCTTTTTTTTTTGCAGTGACAAACTGAACGCTGCAGTTTGGAGTAGTCTGACAAAGTTAGGCACGTATCACCGTGCTGGCTAAGAATCAGAAAGCTGAGCTGTCTTACTAGGGTGCACGGTTATTCGGGTAACAGTACGTGGAAGCGTGAGCACCGCGGTGAAGTTGCCGGAGGTGTCCGTGAGGTGTAAGCACTTGGGAGTCCTGACGTTCCTGCCAGCGGTGTGGCCTGCCTGCCTGCCTTGCCGCCGGGCTTCTCCCAGAGGAGAGTCCCCAGATCACACCCTGACCGTTGGGCCATCTCTAGCAGTCCCTAAGCTGTCTTGGAGAAGAGGTCTGACAACTTTGGAAAGAACTGGAGTGAAAGAACACACAGTAACTCAGGGAATATTAGCTTGGCATCTTTCTAAAGGCAAAACCCCCACTGCATTTCACTCACAGACGAATGGCTGTCAGAACATGAGCAAAGTCTTTCAGTCCCCGTGCCTACCTGTGACAGCATTTCCTTATCGGCGCCTTCTGCCACCTGTTTCCCAGAACTTGTTGATAGCTGGTTCCTTTTGGTGAAGCCCAGGAAGATGCCGGCACTGAGAGGGACAGTGAATCTGGTGGACACCACAGTTGCCAGTCTGTCTTGCAGACGATGTCTGAGTGTTAACGTGTGTGTTTTCATCCATAATATCTAGAAAATCAGGTCTGGGCTCATTAGGTTGGAGTCCAGGGAAAATTCAACAAAATGTTTCCACGCAAAGGATACAGCTCGGCATTTTCACTGGGCTGCCGTGGAGGTGCCTGAGTGCTTTGATTTTTGGACACTGGGAAGCAGACGCGGGTCTGCAGAGACTCACAAAAATGGTGCTGCTCCTAGAAGCTGTGAACGCATCTTTTATTTGAAACATTGTGAACCCAGTTTACCAGCTGGGATATGGCACGGGAATCTCACCCCATCTGGGTTTTAGGGGAATATTTGATTACCGAGTTTGCTAACTAAGCAACAGTGCTGCTGAAAACTGACCCAGACCTGTTAAACCTGTCTTAAGTAAGAACCGTGATTCATTTAGGCGCTTCCTAGTATGTTGCCAGCTTATTGCAGTGTTGTTAGGTAGTTTTGGAGGAAAAGATTTTTAAGATGCTAATGACAGAGTTACAGCTACAACCTAAGGGGAGGGGGAGCTAAACAAAAGACGGATTCATTAGAGAACAAAAGAAACAGGGGAGGCTTTGAACCTGGGAGTCTCCCACACATTAACTAGGTGTACTGCCAATGCGCTACAGATGTGCGTTACACGAACACATAAGGTAATGATACGTCTACAAAGGGCTGAATGCATCTGTTTGATGTTTTGTAGTGAATTATATTTAAGCAGGTGGGAAGCTGCAAACTCCCCAGTCCCTCCATATGTCAGAAATAAGATATTAAGGGGTCCAAAGGTATCTTCTGCAGTTTTTGTAGAATCGCAGCCGACGGCCGCACCACGTGTTGGTAAATTTGGAGCCCCGCTCTACCATCGGGAAGTACGGCCTGTGGTTTCACGCAAGGCACCGTTTGCCTTTCTTTGTGAAGGGTTTGAGGTATCGTCTCTCTGGACAAAGCCTTTTGAATACAGGCAAAGGATAAAGTAGCTGGAAGGAAGGAGGCAACCAGTATCGCTGGGGATTTCAGGGGCTCTCTGTTTCTGTGCCTCGCCGGGGGTGCTCGGAGTGGGGTCGGGGGAGGAGAGCCACGCTCTGGAGCAGCTCTGCAGAGGTGGTGGCTGTGCGTCCCCGGTTCGGGACAGGGTGCGCACAGAGCTCCCAGCCAGCCCCTGCTTCCCCAAACGCCGCTGAATCAGCCTGGGGAGCAGGGGCTGTACGTAGCACCGCTTCCCGAGAAGACTGCGTGGCCGTACTCAAAATTGGGCCTGCAGAATCGGGATTTAGTCACTGAAATGTGACCGCTGTGCCTGTAACCCAGGGTGTGGCAGAAGGAAGGCCAAGCCGAGTTATTTACACCACAAAGATGCCCTGCAGGAGTTTGCCCAACAGTCTGGTTTGTGCCTCGCTGCAGAAAACGAAATGACATCCGTATCCAGGATTCAGGCCCGCTTGTGATTAGGACTGGAAGTTACACTAGCTTGACTGTAGTTTCTCTTGTTCTTTCCGAGGAGAGCACAGCTGGGAGCCGTGGATAAGATACGGCTTTTGCTAGGGACTTCTACAACGGTGAGGTTGGACCCTTAGTAGGTTGGAGCCAAGGAGATCTCAAGGGAAGCAAGGAAGGGGATGGGATTCTTGCAGCTGTAGGCAGATCAGGGTCAGAATAAAGGACATTACAAATACCTGTTTGTCTGTAGAGACAGGGCCAAAATACTCCATTAAAAATCAAGTTCTTCAGATTTAGATTTATTTAGATCTAGGTGCATCTGTGTAGTTTCTCTCAGGCTGTTCCATCTTCTGCTATTGCACATTGGTTTCTCATTAAGCATTTGAATATAAAAGGGATCGAGGCTGGCCAGGAAGATCTTTAATTGTAGGTTGTTCCCTTTTTCAC
Source organism: Alca torda (assembly GCA_008658365.1). Taxonomy (NCBI): domain Eukaryota; kingdom Metazoa; phylum Chordata; class Aves; order Charadriiformes; family Alcidae; genus Alca; species Alca torda. The sequence continues at coordinate 13,144,812 of CM018079.1, read as the reverse complement.
TGTACGTTCTGAAAAAAATGTAGTAAGGAGATGTGAACGCTGGGCTAGAGGAGGTCACCAATAACCTGTGCACCTGCCAACCCCATTAGCTCCTTTGGATTTTGCGCTGTAGGGGCCTAAAGGAAATATGGCCTAAAAATAGCCATCCAACTTATGAAAAGGAGTCAGCCAAACCGTCCTTCAGCTGAGCCGCAGCTGCCTGAGCGTTTTGAGCGGCGGTAATAGAAAGCTGCAGTATGGAAGCTCTTTCCTTATCTCAGGAGACTCGATTTTACAGAGGATAAAGAATGATGGATGAGAGATCTGCCCTGTTTTCAGTTAAATAACTTCTAATACTACCTAAGAGGAAGCAGAGAGATTCTGTCATCCCTTCAGCATTTTAGATAGGTGCAGAGCAAGGGCTTGGTCTGGTGGCTGGGATTTTCAGAGTCCCCAGTACTCTGCCACTTACTGCTGCTTTCTCAGAGCAACACGTAGCTTTGCATGGGCACTCTGGGACGCGGTCAAATTCACGGTGACGGTATGGCTAACGGTTGCATTAATGAAGGGCATAATTCTTTGCAAACAGGGTTTTTTTTTTTCTTAATAACTTCAACAGGACTTTTCTGAGGTTTGCATTTTTCTATTCCAGGTCCTTTTTAAGTTATTGAGATAGCGAAATTACGAGGATGAAAGTGGGGGCAGGGGGAGCCCAACTCAAAGCCTGCGAAATAATTGCTGCGTTTGGTTTTGGGGTTTGTTTTTTGTTTTGGTTTTTTTTTTTTTTTCAGAAAAAGTCTGTAGTAGTCTTCGTTCGCGTTAGCGATAGCTCAAACGAGGCACCCGCCGTTGAGTGGCAACTGCACCAATTAGCAGCGCTGCTGTTGGTTTGTGCACTGCATGGGAAATGTAGAATTTGTCCAGAAGTGCTAATGCAAATTGCTCAACAAAAATGTGCCCTCTGTGTCAAGTCTTTTCACTTGTTCTGACACGCTGATGTCTTCCCAGATTTCTCTGATTGGCAGATCCCTCTCGCAGTTGACAGCTACCAGAGCTCATAAAGTGACAGAAATATTTCTTCTTGCCATTAGCTGTGTTTCTGCAAAAAGGGCTACAAGCTACTGCTGGGACCGGTTACTTGCCGTGCAACCTCATCTTGACTTTTATTTATAGGGTGTTGGACTTCAGATTTCTAGAAATAAATACTAAAAGCCCAGTAAATGTCTTAAGATTTTACCTGCACAGAAGTTCAAAGACCTGGTTATCTGCCACCACAGTAATGTGGCCACTTTGCATGTGTTCAGCATCCTCTGTTATTGTGTACGGTGATAACCTTTGTGCCTTACCGTATGAGGCTGAGTTACAATTGCCGTGGGAACGGTAACTTAGCATTTCCTGGCTTTTTCAGCATACAGTATCTCATCCCAATATTGCGTCCTTTGAAAGAAGAAGAAGTGGAGCAAGGGCATGTTGAAATGTTGGTGTTCTCGTATCTGCAGAATATAAAACAGCATATTTAGCTGTATGCAGATTTAAGTTGCATTTGTAACTGCTTGCGCAATGGCGGGTAGCACCTCCGAGTCGTAGCCGCAGTTCAGGAGCCCCATTGTGCTAGGCTCCCTGCTGATGCAGGATGTAAATATGTTTCCTTCCCCCCCAAATACTACCAACCTGAGTGTAAGATAAGAGATAACACAGGGGGACAAGCACACCGGGCAGTACAAGGAAACAGAAGAGACTGCTGGACATCGTGGAGACAGGAATTTCTACAAACTCCTACAAATGTAACTGTACTGGGGGCAGAGTTCAGGGTCAGATTTGTATGATTTTGAGAATCTCCTCCCCAAAATGAAAGCCAGCAGGGAGGAAAGGGCGACGAAAAGTCTCAGCAGTTAATGAGAGGTGACGCTGAGGTGGCATACGCTGCAGCTGGACTTGAGAGCAGGGGAGGGGGCTGAAAGCCAGAAGAAGGGGAAGCCGAGAGCGGGCTGCAAAGAGAGGGGTGGCAGAGTCAAGATGACAGGCAAAGAAAACGACCTGGGCAGCAGCGCTCTGGCTGTCTGCGCGCAGGGCGAGATTGCAGCCGTCAGGGTGCAAGGCCAGGAGAGCCTGGCTGTGGGACTCCGCAAGGGAAGGTTGAGGCAAAGATGACAACCAGGTTATGGGCTGAGTGACAGGCAAGTGATGGTGTTGTCCACGGGGACGGAAGAAACAGGAAGGAGAGGAGACCTAGGGAGTAGGATGAGAGCCTACGTTGAGCTTGAGCTGACAGATATCCACGAGATGATCCCAGAGGCAGGGCATGAATTTAGTCAGAACAGACGGGAACTGGCTGGGGACAGAGAAGGTAGATCTGTGAGTTGCCGGTGTAGAGAAGGTCCTTGAATGTGTATGGAGAGTGAGCTTGCTCAGAGATAGGAGTGAGAGGGCAAGGAGACGAGGGACGAGGACGCGGACCAACAGCACGGCGGCAGGTGGGAGGGTGAGTAGTGACAAACTAGTCCGAGAAACACTGAGCAAGCAACTGAAGGTGTTGGAGTCGAGTAGGAGCACTGGGAAAGGAGGGCCAGATTTCCAGCAGAGCGTGGTCAGCGGCGCCGGAAGGAGCTGACAGGCTGTGGCAGCCGGCCTGGCGTAAGAGCGCAGAGCTGCAGCCAGCCAAAGGATATTAGAGGCTCTGTGACACCGGTTTCTGTGACAGGCGAGAAGTGAAAGCCTGCTTGGAAAAGAATCTGTGTTGGAGAGGGAGACTAAATTCAGTCTAAATCATATAAATCATAGGCAGCGCACTCGATAAGCTTAGAGATGGCAGTGAGAAGAGAGATAGGGTAAGAGCTGGAGAGTCACTTGGAGTCAAGGGTTGTTTGGATTTTATTTTTATTTTTTTTAAAGCACGGAGATAAAGCATGCTTGTGCTGCGAGAGGAGAGCGAGATATAAAGAAGGAGGTGGCAGATGGGGGCAAGAGAGATGAGAAGACAGGACGCAGTGAGGTCACCAGGACAAGCAGAAGGGCTGGGGACCACTGATGAGGCCACTGCCTCTGTGGCCAGGAGGGGAGAGCCGGGCAGGACATGAAGGAAAGCAAGCTGGGGGAGAGAGGGAGGTCACGTCTTGCTTTGTAAAGTCTCTCATGGGAGAGATCAAGACAATCCTGTGCAAAGACCTGTCTCCAGCGAAGGCAGGAGAAGGCAGGGCTCGAGGAGGGACTCAAAGGCTGCAAAAAGGCAGCTGGGATTGCAGCTGGGAGGGCTGGTTGAGCTGGTGGACGTGAGTATGCATTAGGAAGATGGCAGGATAGAAGGAGGCAAAAAAGCATTCATGGTGTGGAGGAAGTAAAAGAAAGGAAAAAAAAAAGGGAAGTTTAAAGCTTAAGAGATAAGTAATTATCTCAGAAGAGGTATCAAGGATATCCAGTAAGCCTCAGATGGCATGAATAAGGACTAGATCAGCAAAGGAAGCGATGCCTTAGAGAGCTGGAAGTCTAGGGATAATATCAGTACTGCCAAAAGCCGAGCTGAGTTAGGTCTTGCAAAAGAAATTAACTCAATAGTGGAGTTTTCCTTAGCTATATGAATGAAGGAGACCTCAGAGAGAAGGGAGGAACCATGCAGCAAAGAACGTGTCAAGGTTAAAGACAACCTAGCCATAGCCCAAATCAGAATACCCTGTCTCGGTTTTCACTAGGGCTAATAAGATTAAATGTCAAAACAAAGGCCGGGTGGCTCATGGAAATACAAAGACCGTGTCCAGGGTGGGAGAAAATCAAAAGAGTTTCAAGTGCTGGAACTAGGGAACCTGGGTAGCCTGGAGTCAAGGCTGTTAATAGAAGTAGTTCATGAAATCACAGACCTGGCGTGCCGTCCTAGCCACCTCAGCTTATCAGTAGCTAGTTAGTTGAAACCACAGCAAAGATGATGTGGTTTTGCTGGGCAGCTGCAGTGGAAGACCACTTCCCTTGGTCTTGCGGGCTACCTTTTGGAAATATTTGGTTCTCGATTTTAGACTGAAATACCATCGGCAGAGAGGCTGCACGGACGAGCGCCTGCAACCAAAGACAGGGGAGTGATCCCAGCTCTTTGAAGCAGGCGTCAGACAGGGGAAGATCGTGGAATTCGTGCATGAATTTGTACAGGTGACCGTTCCTCATAAGCACCACGCGTCTGCTTTGGTGCTTTTATCAGTCACAGTCGTCGTCTGCCCGAGCCCACCAGAAAACCGAGGTACCGCGTGTACGCGGCAGGCTCTCCCTCGGTGCTTCTTGTGGGCAGGCGGCAGAAAGAAGTCCTCGCTTCACCCGCGTCCTCCTGGCGCGGGATCTTCCTCCCACGACGGCACGATGTGAAGGAGCCGGAAAAGAGCGGTACTGAAGGAGCCGCTGCGCTCTGCAGATCATTCCCTTGCAAAGCAAGCTGTGCCGGGAAATACCCGTGAGGGTAACGCAGCTTTACTGCGAGCACCGGGAACGTGGCATACGCACTCCCTGACCCCGCGCCACGCTTCTGCCAGGCCAGAAGCCAGTGACAGAGGCCGTGACAGTGCAGGGGAGGTCCCTGGAGGCATCCAGAAAGAGGGCTAATTTGTGGAGAGCCCCAAACCTTCGCTCTAAATTTTTCTGTGGATTTGTTTTGGGGTTTTTTTGCTGTTGTTGTTTTTTTCTTTTTTTCCTTGGCAGAAGCAACGACATGGGGCAATTTCAGCCTCTTCCCGATTTTTGAGGTGAGGTGCCTTCTGCATATGGGAAGGAGAGCATATGGCCCACTGTGTTTATTTCTCAGCCAGGATTCTTTCAGGCTTGGCAAATTACATGCCGGTTGCTGAGGAGCAAAGCAAGTGCCAAGTTTGGATTTCTAAAAATGAAAGGGATTTCATTTATCACAGCACACCGAAAAGGATCTGAAAAACACCCTTAAGTGTGAAAAATACCTTTTGTTTATGCTCAAACAAAACAACCAAGGGGAAATTTAACAAAATTTCACCTAGAGTAAAAAAAAAAAAAAAAAAAGGAAATCAACAAACTCTGCAATTGTCCACAGGAGACTTCAGGCAGCTTCTGCCAGGCGTGAGCTAGAGCCAGGCTCCGCGAAATACCTCAACAACCGGCGAACTCCGTGGGGTACAGGGTGATAATGTGGTACAGGCTCGGGCCATTAGAAGGAAAGGGACTGGCTGGTAATGGATTAGTGTTTGCTGCGAGAGCGCTCCATTAGAGCATCTTTTCCTTGTACTTTGGCTTTTTCCAGGCCCCCCATTTTTCCCCGTGTGTGCTAGAAGCTTTTCTTTCTCTTACAGCATTTATTTTTATTGTGTCATTTTCCCTCTGTTCCCCCTTTTCATTGGCCCTGTGCAACTGTTTGTTTAAACCGTTTGCCTGCTTTCATCTTCCATTTTCCTTCTCTCCCCCTTCCTGGGAGCTCTCTAGCCGTGATTGTGCCTACGCTTCGCATTAGCTTTTCTTCCTCCTGCTCCAGGATGGACTCGAACGGGGGCATTGATTAAGGCTAAAACCTTTAGGAGGAGAATTTCTGTCGGGCACCGGCTTTGGAGTTTAGCTGCCTCTGCGATCTCTGCTTTGCTCCCGGACCAGCTTCCGAAGCCCTGGGGAATTCGACAAGTCGGGGCCAAGCTGGCAGTGAGAGGGCGGTTGCAGCTCCTGCGGAGCGGCCTGATTTGTACCTTTGAAAGTCCTCGGCTGTGGTAGAAGGCAGCGGGGACGAGGTGTGGAAAAGCTGTTGCGTGGGCTGGCTTTTCCAGCTCGCTTCCCCTGCCTTTTGCTCCCCGAAGGTTGCCGCTCCCTTTCCAAGTGGTAGGGCACGCTGTGGAACGCCGTGACGGCCCGGCTTCAGGCAAGCAGTCTTTGAGGGGAGTAATTACAGCCTTCCTAAGACACGTAAAATACAAGGTTGGGCACTTGGTGTTGCTTCAAATCCTCGCCCTGCTTCCCTCCCTGCCGCCAGCCCTGCTCAGGGCGCTGTGGCTCCAGGCGGGAGATGGCGAGCACGGCTGCAGAGTCAGTGGCCAAGAGGCCGCTTGGGGACTGGCTTTGTGGCACATGAGCAGCCCCCTCAGACCTCTTGTCCTGGGATATTAAAGCCCGGCGGCTGCTCTTCAGGGAAAGGAGGGCTGGTCCGAGCTCCTGCGGGGTGGGAGCCCTACGTGGGAGTAACCTCTGAGTAACCGATGCGCCGTAACACCGCACCCGGGCTTGCCTCACAGGAACGTGTCTACGCAGTCCTTCCCTCTGCCGGTCAAATTAACGGCTTGGTTAACCCCATCAGTTCGCTCCTGCAAGGAAATGGTGTAAAATACCGTTTCGCTGGTGCAAACGGCTCACGAGCAGGTGAGATCACAGAGCGGGAAGGATTCGTTCCCGGTGCAGGGGCTGTGTGGGAGCATCAGAAACAGCCCTGGCTGCCTCTTGGACCTGCAAGAGTCACAAGGGCTCAGGTCTCAGTGCCTCTGGGCCAGCTGGTAGCACAGTCACTAGCCTCTGCCACACGCAGCGTGTATGGGCATATCCCTGGGGACTTGCCCGGCATCGCAAGGTTCACGTCCCGTAGGCGACCGAGCAGGCACTAGATGATACCCATGGCCTTGCGAGAGGTTCTGCTTGAGCCAGGACTTGTAACTCGTTAAAGCAAACAAGAAGAGCTCATCTTAATTTTACACTTCACAAGTATTTTTATACGTGTACACTTACTTCTCCCCTTTTTTTTTTTTTAAGAGATGTCTGTAAGAGGCTATTTTGGGTTTAATTTGGGCTGATCCACTTTTTTTTTTCTCCTCCTAAAAATAATAAGCCCAATAAAAAATTGCAATTACAAGGAAACTAGTTATTTGAGATAAATGAACAGTTCTTCCACAGTGCACAAACCCGGCCATTATATCATTACGCTCCCTACCTTGGAATGAGCTGGTGAAGCTGAGGGATAAACAAAACTGAAAAGCAGGAGTATTTCCCTCGCAAAGGTTTCTTTCTTGGGGGAGGGCAGAAAACGCCAGGGCTGTGACTTGTGAAGGAGGAACCGAGCCTGTTCGAACAAGGCTGGTTGAAGTTCGGTACCGTTCTGTTGAAATGCTGCGTTTCGGAATCCTACCAGCACTGCTCGGGATTTTTGTATGGAGTCAACCCACTGTGCCGCAGCAGAAGTGGGCGTGCGGGGAGGCAGGGCTTCTGGTGCCGGCCGGTAAAACCACCACCCCTTCTGCCTCGCCATCTTCGAGGTGAACTTCTGACCGTCTTTAGCTCTTAAGTGGCATTAGGAAAGCAGTTGCTCATTTTAGAACCCTTTGTTATCTACTTGGTCACCAGAAAGGAATCATAGAATCATAGAACCATAGGGTTGGAAGGGACCTCTGGAGATCATCTAGTCCAACCCCCTGCCAGAGCAGGGTCACCTAGAGCAGGTTACACAGGAACGCGTCCAGGCGGGTTTTGAATGTCTCCAGAGTTGGAGACTCCACCACCTCTCTGGGCAGCCTGTTCCAGTGCTCTGCCACCCTCAGGGTAAAGAAGTTCCTCCTCATGTTTACGTGGAACTTCCTATGCTCAAGTTTGTGCCCGTTACCTCTTGTCCTGTCCCCGGGCACCACTGAAAAGAGCCTGGCCCCATCCTCCTGACACCCACCCTTGAAGTATTTATAAGTGTTGATAAGATCCCCCCTCAGCCGTCTTTTTTCCAGACTGAAGGGCCCCAAATCCCTCAGCCTTTCTTCATAAGAGAGGTGTTCCAGTCCCCTCATCACCTTTGTAGCTCTAAACGAAGAAATCAGTCCCTCTGACGAACAAAACAAAAACGCACAGAAGTGACAGCCTGACGGGGCCTGTTTGTTTGGTGGAAAGAATAATCTGTATCGAAACCACGGGGAGAGGGGAGAGAGATGCAGGGGAAGGGAGGTGAAAGGAAAACAAATTGGCTGCACGCAGAGGTCTGGTGTCAAACGTCAGAGGCATCTTGTTGGCTCAGATACTATACGAAAGATCATGGCAACCGGGGGCCCGGGGAGCGGGGAGAGGTTTGTAGCCCCTCCCTGAGACTGAATGACAGAGGAAATAGGTGAAGCAATCTGCTCCATCCGCTCTGCAGAGCCTGATGCCAGGGTCCGAGTTGGACACCGGCATATTCCATCCCTTCCTCCTGTACGCTGGCTCTTTCAAAGCCAAAAAACCAAAGTCTGAAATGAATGGATTTGCAATTCCCTTAGTCTGTCAGATGGTACCGGTTCTGCGAAAGGTGGCTGCCCGGTTTAGAGAGAGGGATTAAGATCCCTGCCAGACACAATAAGGAACAACATTACAAGGAATTTAATAGAAATATTTCCGGGGGGAATACAGCAACGCGCTTTCAGGCTGCTCTGAAAACACTGGGTAGAGGCGATGCTCTGCTGTGACGCAGTATATGGAAATGGAGTAATACCTTTGGTCCCAGTAATAGGTTGGAGACCCCCTTTTTTTAACATATATACACACACAGGCGGGCAGTAGGTAAGAGCCCCCAGGCTAAAGGAGCAGTGTCTGTCCGCTGGCAGGGGAGCAGCAGCTGGGAGCTGGGCAGAGCGGAGGGCAGGCAGCGCCGCCCCGTCTCGTACGCCGCCGGCCATTCCATCGCACCACTAAGTTTGCGTTTATCCAGGAAGGCTGTCATCCTTGAAGGCATCAAAACGCGGAGATCTGCCATTTCTGACAGGCAATGAAATCATAGCGTAAGAATCTGATTCTTCTTGCCGATTTGAATCTTGTCTTCAGCTTCCAGCCCTTGTGTCTGGTTTTGCCTTCTTCACCGGATAAAAGAACTCTTTAAAGGATTTCTTCCCTCGTGAAAGTATTTTTATACGCCATGGTCAAAGCATCTCTCAGTTTTCTTTGTGGTAAGCTAAATGGGTTGAGCTCTTTAAGTCACTCGCTGGCAGACGCTTTCTCCCTCAAACCGTTTTTGTGTCTTCTTTTTCTGCTCTGAGTCTAAAATGTAGATGTCTGATTGTATACCTTTTTCTAGTATCGTTCTCCTAATGCAGTATGCGGGATAAGCCACCTCCTGGCTTCTGTTTGCTCTTCCGCTCTTTGTATGTTCAGGGATTGCGTTAGTTCACGTACCACGGAACGGCGCAGCGAGCTCGTGTCTGATTGTCCGTTTTGCACATTAAGACCCTGCTTTCAAGTCTCTGCTTCCCTCGGCTTTCTGGGAAGCGTTTTGTTCCCAGATGTGGAATACCCATCCTCCGTTGATTTCTGCCAGCAGTTGCCTGGATCAGCCCCCTTTTCCCTGGGGTCCCACTCTGGTCCCTTGGCTCACCACGTCCAAGGACTGTGGTCGTGAGGCCGTGCGTGGAGGACCGATGAGTAGGCTTGGCCCGTCCCCGCCTGCGCTTACCCGCACCCAGCTGCCCGGCTCTCGGGGCATCAGCTGGTGGTTGTTTCGCTTGTTCTGAAAGCAAATTCTGTGATTGCTTTTAGCTGCAGTTGGGAGATTGAATGACATACAGCAGGAATAAATCACTGCATGTTAAGGAAGAGGCACGTAAGATTTGAGACAAAGAGGGAAATACCTTTTCCACTCCCCTTTGTTCTCTTTTTAAAGTCAGTTATGTTCACTGTGCGTAACTGTACATATATGCACACACATCACCCCAGAACTCCTGCAGAGGATCCCCTCACTCCAGTAGATCCCTGGAAATATACTGGGAGGACAAGGGATTTATCCTCCTGTACCTTAACTGAGGATGAGATTATCAACAGAGGGCAACTCCCGTGTAGGCGTTAACTGAGCAGCCAGATCCCTATAAAAGTTCAGTTGCTCTGCAACTATACAAACCTGCCCAGGCACGTTATGCTGACCATTTGGAAACTGTGGCTCTTTTTTTGGCTCCGTAAATGGCAGCACGGCTCTTCTGATACCTGGTTTTGCTCCCAGGGGCTGAGCACTCGATTCTGTCCCTGGGCTGCTTTAAAAGCGGGTGGCAGAGGCTGCAGAGGCAGGAGGGGTCCCGGCAGGGCCCCCGGGAGGCTTAGCCAGGGCCAGTGCCTGTGTGTTTGAGCTGGCTCTGTGGTACGGCCGAGGCAGGGGAAGGGGCTTTGGCACCGTCCCCCCTCCCATAACCGGCTTCTCCTGCCCCTTGGTGAGGACGTCACGGCGGAGCTGCAGCTTCCCCGATCCCGACTGGAGCACGTTGTAACTCTGCACGAGCCACCGTTATCAGGCGAGAGCCGTTTGCAGCCTGTGAGTAGCACACGGTGGCTTTGAGTGTTGTTGAAAATAGCCAGAGTGAAAAATCAGAAGTCACGCTGTACCGCTCTTCCCAGACGTAGCAGGCTGATGAGAGACGGGCTGAGAATACGGCACATGTTTCCCATTCCAGGACACCTTGTCACCCTTTTCGGGGATGACATGCCTACACCTGTACCGGGCACCCCTGTCTGCACGTGCCCACGCGAGCACAGGGCACCGGGGCTGTCCCCTGGGTGCTGTGGATCCCCGGGGATCCCTGCGGCGCGGTGGCAGCCCGAATCAGCCGGTGAGTCAGGCTGTGGGCACGGGCCGCTGGGTACCGGCCCTGCCAGCTGCGGAGGCGATGTGCAGCCGGAGGGCGTCTGGAGAGCGAGGAGGCAGTAGTGCCGGTTGGTGGAGAAAGGAAAACAGGGCAGAGGGTGTAGGGAGGGGGAAAGGGATGGCAGGGAATGAGGAGGAGGAGCGGGAGGTCTAGGAGCAGGAAGGCTCAGGGTGCAGTAGGAGGATGAGGGAGCTGGCAGGCAGTGCAGGAGCAAAGAGCGTTGTCAGTGAAGCTGGGGTTAGTTTGGTTTTGAAGCCCTGCATCTGGGCCCGGGGCAGGTATGGTTTGTCAGGGGCAGCCGTGTGGAGCTCAGCGTCGCTTCTTTCATCGCCAGTTCCCAGACACACACACGTACCCCCCAGCCCACTTCCACGTTCCACCTCCTGGTGACGGACCTCCAGAGGGAACAGTGGAAGGAGGGTGGGTGTGCACACCCGTGGCTGGGTAGTTGAAGCCACTCAGAAGCCCACATGGTGGCCCTGGGCCACTGCTGGGACTTGGCAGGGCTGTACAACCTCCCCTCGGAGGTGCCGGGCTGCAGGGGGGCTCCTGGTAGAGAGCTCTGCTCCCAGGCACTGGGGAGCATTTTCCTGCCCGCGGAGACCTTTTGCCTGGGCTGTGCTCCTGTTTTTGGGACACGTAACCCAGGGCTGCTCCCGGTAATGTCAGCGGGGCCTTTCATCATTGGTTGGGAAGAGCTTTGGCCAAAAAAAAACGGAAAGGCGAAGAAATATTCCGGGCGGGAGGGTGGTGTTCTGGCTTGATGAAGGCGGCCTGGCTTTAAACCTGTTATTAAAACTGGAAAGGGGAAGTTTTCACTCTGAGCAGGTAAACTCTTGCACCTTGAAATGACTAAATGCACAGCGCTGGAAGTAACACCTTCGTGCTAAGCTTTGTGTTTCCTCCAGCTGCCGCACGGTGCGCGGGGCTCGCGGCAGCTGGCGGGGCTCCTCTCGAAGCTCCCTCCCTTCGTAAACCCTGGAATTAGCTTATAGCGTAACGCGACACGGAACAGAGCGCCTTCTGCGGCGTTACCGTGGGGTGAGCGTGTCCCTCGGCCCTGCCCAGGAGCCAGGACGGTGGCTCTGTGACAGGACCGCTTTGAAGGCGGTTGGGCGAGGGCTTTGGGCTGCAGCCCCAGAGGCGGCTGCGCGCGGAGGAAGCTCCCAGTGATGCCACTTCACAGCCTGCCCTCTGGTTCCCGGGGTGGTTGGGTTTTCCCCCCCCCCACCTCTCTTTTCTTTTTCCTTGTAGCGGCTGCAGCAAAGGCTCCATTATTTGGCAGCGTGGCATTGCTTTTGTCTATAAATGGAAGCGTTTGGCCCATCTCCCAGTATAACACAAGATAGTCCTGTGCATCGGTTATGCAATCTGCAGCTTGATGACTTCATCAGAAGTCGGGGGAGGGCTGGGGGGGGGTTGGTAGGAAAAAGCCTTTACCCTCAGCTCTGCTGGAGGCGGCTGATGTCTCTGTGTGTGTGTGTGTGTCCCCCAAAAGCAAAGGGGTGGGTGGAAGGGCTCGGAGCACCCGAGGGACGGTTAGTGGGTGCGTTTCCCTCACCCCGGCCCGGGGAAGCTGCCGCAGCCCTCGCCATGACCGTGCTGCAGGGACCGCGCTTGACCAGGTTGTAAAGTGCAGCCTGAGAGGGGTCCGGGGGGGGTGGGGGAAAAGTGGAAAGAGGATCAGGGAGGGAACTTTCAAACCCGGGCAGATGTTGAAAAGAGAAAGAACCTAAATATCGGAGAGCTGCCTTTCAGCGGAGAGCCCTTCAGGGAATATCTGTGCAAAGTAGAGAGATGTGGACAAATTGTATTTTCTTGTTATTTCCTCAGAAGGGTCCTTGAAAACCTGACCTTCATGCAGAAAGGCTGATCCTAATTTCCCAAGCTACAGCCAAGCACTGGTTTTAACCCTTTCAGTGACTGGGTTGGGGTGGGTGTCGTAAGATTAGTTTTCTCTATCACCCTGTAATTTTTCAATCAGCCGGTAATTGACATAACTCAAACTGTCGATGGAGCTGATGAATCTAAACCTCGCCCTGGAATGGGTGAGGATTAGGATCCTAAAGCGATACAGGTCCTTTCTGTCAAGTCAATGTTTTTGACTTTTGGCACGTGTCGGGGGGCTGCGAGGTGCTCGGGTACGATCATGTGGAAGGTAGGTGGGAGAGCAGAGAAAACCCTTAAGCTCTTTCATGCCAAGGAGTACCCGGAATAAGGACTGGGGAAACAGCGCTACACCTGCCGCTTTGCAATCAAACCCCAAAATTGTTGTTTGTTTGTTTGTTTTTTTTTAATTTTTTTTAACTTCGGCCCTAGCTGGCCATCTGGTTTTGAGCGAGGTAGTGCCGGAGGGAGGCACCGGCTTGTTGAAAGCTTCCTTTTCCCCTGGCAGCGGGACAGCCTCATGCTGCTGGACGCGCCCGAAGGGTCCGAGGGACCCCCCCAGCTGGGGGGCAGCTCGGGGGGCAGCCGCAGACCCCCCGAACGCTCCCCGCCGACCCACACCCGCTCCCTCGCTGCCCACGGAGGCGGGGGGGGGGGGTGTGTCCCGCCGCTCCCCGTCCCGCCTCGCCCGCAGCGGGGAGAGGCCGGTGACCCCCCGGGACCGCCGTGCCCCGCCGGTCCCCGCCGCCCCGGTCAGTCCCCCGCCGCCCCGGTGCCCGCCGGGCCGCGGGCGGGCAGCGACACCTGCCGGCGGGCGCAGCCTCCCCGGGCAGCACCGGCGGAGCCAGGGTAGGAGACGGGGGACACACGACACGGGGCTCGGGTGAAAGCCCGGCCCTGCGGTGGGATGCCCGGAGAGTCCCCGGCCCCCTCGCAGCCCCCGGCTGGCGGCGGAGAGAGGGGCTTTTGGTATTTAACCCCCATGCCTGCTGTCCCTGGGCTTGCCCGGTGGTAAAAGGCAGCAAATTGGAGTAGAAACATAAAGAGAACGCAGGGTGGTTTTAGGAGAAGGTGTCGGTGGTGTTGCGGGCCCTGCATCCTTTCAGCTACACGCTTTTGGTCCTATGAAGACAGGCTGAGAGAGCTGGGGTTGTTCAGCCTGGAGAAGAGAAGGCTCCGGGGAGACCTTATAGCCCCTTCCAGTACTTAAAGGGGGCTACTGGAGAGATGGGGAGGGACTCTATCAGGGAGTGGAGCGATAGGACGAGGGGTTACGGTTTTAAACTGAAAGAGGGGAGATTTAGATTAGGTATTAGGAAGAAATTCTTTACCGTGAGGGTGTTGAGGCACTGGAACAGGTTGCCCAGGGAAGCTGTGGGTGCCTCGTCCCTGGAGGTGTCCAAGGCCAGGCTGGATGGGGCTTTGAGCAGCCTGGTCTAGCGAGAGGTGTCCCTGCCCATGGCAGGGGGTTGGAACTAGATGATCTTTAAGGTCCCTTCCAACTGGAACCATTCGTGATTCATTGCTGTGGGATGGAAATCCTAAACAAACACATTAGTGGTTAAATCCTGAGATTCTGGTGCAATATAGGGGGAATTAATGCTGACAGCTCCCACTCTTCCTTGTGTGTGCCTAAAACCTCGGCGCCTCAATCCAGGGGACTGTGTGAAACTGCCGTTATGGAGAAAGGGAAATGGAGAGAAAATATATTTCTTGTCTCTGTGATGAGGGGGGAAAAGTTTGGAAAAACGTGACTCTGAAGTTACATATCCTGAATGAAAATAAATCTAGTACATAACTTTATTATTAATAAATTGTAAAGTGCTTTTGCTTTGTCTGTGAGGGCTTTGAACTCCGGGAGAGAAGAGGAACCTGCCACCTGCTCCCTGTGGGGAACAGCCTGTGGCTTGGTCACAAGCAATGAGCATCTCTCCAAGGACTCTTACTTTCTTCAAGCTTCAATGTTCACCCACAGACTCAATGCGTCTTGTTAATGAGCCATAATTTCCCTTGCCCATGGAGCACCCTGACTAATGAGGTCTTCTCTCTCTCTCTCTTTGCGCAGGAGCAGCATCAAGTGGGATTGTCTCGGACCACAGGACCTATGCAGCCTTCTGTCCCACCGGGCTCCAGCAGCGTGGTCACAGGCACGAGCTCTGGGGGTCCCTTCCTGGGAAACCAACCTCAAGCAGCCATCATGAAGCAGATGCTGATCGAGCAGAGAGCCCAGCTCCACGTGATAGAGCAGCAGAAACAGCAGTTTCTAAGAGAGCAGAGGCAGCAGCAGCAGCAGATCCTAGCGGAGCAGGTACAGCATCCATTTGTCTCAGGCGCTGCAGTGCGCACTGGTATGAGAGTGTGAGTGCTAGAGACAGTACAACACCTGCCCTTCCTTCCACATTTGGTAATTCTCTCCCTGTGGCTCATATCGTTTCAGCAATGGTTATCAAAGCAGAGGTATCTGTCTCAGTCCTACCATTAGCTTGGCAAATATCAGCCATGTTCCCAGCGGTGGGTTTGACAGCCATATGGGATGATAGACCCTGGAAAAGTTAGCTCTTAACCAGGTGTCTCCTGGTGCGTTTACTCTGGCAGGAGCGGACTCCGCTCGAGTTAGAGTTGCTGGTCCTCTCCCCTGCCTCTGACTGTGGTCTTGCACCGGCAAAAGCTACGTTCAGCCGTGCGGTGATCCGGGACAAAGAACTGACGTGGGTTGAAAGTAACCCAGCAAAGAAAAAAAGTTAGTATTGACCCAGATCAATTCCTTAATGTGGTTTATCACATACCAGCGCGAGGGATTATGTTAGCACAAGGGAGAGGCAGCATCAAGGGAGGGACCAGAAGCTGAAGCGGGAGAACAGTAAAACCAGCTCTCGCAGTGGCGGTGTGGAACTGCTGCACTGGAGCCCGCAGCCTGGCTTCTGGAGCTCTCGGGCTTTGCAATACGGATGTTAAATTACCTGGCCCGAATGGGGATGTTTTCTGCATGTTTAACTCAGCTGTAGTTTAAAAGCAACCCACAGAAAGTCAGTGGAAAGTCACACTGTTTGGTTCCTGTAAGCTCGTGCCCAAGTTCAAAGTTGCAGTCCCCTAATGCTGCCTAGAAAATGCTCTGATAGGTCAGGAGCTGGGGAAATACAGTTAAAGACACGGAGTTCGCTTTAATTTGAGTTAGAACTTGTGCATGTTGTGTAACCACAGAAATACCCATAGCCTTCCGCTCTTCTCAGGCTCCTCTTGAGAAGCAGAAAAATTCACCCCCAATGAACAGGAAGGATGCTCCTAGAAATATTCAGGGTAAAGAGGCATGAATTGGTTCAGAGGTGAACAAGTGCAGAGGAGTGAGGATACAGTAACATTCCCCCATCGTGGATTTGGCCACTTCAAGTGCATAAACCCAAGAGCCAGTCCCTGACCTGGCTGCTGAAGCCAAGCCTAAAGTGTTGAAAACGTACAGGCCTGTGGCTGTCAAGGGTGCTGGCATGGATGAAAAGGGACGAACTCACAGCCCTCAGGCTCCTAGCTTTTGGGTGTTTTGTGCCTAACAAGGTTCCTGTTAACTTTTTGACAGTTTGTAACGCATATTTATGAACACAGGGATTCGTACTTGCTTCTTTCCCATCTTGGCCATTTTTTGGTCTTTGTTACACATCCTTGGTTTTGGACACCGCGTTGTACAGCCGCAGATGAAGCACCAAGATACGTCCTTTTAGTAATTGCTTAGTCAAGTACAAACTAAGCTTTGAGAGCCCTGGTAAACACGCTCTCTGTTTTTATAATCAGCCCTTGATTCTGTTTTAGATGCATGAGTATCCATAGAAAATAACCCCAGAGGAGCTGGGCTGGTGGGCTGGATCAAGGGAGGGGAAAGCATTTTGCAATCCCCTGCTCCCCAAACATCATTCCCTGAAGCGCAAGAGGGAAATGGGCCTTAGTGGCCGTTTGCATTATAGCTAGAGAAGGGTCCCAGGCGGCAGCGCTCAGGGGAGGACGCAGCACTCCTTGTAGCCGAGTGCTTTGAGCACGGAGGTGGAGGCGAGCCTTGTGCCAGCGACACAAACCGCTGGACCTCTGCAGGGTTGGGGGAAGGAAAAAGGGTGTGTGGCCCTTAGACCTCGGTGAGCCGAGTAATCTCGTATCCTTCCCTCTCCTTTCAGCCGGTTCAGTTGGCGCTGCAGAGGTCGAGATGAAGTGGTTGTGAGTAAGGAGAGATGACGCTCGGTGCTTATTCCCTTTTGAACCCAAAGGAGCCCGTGCGTTGAGTGCTCTCAGGAGGACTCTTCAAATGACTCCGCTCATCTCTCCGGCACAGCTTGCTAGATAAGGAACGCTGCAGTTCTGCTGCAGTACTTTTGCCACCAGCCCCTTGCTCGGCTCACTAATTAATTAGTCATCTTTTTCTCTTCTGCTTTCTTTCCCTCCTTCATTTCCAGCAGTTGCAGCAGCAGTCGCATTTGCCTCGGCAGCATCTGCAGCAACAGCGGAGCCCGTACCCGGTGCAACAGGTCAATCAGTTCCAAGGTAAAAGCCAAATCCTTTTTCCTATATCGAGCCAACATATGCCCCGGTAGCGGGCATGTGAAAGTTCCTGCGTTTTGGGAAGAGCAGGGATTACGCAGTGTGCCAGCATAGGAAGCCGGGCTGTTGCACACTTGCACATACCACATATTTTACCAAAGGGGAATGCCCAGGTTTGTGTATTTAGTAAAGCTTCTAATTTCCTTTCTGCTTCCCTCAACTGCATTTTTTTATTTGACGTTTGTTTTGCCCCTTTGACGTCTGGATTCTATGGATTTATTTTGTTTGCCTCCACTCTCATTATGCTTTTTTTTTTTTTTTTCAGTTAGTGCCTCTCACTGTATCTTGGTTTTACTTCTCTTAATTCCCCGCTTTTATCTAATTTGATGAGTGGGGAATTTCAGAGAGGTCATCTTTATCTGAAGAAGTGTCTGAAAAACGTCAGGTGTGGGAAACACAGTGAAACATCTGAGATGAAAGGGAGATTTTTTTAATGTTCTCAAAAAAAGCAAGCGTTATTTCCCCGTGCTCGCAGGTAACTGAAGAATGTAAGGACAATCATTTTGGCTTAGGAAAATAATTCCGAGCTTTTTAGGTGAAAAGCGTCAGCTGAATGTCTTCACTAACCGTGGATTCTAAATATACACGAAATAAATGTGCACTTGTGCTGTATATTGATGCCAGTGCCGTGTCATGTAGCTGCAGCAGCAAACACGGGAGGCAACCCAGGAAACGCACAGGCAGCCCAGTCTGCGGCTGCGGGTATATCAGGGCGGCTCCTTCTGTAATCGCCTGCTCGTTCTTATCTTTGCAGCGTAAACTCTAGATGAACTGAAATTTTCCCCAATAATTCATTTGCAAAATCAAAATATATCTGCGTGCTCACTGCCACAAGGTGCACACCTAAAATCTTTCTACGTTAACGCTTTTTTGAGGCCTTGCCTTCGTATGCTTTATTTAAAAGACCTGCAGAAGACAGTTTAGGCTGATCTGACAGAGCAAGGAATTAATTTTCATAAATGAGCTGGTTTAAATATAAATATTTCACCATTTTTCCTGTTTAGTCACAAGAATGTAATCGAGTGCAGTAGGTTATGTGTAAGTAAGACCAGAAGGTGGCCCAAAATCTTAAAATCTGTCGAATCTCTCTTTTAACTGCTTCTTGTCTGGACTCTTGCCCCTTACGCCGAGCGCGGTAGTTCACAAAAGCAGTATGGGAACCACTTGCCGGTAGTGACTCCTTTGGAAGTTTTCAACTGCCGTTTTCAATTAAAAAAATAGCTAAAAATGCATTAAGTTTTATCATTATCCGTACACTTAAGCCCTTGCTGGAATTATAGCAAAAAGAGAGAGCTTCTAATCATGGAAGAAGGGGGCAATTAAGAAAATTGAAGGAGACCCCCCAGTGCCAATCATTAAGAAACCGGTTTAATTGATAGCGCAGATGAAGAAGAAGCTGCCGCTACGTTTGCCCTGTGCAAGTGAGATCCAGACGGTCTCTCTTCATGCTACAAAGCGTTTCGTTTATCTGCATGTTGGAGAGCTGAGCTAAAAGCATCCTCCTGCAGGAGAAGCTTGTCCTGCTGCAGCAAAAAGTAGCCACCCTCTGCGTCACGTGTGCGAAACTACGGGGGTGACGCTTCCTTTATTCATACCCCTCATGGAGGCCAAGCCAATGCAAATAACCGGGCCCAATATTCTTTATTCTCTACAGATGTTCAGGTGTGTTGTCTGCCACCAAGGGACAACACATAAGGGCTGATTTAAGAACATTCAGATTTTGCTGTGTACAGTTTACGGCTCTGAAAGCAACCACTTTGTATTTACGTCTTGCATTTAACAATGTTTGAGCTGGGAGTAATTGTGCGCCTCTCACTCTCGGAGCTTCACCTGCGGGGTATTTTATTTAGTTCGGTGCAGTAGTGACTCAAACCCGCAATGAACCCACGGCATAATCAGAGCTACGGTAATTGTTTTTAAATAAAGATAGTAAATACAGAAGCATATCGGCTTCCCAGAAATCGATAGCTCCCCCCCACCCCTGAAAGGAAGACAGAAGCATGGCTCAGTTATCTGCCGCGGTGTGGAATTTAACAAGGTTAGGATTTTCTGGTTTCCCATCACTGGCCTAAGGTGGAGTAAAATGTGCTTATAATATCGATTCACTAATACACTCTCCCTGCTTTAAATGTCCACAAAAAACAATTTTTCTTCTTTCCATAGACTTAATCAGTAACAATGATATAGAAAATCCATTCATTTATGCCTCCTGAGCTATTAAAAAATTGATTGGCCTTCTGAGCCTGACATTTCCATTTTCAAGGCTTACTTTTGAAAGACAATGGAGATATTTAAAAGAGAGCTTCAAACGGTAAACTGAAGTTCAGCTGCTTTGCGGTTGGACCAGTGGACGCTTTCTCATTGGCTTGCTAGAAGCCAAATTGGGCTTATCTGAAGAAGATAAGTGCTACTGAATCACAGCCTTTGAAGTCTTAGGGACTAATTTTATTCATGGAGGAGGGTGCCCCTTGTCACTGATCCCGGGGGAAAAAAACAATACACACAAAAAGAAAGATTCATATTTATTTTTGAAAGGGGACTTTGGCTCCCAGGTTGCTTCTTAACGATTCCACTTCTGGTCCCAGCGAAGTCAGAGAAAGGCGGGCCTATTTTAGCCCTGCAGCTCCTGTGGCTGTGTGGCTTGGCTACTCCAACCATGGCATCACGCATGCAATTGTGTTGCCTCGATTCCTCAAGAATCCCAAGCCGTGAATTCCTTTGGGTACACATCCCACAGTTGTCATAATTGAGAATTACTTAGTGAGTAAACCATTGGCCTTCTAACCTTGCCAGCCTCATTTTAGGCCTGCGGGGAAATTAGGCTGCTCGTCTGCATGGATGGTATTCTCTGCTGAACGGCGTCCCGCTTCACAAATGGAATACGTAACAGGATCAGCGATTCCTGTTTAGGGTAGCACTTGAGCTGTGTTGGCTGTCACCTTCAAGGAGAGGGGACCTGGCAGGTCAGGACAGAGGCTGCAGCCAGAGTGAGGTGGGGAACACATAATCTCTGAAACGCAGCTAGCGCTAGGCAGCAAGCACGTCTCCCAAGGACGGACGACCTTCTAGCTCTCTGCTGACCTTCACGTGAAACGATAATTCATTCGCCCAGAAAGCACAGCCATCTGAAATCCTACTGTGATGCAGAAGCCTCCTACAGATTCTCTCTTGTGCAAAGATGTGTTAATTAAGATTTGTAGGGTTGTGGCTTTTTCTTACCTTCCTCCCTTTTTTGGTGTAGGTTCTCCCCAGGATATTGCAGCTGTGAGAAACCAAGCAGCCCTCCAGAGCATGAGGACATCCCGAATGATGGCCCAGAACGCGAGCATGATGGCAATGGGACCTTCCCAGAACCCCAGCACGTTGCCCACGACCGCAGGCCAGTCAGACATGGGCATGGCTCCTTACAGCAACGCCTCTTCCAGCCAGCCGGGAATGTACAGTATGAGCACAGGGATGAGCCAAATGTTGCAGCACCCAAACCAAAGCAGCATGAACATGGCACATAACACAGGCCAGGGAACGAGGCAGCCTGCCTCTGGGCAAGCAGTGGGAATGGTGGGCAATTTTGGTCAGAACATGCTGGTAAACTCTGCTCTTCCCCAGCATCAGCAGCAGATGAAAGGATCCGTGGGCCAGGTCTTACCCAGGCCACAGGCTCCGCGGCTTCAAAACCTGATGGGGACTGTCCCTCAAGGAACACAGAACTGGCAGCAGCGAGGCTTACAAGGTATTCCTGGAAGGACTAGCAGTGAAATGGGGCCCTTCAATAATGGCACAACGTACCCGATGCAGTCTGGGCAGCCACGGCTGTCCAAGCAGCACTTCCCACAGGGGCTTAATCAGACAGTTGTGGACACGAGTGCAACAGTAAGAGCCCTGAACCCAGCGATGGGAAGACAGTTGCTGCAACCACTACCTGGGCAACAAGGAGCCGGCCAGGCCAGGCCGATGGTGATGCCTGCAATAAGCCAAGGGGTCCCCACCATGGCTGGCTTTAGTCAGCCTCCCACGCAGCAGATGCCAGGTGGTAACTTTGCTCAGAGCGGCCAAGGCCAGGCCTACGAGCGGAATCCCACTCAGGACATATCTTACAACTACAGTAATGAAGGAGCGGGGGGGTCATTCTCCAGTTTAGCAGAGGGCGCAGACCTTGTGGACTCCATCATTAAGAGCGGACCAGGGGATGAGTGGATACAAGAACTTGATGAGTTGTTTGGAAACCCCCAGTGAATGGGCTTGTATAGTCTGGAGCTTTGGTTGTTCTTTTTGGAAAAAAAGCAAAGAGAGAGTTGGATGTTCTCCCCATCCTTGGATTGTTGGTTTTTTTGTTTGAATTGGTTTGGTTTGGGGTTATTTTGTTTTCTTTTGTTTTTAATTGTGCAAACTGAGCTGATCTGTAGCCAACTTTGGAAGATTCAGGGGACGATGAAAACATCGGCATCCCAAGACTTCCACCAAGCAATCTCCGTTGCGTGGCAGCACCCACTGTGTGCGCGTGTGGGGCAGGATGGGGAAACTGGAAAAGCCAGGTGAGGCCTCCGGTTGGGAAATTTGGTCTTTCCCTGCTGAAAGGAGGCTTCATTGCACAGTGGTATTTGGGTGGTCCCGATATCTCCCACCTCGTGTAACTGTAAACGCTGCAGCTTTCAGGGGAGCAGGTGAAAACAGCCGGAAGCGAAGCCTAAAAACGTCTGCGGGCGATTGCGCAGGCCCTGGTCAGAAACGGGCTTAACCCCAGGGGTCAGCAGGTCTCAGTGAGCCACAGCCAGGCCCGCAGGGCTGTCCCACGGGAACGTGCAGCACGCACGTGACAAACCTAAACAGTCACAGGCGGGTCACCATTTTCACTGCAGAGTGATAAAAAAATCCAATAAAAGTGTGGGAGACCATAAATCGTGCAGTGCGGTGAGGACAGTTTGATTAGGGGAGTGCTGCTGGAGACGCCTTAGGTGGGTGGGTTAACTTAATGAGCTGTTTAGTCCCCTTGGGACTTGCAATAGCGCTTCCCTGTCAGAGCACTTTGGCATGTATCTGCTGCCTGGGGCTGCAGGACAGCGGCTTCGGATGGTGTTGAAGAGCTAAGAGGTACCAAGAGGCATCAGCACAGGTCCTGCGCGGGTCCTTCTCTCTCCTTCCGCCCCAGTATGGTTCAGTTCCCTCCCTTCCCCTCCTATCCTTCAGCAAGTTGAGCTGACTGCACTTTTTTTCGGGTGAGCAACAACTGCCACGAAGGGGCAGGCAGGGGAGGGGAAGACAGGCCTGAGAAGGTTTGGGGAGGGTTTGGCAGGCGGAGCGAGTTTCTGCTCTCCTCTTGAAAAGCCCAAGGTCGGCAGATAGTATTACCCTGGAGTGTCTGGGCTCTCGACGTGATGTTACATGCAACCCGGTCTTCAGTTGTAAACAGATGTTTGGTCTAATCTCTCTGGTTTGCTGGAATAAAATTCACTGCAGTGTTTGAAGAAGAGGAACCAGTGAAGTCCTACCGTAAAGATCATTCATGAATGGGTAAAATAATTGATGTAGTTATTACAAACATGGCGTCTGCCCGAATAAGCTTTTAGGTGACAGCGACGTATCACTGTCTCTGCTGTGTGGACCGGTCCTGAGCCGCGCTGTAATGAAGTTGTGATACGTCTTGCACAATATTGAGATGCCAGCCGTTCTGAATGCCTCAAGCAGCGGTTCCCAGGCTGCAATCTGAGGCTGAGGCAAGCTGTCCTCTGAAACCTGTCACCTTTTTAGTGTTTTCAGCTGAAAGCTGCTTATCAGGGTATATAGCGGTGCATAAAAAACGTTAAGGTGATCCACAGTCCAAAAAATTTGGGGACCTCTGGCCTAATGCTGGCCTGTGTGAGCCGTAAGATGTGCTCTGTGGCAAAAACATCTCTCATGTACAACTGCCAGTACCAACTACCCAGATACCAGTTACCTCCTTTGAGCTGCTCTCCTCGGGCCCGGCGATGCGAGGGGCTCAGCCGCTGAAACCCACAGGAGCTGAGGCGCTTGGCACCTTGCGTTTTGAAGTCCTGCCTTTCCCTGTGGAGCACAGATGTGCATCCCATTGAGGAGTGGGAGCAAAATGGGCCTGGAACCATCTCAGCGCCCCGTTACGGTTCCCTCTCCGGGCTTACCTAGATGAGGAGAAGTATCTGTTTTAAACGCTATAACGTAGGCAGGACAAGCTGCATTTTTAACGTGGACTAGCTGGTCGAGGTGAGCTATCAATCCAGCTTGCCCTGACTGCTAATTTTTTTAAAAAATGCTTTAGTTACATCTCTTTTAGCTTAACCCCTTTTTAAAATCCAGCACAAAGACCTATTCCAGTTCCTACTGAAGACGATAGGGGTTCGCCTGTCCGCTGCTTCGGCAGGAGCCGGGTTGGGCCCTAATTCAGTGAAGGAGAGAGCACCGGCCAAAGTTCTCGGTCTGTCTTGTGGGTAAGTGGCTCTTGGTCGGACGAGCCTGAAGGGAAGGGACAGGCAAACGAGGAGAAATGCTGCCCTGAAGGGTGCGTAGGCGTGTGTCTGCGTGAGCCTGGGGGTGAGGGAGGGATGAGCTGCTGTGGCACATCCCCATCCTGCCCCATAGGACAGAGGAGGCAGCGAGCCCCCTGCACAGGGGACAGTGCTGGGGATGGCACAGCGTCCCTTTCTCGGGGTCCCCCTGCCAGCGCAGAGCTGGGAAAAGAGGGATTAAAAATACACAACCGCCAGGCGAATAAATGGTGATGAAGACTGAGTCTCCGTTGTCTTTGTAAAGCTTCCTCCAAATACTCCGTACTGGGACCAAGTACTAGAGAGATAGATTTTAATAGATTTGGGGTGTTGTTTTTTTTTTTTTTTCTTTCTTACTATGGTGCTGATGTATATGTAATGTTAAAAAAAAGTTATTTGTAAATATGTTTTTACGATTCTACAGATATCACTGGGTCTACTATCTGTAAAATATATACATATAAAAATATATATATATACTGTTTGTTTAAAATAGAGTATTTTTATTTCATTCCTTAACTCATCCTTACTGCAGTGGTATTGCACTTCAGATGACGTCTATTTACTAATTTGTACTGTACCCCTGACAGCAACTTCCTCCATTTTATTCAGATTTTTCTAGTTTTCTGTTTTTACTTTGTACATTAAGCATTGCTTATTTCCTTTTAAGACCTGTACAGAGGCTCTGAAAATGTAGAAAAAGACCTGACGTTAACATACCACTTTTAAAGAAAAAAAAAAAAAAAAACAAAACCAGAACAAAACCAACCAACCAAACAAAAAAAAAAGCAAATAAAAGATGGTTATCTGAGTCATATACAAGGCTGGTTTATAGGATCATCTCTTGCCCCACGCCTGCGCCTCGGTGGGTGATCTTCCAGGGGGAGGAGGGAAGCGGCTTCAGGCAGGGGTTTCTCCATGGCAGCCTGCGGAGCTGCCCTCGCCCGGCCGGACGCGGGGCAGGTGTAGCCGGTACCAGGCCAGCCCTCTCGCCCCGGGCTTTTTCACCACCCTCTGCATCCTGGTTAGCCCCGCCGGGCACATCCGAGCTGCTTTCCCCATGGCCAACGGAGCCACAGGTTGCCGTGATGGCAAGGAGCGCTTCAAGAGGTGTCATGAGGTCCCTTTCTCAAAACTGCAGGTGCTCTGAGGTGAGGTCTGCGCTCAGGCGGTTGCTGCGGGGGGAGCTGGTCCATAATTGGGCCCATTAGAGGTGGCAGCTCCAAACTTTTGCGTTTATTCCACGTAGGGAGCAAAAGGAGGGAGTAGGGAGGGGCTTTCAGGGGAGGACACAAGATGGAGAGCGCAGGGTGTAGGAGTCCTGTGGCTGAGATGCGGGAGGCGAGGTGGGGTGGAAGAAGGGAGATACGGGGTCGGACATAGAAGTTGAAAAGAGGAGATGGGGAAACTGGGGAAGCGTGAAGATGCGTGCTTAGAGTAGTTCCCTATCACCTACTACCACTACAGTGTGACAATCGTGTTGTCAGAAGCCTTCAAGGCTCGACACCGATTTCTCCACATTTCCAGCCTAACGGGGAGTCGTCGTGGATCGGACACTGGACCTCCGCACAGCTTGCTGTTCGGGATGTCGGCGTGGCTCGGCTCCACGAACAACCTTTAAGGTGAGGTTAATGTCTCTTAATCCAGTCCTTTACCATCCTAAATGTGGATGGTGGGGCACAAAGCAGGAGGCTGGCCCAGATCAGAGCACTCGCCAGAGCTACTCCCCAGCACGTGCTGGAGAGGGCTTGCTGAGAAAGGATGCTCTCAGCAAGAGGCCCCTAGGTACCGACTGGCTTTGGAGCTGCAGCAGCCACCATCATCGTTTCTGATCGTGACCGACAGAAGAACATTTGCACCAACTCACAGCGTAAGCCGAATGTGCCGCCTGATACCGACTCCTCCATCAGACGGCAGGAAATGGTGTGGTTCTCGCTGGAGCTACACTAAATACTGACAGTGACAGCACCCATCCGTTATAGGTGCATTTTGTTTTTAATTATAGATGAGTCAGTCTTTGACGCTTTTTGATCTGTCCTGGCTCACTGGGTTAAAGCAGAAGACAGGTGGCATCCTCAGCTCTAGGCCTACTTTTGCCCTCCCGTTAGCTGGAGCGGCTCCTCAAACGTGAGGTTCGTGTTTGTTGTGGTTTTGGCCGGATTGGCCAATCAGAACGACAGATGGCCCTTCCCCCCCTCTCCTCAGAGAGGAAGAGATAAGGAGGTTTACGAGTTTAGAAAAAGAACTAAGCTACTTTAATGAAAATAATAATAAATAAGAAAATAGTAAATAATAATAGAGAAAAGAAAAAGAAAAAACAGTATACAATATATACAAAACCGCATCCAGCTCCCAGGATGACAATCACATCATCAGCAGACACAGGGAAAGTCCCAGACTGGAGTCAGCGACAGACAGGAGCTGCATTCCGGAAAGAGAGTCAGGAATGCTCAGATCGGGATCAAAGACAGACAAACAGACAGGGTCCTCCTCAGACGTCGGCCATTGAAGGAAGACGAGCCAGAGCCTATTTGCCCCTTTGATCCCTCAGCTTTTATACGGAGCGTGATGCAGATGGGATGGAATACCCTGTTGGTCAGTTTTGGGTCACCTGTCCCGTCCGCTCCTCCCTGCAGGTGGGACCTCTCTACGCTTCTCCGCTTCCGACCCTCTAACGGGGCAAATAGCGAAGAGAGCTGACCTTGGTTGTTATAGCAATAGGTATAAGCAAGAGCCTCTGTGCACACCATTCCTTGGTGTAATCAGGTTTTATCACTCTGAGAGCGAACAGTTTCTGAACAACATGCTGTTAATTTCAGACTTTAGTCCGTTAGAAGAGGCCCAGCTAAAAAGTAAAATTACAAATCAGAAAATTGGTTCTGTTTTACCTCAAACCAGGACAGTGTTTATCCCCTAGCTCTCTGGCTTTGCGCTGCTGGATGATGCTTTGCAGCCTCACACCTGTGTTTTTTGGCATGTGAAATTGTCCCCGTACGACAGCAGTTTATTCCTTTCTGGAGAAGAGGAGAAGGAGAAGAAGGAGAAAGAGAAGCTATGTATAGCTATCTAGAAATATGCCAGACCACTACAACAGGTAAGCGTGGAATGGAATAATTTCAGCGGCAAAGGCCTATTTGAGCACAGTTAGTGACCTTTTGGGCCTCTCCTAGTGTGTATTTTAAGCCTCTTGCATAGTTTGGACCTTTGTCTTGGTTTTGACTCCAGTGGCAGCACTTCCTGCTGCCCGTGACTGTCTGAAGGCATCACTGGTGGGTATGCAGGTGGATGGTCTGTCTTTCAGCCCACGGAAGGGAAGTTAGTGGAAGAATTCCCAGTGATTTCTGTGGTTGTTAAATCTGTCCCTGTGGTACTTTCTCCCTGGAGGCAAGTGCCGGAGAGTTGCTCTTTCCGCAGCTGTGGCAGCTCCAGCCCGTTCACCATCACCATCTGCCCTTTTCCCCTCAGCAGCCGTTATTGGACCCAAGTCTCGCACCTTTGCTCTTGTTTCATTTTATTGTTCCAAATGCTATTTCAGCCTTTGGCACTTGCAGGCACTAAGTTGTGCCTTTTAATCGCAAGCTAACTTCTGCACAGGTGTCCACCTTTTTCATCTGAAAGGTTATTATGAAGCCAATCCAACACTCAATTTTCTGTGGTCAGGTTATCAACCTCAGTACACTTTCAGGAAGACCATAAGCATGTTCATTATATAAACATGCAGCATTTTTTGGCCAAATCATGTCTTCAGAGGCATGACAAGGAAAATTTCTGCCTGCTGGCTCTAGCATGGGTACATTCAGCATTGCCTAAATAGTTTGAATTATCAGGAGCTACCAAAATAGTCAGGCATGGCCTTGCTTCTCTGTTCTTCTACGTAGGTTAAATTGACCATCAGGATACTTGGAGCTGATGGTGCTAAGCTACAGCTTTTCCCCCCCTTTTAGCAGAAAACTTCTCACAGTCAGTTTGCTTCTCATTGTCATTTTATGATTCCCAGAGCCGTGGCCATGCTGGGACATTTGTCTAGTCTTTCCCACACCCCCGCCATCTGTGCCTTGGTGGGAGACAATGCAGGAGACCCAATCGTTAGATGAGCATCTGTGCCTTCTCTTTGTCTGGGCTGGCTCTCCCTCTCGCAAGTGCCATGCTGTGGGTACAGCCTGTCTTCCAGAGGCTTTGTGTGAGGACTGGGATCTGCCTCCGGGAGGGCCCCACTTCTACGAGAAGGGTGTTTGAGCGTGTGCTGAACTGTAAACGCGCGTATAAAATCAAAAGGCCTTCGCAGAAACGTAGGGTCAAGCGCAGCTCGAAACGTTTTCCTGAAGAAAGCAGCATTTCCACATATGCTTAGACAGGCTCCTGTGGTGGGACTGGATATACTCGGAAAATTGGGACCTCGCAGCAGGAAATTGCATCAAAGCGTGTTTTTACGTTTGTGCAGCACGGATGGCACTGCTGTGCGAAATGAAGAGGAGCGAAGGAAGACGACAGAGGCGTTGGCAAAGCTGAAGGACGTTGGGTAAGATGGGCGGATGCTTGCAGTGCCAGTTGCAACTAAGTTACTTAGCGAATTAATGGGTTTAGTTTTATGTAATTTGTTTAGGGTTTACAATACTGTGCGGGAAAACAGAACATTTAATTGCTAATGCAGATGTGACGACATTCTGTCTTACTGACTCTTTTTCAAGGCTGTAGGGAAAGGAGAAAGCGTAAACAGCTCTGAAAAAACATGCATTTTACATTGCAACAGGCAGTTAGTAGAGAGCTCTGATGCTTTATTTACATGCAGCTTATCTTTTTGGTGTTCAGGGAAAGCATCCACGTTATTTATTTAAAAAAAAACAAAAACAGTCTTCAGAACAATTTACGTAGTTTCTTCATGATGCTGAAGTCCAGGTATTCATCCAGAAAGCTGTTAACAATCCCAGCTGCACCCAGGGTTATCAAGCAAGTTAGAATTATCAGATTCAAATAAAAACCTGTTAACCTAGAAGTGGAAAGCAGAAAAATACTGTTACAGTGTATTGACAGTGTTGACAGTGAAACTGCTTGTCCACACCAGTTAAGAAGAGGTGTGTAGAGTCAGAAAGGACCACCGCTGAAAGGTTACTTTGGAGTGTTTTGGTAATAAACCATTCCCACATGTGACTTTTGCTAGGGAGAAGAGAGATTCCCAATATCCTCTCCAAGGGAAAGCTCTCCCCCAGTGTTTCTAAATATTCGTGTGGAAGTTAGGAGCTTGCTCCAGGATGAAGCTACCTCTTCCCATGACATGAAGACCCGTAGGTAAAGCCACAGACAAGCTTGAGCACCTCACTGCAACTCTAAGAGTAGGAGTGCGGGAAAGAGGCTGTAGGGACCGAGGGAGAGGTGTGCATGTCTCTTACATCCACATCTGTTGGTCAGGTGCTCTCCCCTGAGCTACAGGGTCTGGTTATCACTTTGACTTGGAGATGGATTTTTTGACTGGAAAGAAAGAGTGTTGATCCTAAAAAATCAGTGGTCAGGGTACTGTCCTGGTTTCAGCTGAGATAGAGTTAATTTTCTTTCTAGTGGTTGCTGTGTTTTCATATTTGCTATGAAAGGAATGTCGACAATGCATATTGTTTTAGTTGTTGCTAAGTGATGTTTATACTAGTCAAGGACTTTTTTCAGCTTCCCATAGAAGCTGGAAAAGAGCATAGACAGAACAATGGAATATTCCGTACCATAGACATCATGCTTGGTATATAAATGGGGGTTGGCCAGCGGGGGGAAAATGTGATCTCTGCTCAGGTTGGGCTGGGCAACCAATTCACCAAGCAACAAAAGGTCCCTTTGGAGAATCCCATCACGTTAGCATTGGAGAGAGGGGTCTGAGGGACTTGTCAGCCTTCAATTTATAGCCAGCTATCCCCATACCCACGGAGGCTGAAGAGGGTGGGTGCTTGGGCACCGCTGGGGGTGTGGGGAGCCTCAGAATCTCACTGGTGCCTAAAGACTTGATGTAAGTAGCCTGCCACATCTACATGCGGACTTGAAAATGATGAATGAAGTATGAGATTTTTCTCAGTTTCAGGAGAGCATGAAAAAAGTCTTTAGCTTAGCCCTTTAAGTATCTATCGGAGCCAGCTGAAGGGACGGGTGGAGGATACAGCTCCCTTGCAAAGGCCTCTCCAGCACAGAAACCAAGTAGAAGGTGCATGTTCCTGTTGTGTTCTTAAAAAATCCAGCCTTGGCAAATCTGAACTGCAATTCATGTCGTGAAGTGCATTAGTATGTGTCGTAACCAGCCCTTTGAGCACGCGGACCAGGTTTGTCCTTATAACTAGCACGGCTGTAGTCAATGGTGATGGTTGAGACTCAGTGTGAAGACCAATGACCTTCTCACTACTAGGGCTGCTGGAGCCTTGTTGTGTGTTTTGGGGCCGGGTTCTGGGTTCTGCATGCCTGCCTTGTGCTGACCTGTTGCCAGCTAAAGTTGGAGGTGAGCACCAGCCGGGCTGCACAGGCAGCCGCCTGAGCAAAGCCATTTTCTAGGGCTGCCAAGCTGAGTCTTGGCATCCTCTGTTCAGTGCAAAGAAATTCAAGCCTCACCAGAGTGTAAAGCTCTGCTAATAGTAAAGCCAGACACTGTTCCTTGGCTTCCTCGAGAGGCTGGATCAGTTGGTCTAAAAGTACTGAAGTGAAGCATGGGAAAGATTTCTTGAACAAAGGACTTTTTAGTTTGCTGATTAAAGAAAAGTCTGCTATGCTCTGCTTGTTCATTCATTTGCATGGTTTTGCTCCCCAAACTTCCTTAACAGTTGCTAGACTTCTGGTTGGTGTTCATTGCATCATTATTGCATCTCTTACTGGGAGAAATAAAATTATCTTCATATATTTGTTCCGGAAAACTTAGCCGCTCCCTTCTCTTAAGCAACAGCTCTTCCAAAAAGGATAAAGGACTGTTGGAGACTGTAGTGAAGGAGAATGGTAATATCGGTACAGAAGCTGTGGGAAATAGCCCTGTAGTACAGCCTTTTTGCTGCTGCAGGATTATTCACTACAAAAATACTCTGATTGCTTTGTATCTTCCTCTAGAAATATACATCCCAAGTTTTTTAATTTCATGACGAGCATGTATCGTGCTATTTTCTTTTTATGACTGATGCGTGTGCTGGAAGAGGAGCCTTAGGTCAGAACACAGAATGTAGCGCAGTGGCGTCAGCGAAACAAGAAACAAACTGTGTGTTTGAGTGTTTGTCGTGGAGGGGTGTTTTGCCGGCGGGCACGTTTGTTGAAGCAGAATTCATGTTATGAGATGGTGTGCACTTAACATTCATTAACGTATGCTTATCTGCAGCTGTGTTCTCTTATCTGTTTGGTGAAAGTTCATCAGCCTACAAGGCCAGATTTGCTTGTGTTTTGTGTGGCCAGAGTAAAGGACTTAACGTGACAAACTGAGGGAAAATGACAATAGCAGGCAGGCAGGCGCTGTGCAAGCCTCGCCTGAGCAGTCTCCCATCCCACAGCAGTCCTGACCCGCAGAACCGTGCTGCTGTTTTCAGAGCTCTCCGAGCCTGGTTGCCAATATGCTCAGTACAAAGCAGGCACCCACAAGGTGAGCATCAACCCTCTTCTCTCCCGTGACCTGCGGCACGCTCACGTCTTAACCTGGGCTTCTACTGCAACAGCCAGCCCTCTTCCCCGGGGGCTTCCGCTTCAGACCTCCTGCTGACACTTTACACGTGTTGCATTCAATTATAGTCACTTTTCACTGCCAGTCCTTGGCTCTCAGCCCAGCTTCAGACCACAGCCTGGAGCTTTTAACCTAAGTTCAGTTGGTAACTCCTTACCTTCCTTTCACAGACTGTACGTAACCATGGAAGTACTTGTAGCGGGCAAACACGTACAACAGACCCAGAAAGGAAGCTAATTCTATGAAAGAAAAGATTATTAGCTGAAAAAAACCCAAAACAGTTAGAAAACTGAGAGATTAGGATCACAGACAGAAACTTTAGTTATGTTTTCTAGTTGTACAGGTCTGGGGATTTTCATAGCTACCCATACCCTGGGAAGCTATCTCGGGAAAGAATCATTCAAAAGAGATGTATGTATTCTTAATCATCCACTACAGGAGGATCTTGATATGGGTTTACAGATGGGGGTGGGCACAGGCCTTTCCAAAAAAACCTAAAAATATTCCCTGAAAATGAGACCTCAAGAACTAATGTGAATCTGTACCTCTCCCCTGCCCCAGTTTGGTGGTTATCCCAGAGACAGGATAGTGGGTTGGAGCACTGTGGCTTGACCCAGCCCTGTCATTTTGTATTGTGATGGCAGTTCATGCTAAAGGGGAGTGTTTGTTTTGTTAAGAGAATCTTATTTATGTTGTTAATAACCTGCTTTGCATTTATATAGCAGCTTTTATCCAAGGACATGAGAGAAAGCTGTAGTGAAGTTAGCTTTCTGACCTCCCTGTGGGAAGAGTATAAAGTCACCTCCATTTGATAGATGGAGCAGGGTGTGTAGGTCAGTCGTATTATCCAGGACTAAGCTGGATAATTTTGTGTTGTTTCAAACGGTGCGAGCGAGTATTACAGAGGACAGCTTTTGCTGTGTTCTGGATTAACTCGTGTAAACACACCTACAGGAGATGCTCAGCTGAAAAAATTACTTAAAGAGGAGGTTAACACAATCCTTCTTTCCTTACATATGACAGCGCGTGCCTGTGTTGCTGGTTAGCAGCTGTGATTTTCCTCGATGCAAGTATCTGTCTATGAGCACATGTACTATCTCGTATACAGTTGTTGACTTAGGTGGTGCTACTTTGAATTTACATTGGATTTGCAGTGGAGATGGGACTCTGGCTATAAGAGACCCCCTCCAGAAAAATTACTCTTTTGGAGCAAACATAGAAAATGGAGAAGAAAGCTAGTCATTCAGGAAGGAGAGGTATAGTGGGCACGAGCTAGTTATCCTTTCTCCAGCCCACAGACGTCATGCTTCTAAAACATCAGCTGGGGAAGGGTTAATAAAGCAGAATGCCAAAATTAGACTCTGTTAGGAGATATCACAAACCCACCTTGGAAAACCCAACAGAGTGAGAGGTATGCAAGCCCTATGGCATCTGAGTTCAGGACGTTTGGCCAAAACCTGTCCCCCTGCTAGGCACCTGAGAAAACACCATAGGTTTTCAGGAGCCCCCGCCGCACACCTGCAGTACAGTGTCTATGGCTGGAGATGCCGCTGTTATGACCGCACTTCGGCGCTCAGCGCTATGTCCCAGAACAAACAAATGAGTCATAGCCCAGCGGTGATGTCACTCAACTGGGATGTAAAAACCCAAAGGTTTGCTGGCTTGAGCTCCATCTCCATCAGCCAGGGGTCCAGTCATGGGCATGAGTGCTCTGGCCTGAGTCTTTTCGGGCTGCCTCCTTCCCGGGAACGATAGCTATGCTTGATGTCCTGTGAGAACTGTCCCGTAATGTGCAAATAATTGTTAGTGGGAAGGATCTGGGAGCTGCTTTTCTGAATGATTCACCCTGCAAATCCACTGAGTGTATGATGAATGTGCCGTGTGCTGGCTCCTTGGTTTGCAGTGAGAAGTAAAAGCTGTCAGGGCGATGTGAAATGCCATGACTAAGTGGGGATTTGGGTGTCACTGGGCATTCTTCTAGGAAGGCTACACTAACATAATGCAATTAAAAGAAGGGGAAAACATGTATACAGTCATTTACCTCCTGATAAAACTAAAGTGTTTTAAAAAGTTACGTAAAACTTCTCAGGCCGAGATAAAAACAAAAAGTATTTACCTTGATTAAA
The DNA here is from genome assembly GCA_008658365.1 of Alca torda. Taxonomy (NCBI): domain Eukaryota; kingdom Metazoa; phylum Chordata; class Aves; order Charadriiformes; family Alcidae; genus Alca; species Alca torda. The sequence goes on along the minus strand of CM018079.1, from coordinate 13,111,538 downwards.
AAACCATCCTGCAGTCCAGAGGACAGTCAGGAATATTGGGTAAAACTCCACACAGTTTTGTCTGCAGAATAAATTTGAAAGAACATTAGTCTAGAACAGGAAAGAACTGTGAGTGGGATTTTCAAGGAGAACTGGCTTTGGCCTCATTTAGTTGCCACTGAAGTTAATGCTATCAAATCCAGTGGGAGCACAGTCAAGACAGCATTAGGTGCTCCTAAAAATTCTCTTCTTTGTAATCTCAAATACAAGCTATTTCAGACATTTGCCCATTATTTAAACTTAGACAAGGATCTGGACCCCAACTCCATGGAAATAAATAGGATAAATAATCCTAAATCAAGTGCCCGTACGGCAGAGACAGGCAGGAATTCCAGCACATGGATGTGATGTTAATCACTTATCTCCATACTCCAGGTTTTGTGGGTCAGCATTCCTGGGACTGCAAGAGGAAGCACAGAGCTGTGCGGAGGCATCTTGCATTGCTCTGCTGAGGCCAACTGCCTTTATGAAGTGCTATCAGGCACAGACAGCACATGACAGATCTTCTTATGGTGAGGACCATAACATCTTTATTTGTGGACATCATCAGTTTTCCCACCAATATTTTGTTGGGATATCTTTCCTTGGTTGTTCTGAATAAATTTCTTTTTAATGAATTAGGCAACCTTTTATATCTAACATATTTTGTCATCTAATACGTTGGCTAATGTATTCTATGTCTCGTTATTGTTATCCACTACAACTACAGTTACAGCAGATGGGATTGTTTGAAATAAATATAAATGCTTTTGCATAGGGTCATTAACTAATCACAAGACGAAGCCCTCTAGGAAAACACTACCTTCTTAGGCTATCCCACCGTTACCCACTGTGAAGACAGAGGTTTTCTGTGCTCTTGTGTTCCATGTGTTTGATGTTAACCACGGCTCAAGAACTGACAGCACAGCCTGCTAGATCCAGAACATCTGAATCCTCTAAGTTACAGTCAATTAGCTCTCAGCCCCTACTTAGGTTTGTGTAATCTGATTGCCTGGTTCGATCAGAATTTGAACAGTGACTGTTTTAAATGAGCTGAACTTACCCCATTATTGTTAAAATAATAGCCGAACCATTTGAAAAGCGATCTGTTAGTTATTTTTCTGGGGTTTTTTGAGCAAAGGATGCAAAGAAAAGGTAACATTTTAAGATAATGGTTTTGCTTCTCTTCCGGACTGAATTGTTATTCATTGCCACCATCTTAATGATCTTGGACTTACTGTGCACGAAATGTTCTGTCAAATTCTGGAGCTCCGGTGACAGCTGGGGGCATGACCTTGTGCTTCATTCTCGATTTCCCCACCAGCCAAGCAAAATGACCTGTAAGCAAAAATAAGGGATCACGAATTACACAGTTCCTTGGCTCAGTTGCGTCCTTAACACATCAGTAATTTTTTAAACAGAGATCATTGTTCTTCAGCTGTTTCCATTTCATTTGACAGAAAGAGACCAATATTAGATAAAGTAGTTTTTCCCTCCAAAAGTTTAGATCTCCTCTTCAAGAGTGACACTCGCGAGGAAGGGGGAAAATTGCTATTTCAGAAGTATATTCATTCTCTTTTTGCATTTGCTACACTAGCTCTGACTTAAATATCCTTCCACCTCATCTGAATCCTAAAACTGCACAGTCTAAGTCATTCTACAGTGGGAGTCTGCTGCCTTAGCAGGATCTCAGTACCCACACTGCACTGATGCAGGTCACTTCCCCACTTGCTTGAATAGCGTTCGGTCATTTTGTTTTGGTGACACTAAGAGGTGTGACGCTTTGAAGTATGGGGCAGCATTACAATCTTTGGAAACAAAAATCTGGTCGCTACCTTTTTAAAGTGATTTACCCATATCTTCTAGTGCCTGCTTTTCCATCTGTTATTGTCTCGGCCTCTCGGAATCCAGTGCGTTGGAAAGAGCAGAGAGCTGCAAATGGGGAGGCTGTGGCCTTTCCCCGCTATCCACCTCATCTGCTGGAGAGCACTGGGAGCTATCTGTTGGAGGACCTAGGCTGTTTCTGCCTCCACTGATTGGAGCTGATAGTGCTTACCTGTCTTGTAAAAAGCATTTTTTACAACAGATGCAGTGCCATGAAGAAGATAGATTACTTACTGTACAGTCACTAAATATGTTACCTACCAAAAAACCCCAAACCAGTCAAACACTATCTCTGCCCTTCTGATCTGTATTTCTAGGATTACTTCTGATGTGTATATGTATACCTCATTTTACTGATGTCCTCATTGCAGAAGTCTCCCCCTAAAAGTTAAACAGAGGCTCGCAAGGACAAAAGGCAAAACAGCAGAGCTATTGGGCATCACCCTGTTTGACTTTAAAGCTCTCTGGGTACTTGGAGTTATTTTTCTGGCTGTGTCATAGCCACCGTGTACGAGAAGCTCGCTACCTACCTTGTACCTAAACTTTACCTGGATCCAGAAACCAGGCACCCACCTGAGTTCACTAAAAAGACCTGTCTGAGGTGCATAGAGCATACCTCCTGTCCTCCCTTCTGGGAGCAGTGCCATTAAAACACAGCTGGAGATATTAGTGGTGCTGCCCTGTGCACCTCTTACGGCTAAGCCTTGTGGCCAAAGCCTCTTCCCAAAAAAGCATTTTCCCATCTGTCTTCTCCCCATATAAGAAATTACGGGCTGTGTTCAAGTGACCTCTTAACCTTTCTCTCCAGAGACTAGTGAGACCATCTCGGATATCTCTCTGTAAGGCAAGTTTACAGGACCTTTCATTGTATTTGCACCCAGCAAGACCTCCTCCACTCCCACCACACATCTCTTGTCATGCCTGGTGATTCATCCGTTATTTGCCACCTTGCAGCCCTTTCAGAAGAGAAGAATGGTCGTGGGGAAGGTTTAGGGAACATGCTTCAGGGAGACTGAAACTTGTGGAAGCACAAGAATTACCTCTGAGAAACATTTTCCCAGAAAACTTAACTGAAAAGTTGCTTTTTAACTTCTGTCACCCCCAAAATGATCTATTTTTTTAATGACAAATGCTATAGGCTGGCAAGTCCTGCCTGGAGTATTAGTCAAAATGGTAGGTGATCCATAGTGTTTTGTGCAATGGCATTTTTAGCCAGCAATGCGTTCCTCATTTTTTGTCCATACTGAGCCATACAATGCTTACAACCAGTCTGGGACCAGGTTTTTTCTACTGAGGAACTAAGGCAAGCCAAGGCGGCTCATTGCACCAAATCAGTTGAAAAAACAACAAAAAAAAGGCCTTGCATGGATGCTGGATAAAATAAACTTACTGGGGGAAGTAAGAAGATTACGGCTCTGTAGGGGCCAAATCGTTCTTGTTTGTTCAGCAGAATTAACCAAAGCAAATTGTCAAGGCCATGGTATAACCCTGGCCTTGGCTGTAATGTGATTTGCCCTTGGTATAGCTTGGGCAGCAAGACTCTAGTTTGAGGGGCAGAGATTTGCACATGGGAGACTCTGGCTAACCCTGTGCAGAAACAGGTTGTGATAGTATTTAGTCAGTTTACAGCTGACCACCGTAAAGTCCACTACTTCAGTGGCTTCCGTTGTGACAGATAGGAACTTTGCTACGGTTAGGGACAAGTGGGCTTTTATATGCCAATGAAACCCAAGCTGTGGCACTGAGTAGCGGGAGAACTAGTCACGTCTATAACTTTAAAAAGAACAGGTGAGCCCCGTGTGCAGAACAAGACAGGTATCAACCAGGGACTCGAAAAGAGCGTAGGAGAGGAATAATTACTATATTTTTTTGCTAACTGCATAGGACTTGCCTTTTAGTTCCTTTCTGGTGAATGGAAAGTAGCGATGTAACTCCAAATTTAAGCTTTGTCATTATGGTTTAACAAGGGCTAAAGTAAACAATAAAGCAATGGGAGAGCTCTTCTGCCCCACCCACTGGAGCTGGTGTCGTGAGGACCACAGAAAGCATTGCAGCAGGAGTAAGGAAAGATTTCCACAGCCTTTTCTTCCCCCTGTATCAAGTTATTCAGTTCTAGCAGGCTAAATTACATGACTGAGGTAGTTGCAAAGTATGCTTGACTTGCCTTTGTTTGCTTTTTTTTTTTTGCTTTCATCTTCAGGTGGCATTTATGGTTACTGAGTTAATGTTTTTACTCTGAAAATATGGGACAAAGCAGGCTTTCAAGGAACCTTACTCTCAAACAGTTTTTATGTGTTAAAAAGCTTGTAGAGAAGCTGTTACCTGTATCGCAGTGTATGATAGTGCATGTTAATTTGCATGGCCTTACAACATTTAAAAAAAAAATCAAATACTTTTTAACAATGGCTTGCTGGGTCCTGGAATTACTAAGAGTGATTTAAAAAGGTGCTAGTTCAGAGGGATGCCTCAGTATAGTGGGACCCCTGTCCTCCCTGTTCTCTCCTGTGTCACTGACTGGGATTCTGACCTTTCATTGGATTCCCTTGTTTTCCCATCAATCTACAAAGCCCTAATCTCTCAAGCAAATCTTAGCTGCTTAAAACTGGATTCTTGACTGGAAACCACTTCTTGCATTGTTTCTGCTCTTTCTTTCTACCCTAGAGCATTTCTTGCACAGCTTAATCTTCTACTGACCTGATTCTTTGAATACCTCATGGTTCTGAGACACTAAATCTGGTACCTCTGACGATTGCTAAGCGAAACCTGACTTCCAGCACTGCTTCAGGGAGGTCGTATTGCCCATTAGCACCTTCCTAACTCAGGACTGGAGGCTCAGCAGAAAAAACAGAGCCCTGAGTGATGTGTATGTTGTATTTTGACCACAGCAAGCGCTCACACGCTGGGCTACTCCTCTTGCATGAACTGGTTATAACACATGCTTATGGTGCTGGTTTCACAACATTCATTTGCACTCCCATAAATGAGTCTGTGTTGGTTTAGCCGTGCTAGAAAGCATGATGAAAGTAAGCCAAGCTGCGATGACTTAAATCAGATCAGCAGATCAGATTCTTACATGCGTCTCCCTTTGGGCTTGATGTCAGAGTGCCGGTGTAAATTAAAACCCAGGTTTTCTTTTCTCTGCTGTGATTAACTAATATGGATTAACCATCACAAGGAAGAACATAGGTATTTTCCCCCTCTCTTCATGGTTACAGTATCTGTACAATTCCTTGAGTTTTCAAACTGCAGTACTTTTCCAGATGTTTCTTCATTTTTCATTCCTTCACACTTCTACCTTAGAAATCAAGGCAGGCAACTTGAACTTTCACAGAAGTCAATGGGAAATATTGCCACCAGATAGAAATGTATGTGATCATACCCTGAAGATCACAAGGGTATGTTGTAGCTGGTCTGATGACAGAAAAAGAGAATGTAAATTTTAGGGGCTTTTTATTTGCCTGCCGTTGTGTTGGGCTTTTATAACCTGGAGGGGTCACATTCTCAAGTCTTTTTTCTGCCAGGTACAAATGTTATTTCAGTAGCTGAGGCTTTGAGAACAAATAAACAAACAATCAGGCCACGTAGATAGGTTGCCAGATAAGTTGGCAGTGCTATAGATTTTGAAAAAAAGGCAAAATAATTATTTTTAACTTGCTCTTAGTCTCATGCCAGTATAGCACAAATGCCTTCAGAATTTATCACAACTATCTGAATCAATATATTTCAAAGAAAATAATGAGAAGCATTAAAAATGATACTGCAGTTTTTAGACCGATACACAGCAAAAGGAGCATCTCAGACTTGCCCACTTATTTCCCTAGTCCTTGATTCTCAGAGCCATATCAGCAGGGGATAAAAGAAATCCATTTAGATCTTAAAGAAACATAATGATGAGGACATAATATGGAATATCTCATATTATTACTGCCTGGTGTAAAGGTTTGCTTTCTTCTTTCATTTCAGATACTCAGTATGTATCTCTATTTCACAAAACCGTTTTTTTCAGCACTTTCAGTCCAGCATTAGTGTTTGATTTCGCAAATTTAATCTCACTTTTGAGGTTTTCAGTTGTATAGGTGCCTAAATAAGGATCGAAAGCAAGACACGATGTGGCTTTAGGGTAACTTTACAGCTAGTTACAAGCTCTCGCTATAGTATGATTCCAAGAAGTCAGCAAACAAAACAGAATTGAAAACAAATTAGTTTCTCCCACAGGGAAAAGTAATCTGTCCCACTGAGCCAACCCCCTGTCAGACTACAGGGAGGGTAAACAGTGTTCCGGTGAGAAAAACCTTAGGACTTCTCAGAAATTAAAGTTACAGAGCAGCCAGTTTATCATAAAATAATTTCCAGTACTTCAGAACTGGTGGAAACCTCCCCGAGCCCCAGCCACGCAACCCCCCAGATCTTACATTGCTGGAAGGCGGAAAGAAGAGAGACAGCCGCAAGCAAAATTAAATCACCAGCCATGTTCCCAGCAGCTTCCGTGTGCGAGCAGGATGTGTGGATAGGAGAGAGAGCTTGAGTGAGCAATAAGGAAAAGCACCAGGTGGGAGAATTATAGTGCTTTTCAGCATTGCAACAAAGGTCTGCCCTGGAAATAAATAAAACAGCCGAACTTTTTAAAACAAGAGTGCAAAATTATGGCCATTTTTCATTCCTGAAAAAGTTCAAATACAGTCAGCCAGCCCTCCCTGCCTTTTGCCTGTGTGAAAGCACAGAGAGAACAAAACCAGCCTTGCCTGCCTCTGTGGATTCAGCTGTTCTTTTATGCCTCAGATTTCAGTTGCAATCTCTTTGGGGGCGAAGACTTTTTGTTCTGTGTTTGTACAGGGTCTAGCGCGGCGAGGTCTGCGTCCGTCACGAGCGGTGCCACTTGAAAGCAGCAGGTGCAGGAGATGCGAGGGGAGACCGTAGCTTTGTATTGTCCCTATGCTTAATTTTTATGGGTTTTGCCCAACATGTGCAGCTTAGGCTCTGACGGGTAACATGACAGCCGCTTTACAAGCAGTCAGCATGCAGAAAGGAATTGTTCAGGATAGTTCAAAGGGTAAAACAACTAAGAAAGAAAGAAATATCTCCCCTCATTTTACTGCCTGGAGTACACTTCCTATAGCTTATGCCTAGTCCTAAAACTGGGAGAGATTCTCTCAAGGAACATTTTTTCATCAGCTAACTAACAGGAAGCTTAACGTCATTAGCCTTTATGATCCCGTAAGACCGCTGGAACAAAACCAGTGTAATGTTTGTTGTGACTCCAGGATTATCTATCCACTTTGCCTCCAGCTGATGTTAAAGTGGGGATATTTCATTAACTTTAGTCAAATTTGCTAATTGTAAAGGCGAACGTAAAAAGGACTTTAAAATCAGTTATTTTACCTTGCGAAAATTTAAAAGGTTATTTCTTGGGTATTATTTCAGTATATTGTTCTTTCTAAAGATTGGAAGAGTAGATATACTGTAATAACAGTAGTTGGATGTTTGTGCTTAGTAACTCTTTAATTGCTGATTTATGCACTTTAATCGCGGTTCTTGTTGTAGTATGGGTTGGCTCTCCGGCCACACAGTCCCTCTATGTTTTTAGGGGCTGGCTCAGAAGTGTTCCATGCATTGCCACCCTCCTGATATAGGGAAGCAAAGGAAAATTCTAACAGAGCCGTCCGTCTGAAAAGTAAAAACCACAAGGGCTAAACATTTTAAGGCCAGCTGACATTAAAGTTATGGGTTTTTTTCTGACTTTATTCAAAGGATATGAATTTCAAAATAGCAACGGACATGGAAAATCCAGCAAAGATTGACTTAAAAGCAGGCAGGTATACAATTGAGGGCAGGGGGTTAAATCCACAGAAATATTATAAGCTACATGTCTATTATGGCTGAGCTAGAGTCTGCTTAAAACTCTGTTCACTGTCCACTGGTAGCAGAGAGTTTGTAGTTGCCTATAGATTTATAATGCTTTTAGTCATACGTATTCCCCAGCCCATGTTATGCTTCCTCCCTGTGTAACCCAGAATAGAAAGTCAGCTCATATACAAAACAAGGCTGGGTTTATTTATGATGGTGGAAATACAGTAGTACCTCAGACGCCCAGAGTTTTCGATGTGTATAAGCCCCAATATATAAGTAGATGCCAGGATCGACCAAGAGGTTTCTCCAGTTATGTCAGGACATTCTGACAACTTGTCTGCGGCTGACTTCTCAACTTGCTCCTGATGAATGTAACATGATTTTGCATTTCCTTCACTTGCATGTGTTTCACACGTGCTTTGCCTATCTCTGCTGTTGCAAATGCATGTGTTTTCTGCAGCTGTCCAAAGCCGTCTCCAAAGCAAGAACAGGGGCTCTGAGCAGTGAAATGTTAATGTGAGGTCAGAGATACTGGTGGTGTCTTACCAGATGCAAGTCTTTCCCATTTGGAAACAGTGGTATTTTATTGCTGCGCCATACTTTATATGTGTGCTCTATGGGGAAAACAAGTTTCTCTAACTGTGATTTGCAGCAGTGGACTGAGGCGTTGGGTAGGGATGGGACTTGCTGGTTTCACGCAGCAGCTGTGCGTCGGAGCTGGGCGTCTGTGTACCCCAGGATTTAAGGCAAATTAGTGGTCCTGCCTCTTGCTGACCTGTCTGTCCCTGGCAGACCTTCCCAAAGAGGCGGCTCTTCTCTCTGTGGAGAAGCTCCCGTTGACCAGGAGCGAAGGCAAACCCCAGCAGGGTGGCAGCGCTGATGTCACAGAGAGCAGACGGTTGGGGTAGTGAGACCAAAAGCATTTTAAATGTGAAACCAGACTGATCAAATAAGCTCTTTTAACAGAGTTACACTGTTAAAGCTGCTCAGTTTTTGTCTCTGAAGGAGTTGAAAACAGCTTTGCAAAGGGCAGTGTTCAGTCTGCGCTGGGGTGTAACTTCTTAAAGGCCAGTCACAACTGGTGGTGCAGCACCATTTAGTTTTAAACACCTTCTAGAAGACAGGTGCTGAAGAACTGAGAAGCTCCTCTGGCTGGAAGGGAAAACACATCTGAATTCTCATATATTTCACCGGAAACATTTATAGGGTAGATCAAGACTATTACAATGTATGAGGCTAGCTCATGTATCAAAACCAGTTTAGCTACAGCAGTAACGGCAGTGAGCTCTGCGGTTTACTAATTTACTCAGCTTTTCAACAGTGTATTGCAAAGAACATGGGCCTGCGTGGCACTGGGTCAGACTTTAAATTTATCAGAACTATGAAACGGGTGAAAGAGGCATAAAATACATTTACTCCTTCAAATGTTCCTGTTTCTACCTCCTAAATACCAGTTGTAACCCATGTCTGCTGTTGTTGCATAGATACTTTGCATGGAGCCTCAGAGGAAGGATGGAAAACCCATTTTATTCCATTCGCTTTAAGGTCTGGTTGTTCAGAGTGCCCTGCTTTGTGGCAGTGTTACCCAGTAATAAAACAGATCCTCATTTTCTATCCCCATCCTCTGGACACTGGTGGCATGAGATCAAATTATTTTTGCTGGTGGTGGCAGGGCAGATTAAAAAGGATTAAATAGAGTAGTAGCCAGAGGTTCAGATTTTTCTCCGGTCTGCACCTTCTGCAGCCTAATGTCACCTCCATCAATACTGGATATAAGTCAGGAAAGAATTGGTTCATGGTGCTCTCATCTGGCTGTACAAAAGATTGATGATCTTTAACTCCCATCAGCGTTAATGTGAGTTGCTATATGCACATAAATTCCCACATGCCCGCATGCCCACAGGTCTCTTGGATTTCCTTATGGCCTTTGGGTATCATTACATTTTTTCGCTTTGGACATTGCAGGAACATATCTGGGATGCAATTCTGGATTGCAGTAGAGAATAATATATTTTTACATATGTTTATAAAGCATAAACTGTGCCAATCTTGCATAATATCCCACTGTAATCACAGCAGGCTTTCAAAGTAGCAGCAACAAGAGGAGTCTAGATTATTATAAAAAGTACCTACGTGTAATTACAGCGTGGGGTTGTTTTTTGTTAAAACGGTGCTTTTCTTTTAAAACAAACATGGGTTTTTTTCTTAAAATATCTTCACCTGTTCTCAACTCTGAGGAGCTCAGAAGTGCAATGGCTTGGGAGAGATTATCAGAACCTATTTGGGAAAATGGTGCACACACAAGCACACCTGCACTGCCATGTATAAAAGCTGTGTGTCTGTGGTGGTCAGGGAATACCTGGGGCATACAACTGGGTAGAGGCTGAATATTCCTCACCTCCCATGTCTCAGATCTCTTTGCCCAGAGAAGTTGTGGATGCCCCATCCCTGGAAGTGCCCAAGGCCAGGCTGAATATTCCTCACCTCCCATGTCTCAGATCTCTTTGCCCAGAGAAGTTGTGGATGCCCCATCCCTGGAAGTGCCCAAGGCCAGGCTGAATATTCCTCACCTCCCATGTCTCAGATCTCTTTGCCCAGAGAAGTTGTGGATGCCCCATCCCTGGAAGTGCCCAAGGCCAGGCAGGATGGGGCTTTAAGCAGCCTGGTCTAGTGGGAGGTGTCCCTACCCATGGCAGGGGGATTGCAACTAGATGAACTTTAAGGTCCCTTCCAACCTGAACCATTCTATGATTCCTCCTAACCTGAGTGTTTCTGGGAGAAGCGGTAAATCCCCAGAGAAGAGGTACAGCCTAACACAAGAAGGGAATTCTGCAAACCCTGCCTCTCCCATTCATCTGTAAAGGAGGAGGAAATGCGGTATACAAAGCTATTTCCCATTCTTTCCTTTGACTTTCCTTGTGAGAGATTCGCTGTGTGCTGCAAAAGCTACCAGCCTGGAGACGGGATACGGTGGGCCTTGCAGTCACATAATGTCTGAGGAGAGAGTTAGGCAAAGTCACATTTCTCTTGTCAGTGCATGTGATTAGATGCCTGAAGATGAGAAGCAACTCTCCCAAATTCTTCACCCTATGGAAATCAGCGTGGCTTACGCTCCGCGCCTCACTCACAGGCTAAAGCTGCTGTGGACCTATATCATCATCTTGCCTGCCTGCCTGTATAATACAAATTGGCAGCATTTCAGCAATGAATAACAGCTCATTAATAAGTGATGGGAGCTGGGAGGCAGCAGTGCTTCCAGACGTTTGAATACTTCCAACATCGCGCAGTCCCGCCGGCTCTGCATACTGGTATCTCCGGTTTGCAGCAGGCAGTCTTGGGAGAACCGAGGGCTGGTCTGCGAGATGCAGATCCTGCATGACTTATGTCTGGATCAAAAGGAGGTTTAAAGATTTTCCTGTTGCTATTGACCAACGGGAAGCAGATCCCCAGGCCAGCGTGACTGCTCTGATATCTGGAATGCAGGGGATTAATGGAGATTCAGCAAGAGATTTGAAGACGTGTTGGTTGTACATCTCTTGTCTCCCTTCACAACACCTAGCAGATTTGTGACAATGGAGCACTTGCTATTTTTTAACTTGCTAACCTTGGACAAAGAGCTGTTTTAATTAGGTGAAGTGCTTCAGCTCTAGGGAGTGTTTTCATCCATACAGAAGGAAGTTCAGTTTCATCTTTGTGGAAATCAGCTGTGCTTAGGAAGTAGGAGGTAAATTGTGCTCATGTTCAGCCTTATCCGATGCCTTTAGGCGATAAGGCAGATCCGGCCCTCCAGCCTGGCCAGATCTTCAGCGCGGCTTGCCTTACAGACACTCACAGCTGCGTACCATTATTTATTGCCTGCTTCTTTGACTTTTCACAGGTAAATGTTGGCTCTTGGTGTCAGAGTGATGCTTGCCTGACTCCAGCTACCGGGGGAATGTAGCAGCCCCAGTCATTGTTATAATAGAAAAACTGACATTTTTCCAAGGTGCCTGCTCTAGTTATGCATTCAACCGCTCCCAAATTTCTATCAGGTGGTATGCCTGATTCCCTGAGATTCCCTTGAAAGTCCTGTGTGACCTGGCTGTGCTAACAGAGGAGGTTAATGGCAGAGACAGGAACCAGAGCGGGTACCTGGCTGCCACCCTTGTACTTCGAATTCCAGACTGCACTCTCCTCCCACCTGGCAGGCCACAGAGCGTGCAGGGACCTAGACACTAGTTCCCTCAAGAAAAATAATGTAAGCAGCTGATAATTGCGAGTGCCGTATTTACACGGGCATGTTTTGAAAAGAAAGAAAAACCCCAGAGAGTATCTTCCTTCTACCATGCTCCTCCATCTCTCTCTCCTGCGGGGCAGCCTGAGTCATGTCCAGCCCTTCCACGCTGGAGTGGGGTTTGATCCAAGTGCTGCCGGATCAGCCACGCTCCCAGGTTGGCTGCTCCATCCTGGCTTGGCTTCTGTCTATCCCCTCAGCTCCTTCCTGCATCCCTCCCTGGCGTGATGGCCATTTTTTCTCTTGGTCTCCGCATCCTCTCCTCGCCCATTAGAGGCTCTGCTCTCATCCCTTCTCCTGCTCCCCTGCTCCGCCCATGTCCACTCTCCCCTGATGGATGCTGGCGTAGCTTTCGGAGCGGTTGTAGGTTAAAGCCGGGAGGCGCAGGAAGCTTTGTCTGCTCCCGGGCAGGGGAGGGGGTCCCTTGGCCGGGGTCTCGTGTTGCTTGGCAACATATTTCTCTCTCTCCTCCGACAGTCATTTCCCCTCGCAGCGCCTGCTGATGCACGCACAGCAAATGAAAGCAATATTACAGCAGCAGTTGCTCCTGTCTCTGCTTACTTGTTATTTACGGTTATTGCTATGAAAGGATTTGTAAACATTTCTTCACATCCTTCCTTGGCCGAAATAGATATTCTCACATGCTTTTGTGGCACACCTGCATAATTAATGAATGGTCACTGCATTTCAGGGCATGTGATATACAATCTAAAGTGGCTGCTGGTTCTAAACGTTTCTGTTTTTCAGCCCCAAATTGAGACGTCCAAGGTTTTATACTCAGAAGTTCAAAAATCCAATGTAAGAAAGTCCATCTCAACTGCCTCAAATCGTGACTCTCATTTTTAGGTACGCATACATTTAACAAACTCTGCTCTGAATGGCTTTCTGTCCCTTTCAAAAGGATTAAGGCTAACATTAAGATTTCAAAATGAAAACGTTGCCACGAAGAGAGATAAAGCAGCCCAGGGTTTTTCCTGATGTCTGAGTCTCCCCCTTATCTGTTTGCGGTTTCGTCCTCCACGCTAGCCCTTCCAGCTTCATCTTTCCGGTTTGCATTTGTGGATATGCCAAAGGAGAATTATAGCTTCACTTATCTGTTTTCTCTAAAAGAGCAAGAAAGCCAGACCACATGAGTTTTCTGATCTTACAATGAAAATCCTGCTGAGGCCTCTCCTTACTTGACAGACTTTTGTCGCTCAGGATAGACCTGGAAAGCTTTGTTCATGCTGCTGGCCAGTTATGCACTGCCAGGTCTTCTGCAGGGCCTTGATTCAGCTCTAGACAGGTTTTATTCCATTTGTTAGCAGGGACTGACTGCCCCCCTGGCTTGTGACAAGGTCTGACAGGCAGGGGAGAACTTTGGTTTGTATTGTTGGGGTGCTCTGCAGTGACAGATGCATATGTACATCTGCCATTGCCCTCTGCTGGGGTATGCCAGAACTACTAGTGTGTGCCCTCGGCTATCTCAGCCGGAGGAACCCTTTTTATTTCCCCGGTAGAAGCCTCTCCTTTGCTTAAAGAAATTACCTCTTTGGGAACGGAGACTGCCTGCGTGTAGCTGGCTGGCAAACAAGATAGGCGGCTTTGTTCAGCAGGTGATGGTCATGCAGCGTCAGCGCAAGAAGCAGCACATGAGTTAGCCCAGAACAGGAATGTCCACCTCGCCGAGCTGCGGAGGAGGATAAAAGCCATCTCCAAGGCACAGCACAGTTAAAAAAGATGGGGTTGCAAATTTTTTTCCCATTCAGCTCTCCTTCTGACTGACCATCGGAGCTGACTTTACAGTGGGTGCATACGTACAGGGTTGGTTTGCTAGTTTGCCACTGTAGTACTTAGATTGTATATTTAGTTATTCCTTGTATATCTATAATGCATTTGGAATTGAATGCAGAGATGGTTTCTGACCGCAGCTCAAAGGCATATTACCTGCTCTACACCTGCTCACTTATCTTCATGCTGAGTCTCAGTCTAAAAGCTCTTAGATGGAGATTCTGAATCCACTTTAAAATCTAGTTTTCCCACAGCAGGGGTTATTAAGGACTGCCTTTTTTGAAAGAGCTTTATAGAATGAAGAACTTTGAAAGGCCTTGAAATTAAGACCTTTATAGACATGAAGGCCCAGTGCTAAGGTGCTACACAGAGAGATATACCTGCAAGAAAGAGGCAGCTTGCATTTCTATGGGGTTGCACCAGCAGAGAAGAAAGTGGACACTATGGCCCAGCTGTTCCTCAGAGAAAGAAAATAAACCCCAGATTAGGCGGACATAGCCTAGGCGGGCTGGTTGCTTAAGAGGGAGTTCTCTGAAATCAAACCAGGACAGAAGTGATCTGCAGTAATGATCTGCTGTCAACCATTTCTTTCCTGAATCTACAGTGACCAGGAGAAAAGGTATATTATATGTCTTTTGGGTTTGGTTTTGGTTGGTTTGTTTTGTTTTGTTGTTTTTTTACCCCTTCTAAGCACAGACTGCTCCATGGTCGAACTGAGATACCTGAGAGAGTTTCCCAGCTCCACCTACTCAGCAGTGGCTCTGCACCCCAGCTGGGTGCCACAGCTTACAAATCAGGAGTTTTGTGAAACTCTGCAATGTCATTTGGAGAGTGCTTTGAAGTTCTTGAATGAGCATAGCCCAGTCAGGGGTAGTTTTCAGTCGTCTTCAGCCTGAAAACCCCTCTGTTTTTTTCTGGTGGAAACGGAAGTGGGGAAGGAGTGTCAGCTCAGAGCATAACCTGGTAGTGTTCATATGGAGGCAAGCAGGAGTTAAACCAAGTAATGTGGGAGTGCAATTAATGTGTACTTTCATCGTTCACCTTACCCAGCTCACTGTCTGGATCACCTAACATCCTTGTGCTGACTGAATTGCCTTCTCAACTCAGCAAGAGATGATATTGCAGAGTACAGAACACTGCTGATAAATTAGCAAAGTTTGAGAGTAAAAGCCATTCCAATTCTACAATGGCCTTACTACTCTTTGAACAACCCAAATGTTTCTTGATATAGTTCATTTAGCCAGCTCTGAAATAGGGTACGTAGAAATAGGTGGCATTGACTTGGGACATTTATTTTTAGGTAACGCTTTTTGTTCCCTTTCTCAGCATAAGAACTACTTTCATCTTCTTCAGAGGCAAAGTTATAAATATCTTCCATTGAGATCCAGGGCCTCTGACACGAGTGTGTAGCAATTCTCCCTGCTGCGCATGGCAATCCTATTTCCTTCCATTCCACAGCTCTCTCACACCCCTCTGACAGAAAAAGCCTCCTCAGCTCCTAAAATCCAGTAGTTACTTTCCTGAGGAGGAAGGGGATGCTTGTGGGAAACTGCATGTTATGTGTCGTATCGATATGAAATATAACGTGTCCCATTTCTGCCTATTCCTAATTCGTGTAACACACTTCACTTCCTTGGATTTCAGTGGCCTGGTTGTTCTTTGTGTAATTAATAGCACGTGCAAACTGCTCCTGTCCTTGCTCTCCTTTGCTTGCTGGTGTCTCACACCACGCAGTCCTTGTCCTTCACACAGGCACCGTGACAACTTCAGAGTGACAACGCTTTATTTGTCAGCAGGTGTTATAGAAAGGACCAAGCAAGAAAGAATCAAAAGTCTGTTAATGGCAAATTTACTTCCTGCTCTCAAAATTTGCCACAAACCCCAGACAGGCTTGTAACTCCCTAGTCTGTACGATAACGTTCTCCTCTACAATCCTGGCTGCCACGCTTGCCAGAAAAATGGTATCTCCTGTGGACTAGTGGGAGCTACACACAAGTGCTTCATTCATTAGCTGCTATTTCTGACCAGGAACAGCTCGAGTGGTCAAGCTGCGTAGCATGACCCATCTCACAAGCCTGGTTTACTGCTTCCACAAATTATTGAAGTGCCCGCGGAGACAATGGAAGTGCACAGAGGTTTTCCTTGCTGCTTGCAAGGAAAATGTTGGAATTGCCCTCACCTGCATTTCAAAACAAGAAGGGAGCAAAGAGGAGATGAGAGGCTGTGGGTCCTTTCCTGAAGCTGTGGAAAAGCATCAGCGCAGAGGAGTTGGTGCAGGTGTGTTTCGTAAGCACTGGGGAGTTGAGGGAAGCAGGAGGCATTGCCCTAGAGGAGGAACAAAAGGCAAGTTTTGGTGCATTTTCTCTGACTGGTACCGTTCCTTTAGGAAGTCTTGCTCAGGTGATCTAAAAGAAAAATGACTGGGGAAAATAAATAGAGCAATAAATAAAATGGTAGGGGAATGCCTACCTGCCAAAGTCTGGAGTTGGAGGTAAGGAATTAGCGTTTCCACTATCTTAACTTTCAAGTGCATCAACATATAAATTGTGCTTAGTTCCCCTGGTGGATAGAGCTGTGTGTGCATTACCATACCAGGGCATGATGGTTTAAGCAGTGTTCTCTAATAAAATATGCGTAGCCTGAAATAAGCATAGCATGACCACAGGTAGAGAATATTGGAATATACTTCAAGTTGTGTTGTTTCAGTATCATTCATGATTTATGCTAATTCAAAAGTAATCAAAAGCATTTTAGGTCATTTTGGAAATTTATCCCTTTTAAATTTCCTATGGGCATTATTGTGGTTTTATTTCTGAATCAAAATTTCATTTTTGGAATTTGCTAACTCTAGTATTATTTTAAGATTTTAGTTCTGTTTTTACCTGTCACTTTAAATCCTACATTTCCCCAAAGGGGAGTGGGAGGAGTTCAACTCTTTAATGGGCAAAAAAGATTAATATGCCAAGTATTTTTCTATTTTGAAATTAAAGCACTACTTCTACTTGGAGAAGAAATATATTTTCATTTGGTTTAAAATGCAAAAATTAAGTTTCAAAATAAATTAAAATTTGGCCTTTTTTGAAATAGTTTTCCTGCTAAAAGCACACTAGTGAAAGTGTTCAGTTCGATGCAAAAATCCAGGTATCCCAACAGATACATTGCTTTGTTTAATCCCTGCTTTTTGTGATTTTGAGTCTGTTGTATTGAATATATAAAAAATGTAAGGATGTAGTACTCATGAGAAATTGTGTCTTTCCAGATTATAAGCTTTGAGAAGAATAAAGCGATTTATACAGGATAGAGAATGGGATGCATTTTGTTTTGAGACATGTCCTGGTATCAACACAAGTCATGAATTCATGTCAGATCCTCTTTATTTTAAACTTCATGGACAACTTGGAATCATTCTCTATAAGGGCTTTGAGGCAGTTCCTTTTCTTTTCCGTGATCCACAACAATGTCAATGTGACAACTTTCAGTACTCATTTTTTTGGAGATCACCTGGCTTTTAAAGAGAAATGAATGAGTTAGCATTTTTGACAATACACGGATGCTACCTTTGGGATATGTGATGAGCTGGAAAAGTCCATACATTGATTATTGTATTTTGTATAGTTGACAAGGCTTTGCATCTATAACAGTGAATAAATTAATACACCCCATTGCCTTCCCTCTTTCACTTGACTGTTGTAGTTGCCTAGCATATTGCAAGAATGAAGTGAAGCGAGAACTGGAATAAAAAAATACCTGTCTAAAGGAAAAACAAGGTAGTAGAACATGATCCAAATTAAACCATTGCCTGATATAACCCAGAACATTATTATTAGGGTGTTGAGCTGACCCTGCTTGAAAAGCAGAAGAACCCCTGCCTTAGACTTTGACGGTTACACAGCAGTACTCACTCTCTAATTGAAGTCAATGATCTCATAGCCTTGGGGATCTGACATGGGGCATAAATTTGCCACAGTTGTAGGTTATAAATGAGCATCGCTATTTTATGGCGATAAGAGACCAGGGCCACTTGGCCTGCTCCCTCCCATTTAAAAGCAAAGCATTCGTAACACATAGAAAGCCTCGTTGTTTGATTCTAATGGACGATATCTCTTTCTGCTAACTGAAATATATTTGCCATTTTGGCACCAGACAAAGTGAGTACTTTTCACGCTGTTTCCAGGCTCAGATTGGTTTTATTCCCTTGCTAATCTGAAGAGGTACCCTTCAGGCAAGTCAGGCAGTCTAAGAAAATCCTCTCCTGCTGTAAACCTCTGAGCCTGTATTTAACATAGAAATGAATTTCATGAATCACACTAGGAATTACAAGGAAACTGCTGGAGCCTAGAGGAGCCTTGTAGTCTCCCTGTACGCTGTAGGTGTGTTACAAGGCAGCTGGCCTGGGCTGGGGAGCCACAGACCGATAGGTCAAATTTGCCCCCCAGCTCAGCTCCTTCCAGGAGGAAGGTCTCCAGGTGCTTTGTTTGCCCCTTTTGCACTCTGTCTTCTGAAATAACTGTGCCCCACCTGGGGACCCAAGATGGCCAAGTATGGGCATTTTTTTGTTGGTGAGTGGTTGGCGCCTCAAAAGCCATCCCAAGACACTTGTGAATTCTTGGCTGCGTGGCAATCTCTGAAGCATCATTTAGTCCCGTTCCTGATCTGTGCTCAGGATGTGTGTGCAGCTGCAGGGGGACGAGCGAGATGCCCTTTAGCCCCCAGCTCTGCATGGGGCAAACCCAGGGCCCTGCTCCCTGTTTGCTTGTGCCAGAGTTGCTCGTTTTGCACCAACAAGAAGGAGGTCTCAGGCCCACTGGCTTCATTAATATTCACTGGTTTAACTGAAGGGACAGGGCCTGTGCTTTCTAAAAATCAGCTTGTCCTCCAATGCCCTCTGGTGACGGGAACTAATTAGATGCCACTGCTCTTATTGAATCCAGTTGCAAAACGCTAATGTTATTTTATTCCTATTAAATATTTTAGGCAAATACTGAGATTTAGCACAAACTGAAGTCTGTGTTCACTAGTTTGAATACAAAACTCTCTCTGTAATTCCTAGGAAAGGAAAAATAGGCCTGTTCTAGAGACACCATAACTTAGGGAATGTCCAAAGCTTATTAGGTTGATCCTTTAAATACTTTAGTCCTGATCCTTACTGCAGAGAAGTACGCTTGTGCGCGCGCGCGCATGTGTGTGTGTGTGTGTGGCTGCACGGCTGCGGAAATGCCTTGTGTCTCCTTCCACGCTTAGTCTCTCAGGATGGAAAAGCAGTGGCCCCAAATGACTGTTAGGAAAACAGGCTCCTGAAATAATCACAACCACTTGCATACGCTGGTGCGCAACTTCTGCCCTCTGCCTGCCAGGGGTCCTGGCAGTGAAGGCACAAAACAGCTGGGAAGGAAGAGGCAGGCTGGGGGGCAAGATGGGCCACCTTAGTGGGTATTTGAAAGTCTGTCTGCCTGGTGAATGTGTAGATGCTTTTCAAAACTAGACTCGATAGAAATGGCAACATGTGACAGCTTATCCACTAACTCTTTTTTTCTTAGTCTGACTTTACTGTCAGACCATCGTGATAGACCAGAATGGGGCTTTGAGCAGCCTAGTCTAGTGGGAGGTAGGGGGGCTGGGGGGATGGAACTAGATTATCTTTAAGGTCCCTTCCAACCTAAACCATTCTGTGATTCTATGACAATAGCGAAGCAGGTAGTAACACTGAAATACACAGCGACCAATTGGTGAATGACAAAGAACATTTTTAAATTAAAAATGCAAAAATACTGAAATAACTTTCATAAAGCAGGTCAGATTTCCATTTTATGAGCCTAATGAGCTTCTGAGAGTATCATTGTTCTTTTTAATTGTTTCCCTTACTATTTACAATCTCCCTTCTTAAAAAAAAAAACAAAAACAAAACCATAGAAGTAACAAAATGCTCCAAGATTGTGCTGCCACAGTGTGCTGCCACAGACTGAGTGCTTACAGCTTAGTTATTAACCTGTGATAAAGAGAGTTTGTAATTGAAAGTGCCAGCAGAGCCTTGATTACCGAGGGGACTGTAGGCCCGAGTATAATTTGATAAGCTACTTGGGCACGCAGATCTGCAGCCATTAGTAACTGCCTCCAGCGGCACCGAACATCCGTGCGGTACATCCACAGCCTCTCTGCGCCTGTAGCCAACACCGGCTGCTTCTTCCTCCTGCCCTCACCCCTGCAGCAAACCAGCTGTGAATGCCACGGAGGACTGCAAACGCACGCCAAGAGTTGTGCTCCAGCCTCCACTCTGTGGGATACTGCAGGAGAGACGGCGGTGAGTATGGGAATGTGTGGTAGCTGATGGCTTTCAGCACCTGAATTAGGAGATCAGGAGCTTCAGAAGTTATGCCAACCTTCCTGTTTTGCATTAGCACAAGGTCCCATCCAAGACAGCTGCATCAAAGAACATTTGTCCTTGCGTGTATCAGGGCAGTGCTCAGGAGGAAGGATGGCCAGAACAAGCTGGGGTATGCATTAATTTATCCCTCCTGCACGGTCAGGGTCTGCAATTCTCCCATGTTTGTGCAGTGGCCTTTCTGATGGTACACAGCACTCTTACCTCCACCCCCCAGAAGAGCTTCCTTCCTTGCCAACAGAGCCCTCTCCCTGCTCCGAGGGCTATCAAGCCTGTTGCTTTGCATTTCGTACACGACAGAACCTTTTGCTGTAGCCATGCATCTGCCTAACAAAACCACTGCGGCTTTAGAACTAAAGACAAGAGCTAGGCATTTTATGAGCTTTTCTGAGGAAGGAGATCCATCTTAAAATTGAGCTGGGCACAAGCAGAGAGCGTGATATAAATCCCTGCAGATTACCTCACCCCCGTGCAATGGAAGTTAATCTTTTGGAAAAGATGGGTGCCCGTTCATTACAAGCAATTACCATCGGTCTTAATCCTTCTAGGAAGTACATGGAGAATGACTCAGTTCATTTGATGAGTTATGCCGCCAGTTTTCCCTGAAGCACTGGCCAGCAGAATTACCAAGGCTGGCCCTGAGCTTTCTGAATGGTAGGGTATATATCAGTGCAGCGCTCGGCCTAGCTCGCGGCAACGGGCAACTAATGGAACGGGACTGACCAAGATAAAAGAGGCAGCAGGCGACAGCTCGGCAGAGGTATGTATCTCCCCGAGTGTGCATCGGCCCACCCAGTTTTTCTGCACTCTTCTGATAGGTCTGCAGCCAAAGAAGCTCTGAGCTACCAGCAATGCTTCAGACGTGTATAACTGAGGATCTTAATGCTTTACAAACATTAATTTAGCTTCTAAACAGGTATGCGGATGGGATCCCACATCTTCACATCTATGGCGTGTGTGAGGTATGGAGAGAGAGAGAAAGAGAGGGAGAGTAGTTCTACACCCAGTGAGAAGCGTGTCAAGCTCAAGGCTTCAGGAAGGCTTGCAGGAGGGTTAAGCACAGGCTTTTCAGAATTACCTAGAAGTGGTTTACTCCGCAAGCGGAAGTCAATGACAGTAAGTAGACCTGAGCCAGGGCAAAATGTTATGGAAAGCGTTGCCTGAAATGACTTGTAGCAGGCTCCCTAGGGGGTCTGTCACACAGCCAAGAATAGATCCTTCATCAAAGGACCATTTTGTCTGCCCCCAGGTCCAGCGATATTGCCAACCTGGTATTTCAGAGGAAGAAAGAGTCTCAACATCTACATTTTTAATTGAGAGTTAACCGAAATTTTGAGTTATTTGGAGCACTGTGTCTGTGCAGGTGGATGTGTGGATGTCCTTGCTAACAATACCTTGATAGCACTCTGAGCAGAGGGCTTATTTTGATGGCTTTACTGACAGAATTGCATGCCTCCCTGTGCAAACTGATCAGAATGCAGCCCTTCTGCCAGCACAAGATGGGTGCATTAAACATTCACTACTACATTGGCAGCATATGTTTGGAAGCATCACTATTAAGAAAAAAGTAGCAGAAGTGGTCTCAGCAATGTCTGAAGGCAAATTGTGTGCACAGCTGTTCCACAGCAGTGGCTTTTATTTTCTGCCGTTGCAGGGCACAGCTGATCTAACATTAACTGTGGGTTTGCACAATGTCAGAATAGCCCTGAGAATTTCCAAAGAAGGCTTGTGTATATTGAAGGAAAAAACTGCCAGGGAAAACTCTGCCCAAGACCAGCTGATGTGAAGTAGTTGGCTCAAAGACCTACCTGGCAGCGTGAGCAATAGGAGGGCAATACCAGTCCCCACGAACATTGGATGCCAAATAAGTTGTGTGTTGTTGAGGCATGTTTTCAGCAAAAGCATAGAGAGTTTAAGTTACCACAAAGCGGTATCCCACATGACTGGCCTGCTGGTGACTAGAACCAATCCAGCTTTTCACAGGGACTCTGTGTATACTGCTGCAGCTGAGGACTGTGCGGATCCACGGCTGCGTTTTGCCAACCCACTTATCACAGTACTTCTGTATACATTAGACTTTCTTGAGCATTTTAACGTAGATTTGTAGACCAAAGATTGAATAAAAACACAGGTTTCTTCTGGCAACACCATTCTGAACACTAGCCATGCCTCTAGAAATATCTGGAAGAAATTATTTTTGCTTTGTTGAGGTCTGCATAGCCTCTGTTTCAATGAATTGAAAAGATGTGATTAGCAAGGGAGTGTTGCACTGTAACGTCGCCTTTCTTTCTCTTTTGATAGCAAGTCAGACAAGTTTCTGGAAAGAGTGGACCTGTTGAAAACCAGTGAAAAGTGAGTGATGTATGTAGAAATAAAAAGCTTAATTCTGTGAAACTTTGACAGAATTAAATAGTGGTGCGACTGAGTATACAACTTTTACTGTTAGCTGTCTTTAAAAAGATAGGGTTATAAAAATCTGATTTGCTGTAGGAATGGATGTTTGGGATGTTTCATGTACCCACTTATGGCATGTTACTTCTATCAATAGAAAATGCACATGCTAATCATCCCCATCTGCTTCCCAACTGAGGCGGTTTATCAAAAATCACTGCGGTAGACACAAGAGCTTAAAAGAGTAGTATGCAGGTGCATGTGCACACGTGCGCATTAACCATGTCAGTTATTCATCCTGTGTGCCATTCTGTTGCTTGCTGCATTATCTGTTGACAGCTACGATTCCTTACATCTCAGAGCCCGAGGTCCCACTCCATGGCCATGCGCGCACATGGCAGTTGTTTATAGACCGTGGTGTTGCTGTGTGAACCAAACTGTCAACTGGGTCTCAAGTGGGCGCGTGCTATTTGATGATTGTGTTAACGCGATGTAGTCAGATGAGATTTTGTCCTACCCCATCAGATCTTTACTGAGTTTGCCTTTAGACATTATATATACATCCTCAGGAAGGACGAGTCTTTTTTCTCTCTTGTCTCTCCTTTTCCCCACTTCCCTCTTAAACACCTGTGCATGGCCTTGTTTATTCTTACAACTGGTCCATGCACAGAGAGCCAAGGAAAAGCCTTCTCACTGCACCTACAGACCTGCAGCCTCTGCATCGTGAGCTTACCAGAAACAGCAGGACACTCAGTGCAAGATGAGACTTTGTTGGTGCTGTAAGTTTAAGACTCAGCAGCTGGAGCTCCGTGTGCTGGCACCTTCAAAGGAGCATCAGAGTCCCCATTCTCACTGGCTGGTCCCAGAAGCACATATGGTTCCCAGAAACGATGATTAGTACCAGTTATTGAATCTTGTTTTAAAGGAAAGTTGCATGTTAACCCCGCACATCCCGCAGAGAGAACAGATTGCAAAATTGGAAGCAGACGGGAACGCTTTTGTTAAGAAGTGTCAGAAAGTTTCCGATTAGAGTTTAGTCATGCTTTTTACAGTACACAAGTCCAGCATTATTTGTGTGGATCCTCTCAGCCATTTGGCTTCCTCTCAAGCTGACACAGACGCTTACCCAACTGAAATCAAAGCCTCTGGGTAACATTGGGGAGGGGGGGGGGTGTCATAGCTTAACAAAGTGATACAAAATCACGCAGCTGTGCACAGCACACACACTTACAAGGGCTCTACCATAAAACATCTTGTTCACCACAACTTCCTCTGAAATGAGATACTTACAGCAGACTTGTCATAGCTTTAAAAACTCTCACTCGGTGCTGAAACTTAATCCTCACTTTCAGATGGGCAAATAAGTGTTGGCAAGGGCTTTGTACAAACAAACAGCAAGATCTGAGAGTCACTCTGGCCTTTTTCCTTTGCCAGACGATTCTTCTGAAGCTCCGGGACTCGACTAGCAAACTGTATATGCAGCTGTGCTGAAGCCCAATCAGTAACTCGGGCTTTGGCTGAGCAAGAGGCAGCTGCTATGCAGAAAAAGCGTAACCTGCAAAGCTGGAAGCTGGGAATAAAAATGGGCACATGCCTTTTCCTTCTTGTTTTAGTCCTCTGCCTTAAAAATGACTCATTTTTTAAAGATGAGTTGAATGAGGGCATAGGTAGGTTGGCCTCTGAAAGATGTTTGACAGGAGTATCTTTGGCATTGTAGTACCTGAAAAGGCGAGGTAAACGGCTACATCTCAATCAGCATGTATGCTCTCTTTGACACACAGAGAAAAGCTTGATATAATCAGTCATGTTTGTAGGACTGAAGGAGTATAAGGGATAAGTTTGCATGTCACTGCTAAATAGCTGAGAGTTGAGGAAAACGATACAGTTTCAGCAGAAAAGAGGTTTTTAAGTTTTTGTGAGGTTTTTCCTACCAGAAAGCTCCAGAGGGGGAAATGAAGTAAGAGTTCTGACTGGCAGAGAACTTTTCCATAATCATGTGTCAAAAATTTGTCTCCCATTAGACCTCTAAGTCAAGGTTGTGGGATGTGCATTATTATTTCTTAAATGCCAGATACTGACTTGGGTTGGTATAGTATTTCCATACATTTAGCTCTCTGCCCTCTATTACCTTAACGGTGCACTGAGATTTCTTTAAAAAAAAAAAAAGGCAAACTCACCCTCTGATATGCTATCCCCATCTCTGCAGACACCTGATATCACACTCAGTGATGTACACGAGAACACAACCATCTTTCTAATGCCTAGTCTCTCCAGCCACAAATGGGACTGACAGTGGCCAGAAAGACTCCAGCCTGCTTTCGCTGTTCTACTGTCCGGAGGCATGCGCAGGCTGCAAGACTGATCAGGCTTGCAAATGGCACCTCACTGGAAAACTAATGCCATGCTATTCTGGGAGAGAAAATACCGAATACTGAACCCCTACTCAGTGGAATTACATGAGAAACCACTATGTGGAGCCAGCCACTAATTATTTGGCTGATGAGGAATCTGGATTCAAACAAGCTTGTTATCAAAATTTCAGGTGCACGTGCTCCCCCATTGCCTTTTGCTGCGCCTTTCTCAAAAGTCTAGCCATGGGACAATTTGCTGCAATATAAATCAGATGCATAAACCCATTGGTTTTACTTAGTAAAGTGATGCTGCAGAGACAGAAAGACACATCCCTTCCCTGTCTTTGGGAGAGAGCTCTCCACCAGGTTTCCTCAGTCTGTGTGTGTAGCTTCTTCCTGCGCTTCCATCCAGCTTATTCCTTGTTTTGCTCCCATCTAGTCTAAATTCTTGTGGCCTGTGAAAGAGTACTACAAGTCTCTCAGACTAAACAAGAGAACAGAGTACAGCTCAAATGTCATTACTGACAACGTGCTGTGGTTTGTGTACATCATCTGGCAGATGCAGAGCCTCTTCATCCACTCGATTAGGATGGAATTTGATTTAGAGAACAGAATAGCTTCTAGATAATGCATATATTCGAAAGGCTGGGAAATACAATAAACTTCTCCAATCTGAGGCACGAGAGGTAATTTCAAATGTTAGGGAAGGGGACAGTAAGAAATGCACACACCGAAGAAACCTTATCTGTTACACAAGACTTCCTCTACTGATGAGCCACAATGAGAATTTATGGACTAAAAGTTCAAACTCAGCTTTGCACTGGAAACTTGCCTCACCGTTTACTCCATTACTTAACATGAACACTTCTCTGTGTTTCCAACACTGAGTTTAGAGGGTTTTTTACAGGCAGGCAAATGACTGGGATACAGCAAGATGTAAGCACTTTTTGTTGAGAAGAAACTCAAAGAAAGAAGAATCTCAAAAGTAACTCAGGTTTTTGTAGTAATGTGAGATGTATCTGCCTTATTCCTCCACTATCTCCAAGGAAAGAGAGAACTGAAATACAGAAGAAAAAAATTCTTACACCCTCAGTAACCATCTTGGATTAATTTATTATTTGATGCATGCAGCAAGAAACCACAGAGAAAACATGCCTACTGTTGGTACTACGAACCATAGGCCATCTGCTCAGGAGTGTCACCTAAACACAGTAATCTTTTGTAGAGCACTCAATTGCAGAGGAAAGTCTTCTCTCCATACTCTTGGGCAGCTAGGAAGAACGGTATTTGGCTCTATAAGCAGTATGAGACACAGAGCCTGCAGGATATTCATCTATATCGTCTGGGCCTTGAGCATAGCTTGTGCAGGCTATGCTATTATGATAAAAGAATTGAGAATGTATATATATTTCTTCCCCTAGCATCCATTCTCTGGATTTCTCCATCGATGGGAAGCAATATAACCTATTGACAGGGAATCACCCACATAATTTCCTCAAGTTAGTGAGCTCAGGTTGCTCATACAATTCGCACCTGCAAATGGCATTCACTGAAGTACCTAAAGTAGTCAGTATGGCATGGGGGAGGCAAGAGTTGTAAGTTATCCCCAGAGAGCCTCAGGTTTCATGAATAAACAGCCCAAATGCCATTAATCCAGCTGTAAAGATGTGTCTTGAAAATTGGGCATTCAGGATGATGCTTTGTCAGTCTCTCTTATCAAGTGAAACATTCCCAAGGAAATAATTCAGTATTCATTCAGGATAAACAACTCGAACACAAACTTGTCTCTTCAGTATCTGAGCGTGTCTCAATATCGCTAGGCTGCAGAGCTAATCTACTTTTCCTTAGGTTCAGTGATTCTTTTCCCCCCTTGAACACAAAAGGGAAGTCTTAGGAGTAGGAACTGAAAGAAATCCACTTGCAAGCGGGCTGTGACTTGATGGTGAGGCTGGATATGATCCCGGGCTGTACACGATCCCGGGCTGTACACATGCTTTTTGCCACCCAGCTTCTCAGTCAGTGGGCAGAGTCCACAGCTTGCAGTTTGAACCATTCAGTCTTCCCTACATCAGCAAGGCCTGGCTTGAGCTAAACAAAAAAATCAGCTGTACTTTCATCCCAGTGGGAGCCCTGGCTCTCCCTGGGTTTGATAAGATACTTCTTGACCTATCCAGGCTCTGTGGTTTCAAAAGCCCAGGTTTTGTGGATTTATTTGGGGTAGCTCTGACCCTCCTGCTGCAGAGAGACTGGAAAAAACTTCTGTCCTGCCATCCAGTAAAACCCATCGTCCTAAGGTATTCACGCCCAGACAGCCATGAGGACCTGACCATCCACAGCAGCCCCAAATTTGGGAGCCTTCTACCAAAATTGGACACAAATGGCTGCCTCTACCTGTGCCGATATTGCAGCTTTAGCAGATTCATAATGCTAGAGCCCCTCAGCAGACACCCAAGCCTGTTACAGCCCTGGCCAGAAATATTAACCACAGCTGCTTCATCTCATCTGACAAAGGAGCAGTGATAACTAACTTCAGCAGTAAAAATAAAATGAGAGCATTTCAATTGTAAATTGAATTAAGAAATTACAGTGCTGTTTTGTTATTGAGATGCAAAAGTTTTCATGTGTTATTGAGCCATTTCCGTGTTACAAACGTCTGAAGGAACATTGTTCACAGTTCAGGAATCTCCAAAGAACAACCCACTGTGCCTCGATTTAAGACTTCAAGTAGTGTCCTTGAAAAAACAGAGTATTTTGTAAACACGTAGCATTGTAGATTAAATAAACAACAGCCTGGAGTGCTGAAAGGGTTATTTCTTATTTTAGCATTTCAAGTAGTTTTAGGAAGCAGTCATTCCCTTTTCTCCCTTAATAAATCTTGTCCTACTTAGAGATGACGAAAACCATTTGTTACGAGATACCTGAGCTCTGCTGAGGTTGCAGAAGGCAAAAAGGGCAGCTGAGCAGGGCACACGGGCAGGCTGGGCAAGAGCTGGCAGGGCTCAGTACTGAGGGAAGGGAAAAGAACCAGAAGAAGAGGAAGGCAGGGGAAAGCTGTAAGGAAGGGGCAGGAAGGCAGACCATAGGGGATGAGCAGAGATTTTAAATCAACAAAACCAACCTCCTTCCCAAATCTCCTTAGAGAGACCAAATCTCTGGATTCCTCTGGTTGCTCTCAGCAAGCAGCTCCAAGGCCCCTCGGCAAAACAGTCACTCCTCCCCATGGGTGACAGCGTCCTGATGCTACCAGCTCCTGCATTGATTCTGTGACCTCAGGAGCATAGCTAGTGAGTCACCGTGATACTTTTTGTTGTTTGAATTAGGAGTCTCAGGAACTTACGTTAAAAGAGAATGTCACTGCTCTTCCAAACTGAAATGCAAAGGAAGTAAAGGAACAGAGATTGCACATCCAACCTCACCAGATTATTCTGTGTGTTTTGCTGCTCTCTTTCATTATATGATCATATGCTTGTTTCCAAAGGACCCTTACACCACAGTCAGAGTAGTGCAGGGAGATTTAGTCTTTTTTTTTTCCCTCCCAGAAGTTAGCTTTAAATAACAGGTAAGGCAAGGGATTGCATAAACAATAATAAGATTAGACTGTTGAATGCAGAGTTAACATTTAAGGAGGGTAAGGCAGCATCAGGTCCCTGCTTCGAAGAAGACAGAAGAAGCAACCAGCTCCTAGCAGCTGGAACAGATTTGAACAATGCTTAATGATGTGAAGACATACTGTGAGTCCCAACATATCTGCTTGTCTGTTTAGATAGTTAAGAAAGCTGAACACCAGCCCAGAGGTGCCTCCGCAGACTGACAAAACAAGCAAAGAAGTCTTAACTGATGAGCCCCCCCCTCCAAATGCTGCAGCCTGCTCAGCGTTTGCTTGGGATTGCTCCTGCGGTGGGCACGTTGGCTGAACCAAACTGTTGGCAGCTGAGTGCCGCTAGTTTTCTGTTCCACAAGGGGCACCTGGGAATAGCTCTGCAGATGGCTGAGCTCTCATGCAGCAGCCTGGCTGTGGTTGATGGTGCGAGTTGAGTTTTTTTCTGGTTTGATGTTAAATTTTTCCCCGCTTCTTAATACCTACCATGAAATGCTAGAACAGTGTGTTTACCATCATTTTCATTTAGTGTTGCTGTGCTGTTAAGCTGCACAGCTGTATTTGAAGTTAATGGAAATTACGCTTTGAACACGTGAAATGCTGTGTAATGCTAAGAACTCTTGACAACAATCCAGCACTTGATATTTACCAGACACTTTAATAGTTTTAGCCCGAGTCTCTTCGTTCTCCTACTGTAGAAACGATAACATGCGTAGCGCCACTGCTGTGCTCTGAAAATAAATTAATTGTGTGAGGAACCTGGGTACCATGGAAGGAGAAAACCAGAAGCTCTCATCATTGTTACCCTTGTATGCAGGAGAGGATAGTAAATAGAAAAAGTAAGGCCTGAGGCTGTATACGGAATGAACAGGGGAAAAGACAGCACTGTAATCATACAGCAGGGCACAGGCACTCTGGAAAAAGACTATGTGGTTATGCAGTTAAAGGCAGGAGAATAGCTTCTATATAGAGCAGGACACATTGCTGTTAGAGCGGTATTTCTTGTATTTTAACTTATCTTATCGCAACTTTATCTTATAACTTGTAACCTTAGCAATTTTACTGGGCAAAAGGTGCTTTTAGCACAAATGCTGCTATCCCACATCCTGATGAGCTGCAGGTGAGCACCCACCACACTACCCTGTTTAAAGCTCCTGTTGATCTGCACTTTCTTATTTGTGTGCGTAGGTCACGGCAGTGCCTGTTTGTTTGCTTTCTGCTGTACTTCCTGAACACTCGTTACCTCTTAGTGAAAAAGGTACCTACCGTGTGTTCCAACTCCTGGCCCATAGCTTCGTCTCCTTTCTGCTCACCAGATATGTTAATAGCTTAAGCACATCACCTTTGATAAGTCCAACATTATGTATGTGCTAAGTATCAGTTAGTCTCTTCAGAGACTCACAGTTAGTGAGCACAGTAAACCTGCAGATCTAAGGAAAAGAATGACTGTGCCTTGTTCTCATGCCTCAGTTTCCTTTTTGGTGGGCTGAGATCAGAATTGTTTTAGGTATATGGGCTTTAAACCACAAATCCTCTCTCCTAAACAGCAAAACTGACTGTCCTTTAGTTAGATTAACCACCTATGACACAGAAGCAAGCCCTTTTGTTCTGCTCAAGCTTTCTGTACATCTCAATCCTCTCCAAAGCTCTTGAGATTAATATTTTATAAGTTGTCATGTCAATTAGGTCAAATACTGACCTCATTACTCTCCTGTTTAAAGACTTCCTAACTCTCTTTCTGCAGACATACCTAATTATTTTGTTTCGCTAAGCCGTAGCTGTCCTGTTTTCCTGGTGTGATGTTTTCCTTGACTTCAGCAGCACTGCCTGGCAGCACGTGGCTGACTCAGCGTAGACTCACCAAGTCCTTCAGGTGGGAAGGGACCCCAGGAGGTCCCTACTCCAACCTGCTGCTCACGGCAGGGTCAGCTCTGAGGCTGGATCCAGCTATTCGGGGCTTTATCTGGTTGGTCTTTAAATGCCCCCTAGGATGGAGACTGCACAGCCTCTCCGGGCAGCCTGCTTCACTGCTTGGCTGTCCTCACGGGGAGCAAGTTTCTCCTGATGTCACGTTTGAATGTCTCTCCGTTTCAGTAATGCCCATTGCCTCTTGCCCTCCCACCACTGTGAAGAGCCTGTTTTCTTGGTAGGCTCTGGTGGGTTGCTGCTGGCTGTCCCCAAAGCCGTCTCCTCTCCAGGCTGAACAAGCCCTGCTCCCTCAGTCTCACCTCACAGAGCACGTGCTCCAGCCCCGACTGTCTGGGTCACCTCCGGCAGGATGAAGGAGATAGATACCTCCTGCGCTCCCAAGACAGCCGGCTAGAAGACCTAGAAACACTCTGACTTTCCTTTAAGGCGATTCCTGTGTATCATTAAGCCATGGTGGAGAGCGAGGTCCCTGCAGTACACTGAGGCATGTGGTGATAGAGCACCGTCCTCACGTCCCCTGGATAAGAGCTCACAAATGGCACCCGCTGCTTGGGGCTGTCACTCTTTCTGCAAAACTGAAATCCAAGAGACTCTGTGTGTTTGGCGACACAGGACTAATTTCTCTTCTGATGCTTGGGAAAACTGCACTTTTAGAAGACTCTAGTGTCCGAATTTCTGAAAATATTTACTTCATGTACAGCTATGGTATGTGGGTTTCAAGGTCTCAGTGTTTCTGAGCTCGCCAGATGCAGGGATGAGGAGGAGTGAGGCCTGGGCCCTTAACCCAAGCTGGCCAACAGGATTATTTCATACCACGAACATCACATTCAACATAAATTAGAAAGTTTGCTGGAGAGTTTCTCCTCTTCCATCATGGCTGCAATCCAAGAACTCCTTGCCCCGGTGCCGGACCCCTGAGCACTTCCCTTCCTCCTGAAGCCACAGTGCTCACAGCATCCAACATTTGCTGTCCTCTGCTGGGAGTGCACGGCTTCCTATGACAGAATAGCCTGAGTATAATCCTTGTGTATTTTATACTGGCGTCGGGATTGATAGTGGTTCTTCAGTGTTATTAATGTTCATTATTTAGTCATATTCTATTAAATGTTTGTATTTCAGCCCTCGGGTTTCCTTGTTTTTTCCCAAATCCCCCTTCCTGGGTGGGGAGAGGTCATTGGGTGAGAGAGTAATTGTCCAAACGACAAGAGATTGCTGCGGGTTCCTCAGACCACAGCAGCCCGTTAAATCCCTCAGGTCGCAGGCGGCAGACCAAGAGCAGATCTTGGTGCGGGGAAGAAGGAGCGGCATCACGGTGCCCGTTAGGGGTCCGTAAGGTGGCCTGCTGTGTGAGGCGAACTGCGGTATTTGGAGCAGGAGCCCGCACCTGCCATGCTAGCACAGTGGGGCCTAGCGCTGGACGGTGGCTGTGCCACACTCTGCACATTCCTCGGCAGAAATTTAACCATTTCCTCGCGCATTCGCCTCAGCACAGTGCCCATCCCCGTCAGTGCGCGGTGGGGGGGAGTCAGACCCGCGGTGCGGCCGCCGCTTTCCACGGGAGGCGGCTTTGGGGCAGCAGAGCCCCGGCCAAACCTGCCCCCGGCCGCCATCTTGTTGCCTTGAACCGCGCGCCTCAGACTCCCCCCTCACGCCCCGCCCCGCCCCGCCCCACCCGGCCCGTCGATGAGGGGCGTGGCCTACGGGCGGCCCCACCCTCGGGGGCGGGGCCAGGCGCGCGCGCCCGCCTGGGTTACCGCGGCTGCGCCCCGCCCGCCGCCGCTGCTGCCGCCGCCGCCATGGACAGCGACGAGGAGACGCTGGAGGAGACCGTGGAAGGTACCTGCCCCGGCGGGGGGGCGGTGGACGGCGGCGGGGGGGAGCGGAGGTGGAGGGAGGGGGGTCCTCGTGGGTGCCGGGGAGGATGGCGGGGTGGGGGGGGGGGCGAGGAACGGTGGGTCCGGGAGGGGCGCGCGGGGCCGGCGGCAGCGCATGACATCAGCGGGCTTATGCAACGGCCGCGCTGCCGCCGCCGCGCACGTGGCGGTGTGTGACCGGCGGCGATGGGGGGCGGGGGGGCGGGTACCGGAGAGATTGGGGCGGGGGGCAGCGCCGTGTCATGCGGCCCGGCCCGGCGCCGGTATAACGGGGCGGCGGTGCCCGGGCGGGTCTGGCCCGCCCCGACCCCGGGCAGGTGGCGTAGGGCGGCTGCCGAGTCCCTTGGCGTGGTGGCGAGGCGGGCTTCCTCCCCGGAGGTGCGGTAGCCCCCTCGGAGAGCCGGGGTGAGGTGTCGGGGGGTGCCCGTCCTCTGTCAGCGTTCTGGGGGCCAGGGCGGCCCCCCTCGGAGGGCGCAGTTGCCTTGGGGCGAGCGGCAAAGGGAAGAGGGCAGCCCCTATGGTAGCGGGAAGGCCCTGTAGGCAACGACCACCCCTTTCTCTGCTCGCCATTCGTGAGGGGAGAACTCGCCCTTCCAGAGTTGTAAATAAAAAAAAAAAAACCAAAAAAAAACCAAAAAAACAGGGGCGGGGGTCTGTGGAAGGGCATCGCTGGTGGGAGCCGTGGCACCCAGCCCAGCGGGCTGCCGTGCTGCGAGGGGGCACCTGGGAGGGCGCTGGGGCCTGGCCCCCGTCTCACGGCTCTCGGGCAAAGTGGTGGGTGAAGCCGCCCCCCCCCCCCCAAGGCTTCGAGTCCTGCCGGGAAGAGCAGTCCTGGATTTCTTCATCCGCTGGGATTAAGCGGACTGGAGCGACGAGGTGGCGGTCGCGCTCGTCGTTGGGCGGTGGGCTGCGTGTGTCTCGTGGCAGGAGGATTAGGCCTCACAGCCCAGTTCTCTGAAGAAGACGCCGGGCACGGCAGCTCAGTCTCACAACAGATGCCAGCTAAACGGCTGCCGCGAGGATCGGGATTTATCGCCGAGGTACACGGTGACGGAGCCGCAGAGAAGCCCCGTTATGTGAAACACGGTCGTGAGGGGAGCGAGACCCTTCGGATGCAGGGTGCTGTGGATGGGGGTGTGCCCTGACGGATGTGTCTTTTCCCCTCCCTTCCCTCCCCGCTCCGCAAATCTGTGGATTGTAATTGCGCCTTGGGCAAAGGGTCACAGTTTTGATCCTCCTGTCGCAGGTAAAGCGTTCCGCCGTATCATGGATTCGCTTAGCGTTTCTGTGGGATGAGGAAAGGGTTTTTTAAAGCACGTGTTATTCAGCAGTGTGTGCGAAAGTGTGTGCATTTATGAGCGACACAGAAGCAGGGTGCTTTTTGGGGGTGAATAGGCTGGCTGGGTGTATTTTGCACTTGCCCGAAGGAAGTTAGAAATATGACAGAAATCAACACATTTGTTTTTGGGGGGGGGGGGGGGGGGGGGGAGGTTAGTTTATTGTTGTTATTCCTAAAACATCCATCTGGCATCTTTGTGGCCGGAATCTTTTATCGATGAGGCACACTGCATGTCTTCTGTTAAGTAATAGTAATACTGACAGTAAAGGGCTTTTATCTTTGGTTTGTATACATCAGTGTTTCTGGTAAGTGCTGCGTTGTGAACGAGCCCCTATTAGTGTAGTTCCTTTTCTTGAAAAGCTCATGGTCTGAGCTTAAGAGGATATCTTGAGAGACCCTTAGAGAAGTGACAAACATGATGTTTTACAATAATTTAAAAATATATTTGGACGTTTTGGGTTTGTTTTCATAAACGGAGGAGAGACGAGAAAGGGAAGTGGAACACTGGTTTGCTCCCACTGAAATAATGAGGACTTTTTCCATTGACTTCACCAGGAACAGAATTAGAGCCTGAGGCCTCAGCTGTATAGGAAAAGTTGCATCTATGTAATTAAACTTGAAATTACTTTTATTCCCCCCCTGTTGACTAAGAGAGACTGAATGTCGCTTGTTTTGTTGGGCGAAATCTTTTTTTCAATAGGGGAAAATCTCTAGCATATTAGAAGAATTGGATTCTTTGTACTATGGCTGAGATTAAGAGTCTGTATAGAGGCCATCCGATCAAAGCTGACCATTTAAATCTCTGGGATAGCCTGTAACCTAGCATGCAAAAGTCCTGACATGCGTGCTGTGCATAAACATGGCAGCTTTTGTGTTGGGCTTTGCATTCCAGCAAAATCTTGACAAAACCGAATAGTCACAGAGAACAAAGGTGCAAGTTTGGTTGTTGGGTTTTTTTGATAGTATAATGTATCAATACTGTCAGTATTTTTTTTTTTTTAAATCCAAGTGTTTTATAGAAGTCTTGCCCTTATAGTGAGGGGAAAACCGGTACCGTATTGTTTAGGGTTTGTTAACTTACACCAGTATACCCTTCCCATATTGATAAAACCGAAGCCTTTAATTAAAACCATAAATGATGACATAGTTGGTTTTGTTCTAAAAGAGGTGTCCACATCAGAAATTCCCCCTGACCTTTTAGTTAAATTGACATAACTGCTAAAACTTTTCCCTACTACAAAAAGGGGTGTCCTGACTGAATGGGAGGAAAAAAAAGCCTTTCTTCTGTTTGGAGAGAGCGGCACGCTGCCTTTTCTGTTTTAAAGGACTTCTCTTCAAAGTTATTAAAAGCCTTTAGTGATGTAGCTTCTCCCCACACACACTTTTGCTCGCTCTTATTCTATTACTTCTCTCAGCTTGGGCAGTAAGCACTGTCAGATAGGTTTTATTAACTTTTTAAACTGTTTCAATCTTGCTTGGAGTGGGAACTTAATTTAAGAGCGCGGTGGTGTTTTGCGAGGTGGCTGAACTGGAAGAAGCAAGGTGGGTTGCTGCCCCCCAAGAGGGACAGGTCGGCTCCCAGCCACCCAGCTCTACCGTGGCAGTGGGGTGCGGGGCCAGCCTCCTGAACCAGCAACAAAACGATGAAGGGAAGAATTTTCTGCCAAATTGGTGACTTGCACTAGTTGCGGAGGGTGCTAGGCAAGTGCCAGAGCAGGTGCGAGAGAAACTTTGGGAAGCATGCGTGGGAAGGGTGAAGGAAGGAATCTTGGCTCTTGGATGAGTTCAGATGTCTCACCGTTATTTTCTTCTGTACACCTTCTTTCTAGGAGCATTTCCATACTTAGTGTAACAAGTGCAGGAGATGGGTAATAAACCTGCACATTATTATGGGTAATAAACCAGCCATACTTGATTACTTGGAGGAACATTCGCTTAGCTCTTTTCTTGCCTTCCTCTATCTTTGCGTCTCCTTTTCTCTCTCTCTCTCTTTTTTTTTTTTTTTTAAATGAAATTTTACTTTGAGATAGGCAAAAGTTTGGAAATACATCGTGACAAAGCATCCTGGGTTATATGGCATTCTTTTGTGAATCGTTCTGGTATTAAAAGGCTAGGGCAGGTCACGTGCCCCGTAGGAGAGGACTCCTTAACCAGATGCTGCCCCATGCCGTGCCCTGTCTGTGATGTCCCTGAGGGACTGCGAAGCATCCCAAGGAAGCGGTAACTTACAGTGATGTGAGAAGAACAAGTGGGCATGTGTCTGCCCTCTGGGTACCCTTGTCCCTGCAGAACCCTGTGGACTTGTTGCAATCGGGGCATGAATAGATGGACTTCTGAAGCCGCATGGGTGGCTGGCTTCTGCTGCTGCCGTCTGCACAGCTTGTTTTCTCTCTGGGCATAGGACTCAAGGTTTGGTAATTCTGAAGTGCCTCTTGTTGCCTGCATCAGCCTGGGCTGTAGCTGCTCCCCCTCCCACTGGAGTTTGTTTCTGCCTTTCCATATGTGTGTTGAACCTTTTCAGTTTAGGGGAAATCTGGTCAGGGAAGAGCTTGATCCAAAGCCTGTAGAAGTGGATGCGTGTGCGGTCTGTCATCTCTAATAGGCTTTGTATGCCTCACCAAGAGACTCAGGGGGATCAGAGGTCAGGTTTTATTTAGAAATGTGGAAGAACATAAATATACGCTAGCTTTTATTTATTCGTCAGTTGTCATGCAAAATTTATACCTGCTAAAATGTCGCGATGGGAGCTTGTTAAGCCCGCATCTGGCGTATCGCTGTGCTGAAAGCAGCCCTGCTGAGCTTGAACATCTCCGTTCTGCAGGCGGAGCAATGTTCTGCCAACACAGTGCTAAGGGCTCCAAGTTCACACAGGTAAACTAGACAGCAACAGTTGTTTAAAACACTCTCCTTCCATTTTCTTTTGGCTTTGAAGAGGCAGATGGAGATGCAATGGGAGCCTTATTATGCTTTAACTTAATCAGAGTTGACCAGTTGTATTCCATAAGATACAGACCAACGCAGATGAGGATCCATGTGCAACAGCTGTAATGGGGAAAGCTGATACGGCTGGGAAGGGGAATGGGATGGGGGGATGTAATGTGAATACATAGAAGGGCGCTGGAGAGCAGCATTTAAAATATGAAATAGCAACTTGACCGACATATTGCAAGGGCATAGTATTGTAGATATTACATGCCTTTATTTCTTTAAATTCCTGTGGCTATAGCTATGAGGTGGTACACCCACATTATTGCAAGACATGCACTTATCAAAAGAAAAAAACAACCCTTTTCTTACTCAGTGGATTGACGTCTAAATGTATTCTATTCTCACCAGGAAATATATATTTTAGATAAAGAATTATTATATTTTTGAAGACGTGTATTAACACAAGTTAGAATAGTATGACCCTTGTTTCTTTTAGAAACTTATCTTTTTGCTTATTCTTCTCTCTCCTGTCTCTCATCACTTTTCTTTTATCCTGACCCTTTTTATTTTTTATTTTAAGCGAAGTGCATTACACAAGTACAGACTTCAGTTGTACTGAATCTCTGATCACTGTTCCTAACAGAAGTGTTTTGATGTGGATTGCTGTTTTGCGCTATGGAGGTACTGCATTTCAAGCGCCTACCTAATCAGAACAGGTTTGCAATTTTATATAATGTTTAATGTGTTCTTTTGCTCTTTGTCTGGATTTTATTTCAGGGCATCTAGATGATGATGGGTTGCCACATGGATTCTGTACGGTCACCTATTCGTCGACAGACAGATTTGAGGGAAACTTTGTCCATGGAGAAAAGAATGGCCGCGGCAAGTTCTTCTTTTTTGATGGAAGGTAAACACCAACTTTTCAGTTTTTCTTCTGTATTCTGCCTCCTGCTTGCAGTGATACCAAAATAATCTACGTTGATTGTATGCTGCTGAGTTTCTGGCTAAGCTTTCTCATTAAAAACTGTAGCTGGAAAGTTTTCTCTAGTGCTGCTGTAGCCATACCTTTGTGGGCGTGGGACTTTGTATGTAACGTGGTGCTTGGAGCTGTTTCCTAGTGGGAGAATGCAGCCATGTGAGCTCTTTCAGCACTGTAAAGTTATGAACTAATTAGAGGCCATAAGAACTGGGAGGTGGTCAGAGCTATTGGAAACCATGCTGACAACGGCTTGAACTATGAAGTTCTAGTCCATAACTGCAGGTGGAATTCTTTGTTTGTCTTATAGCCCTGTACAGAGACTGAAGCTGGACGGGGAGCTCCCTGTGCCAGACCTCACGCACAGACGTAGGACCTTGATAGAAAAAGGCTTACCCTCTGCTTGGTCTTGGAAGTTATTTAGTGGTTAAAGGACTGAGTTAAATATGGTTTTGTTCCCAACTCTATCTAATCCTCTGCAAGTTGCTTGTGGCCTGATTTATTTTCAGAAAAGCCCCTATAATTTCCCCTCTCTTCACCAGGAGTTGTGACAGTGAAATTTGGCTAGTCTATTCCTGTGCGTGTATTTTCTTCTCAGGTCTTCATTATGAACACCTTGTACCTCTTCCCCCAACTGCAGCGTTTCTCTCTGCAGTTGCTCAGAATTCCTCCAAAGGAGCAGCAGATGTATAAAATGACACGATTCTTCATGGTTTTGCAGCTGTCGGTGGCACTATGAATAGCAGCCGTTAAACTGACAGTCGTGCCGGGTCTATTCTCCTCCCGCTCAGTGAACTTGTGAGCAGGAGCAGAGGTATTGTGCTGTCTCAGTGAGTCAGCTCCTTGTCTGTACTTGCCTTTGCAATTGCTTCATACTGTGGATTGTGGTTTTTTTTTTCATGAGAAGGATAATATATTTATTCAGTTATGCAGAAACTGATCAGGCCTCTAAGCTTGGATGAAGAAAAATCCCCACTGTTGTTGGTAATGGGCTTATTAAATCTTGTGTGAGTAACTGAAAATCAGTACTGCCCAGCAGCTGACCTCTCTAAAATAGCCTTTTTTTTAAGTTGGCAGACAGTGTCTCTATGGACGCATGTACATAATGCTTCTGTGCTTGTTGATGATCTCAGCAGAGCAGTTGCTGATTGTACAGTCAGAGAAACTGACCCGCTATTTTGTTTGTAGGGCTGCTCCTCCAAGTAATCCAGGGTACAGGCAGTGCTCTGTGGGAAAACTCTAGTTGCTGCTGGGCCTTTTCTGTAGTGCTTCAGTGTTGCCAAGTCTCCTTTTTTTTTTCCTTTTTTCTTTTTTTTTTTTTTTAGTTTTCATAACCCTTAAAAAAATGGAACAGTTGGCAACTGTATGACTTCAGGAACTAGCAGAATGAAAATAGGCAAAAATAGTCTGTAATACGTTTTTGAAAAACGGGATGTTTTTATAAAGACTTTTTATTTTAATTTAGCTAAAGCAGTCTTAGCCAAGCAGTGACTCTAGGTACTAGTTGCAAGTTACCTAGCTATGCCCGGCTAGCAAGAGTAAATTGCTCTCTGAAGAGGATGGTTCAGGTGTCGTGACGTGTTGCAGGAAGAATGACCTGGCATAAAAACAGGATGTGCTGTTTCCATTAACTGCGCCATGGGCAAGGCTGAGTGTTTATCAAGAAGAGAAAAGAATCCCCCAAAATCTCTCAAAACATCTCTCCCCTTGTAGTATTGTGTGCTTCAGGGCAGTAAGTTAGCTGTTTTCGGCATTCCTGGATCTGTTTCCCTCACAGGCTGCTGGTAAAGGCTGACAGCTGAACTGCTGTGGCTCTGTTGTTTGGGAGTAGTTGAGTCCTGTCAGACACCGGACTGGCAGCAGTGTAAGTGTTCTCATTTTTTTAGTGCTGGGAAGTAGGGTTGGCTGCCTGACTGCCTTGTTTGCCTCCGTGAAAACTCTTCCCTTTATTGGAATAGCTGCCCCCTTCCTGTTGATTGTTTAAGGGAGTGGAAACCTGGAAGGAAATATCAGTTGTTTTTTCCTCCCCCTTCAAAAATGCAACAAGACCGAACATACTCTTTCAGAAAGAGAGGTTTCACCTCTGGCATACTCCCTGTTTTGGATTATGTACTTGAGCTTTCATTGGTGCTAAGGCTTGCTGGAGTGCACTTTACAAAACATTTTGTGCAATAACTACGGTCATGAGAGCGGTGTTTGGCACAGAGCTCCAGCTGCTGTTCTCCCTTAACTAGAAACTCTTGCGAACTGACATCTCCCAGAATGCAGTAGAGAATGGTATTATTTTTAAGGAAAAGTTTTCAGTGTTCCCATATAGAGGGAAAGGTGGGAGATCAGGGAGCAAGGGATGAATGGATCAGGGTCTATTGATGGAACTCCATACCTGGAAGCACATCGGAGCAAGTATTGCCCCCTCTCCTCTGCTCGTATCACTGATTTATTCTATAGGTAGTGGATACCCTAAATCCCCTCTAGGCCTGGTAGATAGTGGGAAGACAGTACATCTGATAAATCTTTACTTTAGTAAAACTTTAGACTATCCACGACGTGATAATCTGAGAAGCAAATGGGAAAAGTATGGGCTAGCTCAGGGTTTGTATTAACAAGATTTTGTTTATGCAAGACACAGGAGCTGTTTATTCCTCTTCGTCTGATCAGGTCTTGGCTGCAAGTATTGTGTCTGGCTGCAGACACCATACTTTGAGACCTTTAAGAAAAAAAAAGAGAAAGAGAGAAGGGGAAAAAAATAGAACTCCAAAAACTGTGAGAAGTATAGAAGTTTTAAAGAATCTTACTTTTTCGGCAAGGTTGAAAGACATGGAATTCTTTCTTTAGGTATTTTTCTGTTGATTTCCTTAGGTGATATGAGAGTAGGAAGAGGACGTTGTTTGGAGCTTTAATACAAAGAAAGGAAAGACAGAAATTTGAGTCACAGTAAAAGCTGTGATGTTTTTTTCCAGTGCTGAAGCACTGTTGTAATTTAGCAACTCGTTAACTTCAACTAATACCATTGAAGGTAACAAGAAGGTTTTTCTGGTCTGTTTCATTACAGAAACTGGGGGTTTAGTTAATGAAGCAGAGCAAACTGGCCTGCTTCTTTTAAAGAGTAATCCCACCCATGGACTCTGTGTGTGGTGCCAGCTACAGTGAAATTCAAATCTGGTGATCTGTGATAAACTAGAGGAGAAAGTGGTGTCATTTGTAGTTGAGTAAGTGCACAGATTTCTGGTGGTTCCCTCATCTGCTCTGCTCCTTCCCTGTGCTGTGGTGCCATAGCTGTCTGTGCTGCTCTGTAGCAACCCGGATCAAGAAATTGATCCGACTGAGAAGTAAAACAGCGCTCCTGCCCCTTCCTGCTCTGCATCTGGTTCGCGTTGAGGCTGTGTGAGCGCTGCTGTGGGACAATGGGCGGTGTGAGGAAAGGAGCTGTTTAGAAGAGCATTGCTACGAAGGGAGCTCTGAAAAACCAAAGCTGAAGTCTTGTTTCTAAACGCACTATTTGTCATGGATAATATACCTTCTCTTACTGTGGTGTATTTTCCTACAAAAACCTCAGCGAGGTTGCCAAG
Source organism: Alca torda (assembly GCA_008658365.1). NCBI lineage: Eukaryota > Metazoa > Chordata > Aves > Charadriiformes > Alcidae > Alca > Alca torda. The sequence goes on along the minus strand of CM018079.1, from coordinate 13,070,412 downwards.
CAGGGAGTGAAGCTTTAGAAACCAGAAAGCTAATTCTGAGAAAACATTCTGTTCCCAACTCTTGAAAATATGTTTTGTAAAGTTTTTTTTTTTTAAAACATGTAGAATCATGTGCTCCCAGACACTGGGCTTATACCTTAGAAGTCTACATCAGAAAAAGAATTACGCAGTGAAAGTATGTGTACTGCAGCTGACTGTTAGCTAAATATGCTGGGGTAAAAGCTAAATAGTTTGTACTTCTTTATGCTAGTTCTAACCTGAGAAAGAAATAACTGAGTAGATCCTCTTTTACAGTTAGGCTTTCATTTTTTGTAGTTTCTCTCACCAGCCTTTTTTTAAGGAAGGGAGCAAAGCAGATCGCAAGATACTATTGTGCCCCTTCTAAAGGGTTTGCAAGACAAAGCTGAAGTGAAATGTTTCTTTGTTCAAATCCAAGTGCAGCGCTAGTTCTGTTTGACAGGCTGTGTTCCATTTGAGTAGAAATGCATGAAAAATGACAGTGCTTTCAGCAGATCTGGTACAGATTGCTGCTAAGTGTATCGCTAGGGAGCTAACCCTGAACTGGTAGCAGGTTACAGCTTGTGCCCTTTTGCAGTCCACCTGTGTGACAGTTCATTTTCCCCTCACCAGGGAGATGTCAGTAAAGATCCAAACGTAGGAGGCAGAAAATCCTAACGCAAGAGTAGCCTGCTTGAGCAATAATTTCTTCTTTGACCATAAGCGTCCATTCGCTGCTGTAATTTCCTACCACAGGCTATAAACAAAGCTCAGCAATGTAATTTAGATGAATAATGCTGTGCCCATGCAGCGCACCCTGGTGAAAGGACAGCGTAAGTTGTTCTCTGCCTTTGGAGGTCTGTAGAAAAAAGTTTCTCTTTTTCATCTTGGCTTTCCAAAAAAGTCAGGTTTGCCTTTCTACTACCCTTTCTTTTGTCCCCCCTCAAATTTGGTTGAAACTAGCAAACACATCAGAGTTTCAGACATGGGGGGTAGTGATGCCTGGCGAGGCACAGAGGAGAGATGCTGGAAGCGACGTCCCAGTGATGGAGCCCTGGCAGCCGCTGCCGAGACTTTCAGCATTCCTTGCAGTATGCCTGTGCATGGCCCTTGGAGAGAGGACACGGAGAAAATGAAGAAAACCTATGATTGCTGCAGTGGCAGTGTGCGTTTCGGGGGAGGGTTGTAGGGTACCTAGCAGTAGCAAGCCAGGCATCAACAGTTACCTCCTCTTAGGACCTGACTTTCTTGAAGGTTTCCCCTCAGCCTCTCTGTACCAGTAATATGCAGAATGACGAGCAGAGGAGCAGGGTTGTGCTGTGCTTCGTGTCAAGGCTTTGGGTTGGCCTCTTAGAGAGGTGAATAGTCATAGAATCACAGAATTGTCTAGATTGGAAGGGACCTTTAAGATCATTAAGCCCAACTATCAATTTAACGCTTCCAAAACCACCACTAAACCATGTCCCTAAGCGCCACGTCTGCCTGCCTTTTAAATACCTCCAGGGGTGGCTTCCACTGGTGTTTTTTCTCTCTTTACCAGCACCCTGGAAGGGTACTATGTTGATGATGCCCTGCAAGGCCAGGGAATCTACACTTACGAGGATGGAGTGGTCCTTCATGGCACATATGTGGATGGAGAGCTGAATGGACCAGCCCAGGAGTATGACAGTGACGGGCGCCTGATATTCAAAGGGCAGTATAAAGACAACATTCGTCATGGAGTTTGTTGGATTTATTACCCGGTAAGCCTGACCACCTGCTCTCTTTATTGCAGAATAGTACCATTATGTATCTTTCTTTTTTCCCCACCTGAAACAAATACCCACCATGACCCAGCTATCCGAAAGTCAACACACAAAAATCTGGGTGGAAAATCTGTGCATTCTCATTTTGGATAATCCAACATACAGTTAAACCTTTTCAGTGTTGAATATTTGCCCAGTAGACAGGATTCAGCAAGGCTGCGAGATACCTCCACTGTTTTCATCTTCCAGGGAACCCAGCCCCTTGGAAGTGCGTTTATCTCCTTGGGAAGGCTGGGTTGGTGATTTTGCCGCTTTGTAGTGCTGGCTGCAGGTGAGGAGCATGGGAGCCATGCAAGCTATTGCAACCTGCAGTTCTTATTTAACTTGGAGGGGAGACGTTGTCCATTTCTGCAGGGTATGTTGTGAAGTGTAGCTTCCCCCAACGTATCAGATGTAACTTTTTTTTTAATTCCTGTGCAGCCTTATACAGCACTCCAGACTTAAACCTTTCAGTCTTCACCTTGTGCTGAGGGGGGGGGAAACGTCTGCATGTAATTAAGCTGCTGGTCAAAACCCAATCTATTTCTGTGCTACATATGTACATACTTTAGTTGTGGATTCATTTCAAATGCTCACCATTGGCTGTTCATTTTATTTCCTGGTTTTCACTATTGCCATTAAGCACATGTGTTATAATGAACAAATGCTTGGTGTACACTGCCAAACAAGTAGCAGTTTTCCAGTACTAGTGTATAAAATACACACAGCTGACCCTTCAGGTCATATGTCTCCTGTTTCATCTTCCAGCTGACGAGGTGTTGCTGTACCTTCTGGAAATGTGGGTATTTAGAGGTTCTTTATCATTATCATCTTGCCAGACTAAAGGATACAAGGTGTTTTGAAAAAACCTTTGCCATTTGTTTATGCATGGTTCTGTGCATGATGCTATGTGCACAAATTTTTACCCAAACTTAAGGTTCACTGTTCCTTACTACAGTATGTTTGAAGCTCTTTCATCCTTGGAGTTGAACAAAATGGTGCAACTCTTAAATAGAGTCTATGCCCGGCGATCTTGATCTAAATTGGTCTCTTCCTGCTGTTTTTGCTCCAGGGCATCATTTGAAGATGTTTCCTTGTCCTTTTTGAAATAAACACCTGAAGTCGTTAGACCTGTGCTAATCTGTGCATCTCATTTTGCAATTCTGTAATAGACCTAACTGGAGTTGCAGGCAAATCACAGATGGCAAAGCCCAGGGCTAAAACGTGTAAACCTTAGAGAGGAAAAGTGTTGCTGATGATGGCTTTCAGCAAACAGTTGTTCTTGTGGAGTACCACCTGATATGGTGGGGGGTTGCTGGGGACAGAGAAACTCCCCAGTCGTCCAGCAAATCTTTTTCTTTTTCTTTTTTTTTTTTTTTGATAGGCTCAAGTCTCCTGATGTATCATGAATTAGCAGTGGGCAAGGCAGTGTTTTTAATTTTTTGTTTCCTCCAGCACAGTATCATACTAAAAGAACTTCAGACAAAGTTTGTGTCTGGCTTTGGTTCGCAGGCTGTTCACATAAAAATTTTGCCAATTGAAACTCAGTATTTGTGTTATGTGGAAGGAAAGACCTTGGGGTTTGCCTGTTTCAAACAAAGTTTTCAAGCAAAACCCCATTAATTTCTTTTATCAGTTTTATCCTGACTGGAATGACTTCACTCACCTTCTTCACATGTCTGTTTCTCACTCATTTTCATGATCTCACATCTGAATTTACTGTGGCTTAGATTGCTTCTTTAAAAAGTTGGGGAAAATCTTTTTTTTCATTTACTGAAGATAGTAAAAAGTATAACTAAATGCTTTGCCTTTTCTTTCTTGCCCGTGCTTTCAGGATGGAGGCAGCCTTGTGGGAGAAGTGAATGAAGAAGGGGAGATGACTGGAGAGAAAATAGCTTACGTGTACCCTGATGGAAAGACTGCATATTCTGGAAGGTTCATAGATGGAGAAATGATAGAAGCAAAACTGGCGACTCTGACGTCTGTAGAGGATGGGAAACCTCAGTTTGAAGTAGTGCCAGGCAGTAAGTTCAGCTAACACAGAAACTTGTATTCTTGCTACCGGCTCTTCGCTGCAAACAGCTTGGTTTCTATCATGTTCCCCTTTAGAGACTCTAAAGGCTGGCTGTGATGAGATACTAAGTCTATTAGTGAGAAGCCCTTTTCCTGAATTAGACAGTTGGACAGAAAGACACATGGAGTGATCCCTTTGCTCTGGGAACAAACGGGAAGTGGCCCACGTGTTGGTGCTGCTGAACTGCATTCCGTACCCCTTTCCTCGCACACACCGTTGTCATCGGTGCCAGGATGAGAACCTGCTTAACCATGCTAATGCTGGTGCAGTTACAGGCTTTGTTTTGTTAGTAAAATAACTAAAAGTGGAGAGGGGTGGCATGGTTTGCTTGTAGCTCTGTCAGTGGCCTTTGTGCAAGTGAATGTTAGCCCTGTGAACATTCTGGCATGTGTGTTACGGGACTGAAAGGACACAGGGATTGGAATTAATGAACTAGATTCAGTTGTTGTGTAACAGTCTGATTCACCAGCACCCTTCAGTCTGTCTAATCCTGCTGACAGAAAGTGGCTGTGAAATGGTTGGGGTCAGGGTGGTGCCTTCGACCCATGTAGCCAGTGCTCCTTCTCCAGGGCAGCGGTGCCTTGGGCCGATAGTTCTGGAGTAGTTCTGTTGCTGTGAGGTGTATGTGATGTTTTGGAGGTGAGTGGGTTAAGCTGTGGGCAGGGCCATGCGTAACAAACAGGGTCTATGCTAACACATTTACTGTTTTGCCAGCAAAGATTGTCTCACTCGATACGAAATAAGAACGTAAAACTCAATGAGAAGGTGTTGAGAAGCAAATGCATGTGACTCTTTATTTTTTTTAAATCGTTCAGTTGTAATAGCAAATCAAAATGTAACTTAAAAGATAAGTTTCGGAGAGGGTACAGTTGTCCTTCGTAAATAGGATTGAATTGCACTCTGGAGGAAGCTGCCTTCAGCCCGAACAGTTCTTGGACATCAGGGACAATGGCCTTTTATCAAACTTTGTAATATTGTGTTTGGGGTTGTTTTTTCCCCATTTTATTTCCACCTGCATCTTAACCTATCTCCCAGGTAGTCCTCTGGCAGCTGATTGGAGAGGGGTGTAAGGATATAATTAGAGCTGTGCCACTGAGCTGCAGGAAATAAATGACTGTAGCAAGTGTACTTTGTGATTACTGAACATTATCTTCTGGCTGCAGTATCTTCAGGATTTGGACTAGAAAACATTTCATATTTGAAATAGTCCAAGATTTTTTAATATTTAATGTATCATTTAAAATTTTGCTTTGCTTTTTAATTTTAATTAGAGACTCTGGGAGGGTCAGTTTTGAAAGACTGTCCAGTCGCCCTTTAAAAGTTAGTAGTTTGAAGAACATATATATCACTTTTTTGTGATAATACTGCTACTCTAGTATGTTAAGGGGGAAAAAATAATCAAGAAACTTTTACAGGTGCGGTTCTACTGAATAGCTTTATTTGGAAGCATGACATTTATTTCTTGCAGTCATTAAAATTTAGTTCTTGAATGCCTTGATTAAATTAAGGGTTGCATGCTTTCAGTACTGCCAATTAGTTTATTTCCTTTGTTGATTTCTGGTTGTTTTTTTTTAGGCCCAGTGTACAGTTTTGACAAATCTACTTCATCCTGCATTTCTACAAATGCACTTCTTCCTGATCCTTATGAGTCAGAGAGGTAGGCTTTTTTTTCTTCTCCTCTCTTTCAATATCGTCCATTTTTCTTTGCTGTTACATATTTAGGGCCTAATTTTGCAAACCTTTTCTCATTTAAAATTTAAGAAAAAAATGTGTGCGAGTTTGTGAAATGAAACCCATTACTGCCCATCAGTCAGCGTTTGACTTGATTGAATTTCTTTTCGATTCGCACAATGAACTTGCACTCAATACTTTTTAAGAGATTAAGCTGGGATAATTTCTTAGCATTTCAAAGACATGTTCAGTCAAGCTCTGGAAGTCAGTAATAGTCTGTATCTACAGTATTCTGCGCAAAAAAGTACGCTGTTCCCTATTTCCTAGATGTGTAACTAGCTTCAGGTTGCAGTGTGCTGCATTCAGTGTGTCTCACTAGATGGTGTGAGTTGTACAAAGTTTTCTACCCTCCCTACAGATGTAGCAAAGTGGCAAGAGTAAGTCATCAAGCTGGAGGAAAGTGAGATACTGTTTGCGACAACCCCGTAATGTCAAAACACGTTCCTCAGCAATTGTCACATCGTAGTCAGTCAGTGATATCTCTTCCATGGCTATTCCACAATTACACTTTTTACCTAGACTTTTGAAAGTTCTTGCTTTGTAGATACGTTGATCGTAGTCCTTTTCAGATAGTCTGAAATATCTAAATAAGTGATTAGTAAAATGCCGTCATTAATTTCCATCAAGTGCTTAGAGATCTAGGGCTTCACCTTGAAAACTCTTGCTCCTCTGTGCATGTACACATCGGCAGCCTCAGCTTAGTGGGGACCTCTGGGATTCTGGAATGTTAGTGAGGGTATTCCTGAGTTGAAGCCATCACTGAGGAGTAACAGTAGATTGGCACTTAAAAAAAAATTTAATTTCAAACTAATAGATAAAGTCTGCCCCCACTTCCCATCACATCTCTATTTTACCAAAATTGAAAGAATGTATGGAGGAGAGGAAGGAGAAGGAGTTGCATTTGGAGGTTTTGAATTATTATTATTAGTCTTATTATTATATTGAAGTATTAGTCTTTATGCCGGTGGTGTTGTGGTAATACTTCTTGAAAATAAAAACTGTAGCCAATCACTAATTCCATGTCCTTTTCCCCTTGTAGGGTGTATGTTGATGTCTCTCTAATTTCCAGTGCTGGAGAAGGATTATTTTCGAAAATAGCAGCAGAAGCCAGTACAGTTATGTCCTTTTACAACGGAGTGCGAATTACACACCAGGAGGTAAAGGAGAGAAAAAAGTCAGTCTGAATTTTCATTGCTCCTTCTGAAGTCTTCTTATAGTAATATTTTACACCTGCCCCCTTCCCACCCTTAATATGATGGAGTTTATTGAAAAAAAAAAAAAAGTGCGTGTTCACCTATGTATAAATAAAAAAAGTGGGTGGGTTGGTTTTTTTTAATGACATACATACAGGAAAAGCTTTAGTTGCATGTATTTGAATGTTTGCTTTCAAACTGCTGGCAAAATTGACCCCTCCACACACACCCACACACTGGATTTTTGCCTTGCAAACTAGGTAGACAGCAGAGACTGGGCCCTCAATGGAAATACAATATCCCTGGATGACGAAACGGTCATAGACGTGCCAGAGCCCTACAACCATGCCGCCAAGTACTGTGCCTCACTGGGGCATAAGGCCAACCATTCTTTCACTCCTAACTGCATCTACGACCCGTAAGTAGAGTCCCATGTTTGGGAGTGGAAGCTGTAGCCTGTTGGTCTGTGCTCCCAGGGTGTTTCTGGGCAGCTGAATGGGGCTGGGAGCGACAGGTCCGGGCACTGGGAGGAGTTCCTGCTCACCTGGGCCGAGTTGGAAACTGGCTGGCATTGCGGGTGCTTGATGTCTCTTGGGACTTACACCATGGAATATCTTGAAGTTTGCAACTGTGTTAATGCTGTCATGAACTTCAGGAGCTGCCTCTTGATTCTAAAATGCACAGCTCTCTAAATCCTAGCTTGGGTAGGACTCTGCACCATGTTTGATGAACTACTTGACCAGCGCCATCAAATATGCTGTCATTTCTGAAACTCAAAAAATAAGTATCTTGCTGCTCTGCAGTTGGTGCAGAGCACTAGGAAACTTTTGATGTATACGTATGCTCAAGGGTATAAATATTTTTATACCGATGTATAAACAAACAGACCTGTGGAGATACATATGTAGAAAA